>OV743716.1:155477910-156870368 GCA_928272305.1 Volucella inflata
ATTGCAATCCGTATTTTTTTTTTTTTTTGTAAATGCATTTTATTTTATGTCTTTCGACGTCTTGTTTAATATTTCAAATAATAATAATCCCACTTAGAGTAGTGCCCTAGCATCTTTCCTGTTCCTTAGTATTGACTTTCAAAGGCAAGCAGACTTGAAAATGTTTTTTTTTTTCTCTCACTAAAGCTGGCCATAGACGACGAACATGTTCGTGCGATCTGTTTGTGTTCATGGTCTTGTTCGACGTTTGTAGTGCTCTTGGCGAACCGATCCAATGTTTATGAAAATTTGTGGATTTGTTCGCGAGCATGTTCGCCGTTTGTGGCGTTGTTCGAAAACATTTTCTTTTTTAAATAAATTTTGTTGCATGCATATTAGTGGAAGATAAAAAATGGCAAGTTTTAGCAAAACGTTTCTTTTGGAACTTATCGAAATTCTTAGAAATATTAAAACTTTAGTTCCTCGAAACTTTGTCCAGTTGCGAGGAATCTTAAAGTTGCTGAAAGTCTCTCGTTTGCTGTAATTGCTTCTTGCATTCCTGTGTTTTGTTTTCCAATAATTGGACCCACCAAACTCAGCAGTTCAATATAAGTTTCTGAATCCATTCTAAGAAATTTTTAGAAATCTTCTGATGCAGACATTTCTTATTTTGTTAACAATTTAGTAATGTTCCGCAAATCGGTTCGTCGTGTGTGGTCAAATGTCAACGAACAAATTGCACGAACATGTTCGTCGTGTATGGCCAGCTTAAGGTACGTAAAATTGTAAATATTGTAAAATTTCGGCTAGGGTTCGAAATTATAAAACGGTTTTCTATTTCAAAACACTTAATTTAGTATTACAGTGAACTCCCTCTTAACGGACACCCTCTTAAGTGGACGATTCTCTTAAGCAGACAAGATGTACTGTAATGGTTGGCTAGTGTGATTTTGTTTGAGTTTTTTCCCTCTTAAGTGGACGATTCTATTAATTGGATACGGACACTATTTTCATATTTATTTGGGTGAACACATTCCTTTAAATGGACGATTTGAGTTATTCGCACCCTTTTCTTTACACATACATACATCGCTTTTCTTCTGTGCGAAAGATCTTTGTATGCATATGTACGTATGGATTTGTGTGACAGCAAGCGTATGCATAACGGTTGTACACACATTTTGTTCAGGAAAATCAGTACTACGTTTTGCGCTGTCTCATTTTCGCATTCGGTTGGGATAGATCTTTGCATCTAAAAGATAGTGCAGTTTTGTCTCCAGGTGGACGGTATTGTTTTCTTTCTGCTGCGTAAGCCTCTATTCTGGTTCTCCGTATTTAACCGATTTTATTCAAGACAGGACTGACCAGGTGGGTTAAAAACATTTTTGTTTTATTTTCATGTGTTTGATAGGTTTTCCATTTTGTCACCAATCATTATGCCATCAAGAAAAGCACTTACATTAAAAAAAATAGAAATTATTTACTTTGCTCACAGACCGGGTGGGGAGTGCGCTCCACAGGAATCTACTTGCAGATTGGAGCACTCGCGCGAATGAGCTACAAAAACGAAGGTTTCATAGCAGCGAAGGTAAAAAGGTCGATACGTTGACAAATGAATGGTTTGTCAAAACTCGCGAAAAATGCATCCCTAATTCTGGACCATTAATTCAAAAGAAAGCCAAAGATTTTGCGACGAAAATCAATTTTACATGTTTTAAAGCATCATCCGGCTGGTTGCGCCGATTTTTAAAACGACACAATATTTCATACAAAGCGATATCTGGGTCATTAATAGAAAAATATAGTTGTGATTGGGAAATCCGCACACCCACGCTGTTTCAAAAATATACAAAAGGCAAATCTGACAGTGAAATGGTTTTCGAATAAGCGCGCTTGGATGACAACTTTTATAATGACGAAATGGTTAAACAGCTTCAACGCCAAAATGAGAAAACTACGCACAAAGATTTTACTTCTTCGGGACATTGCAACTTCGCATCCTCATCTTACTTTAAGTAATATCACCTTAATATTTTTTCCAGCAAACACCACATCTTTTTGTCAACCCTTGGACTAGGGCATAATCAAAAATTTTAAAGTATTTTATCGCGAACAAGTTTTAAATCACATTATCGCTAAAAATGGGTAACGTTGTTGTTTCTTCTGCAATTAATGTGCTGGATGCGATCAATTAGGCTGCTACAATCTGGAGCAAAGTTACTACAGAAACAATAAAAAACTGCTTCAGGAGATGTGGGTTTCTACGCAATCAAACCTTCGAAACAGAGAACTTCACCTCAGAGGACGACATCCCACTGATCTGTTTGCAAAACTTGTCATCGCTGGTCAGAAAAACTGGTTGCGATGAAATTCATTACTTAGAATATACCGCATGTGACAACAACGTTCAAACCGATGAAGGATGGAATGAGAATTTGGGCGAAGATGATACTAGCGTTATAAATGTGAATGACAAAAGTGACGACGACGCGCATATGGATGCAGAAGCGAAAGCAAATACTGAAATGGAATCATATTCCTACAAAAAGGCGTTGAATATTTGTGAAACTCTATGCAAATTTGCTTTCAAAGCTGGAGATGAAAATGACTGATCTCACTATGAGTCAGTGGTAGTAAGAGGATGGAATCTACGCCAAAGGCGGATTAAATATTTTTTTAAAAAATTAATATTTATGTATGTAAATTTATGGATATATGTACGAGGGCGGGTCAATAAGTCCGTGACTTTTTGAATTTCTGACCTCTTTACTGAAACAGCAACACTGCTCCTGTCAACAGGCATCTGTCAGTTGACTCCTGTCAAAATTTAAACTTGCTGCGTCAGTTAGTTTGTGTTTGACAGCTATTTTTATCAGACTACTCACTAATTTGAGGAGAAAATGGAAAAAAGTGAATTTCGTGTGCTTGTTTAGCATTATTTCTTGCGAAAAAAAACCATTACCGAGACCAAGGCTAAGCTGGATAAATACTATGGGGACTCTGCACCATCGATTTCAATGGTAAAAAAGTGGTTTACTGAATTTCGTTGTGGCCGTACAAGCACTAAAGATGCCGAACGTCCTGGACGCCCAGTTGAGGTCTCTACACCCGAAACAATCAAAAAAATTCACGATATGGTGTTGGCCGACCGAAGATTGAAAATGCGAGAGATTGTGGAAGCCGTAGGGATCTCGCATGGCTCAGTGGTTTCAATTTTGAATGATCACTTGGGCATGAGAAAGCTTTCCGCAAGATGGGTGCCGCGTTTGCTCACAGTCGACCACAAACGCAATCGTGTAACAACTTCACAGGAAGGTTTGGCGTTGTTTAATCGCAATATGGAGGAGTTTTTGCGCCGTTTTGTAACCGTGGACGAAACATGGATCCATCACAACACACCAGAGAATAAACAACAGTCAAAACAGTGGGTTTCTAAGGGTGAATCGGCGCCAAAGAAGGCCAAGGTGGGTTTGTCAGCCAATAAAGTTATGGCGACTGTTTTTTGGGATGCACGGGGGATAATCCACATTGACTACCTTCAAAAGGGAAGAACAATCAATGGGGAATATTATGCCAACTTATTGGACCGATTCAATGACGATTTGAAAAAAAAACGACCTCATTTGGCCAAGAAAAAAGTTCTTTTCCACCAAGACAATGCAAGGGTGTACACATGTGCAGTTGCCATGGCAAAAATCCATGAATTGGGCTATGAATTGCTCCCTCATCCACCCTATTCTCCAGATTTGGCTCCGAGCGACTACTTCTTGTTTCCAAACCTGAAGAAATGGCTTGGTGGAAAAAGATTTGACTCCAATGATGAAGTCATCTCGCAAACAAAGGCATCATTTTTTTTGGAAGGGATAAAAAAATTGGAGAAGCGTTGGACAAAGTGTATATAGCTCAAGGGAGACTACGTTGAACAATAAAATTATTTTTTTATCAAAAAATCTGTGTTTTAATCCAAAAGTCACGGACTTATTGACCCGCCCTCGTATATATAAGCTTATGTCATATTATATTATGTGAAGTAAATTGGCAAATTTACTCCCCAGCTGATGTTTGACAATTAATCTTATTGTGTTTGCTTCAACCGCATGAGTCGCTTCAAAATCAATGACAGCGGCAGCAGACGCAGGCGCAGATTCACATTGTGTACTTCGCTTAAGGGCTGAACAGAATGTGAATCTGTATCTGAATCAACTTCGAGATACAGATTATCCATGTATTGAACTTTTGAAAGTTCGATATCAGATGCAGATTCAAGTTTCAGATTCACATTCTGTTCAGCCCTTAAGCTCCTTTTCTGTCGCTTTCCAAAAATCAACTTAACTCACACTGTTTCTCATCCTGTATTTATACCACATTTGTAGGGTTCTAGTTCTTTCTCATATCTTCTGGTTTGAAACTGGGGTAATAAATGAACTCACCAGAGAGAGAGAGAGAGAGAGAGTTTATAAATGATGTATGATCCTAAGGTTATGCAACACTGGATTCCTGATTTTACAACATCTATATCTATAGATTTACCAAGGTTTGGTAAGACCTTTTGGCAAAAATAAAACACATTGTGCACATCTACGCGAAATTACCTTTCCAATGGTGTAAGTACGAGTATCATGCCATTCGGTTCAGTAGAACGGTGTAAAAGTGTACGACAAAAATTAGGCAGCACGTGTTTATATATAGATTCTTATACTTCTATTTAAACTAAAGAAAATAAGTATTTAGAAAAAACTTAGTGACTTAACAATTTTTTTTTGTATTTACATAAAACTTATACTTTAACCTTAAACTACTTAACCTAACTATACAATCTAACCTAGCTAAATTGCTGGCAAACTTAAAGTTGCTAATCTGATCATTAGCTAACCCAAGATTGCTAACTTTAAGCACTTAAAACTACCCTAACCTGTTGTTGATTTGATTTTCAACTTCCAGTCATCGCAAAATCGCCTTATTTGTTCGCAATCACGTTGCAAAAACATATTAATGACTTCGACTTTTGGACCTGTTCTGTACGCTATGCTATGGGGAAGTGACCTATCAAATCACTTGTGTAAATGTTGAATAAGATCGGTGAACTCACCGCACCTTGTTGCAAACTGTTTTGAATGTGAAATGTTCCAAAAGAAGTCGCATCGACATGAATATACAGAAGTGGTTTACTGATGCTCAGTCTGGTCAGCTTATAGAAAAGTCCCTCTTACCATACGGTGTCGAAGGCCTTTTCCAGGTCAACCAGGTAGGCTCCAGTGCATTTGCTTTTATTCCATTGGATATCTGACACCAGTTTAGACCCGGCATGTATGACATCATGCCCCGCCTTAATACCGAATTGATTATCCGGAACTATATTTTTGTCCTCAACCCAACGAATCAAAACTCTATTGAATACCTTTTCAAACACTTTACTGATATTCGGAAGGAGACTTATCGATCGGATATTCGCCGGATTGGATGTATCTTTACCCCTTTTAGGGATGGGATAAATCACTTCAGTTCCAATGCGCTGGATAAAACGCATTATTCATTACATTGTTAAACAAGGTGGTGTAAATGTCTTCAGCTTTTACAGGGAGATGTCGAAGCACGATGTTCGGTATTCCATCAATTCCCATTAATTGCAATCCGTCTTCTACAAGTTAGGCAGGTGTTACTTGAGCTGTAGTCCAATCAGTTTCCTCTTTGAAGAGTCAAATGATATACGAGTATGTAGTTGTAGCACAAAACTAAAAGTTATCTCGTTGACATTCTACGAACTACACCTAAACCAACGATGATTTTGCGGCAATATTTCGTTTCTTTTCCTTTAGAAACTGAGATGGACTGGCATTACGGTCCACCGTTGATTGCAAAGCATTTTTAAGTTTGCACTCCAAGATGGTTGAGGTCCTCTTCGATTGGTGCACACCACTTATGGCGAAGCCATTCTCTACTACGTCGTCTCTCGGGATAGGAAGGCTCCTTACCCATCATCTCAAATTGATATTGTCTTTTCTGATCAGTTCTATATACACACTTCTAGCAAAACCTTGGAGACCTGGGATGATTAAGCTTCTAAAGAGATTGTCAATAGTATTCCTGAACAATAGCTTCTCGTTGGGAGCTTAGATGAAGCTTCTGTTGAGACCAATTAGATAAAATCACGATTTTATTTGTTTCCAAATAAGTGTTGATAAGTGACGACCACCCCAGTGTTTATCTATTTTATTTACATGGCTAAATCTTCAATATTCCAAGCTTGGTACAATATTTCTAGGTCTAACCGACCCATCGTTCTAGGTGTATCGAAAATGGAACTCGCCCTCTAGGTTGGGGGTTGTGCCGCCGGGGTAACTGCCCAGGCATGGAAAAATATAAAAGTTCAGAAACATAAATAACCCTCGGATACGGATGAATTTTCTGTTGACAACCCTTGCAAACGATTTAAGGACAACAAACTTCGGATATGCACGTGGAATGTTAAGTCCTTAATAGGTCACGGGCAGCCGAACAACTAGTGGAGACTCTAGACTGCTGCAAAGCAGACATAACCGCCATTCAAGAAATGCGATGGGATGGACCGGACAAAAGGAGGATGAAAAACTGCGACTTCTTCTACGGCGATTGTTATTGGAGGGGGACTTAGGCAATAAGTCTTGTTTTTCCGGCATGCTACGGTTACGGTCTCGTAGCAATCCGCATCAAGGCTAAATTAGCCTAATATGCGGGAACGCCCCCACAGAAATGCCCTAGCTATGACATTAAAATTGTCCTCGGAAAGAGAGGGCATCTTTGGTAGTACTGTTGGAGGATATAGCCTGCACGACACCACCTCTGATAACAGATTCAGGCTAATCGATTTTGGGACTACGAGCTACGATCGCAGGAGAACGTCAAGTCCTTTTCCGATCGAGTATCTCTAAATCTCTTAAAAGGTCCACTGTCGCCAGCATCATATATGGAAGACCACAACACTGCCAAACAGCCATCAGAGATGCCGCTTCTGATGTTGTGGGTTTCACTCAACCACCAAAACTAAATCTCCGCTGTGATGACGAATGCCGGCAAGCACATGCAGCTAAGCACAATCAACAATTGGAAGGGGTCTTCCCCCTGCCTAGCATTCGAAACTCTAGGCAGTTGGCAAGGAATTGTGTTGGCTGGAGACGCTGTTGACTGAGTCCTGGTCCACCCCAGATTGTAGCGCTAGCTAAAGTGGAGTAAGTAAGTAAGTAAGTATTCAACCAATGCGCTTACGATATTTTCAGCGGGATAGTAATATCTCTGGATTCAATGGCTTATACAATATCTCGGCTGTATAAAACACTAGGAATCCGAAAAAAAAAACAGCTGGGCACTCTTTAAAGAGGAACTCGAGGATATTGTTTATGCTCCCTCAGAACAAAACAGGCAGTAGAGGCTCCATTTGAAAATGCTTCAAGCCCATCTGTGCAACCGAAATTTGTAGCCACCAGGTGAAGAAGCCTGCGAACTCTAAAGCCTAGTTCGGTGAACGGAAAACGTACAGAGATCGAAGCAAATAGAATACTAAAAGCTTTTTCGGATTTTGAAGACTGACTCTACATTTTGAAAAAGGTTGAAGGACTTGGCTAGACCGAAAACTCTCTGTAAATCTGATGGCGCATGTACTAAGGAAAGTGTGACTCTGGTTATAACCAGTTCTTACTGTCGAAGTTGCGAACAACTTGCGAACAAACACAATATTCAGGAGCAGCTATCTGTCATCCGTGACGGTTAATGCAGTGAAATTTAGTTTTTCTTCCTTTGATAGCTCCAAGCTACCTAGTAGCTATGACATACTCGTATATCCAGTTATGCTCAGAAAGGTATAGACCAGATGCTGGCGTGGAAACCGAGCGAGTAGTGTGAGTAGTCTTTGTACCGAAAATCCGAGGCGATAATTACACGTTTCCCAAGAGCTTTGAACCCACTAAACTGACGAGATAGGGGTGTACAAAACTGCTTTGTGATTACATTATTACCTAAGAGACAATGTGCTTACCAACAAGTGAAATCCCGTGATCCTGGTGTTCAAAATCTGTTGGACAGAATTGCAGGTGCGCTCGACAAAAACGTTATTTTAATTGACATTGAGGGGACTTTTGACAATAAAACATCTAACGACATGTCTAATTAGGCAAAACGATTTGGCGCAGACGAACATGTGGAGCAAAAGATGCTCAAAGTGCACGAAACGTAGTCTTCGTAGCACGCTGGTTTTTGTAACCCAGCTAAATAGTTTGTACACGCTGTCTCGGGCTAACTTTTTAATGACACGGCGCATGCGCGATCTCTCATGGAATCCCCACTGGAAAAAGTACATCTAAATGGATCACCTTCTAGATGCTCAAGCAACCATTGATCACGATTGATGCCTTAAAAATAGGCTTTCAGTCAATCCAATTTGAGGATATTCTCTTTACGAGAAGAAGTAAACCGATTGGGCGTCATTATCCGTTTTTATATCAAAACCAAGTGTTGGGTGTCAACCTATAACTAAATACGTGGCATCGAAAGTCTCTAAAGCGCTGTTGGGGTTCTGCCAGTGTGGCTTGTAACCGAAGAGTACCCTACAAGTCGATGTCGCAGAGCATCCTATCGAATTCGGTCATTTTGGTTCAATTTCTGCAAATTAATTCTTTTGACCCTAAGAGGGAGCTTTGGTTAGTAGGTATTGTTATTGGGTATATGGAGGAAAGTGGAGTCGCCGGTCGATCGCAGGCTTACTGATCATTGTAAATAGATGTTTACCCATCGTGGTGAAATATTTCTGGCCCGAAAACCGAAGAACTGGTGGATAAATGTATAGAAAGATGCTGGAGGGCCATCTCGTTGGGCCCAGAACTCTGGATCTTCATGTAAAACGGGCTCCTGAACCTAGAAATGCATTTAGGTTTTAAACTGATCCCCTTTGCAGACGATGTCGCCGTGACGGTGAGATCCCGGGAGCAAAATTTCTGTGGGCGTTTGCATGAATAGTGAGCTAGCGGCCTACAAAACAGATGTTAAAAGGCGCCCATTAAGATGCTACCTTGGAGTGTGCGTCGGCAGCAAGTAATCGGCTAACTAGTATCTTTTGAGAAGCTTATTGCAAGGGCGGCTGATAAATCCCTCTGCGCTGTCTTAGGTGATGTCCTATATTGGCGACCAGCGAGAGGCGAGAGAAGACTGTTCACGTCAGTTGGATATTTATAAATGTTTTTCGGCTCTGAGGTGTAGACAGGTGCGCTATCGAATTGTTGGTCATAGACGCGTTGGATTCCCCATGAACAATGTCTTCCGGGTTACCAGTTCGGAAACGCAGGGAGCAATATTTTTCACTGAAAGCCGAACTAGATAGAGAATGCGGGATAAAATGTTGGTGTGGAGGCAATAGGAATTCGATGTGGAGATTATGTGTACATGGAAACGCTGATGCACCCTGGGCAGGAGCGAAGTCATGTGGAGGTGAATCACTACCTCACCCAATTCTTCTCCGGACTCAAATAGTTCAACGCTTGACTTCATCGCTTGGCTGTAAAAGCGTGACCTTGATACTCTATTGGATATGATAGTATGTCTTATAGTTGCGAAAAGTGGTATCAGCAGCGACCACAACTAGCTAGGCATGGTACTCAAGCCCAAAGCATCGTTCGCGTGATGCTAAGTTATCAGGTCGCATGGAGACTCTTGGACGCATACATACTGAAGTAGGTGGTGTGCAGCAAGGGAATCTACCGAGCGCAAGAGTGGCGCTCAGAATATTAATAGCCAAAGTGGGAGCGCTATTAGTGGTCCAGATATAGAGTGACAATGCAAAGCCAATTCAGACTTTCATCTGTATTCAGTGAAGTCTGTTTCCTCTGGTTTGGTTTCTACTGGTGAAGTATGCCCGAAAACTGCAACAAACTAGTTGACTGAATAGACAGCGGGCTCCCAGAATACGTCTTTTTTTTCTTAAATAGTTTTTTGGAGCTGCTAAGCATACTATGACAAAAGATTGACAAAGCAGGCATGTGTACCTAAAAATTTACATACTGCACTGGTTCTGGAAATTTATATCTGATGTCTGTGAGTCCTGTGGACTAGGAAATAAATGTCATTTTCTCATGGAGAACACTACCGCCAAATAGATACAAATCAAAGAAAACCGTTGATGAAACCCAAAACTTATATACAGGTTGGTTGTAGTGGATCTACCATTTACCTTATTACCGGGGAAGTTACTTAAGAATTACGTCCAAAAGTATAGAGATTCACTTAAACAAAAGAAAAGAATTAGCAATTAATTCCGTGATTTAAAGGGTTACTCATTTGGTTAGGTCCTATTTTCTAGGAGGATACGAGCATCCCATTATTATCATGCCAAACCGTAACGCAACGTTGGCATCCTTCAAAACCTCTTAACTAATTTCTTTGGCCAAGTTCATTAACACTTTACTCATTCGACCCTCGTAGGTAAGTTACTTGGAGATCCTCTTAGCGGATGATGAGCAAGTAAATCACGTCTTTACGAGTATAGACAAAAGTGCGTATACGTTCGCACGTAAGGATTCTACTAATACAAAACCAGACGTAGATGTTCAAAAAGAAGAACAAAAAAAAAATCAAAAAAACAAAGTATAAACCAAGCAATAGGTAGAACAAAAGGAAAGTAAACTTACACTCACTGTCGAATCTTAGGATAATGAGTTTTTGTGCATCAAAACTTCTTTAGATAGGTTTCCGGTCGAAATCAGGCTGAGTGAAAAGTTTTTTCTCATTTCGTGATAACTTCTCTGATTATTGATTCAGCAGGACGTCTCGTTTTTCTTTTACCACCTACACCACCTACACCACCAACACCATCTACATCTACAAAACTTGTGTTCCTAAATATTGCATTGGAGGACGTGTCCATTCGCGTTTTTCTTCGTACGTGTCAGAAACAGCCACTTAATTGCTTTTCTATAGTCCGTGTCTGCCTTCTCCCCCTCCCTTTTGTTTGAAAACAAACTTTCATCCACCTTAGGAATATCGAGGAGAAATTTTTCAGATTTAAGATTTTCTTGTTGTTGTTAAGGAGAGATTAATCGAAAGGAAGGATGCATAAGGACATCGAACATAAAAGAGACCCTTTGGATCATTTCGGAATAGAGATGAATGTCGTCTTGAGTATGACAACAATCTGCAGAAGGACCAAAATCAGCTTTTAACATATGCCTTCTTGTGTATGGTTCTACAAGTACTTGAACAGACTCATTCATGAATGATATCCAAAGTAAGACATCGCAATTGCTCTTGACAAGAAAGATGGTATAGCTTCAAGAGAATCCTAAGGCTAATAAAATTTGAATCAAGATGGAATCGGAGGAAAAAACAACTCTTGAAATGGATGCTCTCGAAGGTCACACGTTCGTCCTGGTCATTGCCTTCCAAAGCGGCTTCATGAAAAGTTAATAACGAAATGGTCCACTCCCATTAGGTTCGTCCTCTTTTACAAGACCTCGTTGGTATAAAATTTGATGCACTCATAAAAGATATGCCTCCGCAAATAGCTTACCGATGTCACGTTGTAAGAGTACAATATTTGGATCTAACCGGACCTACACTGTCAGTTAGTTTGCATCACAGCTCGGCTGTGTAGATGTTGAATAGGATAGGCGAAGCAATCACATCTTGCTCTAGATCTTTTTTAAGGTATGTAAATTCAGTTGATGATGAATAAAATGTTTTACCTTTGCTAATTTTGGTCTTACTTACTTACTTACAGTAGATGGCGTTACGGTCCGGGGTGGACCAAGGCTTCAGCTAGCATACCTTCCACCTAGCGTGATCTTTTCCTAGCTGCCTACAGTTGCGCACACGAGGTTGACTGAGGTTCCTTTTCAACTGTGTGAGCCACCCGAGATAGAGCCGTCCTCTACTTCACCCTCTCTCCGGGTAGGAGTCGAAAACTTTCCGGGCTGGGACTCTGATGTTTATATTCTCGGGGTTGCCTTGGCTAGGTAAGACGGGTTATACGAGCTTTTTTCAACGATGTAAGTTCGGATTCACAGTTGGTAGAGAAAATAAAACACAAATCGCACTGATTAATTATTTTATTTTGTATAAAGTGGACTGTATTTATAAGACTATTGCTCAACAAAAGAAAGATCGCACTGATCGCTGTCTGCTCAAAAACCCCAACCGCTCTTCGATGTTGCACTGTTTATATAGGCAACGGTGGTACCCTCGATGAAAGAGTCCCTGATGCTCCACTGCTCGGTCGCAACCACCGCTATTTCGAATGATGACATCTGCTCCTGTTGAAAAAGCGATGGTATGCGCATTGCTCTATTTCTCGGTTGCAACCACCGCTATTCGAACGGCGATGGCTCCATCGTCAGAGATGTTGCTGTCGAAGTGATCGTACATATCTGCACTGTTGAATTTTTCGGTCGCAGATCCCGTTGTCATCGTCTCGTCCGATGTGCACTCACGAGTGGTAAAAGATTAGTCGAACGTTATCGGCTATTCTTTTTTGTGTGCTCTTCGTTGCGCCGCGTGAAGCGGTATTCTGGCTTGTCAGTTGCTGTTCTGGTTGTATCCCTTGTGACTGGGTTGCTTTGTGTGTGGTGTCATGTGTGATGGCTTGTCGTGCCGCTCGAGGATACCGATGATTTCGTTTGTTTTGCTACCGCGTTGGTAGCTTGACATGGTGATGCTCTATCACTGGCATGCAGTGTTGCCGTCTTATGTTTTGAACAATGAAAGCATTGCTGTATAGCTCATACACACTGTGGCAATTAGTATTCCGGACTGGCTCTAGAAAAAATAATTAAAACACGATTTGTGTTCATATTTCAGTGTTTTTATTCGATTATACTCCTCCCGATTCAATAAATTTGTTACGGCGTTTCAATTGTGATTCAAATGATGTAGCTCATTTGGTGCAACTGGCTCCAGTGCCTGTGGCGAAGCTGTTTTAATTGTCGGAATGTCGTCAGAAAAGAATTCATTTAACTTCAAATATAATTTCGAGAAGAAAGATTTGTCGCATGGTGCCAAATCATGTGAATGCGAGGGATGACGCACATCTAACAGTGTTTAAGCCATAAGGCGGGACTGGAGTGATTAGATATTTTGTTACTCTCGAGAGGGCTTCACTTCTTGATTGCCTTCGAGGTCCAATAAAGCAGACTTTTAAACCACGGTGCTTCTGGAGTAGATTTGTGGCTTTCGCATAAATCCTTTAAGAACTATCCCGAAAACATCACATGACAATGCATCGCCTTGTTTGAGGCATTCCTTACAAGTCTTATGTCTCGGATTTTTTATGAGCGACCTTGACGAAGTAAAGTAGTGCATTCCCCATTGTCATTCTGCATAGTTAAATGAGGTTGTCAAATCTCTGTAGATGCTGTCGTATGCAGCTTAATAGTCGATGAAGAGGCTGTATGTATCGATTTGGAATTCCTGTTTTTTTTTATGGTGAACTTCCTTTGAACAGCTTGGTAGTTAAGCCATTGGGTCCAGCAGCTTTTAATTTGGTCAGAGGAACAGACATACGAGTATATCTCGTTTAAATGGTTCGTTCTGGCTGACAGTCGGATGTTGTTTGTCAGTACCGTTTAATAGAAATAGACCCTCCAGATTCTTAACACCGACTGTAATTGTACTAGCTTGTTCTAGCTAGGATACGAATGGAGATATCCCAAGCATTACGGAACCCAAAAGGACCACCAACGTTTACACCGAAAACTTTCAAGGGACCGCTAGAATCTTTTCCGATCTCTCTCCTTAAAGGCCTCATTAAATGCTAGAGCTAACAAAGAAAGGAGAAGGGAACGAAAGAAAGACTACAGGCGTTAATGAAACAAAACAAAAAGCACGTCAAGCGCACAATCAACGAAATACCGAGACGTTACTGCAGGAACGTCCACTTCTGTCATGTTGAATTGGCTATGCAGCCTGGATGGAGGCGACGAACAATTTTGTCTCCCTCATAAAGCTAGAGTATTCTATTTGAACCACTTGGAGAAGAAAGCATGTTCCAAGTATGGAATTCTAGCGCCGTTTGTCGCAACGACAAGAAAGTAAAGCGTTTTACCTGTGCCATTTTTAGACTGATAAGAGACCTGGATGACCCATATGAGACCAGAGAGCGCACCATCTTTCAAATATTCACTTTACCACAGATACCCAAGAATTTCAGGTCGACATTTGCATTCCATTTATCGACACCAAAGGCACACATGACAGCGCATATGCTATGCCATGTCAAGTTCTGACAGTCTGCTGTTAAGCAACTTTTTTGAGAACATATTAGAGAACATAGGTACTGCCCAACAAAAGAGGCACCGACATTGAAAGGTTAGCACAAGTACATGCGTATGAAGACGTGTTTAGATAACTCGACGAAGCCGTCAATGCAACTTTCGTAATGATCAGGAGAAAGCGCCAAAACTGGGTCTGAAGGGTAGCCAGGGCCTTACAACGCTATTACCAGCAGTTGTTACTAGAAGGTAGCCTAGGACTTTGTCCATCAACGCAGAATCAAGAGAATTAATATTGCCATTAAATATTTCTTTGGGCTCAGGAGGTAACTGAGTTATAGAGCCTTTTTCGTAAGAACAAACTTGCTTCATACCAAACCCTTACCAATCCGGATCTGATCCATTGCGCTGAGCTAGAACCATGTCAACAGTAGAGAGTAGGTCATGAACCGGAAATAAATAGGAAGATTTAACAACGAACTGTTTGGACTATACAGCGACATCTTTCTAGTCTGGCATCTCAGGATCCAATGCCGTAGATATATGAGCCAACTACTGTCATCGCTGGCAATGTACCATCAGAGACTCCTAAATTGAGGTACTGGGTTTCGCTCGACAGCAACCAAGAAATACCTGGTTTGATGAAAAATGGCGATCAGCACATGCAGCTCAATATAAAACGTATAAAGCGGTGCTGTAGGGAAAGACAAAAGCCGCTCGTGAGCATAGGGCTCTATAGTGAATAGAGTTTCTAGAGAATAGAAGAGACAGCAAAAACACCGGCTTCTCCAGAAGAAGAAAGATGAAACATTTGAGAGGCTGTACTCCAGAAATATCGCACCGAAATTTTGCCAACAGGTTAGGAGAAGGTGACCCATTAAGATGAAGAAGTATACCTTGTTGTAACGTCTAAGTAGGTGCTGAGAATGTGGAAACTGTACAACGGCGAAGAAGTACAATATCCCGTTGTCGAAGCAAAATTAACCATTCAACCTGCACGATGATAGCCAACATTTTCGTTCACCTGACCAACATGAAGTAAAGATAGCAATATACAACTGCAGTTGGAGTCGACGGTCTACCGGCTGTGATATTCAAAACTTCTTCAGATCATACACCAACTCATTTCTCAAATGGAGCCCTCAGAGTGTATACCTATTAAATTGAATCTCAGTATCGTTTGCTGATCACTTTTGTCAATCGCAGTGTCTTTGTGCTCAGAATTACTATTCAATCCCAAAAAACTAATTAGACTCTTTAAATGACTTCATCGTCTCAGTCCTCCTTTATGGTGATATTATGAAATATTTTCGGTCCCGTTTGCTTTGACGGGCTTTTAGAGAGGAAGATTCAACAACGAACTAACTATATAAGCTTTTCAGTGACGTCGACCTAGTCAGAAAACTGCGCGTCAGTCGGCTGAAATAGCTATGACAAGCTGAGCGAATGGACATGAACGCTCCGCCGAGTCTCCGAATCTTAGCCGGAGGAACCACGCAATAGAACAAGACCCTACTTTATGTGGAGCGCCCAAGTAGAAGAGGACTTCAACAGATAGCAATACACGTAACCAACTGGATAAGCTTGTTGGTTGATTCTTAAATATTCATCCCGAACTGAAGCGCTGTTTGTAGGAAGAATACCTTTTCAGGAGAAATTGATGTATGTTCTACCACCTGTTCTAGTGGACTTGTGGGTTATGTAAAATTTCATGGTGACTGCCATAGTCTGCCTTCGACTTTTCGAGATTGCGTAGGTCATTGACAATGTCCTAGCCATCGCATTCGTTTGAAGGATTTTGATCAAATCTTCTTTAGCATGGATAACTCTTTCTTTGCTGCCTTCCTTAAATTAGTTAGGTACTGATGGTTTGCTCTATTTTTTTTTTTGGGTGGAGGTCTGCTTTTCCTTCAATAATGACAGAATCTGCCCATACCCGTCTCTATTGGGTTTTTCTGTCGGCGCTTTCTGCTATCTTCTTCTTCGAACACCCATAACTATGTCACTAGTTTTGGTAAAGCATGTCCAACTGAGGGTTTTTGGTAGCAAAGTGACTGCTGTTTATCCACCATATGCGACACAATCTCTTGTATATGCTTGTTGACTCGACTGATTACTTGCATTACTTGGTAGTGAGGGTCTTTAAATTGCCCTAAAAAAAAAAAAAAAAAAAACACTGTAACACTGGCAGCCCGGTTTGGGCCATGGCCTGGCTTCTTGACACTCATTTGTGTTGCTCATGTTGTCATTTTCGTCACATCTGAACGGGGCCTACGGTTTATCGCCGAATCCGAACAGCACTCCTTAGAAGCATTTTCATAGGAAATTTTACATTCGGGAGTTTGCCATTGCCCGCCGAAATGGTGATGACGCTTCGAAAAATTGTTGGCGATGCCGGGGATCGAACCACGGACCCTCTGCGTAATAGTCCAATGAGCTAACCATCGCGCCATCGCCACCACCATCAAATTGCCCTAACTCTGCAAAATAAACTAGTGGCGAATGTTATGGTTTCTCAGTTCAATTTATGTGTCTTTGCCTTCGTTCTACAAAGGGGACTATGACTTAACACAACTACTTTTTTGATGAACACATAGGCCACATACTTTTTCCTGAATATTAGCATTGTAATAGTTAAGGTTGACGTTATCCTAAGACTTCGTGAGAAGGACTGTTTCGTTATCCAGCATTCAGCTCTTGGTGAGATTGTCTAGTCTATCGAGTTGCTAGGACAATCGACATTATGAACTCATCGTGGTAGAGGTGACAGACCATCACATTGATATACAAATCCATATTAAGTTAGCAGGAAGAATTCTGAGTCTGTTCACTTTTATGGAACCACATCCATGAAACTACGAGTATTTTATACTTAGATACAACACCGAGTGATGCAATCGTTGACCTTTATGATTATTGCTTAGGAAAAGAAAATAGCTTTTCGAAAACCTCACCATTCGCTTTGTAGATTGTTACATTTGCTACAAAACTTCCCAAAGATCCTAAAGTTTATCCATTCAATTTATTATTTTTTTTTTTCGTATTGTACAAGTGCAGGATGAATGTATACCTCATTCCGACTTAACCGCCTTTCGCGGTTAACTTAACAATCCTCACCAAGCTAACACAAAAGAAACCATCTCGGAGCGCTTTAAAACTCAACTCGATCCCATGCACAGAACGGTTGAAAATAAGAAAAACCTTACTTTCGAAAACCTATTACCGGAAGGATCTAAATTTACATCCACATATCGAGTAATAAAACCGCCTTCACCCTTTTCCTTCGGTCTTCTCCTTTTTGGGGGATGGAATATCGAAACGTTACCATATATCGAAAAGGAAACGATAAAACTGAAGAGTTTCCTTTATGTGCTAAATGGATACAGGAAACAATTTCCCTCATTGTTATATGTCCGCAGACATGCATACCACCCACGTACGAGTAGATGCCGTTTGCCGCCCTCTCCCATTATGGACTTCTTTACTTGGAGGTCTCGAGGCTGCTCGTTGGATACAGCAACGACAATAAATATCAAGCCATTGTATCCGCAAAAAGCCAGATGGAACTATTCGAATGGAATACGAGGGAACCTTACCGTCAAGGTAATGGTAATTGACCTAAATTTCAAAATTCCGAAATGAACTCACGCGAAGGACAATGCTTAGGAGGCTAAATGATGGTTCTTAGCTTGTCAGTTGAGAGAATGAGTACGAGTATCCCCATCCGTATCTGTATCTATATCTGTGTCTGTATAGCCTTAATTAACCAGCTTCGGTTTCGAAATTACGTATAACAATTTTTTAATTGTACCAAACATGCATCGGTAAGGTTAGGAATTTCGAGTTACTAGCTTTGAGTTGCAGGTACCGATTCTGGTACAGCTGCTAGAATGGCTGTCCTTAGGGGATAATTCAGCTGTGGATGCCATTTTTGATTGCGGGAGTTTTATTGTTAAATGATTTTCATTGTGGAATTGACCTCGTTGCTGATGGCAATGAATGTGCCCTAAGGAGTCCAATGCAATCGTATGGATGAGCTAAGGGTGACATTTTAATTGAATGTCTGTTCCTTCATTGGTTTAGGAAGGAACCTTTTAGTTAAATCTATTCTTGGGGGGAATGCAGAACAGTTTGAATAGTTTTGCTTGAATGTTTAACAGGATCTGGGTTAAATTGAGATAAAGTTGTGTAGAATAGGAAGTTAATTGATTCATGGGTTCTGTGTTATTAACTTCTTGCCATTGATTTCTATTGTAGAAATAGGACCCTTAAGGGGCTTGCACTGTACTAGTGCAAGATGTCAAAGCCATTTGGAAACTCGGATTATGTAAAATTCAATCTGACATCTTTACAGGACTCTCTAAGTAGATATGATTACTGTGTATGTTCGTTTATCAACGTATATTTGAAAATGGGTTTGGGAATAGGGAGTAGAGTAGCTTCTCAACTGAAATGTGAACGGATGAAATGAGGGCAGGACGTAATAACCAATTGGATATAGTAAAGGCTTTGGGTTGCCTATTAAATATTTATACCTGAGGTTCAAAAACCTTGATGCAGCAGGGAGCATTCTCAATCGTCATCCTGCACAGAAGAATGTGTCTCGTCTCTATAGATGCTGTCATACGAGGCCTTAAAATCGATGAATCTGCCGTAATGTGAATGTTTGATCCATGGTGGACTTTCCGGTTGTAGACGAACGACTTTAAGCACTCACACAATACGGCAGATAGAACTTGTAGACGATGTTAAGAAGACTGATGCTTCTGCAGTTGGCGCAGTTAGAGGGTTTTCGTTTTTGAGGATCGGACAAACAATGCTGAGCATACTTTCATCCGACGATTTTATAGAGTTTAGTTGGTGTATGCTCCTTATCAAGTAATCGCCTGCCGCTGCTGTGAAGAGCCCATCAGTCAGGACGCCTGCTCTAGCAGCTTTGCTGGACTTAAGCTTAGATATTACTATCTTCGTTTCATCTAGGTCGGGTGAACGGAATTGCTGGTCTACATCGTCCAAGTTGAATAATTCATTCTGTCTGACAGTGATATTTGATGCGTCATCGCCGTTATACAGTCTACAGAAACGCCAGCCATCGATTGCGACTCTATTACGATCTTCCCTTCTATGTCTCCACAGACTTCGGTTCAGGGCTTGTGTTCATGGAATGTTTTTGTTACCTTTGGTGGAACATCTTAATCTCATTACTAGAGTAGCATTTCTGAATTAATCCGACCGCTTTCTCTGCACTTAGAGCTCGTAAACGGTCCTTCTGGTCAATTTGGTTGACTATTGATTGATCAACAGTTCTCTAAATCCTCTTGTAAGTACCGAGATGTGGGAACCGCGTACTAGCTAGGACAATATTTTTAGTGCACTAAGTAGAGCCAATGTATTTTGTGATCCTGGTTATGATTTTGTTATATAACTCGGAAGATTCTTCAAGTAAACTTTGGTTCCGTTTCTGTACTTGATGGATGCAGTTTTAGTCGTTTGAGATGGCGAGTACAGGCTCATCCATTTTGTTGATCTGAAAACAAATTTAAATAAAACATATTTATGATTACGTCTTCGATTAAATTTTAATTTCAGTATAGTTTTGGGATCTTGCCGTTATAAAGGAAGATAACATCGTTCAAATGTCCTTCGAGGGTGTTCTTGTAGAATTTGCTTCTGATAAGGTGATTTTCGATGACGTATCGACATATTCCGGGGAATAGGTCGATCATAACTTGACAAATATTCGTCTTCAAAGTGAGAAAAATTTGCGGATTTTGTACATAAACACCATCTTTTGCATAGCCCCACAAGAAAGAACGGTATGCCGACAAAACACATGAAATATGAAACTCGACCAATCTTTCTTTGGTCTTCAAGTAAGTCAGAAAGATAGATCTGAAGCTATCGGCGAGTATACTAGTTCTATGTACGAGTAAGTATACCAGTTCTGGTTTAGCAGCGATGATTTTCTTTAGAGTTTCCAGCTGCTTATCCATTTTTTTTAAAAGTATAACTGGATGTGTGTCATCAGTGCAAAGAGACTTGGAATCATAAAATGAAGCAAAATTGTGTCACCTTTGGCATTTCTAGGGTTTCTTATGGTTAAGTTTGTCTTCAACAGTCTGTTTATCCGAATAGCATCTATCACTGGTTGAAGAATCAGTTTTAATTATATTTTTTGCTTGCACTGGCCACAAGTAGTTTCAGGGTAGTTTCTCATGGTGGATTTAACCTTAAACTGACTTCCTTCAACCAACAGTACGACCTTTTTCTATGGGACAAGAGCTTGATTGGTTTCAAAAAGTGTCACTAGACTTTTGTCTGATGGCATGGCTTCTGAATGCACAATATTTCAGATGCTGGTGTTTCATAGAGGATGTCAAAGATTAGTATTCGGCCTCGCAGAAGTAGCATCTTCCGACAGTTGCTGGTTCTTTAAATAACGAGAATGAGCCTCTGCAGCCGCACGTCTTGCAGCTCTGCTAATAAGCCCTACTTCACGCCTCCCAGTGGCGCCATCTGGGAATCTCACTAGAGATTGCGAAGTGAAGGGGCAAATGGCGAGTTTTCTGCGCCATAAATCAGAATTAGTGTCGGAGAAACAAAACAAGACCTTAACTGGGCTACTCCGACATATTTGGAGCTCAGGCCGGTAAGGACTTCCAAGACTTAGCCAGGGTCTTGGAAAAGAGATGGTAGCGGACGAGCCCTATATGGGCCAATGGCAGCGTTCAGATCCCGGAACGTTTTACTGACTTCAGTGTAACCGGCCCCTCGTCCTAGGGGCATTCAAAATGGAACTATTCCTAAATATTGGGGCTGTGCTGCCTGGCCATTCAAAAAAAAACCTAAGTTACGCAGCATCAACAAGCCTCGGATATGGACGGATCTACTGTTGACAACCCACGAAGACGATTTAAGGATAATGAGCTTCGGATATGCACGTGGAATGTAAGTTCCCTTAAGCCGAGCAACTAGCGGAGGCCATAGACTGCTGCAAAGCAGAAATAGCCGTCATTCAAGAAATGCGATGGGATGGGCTGGACAAAGGGAGGATGAAAACTGCGACATTTACTACGGTAATTGCAATCGACCTACGAGCAATGCGCATGACATTAAAATTCTCCTTGGGGAAAGGGTAACTTTGGTGGAACAATCGGAAAATAAAGCCTGCACGAAACCACCTCCGATAACGGATTCAGGCTAATCGACTTTACGCTAGGACGAAACATTGTCGTGACTAGCACGCGGTTCCCACATCTCGACATACACAAGGGGAGAACTCCTGATCAATCAACAGTCAACCAGATTGATCACATTGCGATCGACGCAAGACACTTCTCCAGTATTATGGATGTCCGTACGTTCCCAGGAGCCAACATCGACTAGGACCATTACCTTGTTGTAGTCAAGGTACGGTTGCGGATATCCCAAACTACGCCAAGACAAACTTATGCTGTGAGGAAATTCGACGTCAGATGGCTACAATCGCAAGACATCGCCAAGTCCTTTTCCGAGGAAGTGACTCTTAATCTCTTATTAGGTCCAATACCGTCAGCATCAAGCATCGAAGACCATTGAAAACACTGCCAAAACGCCATCAGAGATGCCGCTTCTTATGTGCAGGTTTTCACCCGTCCACCACAACGAAACCCCTGGTTCGATGATGAATGCTGGCAAGCACATGCAGCTAAACAAGATGCATATAACGCAGCGCTACATAGAAGGAGCAGAGCTGCTCATGAGCTCTATGAGCGGAAGAGAAATGAGGTTCGGAAGTTTTACCAAAAGGTAAAAATAACATGCCACGGAAACAAACCCCGAACCGAAGCCTGTAGAGATGAACAAGGGAACATGGTAGTAGAATCGCAGTCGATGCTGAGGATTTGGAAAGACCATTTCTGCAGACTGTATAACGGCGATAACGGACCAAATACCGCTGTCAGGCAGAACCAACCGAATCAACCTTTCAACCTTGACGATGATGACCAACAATTCCGTCCACCCGACCTGGATGAAGTGAAGATAGCTATATCGAAGCTTAAGTCCAACAAAGCTGCCGGAGCGGATGGCCTGACTGCCAAGCTCTTCAAAGCGGCAGGCGATGACTTGGTAAGGAGCATACATCAACTCATTTGTAAAATATGGTCGGACGAAAGTATGCCCGATGAATGGAACCTCAGCATTGTTTGTCCGATTTTCAAGAAAGGAGACCCTCTGAATTGCGCCAACTACAGACGCATCAGTCTCCTTAACATCGCATGCAAGAACGCCTGAAGCCGTTCGTCAACAACCTGATGGGTCCATATCATTGTGGCTTCAGGCCAGCAAAGTCCACCATCGACCAAATATTCACACTACGGCAGAGTTTGGAGAAGACCCATGAGCTTCAGATGATCTCAGTGGCGCTTGACGAGTATTGAGACGGAAGCGGCGAAAAATGGTTGAGCGGTCAATGAGGGCAAGACCAAGTATATGCTGTCAAGCAAAAAGGACAACCAACACCCACGTCTCGGACAGAACGTCAGCCTCGACAGATATAACTTTGAGGTAGTTAAGGACTTTGTCTACCTAGGCTCTGATATAAATACAGACAGCGACACCAGCGCTGAGATCAAGCGAAGAACAACTCTTGCCAACCGCTATTTCTTTGGGTTAAGAAGGCAATTGAGTAGCAAAGCCCTCTCTCGGACAACAAAAGTCACCCTTTATAAGACCTTAATAGTCCCAGTCCTGCTCTATGGCGCAGAGGCATGGACATTATCAAAAATGGATGAGGGTGTTCTTGGTTGCTTCGAGAGAAAAATTCTTCGGGCGATCTTCGGTGCCGTCTGCATTGAAGGAGAATGGAGGAGGAGATACAACCATTAGCTCTACGGACCGTACAGCGACATCGACCTAACCAGAAGAGTGAAAACTGAAATGGCTGGGTCATGTAGAGCGAATGAACAGCAACGATCCGGCTCGAAAAGTCTTTGAATCTGTCCCCGACGGAAAACGCAGTAGAGGAAGACCAAAACTTGGAAGTGGAAGGTCACCTCAGCCAACTTAGCGTGTGAAAATGGAGGCAGCTAGAGAATGACCCACCTTGCTGGAGGCGCTTGTTGACTGAGACCCAAGTTCACTTAGGACTGTAGCGCCACTTAGAGTAAAGTAAGTAAGTATTGTATTAAATTGCTAGCATCCTTTGTTAAAATCGTTAGTGTCCTGGATAAAGCGCGGGAGCTCCAAATCAACTCTGTCCTTATAATTTGATGAACTCGTTGGCCCCATAATGTTTAAAATTTACCTGCAAATGGAACCAAATATTGAATATTGGTTGGCACGCTTCTATCAGTTGACATTATCGGTGCAACAGTTCTAAGGAATTCTGTTCCATTTGCCATCGTTTGGATGGAAACATGGAAATATTTATGAAGTGCAAAACTTGTGTAAGCATTAACCCAACTGCCGCTTGTAAATGTAAAAATGATAAAAGAAAAGAATCTCTCACTTAACTTACTCGTACCTTCTTGCCTTAAAGTTCAGGGCAACTGAAATATTGTAAAATCACTCGCCATAGCCAGTCGGAAGAAGCAAACGCGTTGCGAAGAAAAATAACTCGCTTGATGGTCTTCCAGTTCATAATAAAGCAACGTAGAAAGCCGGTTATTCCACCAGATGAAGGATAAGTGTTCAAAAATGAGAGAAAACTAAAAAAAAGAAGAAGGAAACTTCTAAAGTAAGTAAGGACTGGAATATGAAATAAAAAAAGAGGAAAGACAAGTAACGCCATCTTATCCTTTGCCTGTACACACATTCATTATCCAGCAGATTATGCCACAAGTCTTTGCTGTGGCTTCGAGGTTATTTCATGTACCGTTTTTCCTCTGTTTTTTTTTTTTGTGTTTTTTTTTGAAGAGCACCGTCTTTTTCTCTCCGTCTTTGCCCTTCAGCCTTTATTTGAATGTGAAAAGTTTTACTAAAACTTTCGCCTTGACTGCAACTTTGGTCGCCTTATGAATTTTCAATATTTATTCAGCGACCCACAATGAGGCTATCTACGAGTCGAAGTATGAAGTCATAACCACGGCCAGAAGGTGGGTGGTTATTCTTTATTTCCATAACTAATCCAATTTAGCTGGCAAAGTGAAAGGGAATGTGACTCTTTAAAATGAAATTTAGGTTTTCCGTGTTTCGTTGCGTTTAATGATTTTATTTTTATTTTTTGTTTTATCCCAGAGGGTTGTCGTGCATGAATTTTGAGTTCCATATTTTGAAAATTCTAAATTCTATGGAATGGAGTAATTAAGAGATTTTCATTCAGAGTTTTTCAATGTGAGTGAAGATATTGAGCTTAAGGCAACATCTTCGTATCCTGCATTGTCATACTTATCTCCTCTTTACGAATAATTAGAACATACTCGTATAAGTAGCCGCATAAGTAGAGGATTTTCAGATATACCTTAGTTATGTACATGCAATTGACGATTTTATCTTTGCCACTTTTCACTAACCGAGAACCATATACCATCACGTGGCGCCCCCATTGTTCCGATTTAAGTTCTGTTTTTTTGTTAAGTTGGTACATCTGTTGTTGATATTCTCTCTAAATCTTAGCGTCATAGCTTGATATTTGCAGAAGTTACGTAGCCCAGAGTACATCTATCTCTGTGTGTGTTGGCGATATTTTACAATTTAAGAAATGAATTTAAATTTGCAACAAAGAACTTGTGAAAAAATTTTGCGTAAAAAACGTATTTAATGATGCGCATACGTTGGAAATGTTGGAAAAGTGTTTCGGCAACGATTCTCTCAAGAAAACGATCATTTACCAGTGGGACGAGCGGTTCAAAAGTGGTCGTGAGTCAATCGAAGATGATGAACGCGGTGGCAGACCATCGACATCGAAAACCGACGAAAACATTGATGAAGTAAAAGAAATGTTGGGCAATAACCGTAAATAGCGGAGGACTTGAACATTGCCTATGGATCCGTCAAAGACATTTTGCTTAATAATTTGAGTTTCCGTCGTGTAGCAGCAAAGTTGGTGCCAAAAGATCTCAATTCCATGCAAAAAGGAGACCATTGACGTCGCAAAAGAGATGATTTGCGAGGCTGAATCCGATCCCACATTCATCAAAAGGATGATTACTGAAGACGAGATGCAAGTACGACATCAGGCAAGTGAATGGCGTTCACCAAATGAGCCGAGACCAAAAAAACGACGTCGTTTTTAGTCAAAAAAGAAGGCAATGCTCACGGTTTTCATAGATCACAACGGTTTAGTGCATCATGAATTTTTGTCGGAAGGACAGACAAAAAACAAAGAGTGTTATCTGGGCGTTATGAAAAGTTTGCGTGAAGCGATTCGCCGAAAGAGACCAGAATTGTGGCCAGATTTTGCACCATGATAACGCACCGTCACACAGTGCCATCATTATTCGTAATTTTTTGACGAAAAATGCAACAAATACCATCCAACAGCCACCGAATTCACCGGATTTGGTTCCCTGTGACTTCTTTCTGTTCAATCGAGTTAAAAAACCACTACGGGGAACGCGTTTCAGCAGCCGAGAAGAAGTAATGGAAGGAAGCACTGATGGACATACCGAAAACCGAATATAAAAAATGTTTCGAGGATTGAATCAAGCGCTGGCATAAGTTTGTTGCAGTCAATGGAAATTACTTTGAAGGGGACAATATAGATTTAGATGAATAATCTTGTATTTTTAATTTTCTGAACAAATTCCGGGAACTTTTTGATAGATGTGGTATTGACGTCCACCAAAAGTCGATTTACATTTAATCTTGGAAGGATCAATGCTTATTAGATGTTGTATTCGAGTCTATTTTTGCAAAGATATAAGCCCTGGATACGAACAAACTTGCAGAGAAATCAGTGTACCAACGCGAACCGTAGTCAATCTTGCAGGCATTCGTCACTGGTATGCATACGAACACAATCAGTTCATGATTAGCATGATCCTTCTATAGACGTCGAAAATAAAGCTTCTTGGCAGGAGCATAGCTAGGAGTCTACTCGAAATGATCTTGACAGCAGAGGTACACAATGGTCCGACGTCCATTGGTAGTTTCAGATTCTTACTGACTAAAAGCAGCCCAAAGATCTTCGGATTTCAACATATATTGAGCTATGTTTTCTGGTGTTGGCCGTTCACCAAATTCTTCACACAATATAGCTCTTTCGTTTGAATACCGAGCACATTCGAAGAAAACGTGCTCCACGTTCTCTACCGCGTTTAGCCAGCGAGGACAGGACGGACTCGAATTACGATTTCGCTTGAATCGATATTCCCGGAAACAACCGTGAACCGTCAAGAACTGTGTAAGATAGCAATTCAGTTTGCCGTGTTTTCGTTTTACCCAACTTTCAATCCTTGGGATTAGTCGGTACGTCCATCTTTCTTTTTGGGACTCGTTCCATTTTTGTTGCCACGCTTCTAAACTGCGGCTTCTTTCGAATTTCTTGGCTTGATTTATGGATGGCCCGATTTTCACGCGATTTTCATAAAGTCGTCTAGCTTCTAAAGCTAGGATATCGATTGGTACCATAGAGGATAGTACCAATATCGCGTCGTAAGATACCGTTCAAAATGCACAGCATTATCGACTGCGAAACCTATAATGGCGGCTTCCCTGTGGACTGGGAATCGTAGAATGTCGTCATCATACATCACGTTCCACTGTAAGAGACCTAACACTGATCCTTGGGGACGCTCCCTGTAATTTAATATAATTTTGTCCCGTCGTCGGAGTCGTAGAGGAGCAACCTATTGGTAAAGTACTCGCAGCTCCTGATCAATTTTAATATGTACTTCGGTACATTTAATCTTTCGAGGCATTGTAAAATACGCGACCAGTTCGCCGAGTTAAAAACATTTTTCAATCATTGGCTTCAATGATTAGGTAAAACATTAGGGTGATGTTCTACGTATTTTTGGAATCGAATAACTTTTTCTGATGAACTTGCAAGACCAGTTATGTTCAAAGAGAAGAGGTGGATCTCGGAAGTGGTGACTACCAAAAGATTGCGACCATTGCCTTGTTGTAGCCAAGGTACGGTTTCGGAAATCCCGAACAGCGCCAAGACAAGCTGATTCTGTGAGGAATTTCGATGTCTTAAATCGCAAAGAATCGCCAAATCCTTTTCCAATCGAGTCTCTCTTAATCTCTCAAGAGATCCAGTATACCGATCCTTGCCACCAGTGTTAAGCATCGAAGACCATTGGCAACACTGCCAAAAGGCCAACAGAGACGCCGCTACTGATGGGTTTCACTCGACCACAACAACGAAATCCCTGGTTTGATGATGAATGCCGCACATGCAGCTAAGCAAGCTGCCTACAAAGAGGAAAAAGAAAGATCATAAGAAGGGTGCGTTCAGGGAAATTGAGAAATGCTTCTCCAGGAATTAGATTCGAAAGTTTGACCAAAAGGTAAAAAAGTCATGCCACGGACATAAGCACCGAATCGAAGTCTGTAGAGACGAAAGAGGGAACATCGTAGTAGAGTCGCGTTCGATATTGAGGATTTGGAAAGATCATTTCTTTAGACTGTATTACGGCGATGACGAAACAGATATCGTTGTCAGGCAGAATGAACCTTTCAACCTGGACGATGTAGAACAACATTTCCGTCCACCCGATCTGGATGAAGTGAAGTTTTGAATATCTTAGCTTAAGTCCAACAAAGCTGCTGGAGCAGATGGCATGACTGCCGAACTCTTCAAAGCGGCAGGCGAGGACCTGGTAATGTCCAACAAATGGAACCTCAGCATTGTTTGTCCGATTCTCAAGAAAAGAGACCTTCTGAACCACGCCAACTAAAGAGGCATCAGTCTCCTTAACATCGCATACAAGATCTTATGTGAAGCCGTCCGTTAACAAGCTGATAGGTCCATATCAGTGTGGCTTCAGGCCAGAAAAGTCCACATGGACCAAATATTCACACCACGGCTGATCTTGGAGAAGACCCATTGACTTCAGATCGTTACACACAACCTATTCATCGATTTTAAGGCTGCGTATGACAGCATCTATAGAGACGAGCTATACAGAGCAATGTCTAGTTTCAGCATACCTGCCAAGGTCGGTAAAGATCTCACCGAGACCTTTGATGTCAAAAAAGTATTTAGACAAGGCGATGCTCTGTCATGTGATTTCATCAACATCAGACGCTAGCGTAAGGGGACCTCAGCCAACTTAGCGTGCGAAACTGGATGCAGCTAGCCAAAGATCGAGCTAACTGAAGAATCTTGTTGATTGAGGCCCAGGTCCACCCCGGAATGTTGCGCCACCTAAAGTAAGTAAGTGAGTTTCTTAAGACAATGAATTTAATTGCGTAAAGAGCGCTTCACCCGTTTCTGTTCAAAGGTGCAGAGACTTGCACCTTGTCAAAAACGCCGAAAATACTAGGAAACCTCAAGCAACTAGGTGCATCTAGCGAGAGATGGTGCTAGCTGGAGGGTTTGTTTGTTAAGGCTCGGCTTTAACTTAGACTGCAATTCCCCCTAAAAAAAGTGAGCAAGGTGTTTCTCATTCAAAGTCACTGACTCAAAATTTTGCGGGCCAACAGTCAACGCTACTTCCACGAGTCACATTACTAGTCGTTTTTGAAGCCAGGAGTTTCTTAAGGTAAAGAACTGTAAGTGTTTTTGGGGCTTGACTCTGGAGAGCAAGCTCATATTGTTATCAATTGGTTCTTCTCGGAATATGAATATGAATATCGACTGAAAATATTTTGACAAGAAACAGAAGCTTCCCAGTGGCAGATTAACACGCTGCATGAAATTCTATTATAGGTACAATAGCAAGTCATGATGAATTTTCCAAGTGTTGGTTCATCCTCTGATCTAATTGAGCCGTGATTTGAGATCTCAACGAAGAAAAGTGGATCCCCCTAAGCTCTTATCAAAAGATTATCTAATCACTCATAGCCAAAGCACACAACAGTGAATGCAAACATCCACGGTTTTTTATTCTATTTGTTTTTACGAAATGCATACAAAAGCAGTAAAAGAATAGAAAAGGGGAAAATCTAAAATTCTGCAGACTGTAGAATATACACAAACTTTTATATTCCCACACCGTATTTGAGAAGATTCGCACTAATAAAAATGAGAAAATCCTTTTTCCTTCAAGGCGAACTTTTATCGTCTTCCACACAAACTCCCACACATAGTGGAGGGTGCATTGCCAGTGCAACTGAATGTAGTTCCTTTGGAATAGAATTAGAGCTCCAAAAGCATAGCAAACACAGACAGATAAACATTCAGGAATGCCGAACACAAAAAAAAAATCCCCTTTTGACAAGAATTTGGCATTTGAAATCTTCTTACAAATACAATAGAGGGAGAATGGGATTCCAATGGGATTACGGGACCATGCAGCAAGTTCCCGATTCTGATTCTGTGCATTTAAATCCAAGAAATACTTTTGCCATTGTGTATACCTAGTATGTAAGTGCGCCTTCAATTGGCATATAAGTATAGGTATGTCTGTACTACTCAAAGCAATTTGTCATACACCCACATGCTCTTAACGTGTAGTACTCGTATCCGCATCTGTGCGATATGCCTAAATGATTTTGAGGGGGGATTTTTCCAAGATTACTGTTTCAATTTGTTCATCCTTGAAGGAAATGTTTTCGAAGGATGATAGAATTCTGCAAAAAAAAAAGAGAAGTAAACCAAAAATGAAACAAATTCCGGTTCCACTAAAACAATGCATGTTCGCATTTATCTCATGGATTTGTGTGCAGTGATTGAGGGATATTTTCTTTTTTTTTTTCTCTCCTTCAATTTATTTAGAGATAAGTCTCTACACTGCATTGGATTGAGATTTGAGAAGGCTTTCGATTATTGTTGTTCTTACTCTCTGGTGGATAAAGAATTGTTAATTTTTGTGAAAGAAATTCGATGATGACTTTTTTCAAAGCACAGCTTTCCGTTGCTGGTATCCATTCGATAAAGATTGGGTTATGTATCCAAGCTACGAATCAACGACTATGTTTTCGTTCTCATGAGCACAAAGAGCGCGATTTAAGTTAAGCTTACGACGATAAAGAGGTTTAAATCTGTTTAGAGTTCCATGTCGCTGTTAGTTTGTCAAGCAGAATGAATACTAGTCTGGACTTCAGTTTGCAGCCTTTAACTTACCGACTTACTAACTTAACTATGCTACTGTCCGAAGTGAATCCCGACTCCAACTAACTAGCCCCCTCAGTTAGCTCGGTCTTTAGCTAATGCGTACAATTGCGGTCTCTAAGGCGGTTAATGTAGCCATCTCAGGCGGCGGAAGAGCAGTATATCACTGACAAGATCGATGCCGTCGTACAACTCGTATATTTCATCTTTGAAACTACTCAACTCATTGGGAACTGAATGCCTTACAGAGAACCTTTCTCTCAAAGTGACACAGGATACCTACACTTATCCGCTTTCGAAAATATGTATTCTTCAGCACCATAAAGTCTTATGAAAGATGTGCTAGATTGTTCGGGATAGACTCTCACTACTCATTTGCCTTCTTAGCAACACAGGCTGGCAAGAATTAGTTTCTGATTCATTTCTACAGGGTCGATGTCTTCATTATGCTTGACAGAATAAATTTGTTTTGTGTTCATTTAGTGTTAAACCCATTCTGGCAGCTTCCGATTCAATACGAGCGCAAGCACCGATGAATGCCGTCAATCACGTCAGTATTATCGGCGCATGCTAGTAGTAGCGCACAGATCTTTTAATGATCATGCTTCCGGTTTTGGTTTCTGAACTTCGCACAATTCTGTCAAGTTCCCGGCCTTAACCAAGCAACGAGCTTTCTCTATCGCAATTCTCCACATATGGACGAATTTGGCAGGGACGCTTAAACTAGAGATTTGCTTTGTATACTCGTACTTGTGTCTATAAGAACGATCAAATGCGTCCTTAGGTTAGGTTTGATTACAATGGCTGTTAGAAAAATCAACCCACTTAAGCCTGTTGTCCCTTTGTGGTGCCACATGAAACTGCGATTCTACTATGTACTCAAGAAATCATTTTAAGCTTTTGACGAAGCGTAGGAGACTTTTGATGTCTGTATTGCTTAAATCGCTTAAGTCATTGTAAAACAAGGCTCCTAGTTTTCTTCTTTTGGGGAGAGCTGGACATGTAGAAAGGAGGTGTAAGGCAGTGTCCAGTGATGACACCTATGTCCCGGCATCCAGAAAAGGTTAATGTTGAACTGCTCTGCCAGCAGTCGGCAGGCTATAAGTGTCTCTGAGTTAAAGGAACATGAGTCCAGGAATTTGATAGCAGATATTCAGTGGACAGGGCTTCCTTAATTGCCAGGATTCCCGCTTGGAACACGCTAGAATGATTGGGAAGGCGGAAGAAGAGGCTAAGTTAACCTTAGCTTAACGCTTATCAGCGAAGACGTCGCCGCCAACCCCGTTATCGGTCTTTGAGCCGTCAGTGTACAAGTGGATTGATTTATCTTCCAAGAAGGGAAATCTTTCAGAAGCATCTGGAGGAAATGGTTACTTGGAAATTTTTGTCAAACCTGTGTTTGGGTAGTGTATGGTGGTGTTCTCTGAAAGGATTTCTAATGTGTTAAGAATATTCGCGTGGCCAAAACGTTTATTTGTCCACTGTGAGGTTGCTTTAAGGCGAATATACTTGTCTGCTGAAAATGTCGAAAGGTGTCAAGTGAAACATAACATCCAGTGCAGCGGAGTTGTATGTAGGCTTCCGCTTATGCCCAGACATGCTGTTCTTGGACTTTGTTTAGTTCTACGCAGTTTACTGTTTTGTCTAAGTCCATTCATCAGACAGCCATCCCGAAAGTGAGTATCGATCTTCTGAACGAAACGTATAGCCAATGGGCAATATGAGCCTGGACAACCCATTTGTTACCGAAGGCTTTTTTGCAAGAGAATAAAGTTACTAGGTTTCCAGTTAAGTTTCTTGTCGAAGATAAGACCCAAATATTTCGCTGTGTCAGAGAAGACTAAGTTGGTACCGTTGATTAAGGAAGGGTCAATGGTCGGGATTTTATATTTCCGGGAAAAGAGGAGAAGATCGGTTTTATGGGGGTTTATTCCCAATCCACAGCAATCAGCCAAACGTGCTAGTATTCTGAGATTATACTGTAGGGGCTCTTCGTATAAAGATGTTTTCTCGAAGCGGCTATAACAACTTCATATTCATTCGGAATCACCCTACTACCAGCCGCTTGCAGGCATATCAGCAGTTCGTTAACCACTAAGTTCCATAGGAGAGGTGAGAGACATCTATAAGGCGCCGGTTGTTAACATATGGAACCAGATGATTACGGTCTGTGAGCTATCCAACAATCGTAGATAGTTTAGCTTTGTTTTTTTTTAGGGAATCTTGCTAGTTCTGGATTGGGTAAGGTTCGATAATAGTTGTCTTGAGGTCTCGCAGGTTGGAAAGCTTTTCAATCTTTCATCGGCTTGGGTGTTTCTTTTCTAGAGAGAATCTTTATTGAGCCAGCTCGCCTGCCTGCTAATTGCCCGTCACTCCTTTCGTAAGGGAGCCACCATAGTGTAATCTATTCACGAAAGAATTTCACAAGCACCGATTTGATTTTGACTGCGCCGATGGCCTTCATGGCAGCCTGGCTGTCAATGTATACAGTAATATCCGCGTGCGATATTGCCTTTATTGCCGAAAATTTTGCTGCTTCTGCTATAGTCAACATCTCGGAGACATTAGTGTAGTGGCAGTTGTCGTGAGCATGTTATGCCTCCATTATTGATGTTTCTCTATTTCGCTCTCTCCGCCGCCGGTACTGGTGATCTGACTCCCTGAACCGTAACTTTATTTTTCTTTGTCTCACTATCCATGATTGAATTCATTTTGAGAGTAATTCCGCTCTTCCCAGTTCTTTGGTCCGCGGGTGGTATTTGATATTTCCACCAACCCCATGGGAAAAAGCCCTATTTATACACAGGGGCCCCCTATCCGCCAGAGAAATGGCTATACTCCTCGTTGAGCGGTATCCTTTGATGTGGAGAGATCAGTCGCTTATAAAGGCTTAGATATGTGAAGCGAATTAATACGGACTAGAAGATTCTCTTTTATTATAGCGCGAATAAAAAAGAGGGGCAGCAAGTCATATTAGATCTCGTATGTAGACGCCACTTGGCAAATACTACGCTGGCTGAAGATATGGATAGGCTAGGATTCAGGATTACCACCGCAGTAGTAATGACGAGTCAATGCTTTGATCTATACTGGACTGTTACACTCATGAGTAATTTAAAGAATACAGCTTTAATGCAGACTACAACTAACCGAGATTTAGAAGAGACTTTGTTCAGCTCTGTATTAAATAACACAGACGATGATGCTTCGCTCTGCAGGATGGTCCTTTCAAAAACAGTTTTGCTTTGAATTAAACAGTGGAGTTCATGTTTTTCTTGTTCTGCAATATAAACAAAAGCAAACATGACATACTTCTGAAGTGCCCAGCTTTAAAGTTTTCCTATTTGAAAATATGAGTGTCATACCTTGTCTTCAACATATTTGTTGGCCAAAAAGAAACCACGAAGGCTGATAAGTGAGAGCCTTTCAATCTTGTGCCCTGACCATTAATTTGCCAATACCATTGAACCACCTCTCCAACTTCATATTCAGTATTGTCAACTTCGCCTGGACGTTCAATATTTAATTCAATTTGTTGGTGTATCTTAAATACAATAACTCATCGAACGAGAATTTATTGAATTTCATTATTAAACGGCATGATCAAGCGTACTTGTTCCTTTCAAAATCCATCCTTTCTCTCTGTATGGACATCTCTGTTCGAGTATGTACATATAGATATATGGTATAGACAGGCTTTTGCACTCACAAGCACTTACTGGTATCATATCTGGTTGCATCTTCGCAGCATAAGTGCATCGAAATGAAACTCTCGATGACCTTACACGTTCTCCGCTCCGATTTATTGAAATGAAAAATGCAATTTAATGTTATACATGTGATGAAGCCCTGTTAAGAATAGCCTTTCGCTTTAAAATGAATCCATTGGGAAGTGGCAGACCATCCACCATTGTGGATGCGATGGGTTTCAGCTTCACATACGGAAGTGGGCTTACATTTGTTGCAGTCGATGGAGTTGCCTGATTGAGCACACAGATATGATATTGTTGGCCGGTTGGCAGCTATCATTATCGACATTGGCGAAAAAAAAAAAAACGTAATTACATTGTAATATCTATGTACTCGTATATAGAACAAGTGAAAATTTAACATGACAACAGATTGTGAGATTGCCTTAACAAACTACATAGATACTGACAGAAATTGAGTTCTTCAACTGACGCGCTTTACGAGTAAAGTAATCGCCTTACGTTCGACCCTCGTCAAGTTATCTAAAACACAATTCTCCATTGAAAAACAAAAGACTCCACACTGAGGCTCCTGTATTTCAGGCCCTAATGCAAATGATTTTTTTTCTTTCTTGTTTTTTTTTTTAAGGCAGCAAGAAACCTCTTGAAAAAGCAAAAAGCTACCCAACTAGGAGTAACCAACCGAAGGAACTCGGTCGTATACGTAACCTTTTTGTGTTTCACGTCAAATCCATCACTCGGAAGTGCCTGCGATACTCAAAATTAAAGATAGGCACACCTTGGATATAATTCAAAGCTGTTAGCGAGTGATTAATATACATCAAGTTTAATGTTGAAATATTAAGCGGCAGGCGTTTACGGATGTTAGACGGGCAGAATATTATCCACTTAGCTGGGGCTCTTGTCGTGCCTATCTCATTGTCAGAATTTTTTTTGTTCTTTTTTTTTATTAAAAATTTGTTCAAACGATGACGAAAAACGCCAAAATCCCATCTGTCGTGGAAACGTTAGATTAATTATAATTATTATTATTATTTTTTTTTGACGGAATACAGTCTTGTGGAATGAAGACAAAGCGTCTTGTGCGTATTACAGAAATTGTCATTCCTTAAAACTTTGCCAAGAACTTGTCTTTGAGAGTAGTTGGAAATTTGGAAAAATTGATGAATGGTGGCCAAGTGGTATGTTAAGACACAATATTCAACACCCATCAACTCCCAATCTCCCCACCACACGAAGAGGCATCAGAGCCCAGTACCTCCGACAGGAGGTAAGGTAAATTACATCATATAACGGTAGAGCATAAGAGGGAAGGGCAGAGTGCGAATTTGCACTAGAATCCTTTTTTTTTCATCCGGATGTTAGCAGTGGAAACCCATAAACGGTTCAACGCAACCCAACTTGTATTACTTTAGACCTACTTCGGTATATTGGGAGGCACGGCCTATAGAGCGCTCCATGGGTGTATCGGGATAAGAAGGAAGCCTAACAGCGGTGGCTGTTATAACATCAACGACAAAAGACTACTCAGGAGTACTCTTTGTTCAGGGTTTTCATCAGGTATCTATTCTCCCAGGTGGGAGTTGTGCACCAAAAAAGAAAACAGCTTTGAAAAAGTCGACAAACTCGGAACCGAACAAGAATATGAAAATAAGAGGAAAGTTATGAATCAGAAATAAGCCCGGGATATGGACGGATCTCCTGTTGACAACCCCTGCAAATAAACGAACTTTGGATATGAACGCGGATCACTCAGCGAAACCATAGTTTGATGACTAGTGCCTCCAATCACATGTAGCTAAGCTAGGTGCATACAAAGTGCTGCATACAAGGACTACAACTGCTCACAAGCTCTATGAGCTCTATGACAAACTCCTCCGATTTCTTTCGAGAAAAAACAAAGAACATGAAATTTCTGGGGCCGAGGAATAGACAGATGCTACTTTAGGCATGCAATTCGCAAGTTCTACAAAAGCTTACACACAAGATGCCACCAAGGTAAAGGGTCGGTAAAGATCTCACCGATACCTTTGATGTCAAAAAGGGATTTAGATAAAGCCACGCGCTGTTATGCGATTTTTTCAACATCATACTTGATAGAAAAGTACAAAACTCAGTGGCAAACACTAGAGACACAATCTTTCAAAAAGTCCAATTGTTCGCATACGCCGATGATATTGTCATAATCGGAAGAAGGCAGCGCGATGTCAACGGCGCTTTTGCAAGTACTGAAATGGAAGCGGCGAAAATTGGTTTAGCGTTCAATGAATGCAAGACCTAGTATAATATATGGTGTCAAGCAAAAGGGACACCCAACACCGAGGTATCGGGTAGGACGCGGTTTCTATTGTAGATGGTGGGCCCCCAGCCAATAATCAAGGCTTCTTCCATCAATGACATTGTCCAATAAAAAGCGGAAGTAGAGTAAAACTGGACTTATCATAAATATCATCAGACCTTTATGCCACTGATGGTTGCTATGAATTGTGCAGTTACAAGCTGCCGGTCATAGGTCTTGTTGAGTTGCAAGACCACCTCTAGTCCATACCAGGATTAAAAATACGGTACCCTGGGAGTTAGGAGCCTCCGGACTTAGGTCTGGACTTAACTTGTTTAAGTAGGCCCCCTTGTGGGAGCGTCATGGTTGCTCTGGTTTAAGTCTAAAACGCAGGGTGGGTGACCCTGCTGGTCGCATGCAGAGTGGAGTGTTTATAAGTGCTGGGTGCTGAGACCCAAAGTTCAGTAAGAGACTCATAACAAGGGTGGAGCTGTGCGCTTAAAATGGTTCCGCATTGGTATGTAGGTTGCGATGGCAAGGCGTATCCTTGCTCCTACGGATATATGGGCATCTCGTGAAATTAAGCCTTCCAGAGAGGTATTCACACAAATCGCAAGACGTTCTGTAGATTATTGGTATATTGGGTACATTCAGAATCAGATGCGAGGTCACGAACTTGTTGAAGGCGAAAGATATTAGAAAAATCAACCGGATACGCTTTAAGGAGTAACTCCGCAAGTTCATAATATGGTGAGAAAAGATGTTCAGAAGGGACACCAAATGCTCGCAACTGTCGCGTTTAGTGGAGAACAACTCCAGAAAATTCTCTGTTTCATAGAAGAATAGTTATTTTCAGCGATTTTCATAACCGGGAAGCTTATAAGCGTAAGCGTGGTAAAAAACTGTGGCTTCCCTTGATTGTCTTAAGTCAAACTGCATGCCTCCATTATGCAAGTTACAACATGTTTACTAACGGAAGATTCCGCTTTAAAAACTGGTTTGGAGAACTGAAGATACAGTCAACAAAAAGGAGTGCGCTCTAAGTACTATATTTTCATCGATATTTAGAAAACTTTCCACAAAGATACTCTGTCAGACAACATGACGTAGACACGTTACTAGTTTTTAGATTTGATACTTGTGGGTTCTATCAGTAGGCTTGTAATAAATCCTCACAAAAATTAGATTGTTCTCTTTACGAGAATATGGAAGCTGGCTGGTCTGACTCATTTAGTGTTTAAAAGCACCACTATTCAATTCTGCAAAGATCCTTAATGTACAATGCAGAGGAGCTCTTAGCAAGACATAAGGCCAGTTAAGGAGAACGTTTCTTTGGATCTACACAAATGCTTTTTTACATTTCTAATAGGCCAGCGACCTTCTTACTGTCATTTGGCAGGAAACCACATTTAAGTACTAAGCAAACGTGATAGAACATCTTGAGACACCAGCTGTGGAAGTGATAACAGCACCGCGGAACGCTACCTCTGTCCACGTCCGATTTCCGGTCGCACCAGAATGCATATACTTGACGTTGACGTGATGGGTGCTGGTACTGAGATTAAGAAATTCTATCAAAGGGAGGACAATAAACTAGTTCTTAGTCTCAGAGCTTTGTTCCGACAGAAATAAAAGTCCGACCAGCTTTGAGTCATGGGGATGGACAGGAATTGTCACAGAACTTTATCCTGTGTCTCTACTGCATGGTGCATATTGGTCAAATCGCTTTTTTAGGATCTCCATGGTTCTTATAATCACGTTGCAGTATATGCAGACGAAATGGCTAAACTGTCCGTTGAATTCAGGCTATTAAAATTAGTATTTCGAAAAAGAGAAAATGACTGTCATGATTCATAAAGTGCTTAAAGGCATCAGCCTTTCCAATGATGCTTCAGTCGTTATAATAAAGTTTATGTGGCTTGTCACCAAGAAGGGTCCTTTGGGTCTACACAGATCTTTGCTCAGCTGCAAGAAGACTTTCCTCCAGCATGCCTGCCTACACTTTAAAAGCTAAGATGAATCTCGCTCGCCTTAAAAGTAATGCCTCGAGGCTTACTCCTAAAGCCTTCTTTACTTTGATACAACGGACGGACCTTAGCCCTTACACGACCATAAAACTTTAGGGGCTTATGCAATCACCTTAGCTGTTTCAAACGACTTATTGGGCGTCTAGAAAATAGGTTTCGACATAACAATACCAATAAATTCCGTGGGTTTTGTAGTAATGTAGGGGACAAATGTATCGCTAAGGAAAAAAATGCGATTTTATATTCTTAATTTTATTTAGTTATGGTACTCAGCGAAGCAATTCAGCAATTCCTGTCATTAGTGTAGCAAAGGTGAACTTAACATATAACACAAGTGTTATTTGTCTGGTTTTGCTTCTTGTTGTTGGCACAGCTTACTCACCTCTTCCTAGTATTTGATTTCTCCATAGGATGTAAAAGTAATTGTAATTTCACAGATGTGAGTACTGTACTTGTTTTTTTTTTTAGCTACGACTTGCCTGAACTGCAAGTGGAACAACACATGTCTTTCCATTTGCTTTTGATCATGAAGCTTAGTGTACACGGTATATCCGTTATTCACTGATATATCAAATAGATGAAAAAATAGTCGAAGGTAGTACTTTATTTTTGATCTCCGATCTACTTCACAGCACATCTTACGTTGATCCATAAGATCTACTCCTCCAATATTGTTATTATAATTTGATACAATTGTAGGGCATTTTACATCAATTGTGAAGCCTTGCGGGGTTTCACGGTATCTTTTTTCGATAGGAGACAAAAAGTTGGTCAACAACTGCACTGCTTTATTATCCATCCATTTCACATAACTTATGCCTTTGAAGCTTGTCTCTTCATTTTTTTTATCAAGTGTTTTCTGTTAGTACGGACAATTCCACACAATTTGGTATTCTGATCAATCAGTTTATGTTGCAACATGGGTGAATTGAAGAAATTGTCAATCTAAATTTCACATCCCAAGGCTTCCAACTTTTCCGTAAGCTGAAGTACAACGGATTGACCTAGTCCAAACTGAGTCCCAGAAGCTCGTTTGCCTGAAGGTGTATAAATCGAATTCAAACAGGTAACCGGTCGCTGCATCACATCTGCACCATACCTTCAATCCCCATTTAACGGGCTTATTTTTTTTATATATTTCTTCATAATATTACGCCCTTTGAATTTTATCATTAGCTCGTCGATAGATTGTGCTTTAGTATTATTGATGGCATTTTGGAAAGAAGCATTAAAATGATCCTTTACTGGCCGAATTTTGTATGCTCTATCATGATTAGGACTATGTGGGTTTCTTACTTCATCTTCTTCTTCTTCTTGTCCTTTTATTAACCCTTTCCTCGTTATACGAACTTATGCGTAACGAGTTTCCCATTTTTACTGCATCGCTGCTGCTCCGCTTATGGGGTTGGCTAATGTCGCAGACCACAGAACGCGTCTACATAATGCTCGGTCCTGGATCTCTTCAGTGGTAAGCCCCAGCCGTTGTTGCGCATTTGCCATCTGAGAAATCCAGGAATTCTTTTTCCGACCTCGTTTTCTTACAGTTGGAGTGACCGTAGTTGATAGTGCCTTTTTAACCGGATTTTACGCAGATCTTCTTTGAACGTGGCAATACCAACTTATTCTATCCGCCTCAAGCTGTTCAGTTACCGAATTCTTTATATGTAGACTTCCTCTTATACGCGTAGATCTAATGCAATCGCGTTTAATGACTCCACTAGACATCCTTAAAATTTTCATTTCCGCTGCCGTCATTTTGTTTTTAAACGCTTCGTACATTGTCCAGCACTGTGAACCGTATATAAGAGCTGGTCTAACAACCGTGGTGTAGAGTTTCCCCTTTAATTTAAGTGGAAATTTTCGGTCACAAAAGATTCCCGAATTTTCCCGCCATTTCATCCACCCCACACTCACTCTGTGGTTTACGTCGTCGTCACATTTCGCTTCCATGTTAACGATTGATCCTAAGTACTTAAAGATAGTGCTTTTCGGAAGAACTATTCCGTCTAACATTATATCCGGAACAAGTTGCAACGGATGCGCAAATGGGCACGTCAAATGCTCCGTCTTTAAACGACTTATTTTAAACCCGTTTCTCTCTAGCGCATTTCTCCATGAATCTAAGGCGTTCTGTAAATCTTCGACGATATCGCTTAGTATAACTGCGTCATCAGCGAAGAGAATTGGCGTTACATTTGCTTCGCGCATGCAGTCTTTTAAAAGATAGTCGAATACTACGTTAAAGAGGAAAGGGCTAAGTACGCTTCCTTGATGCACTCCGACATTAACTGGAAATTCTCTCGTTAGTCCAGCAGAGCTTTTAACCGCAGTTTTCACGTTTCCGTACATGTCTTGTATTATTCTAACATACGTTTCCGGTACATTTTGAGACCTCAGCGTGGCTCATATGAGATCCCTAGGCGCTCGATCGAATGCTTTCTCGAGGTCGATAAATACCATGTGTAAATCCTTAGACGAGTCTCGGTGCTTTTCCATTATTATTCGTAGGCTTTGGATAGCGTCCACCGTCGATCTTCCTTCAACAAATCCACACTGGCTATTATCGAGCTTTATTATTTGCCGAAGACGTTCGTTTAAGACTCTTTCGACGATTTTCATTGTGTGTGACATAAGTTTGATTGAACGGTAGTTGTTGCATTCTCGAGTGTCACCTTTTCCTTTGTATAATGGAACCAAGAAGCTACTTCTCCATTGATTCGGCATGGGTTGTCCACATTTTTATTTATTTAAATGTTTCGATAGCCAAACGCTGCCGATCCCCTCCATCTTCGACCAAAACTCTAATGGAATGCTGTCTGGTCCCCCCACTTTGATATTTGCTATACCTATTTCTTCGACTGAAAAGTCCGAAACTTCCTCCTCGAATAGACCAGCTGTCGGCACTATATCACGTGGAAACTGTTTGTTAAGCAACTCCTTGCAGTATTCAAGCCACCGGTCACAAGTTTCCTTTTCATTTCTTAGTAACCGACCGTCTGCGTTTTTGATGTATTTCGGCGAGGTTATTTCCATTGAATTTTTTCTCTTCTGTGCAGCGAGCTTAAAAATATTTGGCATTTTAGCACTGTACGACGTTTGATCTTCTTGGATAGCTTGTCTTCTATCCGCCGATCGTGAGGATATTTGTTCCAACTCCTGGTACAGATTTTCCGCTTCTGCCGCTCGAGTTCGAGCCAGGACTTTCTTTGCGATCTTTTTAAGACGCTCGTATTCAAGAGCCAGTCGAGCTTTTTCGATATCGTCGCTCCGATCGCATTTTGTCCACGCTTGGAATGCACTCTTCTTGTCGTCCACAGCTCGTTTGGTTTCGTCATTCCACCACCATGTTTCTTTGCCGACGTAATGGTATTTCGATATAGTCCCCAGATGGGACTTTGCGAGTGTTATGCATTCCTCGTGCATGCTGTTCCACATTTCTTGCGGGCTAAGTGAGTCTGCGATACCGTTTATATTGTGAAGTACTTCTTTAGCCAGTGCGATAAATCTTGCGCTTCGTTCCTTCGATAGATTAAACCACCGGATTTTTGGCTTTCCAAACGATGTCCGTATTTTCGGTGGATCCGCTGAGAAAATTTCTGTAATGAGCAGGCAATGTTGGCTTACTAGCGATTCTCCAAGTATTACTTTGCAGTCCTTAACACGGTTTCTCGTCAACATTTTGCAGAGGTGATAATCTATTTGCGTTTCGTGGCTGCTCTAGGTGATAAGATGTCGTTGATGTTTAATAAACATTGCATTTAAGACGGTTAAGCCGTAAACCCTTCGCTCTACGAGGATATCTTCGCCAGCTGAATTTCTGGTTCCAAAGCTTTTACCGCCGTGGAAGTCCTCATAACCAACATTTTTTTCTCCGACGTGGCCATTTGAATCTCCGCCTACGGAGAGCATCTCATCGATAGGTATATTTCTAAGCAAATTACCGAATTGTGACCAAAATGTATCTTTTTCCGATTGGTCGCATCCATTTTGTGGAGCGTCCGCGCTAACAATGTTCCACGTTTCATTGTGTATGACGAGTTTTACACTCATTAAGCGGTCGCATATTTTCAAAATACCAACGATATTGCTGAGAAGATCCGCGGCAACAACGATTCCAACACCGTTTCGTCCATTGACCGTTCCATGGTAGAACATCTTAAATGCCTTAGTTTTAAATCTAGAAAACGGGCTTTATTTCCTGTATTACACCACTTCGTTTCCCGTACGCACAGGATTTGTAGAGTTCTACGATGCATAATCGCTTCCAGTTCTAAACTTTTTCAGGTCATCGATCCGACGTTCCAACTTGCAAACCGAAGTTTAGGAAAATATTTTGGAAACTTCATTTTGCCCGCCCCCGGAATCCGTCGGGCTCTGACACAAGCACTTCTGCTTGCTCTGGGATCACCCGAGTGCGTTGCAATCGTGGTGCCCAGCGGGGTAGTGCTATTAATTGCGATCATTTCCATGAAGTGTATCTAAAGTTTGAGTGGTTTGACACTGGTATGCTCATTTCGAATTGATTGACTGTTCTTTTACCCCACCGGTAGTCTCCAGACGTGGGAACCCACTGATTGCATACAAACTTGTGGGAAAGTTTTTAGGTGTTAAAGTGTCACAGGCTCATTTTTGGTGTCATAGTTGCCTGTATATGATTGGTGTCCCATTTACGACAAGCTGGTACGCACTGCGGCACTATTCTTTATCCGATGCCCCACGGATCTCAAGTGTCGTATCTTTAATTTAAACATCAAGAGCCCCTCGGTCATTGTCCTGTGTCAGAAGGTTCTGGTCATCTTCACAAGCTGTAAATTATCTTCATTGTCACTATAGTCACCCATCAAAATGTGTTGGATTTCATTATCTCGGAACACAAAGGCTCCACGTCCCTTACGAAACATAATCTGCAACAATATTACTCGTAATACAAAAATGAAGGTATTTGATAAAATTGTTAGTTGTACTAAGTAAAGTATTCTTCATAAATAGTATCTCTCACCGGCCACAGGGACACCGATGTCCTTTGTGTTTACTCCAATGGCATATCTTTGTAAGCGACTTGAATATTGATTCCATAACTACATACAATAAAAATTTACTTACCAGGCAATGAATGTATCACACTTTGAAAAGTTGAAAACTGCTTTTACACTAATAAATATTTTTTCTAAATTCGATCTGCTCCTGAACCTTGGTACTGTCACTTTCAAATAAACATAGACAACAAACGGTATTACTTATGTGATGTTACCAACCCAAAAGTGAAAATGCAGGCTTAAAGAATAATAAATAACAAAATGACATACATCGGTTTGGTAATTATTTAGTTTTTAGTAGATTTTAGCTTGGGACGCATGTGTTCCCGTGGTCGTCAAAGTGTTAGGCGGCCATGATCTTTTTGTGGAGGACGGACAAAAATGTCATAAAAACATGAGTCTGTCTTTGAGGCAGAGACGTGCCTGATGTATCCTGATGGCAATGAACTTCAGGATCGGTGAAGAAGGCGAAATATCTGTGTCTGTAGGGACTGAATTTCGCTTCCAAGCTAGCCAGGGCTTTGTCCTTGTTAACGGTTCGTATAACATAACTACAGATAGCAAGACCATTCAACATTATGCTAGGCGAAAGGAATGCTGACTGTTGTCTCTTACAGCCCAGCGAATTTCCCCATTCCAAGACTGTAGACACTATACTGGCAACAGAATGAGGTTGGTAAGTAAGCACCTAAGTGTGCTGACCATAAATGACACATCACCCTGTGATGTCAAACTAGAGCATTATCTCTACAAGCCCGCATTTTGGTATATGATGCTGATGTTGTGGGTGCTAGTATTGTAGGCACTTAAGAAGAAAATAAGCATTTACTTGCTTTTCTGCAAAAATACTAAAGCATTCCACTTAAAGGTATAAACGAGGACTGTTTATTCGAGTTCTGTTTCGACTGGTTGGAGTCTTAGTAAATAAATTCACGTATTCCGAAGAAACAGAGAAAAAATTTGCTTGTCGGCTTCGGGTTTCCGATAAGACAAAGACATTGGCCAATATGGGAGATCCTTGCAATTTTCTTCATGTGTCATGAGGTTCATAAACATTTTATTTCCTATATTTCCCCTGCAAAACCATCTATAGTACTGCGATGTTGCCAATAATGAATCTGGGTCCTAAAAAAAAAAAAATTTGTAGAAATGAGTTAAATCAACGATACCTGTGGCTATACTCCATTCAGAACCAATCTTGAAGCACCGAACGATTGCATAGTAACTTGTGCCCTGGCATTTTAAATTGTTTTCATGAATCTCAAATCGACTTGTACTCTTCGATTTGTAAGACGCCCACTTCTTCAAGGTTCTAATGATGTCAAGTGAGCTTATTTTCCAAACTACTCTTTGTACGAGGGCGGGTCAATAAGTCCGTGACTTTTTGAATTTCTGACCTCTTTACTGAAACAGCAACACTGCTCCTGTCAACAGGCATCTGTCAGTTGACTCCTGTCAAAATTTAAACTTGCTGCGTCAGTTAGTTTGTGTTTGACAGCTATTTTTATCAGACTACTCACTAATTTGAGGAGAAAATGGAAAAAAGTGAATTTCGTGTGCTTATTAAGCATTATTTCTTGCGAAAAAAAACCATTACCGAGACCAAGGCTAAGCTTGATAAATACTATGGGGACTTTGCACCATCGATTTCAATGGTAAAAAAGTGGTTTACTGAATTTCGTTGTGGCCGTACAAGCACTCTCTACACCCGAAACAATCGAAAAAATTCACGATATGGTGTTGGCCGACCGAAGATTGAAAGTGCGAGAGATTGTGGAAGCCGTAGGGATCTCGCATGGCTCAGTGGTTTCAATTTTGAATGATCACTTGGGCATGAGAAAGCTTTCCGCAAGATGGGTGCCGCGTTTGCTCACAGTCGACCACAAACGCAATATGGAGGAGTTTTTGCGCCGTTTTGTAACCGTGGACGAAACATGGATCTATCACAACACACCAGAGAACAAACAACAGTCAAAACAGTGGGTTTCTAAGGGTGAATCGGCGCCAAAGAAGGCCAAGGTGGGTTTGTCAGCCAATAAAGTTATGGCGACTGTTTTTTGGGATGCACGCGGGATAATCCACATTGACTACCTTCAAAAGGGAAGAACAATAAATGGGGAATATTATGCCAACTTATTGGACCGATTCAATGACGATTTGAAAAAAAAACGACCTCATTTGGCCAAGAAAAAAGTTCTTTTCTACCAAGACAATGCAAGGGTGCACACATGTGCAGTTGCCATGGCAAAAATCCATGAATTGGGCTATGAATTGCTCCCTCATCCACCCTATTCTCCAGATTTGGCTCCGAGGGACTACTTCTTGTTCCCAAACCTGAAGAAATGGCTTGGTGGAAAAAGATTTGACTCCAATGATGAAGTCATCTCGCAAACAAAGGCCTATTTTGAGGACCTCGACAAATCATTTTTTTTGGAAGGGATAAAAAAATTAGAGAAGCGTTGGACAAAGTGTATAGAGCTCAAGGGAGACTACGTTGAAAAATAAAATTATTTTTTTATCAAAAAATCTGTGTTTTAATCCAAAAGTCACGGACTTATTGACCCGCCCTCGTATTTAAATATCTTGAAACAAGTTCCTAAATTCACGGCTCTACTTGAAATTGTTTCCTACAAAATTCATTGGAGGAAAAAAGTTTTTTGAAATAAGAAACGAAATTTCAATTTATCATTTGACTTTGTGTTCGAGTAGATTGAATTTCACCACCAACGCCAGTCAATCTGAAGGATAATGTATTCGAAGCATGTCATTGTGTCGCTGTCACAAGCAGAAACTTTTGGAAAATTTTGTAACCACTCAAGCGTTAGCCAAATGAGCATTAATAGCCAGAATTGATTACATGCCCACCATATTCGCCACACACACACACACGAAAGTATGGTATATTCGATCGAAGGACATCATTATCCACGTCACCATCCATCATATAGTGAAATGATTTGCATGCAGACCAGTTGGTTACAAAATGGCTGCCGGCGGCGGCGGCCTATTGTTTTCAACATATCCGCATTCAACTGGAATTGCAGAAACCTCCGATTTTTCCAACCCTTATGTGGGTTTCTGTGTTTGCAGTAGCAGTAATGAGTATCTAAATCCAGTTTCGATGACCCTTAATTGGACAATGCTCCATTTAGACCCGTTGCTTTCCTTCTATTGTATGTTGTTGATGGGAACAGCAAGGCGGACTACGACGAAAGATACTTACTCACAGTCGTATCTATGCAAATGGATTCTTTGGAATTTGGTATTCGGTATATTAGCATATTTTAATTTCTACAAGGAGGCTTCTAAAATGAACCGACGCGTTTCTTGTAAACTCGGTGTTTTTTTTTTATGATCCAGGGGTAGGGAGCAGCAAGTAGGTCTCTTTTATTTTGTGTTGTGCTGCTGCGTTGCTTGTTAAGTTAATTTTTTAACTGCTATCGTTGGCAATTTATTTGAGAGACACAATGTCTGATTATTTATTCAGTAAATAGAAGAACATTTCAACATTATGCTAATTGTGAATTTTTAAGCAAGACTGGTAATAAGTGCTGTCTATGGGAATGGCCACAGATACGAGTACGAAAAAATGACTTTTGTGACCTTTAAATGGTCATTGAATGCTTGGTGGGAAGAGATACAGCCAAGTGGAAAGGTCTATGGGGTATGATGGGCCTTCGAAGTTGGTTTGAATTGGGGGCGGATATTTTATGGGTTTGAATGTTTCGCAAAGGTAACAGAGGCAATGAAAAGCTACAAAAATGAGCAGTTACTATCTTTGTTGGCGTTAGTCAGTTTGAGTAAATCACTTGTGGATTTTGTATTATTCTTACTTCATTTTTCAAGATGTAGGCTTTAGTTTTTGCAGCTTTTCAACTAGACTAGTGTTGTGGGACAACGAGTAAGAAACTCACTGGCGTAGCTGGCAAACTTGACAAAAATAACGTGTGTAGTGCTCCTCGATCGGCTTCGTTTGCTTCTCTCTCTAGGTTTCATTTCAACGCAGTGGATTAGGTATATTGTTTTACTTGCTGCAGATGCTAGCTTCCAAATTGTTGATTACCTATAAAATGGCACTACGAGTGTCAGCAAACTGGACCTGAGATATTCCGGCTTAAATTTTTTAATTTTCTCTACGGTAACAGTTTAACAAAAAAAACACTGTGGCGCTGGCAGGCCCGGTTTGGGCCACGGCCTTGCTTCTTGACACTCATTTGTGTTGCTCATGTTGTCATTTTGTCACATCTCCTTAGAAGCTTTTTCGTAGGCAATTTTACTTTCGGGAGTTTGCCATTGCCCGCCGAAAAGGTGATGGCGATTTCAAAAATTGTTGGTGACCCAGCCAGGAATTGAACCCAGACTGCATGCGTGATAGTCCAATGAGCTAACTATCGCGCCATCGCCATCGCCACAAATATAAAGATAGTCAGGAAAAAATGGAAAATATTTTGGTCAAATTTAAAAAACACAGAAGTGTATGCCAGAGTAAAGATAGTCTTATCTAACGAGCCTCCAGTAGCTGGAGATAAGACTATAAGGTTAGCCGTATGGGCCCATTGGAAAGTGTCATAGACTTACAAATTGCCGTCTCCTTCCGAATATCAATAAAGTGTTCGAAAAGGTAATCAATATGGTTTTGACTCGGTGGGTTGAGGACATAAATATAGTTCCGGATAATCAATTCGATTTTAAGGCGGTGCATGATGTTATACATCATACATAAATCAAGAATCAGTGCACTGGAGCCTGCCTGATTGACTTGGAAAAGGCCTTCGACACCATACGGTTAGAGGAGCTTTTCTATAAGCTGGTCAGACTAGGCATCAGTAATCCACTTTTGTCTAATCTTTATAATATGCTTAACAACAGATAGTTCATTGTGAAAAATGGCTATGCGACTTCTGCTGGAACATTTTATAATAAAAACGGTCTGCAACAAAGTGCGGTTAGCTCGCCGATCTTATTCAGCATTTACACAAGCGATATGATGGGTTCACTTCCCCATAGCATAGCGTACGCAGACAACTTGATAGTGTACAGAATAGGTCCCTTATCCGGCCCATGCTGGTATATGGGTGTCCCGTGTGGTTCAATGGGAGAGCAAGTTTAATAGAAAAGGTTCGTGTGTTTGAGAGGGCTTACTTTGGGGTTTGCCTTCACCTTTGCAGAACACCGGAATCGGAGTACATAAAATTCTATCCCAATGAGGTCCTATACAACGGGGCGAATCTTATAAGATTGGACAACTTCGCTATTAAGTGGATTCCAAGGCACATTACAAGAGCAATGACCTCGTCCAACAACCTGATATCTGAGGCCTACTACCCCAACTACTTATATCATGAGAGTATGCGCTGAAAAGGTTTCGTCCCCCCTGAAGCGTTCCTCTGAAAGGGTTGATCCAGAATAGGTTTGCGGTGCCGATAATCTTTCACGTAGCTCGGGCAGTTGGTGAGACGTCGCACACGGCAGTATTGAACATCTAAGGTTTAATAGGACGGTTTCAAAACGCGATAAAAATATGTTGTTCTGCAGCACCAACAAATTTGGTGGTTGAGTGAAGAAGAACCGGCACCGTAGTCGTTTCCTTCAATTCCGGGTTAGCTTAGTCAAGAGGCAAAGTGGGCCATATTTTCCTTATTGTTTTGCAAATGGCCGACTTACATAGGTTAGGGTAGTTTTAAGGTATTTAAGGTTAGAAAACTTGGGTTAGCTAGCATTTAGGTTAGAAACTTGAAGTTTTTAGGTAATGTTAAGTAGTTTAAGGTTTAGTATAAGTTAGTATCGGTAGTTAGTAAATAAATAAATAATAATTATTATCTAAAAAAAAAATCAGACGTCGAAAGACGTAAAATAAGAATATAGCTTAGCTTAGAGTGCCCGTTTGAAGGGCCAGTAAGTTATAATAAGATATTTTTATTTAAGCTAGCATTTAAGCATTTTTTCTGTTAGCATGTAAATACAGTAAAATTAAAGAATCAAATAAAATGCAAAAATGAAATGTAATTAAATGAATGACGTTGAATGACAACTCGCTTTTGATATTTATTGAGCAAACAAAATTACTTACTTACTTTAGGTGGCGCTACAGTCCGGGGTGGACCTGGGCCTCAGTCAACAAGCTTCTCCAGCTAGCTCGATCCCTGGCTAGCTGTCTCCAGTTTCGCACGCTAAGTTGGCTGAGATCCTCTTCCACTTGCGTGCGCCACCTGAGTCTTGGCCTTCCTCTACTGCGCTGTCCCTCGGGGGCGGATTCGAAGAGTTTTCGGACCGGAGCATTGATGTCCATGCGCTCTACATGACCCAGCTATCTCAGTCCTTGGATCTTCACTCTTCTGGCTAGGTCCATGTCGCTGTACAGTCCATACAGCTCGTCGTTGTATCTCCTCCCCCACTCACTGTCAATGCAGACGGGACCGAAGATCGCCCGAAGAATTTTTCTCTCGAAGCAACCAAGAACACCCTCATCCATTTTTGATAATGTCCATGCCTCTGCGCCATAGAGCAGGACCGGGAGATTATTAAAGTCTTATAAAGGGTGACTTTTGTTGTCCGAGAGAGGGCTTTGCTACTCAATTGCCTTCTTACCCCAAAGAAACAGCGGTTGGCAAGAGTTATTCTTCGCTTGATCTCAGCGCTGGTGTCGTTGTCTGTATTTATAGCGGAGCCTAGGTAGACAAAGTCCTTAACTACCTCAAAGTTATATCTGTCGAGGGTGACGTTCTGTCCGAGACGTCGGTGTTGGTTGTCCTTTTTGCTTGACAGCATATACTTGGTCTTGCCCTCATTGACCGCTAAACCCATTTTCGCCGCTTCCGTCTCAATACTCGCGAAAGCGCCACTGACATCACGCCGCTTTCTCCCGATTATGTCAATATCATCGGCGTATGCGAGTAGTTGGACGGACTTTTGAAAGATTGTGCCTCTTGTGTTTGCGCGTGAGTTTTGCACTATTCTTTCAAGTATGATGTTCAAGAAATCGCATAACAGCGCATCGCTTTGTCTAAATCCTTTCTGGACATCAAAGGACTCGGTGAGATCTTTACCGACCTTGATGGAGCAGCGTGCATTCTCCATCGTCATCCTGCACAGACGGACGAGTTTGGCAGGGATGCCAAAACTAGATATTGCTCTATATAGCCCGTCTCTATAGATGCTGTCATACGCGGACTTAAAATCGATGAATAGGTGGTGGGTATCGATCTGAAGCTCATGGGTCTTCTGGAAGATCTGCCGTAGTGTGAATATCTGGTCGATGGTGGACTTTCCTGGCCTGAAGCCACACTGATATGGACCTATCAGGTTGTTGACAAACGGCTTCAGGCGTTCACACAATACGGCGGATAAGATCTTGTATGCGATGTTAAGGAGACTGATGCTTCTGTAGTTGGCGCAGTTCAGAGGGTCTCCTTTCTTGAGAATTGGACAAACAATGCTGAGGTTCCATTCATCGGGTATACTTTCGTCCGACCATATTTTACAGATGAGTTGGTGTATGCTCCTTACCAAGTCATCGCCTGCCGCTTTGAAGAGCTCGGCAGTCAGGCCATCCGCTCCAGCAGCTTTGTTGGACTTAAGCTTCGATATGGCTATCTTCACTTCATCCAGGTCGGGTGTACGGAATTGTTGGTCATCATCGTCCAGGTTGAAAGGTTGATTCGGTTGGTTCTGCCTGACAGCGGTATTTGGTCCGTCATCGCCGTTATACCGTCTGCAGAAATGATCTTTCCAAATCCTCAGCATCGACTGCGATTCTACAACGATGTTCCCTTGTTCATCTCCACAGGCTTTGGTTTGGGGTTTGTTTCCGTGGCATGTTATTTTTACCTTTTGGTAAAACTTCCGAACTTCATTCCTGGAGTAGCATCTCTCAAATTTCCTCGACCGCGCGCTTCTCATGCTCTTTCTTCTTCCTCCTGAGAAGCCGGTGCTCGTCTCTCCTCTTCCGCTCATAGAGCTCATGAGCAGCTCTGGTCTTTCTAAGCAGCGCCGCGTTATATGCATCTTGCTTAGCTGCATGTGCTTGCCGACATTCATCATCGAACCAGGGGTTTCGTTTTGGTGGACGAGTGAAACCCAGCACATCAGAAGCGGCCTCTCTGATGGTATTTTGGCAGTTTTTGCAATGGTCTTCGATGCTTGATGCTGGCGGCATTGGACCTCTTAAGAGATTAAGAGACACTCGATCGGAGAAGGACTTGGCGATCTCTTGCGATTGTAGCCGTCTGACGTCGAATTTTCTCACAGCATTAGTTTGTCTTGGCGTAGTTTGGGATATCCGCAACCGTACCTTGGCTACATCAAGGTAATGGTCCGAGTCGATGTTGGCTCCTCGGAACGTACGGACATCCATAATGCTGGAGGAGTGTCTTGCGTCGATCGCAATGTGATCAATCTGGTTGACTGTTGATTGATCAGGAGTTCTCCAAGTCCCCTTGTGTATGTCGAGATGTGGGAACCGCGTGCTAGCCACGACAATGTTTCGCCCCGCCGCAAAGCCGATTAGCCTGAATCCGTTATCGGAGGTGGTGTTGTGCAGGCTATATTTTCCGATTGTTCCACCAAAGATACCTTCTCTTACTAGCTTTGCATTAAAATCACCAAACAAAATTATGTAGAATTTTTTTATGCCGGCGCAATGACTGGCCGCCTATCATTGGTCGTTGAATGCGGCCTTTCGAATACCTAGATCGTTCTACTGTTGTATTGCTGTGTTGTAAGCTGATAAATGCACGATGAGTTATTTACGTTGATTCTAGACAGCGTTGTTTAGCCTCACAACTATTGAAGACTGGAACATCACAGTACCAAGCAAGCTCTTGAAAGTCTTGTACCTAGATTAAACAGATAACGTTCCACGAAATTGGCTTATCTACGCACGTCCCTACCGCACATTTCGGTGAAAGACTTGAAGATGTTTACTTTTAAAATAAAGGTAATCCGTCAGCCGATGAGTGTTGGCTGTGTCCAACCTCCGCTCATGCCCTCCAGAATCTCAACAACGAAGTGCATGATTTTGTGTAAAAAATAAGTGACGTGGGCCACTTATGTGAAACAAAAACAAAGTTTGCGGTTCTGGAGCATTGAAAGTCCGCTAGGAATGCACGAGGGTTCAGGCCGATGATTCCGCACTGATGCTGACGGCGAGATCTCGTGAATAAACCGAATTCATGAATCGCTAGGCGGCCGCGCTTTGGCTTTGAGCTGGCACTCCCAAAAAAACGGAGATCGTTTTCCTCACTAGAAAACTATGGTTAACGCTAGCTACTTTGAAATGTGAATCGTAAGGCCTTACGATTTGGTTGTGGGGAGTAAATTGGAGGGTCGGCTGTAAGGCCCGCCAGGGTAGCTGCCGCACTGTCTAGGCTGATGCGCAATGTTGGCTACCTTTTAGTTGTTGACGGTGCCAATTCAATATCCTGCACGTCGGCGAAGTCTAGGCAGATGCGCTGCCGAGAAGCAATCTGCGAAAGCGATATGATCCCAGCTCTGTTTTGATCATATTCGCGAGAACAGTCATGTTTCTGACTTTGAAGCGATGAGATAAATGTTTGTCCTCGAAATCCGAACAAGATAGCGACGGGAAGGATGGACAATACTGTGGCGTACTGGCATCAGGCGTGCTCAGCCAGTGGACTGGATCGAAGTTATAGTGAAGTGAACTACTATTTAAAATAGCTTGTCTTTGGACACGGGAAGATTAAAGCATAATTACCACTTATCCTTTGCGAAAGACGCCACCCGGACTATATCTGTCAGTTAACCTACAAATTATGCCTGAAATATCGCTTCCAAAATGTTGAATTGCGAGGACAGATGGAACACTTTCACTGCCTACGCTTGTTGGCAATAAAGTAAAAACAGAGAGAAGACGGAGCTTAATAATGGTGGCTGTTCATTTATCTGCTGCTCTGAGTCCTCCGGGTTTCCACTAGGGTAAAACAACAGAGCAAAGTTCTATGTGCATAACAAAAGGTCCTCTACCTCTAAATTATGATTTCGCACCTAGATGGTGGTTAAATCTAATTAGCCGTTAAGGTGTGACATTGCCATAAAGATGGACTGGCTTCCCTCTTCAACGTTGAAAGTCGTTGCTCAGATCAAACTGAAGTATCTTGTTTGTTCCGGCAGTTGGTCTCGAGATTTTCTTCATGTGAACGTTGAGCCATTTGAAGATTCTGCCACATATAAGAGATATTACTTGCGTCTTTGGCTACTAAGTTTTTCTATAAAGCTGTGGTCATGATATTTAGAAATGGCATGTTCATATGTGGACCAAGATCATATACTGTGACCCTTAGCACTCGAAAAAGCAGTTTGCAGACGTTTGTGTCCTTAAACACTGCTTCTTTCATTCAATCATGTAACAACTGGTGGAAATACATCTATTACCATAACACCATACCTACCCCCTTTAATGTCAACGTTAGTTACGAATAGTAAGTCCCGCTTACGAACACATGAAACACAATCAGAGTTGATTGGCTTGAGCCCATCTTTCATTCACACTGAATCCCAAAAAGAAGTTTCCATTTAATCTTGTAACTTAGCTGACAATCTAAATATTTCAATGCATCGGCGGGTGGTCTACGCCTGGATAGAGAACTGAAGGCTTTTCGACTCTATCGTTGGTCGGCTTGCCTATGTGATGATAGGCATCTAAAAAACGAGTTCAAATATGGTCCGATGGAATCTAAAGGTATGATTGCACTTGTTATTGCGTAAGCCCCCCACTCGAAGGTTGAATGAGTATTATTGGCTTTTGATGTGAGATAAAAACATCCACCCTGTTCTTAGTCTTCACTATGAACCCATTTCTCTACTGTAGCATCTGGCGTTTTTCGTTCTTTAAATAACCGTCATGGTAGGCATCAGTTGGCTCGATCATTGCCACTGCAGTTGTTTTTTGTTGCAGTAGATATTTGTTCGAATTCTTAAGTTTTTTCTTCTGTTATTTCCAGAGTAAGTGCCAATTTATTTCGACAAATGTGACATACTAGTAACACAAGACATCACATCACATGTTTGCTTCCAGTATTATTCCGCACTAGCGGATATCTATTCTACTTTTACAATATTGTATATCCTTGCCAAACTACTCATCAATTCTGGTTATCGAAGTTGACCCACAACGACTGACCTATTTCAGTGCACCACATTCAGAACCACTTTATGATACCAAATGATGGGCCAATAGACATGTATTCGTATCTGTGGAAGCTTTTTTAAAAAAAAAAAATTATTCAAAAACTCAGCACACATCTTGAAATCATTTCAATCTTCAATGTTTACACAAGCTGCAGACAGGAGAGAAGAATTCTGTCTCTTCATAGCAAAAATTTCCAACCTAATTTGACTAAATTGAAAAATATTGATCGACAAATTGCCCCACTCATTGCATTTGGATGAAATTGTAATTTTTCACATCACTGGCTACAATTTACGGTTGATTGAGGATTTAGAAATTCATTAAATATTTTGCAATTTTCTGCATGATGAGCAGAGTTTTTTTTTTCTATCTTTCATAAGATTGATGCAACTTGCTGCAGATGCATAAACATGGCAATGTTAGGTGAACCACATGCATTGACATTTTAGGTAGAATAGTTGGTAAACGAATTGTGCTAGTCTTTTCCTTTTTGTGAGATATTTTCATATCCATTGCATACAGAAAATATGTTTTGAACAGACAACATGGAAATATTCTTCTTCCTCCGACTAAACGATTTAAGAGCATTAGAGATGCTGGCTCTAATGATCTAAGCTCACTCGCTCAGGCCTTAAGAAGCCAGATCCTTAGAACAATGCCAATTATTTACAATTGTGATGGTATTCGGTTCCGATTCCCTAGAAGTGCCTTACTCTACTGCGCTGTTCCGGAGTGCTGATGTGTATCCGCTCCACATGACCCAGACATTTCAGTGGTTTGACCTTCACTCTTCTGGCTAAGTAGATGTCGCTGTACTACGGTCTCTGCAGATGGGACCACAAATTACCTGAAGAATGTTCCTCTCAAATCAGCCAAGAGCACCCCCATCCGTTTTCGATAATGTCCATGCCTCTGGGCCATAGAGCAGGATCGGAACTATAAAGGTCTTATATAAGGAAACTCGTGTTGTTCAAGAGAGGGCTTTGGTTGCCTTCTTAACCCAAAGAAGCAGCGATTAGCAAGAGTTATTCCTCGTTTAAAGACAAGGGCAGACAAAGTCCTTTACTACCTCAAAGTAATATTTGCTGAAGGTGAAGTTCTATCCAAGACGTCGGTGTTGAGTGTCCTTTTAGCTTCACATCGTATATTTGGTCTCGTCTACGCTTCCACCTCAATACTAGCGAAAGCATCACTGACATCAATCTGTTTTTTTTCGATTATGTCAATATCATCGGGGTATGCGAGTAATTGGACAAACTTCTGAAAGAGTGTTCCTCTTGTGTTTACCCGTGAGTTTTGCTCTATTCTTTCAAGTATGATATCGAAGAAATCATTTGACAGGCCATCGCCTTGTCTAAATCCTTTTTTGACATCTCGATGGAGCAGCGTGCATTCTCCTCGTCCAACCTCCACAGGCAGACAAGTTTGGCAGGGATGCCAAAACTAGTCATTGCTCTATATAGCTCGTTTCTTAATATGCTGTCACCGATAAATAGGTGGTGTGTATCGATCTGAAGCTCATGGGTTTTCTCCAAGATCTGCCGTAGTGTGAATATTTGATCGATGGTGGACTTTCCTGGCCTGAAACCACACTGGTATGGACCTAACAGGTTGTGGACGGCTTCAGGCGTTCGCACAAAAGATCTTGTATGCGATGTTAAGAAGACTGATGCCTCTGTAGTTGGCGCTGTTCAAAGGATCAGGTCTTGAGGATTGGAAAACAATACTGAGGTTCCATTCATCGGGCTTACTTTTGTCCGACCATATTTTAGAGAAGTTATCGACCGCTGCTTTGAAGAGCTCGGCAGTCATCCCGTTCGCTGTAGCAGCTTTGTTGTACTTCGGCTTAGATACTGCTATATTCGCTTCATCCAGGTCGGGTGGACGGAATTGTTGGTCATCATCGTCTAGGGTGAAGGTTCATTCTGCCCGACAGCGGTATTTGTTTCGTCGTCGCCGTTATACAGTCTACAGAAGTAATCTTTCTAGATTCTCAGCATCGATTGCGACTCTACTACGGTGTTCCCTTGTTGGCTTTTATAGGCTTCGGTTCCGGGCTTGTAGCCGTGACATGTTTTCTTTACCTTTTGGTAAAACTTCCGAATCTCATTCCTAGAGAAGCATCTCTCAATTTCCTCGACCGCGCGCTTTTCATGCTCTTTCTTTTTCCTCCTGAGGAGCCGGTGTTTGTCTCTCCGCTTCCGCTCATATAGCTCATGAACAGCTCTGGTCCTTCTATGCAGTGCCGCTTAATATGCACCTTGCTTAGCTGCATGTGCCTGCCGGCATTCGTGATAAAACCAGGGGTTTCGTTGTGGTGGTCACATCTCTGATGGCTATTTGGCAGTCTTGCCATGGGTCTTCGATGCTTCACGCTGGCGGCAGGAGACACCATAAGATCTTTTGCTATTGTAGCCGTCTGACATCGACATTTCTCACAATATTCGCTTGGTTTGGGTTTGCTTGGGATATCCACCACCGTACCTTGGCTACAACAAGGTAATGGTCTGAGACGATGCTGGCTCCTCAGAACAATCGGACATCCATAACACTGAAGGAGTGTTTTGCGTGATATTGAATATGATCAATATTCTTGACTGTTGATTGATCAGGAGATCTTAAGGTCCCCTTCGCCGAAGACAGTCATAGCAAGGGCATTGCTCATGGGTCTTGTTTAAGAGCTCGTAGAAGCTGTCTGTGGTATCGTTGTTTTTCTTTTCTGTAGAGCATGCGCGAATATAAGGCTAATATCGGCAAATTAAGCCTTGATACGGATTGCTACGAGGCGCTCTTTCGCATGAAGGGAACTCAAGAGTTTTTGCTTAAGTCTGTCTCCAGCAAGAAATTCACATCTGACTTGGCGCTGCGTTTGCCGTCGAGAGTAGCCGCCGTAGTAGATGTCGCATTTTCGTTTTGTCCAACTCATTTCTGGGATGGCGGTTATGTCTGCTTTGCAGCAATCTAGGTCCGCCGCTAGTTGTTCGGCTGCACGTGCCCTATAAAATCACTCGCAAAATTGTCAAAAATCTAAGAATCACACATTGTTCTAGGAAACATGCTGTGACGCCTGGCAGCGGATTCAAAAACTGACTTCAAATATTTTTTTATCTGCACAATGCCCTTGAGAATCGTAAGCACATCACTCAACTAAATTCCTTTTTACATGAAAGTAAGCTTAGATATATAAATAAACTCCATGCCAGTTACTTTCTTTCAAGCTAAACAATAAACCCGACAAAATCGTTAGCAGCAAGTCAACCTGAAGGTCACTTATTTCCAGTAAATCTCACAATTGAATTTGCATGTCATTTAGATCGTTAAGGTAAACTGGAACGGCGATAATTAGGACAATTTACACGCATCCTCAAGATATTTTCTGATGGTCATTGCTAAAATTTCCCATCATCACTTAAGATGCCTTGTCATTCAATGACAATGAAAATCATGGTCATCATCATCAATTATCTTGAGGAATTCCAAGGACGAAGCGTCCAACAAAAAGCCACCCCTCGGCTCATATATTCAAGGCATTTCGGATGCTTTGTTCCTAAGACACATTGAAATTTATTTGGACACACAGCAGAACGTTTTGTTTATGATTTTGGTGATTTTAAGGAGAACCAGCAGGACCAAAACAACCAAGTATTCAATTTCCGTTGATTGGTGTGTACTTTTAATTACGAATAGATTTTTGATGGCATTAAGGATTTAAAAGTGCCAATGACCTCAATGACCTCCTTTATTTTGGAAGAAGGGCCCGAGTGACTATCAATTGCTTAGTAGAGTTTGAAAAATGAATATCAAGTCAGAGAACGTGAATGGGAATAATGAATAACTAGTTGACTGACTGACAATTGTGATGAAGATTTTGAAAGGGACATCAACAGAGGCGATAAAGTTGACTTCGGTCGCTGGAACAAACACTGAATTCTATTGTTTTCACCGACTACAACAATTTTTACGAGACGACTTGTTTAATAAAACCTTTTTATGCAATTCTTTGCCTCATAATGAACATCGTTGAAGCACTTCTGATGAGTCAAATCATAAACAGTGTCTAAATATTCTTTAGTAAGCTAGGCAGAATCCAGTGGAGGCTTGGGGTAATGTTCTTACAGACTTCAGAAGCACTAGTTTGGCTAATATTAAAACAAGTGCGCACGCAGGAGGTTGAAACGTCAGATGAGCTTATTCAGTCAATATAACGCCAAAAGGGCGAAATTGAGATAAGCCGAAGATATATGTAGATGTTTCCTAATGACGTTCAAAACAGGCAGAGAGCAAATGATGGAATGGGTCGCGAGCACTTCCTTAAGGAAGACCAGTAAAGCCTTTGTACAGAACCCAGTTACAACAAAAATAAACTTGAAAAGGAATGTGCCAAAACCTGGTTTATAATTTGCAAAGCATAACAATATCATTATCAACCCTTGCGGCAGTAGGACTATTACATTACGCTGATATTGCCATCACGGAATCCCTTAATAATTTCTACGTTATCAGCCCACTAACCACGTTGCCAGCGTATCATCAATGACACAGCAGCTGATGTGGACTGACAACCAAGAAATCGTTGATTCAATGAAAGATACCAGAAAGCATATGCAGGTGAACAAGAAGTGTATAATTCCCCATCGGAAGGAATGATTAGAGCCCTTTTAGAGGTCTTGTGGGAAATGAACTGGAAGAACAAAGGCATCACAAGAAGGAGAAAAGTAATAAAGAAGGGCGCGATCAGAGATAAAGAGAGTTTGTACTCCAGGAACAACAAACAGAAATTTAACAAGAAGGTAAAAAGGACGTGTCAGCGTAAGAATCCAGAGATCTTGAAAGAAATCACAATCCGTGACCTAGCAGAGGTATTCAAATCTGGTAAAATGGACTTTGTAGAGAGTATACACCAACTCATTCCATACATCTGGTCAAAAGTCAATATGCCTGATGCACTGAATCCCGGCGTTCGCCAAATTCACAAGTAAGGAGATTTTGTGCTAAATACAGAAGTGGTTTCAGGTCAGGAAGGTTCACAATCGACTAAACTTTCACACATCTGCAGGTCGCGGAGAAACTCAAGAAGTCAAAGTGACATCCATCACCTTTTCAACGTTATAAGGCCACGTATGACAGCATTCACAGAGATGTGCTACTAATAGTTGAGGCATCCCTGCTTAAATCATTTATCTATGCAGAATCACGATTAGGAACGCCCCTTCCTCTGTGATGGTCCGTAGCGACTTGACCGAGACCTTTTGTGTATTTGAAGGCTTAAGTGCCACGGCTGGGTGGTTATAACTCCTAAAAATCCAATTTTTCAATACATTTCCGATGGTTACGGCTCCTATTTCATGAATAGCTTGATCAATATTGTTCATGGGTGACTGAAACGTATCTTGATTGTTTGCATAGCTTCGATCTTTAATGGCAAAACACAAAATCAAGTAGAATGACGTCATATTGTAGCTCCGTGGTTTCCAAGAAACATCACCAAAACGACTGAGTACCTACACAATAATTGCATTTAGTGCGCAATAAGTCGATTATTTAGCAGTTTGGTAGTCCCATTTTCCTGAAACCCTAGCTCCCTCAAGTTGAAATCGTCAATTTTTGGCAATGAAAAATCGGTTATAATGATTCAGGTGCTTTCTCCATTTTTGCTTGTTTACGATAGAAATGGGCCGTATCTTAAAAGGTGATAATTTGTTATGGCATAATTGTAGTAAATTAAGAGCTGCTCTAAGGCCTAAATAGGGAAGGGACAAAGAAGCTGGTCGTGACCTTGCTTCACTTTTTGACCCAATCGGAACTTGCAAGCGATTAATCAGAGATCTTTCCGAGACCATAGAGTATCGAAGACCATGGTAACACTGCCACAAAGCCATCAGAGATGCCGCTACTGATGTGCTGAACTGCGTCAATTACAGATGAATCAGTCTTGTTTACGTCGCGTACAAGATATTATCTGCTGCCGTACTGTATGAACGCCTGAAGCCGTTCCTCAACAACCTGATAGGTCCATATCAGTGTGGCTTCAGGCCAGGAAAGACCCATGAGCTTCAGATCGATACACACCACCTAAGGTCCGTCCAACTACTCGCATTCGCTGACGATATTGACATAATCGGGATAAAGCAGAGTGATGCCAGTGGCGCTTTCGCAAGTATTGAGACGGAAGCGCCGAAAATGTGTTTAGCGGTCAACGAGGGCAAGACCAAGTATATGTTGTCAAGCAAATACCGACTTCTCGAACAGAGCGTCACCGTTGGCTGATATAACTTTGTCTACTTAGGCTCCGCTATCAATTCGGACAACAACTTCAGCCACAATGTCTTCTTTGGGCTAAGAAGGCACGAAATTTGCATTTCCCGTGACAAGATTTTCTGTTTTCGCAGCGGTTTTCGGTCGATTCCTCAAACAACTTCACAGCACGATACACAAAATTGCGAGTGATTCCTAGCGGTCGTAATGTCCTAAAGATATCGCCTTTTTCCATGTTACATTTAAGTACGCCAACTACAACAGTACGATTTTCAATGTCGCCCTATTCCATGATTGTAAGCAATTAAAAAACGTTTAACGTCACAATAAAGCATAAATATCTACTGTCAAATCGCAATCAATACGAAATGGATGCGTCCAGTGTTGCATTCGTAATGAGTGAGTTCAGTTGTGTACCAGTATTTCTGACTTGACTAGGTAAGTGAACTTTAACGAAAACCGCTCTAACCTAACCTTATAATGTTCGAAGGTTTTTGATTGTTTGTTTCGCTGATTAAGCAGCCTCATTAATGTTCATGTGTGCTGTTAGCGGCTCTATCCACTAAGACACGAACTAGTGCTATAGTAGACTAGGCCTTGTATATCCTTACTTACCACTTCTGATTCTACGGTGTATTTCATCTTCCTCGCTTTTGAGTTTTTTTTCCTTGCACTGCAGCTGCTTTGAAACCGACCTTCGAATACTCCGAAATACGACTGTTGTTGAGTGTCGACGTCTGAAACACAGAATTAAAGCAAATTAAAAAAATCCGTAGTCTACTCCAAGAACATAGAAATACGTCTAGGATAGCCGAAGAAAAACCTCTCGCAAACAGTCTTACTTTTGCTTTCCCCATTCTCGTTAGTTGTTCTCCTTCATTCAATGTCCTAACAAGACTATTCTCTCTGTAAAGAACGACGTTAAACTTTTTTAATTCCATTTAAATCCATTCAAAGTAAGCGAAAATGTCCGCTACAAATACATTAACTTTGACTTTTTCGGTAAGATTAACAGAAAAGTTTTCAGCGCGACCTCACACCGTCACAAAAGGGTGACTTACGTACCTTTCCACCATTATCCTGTAATAGCCAGTGTCAATGTTGTGATGCGCAAATTGGCAGATGGCTAAATATGTGTGTATACAGATATGCAGATACTTCCACTCGAATACGTATCCTCGCTGTGTTAAGGGCAAACTTTGCTTCTATGATACTTGAGTTTAAAATATTTTATTGCTGCAAGCATAACTCCCAATTCCTTGCTCGAATTAAATACATCATTATCGCCCTTGTGGGCATCAACCAACTTAACCATCAATGGGAGCTAGCAACGCGCTGTGACACAGCAAAAATAAAAGTCATTAACCGCATGCCTTTCGCAATCCTTAAGCAGGATTCCCCATTCCCGTGCCCCATTAACTTTGAATTTTCATTTTCTCAATTTTTGTATTAAAAATACTTTTACAACATCCTAATGAAATTCATGTTAAAATTGTACTCGCTCTATGTGGGGTAGTGTATGAGGGGCTCATGAGTTAGCTATGATTTAAGTGAGAGTTCATAAACGTATCATGATCCGTACTGGTGGGGTGGCTGTAACCAGGAGTTACAGGAGTAATTGAAAAGTACGAGTAGATACGTCTTTTCACTGGGAACAAACATACTAGTACATTCTTTCAATTGAGACATTTTTGTGATTTTTTGAGACGAACTCTTGAATTGAAATATTTTTCTCTAATCAAGAAATGTTTAGAGTTGTTACGGAGTGCATACTCGTAGTGAAGGAAAATGTGGATACAGAATTTTAATGTCGTACATGTCCCGAAAAGAGAACATTCTCATTACATTTATTCAAATATTCACATGTTTATGGGTGTAGATAATGCTGCCGCATTTGAACGCCAATTTGTGAAACCAAGCCCAGAGAGGTGAAGTAATTTAGCGTCTCGAAACCGCTTGGCATCCTTGACAACAGGCCTCTATCAACACGTATGGGTACGCAAATCTTCTTCTAATATTTTCCTTACCAAGATTTACATAATTTAGTTACCCATCTGAAAACTACTACCCCGCTTGTAGAGGTAGTTAGTACAATTCTACAGCTATTGTTTAAGAAGTACTTTTACCAAAATCGGCAGCTTTTTCCTCAAACTCTAATGGGAATGCTGTCAACGGGCCATCAGAGAAGCAGGATTTGACATAATTGGTTTCAAACCGTCACGTCGCCACAAAGAAACCTCTGGTTCGATGACGTATGTAGGGAGGCACATGCAGCCAAATAAGAAGCATACAAAGCTGCTCTGCATCGCAGGCCGAGAGCTGCTCGTGAGCTCTGAAAATAGACAAGATGAGGAGAACATAGACTTCTTGGAAGAAAAAAGAAAGAGCAGTCGAGGAAATGAGGAGATGTTATTGCAAGACGTTCGAAAATCCTATCAAAGAATTTAAGGAACATGCCAGGGCTACAAACCTTGAACGGAAGCCAGCAAGGACGAAAATGGAAAGCTAGTTGTAGAATCGCAGTCGGTGCTGAAAATATGGAAGGACCACTCCTGCAGTCTGAATAACAGCGACAACGACCATGATTCCGCTGTCGAGCAGAATGAACCATCAATACTGGACGATGATAGCAGAGAATTCTGTCCACCTGGCCTAGAAAGAGTTGAGATTTCGATATCGAGACTAAAGTCGAACAAAGCTGCTGGCCCAGACGGGCTCCCAGCTGAGCTATTTAAAGCAGCTGTAGATGTCCTGGCTAGGAACATGCATCAGCTCATCTACAAGACATGGTCAGTAGAAAGCATGCCCCATTCACAAGGGAGGAGTTCCCTTCGACTGCGCCAACTAAAGGGGAATTAGTCTCCTGACCTACAAATTCATCTCTGCCGTTTTGTGTAATCGCTTGAAACCGATCATGAGTAGTCTGATACGTCCATATCAGGATGTGTTCTGGCCAGGGAAGTCTATCCTCGATCAAATATTCATACTACGGCAGATCTTGAGAAAGACCCTGGAATTCCAGATCGACATCCACTACCTGTTTGTCAAAAAAAGGTTTAAGACAAGGTTTAAGGAACGATTTTCTACAAGTCTTCCCAATTGCTTGCGTACACAGATGACATCGACGTCATTGGACAAAGACAGCGAGACATCAATGAGGCATTCACAGCAATCGAAGCGGAAGTGGCTAAAATTGGTCTCGCGGTAAATGAGGCTAAAACCAAGTACGTGTACGTTGTCATCGAAAAAGGGCTCCCAACATAGACAACTTAGTCAGAGTATCATAATTGGCAGCTTTAAGTTAGAGGTAGTTAAAGACATCGTCTACTTTGGCTCCGCAGTTACAAGTAGCAACGATAACAGCACGGAAATAAGACGCAGAATAACTCTTGCCAACTGCTGTTTTTCGGGCTCAGGCGGCAATTGAGTAGCAGAGCCCCATCTCGCAAGATCAAACTGGCTTTAAACCTTGATCATTCCAGACATGGACACTATTGAAAAAGGATGAAGAAGCCCTTGCCTGTTTCGAGAGGAAAATACTTTGTGTTATGTTTGGTCCTGTTTATATTGACGGGGAATGGAGGAGGAGATTTAACGACGAACTATACAATCTGTACAGGGACATCGCCTTGGTCAGGCGACTACGGATTCAACGCCTAAAATGGCTGGAGCATGTAGAGCAAATGGACACCACAGCTCTGGCCCGAATAATCTTCAAATCCGACACCCGGGGACTACGTAGCAGAGGACGGCCGAGTCTATGGTGGTGCGAACAAGTAGAAGGGGACCTAAATCAACTTGGTGTGCATCGCCGATAGAAAGAGCTGGCTCCCGTGTCAGCTCGAGAGGCTTGTTGGTTGAGGCCCAGATTCATCCCGGACTGTAGCGCCACTTGAAAAGAAGAAGATTACCAAAAAAAAAAAACAACGTACGAAAGAACAGCTCATTATGTTTATGTTTTGAGCATTATTTCTTTCATATGTTGGATGCGACTTTGGCTACATGGTCCATTGTGAGGTTCCAATTTGTGATGACGAGTTCAAGAATTACGAATAGAATTTGACCAGTGCTTTGAATTATAATGGCCTTCACTTCCTTTATCGGAACTGGTTTCCATGTAGTGCCAACTAAAAAGCCACATGATCTAGGCGGCCAATTCACGAGTCGAAAGCGTGAAATCAATTGTTCACCGAATAGTTCTCGGAACAAAGCTATTATTTTACGGGCTGTGTGGCAAGTTACGCAATTTTGTTGGAAGCAAATATCGTCCAGACCATGGCGCGATCATTTATAGCTAAGTTCTAGCCCGCCTTAGTTTTGAAGAAATATGAGCCGATGATTCCACCAACCCTTAAATTGCATCCAGCCTCTGTTTTGAGTGCAATAGCAGCTCTTAAATCACGTAGCGCTGCTTCGCATCCCAAATATGGCTATTAGAGGCCAGAAATAGGCCTCATCGCCGAAAAAAAAAAACCTTGATCGACAGCAGTGAATCTCTTGAAGGTTTTCAAAAGCCCAACGACTGAAGTGCAGACGACTCGGGAGGTTGGCTGGATTCAGTTTCTGCACGTATGGTATTTTGTATGCTTCCTAACCAACATCCTCACCTAAAATAGTCCAAGCTAAGCTGTTAAGAAAGACGGTAAATCGATTCATGATGGTCATCGCGTTCACTGTCTACTACCGCTACTACCGCTGCTATACTTATTTCACTTTGATCTACTCGGCCGCCTATTATCCAATAATGAAAATTGGGTTTCAAACTTTTCGATGGTATAGCGAATTGAGCGTTCGTTAGGCCGATTATGTCGATCTTAGGACACGAAACACATTCCTCGGAGAGCTCGAACTTTTGTATTTCAGCTACATGAAGAAATATCAAACGGTATTGAACAAAAATACCACATCAATGTGATACGACTAATGGGTGATCTTCATGAAATCCTCACTGGAAAAACTGGACAAGTACCCCTAAAAGCATCACGCTTTACAAGTTGATCCATAATGTAGGGTCCCATCGGTGGGTGTCATCGATTTTACAAATAGAGTCGAATACTCGTATCAATTCGGTTTTGACATTTGTGAAGCAAACAGGATTTTTATTTTTTTGAATAAGCAATGGAAGACTATCCTCCTGAAGAATGCGTTTTGATGAACAATTTGTCAGTGATTTTCGCGCTACGTATATTTTGTGACTATTTTCCTACTATTATTAGTAATGCGTTGTTAAGCCACACGACTCTAAGAGATTGAAATAACACCGGACTGAGCAAGCCTTGGAAGGCTTATCGTTCTTCCGAAAATATCGTTGCTATTGCTGAAGATGTAGTAGAGGCTCCGGACGACGTGACACGTTATTGGCAATACCAACGCGGGAATGGGAATATTTCCTTACAGGCAGTCCATCAGCTGATGGGTGTTGATCGTGAATCGCATCTAACCAACTCTCACGTCTTTTAAAATCCCAAAAACGAAGGAACGATTTTCTGTCAAAAATTAACGGGAGTGACGGGGTCCATAACATTTTTATCAGACAAAACAAGGACTTCAAGAACTAAATCCTGCAAAGATGAACATGGACAAGAAGTACGAGTAAAAAAGCCCTGCAGTGTCGAGAAAATCGAAAGACTACTTCTGTAGACTATATAACGGGAATTATGGTTAAAATAAAGTTGTCATGCATAATAAACCATTTACCACGAATTTATGTGACAGAGTATCTACCTGACCTAGACGAAGATGGAGTCTAGAAAAGATGCTTGCGCAGGAGTCTGCTTACTGAGATGTCTTAAACAGCTGAAGATGACCCGGCTGGAAACATGCATCAGCATGCAAGATATGATCAGAGAAAGGTATCTCCGAAGCGTAGATAGCTCTGATTGATCTGGTTGTTCGATTCCTGCGCGGTTTCACGTCAGAAATGCCTATAATCGATGATATATTTATACTACAGCAGATCTTAAAAAGACTTTCAATTTCGAATCGACACTCACTATCTGTTTTCAGGATATGAGAACGCACAAAAGACAACGCTATGTCTAGTTTTGACATCCCTGACTATGTATCACAGATTTTCACTGCTGCTTCAAGGTTGATACTGAATTAACGGATAGTGAATTAAAGCGCCATGGCCTGTGACATTTTTAACATTGCCCTCAAATAGTGCAAAACACATATACTATATATCCCAACGATCAATATATTCAATCGCGCAACTCGTGTTCTTTTCTTCTTCTGGAGAGCCATTTTCCTTCTCTTTTGGTCGTAGAGCTCACGAGAGTCCCTCGTCCTTCGCTTTAAGGCATCAATTTCAGCTATTTGTGCTCACCGGAATTCTTCATCAAGTCAAGGATTCTTTGGTGATTGTCGGGTAAAATCAGGCCTATCAGTTGCGTTGTCTCTGCATCGTTGTCACTGGTCTTCGGTACTTGATGATGAAATTATAGAAATTGATGGGATTGTTCTGTTTACGCGTTCGGTGAAAATTCTGGGGATCTTTACGAATGTAGCTTTACTACGTTATACCTTCTTACAGTTTTTTCTCTTTATTAACGCGTCTAGAAATCCGCATTCTCACCTTGGCTGCAACAAAGTGGTGATCCCATTCAATATTGGGCTCTCAATTCAATCAATTTTATAAAGCATTTCGTAATAGAGAAACCGGCATGTCCCTTTGTGTATCTTAAAATGTGGAGACCACGTGCTATGCTTGCCAAATGTTTTGCCTGGGAAGTCATGTTTTGTGTGCTGGTGTTCAATGTCATACTTCTGACATTGCTCATACTATATGGTATGTCTTGTCGAGAAGCTTCAGAAACATTTCCTGGTGATGGCGTCGTTGTCTTTCGTAGGGACAAGGGTGCGTTTCAGCATTATATAAGTGAATTTAGTTCTGATGCAAATTGTCAACAAATGTAAGCGCCCGAGCGGTAAGCTCAAGACTTTATCCAAAGTTTCCCAGCGCATTTTCTTTTCCTTTAGCAACCATCGTAGTATAAGAGTAGGAACATTTTAATTTCTTACTTTCCTTATGCTCGTTCCAAACCATCGCACTTCCTGGATGACAGTGATTACTGCGTGACAGCAAAGGCCTCTTCTTATGGCGCGGCTGCATTTGGCTTGTTAATAGTTTGAGTATTCCACATGCAGATTCGAAGGTTGTTGTCCATTGTATCGTTAACAATGAATATATTTCTATCCGGCCATTATTTGGTTTGCCACATTCTTTTCCACATATGTTTGTGAGCCCTGTGATGATGAAGTATTATGATAGTTGGCCGTGGCGACAGGCCACGACGTCTTCCGAAGTGACACAATCGCGTTCATCGACCTCCATTTTTATTTTACTGACGTTTTCGATTTTTGCAAAAAACTAATTACAAATTGTCATCAGTGTCATCCGTGCCATTAGTGTCATCTCATGTGGTCATCTGTCATCCGGCAATATCATCCAGGTATGTCAATCGGATGACAAAGCAAGTGTGTCATCCATTTTGAGACAAAATGACACTCGGACGACCGAACGGATGACATTGTGTGATCGGGTGTCATCTAGCGGATGACTAACAAAAGTTCTCTGACGTCAGCATGTCATCCGGATGACAAGTTTGGATGTTCGTCTCATCGTACCTTTGGTTGTTGCCCTGCCGACCCAATTTAAGTTACAAGATTGTTTCCCGGTCAATCGTTACCCAAGTCCTCTCTTATAGAGTTTGACCATCTACGAGTACTGAGAGGGACGGGCCCTAGCGTTGAATATACTATTTTCTTCATCGAATTGATTTACCGTTTTGTAACCCTATGTTCCTGTGTGAGTATAAAGGTGTGAAATGCCGAAGTCGATGAGTCTTTGATTCGAACGTGGTGCAACGTCAACTACACTTGGGACAATGATCGTTAGTTGTGTCTATAAACCCTTGTTCTGTTTGGCAGTAAGTCAGTCAATATCTCAAGATGCAGGCCTTTAGTGTTAAACTGCCTGAATATGATTACTCGCTCCGCCAATGTTACAGAAGCCATTACCACACGTATCCATGCCAATAGACAATATTTTCGCAAATCAATACGCGGGTCAGACGGTGAATATGCAATGCATCGATGAAATGGATGGATTTTCGGTGTACCGACAATGTCAAATCATCACCATCGAACCCAAATCACTAACAGTAAGTACACATGTACTAACTTATACGAACCTGAGGTACATAATTTCCATCCCAAAGTTGTTGTTTTTCTTTTCGATTTCCCAACTAAAACGCCATATCAAAGAGCACTTTGGAAAGCATTTATCATTTTTGGCAGCAGATTTGTTTGTTTGTAATTTTATTCAGCATAAATTCCATTCAAAAATACGAGTACGTGTCTACCGTTAGAGGCATGAGCAATTCAACAATTCCAGACCGAAGAAGAATGGGTTTCCGGAAAGTATCAGGCAATTTATCAAAATTTCCGATACGATTGTAAGCGACGTATCTATTTATGGAGGCTTTGAAAAATTTGTTTAATATATATTATGTCGATCATAATTAGGAAATGATTTAATCGAAATCGGTTTTCAATTTATGAATTCAAAGGTCAACATGGGGATAGGGTAGAGGACTGATAGAAGGAAAACATGGAAACTGTCAAACTAGAGAACGGATTGGAACGGATATTAAAATTGAATTCAGAGTGTCACTTAAAGTGTTTGCGTCATGCAGCCACCTTGTATTGTGTAATAGGAGGAAGTAAGATCAAGATACGAGGAGTATAAACACAATACTGTCTCTTGGTACCTGATAAACCACAAGCCTGAATCCAGATATGAGTACAATTGAACGCGATTTCGATGCTGAGATCAAGAGTCAACCACTTAATGTATTATAGTATACAGTTAAGCCAATTTCTAACCTAAGTCAACTCCTTTACATATAGTCATTTTAGATATAAGGGTGGGCCATCTGTTGGCTTTATTTTGAGTCTGATGTTATTTTGACACTGACAGCTCTTATGCGCTCAAAAAATTGTCAGCAGTGACGACTTCAATTAAACGACGTTGGTGCAAAGTTACTTTCAAAGTAGACGCTGTTTTGCTGAAATAGTACGAAATTTGAGAAGAAATTTCGGTCGAAATAATTAACCAGCAGTAGTTGCGTTGCTGTACACAAGCTTATGAGACTGGTTTTAGACCTTTTCCCTGATCTCTCTTATCCACATCTTAATAAGTGGTAGGCACTGCGAGGTGTTAACCAGAATTGCATCTCTTTCTTCATATCAATTGTGATTTTAACCAGTAACCATCGGGTACTGGTCGATGTTCATCCGGACTCAACTAGCTTAACGTATAAGCGCGAGTGCTGACCAGCACGGGACAGCAGATGGAATCAACGGTGAAGAAAAAATCCCGAAACAAATGAGACCTTAGTTGGGCTACTCCGACATATTTAAAGCTCAGCCCGGTAAGGATTACCAAGACTAAGTCAGGGTCTTGAAAAGAGATATTGGCGGATGGGCCTCTTTTGCACCAACGCACCGCCCACATCCCCGAACGGGTTACAGGCTCCGGTCTAACCATGCACTAGGAATGTTAGGTCCCTAATAGCAGCCGAACAGCTAGTGGAGGCCTTAAGCTGCTTGAAAGCAGAAATTGCCGCCATCTAAAGAATGCGATGGGATGGGCTGAACAAAAGCGGATGAAAAACTGTGACATTTACTACAGCGATTAGTATCGACGGCAAAAGCAGCGCCTATTAGGATGCGGATTTGTTGTTTGAAGCAGACTTGACAAGAAGTCTTGAGTTTCACGCATGTGAACGAGCACGTCGTAGCAATCCGTGTGAAAGCTTAATTTGACAACATAAGCCCCCGCAGAGGAGAAAGATTGCGACACCAAAGAAAGCTTCTATGAGCTCCTGAACAAACCTTCGAGCGAGTCCGGGGTGAACCTGGGCCTCAGTCAACTCAGTCGAAGACTTTTCGGACCGGAGCATTGGTGTCCATACGTTCTACATGACCCAGCCAAGAAGAATTTCTCTCTCGAAGCAAAAAACAAGAACACCCTCATTCGTTTTTGATAATGTCCATGCCTCTGCGCCATAGAGCAGGACCGGGATTATTAAGGTCTTATCTATGACATTCAAATTGTCCTTGGCGATTTTAATGCAAAGCTAGGAAGAGAGGGCATCTTTGGTGCCGGGAGCCTTGAGAGCCATGTTATCTGCAATTATGCTCATATGAAACCCAACTTTCTATACAAGGTGGTACAAAAGTTGTCATCCGATGTTTTTGGATGAAATTTTTTTTATGAATGGAAAACTGCTTTTGGATAATGTTAATTCGATGTCTTAAATTAAATTGTTGACAATTCGGGCCCAATTTATGACATTTTCCATCACTCTTGCCGGAACTTCCGGTGATAGGTCCTTACCTTCTTGACGGATAACCTCTTTGAGGGCTTCTGGGGTCTAAGGCTTATTGACATAGACTCGTGACTTCAAAAAACCTTACGAAAAGAAGTCTGAAATAGTTAAATCAGGCGGTCTTACCGGCCAATGAAAATCGCCAAAATGAGAGATAAGTCAAACCGGAAATGCAGCTCTAAGAGAATCCGTTGTGGCTCGTACAATATGGCACTAACCACTTGCTTCCCAATCCAAATTTATCCAATTGAGAAAGGAGAAAGTCGTTGAGCATGGCTCTTTGGCTCTCGCCGTCCACAGTAGTCCTTTGGTCCACTGCGTTTTCTAAAAAACTAGGCCCGATGTCGCTTCCAGTGTAAACAGCACACCATGTAGTATTTTTGAGCGGTATAACGGCTTTTTGTGGGCTATACGTGCATTTTCGGTGCTCCAGAAGCGGTCGTTTTGCTTATTCACATATCCACAGAGATGGAAATTGGCCTCGTCGCTCATAATGATTTTCGATGAAAAGTTGTCTCACTCGTGGTCGAGATTCAGGATAGCTTGGGTGTAGGTTACATGCGCTTGGCAGTCGAAAGCTAACAGCTGATGCACTATCTGCACTTTGTTAGGGAACATCTTTCAGTCTTTTACCGAAATCCCCTGAAAAGATCGCTGATTGATGACCAATTGCCATGCAATTGGTCTATACTCCGGAATTTTCTGGGACATCGTCAGCCACAGAAGTGATATTCTCAGCAGAACGGCTGCTCCGGGACTGGTCAGACCTGTCAGCATCTCGTATTATCCCATACTCTTTTAGGCTAGCGGCTAAGCGTCGTTGTGTTTGCAAAGTTGCACCGAATTATTCCGCAAAAGAGTCGAAATAATTATTTAGCGTTCTCGAGAAGTTTAGTGATTCATGGCTTATTGACGTGTGATTTGTATCTGTTTTCTTCACAAATGTCAAAGTAGAATTGAAATTTCCCTCCATCTGCAAAAATTATATTCCGATATGATGCGCCACCTAGTGTAAGCCCCAACCAAAGGCGCAGGCAGTCCTATCGCAGGTTTCTTAAGAACTTTGCTCTGAGTCTGCCCTAGAAAGTTCATCGACTCAAATAAGACTCAGTTAATACAGACTTGGTTTTATGAAGTTTAGCATTATCGCACTAGATTGGACGTCCTTAGAGGGTTCAGCAAAGCTTCGAGCGCAACAAATGTAAATCTTTTGTCATCTCAACCAGTCTGAGGTTGATGAGACTTTGGTTGTCCTCGACCTCTGATATTCCTACTCAAAAAAAAAAAAGATAGACAGAAAGGATTTGTTGCGGCAAAAATTGTTCGAGCAGTTAAATCAATAGTTCAACAGAAACGCGGCGAATGTTGGCTTTTATGTTACTCATAACAGGTCACTTACGTAAAATTGTGTGCTCATTGTGTGGTATGTTGTTGAAAGCATATCTTTTCCGAACTCTCCAACGACGGTAACATTCTGGCTGGCATCACCTCAAAAAGACCAACAAACAGTGGTTACTTTTTGTTGGATAAAAAGTCGCAGAGTTTCAATAATGACGTACCTATTCAACTAAAATTTAGCCTCATTATTCACTGTTTTTCACATTATCAAGAGCATTATCATTTTTGGGCTATTTACAGACTGTCCGACATTGGGCAAGCGGCATCAATTCTTTCACGAGTCAGAGCTTGTGAAGTCTGTGACAACAATGTGAGCCCTTGTGACAACAATCAATAATAAGATGAGAATGAATTGAAATAAAACCGAATCAATGTTTCTAAAAACTCGCTAAAAGAGGACATTTTTGATAGAACATTTGGCTAACATAGCCTGCACGACACTACTTAGGCTTACACATTTCAATATATATATTATCAAACGCTGAATTGATCACATTGCCATAGACGTGGAATACTCCTGTAGTATGCTGGACGTCCGAATGCTCCGAACAGCCAACATTGACTCAGATCACCACTCTGTTGCAGTCGAAGTGTAACTGATACAACGTAGATAAGCTGCAATGAAACCGCCATAATCCTCGCCGAAAGCGTATCCCGAAATCTCTTAACAAGCCCCTTACTGTCAACATGAAATGCCATCGCTGCCAACGTGCCATCAGAGACGCAGCAACTGATGTATTGGGTCTCGCCCAACCTCTACCAAGAGCCGCTCATAAGCTTTATGAGCAGAAGTGACTGCAAGAACATCGGCTTCTCCAGAAGAAGAAAATAGAGCACGAAAGGCGTGCGATCGAAGACATTGACATGTTTTACTCGTGGTGACAGGTCCCATGTTTTTCGACAGATCCTTTGCACTGCAGGTCGATAGCACATTAGAAGCTTTCGACGTTAAATATTTAGTTTAGAGGAGCTTGTTACACCCAAATACTTAGGTTCTGGAGAATTGGATGGTGATGGCTTTAAGCGTTATATGAGTCAAACCAGTCCGCTTCCCTCTTTTTTTAGAAAGAAAACCCACGGTCTTAAGTGAATTGACCGCAAGCGTATTTTTAGTGATCAAACCGTCGATCATGCCTAGAACTACTTGCGGCTTAGAGCAGATATTGCCTTAGAACGATCCAAGACATAGTACAAACTCAATATGAACATTTGCCTTAGCACAGAAGTCAAAAGCGTTATTAGTGTTATTGAAAGCGTTAGGTAGTGAGTCTGACCAACTCTGCGAGCTCATCAATTTGAAGGAAGTCTTGCTTATATGTCTGAATCTCTTGGTGAACATTCTGTTTGCCAGAGTTTTGGTACGTTTCAAGACAGCAGTAAAGGTTCTCTTCAGAGTTCCCAGCAGCTATTTGTCCTCATCCGTCACCATAACTGATGAGATATACTATCCACGGAGTGTTGTGATATTCAGCTCACTAAAAGCTTCTGGTTCTGAGCTAGTTTCGATTAGGTTACCTGGAAAGAAACTCTCAAGCATTAGGCAGGGAATCTCTGCCTTTGATTCAGTATAGATGCTATCAGGTGTTCTGAGTGATTCCAGCATGGCTGATCTCCCCCTTTTGAAGACTTTGACTAGCCTGCTGGTTTCACCAACTTTCTATTTTGTAAGAGGCGATCCTCGAGATTGAAACCATACTAACTGGTTTCAACATTTAGTGGGCGATCTGCACAATGGGCTCCTAGTTAAACAAATCAGCTCAAAGTACTTGGTAAATGCACCGTTCAGACTATGAACAGCTTCTTCTAGCTTTTGCTTTATCCTGGGCTAAGGAGGAGAGCTGATGCACTTGCGGGGCTCCTCCTTAAATCGTGTCCATTTGGTCTTCTTTGGATTCATTCTTTTTAACAAACAAGAGACCTCTCACCCGATTCTAAATTCGATTAAAACCTCAGATTTCGGAAATCTCCGTAGAATACTTGTTGGATAAAGCTAAGCCGATTATTTGTTATCTTACTGTCGTATCGAAAATTGGCTGACAGATTACACAAAATGGTTAGATCTGCACATCAAGACAGTGTTAGCACTTGCATTATTCGGACTGTTGTCATTGCCAGCCGTTCCAATTAGAAGTGTCAGAAAGGTGATAGTGGCATCATCACAGGCGCGCTGGTCCCGTTCCCATTGGCATTTTCATGTTTTTTTTAAAATAGGTTTGCAGCTAATTCCAAATTCTCTTCATTTGAGCTACAACTCTTGCTGGTAGCAGCACCGGCTTCAGCCAGATTATGGGCGACGAAAAACCCACGCCTAAAGTCCTTGTTAGACCAGACCCACGAACTGGTCATGGCACAGTCTTTGTCCGAAAACCGTCAACGGGAAATTCTACTTTGTTCTTCAAAACTGCAGCTGTTTTTGATTGCAACACCGGCTTCATCCGGGCATTGTGCACGCCAAAGTCGGATAAGATTAATCAGATTTCGTCAGTAGAGTTGCCTACATTGAGTGGATTAGGCGCTGCAAATTTTGTATATTATTTTACCTCCACCTTCGTTGTCATTTTCTTAAAGCCATCGTAAAACAAAAACAAAACCTAACACTGCAACTGATTAATACTTACGAAAGTTCCCACAACTTAAGTTACTATGACGAAGAATGCATCACGAAACGATTGAGTGATTGAAAATTAGGACACTTAAGGACAATTTCTTTCCTCTTCCCGTTTCTGTCTGTAAAAGCAAACACACATACACACGAGGAAGTGTTCTGCAATTCGAGATTTCTATTCAATCAAATTGACACTTCACACAATTGTTCCTCTCACATACACTTAAAGTGCACAAGCAAATCCGTCCAAAATCCAAACACCGATTTATTTGCAAAAGAGTTGAGATACACCCATCCACACCCATCTGTATGTATGTATGAAGATAAGCTCTAGAGGAATATGTCAAAGTCCTTCAGAGTATAAATCCAAGCAATCACTCGAAATATCCTCAGTGTTGTCGATTCTCAAAAAAGGCATCGCACAACACCAACAGCACAACACTTGCACATCGAAGAGGTGTTCAAACATTTTGCAAACTTTGTGTCCACATTTATACACCAGCAATATTCAAGACTTATAATGACAAATAGCAACATAATATCAGGGAAAAGGGAGAATTCAGAATGCTTAGCTGGCTTTGCATACTCCAACCACCCAAACAGCCAGGCCTGACCAGGACTTGGGACAATATTTTGTGTTTGTTTATTGCATGAAGACGTTTCAATAGAGAGCATGGAATTCAATCAGAAATGGATGGTTGCTCGAAAGGATTTAATCGATCGCTTTTGTCCTGCTGACAATTATAGATAAGCACGTGTCTTACGATTGAAAATTTTGCAAATACCCATCCTCAGTTTGTCTGGATCATTTCAATGTATGAATTTATGAACACACGAGCCAACACTTAGGATAAGGGACGACAGGGCGAAAGCATACGATGACAACTGAGATGCGAGAATAAGATACTGGTTAAGGCCCACACAAGCCGATTGCTATAGTAGAGAAAGTGGGAACTCGAAAGTCTTCTATGCGAAGAAATTCTGGATTTACAACTTTGGAAAATAGGTTAACCACACCGGCAAAGAGGCCATATACCGATGTGCTGGTGATAACCAGGAGAAAAGGACAACGTATTGACTACACGTTTATAGTACGACTCGTCTGGTTTAAGTTGCTATGGAATCGTTCCCTTGCTTTTCTCCAATCGTAGGAATATTTTAGGGAACAGAAAGTTGAAGAACCGTGTATTTTGGACTTCTTAATTAGCTTGTCGTCACCTTAAGCCTTAAGATAATATCCGACATTAGTATTCAAATTTATAGAGTAGAACAGATCCAAGGTTCATTCCATACCGAAGCCCAAGGGATAGGTATTAATCCTCATATATTTCTAGAGATCACGGAAATAGATTGGATGTATAAGACAAGTTGAAACCTCGCAAAAACAGGATCTTACAATAGATATGAGTTTCACTAAAAACTGAGGACCTTAAGCTGGCTTTATTGTTAGCTTTGCCTACCCTACGCCTACTTGTGGTTCCATATGAAAATTCATTTGAAAATTGTGGACGTTAAAGAGCTAAAGAGCAGCTGTTAACTTCATTTGATTATCGACATCGCAGAACAATGCACGTGTTATGGAACTCTTTCAGGCTTGTGAGAAAAAGCTAAGGTAATGAGACCTGGATGTGTAATCCTGTTTCTGAAGGTAGTTGTATTGAGTTCGAAGCAAAAAGGTTATAAACTCGAAAGCGCAAGCCAGCCTCTACACGTGGTGAAAAGAAATTGCAAAGTTTCAGTGCCGAGATATCTAGCAACAACACTGAGTTTAAGTGGTTGATGGGAGCTCATGATATTGGAGACCTAATGGCGAAACGTTCGTAATCTTCTGTTATGCCAATACCCACGGTTATTTGGCCATAACCACCACTCGTCGGCAGAGCATAGACCACTTTGTAATCAGCCCTCGCTTTCTTTCACATCCTTGACTTCGAAATCCAAAGTTGATCCCGTACATCTTCGTCCTGCATCTGTCAGAAGCGACAGCGCCAGAATGCAGATAACGCTACGGTACATCATTATACTCATACAGCAGCAATTTAAAGTAAGTCTTGTTCTCTGGATGGTTTACTCAATTTCGGTGCGGTGGTACCAGTACAAGTGACGCCTTCATAGTATGATACTGGACGATCGACTGTATCACACGGATCAGTGATTTCAATTTCGCAAAAATTATTTGAAGAGCTTCCTGCCAGATGGGTGCCGCGTTTTCCTCAATATTGATAACAAATACAATATTTTGAGAACTTGAAAGGAGTGTTTTACAATTTTCAATGACAATCCGATCCAGCTTTTGTGCTGTTTCGTAAGCGTGGACAAAACATGGACTTTGCAAAAGACACCTGAAACCATGGAGCACCCGTGGTAGTATACTTCTCCTAGTGAATCGAAGCCAAAGAAAGCCAAGCTGCGTCTGGCGACAGTTCGTTGGGATGGGAGCGGTATAAAGTAAAATGATCACCGATGTCGGGTCGATTTTTTGACGATTTGAAGCAGAGTAGCATTTGTCAGAGAAAAAGTTCTCTTCTATTAGGACAACGCAATCATGTCGCAATGGCAAAATTGCATAAGAAAAAGGTGAAAAACATATCGGCAAAGTGGCCGCCACCAGAAGTAATGACCATTTGGGCCCGTTTTATGGAATTTTCCATTACTCTCTACAGAACTTCCGGCTATAGGTCCTTATATTCTTGACGGATAACGTCCTTGAGGGCCTCCGGGGTCTGAAGCTTGTTGACATACGCGTAGACTCGTGACTTCAAAAAACCACACAAAAATAAATCTGAAATGGTTAAATCAGTCGATCTTACCGGCCAGTGCAAATCGCCAAATCGAGAGACAAGTCAAACCGGAAATGCAGCTCTTAGAGAATCGGTTGTGGCTCGTGCAATATGTGCCGTTGCTCCATCCTGTTGAAACCAATTGTTCCCCAGTCAAAATTTATCCAATTGAGAAAGGATAAAGTCATTGAGAATGGCTCTACAGCTCTCGCCGTCCACAGTTGTCGTTTGGCCCGATGATAGCTCCAGCGTAAACAGCATATCATGCAGTAACTTTGAGTTCGTTTAACGGCTTTTTGTGGGTTGTACGTGGATTTTTGGTGCCCTAGAAGCGATCACTATTCTAGATGAATGGCTCATTGTGTTTGCCCAGTTGATGTCGGACGACCAAGAAATCTGGACCGAGATTCACGCTGCGCCAACACCACCGACGAATTATTCCGCAAAAAAATCGCAACAATCATTCCGCGTTCTTTAGGTGTATAGCGATTTATGTCTTGTAGACGTGTATTTCGAATTTGTTTAGTCCAGAAAAGTAGAATTGATTTTTGCCCCCATTTGCAAAAATTAAAGCATCTTCCGAGCGCCACGTAGAAGATTACGAACTGCTCCCTTACCCAGCATACGAGTTATCTCTAGGCTTAGCCCCTGACACTATTTGCTGTAACAAAACATTAAGAAATGACTCGGTGGTAAGAGATGTGGGTCGAATGAAGAGGTCATCAATGAACCCAAAACGTTTTTTGAGGCCCTCGAAAATCGTATTAATTGGAGGGCACAAACAAATTGAAGAAACATTGGAATAAGTTTATCGAACTAAGAAGGAGATTATGCTGAAAAATAAAACGTTTTTTTGTCGAACTTGCACTTACCCGTGTAGCCGTTAGCTAAACTGCATTGGCGCCGTCGCTTCCTCCCCTTGAGTGTCACTTTCCCTGCTACATTGATTGATGCAAAGCTGCTCTATTTTTTCTTTATTCAATTTGAGGTTATGTTATTAAATCTGTGCTTTCGGTCTATTCTGTGTACTGTGATATAGCCTGTCACTTCTCACTGCATGGTAGACTCTAAATTGCAACTACTAATTGAGGAACAAATTATTCAACTTCACCTACTGGAAGGGGTTTCAATCCTAATTCAATCCTAATCTCTCTTTGAGCGCGTCAAAGGTGTTTGCCAAGTCTACGAGTCACAGAGTAGTTAAGGAAAATTCAAAGTTACTTTGAATATTGAAAACATAAATGAAATGCGCCATGACCTCCAATGTAGACAGATGGAGTTAATTTGTAAGAAATCTCCTGCTTATTTACTTAAATGGAATCTTAGTCAGAAGTGATCTTCCCAGTTCGCACCGATGATGAAATGAAATGCACTTGTCTGTCCGATGTCGATGACGCCGTACTAATTTTCTGTTAAATCTTATTTTCCAAAATTCATCAACACAACGCTGCCAAATAGCACTCTAGCAATTCTACATTAGAGAATATCTTTGATAGACCAAAGAACCGGAGATTGACATGTGTATCTTTCATTTGGTTTTTGACGAGAAATCGCCATTTGAGCTTATAGCGTCATCAAACTAGGCAAAATCCTTCTCTACCCCAGAGGCGAGCTGTTTCATTTCATGTGCTTCCTTGTACGCTTTATTAAACCTGACTTTATGTGCGTTTGGTCAAGTGAAACGGATCATAATAGTTGACCCATTTCTGCTGGCTTCGTTGCATCAATGAGGCTGATCTTAAAATTTTGTTACAGGTTCCGTTATACTTCTTGATATATCAAGGGATAGCAACAGTTCAACAGCTGTTCAACATAAAGTCAAGTACATCTTGGTTGCAATTGCATAGCGTTTTGGATCTGCATTGCCCACTTTGAATCGTCAAGTCTACCAAGTTCTGGGTAGAATTGAATGACCGCCCTTTTTTCCATTCGGAAATCTCAATATCAAATGAAGAATAATTTTTATGATTAATAAATGTAAATCAATTAGATGGCGCTCTTGGTTGCTGAGATATGGCTCGTGTCCGGTATATTTTTTGACACACTGTGTATTTTGACGCCAACACCTAGGACATTGCTCATGTTTTTTTTATCAAAGAAGCTGTAGAGACATTCTTTGGGATACTGACGTTAATCATTTATTGTGGCGTGAGTCTTAATCAAGTTTATGCAACGGAGTTTTGCCCTGGTGCAGATAATTGCCGATAGTTAAAGAAATTTGGTTCTAATTCATTGCTTTTAAGAAACTTGCGCTGAAGAAAACATTGCTTCTGTTATTTATGTGTAAATTCGCATTTTACCCGGACCATTCTACTGCACTTCATACACGGCGGTGACAAATGCTTTATAAAAATTCAGGGCTCTGCATATTTTGCGGTTCTTGGTTGATTTCAGCTGCAAATACAATACTTTTTCAATATAGGGCATCAGCATTCTTCAACACCAGCTCTTATTAATTGATCATATCAGGTAGACGAATCCCTATAATGCCTATACTTCTTAACTTAGGAAGTATAATATGTAAATTATTCTGGTACCCGTTATTAGCTTTCGTTAGACGCTAATTGGAAAGATGCTCCTCTAAGTGAATATATACTGTAGGTGCTCTCTTTTCCTTGAATTGAAGAGCATGATGACCCTATATCTCATCAGGAGCTCACGCGTGCCCTGCTTTGTCCGAAGGATAGAAAGGCTGCAGTGTCGAACGGTACACCAACCCAATTTTTTAAATAAAGTACAAATAGGCTGAAAGACAACCTCATTTGCTTATACAACAGCATATTATATCATGGGACAGTGCCCCAACGGTTTAAAGATACTCTGATTTTTCAAATCTACAAAAATAGGCGATACATCGGATCCTGCTAACTATCGGGGAATATCGTTCTTAAATGCATCGTATAAGGCGACCAATAATCTACTAAGGGCATTCCAGGCGGGTTTTAGGTCTGGATACTCAATTGTAGACCACATTTTCGTATTGAAAAGCGTAGCAGATACATTCATAAGCCGAAATAAAAAACTCTACTTCTTCTTTGTGGACTTTAAAGCGGCTTTCGATTCTGTGGACCGAAACGCCTTATTTTCATTCGTACCTTTATGAAGAAACCAAGACAGCTGTTTGGAATGGTGAGACACTATCAGAATGGTTTCAGACGGAGTCAGGAGTAAAGCACGGATGTTCGTTGAGCCAAAATCTATTTGCCCTCTTTATAGACGATATAGTGGACTCCTGTTCGCAGACGACATTGTACTGTTGGCAAACTCACCGGAATCCTTGCAATCGGTGATTAGTATATTGTATGAGTACTGCAATCTATGGAGCCTGGTCATGAATCTGGATAAATCCAAGAGAATGATATTCAAAAAAAGTGGTGGTAGACTTGCTTACAACGAAAAATGACACTTTAACGGAGAAAGTATAGAACTTGTAAATGAATACAGGTATCTAGGAATCATTTTAACAAGTAGCCTTAGTATAATAAAACATCTGACGGAGAGATTTATGAAATCTAAAACCGTTATCAATGTAGTGTAGCAAAACTGTTTTAGCAACTCACAGATTACGCAAAGCAGTAAATTCAAAGTATTTGAAGCTGCATCGGAGGCAGTAATGCTCTACGCGGCGCAAGTATGGGGTTATAAGCCATATGTGGAGGTTGAAATGATTTGCATTTTCATCTCGACGGCTTCGCTAATACGCAAAATATTCTGTATTCGGGGCTAAATCCACATAGAGATTTCAATTGGTCCTGAATATGTGACTGTTTGGTATGGTGTATGGTGTTTAGTGTGGTGTCGTTTTTGGCCCAGTTCTTCTAAGACGACAATAGAAGAAGCATTCCTCCACATAATCTCATTCCTTATATTGAGGATTTGAATTTGGGAGAGCTATAGTTCCAGCAAGATGGGCCTACGTTTCAGACAAGTCGTCCAACAAACGATATTGATCAAGCTATCTAGAAAAAGCGCCCGAAAACATCTAAAATGTATTAAAAAATTGGGATAAAAGTATGACCTACTATCGAGCTAGTAGTCGGAAAGTTTATTCTATTCAATAAAGTAACAACCATTGAAAAATGTTGAACTGTTGCCTTTTTAAAATGATACCAATAGATGGCCAACTCTTGCCTCATCAAACATGAAATACAAGATTCTTGTTGTCATATGAACGTCTTTAACAGTTATGTAGAGCGCAAAACCGACCCTAGTTGAGATGATAGAAAACACAACCTAGGGTGACGAACGGAATGGAAAGGCAACCTAATTCAACTCGGAGTGTGTAACTGAAGACAGCTTCAGAGACGTAATCAAGTGAGAAACACTTTTAATATCATGCAAACCGTAACGCACACTCGTGCTCTTTAATTGATGTTTATGGTGGACAAGGTCACCTCCAATCCAAAGGTCTAGTTTAACTTCTAATACCGTGTATTCACGTTAGCCTAACATACAATTTTCTACATGAGTGCCAACGCCAAACACACCCGGCACTTACTGTCCAAATTTTCAATCGATTTATATAAAAGACCCGCCACACACTACACATGTCATCAGTTGTTTTTTGAAACAATTCCGTTGAAGATACTTTGACAAAAGTTTAATGAAAATGAAAGTAATTACGTTTGTTGTTCTGTGCTGCTTGGCTGCTGCTGTTAAGGTTCTTACTCCCCAGGAGAGCGTTGATCAGGAAGTCTTACAAACTAACCTTTTCCTTCTAGGGTGGGCTTACAAAAGAAGAAGCTATTGAGGCTTTTCGTGCCATCTCGGCTGGATGTGTGACTGAAACTGGCGTCTCTGAAGGTAACATATCTTTATTCATTCTGAAGTCCCAAAATGCTCAGACTTATCAAACTTTCAGCCGATGTTCAGCTTGTTATTCAACAATTGCCAGCTCAAAACAAGGAGACCAAATGCTTCCGTGCATGCGTAATGAAGAAATTGAATTTGGTAATAAGAGTCCTGGATTGAAATTGAAAGTATCGTATAAGCAAACAAGTATATAATTTATCCTTTTCAAGATGAGCGCTGATGGAAAATTCGATAAGGCAGTCGGACTTAAGATGACTGAAATTCATACAAAGGGTGATCCAGCTAAAATGAAGATTGCTGAAGAAATGGGCAATGTGTGCAGTGAGATTCCAGTTCCAGATGATCAGTAAGAAATTTTAAAATTCCCAACGCATCCCATAAGTAATTTGTTTTTCTTTGAAATAGTTGTGAGGCAGCTGAATTATACAAAATGTGCATAGTTGAAGAAGCAAAGAAGCATGGTGTCAACATTCTGATGGACAAGGTCTAAAGAGCTCCTTATTTTTCAGCTTCAGAAGTGCTCTCAGTGACTTCCTTCTTTTTGTTAATTTAAAAGTACTCGTACTTTGAAAATATTACAAAAAAAATTGAATATCTAATAAATTCGCAATACTCAATGACTATTTTATATGGCCCATCGTGTAGAGGGGCTGAAGGCGTATGGTTGGCCTATGCGTATGACATTGGTCTGGGGTGAGGTTCAAATGAGTTTTTCATCCATATAGTGGGCCAATGCTGGTGGAATGCTTCTACACTTGGCCCACTTGTCATTGAATAAATTGAATAAATTCATTGCGGCCATAGCTTCAACTTCCATCTCTACTAAATTCTACAAACTATCCGGAGTTCTTGCGGAATGATTTACCAGAACTATTGGAGGACATTCCACTGATTCAACTGATTCACTAATTCAAATGCAAGAGAGATTCGATGTGGAAAAATTCAAAGAATAAAATTTAAACAAAATGAAAGAAAGGAACAATCTAAAGAATCTAAAAAGAATTTGTTTTTGAAAAAAATAAAAAAATATTAAATAAAATAATGATACCAAAGAGTGAAATTATTTTCCCGCCGCAATACCACCTCCTTGCCAGTTATCACCAAGTGGCGGTCATCTATCAATCTCCGAAATTAAGAATTGCAAAAAACTACCATCAAGCAAGAAGAAAAAAAAAAAAAAAAAAATCAACCCAAGATTTAGTGAATCTCCAGCTGGGTGATACTAGTCAAGTCACCAGCCAGTCACTTATGCAAAACTCCTGTAAACATCTGTAGCGAATCTCCATCAAGAATCAGGAATCAGTAATAATAATCAAATCAAGAAAGGAAAATCCAATATCCAAATACCACCAGGAAATAACCGGCATTCTGCCGGTGTACAGCCGCAATGTTAAGATCGAAGTTCATATCCGAACCACATACTTCTATTTGATTTTTTCTTTTGGTCTCAATTAATTGGTTGATTAGATGTGTTGACATATCTTTTAAAAGACTGCATGCGCGAAGCAAATGTAACGCCAATTCTCTTCGCTGACGACGCAGTTATACTTAGCGATAACGTCGAAGATTTACAGAACGCCTTAGATTCATGGAGAAATGCGCTAGAGAGAAACGGGTTTAAAATAAGTCGTTCAAAGACGGAGCATTTGACGTGCCCATTTGCGCATCCGTTGCGACCTGTTCCGGATATAATGTTAGACGGAATAGTTCTTCCGAAAAGCACTATCTTTAAGTACTTAGGATCAATCGTTAACATGGAAGCGAAATGTGACGACGACGTAAACCACAGAGTGAGTGTGGGGTGGATGAAATGGCGGGAAAATTCGGGAATCTTTTGCGACCGAAAATTTCCACTTGAATTAAAGGGGAAACTCTACACCACGGTTGTTAGACCAGCTCTTATATACGGTTCACAGTGCTGGACAATGTACGAAGCGTTTCAAAACAAAATGACGGCAGCAGCGGAAATGAAAATGTTAAGGATGTCTAGTGGAGTCACTAAACGCGATTGCATTAGATCTACGCGTATAAGAGGAAGTCTGCATATAAAGAATTCGGTAACCGAACAGCTTGAGGCGAATAGAATAAGTTGGTATTGCCACGTTCAAAGAAGATGTGCGGAAAATCCGGTTAAAAAGGCACTATCAACTACGGTCACTCCAACTGTAAGCAAACGAGGTCGGAAAAAGAATTCCTGGATTTCTCAGATGGCAAATGCGCAACAACGCCTGGGGCTAACCACTGAAGTGATCCAGGACCGAGCATTATGTAGACGCGTTCTGCGGTCTGCGACATTAGCCAACCCCATAAGCGGAGTAGCAGCGATGCAGTAAAAATGGGAAACTCGTTACGCATAAGGTCGTATAACGAGGAAAGGGTTAATAAAAGGATAAGAAGAAGAAGTCATTCCTTTCTTTTTCAGGGATACGGGCCTAAACATGGAGATGTAAGATTTGGATTTTATAGGGCGAGAAAAAAAAAGAAAAAAGGGAGGAACGGGTTGTGAAAGATGACGAGATGAAAAAGCATTAAATAGACTAAAAGGTGTAGTTACTAATCCACCTACGGATCGAGTAGCTACCAAGGCGTGTCAAAGCTAACCTATGCTAGACACTTAGGGAAGGGTTGTACCGGGTTTGAGCATTACACCTGTCCCACATCTCTTTTCGTTTGCGATAAAGTGGGTAGGAAGTTTAGTGATGTGCAGAATCTGGATGTGGGACTGAAGATGATGATTGGTCGACGGTTTTCTAAGGACAATTTCGGGTCTCCATTTTTAACCATTTTTGTTCAAATACCATCTGGAGCCAGGCATGGAGAAAAAATGTAATTGGAGTTGGTTAATGTAAGTGGCAAATGACCCCCCCCCCCAATTCCGGCGACCGAAAGACGGAGTTAAAGCAAGCATGCCTGCCGCAACTAATCATCCCCCTTCTACTTCTTGCCTTGACTCAAAACTCTGGTTGCCTGTGCCTGAAAGTTATATGGGTAAGTGAATGGTGGTTGGGAGGGTCCTTAAGGAGTTTTTTTTTTTGAGTCCAGGCATGGACATTGATCAAAAAGTCCCCGGAATTTATTCAGAAAATTAAAAATACAAGTTTATTCATCGAAATATATATTGTCCGCTTCAAAGTAATCCCCATTGACTGCAACACACTTATGCCAGCGCTTGATCCAATCCTCGAAACATTTTTTATATTCGGTTTTCGGTATGTCCATCAGTGCTTCCTGCGTGCAAAATCCACGAGTTTTCTGCCCATAATTCTGGTCTCTTTCAGCGAATTGCCTCACGCACACGTCTCATAACGCCCAAAAAATACTCTTTGTTTACTGTCTGGCCTTCTGGCAAAATGATGCACTACACAGTTGTAATCCATGAAAACCGTGAGCATTGCCTTCTTTTTTGACTGAAAACGACGTGGTTTTTTCTGTCTCGGCTCATTTGGTGCACGCCATTCATTGATGTCTGGATTGCGTGTCGTACTCATTAAGCCACGTCTCGTCTCCAGTAATGATCCTTTTGATGAATGTGGGATCGGATTCAGCCTCGCAAATCATCTCTTTTGCGACGTCAACACGGTCTCTTTTTTGCATGAAATTGATGTCTTTTGGCACCAACTTTGCTGCTACACGACGGAAACCCATATCATTGACCAAAATGTCTTGGACGGATCCATAGGCAATGTTCAAGTCCTCCGCTATCCCTCTATTTTCGTCGATTTTCGATGTCGATGATCTGCCATTGTGTTCATCATCTTCGATTGACTCACGACCACTTTTGAACCGTTCGTGCCACTGGTAGACGACTGTTTTCTTTAGAAAATCGATACCGAAACACTTTTCCAACATTTCCAACGTTCGCGCACCATTAAATCCGTTTTTTACGCAAAATTTAATACATGTTCGTTGTTGCAAATTTAAATTCATTTTTAAAATTGTTAAAAATCGCCAACCCACACAGAGATAGATGTGCTCTTGGCTACGTAACTTTTGCAAATGTCAAGCTATGACGATAAGATTAAGAGGGAATATCAACAACAGGATGTAGAACTAAAATCGGAATAGTGGTAGCGCCACACTTTGGTTATTCCGGGAACTTTTTGATCAAGGAGCAGGACTATCTCCGCTATTCATTAAAGCACTTACGTTGCAGGTAAACTGCATACTAATGGTTATAAACATGTCGGACAACCGACTTTCAACGATAGTAGCCTTACACGCGATTCGGAATAAAATAGCATGACTCGAAGAATGACAGGAATTAGCTTGTGGGTGTGTTGTATAGCTGAATGCGGAAGCTATAAACTGGGAGAATTCACTACACAAGCTCATATCGAGAGTTGATGAACAGACCAGAATGAAGTTTGGAGAAGAAGCGATGGGATCACTACATCGTAGTACGTATAGCCGGTTAAATCACAATCTTGAGGATAAAAACTAATTCAAAGACAGCCATAGCATCCTCGAAATATCAACAATGTTTAAATTCCGTGGAGAACTCCTCCATGCATTTTCTAGGCAAGTGCCCAATCCTAAGGGAAACGAGGAGAAGTTTCTTTGGAAAAGACTTCTAATCGGAACAAGAAATGATATCCCTTCTCCACGAAGTAAACTTTACTAAACTATATAGATACTGCAAAATTGCATTAAAATATAGAGAGAGTATATTAGCAGGGAACTTCTAAAAATGTTGGTAAATGTATCTAAGTAAATATAAATAGATGCAATACTTATTATTAGCTCTATTGTCAATCTGGCAGACGGAAATTGCTAACTGATTTTATTTTATTACTATATTATTTTTATTACGTAAATAAAAATCTATCTATCTATCTAATTGGTATACTCTATACTCTCAGTTCAACCAGTTTACAATAACTTATATCGGGGGGCGATGTAGTCAGTCTAATTTAATAAATATCTTAGAGATTGGCTCTCAAGTAGAAACTTGATACTTACATGAAATGTGCAAGACTAGAACCCGAATTGGAATACGTACTTGTATGCACCTATCACCGGATTACATTGCATACCCAATGGCATGTACACGTCCGATCGTTATGTGAAGTATCTGGATACCGGCGAGTCAATTAATCAGAATAACAAAGGCTTACCAATATCTAGTTTCGGGGAACTTGCATTCTACCATGTCCAATGCATGTATCCGTTTCCTTCAATCTATCTTATCCTATGCACAATCAATTATCGTAATCATATTACTTCCATTTAGACGCCCAAATTAATAACATCACAATCAATTGCAGTAGTCTCACTCAATAACGGTAGTGGCACTGGATATAAGATACGCTAAATTGACTTCTTAATCATGTCATCCAGTGGGATAGCTTCATTTCCTAAAGTCATCCGAACAACTCCACTGGATGATCTTAGCAACAAGCAAACACCTGCCATCCCTAAACTGATTATAATGACATCATTCAGATGATTTGCACATTATTTTGAAATCGTAAACACATCAGGCATTCAAATGGCCGCATTAAGATGCAGCACATCATATAATTTGAGTGGAAATTAGTTTAGGTTACGTGATGCTACTAGGAATATATGAGTGGAAGCCGTCCTACATTCTGTCAGGTGGTGCTTTCGAATATCAATTTGCAGCACTTGTGCATCCCTGCATTTTGTTGTGTGTATGCGAGCATCCCATTGTGTACAATTTTTGGCCCAGTTTAGCTTTTTCTCATTTTTTGTTTTGTATTCCCGAAGTGGGGTTGTTTTTAATGTATTGAAACTCTTTAAAGGCAGAAGAATGAAGAATTGAGCTGTCACGCTTCACATTTCTCGGGAAACAACAACCAGAGTATTCTTCTTGCTTAAAATTCCCGACCCACTACATAATCCATATCACATCAATGGGAATCCTGTCAACAAGCTATCAGAGAAAAAGCATCTAACATAATTGGTTTCAAATCGTCGCCACAAAGCAACTTCCGGTTCGATAACGAATGTAGGGAGCCACATCCAGCCAAACAAGAGGCATACAAAGCTGCTCTACATCGCAGGACGAGAGCTGCTCGTGAGCTCTACGAACAGAAAAGATGGGGAGAGTATAGACTTCTAAGAAGAAAAAAGAAAGAGCACGAGAAGCACGGAGTCGGAAAAATGGTACGGCAGGAATGACGTTCGCAAATTCAATCAAAGAATTAAAAGAACATGAGCTACAAAGCCAGAACGGAAGCCTGCAAGGACGAGAATGGAAATCTAGTAGTAGAATCGCAGTCGGTGCTGAAAATATGGAAAGACCAGTCCTGCAGACTATAACGGCGACGACAACCATGATTCCGCTGTCTGGCTGAATGAACCATCAACACTGGACGATGATAGCTGAGAAATCCGTCCACCTGGCCTGAACAAAGCTGCTGGCCCAGACGGGCTCCCAGCTGAGCTATTTAAAGCAGCTGTAGATGTCTTGGTTAGGAATATGCATCAGCTCATCTGTCAGAAGAAAGCATGCCCAATGAATGGAACCTCAGCATCGGTTGCCTAATCCACAAGAAAGAAGATCCCTTCGCCTGAGCCAACTATTATTAGTCTCCTGAACATCGCCCACAAAATCTTCTATGCCATTTTGTGTAATCGCTTGAAACCGATCATGGGCAGTCTGATAGGCCAGGGAATTATTCAAACTATGGCAAATCTTGAGAAAGACCGTGGAATTTCAGATCGACACCCACCACCTGTTTGTCGACTTTATAATGCCATGTTAAGTTTTGGCATTCCTGCCATACTCGTCAGGTTGTGCAAGAAGACTATTGAGAATGCCTGCTGCTCCATTAAGGTCGGTAACGAATTACCCGAGACCTCGAGTGTAAAAAGCGGATTTATAGACAAGGCGGCGTTCTGTCATTTTAATTTTTCAACATCGCTTTAGGATGAATCGTGTAAAATTCACCGGTCAATAGAAGGGGAACGATTCTCTATAAGTCTTCCCAATTGCTTGCGTACACAGATGACATCGACGTCAATGAGGCACTCGCAATGACGCAGATTTCGAACCGGAAGCGGCTAAAATTTGTCTCACGGCAAACGAGGCAATAACGAAATATATGTTGTCCCTACAACATATTGGTCAGAGTGTCAAAATTGGCAGTTATAACTTCGAGGTAGTTAAAGACTTCGTCTACATTGGCTCCGCAGTAAAAAGTAGCAACGACAACAGCACGAAGATAAGACGTAGAATGACTTTTGCCAACAACTCTTGGCAATTGAGTAGCAGAGCCCTCTCTCGCAAGACCAAACTGGCTTTATACAAGATCTCGATCATCCCTGTCTTGCTATATGGCGTAGAGACATGGACGCTATTGAAAAAGGACCAAGAAGTCCTTGGCTGTTTCGAGAGGAAAATACCTCGTGTTAAACTTGGTCCTATTTGTATTAACAGGGAATGGAGAAGGAGATTTAAAAATTTAACCACGAATTATACAAGCTGTACATGGACATCGGCTTGGTCAGGCGACTACATATTCAACGCCTAAAATGGCTAGGCCATGTAGAACGAATCGGACACCACATCTCCGGCCCAAATAATCTTCAAATCCGAGCCTCCGGGACTACATAGCAGAGGACGGCCGAATCTACGGTGGTGCGAATAAGTGGAAGGGGACCTCAACCAACTTGGAGTGCATCACCGATGGAAGGAGCTGGCAAGAAACCATGCCAGCTGGAAAGGCTTGTTGGTTGAGGCCCTGATTCACCCCGGACTGTAGCGCCACTTAAGAAGAAGAAGAATGGGACGTATCAAAGTGTTAACTTATTTTCAAAGTTTCTATCCCATGCCCATGCATAATAGCTTTTAAGTCTGACGCTCACTCACATTATTAACTTTTGCATTACCACATGAACTTTACTCCAGTCTTGAAATATTTCACGGGTCCTTCCAATCGGAAAAAGATCAAACACCAATTCCCCCTATGACTTAAGACCAATCTTCTTCTTCTTTAGGTGGCGCTACAGTCCGGGGTGGACCTGGGCCTCAGTCAACAAGCTTCTCCAGCCAGCTCGATCCCTGGCTAGCTGTCTCCAGCTTCGCACGCTAAGTTGGCTGAGGTCCTCTTCCACTTGCGTGCGCCACCTGAGTCTTGGCCTTCCTCTACTACGCTGTCCCTCGGGGGCGGATTCGAAGACTTTTCGGACCGGAGCATTGGTGTCCATGCGCTCTACATGACCCAGCCATCTCAGTCTTTGGATCTTCACTCTTCTGGCTAGGTCCATGTCGCTGTACAGTCCATACAGTTCGTAGTTGTATCTCCTCCTCCACTCACCGTCAATGCAGACGGGACCGAAGATTGCCGGAAGAATTTATCTCTCGAAGCAACCAAGAACACCCTCATCCATTTTTGATAATGTCCATGCCTCTACGCCATAGAGCAGGACTGGGACTATTAAGGTCTTATAAAGGGTGACTTTTGTTGTCCGAGAGAGGGCTTTGCTACACAATTGCCTTCTTAACCCAAAGAAACAGCGGTTGGCAAGAGTTATTCTTCGCTTGATCTCAGCGCTGGTGTCGTTGTCTGTATTTTTAGCAGAGCTTAGGTAGACAAAGTCCTTAACTACTTTAAAGTTATATCTGTCGAAGGTGACGTTCTGCCCGGGACGTCGGTGTTGGTTGTCCTTTTTGCTTGACAGAATATACTTGGTCTTGCCCTCATTGACCGCTAAATCCATTTTCGCCGCTTCCGTCTCAATACTCGCGAAAGCGCCACTGACATCACGCTGCTTTCTCCCGATTATGTCAATATCGTCGGCGTATGCGAGTAGTTGGACAGACTTTTGAAAGATAGTGTCTCTTGTATTTGCTCGTGAGTTTTGCACTATTCTTTCAAGTACGATGTTGAAGAAATCGCATGACAGCGCATCGCCGTGTCTAAATCCTTTCTGGACATCAAAGGTCTTGGTGAGATCTTTACCGACCTTTGTGGAGTAGCGTGCATTCACTATCGTCATCCTGCACAGACGGACGAGTTTGGCAGGGATGCCAAAACTAGACATTGCTCTGTATAGCTCGTCTCTATAGATGCTGTCATACGCGGCATTAAAATCGATGAATAGGTGGTGGGTATCGATCTGAAGCTCATGGGTCTTCTCCAAGATCTGCCGTAGTATGAATATCTGGTCGATTGTGAACTTTCCTGACTTGAGGCCACACTGATATGGACCTATCAGGTCGTCGACGAACGGCTTCAGGCATTCACACAATACAGCAGATGAGATCTTATATGCGATGTTAAGGAGACTGATGCCTGTGTAGTTGGCGCAGTTCAGAGGGTCTCCTTTCTTGAGAATTGGACAAACAATGCTGAGGTTCCATTCATTGAGCATACTTTCGTCCGACCATATTTTACAGATGAGTTAGTGTATGCTCCTTACCAAGTCATCGCCTGCCGCTTTGAAGAGCCTGGCAGTCAGGCCGTCCGCTCCAGCAGCTCTGTTGTACTTAAGCTTCGATATAGCCATCTTCATTTCATTCAGGTCAGGTGGACGGAATTGTTGGTGTACATCGTCCAGGTTAAAAGGTTCATTCTGCCTGACAGCGGTATTTGTTTCGTCGTCGCCGTCTGACGTCGAATTTCCTCACAGCATTAGCTTGTCTTGGCATAGTTTGGGATATCCGCAACCGTACCTTGGTTACAAAGAGGTAATGGTCCGAGTCGATGTTGGCTCCTCGGAACGTACGGACATCTATAATACTGGAGGTAATGTCATACCTAGGGCATTGCTCGTAGGTTTTGTTAAGGAGCTCGTAGAAGGCATCCTTGGTGTCGTCATCGTTCTCCTCTGTGGGGGCGTGCGCGGATATAAGGCTAATGTTGGCGAATTTAGCCTCGATGAGGATTGCTACGAGGCGCTCGCTCACATGCCGGAAGCTGAGGACTTCTCGTCTTAGTCTGCCTTCGACAACAAATCCGCATCCAAATAAGCGCTGCTTTTGCCGTCGATAGCAATTGCCGTAGTAGATGTCGCAGTTTTTCATCTTCTTTTTGTCCGGCCCATCCCATCGCATTTCTTGGATGGCGGTTATGTCTGCTTTGCAGCAGTCTAGGGCCTCCGCTAGTTGCTCGGCTGCACGTGGTCTATTAAGGGATCTAACATTCCACGTGCATATCCGAAGCTCATTGTCCTTCAATCGTTTGCGTGGGTTGTCAACAGTAGATCCGTCCATATCCGAGGCTTGTTGATGCTTCGTAACATATGCTTTTTTTTAAATGGCCGGGTAGTTACCCCGGCGGCACAACCCCCAACCTGGAGGACCAGTTCCATTTTGAGTGCCCCTAGGACGAGGGGTCGTTTACACCGAAGCCAGTAACCCGTTCCGGTATGTGAACGCTGCCGTTGGCCCTTATAGGGCTCGTCCACCACCATCTCTTTTCCAAGACCCTGACTAGGTCCTGGGAATCCTTTCCGGCCTCTGCTCCAAATATGTCGGAGTAGCCCGGATAAGGTCTTGTTTTGTTTTTCCGACACTAATCCTGTTTAATGGCGCAGGAAACTCGCCATTTGCCCCCTTCACTTCGCAACCTCTAGTGAGATTCCCAGATGGCGCCACGGGGAGGCGTGAAGTATGACTTATTAGCAGAGCTGGAAGATGTTCGGCTGCAGAGGCTCATTCTCGTCATTTAAGGAACCAGCACCTGTCGGAAGATACTACTTCTTCGAGGCCTTATACTAATCGTTGCCATCTGAGACCAATAAGCAACCAAAAAAATACTGTGGCATGTAATGATCAACAACTTGCTTTACCAGAAACAATCTGACTTTAGAGAAAATCATCGTTGCTTTACGGCTATGATAAACCTACTTTATGAAATACGGAAATATTACGATAAGGGTCATACAAGCCAACATTGTTTCTTCGATTTTTCGAAGGCTTTTGATAGGGTAGACCACAACATTCTAAGTTGCAAGCTTATAACATTGTTTGGTTTCAGTGATAGGGCTGCAGAGCTTATTGGCAGCGATTTATAATTTAGACTCTAGAGAGTCACTTCTGGTAACAAATCCCCTTCATTGAAGGCCTTAATTCCAGGTGTTTCACAAGGGTCAATTCTTGGTCCAATACTGTTATGCATGCTCATCAACGATCTCCCACCAGTCGGTACCCACACTTCTGTGCATCTTTATGCAGATGACGTATAACTTCATCTAGGCAAACCTTTGAACTGTATTTCTTGGTCAATGAGGATCTTATCCAAATCTCTACTTAGTCCGTCGTTAATGGGTTGCTCCTAAGCCCAAAAAATTTCCAAGTTATACCAATATCAAATAGAAATTTCAATCTCAATATTATCGATCGTAACCTGTCAGGCTATGTTTACGTAAACTGTGGCTTACTTTGTATTTTACTCCTATAAAAACGAGACTTAAGTTGGTATTGACCTTAATAGTGCCTTTCATTGCACACGCTGAGGTCGTCTATAGTGCTCTTGATTCACTATCAAAACATGAACACCAAGTAGCATTCAGCGACGCGGTCCGCTTTGTGAATGACCTTAGAAGATGCGATCATATCTATGAACAATCTAAAAAGCTACTCGGTTGCGCAGTGTAACAATTATCAATGCGAGAAATTGTCTTTTTTTAATATATGAATCAAATCAATATCTAACCGTGTACTAGGTAGAAAGTACTGGAAAAGATATCGATGTTATAGTACGTACCACATATTTATCAATAAAAAAAAAAATCAAATTGCCTGCAGTATCTTTACCTAAAGCCAACGGACAAGCATTATAACCACCACCATATCCACTTAAACTTCTTCGACTATGCGATTCCACACTAATTTGATTGAATTTGGTTGCTATCCATACAGTGACCGTACTTATCCAAATTCTACTTAATCCTTTCACACAACCATGTCATCGTATCTGAGCAGAATACCCTATTCACCTGGCTTAGTAATGCTGACCACCTGTTATACTTGTAAACATGTGAATACCGTAACGACACATAAGAAGATTATAAAATCACATTGCAACTAAGATCCGGCGTAAATTCCAGTTAAGAGGATAATCACATTGCTACTGATGTTGCCACTACTCGTATAATGCACTCTCATTTAAATAACAAACACTGTTGCCGTCAATATTCCTGTTTACCATTTTCTAGAGCCACTATGTGCCTCTGATTGAAGGGGATCATTATGACATTTTCAATAACACACTGTCCGTCCTGATAAGCTTAATTGTCGTTTGCATAAAGGCCACACAGGATGTGATGGACTTTTGCAAAACCCAAACACGAGGCTTTCACAATAAATACAACCTCTTAAGCCATCACCCACTACCTCAAAATAACACCTACAGTAAAAGGTATAAAACCCCAAACAAGTAATAAAATTCAATTATGACCGTTTGTAAGTAGTGCTTCTCCAGTGTCGGCCTATGGCTGACATCATAATGGATTTGCTTCCATCATCGTCAGGAGTCAAGGTAATACACCACAATGTAACAAAACGACGGTTAAAATCACACCGACAAACATTAAGGAACAGCCGCCGCCTGTGAATCTAAAACGTACCCTCCACCATGCAAGACAACAAAACAATTTGCTCCTCGGCACTTGTGGCTCAGTTACGGTTGCTATCGCACCCTCTCTACCCACCTACACACATATACACAAGCAATTTAACTAATTTATCAAGTTAATGAGCAAAGTTTTCTGTAAGTGTATTTCTTCGGCAAGGCGTAGGTACCCTGGTATGCTGTGCCCAAGGGGAATCTGTTGTATAGGGATAGGATGTATCTGAGCGGATTTCATGTGTTTTGGCCAAGGGACCACAGGTCATATTTAATGAATCCCGAAAAGAGATGGATTACTCGCAGCATTAGCACTTTAATTAGACTAATCTGGACATTTATAGTGTTCCTGTCGGCACAAACAAGACAACACTGTGACTGCAAGTCGTTTCTTGGGCGACTTAGTTTTTTTTTTATTGTTTTTGGGGTCGTGGTAACTTTTTTTTAGTGCATACCGTCACCAGAAGAAATATCCATATGACTTCTGGAAGCTTAGCATAGCTGTGGGATAAAAAAAAATTCGTCGGCATTTGAAACTATTGACAACTTTTGACTATTTCTTTAGATAAAGAGGTTTCACGTGAAAAGGTTTCTGCACTATTTACTCTAAGTGTCCTCGATTTCTCCTCAACTATTGTGAACCACTCAGAGCGCTTCGAAATTCTGCTTCACCGAGTTAACAAGTTCCCTTCCTTGGAACTCGTTTCAATGGAGATGTTGAAGATGTGACTGACTCCCATTTTCTTCGCCAGATACTATTAAGTATTATCCTTAGGCGTGTTTTGATGTGATAATAATACGTACTCCTACCTAAGCATCAACTAGGTGGGGTGGACAGTAACCTCCTTGGGAATGAAAAAAGATTTATTTTTAAATGTTTTTTTTATTTTATTCAATATAGTCCCCTTTTAGCTTGATACACTTATTCCAGCGATTTTCCAACTTCTTGATCCCGTCCGAAAAGTAATTTTCCGGAAGGTCTGCAAAATACTCCTCCGTGGCGTCGATGATTTCCTCGCGTGAGCTGAAGTTTTTTATTGATGAGCCATCTTTTGAGGTTTGGGAAGAGATAATAGTCCGCGGGAGCAAAATCGGGGGCGAATACGGCGGATGCGACAGCAATTGGCCGGTGCATTGTCTTGCATGTGAGGCCGTTTTGCAGCGATTTCGGCCTTCAATCGCTCCAATAATGCACAGTAATATTCGCTGTTGATGTTTTTTCCTTTTTCGAGGTAGTCCAAGAAGAGTATGCCATGACAATTCCAGAAAACCGACGCCATAATCTTTCCGACCCATTGAGCCTCCCTCGGCCGCTTCGCAGCAATCGTGCCGGCTTCAGTCCATAGTCGGGCACTCATTCTGTTCTCTAGTGTGTAATAGTGGATCCAGGTTTCATCAACAGTTACCAATCAATGCCAAAAGTCCGCCCGATTCCGCATCAGCAAGTCCAAACACTCTTTCGAAGTGCTCTCGCGTTCGTGTTTTTTGGTCAGGATTGAGCATGCTCGTCACCCAGCGGCAGGATAACTTTTTTATATGCAGAATGTTGCCCAAAATATGGCGTGTGCGCTCAGTATTAATCTTTGTGGTATCTGCTAGCTCGCGCACCTTCGCTTTCCGGTCAGCTAATACCATTTCATTTTTTTTTGTTGACATTGTCCTCTGTAACCGCATCGGAGGGCCTGCCGCTGCGGACTTGATCGGTAGTGGAGTTGCGGCCACTACGAAACTCTCGAAACCAATATTTGACGGTGTAATCTGACGGAGCACTAGCCCCATAATATTTATCCAACTTTTCTTTTGTTTCTTTCGCTGTTTTGTTTTATTAGAGAACGAAAATCGTTTTTGTCCATACTCAACAACGTCAACAACAATCAGCTGGCAAAACAAAACTAAAGACAGCATCGCACTGAAATTTGGCATATCGGACTTCAAGGCACCATAACCTTTTGTGCAGCAACTGCGCATTCTGGCGGTCAAGCAGGTTACTTTTCACCCCACCTAGTATATACAGGCAATATAAAAACTCTCCGCGGTTTTTTGTCACTAGATGGTGTTGATGTCCATTTATTTGGAAATACTAATCTGATTGTGTCAAACGAACACGTGTTTGTAAGATGACATGTTAGGCTACAGTTTTTGTGAAGACAGCTGTGTAATTCGTTGCTCGTGTTAAAAATTACACTGATTTAAATATGAATGAAATATCTGGAGAAATACGCTATATGATGCTTTTTTACTATAAAAATGGCAAAAGGGCTGCAAAAACATGCCGAAAAATTAGTGCGGCTTACGGTGAGAATGCTGCGGGTGAACGCTGGACCCAGGAGGGGTTTGGTTGATTCCGTTTCGGAAATTTCTATGTACCTTGCACTAAACATTGTTGAAATTTTTCTGGAGATAGCGGAGGCACCGAACATCAATCGTATGGCAGTTTGGAATAGGAAGCTCGATGTTTGGGTGCCATATGAATCAACGCAAAGAAATTTAATTGACCGAATAACCATCAGTGAAACGCTGCTGATACGTAACGAAATAGAACCATTTTTGAAGCGATTCATTACGGGCAATGAAAAATGGATTAAATACGAGAATATCCAATGCAAGCGATCATGGTCAAAGGCCGGTGACCGACCACAAACGACTTAAAAGCCTGGATTGACGGCAATCAAGGTTATGTTGAGTGTTTGGTGAGATTGGAAGGGAATCGTCTATTATGAGCTGCTAGAACGTGGCAAAACAATCAATGCGACCCTCTACTGTGCACAACTCGACCATTTGAATGAAGCTATCAAGAAAGAGCGACCAGAATTGGTGACGGAGCTTGGTTTGGGAAGTTCTGATGCATCCACCGTATAGCTCGGACTTTGTACCCTCTGATTACCATATGTTTCGGTTTTTGTAAAACTCTCTTGATGGTAAAAAATTGGCCAACGGAGCAGCCGTTGATAAACCACAGAAGTTCTACACCGATGGAATTATGAAACTACCCGGGAAATGGAATGAGGTCATAAATAATAATGGTCAATATGTACTTGATTGAAATTGTTTTTGAATTAAGAAAAGTTTTTTACAAAAACGTACCAAAAAACCGCGAAGACAGCCCGGGGGAGCCTTCATTGCAAAAGAAGACTAAGCGCTCGCAAACTGCTTCAGACCTATCAGTTTGACCTTTTTTCATGTAAGGGGAATAACCGAACTCTATGCGGGCAAAATTTCTTTTCAAATGCATCCTCTGTCTTGGGTCCAATATGTCCATTAATGAGCATCTTCATAGAAATCGAGCTTTTTGGTAGATCAGGAATTAGTGCAATAGAAATGCATTTTAACTTAAAATTTTCAAAGTGAAGTTAATCTCCCCATGAAAAGAAAGAAACCGACTGGTCTGAATCATGTGTTTCTACAAAGAGCCACAATTTTAGTGTATCATTCTGGATTCCTAAGACTTATGAAACATGTCACATCGATAACCTGTCGAGTATGTGATAGTCTAAAAGAGCTCCTGGCAAGGTATGGGTCCATGATAATGACAATCGGTTTTTGGTGGATCAAGATGCCTTTTTTTAAAGAACCGTCTGCCTCGGCTGCTAATAAAATGGAATAATCGAAACCCGGCAATCCAGATTGATCATATTTCATGGACGAAAGACGGCTATCAAGACATTTTGGACGTATGCCAACAAGTCAAGGTGTGCACCTAAAGTATAACAGTGCCAATAAAAAACTATGAGAAGATTTGACAGAGCATAGCTACAACCACAAGAGAATACCACTGTTGCATCACCAATATTAAATTTTGATGCTCATACTGCAAGGAGGTCATCGGAAATGCAGCCTCTGTTATCATAAGTTTAACAAGGTCTTACTTATAGTTATGCCGTTCTTTCGGCCAAATAGGAGCCGTATCGTGCAACATTCCACCTGGCAACAGTCGCTGAATGAAGTCAAGCCCTAGAGATTCTAAGGCTAGAGGAAATGGTAAAAAGCATCCACCAACTAATCTATAAAATTTGATTAGAAGAACGCATAACTTATGAATGGAGTCTCACTGTCTTGTGTTCGGCGCGGCATAGTTAAGGGTGGGCTATCTGTTGGTATCTTTTTGAATTTTGACACTAACAGCTCTTATATTTTCGCGGTACGAATTGGATCGATTAACGCCTGAACAATGATTTGCAATATTGCAAAGTTACTTTCAAACTGCGATCTACTGGTGCAGCTGGTCTAAGCAAGTTTATAAAAAAATTTCTTGAGACTGGTTTGTTGATTGATAACCGAACCCATTCCCGTCTTTTTGCTCAACGGGGAATACTGCACCAGTTACCAAAGGTATGCACCTAATCCCAATAATCTTAACACCAGCACATCAGTCGCACTAGCCTGAGGAGAATCTTGCATTATTCGCTTGTAAGGTCCAAATGAGTCAAAATGACCACCCGCCTTGTTTTGCTCTTCTCTTTGGGCACAGCAGTTCAAAATTAAAGACAATTTTTCTCAATTAATCACATTTTCAAATGCGGTGCACTTTCATCTCGGCGGCTTCGTAAACAAGAAAACTATTCTGTTTTTGGGGCTCAGAAAATCCACATAGAAATTTCAATTGGTCCTGAATATGTGACTGTTTGGTATGGTGTATAGTGTGGCGTCGTTTTTGGCCCAGTTCTTCCAAGACGACAGTAGAAGAAACATTCCTCTTCATCACCTCATTTCTTAACAGTTTTGGCTAGAAATTGAGGATTTGAACTTGGGAGAGCTCTTGTTTCTCGGCCTAAGTGCCACAAAAGCCGCCCAACAATCGATTTAGTGCAATCTTGTCAATAATAGTGAAATCAGTAGTTCTGTCGATGTTGCTTGGCCGCCATGGAGCTGCAATTTTACGCCATTGATTTTTTATATTTTTTTAATGCCAAACAATCGATACTCGTACTATGTGAACAACCCAGAGACTGGTCAGTCACTTAAGAATAAGCTATCGTAAAATAGCGCCCCAAATTATCGGAGGGTTTATTTTAGTAATTAAGTAACAATCGTTGAAAAATGTTGAATTGACCAACTCTTTACTCATCAAACATGCACCACAAGATTCTTGTTGTCGTATGAACGTCTGAAATAGTTATGTAGAGCGCAGAACCGATCCTAGTTGAAATGATAGAAAACACAACCTAGGATGGCAAACGGAATGGAAAGGCAACCTAATTCAACTCGGAGTGTGTAACTGAAGACAGCTTCAGAGACGTAATCAAGTGAGAAACACTTTTAATATCATGCAAATCGTAACGCACACTCGTGCTCTTTAATTGATGTTTATGGTAGACAAGGTCACCTCCAATCCAAAGGTCTAGTTTAACTTCTAATACCGTGACTATTGCTACGTTAGCCTAATATACAATTTTCTACATGAGTGCCAACGAAGAACACATTCGGCATTTACCGCCGAAATGTTCAATCGATTTATATAAAAGACCCGACACACACTACACATGTCATCAGTTGTTTTTTGAAACAATTCCGTTGAAGATACTTTGACAAAAGTTTAATGAAAATGAAAGTAATTACGTTTGTTGTTCTGTGCTGCTTGGCTGCTGCTGTTAAGGTTCTTACTCCCCAGGAGAGCGTTGATCAGGAAGTCTTACAAACTAACCTTTTCCTTCTAGGGTGGGCTTACAAAAGAAGAAGCTATTGAGGCTTTTCGTGCCATCTCGGCTGGATGTGTGACTGAAACTGGCGTCTCTGAAGGTAACATATCTTTATTCATTCTGAAGTCCACAAGTGCTTAGATTTATCAAATTTCTAGCCGATGTTCAGCTTGTTATTCAACAATTGCCAGCTAAAAACAAGGAGACCAAATGCTTCCGTGCATGCGTAATGAAGAAATTGAATTTGGTAATAAGCGTCCTGTGTAGAAAGTATCGTATAAGCAAACAAGTATATAATTTATCCTTTTCAAGATGAGCGCTGATGGAAAATTCGATAAGGCAGTCGGACTTAAGATGACTGAAATTCATACAAAGGGTGATCCAGCTAAAGTGAAAATTGCTGAAGAAATGGGCAATGTGTGCAGTGAGATTCCAGTTCCAGATGATCAGTAAGAAATTTTAAAATTCCCAACGCATCCCATAAGTAATTTGTTTTTCTTTGAAATAGTTGTGAGGCAGCTGAATTATACAAAATGTGCATAGTTGAAGAAGCAAAGAAGCATGGTGTCAACATTCTGATGGACAAGGTCTAAAGAGCTCCTTAATTTTCAGCTTCAGAAGTGCTCTCAGTGACTTCCTTCTTTTTGTTAATTTAAAAGTACTCGTACTTTGAAAATATTACAAAAAAAATTGAATACCTAATAAATTCGCAATACTCAATGACTATTTTATATGGCCCATCGTGCAGAGGGGCTGATGGCGTATGGTTGGCCTATGCGTATGACATTGGTCTGGGGTGGCGTTCAAATGGGTTTTTCATCCATATAGTGGGCCAATGTCATTGAATAAATTCATTGCCACAGCGGTGATAGCTTCAACCTTCCTGTCTACTGAATTCTACAAACTTTCTGGAGTTCTTGCGGAATGATTTACCAGAACTATTGGAGGACATTCCACTGATTCAACTAGCCTCCCCATATTTTCAACAGGATGGTGCACCAGCCCACTATGGTTGTGAGGTTAAGAATTGCCTCGATGAAGAGTATGGTAATCGTTGAATGGGAAGAAATAAACCAGTTCACTAGCAAGATATCCTGACCTTATAGTATTCGATTTTTTTGTATGGGTAGATGGAAGAACTAGTTTATTCAACCGAAATATCAAATTTTATAACGATTTTCTTTCTTAGAAGCTACACAAGAATAAGTTAGACCCTGGGAAGCGACTAGGTGCCTACATGGCATACATAGGTCGCATATCAGTATTTGTGTGTGATATGCCCAAATTCCATGGAAAAAAAATGTAACTACGATTGGTTAATGTTAGTGGCTAGATCCCTCCCATTCCGGCGAGCGAAAGACGGAACTAAAGCAAGCATGCCTGCCGCAACTAATCAACCCCCTTCTTCTTCTTGCCCGGACTGGCCTCTCCGGATGCCTGTGCCTATAGATTATATGGTTAAGTGAATGGTAGTTGGGAGGGTCTTTATAGACAAAGAGCTCGCAGCAATTTTTGGGTGTGAGAGGTAACAAAAAAAAAAAACCAGATGAGTTGAAAGCTGGTGTAAGCATTATGTTAAAAACAAAAGTCTTGCAGGATATGGTCGTCGCTTAAGTGAGTAACTCTTTTTTTTTTCCAAAATTGAGACAGTTTATATAACAAGTGAATGCTAATTTAATTGTTTAGTGCTTTTTTATCTGATCGCAGAAATGTTGGTGCAAGACGTTTCGAGTGGGACAAGGCTGTTCCCAGACCATTTTAAAATAAAAAAAAAATACATAACGAAGTATTAATTACTACTCAAGGTAGAAAAGCATGCCTCATAAAAAATATGAAGGTCCAAGACCATTTCAAGGTGGATTACGCTCACCCAGACTGTTTCGAAGTTCTAAAAAAAACTCAATTTTCGAAATAATTGTTATAACCAAAATTGGAGTACATATAAAAAAAAAAAAAAAAAAAAAAGAACACTGTGGCGCTGACAGCCCGGTATGGGCCATGGCCTAGCTTCTTGACACTCATTTGTGTTGCTCATGTTATCATTTTTGTCACATCTGAGCGTGGCCTACGGTTTATCGCCGATTCCGAATTTTTACTTTCGGGAGTTTGACATTGCCCGCCGAAAGGTTGATGGCGATTTGAAAAATTGTTGGTGACCCAGCCAGGAATCGAACCCAGACTCTCTGCGTGGTAGTCCAATGAGCTAACTATTGCGCCATCGCCATCGCCGCACATATACTATAACATGAATAACACTCCCCTGATTACAAATTGGTTGGTCCAAGACCATTTCAAGGTGCATTATGCTCTCCCAGATCGTTTTAAAATTTCTGAAAAAATTTGATTTTCGAAATACGTATAACCAATCTTTATACAATCATTTTTCAAATAAACACCAAAGTATAGGCCAACGACACCTAAATGCGTATCTGTAAGTCAAAGATGATTCCAACTACAGAGCAGACTTAAAGTTTTCAACGCCCCAAAAACAAAACTTAATTGTTGCATATACACTGAGTTACAAAAAAAGTGGCGCACCTATATTTTTTCATGATTTGTTATTACGTAGTTTAGTAATATGCCGCTATATTTTTGGGTGGCTTTATTTTTTTAGTCGTTTTTTGTTTAAACGGAATATTTTTGTGCATGTTTGCATAATCACTTTACATTTTCTATGTGATGCGTGCTTCGTATTGAGGAAAACCGCATTGCAGTCGATATTTTACACTAGACCTCAGATATGTATACCAATTTTGGCTTCCGTGGTCCCGTAAGAATTTAAATAAGTTGGTTGTTATGAATATATTTTAATTCGATTATTTATTAGTTGTTAGTATTTTTGTGGGCTGGCTTTCGTTAAGGATGGGCGAAGTGTAAAACTAAGAAGCCATGATTTAACTACTTTAGAAAATGTGGATAAATTTCTTATGGATCGAATTTCTAAGGGCAAACTGTTAAAAAGTTTGCATGAAACAATGGAGTAGAAGTTTCTTTAACTTGTTGTGCGAAACGCAGGGACATTTACAACAAAGTTTGAATGGCTGCGTAAGCTGCGAAAGTCAGAAATTGGACTCTCCAGGTACCCGCCTCTCATGAAAAAGACCTTAAGGACTTTAAAATAGAATAAATGGCGCAAAGGGAGAATATTCAAGGCCCTGAAAAGGTCCATTGTGTGCGCATAACGGTGAAAACCACAAACACTACGAATTGCAGATTTTTGAGGGACAGTTAATTGCTGCAGTTTACTAATATAAGCGCCACCCCAACTATAAAGCCCATATTGCAATCTGGATTGGAATGCACCATAATAAACCCTTTTCAACGTGTTAAGAGAGCAATACTTTCCAAGGCGGAAAAGGCAACGAGTAGCAGAAAGAAGATATTTTTTTAAGGAAGAAATGTGCTTGGACCAGTTCAAGTTTTGATCTATTGTAACACCAAGGTACTTGAAATTATCTACACCTTCAATTTTGAAACAATTAGTACTACAGTTAGTATTCCTGTTGAAGGTTTTACCAACTTGGATTCTGCATTGGCTGTATAGCAAGTCGTAACACGGGCAGACATTAGAATGAAATACTATGTCTAAGTCGGGGTACTCTTGCTCAGTAAGACTGATAAACATCAACTTAGTTTTACTACTAACAATAAGTTTGTGATTAGCAAACCAGCATCTAAGTAGGAAAACATCATGGTTTACATCAGCGATTAGATCTAGCGGACTGGCTGAACAATATGCAACGCCAAGGTCGTCGGCAAAAGCTGTAACTTTACCTCTGAATGCGAGAGAAAATAAGGAATTTATGTAAATTAGGAATAAAATTGGGCCAAGTACAGAACCTTGGGGCACCCCCAGGTTATTGGTCTTTGAACTGCTTATATTGCTACCAATTTTTACATATTGCATTCTTCCTTTAAAATAAGACTCAAGCCAATTGTATATGAATCCTCTGAATCTGACCTTATATACGAGTAGTTTATCTAATAGTATGACGTGGTCAACCATGTCAAACGCCTTAGTTATATCCACAAAAAGGCCTGCACAAAACTGTTTTTTATCTAGTCCCTTATATAAGAAGGAGCAAAAGTCCAATAGAGCATCCTCAGTGGAGAGGCCAGTTCTGAAACCATACTGCATAGGAGAGAAAACAAAAACTTTTGAAATTGATGGCAGTAAAGATATTGGTCTGTAGTTTGATTTATCGGTCCTGCTGCCCTTCTTCTTCTTCTTCTTCTTATCCTTTTATTAACCCTTTCCTCGTTATACGAACTTATGCGTAACGAGTTTCCCATTTTTACTGCATCGCTGCTGCTCCGCTTATGGGGTTGGCTAATGTCGCAGACCGCAGAACGCGCCTACATAATGCTCGGTCCTGGATCGCTTCAGTGGTTAACCCCAGACGTTGTTGCGCATTTGCCATCTGAGAAATCCAGGAATTCTTTTTCCGACCTCGTTTTCTTACAGTTGGAGTGACCGTAGTTGATAGTGCCTTTTTAACCGGATTTTCCGCAGATCTTCTTTGAACGTGGCAATACCAACTTATTCTATTCGCCTCAAGCTGTTCGGTTACCGAATTCTTTATATGTAGACTTCCTCTTATACGCGTAGATCTAATGCAATCGCGTTTAGTGACTCCACTAGACATCCTTAACATTTTCATTTCCGCTGCCGTCATTTTGTTTTTAAACGCTTCGTACATTGTCCAGCACTGTGAACCGTATATAAGAGCTGGTCTAACAACCGTGGTGTAGAGTTTCCTCTTTAATTTAAGTGGAAATTTTCGGTCGCAAAAGATTCCCGAATTTTCCCGCCATTTCATCCATCCCACACTCACTCTGTGGTTTACGTCGTCATCACATTTCGCTTCCATGTTAACGATTGATCCTAAGTACTTAAAGATAGTGCTTTTCGGAAGAACTATTCCGTCTAACATTATATCCGGAACAGGTCGCAACGGATGCTCAAATGGGCACGTCAAATGCTCCGTCTTTGAACGACTTATTTTAAACCCGTTTCTCTCTAGCGCATTTCTCCATGAATCTAAGGCGTTCTGTAAATCTTCGACGTTATCGCTAAGTATAACTGCGTCGTCAGCGAAGAGAATTGGCGTTACATTTGCTTCGCGCATGCAGTCTTTTAAAAGATAGTCGAATACTACGTTAAAGAGGAAAGGGCTAAGTACGCTTCCTTGATGCACTCCGACATTAACTGGAAATTCTCTCGTTAGTCCAGCAGAGCTTTTAACCGCAGTTTTCACGTTTCCGTACATATCTTGTATTATTCCAACATACGTTTCCGGTACGTTTTGAGCCCTCAGCGCGGCCCATATGAGATCCCAAGGCATGCTTTCTCGAAGTCGATAAATACCATGTGTAAATCCTTAGACGAATCTCGGTGCTTTTCCATTATTATTCGTAGGTTTTGGATAGCGTCCACCGTCGATCTTCCTTCAACAAATCCACACTGGCTATTATCGAGCTTTATTATTTGCCGAAGACGTTCGTTTAAGACTCTTTCGACGATTTTCATTGTGTGTGACATAAGTTTGATTGAACGGTAGTTGTTGCATTCTCGAGTGTCGCCTTTTCCTTTGTATAATGGAACCAAGAAGCTACTTCTCCATTGATTCGGCATGGGTTGTCCACATTTTAATTTATTTAAAAGTTTCGATAGCCAAACGCTGCCGATCCCCTCCATCTTCGACCAAAACTCTGATGGAATGCTGTCTGGTCCCGCCGCTTTCCCCCGCTTCATTTTTCCAATTGCTATACTTATTTCTTCGATTGAAAGGTCCGAAACTTCCTCCTCGAATAAACCAGCTGTCGGCACGATATCACGTGGAAACCGTTTGTTAAGCAAATCCTTGCAGTATTCAAGCCACCGGTCACAAATTTCCTTTTAATTTGTTTGTAAGCGAACGTCTGCATTTTTGATGTATTTCGGCGAGGTTATTTCCATCGAATCTTTTTGCCTCTGTGCAGCGAGCTTAAAAATATCTGGCACTTTAGTATTTTACGACGTTTGAACTTCTTGTAATGCTTGACTTCTATCTGCCGATCGTGAGGATATTTGTTCCAACTCCTGGTACAGGTTTTCCGCTTCGCCGCTCGAGTTCGAACCTTTCTTTGCGATCTTTTTAAGACGCTCGTATTCAAGAGCCAGTCGAGCGTTTTCGATATCATCGCTCCGATCGCATTTTGTCCACGCTTGGAATGCATTTTTTTGTCGGCAATAGCTCGTTTGGTTTCGTCATTCCACCACCATGTTTCTTTGCCGACGTGATGGTATTTCGATATAGTCCCCAGATGGGACTTTGCGAGTGTTATGCATTCCTCGTGCATGCTGTTCCACATTTCTTGCGGGCTAAGTGAGTCTGCTATACCATTTCTATTATTTCGGTGGTTCCGCTGTGAAGAATTCTGTAATGAGCAGGCAATGTTGGCTTACTAGCGATTCTCCAAGTAATTTTACAGTCCTTAACACGGTTTCTCATCGACATTTTGCAAAGGTGATAATCTATTTGCGTTTCGTGGCCTCCGCTGCTATAGGTGATGAGATGTCGTTGATGTTTAATAAACATTGTATTTAAGACGGTTAAGCCGTATGCCCTACACGCTACAAGGATGTCTTAGCCAGTTGAATTTCTGGTTCCAAAGCTTTTACCGCCGTGGAAGTCCTCATAACCAACATATTTTTCTCCGACGTGGCCGTTTAAATCTCCATTTACGGAGAGCATCTCATCGATAGGTATATTTCTAAGCAAATTATCGAACTCTGACCATAATTTATCTTTTTTGTGGAGCGTACGCGCTAACAATGTTCCACGTTTCATTGTGTATGACGAGTTTTACACTCATTAAGCGGTCGCATATTTTCAAAATACCAACGATATTGCTGAGAAGATCCGCTGCAACAACAATAGCAACACCGTTTCGTCCATTGACCGTTCCATGGTAGAACATCTTAAATGCCTAAGTTTTTAAGTCTAGAAAACCCGCTTTATTTCCTTACACCACTTCGTTTCCTGTACGCACAGGATTTGTAGATTTCTGCGACGCATAATCGCTTCCAGTTCTAAACTTTTTGAGGTCATCGATCCGACCGATCCGATTCCAACTTGCAAACCGAAGTTTAGGAAAATATTTTGGAAACTTCATTATGCCCGCCCCCGGAATCCGTCGGGCTCTGACACAAGCACTTCTGCTTGCTCTGGGATCACCCGAGTGCGTTGCAATCGTGGTGCCCAGCGGGGTAGTGCTATTAATTGCGATCATTTCCATGAAGTGTATCTAAAGTTTGAGTGGTTTGACACTTGTATGCTCATTTCGAATTGATTGACTGATCTTTTACCCCACCGTTAGTCTCCAGACGTGGGAACCCACTGATTGCATATAAACTTGTGGGAAAGTGTCAGATGCTCATTTTTGGTGTCATAGTTGCCTGTATATGATTGGTGTCCCATTTAGTCGCCTCTTACGACAAGCTGGGACGCACTGCGGCACTATTCTTTATCCGATGCCGCACGGATCTGAAGCAGAATCCTCCATTTGAATTTTTTTTATTATCTATCACAACACTTCGATATCACTAATTGAACAACACTTACCAAAGACTTGTTAAAAAAATAAATAACAACAACAGGAAAAAAAATATTTTCAAAACTTTTGCCCATTTTCTGAATTTATGGCTAATTTTGTTTTTTCTTCCTTTTTTTTAGTAAATAAATCACTTACTTTCATATTAATAAACAAGACAATAATAAAAAGAAGCGGTTTTTTTTAATTACTTAAAGTTTTCGCAAAATTTCAAGGTGCGCCCCTATTTTTGTAACTCAGTGTTCATATTTACATGATATAAATGTTTTTTGAAGTGAGAATGTGTGCTCAAATATTTATTCAAATATGTGTGCGTATACTACAACTATAGTAAGTTAGTAGAAGTTATCACTTTCATCAGAAGAATCACAAGATTTACAGGTAAGCAGTTTTTTCTCACTTCCAACAAGGCCATCGTCATTATTGACTAGCATTTAACATTTTGTCTGCTCTGTAGTTGGATACAGATCGTATTTAGGTGTCGTTGGCCTATATTTTGGTGTTTATTTGAAAAATGATTGTATAAAGATTGGTTATACGTATTTCGAAAACCATCCGGGAGAGCGTAATGCACCTTGAAATGGTCTTGGACTAACCAATTTGTAATCAGGGGAGTGTAATTAATGTTATAGTATATATACGGCGATGGCGCAATAGTTAGCTCATTGGACTATCACGCAGAGAGTCTGGGTTCGATTCCTGGCTGGGTCACCAACAATTTTTCAAATCGCCATCACCCTTTCGGCGGGAAATGGCAAACTCCCGAAAGTATAAATTGCCTACGAAAAAGCTTCTAAGGAGTGCCGTTCGGACTCGGCGATAAACCGTAGGCCCCGCTCAGATGTGACAAAAATGATAACATGAGCAACACAAATGAGTGTCAAGAAGCTAGGCCATGGCCCATACCGGGCTGTCAGCGCTACAGTGTTTTTTTTTTTTTTTTATATGTACTCCAATTTTGGTTATAACAATTATTTCGAAAATTGATTTTTCAGAATTTCGAAACAGTCTGGGAGAGCGTTATCCGCCCTGAAATGGTCTTGGACCTTCATATTTTTTTGTGGGGGTCCACATGGACATGGACTCCAATTTGTTGTACCAAAGGTTCCTGTGCATAAAATCATGGCGCAGCCTCCTTCATTATTCTTGCCCAGTTCGAAAGACAGCTTATAATAATTATAGGACGTAACTGTGTGGTGAGCTATAATAATAAATAATTTGAAATATATAAATACCGTTACAGCTGTGTAGATTATGCTATTCTCAGTATTTTAAAAACAATCATGAATTAAATGCAATTTAAAAAGTTGGTTTCCTAATTGGACGACTTATTTCCTTCCGCCAAAAGTCGTTTACAATTCCTTCGCCTTCGTAGCAGTCTATGTAGGCAGGTGAAATGTATTTAGTATCATGCAATTTTACAAAATAAGGTAAAACTACTGCCTTCAGAATTTTGTTCGCCGGTTCAGGAGCCGTGTTTAGTGTATACAGCAAAATTCTCCATCCGGAAGACAAAATTTCGAAAGGTTTTTTAATTGCACGTTTGGCCGTGAGTTATGTTTGTTGGAATTCTCCCGGTCAAATGCCATCTGAGCTTCTAAGCAAAATGTTAATGTTAGACAAAAAAAAAGTATTGTACTGTACCTAAGCATGGTCGCATAATAAAAGTTTGTAAAGCAAAGTGCAACATTACTTACAAAATAATTTGGGATATTGACGTTGTAATTCAGAAGGCCCTTGTCTTTGAGTAACTCCAGCCGGTTTTCATACAGCTTTTGGGCGAAATCAGAATGCCATAAAATACCACCATCACTTTGAAAGGCATACTCGTATGCACCAATGTTGATGGCAGTTAAAGTATAGCTGGCATCGTAGACTCGCAAAATTTGAATTTGCAAGCCAAGTAATGCTAATATGTTTTCCATCAATTCCAAATCCCACACAGTTTGGCAAATTCCACGCCGAGTAAAAATCGTTTGATATTCGTTTCCATTAGCTTTGGTTTGGGACAAGTGTATATGCCCGAGAGAATTCTTTTAACAGTTGTCAGCAGCATTTTGAAAGCCATGTGATTTCATTTACTTGCTGGCTCCATGTGCCAAATATGTATAAGGGTGAAAATTGTAAACAAGCTCCTAAGGAGACAAATCTATAGCACCTACACAAGTGCCAAGAACAGCCTACACCTTGATGATACAGCTGGTCAGTTGGAGTGTCTACTTTTACCAAATTTAACAGTTCATCAAAAATCTCCTTATTCATCCGCACTGCCATGAAAAAAAATAGATAAATAAATCAATCAAGTGCTTCAAGGCATTCTGATACAATTGTTCAAAATTAAGGGCGAAAACGCCGATTTACGCCACGAAAGAGGAACTGTCACAGACTCTATGGCATTGTCACTTTCGTCAAATACGTCAACTTCAACCTATCTGGTATCGTAACGAATGCAACGGATTCTATGGACCGGGGCCTTAAGTTGAAGATTTCTGATTGGAGCAGATACTTCGGAAGGCATGTGATCCAATCCAATCGCTTTCGCAACATCTGTCATATTCCATCTGCCATGCATAAACCGTACTCGACGATTTTAAAGGGCTGAGTAGGAAAAGAGTTCACCTTCATTAGGGACAAAACGTCCGTAAGGCTGGCAGAAATGTATCCTCTGACATGGCGTTACGCCCGATACTGCTCTCGAGATTAAGTTTATAGCTTCAACCAGAAGGTAAAATGTACATATCAAGGTAAATAAACTCAAAATGCAGTCGGAACTCAAATTCAGAGATTTTTAAGTCTGGAGAAAATGATCTGCTATACATCAACTCATCTGTAAGGTTTGGTCAGAGGAACGCATTTTCGATAAGGAAAATGTCAACATAGGATAGCGTTGCTCTAACTATTGGGATATATTAAGCCGCCAGTAAGAGCCTCAATCATTGCTGTCAGGCCCATATTAGTGCGGATTTGGAAGACTCAAAAATACCGAATTTGTTCTCACCATTTCTTTATCAACTACTGGAGCCTTGTCTGGGCTAGACATCCCTGTTTATGTTGTTGATTATGAGACTTCTTTCGCGTCGCGCTTAAACCAATTGTACCCAGTCCCAAAGATATAACATCAAATTTTTGCCCATTCAGATTACATATACCATATGTGTCATACATCAAAAAACATTGTTGAGATAGAATACGAAAAGATGGGTCAAGCAGCCGATGAAATCAACACCAAAAGTAACAACGAGTAACTATGAATTAATCTATGCATACTTTGCGATGAGCTCCAGTAATGGAAGACATAAGTGGAAACATTAAGCGAGAAATAGCCCCCTAAAACCACTGGTTCTATGGGCTAAAAAGTCCATTGAGTAGCAAATCCCTATCTCTAGCAATGGAAGTGATGCTACCCAACTGGTGCAGCATAACTTTCTTTTTTGTAGACAAGAGGAGTTGAGACCCTTTAACGCGGATGAAAACTTTCTAAGCAGCTTCAAGCGAAAGACATCACATGGAGAGATCGTATGTTTCAATTGCATTCAAGGGTGTTGAAGGTAGAACAAAATAACTGTACTGGCTCTAAAGCGACAAGGAACTCCCATCAGCTTTAGCGATTATGCCAAGTGCATAGATACCTTTACCCAAGATCGTAGGCTTTTAGAACTTACTGTAGTGGGACAGCCCACGATAGAAAAAGAATTAAAAGAGAAAACTTGAGTGAATTTGAAGTAAATAACTGGAGATAGCTACAGTGATCTAATCAAATAGAAAAAAATTTTAATATCACGCAAATCGTAACACAATTTCATGACCTTTAGTTGCTGTTTATGGACCAAAATTAAGTGGACAAGGTCACCTCTAACTTCTTATACCGTGACTATTGCTACGTTAGCCTAATATACAATTTTCTACATGAGTGCCAACGAAGAACACATTCGGCATTTACCGCCGAAATGTTCAATCGATTTATATAAAAGACCCGACACTCACTACACATGTCATCAGTTGTTTTTTGAAACAATTCCGTTGAAGATACTTTGACAAAAGTTTAATGAAAATGAAAGTCATTACGTTTGTTGTTCTGTGCTGCCTGGCTGCTGCTGTTAAGGTTCTTACTCCCCAGGAGAGCGTTGATCAGGAAGTTTTACAAACTAATCTTTTCCTTCTAGGGCGGGCTTACAAAAGAAGAAGCTATTGAGGCTTTTCGTGTCATCTCGGCTGGATGTGTGACTGAAACTGGCGTCTCTGAAGGTAACATATCTTTATTCATTCTGAAGGCCCAAAGTGCTCAGACTTATCAAACTTTCAGCCGATGTTCAGCTTGTTATTCAACAATTGCCAGCTCAAAATAAGGAGACCAAATGCTTCCGTGCATGCGTAATGAAGAAATTGAATTTGGTAATAAGCGTCCTGTGTAGAAAGTATCGTATAAGCAAACAAGTATATAAATTATCCTTTTCAAGATGAGCGCTGATGGAAAATTCGATAAGGCAGTCGGACTTAAGATGACTGAAATTCATACAAAGGGTGATCCAGCTAAAGTGAAGATTGCTGAAGAAATGGGCAATGTGTGCAGTGAGATTCCAGTTCCAGATGATCAGTAAGAAATTTTAGAATTCCCAACGCATCCCATAAGTAATTTGTTTTTCTTTGAAATAGTTGTGAGGCAGCTGAATTATACAAAATGTGCATAGTTGAAGAAGCAAAGAAGCATGGTGTCAACATTCTGATGGACAAGGTCTAAAAACCTCCTTAATTCCCAGCTTCAGAAGGGCTCTCAGAGACCAATTTCGATATTCTCTGTTTTGTTAATATAAAAATACTCGTGCTTTGAAAATATAACAAAAGTTTTGAATATCTAAACAATCTAACGCAAGAAGGCTATTTTTTTTTTTTTTTTTGCAAATTTGAGACTTCTCAGCAGAGCAGATACTTTCAAATTAAGTGACGTTGTATGTATGAGGTGTATGAGTAGGAAAAAATTCACAAAAAATTGCACTTCAGCCATAGATACAATAGATTACATCAGAGTGCCTGGGGGGCGAAATCGCTGTGCTTGCTTTACTTCTGGTTATTTTAAAACGTACGAGTATATACATACTTATCTAATGAAGGTTAAACTTATGAAAGTCGAGCGGACTAGCGTTTTAATTTTAATTATTGTGTGCGTAAGCGAAACTGAAATTACACTTTAAATAAAGATTGACAAGTCGTCAACATGACTTTTGGCTGAGATTGGTACTTGATTCAGTATGTGAAAGTCGAAAAAATTACAGATACGAAGCAAAGAACCTCACGATCACATTTCGGAACAGATTTCGAGGTATAACCATTATACAAGGTGGCACAAAATTTATCATCCCATTTTGTTTTTGAGTTACTTTTTTACTAAATAGAAAAATGATTTTGAGTGATGGAAATCTTTATTTTGACCGTTACAATTTTTTCTGTTGAGTGGAAAAGATATCCGCTATCGGACTTAGAGTGGATGTAATGGCACTTTTTAGGCAGATTTTCAGTGCCCAATCACTCTTCCCGCATGAACGTCGCACCACTTAGAGTGGATGTAATGGCTCTTCTTGCATCATACTCGGATTTTCAGTGCCCAAGAAAAGAAGATTTTGCATTATGACGTAACCGCTTAAATGGAAATGGAAATGCGCCTCGTCGCTCATGATGATTTTCGACACAAGATAGTCCTCTTCGTTGTTGAGATTGAGGATGGCTTGACAGTAATTCACACGCTACTGACGGTCAGGAGGCATTAACTGCCCACGCACTATTTGCACTTTATACGGGAACATGTGTAAGTCCTTCACTAAAATTCGCTTCAGGATCCGTCTGGTTGATGTTTCTTCGTTCTCAGCAACATCGGCAGCCGCAGACGCGATATTCTCGACCGAACGGCCAGTCCGATGACGGGCACGCCCAGGATGGTCTCCTAGGGTTCACGTACACGTTTAGGAAATCGACGTCGAAATTCACGCTGCGCTATCACCACCGACCGATTATTGGTAAAAAAAATCGGGAAAATTATTCCACGCTCTGTCGGAGTATAGTGCTTCTTTGCTTAACTGTTTGTACTGCCATTTGCAAAAATTATAACAACTTCCGATAGGATGATTAATTTTCCGCCAACTTGTATAGTTGATTCCTTCAACACCAGATGGGGCATATGGCGGCCAATTTAAGAATCCTGGCTCTACGGATGGAAATTTTGGCTATCGAAAACGTTCGCTAATAGGAGCCTGGAATGTCCGATCCCTGTATAGCGCCGAGAGAGGATGATCGGATCAAACGCGAAGTGATCCGCCTTACGATCAACATTCCGAGAAATCAAGTGAAACCAAGTGAAGTGGAAGAAGGTCCAAAATATCAGGATATCACGATTATAATATTACAACCCGACGCAGCTCTGTCAGGATGATGGAAGATTACTATCTATGAGCTGTTGAACCCTATTTTTATCAAAACATACGATGAATAACGTACATTGTAAAATGTTATGTATTTATTTTGTTCTTCAGGCTGCTTTTAGAAAATTTATAATTATATCAAAATTGTCATCAATTTTGCTTCGTAATGACCGCAATAATGGCATAAAGCGCATCATTTGAACTAATCTGTTCGTACACTTGTGTTGTGGCAAGTAAGCTTGAAGAATTCACCACTCCTAGTAGAGACATTTTCTGCATCTGTAGAAATATTCTTCTACGGATGCAAAATCATTGTGGTAGGTACCCATCAACCTTTCTCCTAAGGACTCCTTGCGAGTAGATTAAAACATCACTTGTATAACCTCTCCTTAAAACTGACGAATTTTCACAACTACAACTTTAAATAACCGCCAGTATGGCACGTACATATTTAGTTTGATTGCTGATTTAATGGCATGTGTCATTAAATATTAAAATTGAGATAACAATTCACTTCAAAAAAATTATTCAAAACAATGCCGATTTTTCATTCAAAATGCTAACGAACTCGTCGCCATTGCTAGCTTTGATGTTGTCCATTTCCTTTCCAATTTATGGATTCCTCGCCAATACCACTGTTCGATTTTTGAAGACTATTCAGATCGAAACCTTGGTGTCCATCCAATCTTCATGACACACCCATTTTCATTTTTGGACCTTCACTCTGTCGCTATACAGCCCATACAGATCGTCGCAGTATCTCCTCCTCCACTAACCGTCTATGCAGAATGGACCAAATATTATACAAAAGTTTTAACCTTTAAGCACCCTCGTCCATTTTTGATAATGTCCACGCCTCTGCGGCAGAGACTAGGACTGGGATTATTAAGGTCTTATGAAGGATAGCTTTTGTTGTTCGAGAGACGGCTTTGCTTTGTTGGACGAAAGCTTAGATATGGTTATCTTCAGGTGGACGGGATTGTTGGTCTATAAATTGAAAGTTTTACTCTGTTTCAAAGCAGTATTTGGTTTGACTGTATGTTGTAGATAAATGGTCTTTCCCTATCCTCGGCATCGATTGCGACTCTACTGCTATGTTCGTCTCACTTATTCTGCTCATAGATGCTCTAGTTCTTCTATACAGAGCCGCTTTGTATATGTCGTGCTTAGCTGCAAGGGTTTCGTTGTGGTGATCGATCAAAAACCAGCACATCAGAGGCGGCATTTCTTATGGCTTTTTGGCAATATTACAGTAGAGTAACTATTGATACTTGATGCTGGCGGCAGTGGACCTCTAATGAATTTAAGGGAGACTCGATCGGAAAGGGATTTGCTGATCTCTTGCCTTTGTAGCCATCAGACGTCAAACTACCTCACAATATTAGCTTGTCCTTGCGATGTTTGGGATATCGGCAACCGTACCTTGGCTACAAGAAGGTAGTGGTCTGAACCGATTTTGGCTTCCCGAAACGTTTGGACATCCATAATACCTTAAGAGTGTCTTGCGTCGACCGTAATGTGGTCAATCTTAGAAGCTACTACTACTGTTTGTGTCGTCATCTTTTACCTCCGTAGAAACGTGCGCGCAGATTAGGCTAATGTTGACAAACTAAGCCTTGTTGCGGTTTTTCAACAAGGCATTTGATCACATTCAAGAAACTGAACAGTTCCGGCGTACCTCTGCCCACAACTACAAATCCTCGTCCAAATATGCGCTGGTTCTGCCGTCAATCACATTCGCTGTAGTCGATGTCGCAATTTTTTATCCTCTTCTTGTCCGGTCCAACGCATCGCATTTCTCGGATGGAGGTAATATATGCTTCGCAGCAGTTTAGAGTCTCCGCTAGTTGTTAAGCTGCACGTAACCTATTAAGGGACGCAACATTCTGCGGGCAACGACAAAACCAAGTACATGTTGTCAACAAACAAAACAACTGGATCTAAAACTCCTAACTCGAAAGATGATAATCATGCTCCACAAAACTTTGATCATGCCAGTTCTACTCTACGGTGCCGAGTGCTGGACGATAAGCAAGAAAGCAGAGCAGATTTAGAACACTTTTGAAAGAAAAATTCTTCGTTGAATATTTGCTCCCATATGTGAAGAGGGCAAATGGAATATATAGCCGCGAACTCTATTAGCTGTTTCAAGATGTGGATGCAGTCCGAAAACCAAAACACGTCGACTACACGTCGAATGGACAATAATGCTCCAGTTAAGACGATCTTCCAATCCCAGCCCCCAGGATCGACGACAAGGAAGACCGAACCTCCGTTTTAAGGACCAAGCTATCGCGGATGCCAGAGCGTTTGGTTTGGAAAGCTGGAAGCAACGTGCCCAGGACCGAAGAGGATGGAAGGCAGTCTTGTCCCAGGCAGGGACCCTCCACGGGTTAGGAGCCTGTTAAGTAAGTAAGAAACATTCCACGGGCATATCTGAAGCTCGTTGTACTTGATTCGTTTGCATGGGTTGCCAACACTAGATCCGTCCGTATCCGAGGCTTGCTGCTTCTTCGTAACTTTTGTCTTTAGTGCATGGCCGGACAGTTGTTCCGAACTCGACTTGGAGCGCCGAAGTTGGTTCATAAAGGGCTCATTTGCTACAACATCTTTCCCAGACCCAGAGCTATTCTCGGAAATCGGCCCGGTTAAGGTCTCATTTCGGTTATTCCGGAATTTTACTTCACCGTTGATGATGTCCTGTTGATAAGTTCTCCTATTTGTAAAGCGGCACTACTGCTGATCGACACTCGTTCTTATAAGAGTCCGGATGGACACCGACCAATACCAAATGTTTAACACTTGGAAGTAAAAACAACACAGTTGATGAGTAGAAAACAGTTGCAACACAGAATATCGGCAGGTTGACATCTCTCGGCGCCTACCCCATTGCTGTAGTACATCTTCATCATCAAACATCATCAGTTACATGGGCCAAAATGACTGCATGGAATAATAAACTTAAAATCTTCTGTTGCTATGCCAAGGCCGACTGCAGAAAACATCAGAATCCAGTTCCACGTTTTATGTTTTTAATGACAATTCCACTATTTTTGTGCCATGTTCGTTGTTGGTAAAAAATTTGTTCACGACTTTACCCTTAAAATCTTCTTTAAATAGTCTTCATCTTCTCCTCGTCCATTCGAGTGGTTTCACCGCAATAAGCTCGAGTGGCATTGTTTCAGACCTTACCCCCCTCCAAAAAAAATAAAAAATAAATAAGGAAGAACAAAAAAAAACTTCCTGAAGAGTCCTCTTTTAAGTATTTTTAGAGCTTTGGAAATTTCCTTTCAACAGAAAATATAGACATCCTCATACATTACACAAGCGCCTTCCCTCGAGTGGGAATTTCCACTTTCTTTTTGCTGTTTCCACAAGGTACTCATTCATTCGTGTCCTAATTTGCTACTTAACCTTTTAGATCGACATTAAGAAGTCCATTATCAACCCTTGCCTGGCCATAGTCTCTATTCTCAGCTTCAGTCTTAGTCTCCGATTCTGACTCTGAATCAGTCTGTGTACCTTTCACTGGCCCCAACCAACCGAATACCCACCAAACTCTATGCTTCTGAGCAATTGAAAATGGGCATTAGGGATGGCAGGATATCACGAATCTTGAGGTTGAATTTTACATTCTTTTCCTCTGTTCTTCCTTTTCTCGGTTCCTCTTTGTATAATTGTTTTCTGTTTATTTTTTTTAGAAAAATTCGTACAAGAGAGTATCCGCAAAGGAAACAAAAAGCAAAACCATTTGGTAATTAAAAGCAACTGGCATGAGGCAGTTACTTCTCCTGGTGTGTTTCGGACGCTCTATTTTGAGTTCTATACGAATACTAGGTACGAGTATGTCTGGAAAATTTCATTACAATCTCTGGGTTTTTTTTCCTTCTCTTGTTTCTATTTTATTTTTTAGTTTTTTTTTTTATTATTTCTGGTTTTGTGCCCCCCTCTCCGGTTTGTGTAGAGAAGTTGAAAAAGAAACGAAATGACGACGAGCCTTGATAATGACTTTCATTTTGCCGTAAGGCTTGCAATCGGTCCTGAGAGCTTATACGCTGAGGTTTGACTGTAGAAGCTCCCTTTTTTTTCGCCATTGTCCGTTAAATTTTTTTCTTTTTTTTAATTTCGTCTTTTTTCGGCTACCGGAAATGTGTTTGTTTTAAATGGCATTGCGATGGTACTCTTTCATATATATATTTTCGCAGGAAATTCTTCCAAAGGTTTATTAGTGGTATTGAAATGAAACAGAAGTTGTTAGGCCATAGAAAGAGTGGAAAAGTTCGAAATAAAAACTGGATGTTGCCGCAGTTCGCAGTTCGCAGTTCGCAGTTCGCAGTTCGCAGTTCGCGGGAAAACACAAATTGAAAACAAAAAGGATTGACAGAGGAAGAGGAAAAAAAATGTATGATCTCGTGTATTTGGATGATTTCACCGGAAGCTGGTTACGGGTAGGAACAGAAAGGATTCTTTCAGCAGTGCTGAGAGGTAGATAGATGTCCGCAACACTTGGGGATTATTGTTGCTATGGGCAACTTTAATTTATCCGCTGGGAAAAAGGACCGAATCATCGTTTTAAAAATGAGAGCTGCAGTGGTAAGCTTGTTAACAACTACAATGACATTTAGTTGTCTATTTTTTGGCTTCTGTCTTCGGGCGGGCAATGGTACCTGTACATTTTTGACATTTTTCACTGTTGATGTTTGAAAATTAAAGGATTTGAAAATGAAGGAACTGGGGCCAGTGGAAAGGTGCACCAACTTGCTTAAACGACGCTTGCGAGTACTTCGGGTGGAATAAATCCGGATCGCAGCGTACTCTCAAGGGACAACTGCAGGCAACTGTTGTCGGCCTTCGCTACTCCGTCAATCCTGTTTTTTAGTAAAGCGCTTTGTTGGTATAATATTTCATGAGCTTTGGTTTTGGTTTTTTGTAAAGTTGCAGACTGGTCCTTAGACACATTGTTTCAAATACTGAAATCAATAATTAAAAGAGGCAAACGGAGCCCTCCCTGCTACCTCCGAACACGCAATCCTAAGCGCCAGTACGTTCTATGCTCATCAGAATGGGGGGAATTTTGCTGCTTATTTTGGCCAACTGCAGTAACAACTTTTTCATGCCTCACTCTAGATGTTAGTTAAGTTGAAATTATAAATTAGGAACCCGAATTCGTTCAGAGTGTATTGTCGACCTGGCCCCCGCCCAATTATTAAGGCTTCGTCCATCTACGACGTTGTCTAATAAGAAGAGGGGGTAGAGTAAAACTGAACTTATCATAAACATCATCAGACCTTACCCCTCTGATGGTTGTTTTGATTTGGCCAGTTACAAGCTGCCGGTCATAGGTCTTGTTGAGTGGCAATAGCACCGGTAGTCCATACCAGGACTTAAAACAAGGTACCGTGGGAGTTAGGTGCCCCCCCCCGGTCTTCGATCCGGGCCTAACTTGTTGAGATAGTCCCCCTTGTGGGAGCGTCACAATAGCTGTGGGCTCAATATCCGGAGTGAAGTGGCTATAAGTGCTCTGTACTGAGACCCTAAGATCAGTAAGGGGTTTTAGGGTGGAGCTGTGCCCTCAGCACAGTTCCGCATTGGTATTATATTGTTAAGTAGCAATAATGCCGAGCTCTCCAAACCGGCAGGCGATGACTTGGTAAAGAGCATACTTACATCAAAAACACTGGCGTTGGCAGCCCAGAATGGACCATGGCCTAGCTTCTTGACACTCATTTGTGATGCGCATGTTGTCATTTTTGTCACATATGAGCGGGGCCTTCGGTTTATCGCCGAATTCGAACGACACTCCTCAGAAGCTTTGCATAGGCAATTTTACTTTCGGGAGTTTCCGAAAGCTTCGAATGCTGTCCGATCCTCAAGAAAGGAGACCCTGTTAACTGTGCCAACTACAGAGGCATCAGTCTTTTTAATATCGCCGACAAGATATAAACTGCCGTATTGTGTGAACATCTGAAGCCGTTCGTCAACAACCTGAGAGGGGTATTACAGCGTAGCTTTAGGTCAGGAAAATTTACAATCCGGCAGAGCTTGTAGAAAACCAATGAGCTTCAGATCGATATACAGTACACCTTCTATTTATCAACTTTAAGCCCGCGTATGACAGCATCTATAGAGACGAGCTATACAGAGCAATGTCTAGTTTTGGCATCCCTGCCAAACTCGTCCATCTATGCAGGATGACGATGAAGGATGCACGCTGCTCTATTAAGGTCGGTAAAGATCTCACCGAGGCCTTTGATGTCAAAAAGGGATTTAGACAAGGCGATGCACTGTCATGCGATTTCCTTAACATCATTCTTGAAAGAATAGTGCAAAACTCACAAGCAAACACAAGAAGCACATTCTTTCAAAAGTCCGTCCAATCATTCGCATACGCTGATGATATTGGCATAATCGGAAGAAGGCAGCGTGATGTCAGTGGTGCTTTCGCGAGTACTGAGACGGAAGCGGTGAAAATGGGTCTTACGATCAAGACCATGTTTATGCTGTCAAGTCAAAATAACGCTCATCACTGACATCTCGGACAGAACGTCTCCTTCCACAGGTATAATTTTGGGGTATTTAAGAACTTTGTCTATCTAGGCTCCTAAAATGGATGAGGATACTCTTCGCTGCTTTGAGACTAACATTCTTCAGGTAATTTTCGGTCCCGTCTGCAGAAACGGTAGTAGAGCATCATCGACTTGCCAAGAAGAGTGAAGGTTCAACGAATGAAATGTCTGAGTCGTGTAGAGCGGATGGACACCAACGCTCTGAAAAGTATTCAAATCCGCACCCGGTCGATAGGGAAGTAGGGGAAGACCGAGACTCAGGTGGCGCACGCAGGTGGAAGGAGACCTCAGCCAACTGGCGTTCGAAACTGGTGGCATCTAGCAAAGGATCGAGCTGCCTGGGGAGACTTGTTGACAAAGGCCCAGATCCATCCGTGACTGTAGCGTCACCTCAAGTAGATTAAGTAAGTAAGGTACAGGGCGTATCTGTAGGTAGCTATAGCTTCTTCAAATATTTAATTTACATTGTTATTTAGAGAAAACATTAAAATTAACTCGCTGTAGCTTAAAAGTTGGATGAAGTTCCTTTGCCATATAAATGTTATATGTTAATTGTCAGCGTGTATGTGCATTTTTTAATTTTGTTTTCCGCTTGTTGAACCTAATTGCCTATGAAAACTACACTCAAATGCAAGAGTAACTGACGCTATTAAATAATATGTAATATTGTACTCTTAAACCTGATAAGGTCCTTGCTGGGACTTAATTAAAAAGGTCAGAAAGGGGGAGATGGGTATGGTTCCATGTTTTTTCTCTTCTTCACTGGTCTTAAACCTTCTCGTTACTTTTTCTCTTTTCTTTTGACTGATCCTCGATTTGTTTATCGGTATGTGCACTTCCTGAACTCTGTGCACTTTCAAGCTCCTTAGTTGTTACTGACGCCTGTGCAACTGCTTTATCCTGTACACTTGCTGGCTATGGCGCAACTGCTGACTTCTGCGACTTGCTTTTCACGGCGTAATTGCTTGGATAAAGGCACTTGATGACTTGTGTTACTCGACTACGTGGAAGATTTTACGCAAGGATCTTGCTCTGAGACCTTACAGAATTCAGCTCGTTCAAGAACAGATGGAGGAGTTCCCACTTTTTTAGCGAAAAATTGTCTTCAACGACGAAGATCATTTCTGAAATTGAAATGAATGGGTTATAAAGGTATGTTAATAAACAAAACTATCATATTTTGTCTGATGAGTAACCTTAGGCAATGCAGGAAAATGCCCTGGTTGGTGAGGTTTATGGTCCGGCGGAACTTTAGCCCGTATTTTTTCAAAAACGACCGTGAAAACCCGATATCGAAGAAACAACTTGATCCTGCACGAACTGAACCTAGTCGGAATGTGGTTCCAGCAACACAGCCACATACCAAGCGAATGGAACAATCGGCAAATGAGTTCGTTGAGCAACTTATCTCTCGTTTTGGACCGGTGTACTGGCCGGTCATATCGTACGATTTGACACCTTTAGACTATATTCTATAAGTATGCATCACATCACTCATCTATGCTGATAAAGTAGCGTCAATTGCAGCCTTCGAAGACAACATTACAAGTATTATTAGCAAAATATAGGGTCATTCATTTATCGATTTCGAAAGTAATGCTAAAATAAACACACACTGCGATACATTTTTGATGAAAATTTTAATTCAATATGAAGTTTGGAGTTTGCCATCGCAGCATGCGATTCTTTTGAGGTAATTTTTAACCACTTTTTCGCACATTTCGGGCGGTATCTCGGCCATAACTTGAGAACTGGTGGATTTTAATGCGTCTAGAGTTCGGGGATTATTCGCGTAAGCACGGTCTTTTGTGTAACTTGTTGCCCCGTCTTGTTAGAGCCCCATATAGTCCAAGTCATGATCACGCCATCGTGAGGTGTATGAAGCGTTCAATTGCTGCGAACGCCGGGAAATCGATATATTCGGATCCTCAGCAACACTTGCACTTACAGCAGCAATATTTTCGACTGAGCGTTACGATGATGCACAGGCCTTACGACATCAGCAATGCTTCCACTTTCTTTAAATTTTTTCACAATTTTACCGATTGCTTGCGTAGTCGGTCGATTATGACGACCATAATCATCGCGTAATGCGCGAAAAGTGGCTACGCTTGAATTATCACTTTTGTAGTAAGTTCTAATAATTTTAACGCTTTGTTCGATTTGTAGGCGATCCATTATTATAAATGGCAAACATTCAACTAATATTACGACACTTCAAATGACAGCTGAGTTTGACAGATGTCAATTGCCAGTGCTACTAACTTGAAACAACGAAATGAATGATCCTCTACCTTTCAATATACTCGAAAAAGTTACTCAAAAGTGGACTCTCTGTACGGAACATTCAAAACGTAGTAGTGTTCAATATTTTAATGAAATAATCTGTCACATGTAAATGGCAAGCATTAATTTATCAACTCAAACAAAATTTTATGCACTTTTGCAATTTTCCTGTGTTTCTTTTTGGCAATTTAAGACCGATCTATTAAGAAATCACCCATTACTAGGTGGAGTGAAAAGTAACCTCCTTGACAGCTTGAATGCGCTGCTACTGCAAAAAGTCTTGAAGTCCGTTCATATTTAGGCAGACATGCCAAATTTCAGTGCGATACTGTCTTTAGTTTTGTTTTGACAGCTGATTGTTGTTGACGTGTTTGGCATCATGTTCAGTATGGACGATTTCCGTTCTCTCATAAAACATTATATTTTGAGAGGCAAAACGGCGAAGGAAACAAAAGAAAAGTTGGATAAATATTATGGGGCTAATGCTCCGTCAGATTACACCGTGAAATATTGGTTTCGAGAGTTTCGTGGTGGCTGCAACTCCACTACCGATCAAGTCCGCAGCGGCAGGCCCTCCGATGCGGTTATAGATCACAATGTCAAAAAATACATAAAAGGAAAGTGAAGGTGCGCGAGCTAGCAGATACCTCAAAGATTAGTACTGAGCGCACACGCCATATTTTGGGCAATATTCTGCGTATTAAAAAGTTATCCTGCCGCTGGGTGCCATGTTCACTCCTGACCAAAAACACGAACGCGAGAGCACTTCGAAAGAGTGTTTGGACTTGCTGATACGGAATCGGGCGGACTTTTGGCGTCGATTGGTAGCTGTTGATGAAACCTGGATCCACTATTTCCCACCAGAGAACAGAATGAGTGCCCGGAAATGGACTGAAGCCGGTACGAGTGCTCCGAAACGGCCGAAGAAGGCTCAATGGGTCAGAAAAGTTATGGCGTCGGTTTTCTGGGATTGTCTTGGCATACTCTTTGTGGACTACCCATCATCAACGAGTATTACTGTGCATTATTGGAGCGATTGAAGGCCGAAATCGCTGCAAAACAGCCTCACATGAAGCGAAAAAAATTTTGTTTTTGCAAGACAATGCGCCGGCGCATAAGAACATCGCAACCACGGCTAAAATCAATGACTTACAGCTCCAATGGCTGTCGCACTGTATTCACCCGATTTGGCTCCCTCAGACCATTATCTCTTCCCAAACCTCAATCATCAATAAAAAATTCAGCTCACGCGAGGAAATCACCGACGCCACGGAGGAGTATTTTGCAGACCTTCCGGAAAATTACTTTTCGAACGGGATCAAGAAGTTGGAAAATCGCTGGAACAAGTGTATCAAGCTAAAAGGGGACTATATTGAATAAAATAAGAAAAACATTTTAAGAAATCTTTTTTCATTCCCAAGGAGGTTACTTTTCACCCCGACTAGTAGTACAAGCAAAGATTGGTCAGATAAATGCCACGAGGCATAAAACTTCAATCTTAGTTAGTAGTTAGGCTAACTACGGTGAAACAATCTTCTTTGTAGGGGTAAGGCGTCTTTGACCTGGACAAGACAAGCATCGTTATTCAAGTATAACGAACTGCTTTCCTGTGCTCCTTGTATCATGCAGCTTTGTAGATTCAAAGACCTTCTCAATTCAACCAGGCAGGCATCCATATATAAGTTTTTGCACTCAGTCTATGCGCAGCGATTGATCAGTAATAGCGGACTGTCATGTAACACCGATTGACACAGTTTCGCCCATTGATGATCCCCCATAACAATTTGAATAAATCTTTACACCTTGTACTTATCTGGCAAACGAAGAATCTTCAGATATGCGGATATTTAGCATACAATAGGTTATAAGGGGGAAAAAGATGATCAGAACCTGTGACATCTGATAAAAATTGCATCAATGAAGAACGAAGAACACCTTTCAACAGGGACATGACGCGATGTCGACCTGGGTAGAAAAGCTCGGATATACGCCATTGATGGCGATGTTACTTGAATCACATGGACCCCACTTCACAGCCTCAGAGGCACAAGATGAGGTCTTCACTGTAGTCTTCGGTAATGATTCTTTGCATTCACAGCAGGGGATATCTGGCTATCTGAGCTCTGATTTCTTTAACTTGGCTATTTAGTGCTAATAAATCAAATGCAACTTCGAAGTACTCCTATCGACTGCACTTTAATGTTTCTATCCAATTGGTCAATGGATTACTGTCGTCTTTTTCTGAATCTAAAGTGAAATTTTCAGTATCTCTATCCTCAATACAGCGAATTGTTCCAGAAACAGGAGTCTTAGTGCTAGTTGTTAAAATTTAAAGTAAGCTGGAACTATCAGAGGTCGTAAGTTGGAGCCTAGCACCAAAACAATTTGTGTAATCAAAGAAATAATTAGATTTTGAGATAGCTCCTCAGTTGTAGTAAAGGAACAATTTATAAGCTTGCTTTCGTTAGGAAAAAGAATTCGAGTAATTTCCAGATGGTTTAGAACCTCACATTTTGCAGTGAGGTAGCAGAGCCTATAAAATTGTCTGCCTAGGATGGTAGTTCAAACAACAGTTTGGTTGCAATGATACATCTATACAGACATTCTACATCCAACAAGCACCATAATATGAAACAAATTAAAAGGACGAGTACAAGCACTTTAAAACTCACACACACATTCATTGGCTCTAACTGAGTCGCTTAGTATGCAAAACCTTTTGAATTACCTTCATATACCTGGAGCAAGTGAATCTTTAAGCCAACTTTTCAGCTTAAGCCTTCATACAGTAAAGAAACATATTTTTGTCATCCCCTTTGCTTACCTACCTACGAGTACTTCGTTCTTTTTACAGTCGTCTTGTTTCCTTAATCCAATTTCTTTGTCTTTCCTGTTTTCTGATCAGAATACAGAAGGAAACAGGGAATCAAAGACAGAGGGACCCCCAAATGAAATCCAGAAATAAAACGAAAGTGCATTTTGAAAGTAGAAGCGGGCTGTTCATCGTTTGAGATTGCTTGTTTGCCACCATGAGTACCAGGCAAATACGAGTAGACAGCAACTTCCTTCACACCATACTCTCAGATGATGACCGACGGATAGGGAGTTTAAGTTAAAATAAAAATAAAAATTAAAAACTCTCCACCCACTGCCGAGGAACTAGACCGGAGCGGAGGAGCAAAAGTTGTCTTGCAATCACATTACACTGGAATACTTTGGAAGAGTTTTTTGTTGTTGTTGCTGCTCTGTTTGTTTTTTTTCTACTCCTATTCTTAATTTTTACACACGGAGACGGCAAGCTGCGAATAAATTGCACTTGCACACCATAACAATAACGAAGGAAACAATCCTGGGATACAGATAAACACAACTACAGATACAGATAGGAGAACTCAACTACATAAGTGCACTGCAGCTGTGTAATTCTATGCAAATTGCTGTAGAAATGATTTCCTTGAGTTTTAACTCTAGATTTTTCTGTTTGGTTTTTTTATCTATAACTTTCTAGTATCCTTGCACTCTTAAAATGTAAGTTAAGCTTAATGATTGTATTTAAAGTTTAATTGCGTTTCCATTGAGCAATTCGGGTACAGTGGCAGTAGTTGCAGCAATGGCATCCACTGAAGTGGTGTAATCGGCTGAAACGGAACACCCTTTCGGGTGGGCTTGTATGCTGTGAATCGGATTGAATGGGGTTTTGAAAGAGCCCGTAGAGTCCTAGGATAACAAGGGAAAATATTTAACTAGATACTGTGGGATTGTTGGATCTTTGGTAAGTAAACTGTACGAATGTTATTGAGATAACTAATCTGGTATTAAGAACAATTCTAGGAAAAGGAGTTACTAATACATAGAATTCTAAAGGAATGAGCGGTTTTTTGGGGAGTATATGTAGCTGAAAATCGTTTAAATATTAGTGGTTCTTAAATTCCATCGTTCAGGAGTTTCCAAGGCACGGTACAAACCGAACTAACTCACTAAATTTTGATTCTTATAGCTACTCGTAACTCGATGTACAACTTTCGGTTAAATCTTCTTCTCCGCTGCAGAATGGGCATAGATCGCTCAAAACACTATACACGAGTACTCCCGAAGCAATAAAGAACCTTTTTATCCATTTTTGATAGATGAGGACGATGTTGTGTGTCCTTTCACAATGATAGCATGTAAAGGGCTTCCCAATAAGGACTTGACAATTTTTTTTAAAATAAAACGCAAACCATTTGAGATGTTTCAAAAACTTTATCATCGGCTTGAAGTACAATCAAAACATTTATGAATGAAATTCGACTTCGTTCATTTGGCCACCGCGGGCACGTTTGCAGCGGTCGATTCTTTGGACCAAATTTTCAAGGACCTGGCCACACATTTCGGCCGAAATGGCCGCTATTTCGCGTTTAATGTTGGCTCTGAGCTCTTTTAACGTCATCGGCTTGTTGGCATAATCCAATGACTTAACGTAGCCCCACAGAAAATAGTCAAGCGGCGTTAAATCGCACGAACGAGGCGGCCAATCGATGAAATGCGATGAAATTCAGCATCTTGGCGCATCTTCTCCAGAACCCAATCGGAGAACGTACGTCACTTCAAATGGTCCATCGGCTTCAATTCTTGAGTCAGCTTGATCTTGTATGAGTGTAAACCAAGATCCTTACGCAAAATACGCCATAATGTGGTCTGTGCGATGCCCAATTCTTGAGAATGCCGTGGAATTGACTGATTTGGATCGTTTGCTACGGACGCCTGAACGGCAGTGATATTTTCGACACTTCGACCAACCCGTTGTTTCACTGATACGGCAACATCACACAACGAATATGTAGACTCAAATTTTTGCACTAAACTTGTTATTGCCTATCTACTAGGGCGAGAATTATGACCGAAAATTGGAATTAAAGTTGCAGTCACCGACTCCGAAATTTGGTAGAAAATTTTTATAATTTGCACACGTTGCTCGTTCGTGTACTTTACCATGATGAAAATGCTGAGTTTACTGAATAAATTGGCAGTGACTCTGTGATGATTAGTCAACGTGTGCGTTCACAAATTAAATTCAAAGTTGTCAAGTCCCGATTGGAAAACCCGTTTTCTCGTTTTTTCCATCGGACCGACGTCCTCCTTTAAAGCACGTGAATGCATCACAAGTAAGTTGCTATGCTCTGCTGACTATGTCTATGTCATCTTCGTGAAGAAATAGTTATGCAGACTTCTGAAGAAATTCGACTTCCAATTGCGCTCATAGAAAAAATCACATGAAAGTGGATATACATTTGTATAAACGGATCCTTCAGAGTCGGATGACTTGAGCGGGAATGGCTTCACGTAGTTTTTCGAGATAAATGCTGAGTGCTGTAATTGGAAAATAAGTTGATTTAAAGTTTGAGGGTCATTTCGAAGATCTACCATAATGAAATATTTGGTCGATGATGGGCTTTTCAGACTTGAAACCACACTGATAATTGGATCTAATTAAAAGCTCTACTCTCTTCATAAAGGCCTGTCGATGTCAGTATGTATGGAATATAACATTATTCAAATGTGAGCCGCGGTTTCTCTGGGTGGCGTGCATCCAAAATGTATAATTTTCCATGAATTTGGCGCACAAATCAAGGTGAATTTGACCGATGGCATAGGTTGTATTGACTTTGAGGGCGGCTGTGGTTTGTGGCTTGTTCGCAAAGACCTGCGACTTCAGAAAATCCCACAAAAAAACACTTTTACGGGGTCAAATGGCACGATCTCGTTGGCCAGTTCACATCACCTCCACGTGAGATGACAGAATTTCCAATGTGACGTAAGCTGTGTGGCCGGTAGCGCCGCCCTGATAGAACCACATGTCGTTGGTGTCCATATCAACCCACTCAGGCCAAATAATGTTAGAAATCATTGACCTATAGCGCACGCCGTTGACGGTGATGGTCTGGCCAACGTCCTTGTCAAAGAAATATGGACCGATGACGCCGCCCGCCAACCCAAAATCTACACCAAACAGTGACTCTTTCGGGATGCAGTGGACGCTCATGGATCTCATGCGGATTGGTATCGTCCCAAATTCGGCAATTTTATTTGTTGACGTATTCATTCATGAAGAAATGGGTCTCATCACAGTTTCCATTGGCTCCAGAGCCCATTCAGTGAACACACGTCATTGGCGACCGTAAAATGGGCGAAGCATTCGGAACGTTGCCCGAACAGAACACCCATTTTCATAAAACAATTTCATCATTTGCACGTATTGTTGAACGTTTTTTTGCTTTCATGGTGATTTGGCAAAACAGACTGAATAAACGGCCGCCAATTTGACACATGTAGCTTCAACAATATGGTCGCCATCAACTGTCAAAGTTCGGAAGTCCCTATTGGAAGATCTTTTATATAAATTTGGATGTCTTTAAATCCTCAAAGTTGGATGAAACGAATTGTTGTCCATCATCGTCCACAGCTCGTCGGTAACAATTATCCTTGCAGGCTTTCCTCAATATACTTATTCACCTAGCATATTCTCCTTAACTTTTGGTAATATTCGTTATCTATTGTTTTGCTACAACTTATTCACTTTCCTTAATCTCGTTCTTTTAAGTGGTGGACGCCCTTCTTTTAGCTCGTTGCGGTCACAAGCCACTCTAGTCCACCTTTGTCGCACTGTTTACTCTTTTTAATCCCTTAAAGTGGTTGCCGGCATTAGTATTCACACTACGGTTTTAATAATTGTGGTTGGGTAAAACCGAGTTGGCGACACAGTAGTCGAGCGTCTGCTGACGTCCAAGTTTCTTACAGTATTTCATCTCCTTAGCGGAGAAAGTTATGGAAATGCTAATAAACCGTCAGTTTACAAAATATTCTGACACACGAAAGCTTTTCAGTGACCGGTAGTATGGTGGACCACTGGACCACTGGTGATTTGATGGAATGTCGATCTGTTGAAAGCGAGATAATTACTCTTGATATATCTGAGGCTTTTGACAGAGTTAAGCATCAGAGTGTTTTGTCGAAAATGCGGGCATATGGGATCTATAAATGTCTTCTTCAATGTGTTTGATATTTCCTTCCCTGATGTTCTAATCAATTTACCTTGTTTCAAGTTTAATATTCACAGAATAAAGCTGGTGTGCCTCAGCGCTCTGTTCTATCTCCGACGCTTTTTTTTTAATTTTCATCAATGTTCTCTTTTCTGCTTCTTCTTATCCAATATATTCCTTTGTTGACGACATTATTCTATGCTTTTCATATTTGTTGCCAGACTCACGTTCCTGCTATTCGACTGTCGAATGGGAAACTACCAACAGAGTGGCATTTCAAAACACAATATTGTTTGCGATCGTTAAAGTAAAATTTAAACACCCACCCATTATCCACGAATAGCACTTGCCTCGATAAAACTCTCCAGTTTCGGTATGAGTGTCAATGACAATCTTCGCTGAAATGACCACATATTCGATGTAGCCAAAAATGCTACGAAATGTCTGAGTTTTCTCAAGAGATGTAAAAAATATTTCACTCCCTATGATCTGGCCTCAATTTATAAGGAATTCATCCGCCCAAAATTTGTATTTTTGCACAAAAGACGCTTAGGATGATTCTTACATCATTCTCAAGATATTGAGGATGCAAATTTTTGAAAAGCTTATGAAAACAGTTCATCGTGTCATCCAGTGCCTCCTCTGCTGGGGCGTGAGAGCGTTTAACAAATAAGATTGTCACGAACAAAATCGCTTCTTGTCATCCCTACAGAAATTATCATAATATATGTACAATGTCGATGTTTCCATCCTTTTTTTTGGGCCATAGCATTGAACTTCCCTGTATGGCTGTTGAATTTGCTGTACAGCAGTTGAATCCGAGAGTTTTCCGAACAAACGTGCGAATTGCATTCCATACGCACTACATAGAATTATTTGCCTTTTTCGTGTAAAATGTGTCATTAATTATTAAATCATTAGAACATATATTTCTTTGTATTGTCATGCACCCCCAAAGCATGCTTTTTGTACCCCGTGGACATTTAACGTCACTTACACCTGTTTAAAGCAAATCGCCAACCGAATTTTAGTTCTTTCCCTATCATCTGCACTTCAGAGGTAGATATACAATACACTACCTCAAACCGACTAACGTTTCGCGCATTATTGAAGATACTGGCTCTGTTATAGATGTCTTAGCGCCTCTCCATCATCAAAACGCACTTTGATTTGCATCTGTATTCTTATAGAGTTCAACTCACCACGGAATGCATAGATTGGGTGTTTGAACATTAGCATTTGAATGCTCAATTTTCACACAATATTTTTTCACTCGATGGATACGTTAATAAACAAAATTTTTACATATAGGGAAGTCTAAGCCCACACATAACTATCGAATGAATATTGCATCCACAAAAAGCCACTTTATGGTGTACAATTTGTGTCATTGAAACGTACTTCTTCGAAAATGAGCAAGGTGTTACCGTCACTGTTAATTCTCATTGCTATAGACGAATGTTAACTAGATTTTGTTGGCCTAAAATCAAGGATATTGATGTGAAATACATGTGGTTTAAAAAAGACGGTGCCACACCTCACACAACACCAACCGTGTTGTCATTATTGCACGATTCCTGCTCGAGGTATTTCACGTTTCAGTGATGTGAACTAGCCACCAAGATCGTGTGATTTATCGCCGTTGGATTTCTTTTAGTGGGTGTATACAAAAGATCGTATTGTGTCCACAATCAGCAAACTCTTGACGTGTCGAAAAGTCATAGAAAATTATCATGTAACAATCAAATCCTGCAACAACTCCCATGGAGAACATTTGAATCATGCCAAGATGGCATTCATAATGCCAAGATCCAAATGATATAAAGAAATCCAAGTGAAATCCAATAAAAGTTGTATCGAAATATAAATCAGAATTGTGTCTCATATAATCTTTTGGAACCAAAAAATCGATGATCCTCTACATGGTTAAAGGCCAGAAGTAGTAATTCAGTACAATCTACTCCTTGTCTTTGCTTGGTTCCAACGTTTATGTTCAGGGATGTGCAGATGATGCAACTGTCGACTAGGCTGCAGCTTTTCTAACTCGGGTTGTTAAGCGAAAGAAGAAACTAACTAATGCTAGAGATACCATCATGTGTTTTTCTATGAAGCATAATATTTGTGTGCTGCATTGGCTGTTATGGTTTACCTGCCACCTTTCGACATTTTCCACGGAAAATTAGCTGCTAATGCAGCTATTCGCCTCAAGGCTACTTCAGAGCGGACAAATTAATAATAAAAATAAGTTTTAAAAAAAAAAACGATTTTATGAAAATTTCAGGGGTATATGAGGCCTTTAAGAAGCGAAGTAAAATAAGGAAAAATAATAATAATTTCTCTATCGTCTTTTGCTACAATAATCATCGAATCGAAGTAATTAAGGAAACTCTGCGAAACAGTCATATCGCAACTCCTACAGCTGTCACATTTGAGAACTTTGCATAGGATTTTTACGAAGCATGATATATTCTCAGTTGCCTAGGAAGCATTAAAGGAAAATATATATCTAACTTAGACACCATGCACTTTGTTTATAAAGGTTTTTTTAAATTGTGCAACTACATGACTGTGTCAAAAATCAAACCAGCGAAAATGTCGCAACGTACGCAATTTGCTTTACTTTGGACAGCTCCATTGGTGCTCCATTAGGCGCTAGTGTAATACTAAGTTGTACGAGCTTTTTTCTTTTATTTTTTTATTAAACTTATGTATGTAAAAGAAAAAGTATCTTTACGTATTCATAGTGTGTACCTTTTAATCAGACTCATCTAAGTCGGGCAGTCTATCATCACTCTCAGCATTTAATTCAAAATATGAAGGATCGGCTGAAGATAATTCCACATTTCCCGGCTCTATAAGATACTCGTAGCTCTTAAGATGATCATCTAGAGCTATGGAGTTTTTAGAAATTGGATTCTTTAAATGAGAAAGTTCAGGATCAGATTTAAGCAGAAGTATTGTTGGTGACCCAGCCAGGAATCGAACTCAGACTCTCTGCGTGATAGTCTAATAAGCTAACTATAGCGCCATCGCCATCGCTTTTGTATATACTTATTCGTGAGGATTTTCTTGTTTGTGCAAAACGATGCCTTCTAAATTCTTTATGGCATGCCTTTAAAGCCTCTTCTGATGGTTGCCCTATGGGAAAGTCGAAAAATGAAAAAATAGCCGGACCATGAATGAGTAGTTTGTGAGCACTTCTAGGCATATACCTTTAGTACCAACTATAAAATTGTAAGTAAGTCTGCCTTGTTCACTGCAAAAGTTTAGTAAACTTAGGCAAATTTATATGTTTCTCACATGCTATCAGTCTTAAGTTAGTTTAGAAATTCTCAATTAGCTTTTGTCGATTCCAGTAATTTCTGCTGTTTGCAAAAAATCTTCTGCGGGATCCCCATCATAAGTAGATCCAAACGCTGGCTTGGGGTTATCGACTATTGGACCAATTCCGATTTGAAATGAATTTTGAATTTCCTTGTTTCTGTTTTCGGAAACAATTTTGTTTTCGGATGAACACACTTGTCAAGTCTTAAAGGGTAGTCTATGTGAAATATGAAGCAAACATTCAAAACGACTTATCCAAGGATGAGGGGTGAAAAGTCCAAAACGGTAATTTTTTCGCTGATTGCTTCTTTATTCACCTCCTTAGGATTCGTTCTTGATAAAATGTTACATACACTGCCGTCGATCTTAGTGAACAGCATGTCATATGAAACATAAATAACTGCGCCACTTTTCGCAAGCGAGTGTCTTCCAAATTTATTGATCAATCGTTCTTTGCAGATTCTTCCTCCTGCATAACGTTTGCACTCTCCTTAATAAAAGAAAATTTATAGGTAACAGGCCAGCAGTACAGCGTTAATGAAGTTTGAGGATTTTTCCAAATTTCAGTACCGGTGAAGTTGTCTATCGGTTTAAGAGGACAAAACCCAATGAAGAACAAAAACTCGCTCATATTTTCAGTGTTAGAAAATGCTGGCTTGTATGTGCTACGTCCAGAGCTTCCATCAAAACCTCACTTGTATACTAAGGTCGTAGCTGTACTTTGTTTTACCTTAGCTACTTTAAGAATACTCCCGGTGGTTTTGTCTAGAAGTTCTGTTGTCTCAGTTATTTCCATTTTCTTCGGTTGCTGTTTTGTTTTTTTTTTTTTAATTTTTCAGTGCGTACAGAAGTTTTTATGTATTGCGTTTACCACTGACCTTAGTAATATGTATTTCCTTTCCGATTGAGATACAAGCTCAAGGTTTTTTTTTTTGGAAATAAAGCAGCATTCTTTTCAGCAATAGGTGACTCTTTTTCAGTAGACAAACTGAATAATTTTGCCGTATAATTTAACTTTTGACTTGAACATGCTTGTTATGATTGATTCCTAGCAACAAACAGAATTGCCCCGAATCAAAAATAACCTTCTGGGTTCGATTTACCTCCAGGAAGCGCTTTGATGGCAGCTAGACCTGGGCAACAAAGTCACAAAAAAAAACGTTGAGCGCCACGTGATTTTTGCGGAAAATCACGAAACCAAAAAAAGAAAAAAAAGAAGAGTTTTCCGAATCCCTTTAGTCCTGCAACTCCTCTATCCTGGTCTCTTCCTTTCTCCTTAATTCCTCTCTCCCTTATCGGTGCGTCCGAACCACCAAAAAAACTCGCGACTCTACTCTACCAACTGACAAACTTTTTCCTTTAAAAAGAAATATTGCTTTTCGCAATTTAACAAAAAAATTCAAATTTGTCGCACACACAACTATCGCTTGACCCTCTCTAATGGCTGGTTGTCACAAAAGTGACTTCCAGATCTTTTCCTTTCCACAAGCTCTCGACAGATTCTCACACGAATTTTCATACTAACTCACACACACATTCATTTGGCTCTAGTGAACCCAACAATGGGGTTTCCAGCTACACAACTAGCAAACTTTGCTAGTGTGTGCTCCCGTGTCCAGTAAGGCCTCTCACACATTCCAATTGTTTCCAATTGTACACTCTCATTCTAAACTCCTCAGACACTGAGTTCTCTCCCGCTTCCAGTGATAACTGGGAACTCCACTGAACGAGTTTATGAGAGCTTGTTGATCCTAGCTATGCCTAGCTATTTCCCTAGACATTGGAATTACATTGAAAATTGCGAGAAGCAATGTTTTTCTCATTGCTGATCCCCGGTTAATTTTCCCCCATCGAACTAAACAAAATTGCAAAACAAAAACAACGCAAAGGAGAAAGAAAGTCTGATCGAAGGTCGATGGAGTGTTGGGACAAAGGAGGAAGGTTGTGTGGGTATAATCCTAATCTGATTATACCCCGGTTTAGCCATTCTCTAAACCGTCGCCCCAAACAAAGCTAAGTATATGTGTCTCTGTGATATACTACCCCGGGTCCCTACTTACTCCGGTGGATAGGCGTTCAGATTTGGGGGAATGGGGGGACTGACCAATAGCGGGTCATTCCTTACAATTATGTATTTTTGGTTTTGTTTTTGTTTCGTTTGATGGTTATGCTGCGGGCCTTTCTGCCCGCCTGGTATGTTTTATGCATTTTGTTTTATTATGTTAATGTTATTGTTTATATTGTTGTTGTTGTTTATTATTGTTGTTATTATTATTATTTGTTGTCGCTGGTTGTTGTTATTGTTTGTGGTTACTGCTGTTGTTCTTGTTTATGTTTGTATAAGTTAACACCACACTTCCATACAATTTCATAAGTCATACACGTGCAGTCATTCACCCTTGCATCCGGTCAAATTCTAATTCAACATTCTATTCCCACGATAATGCAACAAACAAATGGATCAAGTGCAAATCATCAATTCCCACAGAAATGCAAATTCCCATAAAAATGCACTAAACCCAAAACTCAACAGGTAATGCTGACAACACATGAAAGTAATTAGATCCGCTGCTATCCACCGTTTCCACCTTGTCGTAGTAGGTTATAAGTTAACTTTGTTATATTAAGTTTATTAGTCTGAATTGTATCTTAACCGAATAAAGTCTTTTTTTTTTAAAAAACTTTATACATTTAATTTAATTGGCGCCCGAGCAGGGACTCTGGCAAAAAGGTGTTAGTGCGATTACTAAAAATAATTAAAGTCCCAAAGTGGTACAAAGTGGTACATCGCGAAAGTCCCAAAGTGGTACAAAATAACTATTTTTCGAAAAGTCCCCAAGTGGTACGGGAAAATAGAAGTGCACCAAAAGCCAGAGTCCACGCGAATATCGGTATTATCGCGTTTCCTAAACAGTGAACAAATCAAAGTTGGAGAAACCACCTAAAGGGCCCCCAAGTAACCAACGTGAAAGGGACGTAGAGCACAAGAATCTGCTGCCGCTCCACAGAATGCCGATGCTCGCATTAGTTTTGTAAGTTTATTTTTAAGCAATTTAATATAGAGCCATAGAATATAAGTGAATACAAGTGAATTGATGAAAAAAAAACAGTAAACCATACTTTATTTGTTAAATAAGAATAGAGCTGATTTTTTTTTTTAAGTAATAGTAATATTTATCGACAGATGAAATTAACTAAAATAGGTTTAACTCGTCAATATTTTGCATATAATATAAGTGAGTAAAAGTGAATTGAAATAATTTAATTTAAAAAAAAAAAACACACCAAACACATTAAACCATACCTTATTTGTTAAACAAGAATATAGTTAATAGTTTACATAATATTTAGTGATAGATCCAATTAACGAAAATATTTTTAACTTGTTATTATTTTGTATTCCATAAGCTAAATTTTGCCGTTTCATTATTTTTCCTTTCTTTCGGTCTGTGTGTCATTAATAAGTAAAAATGGTAAACGAAAATTTAATTAGACCCCCCGTTATTAATATTCCCAACGCCCCAAATGCACCTAACCAACCCCAAGTTGCGCCCGAGTTACGAGTAGTTATAGAAGGAATGATCAGTCAAATACTTAATACCCAGGGTCGGAATCTTATCCAAAATATTCTCAATCCCAACGCAGATCTTGGTAGGGGAGTTGATCAAACAATAAGATCTGAACTACGTGGAAATCTGACGGATCTTGACAAGATCCCTGACGTGGTTCGCTGCCTGAGAGAATTCTCTGGTCAGCCAGGCGAGTTCAGCTCTTGGAAGAAGAGCGTTGACCGCATTATCCGTCTCTACGAGCCCATCAAAGGCTCACCAAAGTATTTCGGCGTTCTAAACGTGATTAGAAACAAGATCGTAGGAAATGCGGATATCGCATTAGAATCCTACAATACACCCCTTGATTGGGACTGTATATCACGCTGCTTGACTATGCACTACGCCGATAAGCGTGATCTGGGAACTCTGGAATACCAGATGACTTCCTTAGTGCAAGGAAATGACACGATACAAGGTTTTTATCAAGCCGTGTACTCCCATCTGTCATTGATCCTCAATAAGATCGCTAGTATGGACGTCGGTACCGAAGCTTTAACTCTGCTAACAAAGACATATAGAGATAAAGCATTAGACACGTTTGTGAGAGGACTGAAAGGAGACCTCCCGAGACTTCTGGGAATTCGTGAACCAGTTGATCTTCCACAAGCACTCTACCTGTGTTTAAAACTGGAGAATCAAAACTTTAGATCCAATTACGCCAACAACAGCCACGGAATGTCTAGAAAACCACACTATCAAAATCCTCCTCCACTTCCTCCCCGAAAACAAAACCAAAACCCATATCCCTATGCAGGTAATATTCCCTTCTTCCCACAACTCACTTACTTTCCACAACCGGTTAATAACTTTAATCAAAGACCCGTTCCACATAATAGCGTTCCTCATCAGGCTTACCACCCTAATTATAACTACCAACAGCAAAACCAAAGTTTTCGACCTCAAATCCATCAGAGTCATCAATACCCTTATCCAAACCAAGGGAACCATGGGCAACCACCAGCACCACAGAGACAATCTCGTCCAGAACCAATGGATGCCAGCACCATACAGACACGAGCAGTAAATTATACAAACCAACCCAGGCCCCAGACCAACTGGCCACCTGCACCGAAGAGATCAAACCTTCCAGCCCAGGGACCACCTCCAAATAAAATGCAGAATAATTTTCATACTACAGCCTGCGTACCGAATGGAGAATTGCAAGAATATCAAAAACTTGTCGCTATAGAAGATTCAAATAACAATCAAACACTGATTGATTATCTCGGATATTCCGGACATGAGCAAACCAATCATCAGGAACACCACGAGGCTGAAATAAGTGCCCCCAGTAACACTGAAGTTTCCCACCAATCCCGAGATATCCATTTTTTAGGCTAAACAGCTCTTCGCTGCCCTATTTTGAATACCAGACGGAGAGCGGTAATGTTTTAAGGTTTTTGATAGACACAGGTTCCAACAAAAACTACATTCATCCGAAGTGCGTAAGAAACCTTATACTTAACGATAACCCCTTTTACGCCAACTCTGTCGGTGGTAATATAAAAATAACACACCACGCTATACTAAATCTTTTTGGTCCCAATAACGTAAGTCTTAAATTTTTTATCCTTCCTTCACTACAATCGTTTCACGGCATCATCGGCAATGATAGCCTCAAAGAATTAAATGCAGTAATACATACCGCAAAAAGTTTCTTCACCCTTCAAAACAACATCAAAATTCCTATAAAACAACACATTTCAGAATCAGTAAATAACATACGTGTAAGAACCTCTCATTTAAATCAAAATCAAATATTAAATCTCAATACCGTTTTAAGAAAATTTCCTAACCTTTTTGCAGAACCGGATCAGAGATTGACATATGCCACAGTAGTAAGAGGTGAAATTCGAACTGTTGATGATAACCCAGTTTACTCGAAGTCCTACCCTTACCCAATGGCTCTAAAGCCATTTGTGGATAACGAAATTAAGAAATTGCTAAATGATGGCATCATACGACCTTCACGGTCTCCCTATAACGCACCTGTGTGGGTAGTCCCGAAGAAGCTAGACGCTTCAGGAGAAAAAAAGTTTAGGTTAGTGATTGACTATAGGAAACTTAATTTAGTCACTATACCCGATAGGTATCCAATACCTGAGATAAATGAAGTGTTGTCCAATCTGGGAAAGAATAAACTATTTACAGTTATTGACTTAAAAAGCGGATTCCACCAAATACTTTTGAAGGAATCAGATATCGAAAAGACTGCCTTTTCAGTCAATCACGGTAAATACGAGTTTACCCGTCTTCCTTTTGGGTTGAAAAATGCCCCTTCGATATTCCAACGCACACTCGACGATATCCTCAGAGAACATATAGGAATAAGGTGCTATGTCTATATAGATGACATAATCATCTTCGGTCGTAACGACGAAGAGCACTTTAGAAATCTCACATTAGTCTTTGAGACATTAGAAAGAGCAAATATGAAAGTCCAAATGGATAAGTGTGAATTTCTCCGAACGTCAGTTGAATTTCTAGGATTTCTTGTATGTGAAAACGGAATCAGAACCAATCCTGATAAGGTAAAGGCTATAGTTGATTTCGCACCCCCAAAAACGCTTAAAGATCTAAGATCTTTCCTGGGCATGTCAGGATACTATCGTCGCTTCATTCCTGGTTATGCAAAACTGGCAAATCCCCTTACCGCTCTCTTAAGAGGGGAAGAAGGACGTGGACGCGTGTCCAAACAAATATCAAAAACGTTCCTATTCATTTGAACCAGCAAGCATTAGAAGCTTTCGGGAAAATTAAGAACACACTCGTATCCCAAGAAGTTCTATTAGCATACCCAGACTTGTCAAAAGATTTCGAGCTCACCACCGATGCTTCAAATCATGCAATTGGTGCGGTATTATCCCAAAATAATAAACCGATAACTTTTCTGTCTCGAACACTAAATAAAACTGAGGAAGCATATGCAACCAACGAAAAGGAAATGCTCGCCATCATCTGGGCACTCAACTCTCTGAGAAATTTCCTTTACGGTTCAAGAAAAGTGAAAATTTTCACCGATCACCAACCGTTAACATATGCACTTAGCAATAGAAACAATAATGCTAAGATGAAAAGATGGAAAGCCATCTTAGAGGAATACGATCATGAAATCATTTACAAACCTGGCACTACAAATGTTGTAGCCGATGCCCTATCTAGACCCCCACCTACAACTTTCACCAACTCTATAACTCTGACCCAACATAGCGACGAAAGTTCGTCACAAAACCTCATCCCATTCGTTGAAGCACCTATTAATGCATTCAAAACCCAACTCATTCTCGAGACAGGGGATAAAACACACTACAAGCTTCAAAAACCTTTTCCAACATACTGGAGACATACCTTTACCGAACCTCAATACACTAAGGAAAATCTAATAGGTATATTTAAAAGATTTCTTAATCCCAATGTAATCAATGCAATTATGACTGATGAAACCACTATGGGAATAATTCAAGAAATTTACCCCTTGTATTTCCACAACTATAAAATCAGATTTACTCGAATAAAAGTAGAAGATTTAGAAAATGAAACAGCACAGGAAAACATAATTTTAGAATGCCATAAAAGAGCACACAGGAACGCAAAAGAAAACAGACTTCAAATTATCGAAAGATACTTTTTCCCGAAAATGAGCTCCAAAATAAAAAAATTAGTTAATCAATGCGGTACTTGTAAAGGAAACAAGTACGATCGCCATCCTAACAACCCCATTATAAAACCTACTCCTATTCCTGAATATCCGGGACACACACTACACATAGACATCTACACAACAGAACGACATTTGGTATTGACAGCCATAGACAAATTCACAAAACTAGCCCAAACAAAACCACTTAAATCCCGAGCCATTGAAGACATTAGACACCCTTTAAGAGAACTTTTATTTTTCTTTGGAATTCCCAAATACGTAGTTATAGATAACGAGAAATCTTTAAACTCAGCATCCATCACATTCATGATGGAAGACCAGCTAAAAATTAACATTTTCAAAACCCCATCTTACAAGAGTGAAGTCAACGGCCAAGTTGAGAGGTTTCACTCAACTCTGTCAGAAATAATGCGGTGCATAAAGACCGACGGTACACACCGTTCATTCGAGGAATTACTCGAAAGATCTGTATATGAATACAATTGTACCATTCACTCTGTTACAGGAAAAAAACCGATTGACCTTTTTTATGGTAGAAACGTTACTACAGATCCTGAGCAATTTGAAAAATCTAGGTTGGATAACATAAAACAGTTGAAGGAAAAACAGGTAAAAGATCTTAATTACCACAATAAAGACAAACAACAACCAAAAACGTACTCACTAGGTCAAACAATTTTTGTCAAAAACAATAAACGATTAGGTTCAAAACTTACGCCACGGTTCAAAGAAGAAATCGTTGAAGAAAACAGACCAACAACAGTTTTAACGAAATCAGGCAGGGTCATACACAAAAGTAATATTCGAAGTTAAGCAGTTACTATCTCATTCACAGGTTACTCCTCACCCATTCCTCCTATGGTGATATCCAGATCCTAGACTACTCTAATTCCTATGTTCTAGCATTGCATACTGGAACAGCAATAATCCAGAAGGGAAACGTGAAACTAATTCACGTCGTCGAAATAAATCAATACGAGACCTTCATAACACATACCTCATCCTTAATATCGGAGCACATCCCCAAGACCAATACCTTCCTTCCAATCCTTGAACACGAATTATCCCTAATACAAAATTTGATAGATAATATCAAAACGCACAGAACGAAAAGAGCACTAAATTTCATCGGGTCCGCTTGGAAGTGGATAGCGGGAAATCCCGACCACGACGATCAGATCCTTATGGAAAACAAAATTAATAATGTAATCGAAAATACAAATAATCAATTTTTTATAAACAAAGCAATTAAAGATAGAATTAATCAACTAACAAATGTTACAAATGACATACTTAACGTAGTAAAAAAGGATCGAATATTTACAAATGAATTAGTATTAAGTTTACATTTAAAAATAAAATTAATAAAAGAAGAACTAACAAATACAATTTATGCCATAGAGTTAGCAAAAACAAACATTGTGAACTCAAACATATTGTCGAAAACGGAAATTAATTTAATATTGAATAAGATAGATAAAAGTAGTATTCCATATGGAAATGCCGAAGAAGCATTGTCATTAGCTAGTGTTAAGATTGGTTTAAATTCAACTCAACTTTTATATATAATAGATATTCCCACAACCAATGGAAACATTTATGAAAAATTGTTAATAAAACCTATTAAAACAAATAAAAATACTATATATAAGATACCGTACGAAAATATTTTAAGAAAAGATGAAGAAATTTTAGCCATAATAAAAGATTGTAAAACAATTAATAACTTATTACTTTGTAAGGAAAACGATGTTTTAAATCTAATTAATGATAAGTGTATTTCAAATTTGTTAAATAGTAAAAATGCGACATGTAGTGTGACAAATAGCCAACATATCCCGAGAGTGGAAGAACTAGCTCCTGGAACCTTACTCCTGAACAACTTTCAAGGCCAAATAACTATAAACGACACCACGCAAGCGGTAAAAGGAACATATCTCGTCAAGTTCGTGAATACCACAGTCACAATAGATAACCAAAAGTTTACATCTGAAGAAATAACCCAATTACATGCACTTCCACCTTTCCTCCAACCATCATCCGAAGGAACCGAAATTGAACAAATTCTATCACTTGAATGGATGAAAGAACTTCATATTAATACGACAAAACAAATCGATCTAATTAAAACTGAAAAAGTAATTCATCAATGGATCAATTACTCTGTCCTAATAATAATAGTCATTATCGTAATACTCCTCCAAATAATAAGCCGAAGATCAAAAAGAACTCCTGAAACAACAATCATTCCAATATCTTTTCTGGGTGAATCAGAAAACCAAACAAGGAAACCTTCAAAAATAATAGAACATCCAAATATCTACAATTTGCCATATTTTTAAGCAACGCGAGGACGCTTACATTTAGAGGGGAAGAGTTAACACCACACTTCCATACAATTTCATAAGTCATACACGTGCAGTCATTCACCCTTGCATCCGGTCAAATTCTAATTCAACATTCTATTCCCACGATAATGCAACAAACAAATGGATCAAGTGCAAATCATCAATTCCCACAGAAATGCAAATTCCCATAAAAATGCAGTAAACCCAAAACTCAACAGGTAATGCTGACAACACATGAAAGTAATTAGATCCGCTGCTATCCACCGTTTCCACCTTGTCGTAGTAGGTTATAAGTTAACTTTGTTATATTAAGTTTATTAGTCTGAATTGTATCTTAACCGAATAAAGTCTTTTTTTTTTAAAAAACTTTATACATTTAATTTAATTTATATTCCCTCGTAGGAGGCTGCCTAGTAACTTGGCCGTCCGCCTACAGCCTCTGCTGCTCCCTTGGTGCTCCATCGGTGGGGTGCTGGCTTGAAAGGGGTCGACTTCCCTTCACCCATCGAACCTGACTTTTAAAGTTGATGCGACGTTGGGATGTGTCTTATTATCTTGGCTGTCCGCCTGCACACCACCGTCGCTCCTCCGTAGCTCCCTCGTTGGGGGGTGTAGCTACAAAAGAGATCGTCATCTCTTCCCCCTTAAACATTTTCTGCATCCACATCGATTTCGAGATGCGATGCCGTTTGTCTCCACATCACCACAGGTTGTAAGGTCAAGGGATCGTCCTCCCCCACCCGTCATCATCGTGTTGGGGAGTCTGGCTTACAAGGACCGTCTGTCCCCACCCGTCGATGACTTTCAGACGTCCTGTCTGATGCTGCCCGTTGCGAGTCTCCCGTCTAGCCTACGGGCTCCGAAGATGGTGATCTTGGTGGGCCTCCTGTCGCACCCTGGGCTCCTGATTCGTCGTGAGTCTCCCTACCGTCCTTAGGGCTTCACCGACCGAACCACCTCGTCCTCCTCTGAGGATAAAACCGCCCGTAAACCTATGTGGGTCCTTTCCGAGGTCTGTGGTCGGTGGGCCACTGGCTGATGGGACCGTGGCTGCCCTCCACCTCCGCCAGAGCTCGATCTTCCCACTCAAAGAAAAGAGGGAACGAAGGGAGAAGAACAGGGACGATATGAGACGATTCTTCGAATGACTTTTTAGGTGTTCCACGTCTAGTTACAGGAAGTTTTTCGGGGTTAGATTTATCAATAAGCTGAAAAAACATTCTGGTATACTGAATTCAGTTTGCAACCAAAGATAGTGACGTTTTGCAAATGAAAAACGATTGCCAGGGTACTGTTTCAACCATTTGCTCACATTCATGTTAAAAACGTCACATTTTTGGACCAAACCACATTTTAAAGAATTTTTATACAAAACTAAATATTTTAAAGTCGCAAAAAGTAGCAAAAAACTTTACGTTCTTATAAAGTACAAAAGAGGATGTGAACATACCAGTAGGAAGTAGAAAACTCCATTATCAATAAACAACTGAAAAAACTTTTATTTTTTGTTTATATTGTTTCTATAGCGAGAGTAGCGCTTTTTGCCATAAGAGCAGTCAATAGTCAACGCACTGTGCAGCGGTTTGATCGCAAAAACCCATCGCATCGCCTGCATAGGTCCCATTGCATTCATGTTGGACAGGGCGTTACTCCTACAGCTAGCTCTGCTCTAGGCGCACTGATCAACTTTACTCCCCTTGATATTCACAGAATCTCAAAGACATTTTCAGTTCAATAAGAAGCAGTCTTTGGTGCAACATGCAATGGAGTTTAAATGAGCTTGCTCTGCAACTGACTTTTGTACCTGATCTTGTAAACATGGAGTCAGATGTTGCTGCCAAACGAAATAAACTCTCCTTGTGCCCCCGAATGGCTTCTAGTTTGAAGAAGAAACTGACGCAGGGCAATACATTTAGGTAAACCGAAGCAAACTATCTGTAAGTGCCACAAAATCTCGGGACAGTTGGGGGGGGAGAGTTATGATGACATTGAGGAATACACAGAAGGAGTATAATAAAGTAATTTTTTCCCTTGAGTGTTTTATATACTCATAAGCCATTCAAAGTATTATGTTCTAGCAAGCCCTCAAATTGTTCATATTCCTTGACGTCTCAGATAATGTAATTAGCTCAATGTTTTCACATTTTTCAGCATTCTTAAGTGACTCTATTTACTTACGTTTGTAGCTTCCACTCTCTGCGAGACATGGAATCCCAAAGTATTACTAGGTACGTCATTGATTATGCTAATTTTTCTAGTCGTTGAAGGAAGAATACTGATGTCTGCTCTTCCAGGTGGTGGGTACTTAAATGGTCTATGAAACACGAACTTATCCACTAAGTGTCAGCTCATAAATAAGGGTATCGAATTAGAGACAAGAGTGATTACATATAAAAGCTCTCAATTACTGAGTTGGTAGGGAAAAACGTGGCTAAAGAAAGAGATAAGATACCTTGGAATACCGATATTAATTGCTTGTGCTTTCGGGCTAATGACCGATTCTTTATTATCTGACCCAGAACTTAAAGTAACAAATCAATCCTGTAAAAGAGTCATTTCGCAAAAAGCCAATCAGTCTAACAAATAGGCATAAATGGCGTTAATTTATCATAGCCGGCGTCCTAAACTCGAGGATATCCGAGTAAAAATTATCTCAATATACCCCAGTATTTCCACCTAAATGTTCATCCCTAATTTATGCCTGAATACGTGCGATTCTGACATTAAAGATACGAATACCACCATAACCACAGTATTGTGGAGCTCCAACTACCGATAAGCACTGAAAATATTGTATTTCCATTTAACAGCAGCCACGAATACCATTTATCAAAATATAAAACACAAACCGCTCTCCAATTTATGGTCATAGAGAGATGTGATCACAGGCAATAGCAAATTTCACAGTGCGATTTTACAATTGTATCCGAAAAGCGAGGACACATCCCATACCTCGAGTTCCCCTTTCGTTTGTCCCAAGGATTCAAGGATTCTACATCAAATTGCATAAATCACTGCACAGATAACCAGAATCGAAGTGTACAAGTGCGAATATCGTTCCAATTTTTCTTTTCCTTTCTTCTGCAAATAGAACGCCACCTCATAGATACAAAAGAATTTGAAAGAGCAACAAAATTGATACGAGTAATAAGAAATGAAACCCAGCTGACAGGAATTTCTTTCCTAAGAAAAAGGGGCAACACAACATCAGAATCAGGACCATCAACAAGACGATGAGCGAGAAAAATTCCACTTTGAAGGTACGGCTACGGATATCTATTTGGTTTCCATTCGAATTCAGATTGAGTTGTACTAAGGGAAGCAGTATCATGTGCGAGATGTTTTGTTTACCTCAAATCAATTTCAACGTTTTGATTATTAATGGAAATATTATTCAAATTTCAAATTCAATTTGAAAATTCAACAACAACAATCCTTCACGCCCACTCCTTCTAATGGTTAGAGAAATGTCATAAAAGGAAGGCTCACATTTGAGCTCACTGAATGAGTGTAATACAAATGTCAGACATCAGTTTGATGTGATAACATACATATTGTATAGGTATAATGGTATGTGATTAAGTGGCATCGTCCTTCGGGACCGAATTTCGAAAATCTTTTCTTGAAAACAGTTTAATCCTGGTAAGTGGCACTAACCACGTCAAATCAGTGTGGAATTAATCACATGGGAACCCAATTATGGCGTCGTTTGAATGGATGGCTTCGACTCCTGTAGTCTTCGAAAATGGTTTCCGCCATAAAATTAGAGATTTTTCCGGAAAATTTAATAAATATGCAATCAGATCAATTTTAGCCGGCGACTTATGACATTGAAATGGTCCCCTCTATTGAGACCTACAACAATTCTCCAATTTTTTTTTCAAAAATCCTGGAAATATGCAAAAGATATATTTTCTTCCCAATGCTTCGAGACTTTAAAAATCGTTGATCCCACCCCAAAGTGGTGAAACAAGAGCGCCTATTAGTTCCTTGCCGCCTGCAAGGAGCGAAAATGAATTTGGTGCAAATTCACAGCTCTTATCGGTTTAACCTACTTGACAAACACCTCACTTTTGAGGTACTTTAACGTATTCCATGATTGTGTTGGGGCTCTGGAGAAGAAATAGCGGCTCCTATTACGTCAGCAAGGCTACTTGCCGCTGACTTTTTTGCTGCAGCTTTTGTTCTTGAGTTTCATTGAGGACTTGGCCCGACAAGCTAAGTGTTACCCATCGTGGAAAAACAAAAACACTTCAGTGACAACTTACAGCATTGCAAATGTTGAATATTTGAAAGGCAGAGAACTTTAAATTGGCAACACTGTTTTCGGTGACAGCCGATTTGACAGTTCCCGACTGTTTTGAGGTTACTTTGGGATGGCAGTTCTTCAGAGCAACATTTGCAGGTTGTTCACACTTATTTTGAAAAACATGTTTCTATTCGCGAAACCCGTTGAGCATTACGTAGACTTTATGGTGCTCATAATCGTCCATTAGAGCGATTATTTTGAGGGCCTATGGACCGTTTTTGCAATATGTTCACTCTAAATGATAAAATGTATCTCATTAGTCATTGTATAGTGCGCACACAAAAATTATTTGCTAAGAAAAGTCTATTCTATATGTATATTGACGGACATAACAGTAACGAATCTAGCAAATGTCTTAAACTCAACGAATTTCAACTTTGCAAATAGAATTTTAGAACCATTTACGAACTACGCGCTACGAGCAACTCGCGCAGGCACTAGGCTTCTTACTAACTTGTTAGGCGGAGCTACGGTACGGGGTGAGCCAGGGTCTCAGTCAAAAGGCATCTTAAGCCAGCACGATCCTTTGCTAGCTGCATCCAGTTTCGCACGCTAAGCTGGCTGAGGTCCCCTTCCACATGCGTGCGTCACCTGAGTCTCGGTCTTCCTCTACTGCGTTGTCGCTCGGGGGCGGATTCGAAGACTTTTCGGATCGAAGTGTTGATGCCCATCTACTCTAAGTTAATGTCAGCGTATAGTCCCTACAGTTCGTCGCTGTTTCTAATTCTCCACTCACTGTTAATGCACTCGGGACCGAAGATCACGCAAAGAATGCAACTCTCCACGCAGCCAAGAGCACCCTCTTTTTTGATAATGTCCATGCCTCTGCACCATAGATCACTGGGATAATTAAGGTCTCGAATAGGGTAACCTTTGTTGTTCGGGAAAGGGCTTTGCTAGTCGATTGCCTTCATTGTCCAAAGAAAAAGCGATTGTTATTTTTCTTTTGATGTCAGCGCTGGTGTCGTTGTATAAATTCATAGCGGAGCCTAGGTAGACAAAGTCCTTAACTACCTCAAAGTTATACCTGTCGAAGGAGACGTTCTGTCCCAGATGTCGGTGAGTATCCGTATTTCTTGGCAGCGTATATCCGCTTTTCCAATAGGGACTTGACAACTTTGAATTTAATTTTTGAACGCACACGTTCACTAATCATCAAACTGTCAATGCCAATTTATTCAGTAAACTCAACATTTTCATTATGGTAAAGTACACGAACGAATTTTCTACCGAAATTCGGAGTCGGTGAGACAACGGGTTGGTCGAAGTGTCGAAAATATCGCTGCCGTTCAGGCGTCCGTAGCAAACGATCCAAATAAGTCAATTCCACGGCGTTCTCAAGAATTGGGCATCGCTCAGACCACATTATGGCGTATTTTGCGTAAGGATCTTGGTTTACACCCATACAACATCAAGCTGGTACAAGAATTGAAGCCGATGGACCATTTGAAGTGACGTACGTTCTCCGATTGGGTTCTGGAGAAGATGCGCCAAGATGCTGAATTTCGTCGCAAAATCGATTGGCCACCTCGTTCGTGCTTGACTATTTTCTGTGGGGCTACGTTAAGTCATTGGTTTATACCAACAAGTCGGCGACGTTGGAAGAGCTCAGAGCCAACATTGAACGCAAAATAGCGGATGTTTCGGCCGAAATGTATGGCCGAGTCGTTGAAAATTGGGTCCAACGAATCGACCGCTGCAAACGTGCCCGCGGTGGCCAAATGAACGAAGTCGAATTTCATTCATAAATATTTTGATTGTACTTCAAGCCGATAGTAAAGTTTTTGAAATATCTCAAATGGTTTGCGTTTTATTTAAAAAAAAAATTTGTCAAGTCCTTATTGGAAAACCCATTACTAGGTCTTGCCATCGTTGACAGCTAAGCCTATTTTCGCCTCTTCCGCCTCAATACTTGCAAAAGCGCCATTGACATCACGCCGCTCTCTTTTGATTATGTCAATATAGTCGGCGTATGTGAGTAGTTGGACGGACTTATGAAAGATTGTGCCTCCTGTATTAGCGGATGAGTTTTGCACTATTCTCTCTAGAATGATGTTGAAGAAATCGCATGACAGAGCAACGCCTTGTCTAAATCCTTTTTTGACATCAAAGGTCTCGGTGAGATCTTTACCGACCTTGATGGAGCAGCGTGCATTCTCCATCGTCATCCTGCACAGACGGACGAGTTTGGCAGAGATGCCAAAACTAGACATTGCCCTGTATAGCTCGTCTCTATAGATGCTGTCATACGCCTTAAAATCGATGAGTAGTTGGTGTGTATCGATCTAAAGTTCATGGGTCTTCTCCACGATCTGCCGTAGTTTGAATATTTGGTCGACGGTGGACTTTCCTGGCCAAAAGCCACACCGATATGGACCTATCAGGATGTTGACGATCGGCTTCAGGCGTTCACACAATACGGCAGATAAGATCTTGTATACGATGTTAAGGAGGCTGATGCCTCTGTAGTTGGCGCAATTCAGAGGGTCTGCTTTCTTGAGGATCGGACAAGCAATGCTAAGGTACTTTCATCGGGCATACTTTCATCCGACAATATTTTACGACTGATGTAGTATGCTCTTAAACAAGTCAGAGCTTGGTAGTCAGGCTGTCCGCTTCAGCTGCTTTGTTGGGCATAAGCTTAGATATTGCAATCTTCATTTCTTCCAGGACGGGTGGAGGAAATTTTTGGTCAAAATTTGAAAGGTCCATTCTGACTTACAGCCGATGGAAAGAAGGGCTGGTCGGTTGTTTACTCGTGTTCCTACTGCAATAAATAAAAGTCCTTGGCAACAGCATGTCCCTTATTCATTGGCATTGGGTCAGATACAAAACCTTAGAGTTTCAAAAATGCTGACCAACTTCTGAAAATGTGTTAAGACCAGATGTAAGTGTCTCATATTTTTGCGGATTGTTGTACTTACAATTCGATCTTTTCGAAATATTTCAATCAATTTCAAGGTACTTTCTGAAGTTCACCTTTACTGATCAGAGGTTTCAACTTTGGCAGCCTTCCATACGCTCATTATGATCCGATGTACTCGTAACAATGACCATCCATATGGTGCTGCCCTAAATACCAAATGAATTCTAAGTTCTACAGGTAGCAAAGGTACCCCTTATTAAAATAAGCATTTTGGAGCTATCATATCTGTGGACATTTTCGAAAGTATCAGTCATAAAGCTCAAGGCCTTTAAGACTTTGAATTAAGCCTACTAATCAGCGACAACAAGTTGCGTAATAAAGACACAAAAAATACCACTGTACCACATCCGGCTTACGACTTCAATTCCCGCTTTTTTCAATTTGCTTTAGTTTCCATGCTCGTAGTTGTAAAACGGTCGGTCGATATTAGTTTCAGCTGTCACCGTTAAAAAAGATTTCACCATTAAACTGTAATCGCTATTAAATCTTGATACTTCCCTCCATAGACGCTGTCAAGAAATATACTGAGAGCTATTTCACGGATTTTCATGGACCGAAAAGAACCGACGAAACAGAGCACACAGGGGCGGAAATATCATATTTTCCCTTTTTTTTTTTTTAAAAAAAAAAAAAGAAAGAAGATAGAATCCTTAATTATTATTATTGGCGGTGGTAAGAGTCTGAGGATGGTGGTGGCGGAGTCTTTTCCTTTCTTCATAATGGCTTATGGTTGCCATTATTGTTGGTGTGTTGTTATAATGCTTATGATCTTGGGTTTCGCTGATGTTATACCAGAATTACTTCGTCCTTGCACATTGTGTGATTGTGTGATGTGTTTGTTTGTGTGGTTCTTCTTATTACTGCTCTTTATCCTGGCTCTGCTTGGAATGAATTAGTCTTTTGTATTTGGTGGCAAACTGTTAAAAATAATTCTTTAACGTCCTACTGGCATTTATCTGATGTAACAAACGATAATAGAACCAGAAACATTAAGTGACAGTAAGCCTTTTGTGAGCTATTTGCTGTTTTTGTGCTTACGAGTTTTCTGATTAGAATTTTTTGGAGGAGGGGTAGAGATGTAAGCTGTTTGAGAATAATTTATGCGTCATATAGACCCAGTCGGAGTCTCTGATGAACCTTTCATTGAACAACGGCTGCTTTTACATCGCCTAAGTGGATGGCTGACTCCATGTCACCAATCCCACAACTACGACCTTGCAAGTTGATTTCAAGATGATATGAGATGGAAGGTTGTCAGTACTTCTTGCAAAAACTTGGAAAAAGTACATTAGATACATGTCACGGTTGTCTTGAGGGATTTCACGTAAGAAGCTGTGTACAGGAAAGATCAGGTAGAGGTGTGCTCGGCATCATTTACTCCATTGAAAACGAATTGCTTTTAGAAGACCTACTGAAGATGATGAAACAAAACTTATGTACAATGTCCGTAGAAATTGGAAAAGCGCAGTCGAACATCATCACTATAGCTAGTGTATGGTTTCGCTACATTAATATCTGCAATGGATATGGCGGTCCACCTGGTCAAAAAACTGATCAAATCAATCATGTTGTGATCGATGGAAGACACTGCATCAGTAGTACACATGTTCAAACTTAAAGAGGGCCAAACACTAACTTATGTTAGTCAAGGTACATCTGCGGAAATCTCAAACACCATAACAAGGAAGAAATGGTGTGATGGGATTTGAGGATTAACAGTTTTATTTCCAATAAACTGCAAGAGTCGCGCATCCTTCAATTCTCGATATGACTTATACAAAGAACGTCAATAACGTAGAAGACGAACGGCATCAATCCCGAGAATCTGTCAAAAACAACGCAACCTCGAGTAGGGTTTCGCCTAACTTACTCCACGAAACCAATGAGGTTATAGGTTTAACTAAATAGGAGTGAAGAACAGCAACTGCTCCATGAGAAAAGAAAGCATGACAAACGTACGATGAAGGAAATAGGGAGCTGCTTCTTCAGGAACAATATTTTGGAGATTTTGGGAAAAGTAAAAGGAATGTGTCGAGGCCACAGGGGCCTGTAGAGATGATTAAGAAAACGTATTAGTAGAGCCACAGTCGGAGTATGAATAAACTTATACGGATAACTGCCAAATGGGGTAATTAACCCCAATCTTTGGCATCATGCCAGACAATATAATCCATTTTATCTAGGCAGCGAAAGCAAGTGATTCGCCCACTCGACTAAAATGAAGAGACAAAAGGTATCTTTAATCTTAAGTGTAACAAGGCTACTGAGATAAGTAACAGCTTACCTATTTAAGGCAATAGAAGATGACTCGCTTGAAAGCATGTATAAATGAATATTCAAGATTGTGTCATCAGAACACATACCTGAAGAATTAAGCCTTAGCACCGTTTACCCGATCCAAAAGCAAGCTTTTCAACACTTTAATTGAGCCTAGCAGTGTGATTCTAGTCCCGGTGAGTCCACAATCACCCAAATATTCACACCAGATCTTGCTTTTCGTTTTAAGGGCATGCGATAGCACGTATAGAGTTGAGTTAAATAGAGCTACATTTAGCAATCGTATCCCTCCAGACTCAGATTGTGCAGGTCTCCAATGGAGAGCGCTTCCGTTCGATAAAGGTCCGAAATAACCTCCGCGAGACATTTGAATAAAAAAAAAATATTAAGGCAAGGTGATGTACTGTAAATTGACGTTTACATCATCATTCTTCCGAAAAGAGGAAAATTTTTGCAAAAACCTGTACAATTACTAGCATGGGTAGGCTCTCAACACCGACATCATCAACAGAACTCCACGAGTTTGTCACGAGTGGATCAGAAGATCCGAAAATGAACTTAGTCGTCGGCAATGAGGGCAAAACTGTGACCAAGAAGGGATCCATCCACAAGATTGATGAATCGGTTAGAACTCCACATCAGACAGCTATACCTTAAAGACCTACAAACGTCGATCCGCTGTGCTATTAAAAGAGCTGTGCTATTAAAGAGCTACTCGCTGCTTCTTCTTCTCTCATAGAGCAAGCAAGTAATAAAGTCTTGCCAAAAAATATCAAGAAGATTGTATATAAAACCATCATCACCCCTTTGCTGTTTTATGTTGCAAGAGCTAAGGTGGATGAAGATATCCTTGAATTGGAAGTTCTTTGAATGACTTGTTGATGGGGTTTGGAGGAACAGATTTTATGAAGAATCCAACGAGCTGTACACTGACACTGAACTCATCAGAGGAGTGCACATTACTCACCTCAAGTCACCAACGCTCCCAGCCGAAGAAGAGGAGTGACAACACCGTAAAGGAGAACCTTACCTTAGTGAGCGCACAAAAGGAGAATGGGACCACAATTAAGTGTACAAAGCTGGGCTCCATGCCGAGCTGTAACGTCAACTGAGTAAATTCGACATTAATTCAACATTTAATTGCAACCGTTATGTGGGAGGGAGAGATACTTTTGCATTCATCTCAATAGAACTCGAAATTGTTTTAATAGTCGTTAAGGTGAGCCGTTTCTTATTTGATTAAGTCGACCACAAAGGCGAACCTCTACAGTTAGTCCCGTCCGTTGCGCACTCCAAGTCGGTTAAAGTCCCTTTCTTCCTATCGGCTCCACCTAAGGTTAGTTGTTTCTCTACTATGCATCCATCTGGATTACGTGTTGTAGCTATCTCAGGCGACTGCACTATTCTGACTAGGCCAATGTCGCTACACAACTCGTATAGTTCGGGGTTGAATCTTTTCTTCCAAAGTCCGTCAACGCAAACGGGAACGAATAGTTTTAAGGCCATTGAGGATATCTTCTTCCGCTTTTCATAGGTTCCATGGTTCAGCGCCATTAGGCAGGATTGGGTTGACCAAGGTCTTATAGAGAGTCTCCTTAGTTTTTCAAGATATTGCCTTGCTACTCAATTTAAGTCCAAGCAAATATCAATTGGAAATAGAAATTGTTCGTCCTATTTCTACTTAGGTGCTGTTGGTAGAATCCATCTCGGAAGCAAGGCAGACAAAGTCCCTTACTAACTCGAAATTGTAGCTATCGTTTGTGAAGTCCTGTCTAATTGGGTGATTTTGTTTGTCCCTTCTTGTTGACAACACATACTTAGTTTTGCCCTTATTTACGGCTAATACTATTTTGGCAGGTTCTGTTCCAATATCAGCGAACGCACCTGTGATAACTCGCTGTGTTCTTCCATTTGTGTCGATATCATCGGCGTACATTAGAAGTTACACAGATTTTTGAGAGATTGTGCCTCCGGTGTTCGTTTGTGAGTTCCGCATAGTTATTTCAAATATGTAGTCTGACCTTAACGAAGCAAAATCATTCTACCTCGGCAGTGTGACGCTATATAGTCTGCAGTAAAAGTATTTTTCATTTTCTTAACAACGTCGCTCGTTCTTCATTGCAGCAAGGCTTTGTATGCTTCTTGCTTAGCTGCGCGTGCTTACCGTTTTTTTTTTTTTGTGGTTGTCAGGTAAAACTCACTAGTTGCGTCGCTTTTGATCGCATATTGGCAGCGATACCATTGGTATTCCATACTTGATTCGGTAAAGGAGCTGTGCGTATTGTAATGTCGCAGTTGGCTGGGGTTAGGCGTAAGAACATTTGGCAAGCATACAGTTTGTGACCAGTACCGGGGCATAGCGGACAACTTCCATTCTCTGCCGCGACTAACATAAATGAACGTGCCGTAGCTCTGGGTTGTTTCAGCGACTGTTCGTACAATGTATGAGTGTTGCAGTCGAATTTCTTGATAAGTAGATGAACCAGTAAAGGATCCCAGTTCTGCGTGTCTACTCCGAGTCCATGTAGGCACTCTTGCGTAGTGTCATGCATTGTCTTTAATTCTGTGGCGGATTCCGTTGACAACAAGACTTGTTGTAGTAGGCAATTTATGAAAGCCGTTTAAAGGAGCCTCAGATTGTTGTATCGATCTTGAAGCATTTTCCAGGCTGAAGAATAATTCTCATCGGAGATGCTCAGATGTCGAATAAGACGTTCTGCTTCCCCCGACAAGTAAGTTTTTAGGTACCACATCTTATGGCACCCTAACATTGCTTGCTGATCCACCATTTGGGTGAATAGGTTGTGGAATTGGTTCCATTTGAGGTAGTCACCGTCGAATTTTGGAAGTACGATCCGGGGAAGATCCACTTTTGTTTTGTCAATTGATGTGGATTGTTGCAGTACAGAATGACTATCGCATTCCGTGGCGCACCGTACTAAGGTTTCCTAAACCTCAGCTTCAATTTTGATGAAGTTGGCCATGTCGTGGCCAGCCGCTGATGGGTTATCTGTTGACTCCCATATTGTGTTCTGTATGCCATCAATTTGGGACCAGAGGTTATTGATGCTCTCTGCCTTAAAATCCCAAAAGCGTTTTGACGTTGCTTGAGGTTGCTGAATGCACTCAAGCGTGCACTGTAGCGTATTTATCAGAGCTAGTTGCCACCTTACCATCCTTGCAACTTCATTGGTTACTTCCTGATGTCAAGTGCAAGGATCATCGTATGAGCGAGGTTTCACGGATGGTTTTGTTGATTCACTCTCTATAGTTCATTGACGTATCTGCATGTTCTCCTGAAATTCCTACTTGTAGCTATCGTAGATCGCCTTTATGGCATCATAATAGCCCTTTTCGAAGTACGGATGACTGAGCTCGCTTGCATGAGCGGCCCTGATGTCGCTGTCTGTAGCGTCAAATTGTTCCCAGTGCTCCTCGAGTTTTTGGAGGCGTAATTCGCGATGATCCATTTGACTTGCTCGCCTGTTGCACGTTGATGATCCATGATGAATTGTGAAAAATGCTTTTTTGTCAAATTTCACAGATCAAGCTAGATGCGTTGCCACTAATCACGTCGGGGTCATCAAAAAATGTACGCATTGTAATGTCGCCCAAGGTGCATGAACCTTGACAACTACTGATAATACTGGTGCTTGAACCAGAATACCAATGTACGTTACAAAAGAGAGTGCTGGCCAACGATAAGATTAGCTTGATCATGTCAAAAGGAAAACAAATACAAGTTATGTCCTCGGTGGGGTTCTAAAAAGAACTGTCTCGCTTTATTTTTGGGTTTCTCTTAAATACTAATTTCAATAATTGATTTTGCCTGGTAAGCATACCGCTTGTGCAGTGCTTACTCAACAAATAATCATACGCCCGTGCGGATGTTTACAGTGAGCGTAAGTAAGTGCAAAACAAAAAAATTAAAAAGAAAACTATTTTTCCCGCTTGCATTTTTTATGACCCAGCAGTGCAAAGGGCAATGAATTGGTGCTGCCTAAACAGGAATTGTTAAGAATTTTTAGGATACGCGTCCGGAGGAGATTGTCACGGTCTCTTTCGATTGCAGCTTTTCTACGTTATACCTTTCTAACCTTTCTACAGTAGTTTTTCATTCTTGAGGCGCTAAGGAAATCCACACTCGCACCTTGGCTGCCACACGGTGGGGATCTAAGGCAACTTGGGGGGCCGACACGTTTGGACGTCCAGAACACAGGACTCATTCTTTAGGTCTATTGATATTTCGAGTGAATAAGCTTAAGACCGTTGTCAGATGTGGTACCTGCCCTACCAAAGATGTCCTTCTTAAATGCGGGTTGTCGTAATACGCTTGCTGACGCGTTGAAAGTTTTCGACTTATTGTTGACAAATCTTAATCCGAATAAGCGTTTCCTATAGCAATCAGCAATAGTGCATGGTGGTGATATCTGTATGATAGCACACAAGGGTCTCTGCTCAAGGCTCAGCTGCACGATGCCTGTTAAGTATCTGAATATTTTACACGCATATTCGAAGGTCGTTGTCCTAAAAACATTTTCAAAGGGTTGTCAACAGTTTCTGGATGGAGTTGTGAGCCCTATGATAGTGTAGGCCAGACCAGTATATTGCTACTGCCCGAGCAAGTCATTTTTATTTGGCGAAGTAAGGCAAGCACTTCGATACGAACATGATTGTTCCACTACTGACCTAATATAAGTTAAAGGAGAGTCAAGATTTTCCAAATCAATCGCTGTGCAAGTTTCTAAGTAGATTTTTGTGGTTTCTGAAAAATAAATCTGGCCAAAACGCCTGGTAAGTGCTCCACCTAAATGCCTGAGTGACGTGTCCTATGTCACAATGACAGCGGACCTCAAATCTTAACTTATAATGTATATTGAGCCCGAACTCAACAAGTATAAGCAAACAAACACCGAATACAACAAAGAGATCCTTCTTCTGGACCTTGGCTCCAAACAGATCCATTCAGATTTACCGAATTGTCGGTTATGTTTCATCATTCATCTATTGACTACTTTACTCTGCCATATTCGTTGCTTATTAGGCAATCGGGTTCTCTTTGCCACACCATGGGAATGCTCGAAAAAATGATCGAAAATACTTCAGAAGTTCTAAAAAGTTGGTTGTATTTCCAAAACAAGTCCCCGAGGAAAACGGCCTTTCACTCTTAATGACCTGCTTAACGTTGTGTGTAAAATTGGATAGAATTAACTAAAGTGCCAAACCTTTTTCTCACTTCTCCATCAATGTACATTGTTTCACCGAAGTACATCTTAAACGACAAAAAAAACAAAAAAAAACACAAAAGTTGCCACAATCCTTCTAACAATTACCTTACCATCTCTACTATTGTACACTTCCTGATATCTCAGCACCCGTCCAACCAGAAAGTGACAGAGTCGGAAAGCGAAAAAGTAAAAAAAAAAATCCAAACGGCAACAAGATAACAACTTTAACAAGAAACAAAGAATGTATAATGAGATTAACAACAGCATCAACAATAATACGAGTAATAATAATAAGCCAGTAATGAAATAATAACAAAAACCATTCAACAAAGCGGTACCCGAGCTGTTGTGGACCAGTCCTCCTATCCTCTATGCCACCAGGATAAAGGCGCTCCTTGCGCTCTTTATGCGGCCGGGATATCTGGGACTTTTTCCACATGCCCCCTCATTTGCGAAGGTTTTAATCTTTTACCGTATCTCCGTTGGCTGTCATAATAACGTTTCAGATTTGAATTTACAAAGTACAGCATTCGGGATAAGCGGCAAAAGGCAAAACACAAATAAAGAAAGAAGCAAAACTCGAAAAACGAAAAAAAAAGAAAGAACTCACCACAGGAAAAATGTCCCTTTGTCGGCATGTATCCAGTACGAATTTATAAAGGTCTGTGCATAAGCACACACACATATATATACACTTGAAATGTCAGACAAATATGACAGTTAAAGCGAAAGCAATGAAAGTCAAAAGCGAAACCCAACTGAGGGCGATAAGAGTAAAGTCATATGACTTTTGAAAGAGTGTCCAAGAAATAACGAAACAAAGGAACGAATAGATACACTTAACTGTTCCGGGCAGACCTGATTCTTTAGGTAAGGACATAGCAAACACCACTGTTCAACATTTAGATGAAAATTGAAAAGAAGAAAGAGTTTGATTCTCTTTTGTGGGTGTCGTTTGTGAATTGGTCGTTCTAGTGTCCCCATTGCATTGAATCAACAGAGTCGAAGAAGAACAATTTTATGGATTACCTAAACGGGTTACTCCTAGTGGAACTGACCTAAAGAGATTCAGTCTTTGGGATAGTTCCCTAAAAACGTTTAATACTACCCAAGAAAAGCCAATGAATATTAATTGATGACGCCCAATAGAGGCCACTTATGGCCAAGAAGTCTCAATGGATACGAGTATATAGCTAAGCCCGTTAAAAACTCGGAAGGAACCGGAAAGCCAACCGCCAACAAGCTCTCCAATCCATGGAATATTCGTAATCTTTCCTTAGAGCTACCAATATTTTGGACTCGTTTGACACGTCTTCTTCTTCTTCTTCTTCTTATCCTTTTATTAACCCTTTCCTCGTTATACGAACTTATGCGTAACGAGTTTCCCATTTTTACTGCATCGCTGCTGCTCCGCTTATGGGGTTGGCTAATGTCGCAGACCGCAGAACGCGTCTACATAATGCTCGGTCCTGGATCGCTTCAGTGGTTAACCCCAGACGTTGTTGCGCATTTGCCATCTGAGAAATCCAGGAATTCTTTTTCCGACCTCGTTTTCTTACAGTTGGAGTGATCGTAGTTGATAGTGCCTTTTTAACCGGATTTTCCGCAGATCTTCTTTGAACGTGGCAATACCAACTTATTCTATTCGCCTCAAGCTGTTCGGTTACCGAATTCTTTATATGCAGACTTCCTCTTATACGCGTGGATCTAATGCAATCGCGTTTAGTGACTCCACTAGACATCCTTAACATTTTCATTTCCGCTGCCGTCATTTTGTTTTTAAACGCTTCGTACATTGTCCAGCACTGTGAACCGTATATAAGAGCTGGTCTAACAACCGTGGTGTAGAGTTTCCCCTTTAATTTAAGTGGAAATTTTCGGTCGCAAAAGATTCCCGAATTTTCCCGACATTTCATCCATCCCACACTCACTCTGTGGTTTACGTCGTCGTCACATTTCGCTTCCATGTTAACGATTGATCCTAAGTACTTAAAGATAGTGCTTTTCGGAAGAACTATTCCGTCCAACATTATATCCGGAACAGGTCGCAACGGATGCGCAAATGGGCACGTCAAATGCTCCGTCCTTAAACGACTTATTTTAAACCCGTTTCTCTCTAGCGCATTTCTCCATGAATCTAAGGCGTTCTGTAAATCTTCGACGTTATCGCTAAGTATAACTGCGTCGTCAGCGAAGAGAATTGGCGTTACATTTGCTTCGCGCATGCAGTCTTTTAAAAGATAGTCGAATACTACGTTACAGAGGAAAGGACTAAGTACGCTTCCTTGATGCACTCCGACATTAACTGGAATTCTCTCGTTAGTCCAGCAGAGCTTTTAACCGCAGTTTTCACGTATCCGTACATGTCTTGTATTATTCTAACATACGTTTCCGGTACATTTTGAGACCTCAGCGCGGCCCATATGAGATCCCTAGGCACTCGATCGAATGCTTTCTCGAAGTCGATAAATACCATGTGTAAATCCTTAGACGAATCTCGGTGCTTTTCCATTATTATTCGTAGGCTTTGGATAGCGTCCACTGTCGATCTTCCTTCAACAAATCCACAACGGCTATTATCGAGCTTTATTATTTGCCGAAGACGTTCGTTTAAGACTCTTTCGACGATTTTCATTGTATGTGACATAAGCTTGATTGTGTCGCCTTTTCCTTTGTATAATGGAACCAAGAAGCTACTTCTCCATTGATTCGGCATAGGTTGTCCACATTTTAATTTATTTAAAAGTTTCGATAGCCAAACGCTGCCGATCCCCTCCATCTTCGACCAAAACTCTGATGGAATGCTGTCTGGTCCCACGGCTTTCCCCGGCTTCATTTTTCCAATTGCTATACTTATTTCTTCGATTGAAAAGTCCGAAACTTCCTCCTCGAATAGACCAGCTGTCGGCACGATATCACGTGGAAACTGTTTGTTAAGCAACTCCTTGCAGTATTCAAGCCACCGGTCACAAATTGCCTTTTCATTTGTTAGTAAGCGATCGTCTGCATTTTTGATGTATTTCGGCGAAGTTGTTTCCATCGAATTTTTTCGCCTCTGTGCAGCGAGCTTAAGAATATTTGGCATTTTAGTACTGTACGACGTTTGAACTTCTTGGATAGCTTGTCTTCTATCCGCCGATCGTGAGGATATTTGTTCCAACTCCTGGTACAGGTTTTCCGCTTCGCCGCTCGAGATCGAGCCAGGACTGTCTTTGCGACCTTTTTAAGGCGCTCGTATTCAAGAGCCAGTCGAGCTTTTTCGATATCGTCGCTCCGATCGCATTTTGTCCACGCTTGGAATGCACTCTTCTTGTCGGCCACAGCTCGTTTGGTTTCGTCATTCCACCACCATGTTTCTTTGCCAACGTAATGGTATTTCGATATAGTCCCCAGATGGGACTTTGCGAGTGTTATGCATTCCTCGTGCATGCTGTTCCACATTTCTTGCGGGCTAAGTGAGTCTGCGATACCGTTTATATTGTGAAGTACTTCTTTAGCCAGTGCGATAAATCTTGCGCTTCGTTCCTTCGATAGATTATACCACCGGATTTTTGGCTTTCCAAACGATGCCCGTGTTTTCGGTGGTTCCGCTTTGAAAAATTCTGTAATGAGCAGACGGTGTTGGCTTACTAGCGATTCTCCAAGTATAACTTTACAGTCCTTAACACGGTTTCTCATCGACATTTTGCAGAAGTGATAATCTATTTGCGTTTCGTGGCCTCCGCTGCTATAGGTGATAAGATGTCGTTGATGTTTAATAAACATTGTATTTAAGATGGTTAAGCCGTAAGTCCTACACGCTACAAGGATGTCTTCGCCAGCTGAAACTCGTTTGACACGTCGACCTAAGTGAATTTGTTTTCCGATTGTTGGAATATTGTAGACTGAAGCTCTGATTTGGGTCTCAAAAGCGGGACATATTCTGATTTTGAAGTAAAGGATGCGTTGGTTTCTTTTTCAATCATACGTATCTTTGACACCGACAGATCTTTTGGGAGGAAGTGTACCAATTATGAAGTATGCTTCTTATATGGAATATGTCTACCAATTTCACCCAAAGCCTTGGTTTTATGCAAGTACGAGCGTTTCCGACCGAACAATGATACAAGACATTTTTCTCAAAATTGTTTTTTATTTTCCTATATTGTCTCCTTCCAACTCGACACACTTCTGCCAACGATGCTCATCTCTCTAACCCGTCCAAATAGTACTTGGCGTTTTCTCTGCAAAATAATTGTTCACGAAGGTGATAGCCTCTTCATTTGACGAAAATCTCTGTCCTCCGAGTGCAGTTTTTAGATGAGGGAATAAAAAGAAGTCGCTTGGGGCAAGATCTGGTAAATAAGGCGGGTGGTCAAGCAGTTCAAACCGTAATTCATTGATTTTCGTCATGGCGACCGCTGAGATGTGAAACGGCGCCTTGTCTTGGTGAAACAGGATTTTCTTTTTCTGCAAATGTGGCCGTTTTTCTGCCTTCAGCTTGGCAAGTACTGATGCATAGTATGCTCCTGTAATGGTTTTTCCTTTTTGAAAATAATCGATTAAGATAACTCTTTTACTATCCCATTACTTTCCCAGCCTGCTCGCCCTTTGCAGTCCACTGTTTTGACTGAATTTTCGTTTCGGGCGTATAATGGTGTACCCAAGTTTCATCTACAGTAATCAATCGGTGCCAAAACTCTGATTTATTGCGCCTAAGCTGTGCCAACAGAGCATTGGAAATGTTCTTTCGAACGAGTTTTTGGTCTAACGTAAGCAAACGCGGCACCCAACACGCGGACAGCTTTCTCATGCCTAAATATTGATTTAATATGTAACAAACACGTTCTTAGGACATTTTCGTAACCTCTACTATCTCTCTCACCTTGATTCGGCGGTAGTATAACACCTTTTGGTGAACTTTAGCAATGTTATCGTCGGTGGTTGCAGTTTTTGAACGTACAGAACGTTCATCATCTCCCAAACTCTTACGGCCACGTTTACGAGTAAATTCAGCTGCCCAAAATTTCACTGTGGTAAATGATGGTGCAGAGTCTCCATACACAGAGTTCAACTCATTTTTGATTTGCGTAGGCGTATTCTCTTTCAAACACAAGAACTTAATAACAGTTCGATACACAATTTTTTTTTATTTTTACAAAAACCACTCACATGGACTCACTCAAACGACTGTCAACAAAAAACTGCGCGCCCGAAATGACTGAAACTTCGGTAAGTAATTGTCAAAAGATGCACAACTAGCGAGTGCCGCTATCTCTACGTTGCGGCCGGAAACTTTTCAGACAACCCTCGTAAGCACTGTCAGTACCCTTGTGCATTCCGATCGCTTCAGAAATAAGCAGTTGTTAAAAAAAGTTTATTGGAATATATTTTCTTAAGTTCGTGGTCTTATATTTCAAACTCAGTTAATCTGTATCCATTCACTTTTTTACGCGTTATAAGAAAAAGAATCAGCCTTTATACCGCCCCGTGGTAGCATATGCATCTAAGCCAGACGCACACAAAACGGCGGTACAAAGAAAGACTAGATCTGCTCAAGAGGTCTATGAGCACCGACTTCTCAGGTTTTAGACAAAGCCATGCGCTGTCATGCGATTTCTTTAACCTCACATTTGAAAAAATGGTGCGCAACTCACGCGCAAACACAAAAGGCACTATCTTTCAAAAGTTCGTCCAACTACTCGCATACGCCGATGACACTGGTATAATAGGAAGAAAGCAGCGTGGTGTCAGTTGCGCTTTCGCGAGTATTGAGACGGTAGCGGGGTAGAGACGAGGGCAGGACCAACAACACCGACGTTTCGAACAGAACGTAACCTTCGACAGATATAACTTTGAGGTGGTTAAGGGTTTTGTCTACCTAGGCTCCGCTCTAAACTCAGACAACGGCACCAGTGCTGAGATTATACGAAGAATAAGTCTTGCCAATAGCTGATTATCTAGGCTAAGAAGGCAATAAACTAGCAAAGCCCTCTCTCGAACAACAAAAGTCACACTAAATAAGACCTCAATAATCTCAGTCCTGCTCTATGGCGCAGAGGCATGGGCATTATAAAAACGGCTGAGGGTGGTCTTGGCTGATTCGAGAGGAAAATTCTTCGAGGGATTTTCACTCCCGTTTGCATTCATGGGGAGTAAAGGAGCAGATACAGCGACATCGATCTAGCCAGAAGGGTAAAGATCCAATAATTGAGGTGGCTGGGTCATGTAGGGCCGATGGACAAAAACGCTCCGGTCCGAAAGTTTTCTAATCCGCCTACGTGGGACAGCACATAGGGGAAGACCAAGACACCAAGACACAGTGAAACTAATGGCATCAGGTCCACCCGGACTGTGTGCAACCTAAAGTTAAAAAATTGTTGCTTCCTCATCATTTGTTACGGGAGCAACCGATTTGAATGAATGCAGTGTGGCTGCGATTTGATTTTGAATAACTTCAACTTCAGATTTTTTACTTATTGCCAGAAATACGATAATTTCAGGCAAGCATTCATCTACAGGCGTTGATTGCAGGATGCCGTAGATGATAATTTTGCAAATTTTCAACACCTGTCGCATCGGAGAGTTTCTTGAAATATTGCGTGTTGATACGCCAAACATCTGAAGATTCAGTGGCAATTTTAAGGCTGGCTGTTCGACTGTCTTCCAAGAACGTGGCCGCTATTTAGGCGACCGAGGCGACCGGAATCAATGACATGAGAAGCGTTTTACCAGTTCCACCAGGCTCGTCGTGGAAGAATATGCCGCCGTTTCCGTCGTCAACCACCTTCATCAATTTGTTGTACATGTTCCTATGCTGGGTATTCAGCCGTCGAACATTTGTGCGAACTGTTTCTGTCAAATCATCTCGGTCGAAATTTCGGTTGTGCTACAATTCCCTATTGAATGAATCATGCATCGAGCAATATGGTGCTGGCACTCCCAATTTTCCTTACAGACTGTCGCATATGAGCGGACATATGTATGTTGTCAGCCGTATCGTCCTTGTATTTTCCCCACAGTGCGTTCGATGGTAATATGTCAAGATGTTGATGGCGAACAATGTACAAACGAGCATTCTGGCATATGGGTCGCTTGAACAGGTGGAAAAGAGACTCGTTGCGGAGTTGCTGGTGGCCATTTGGATCGTTAAGCTGCATTCTCTTTGTGAAAAATACGCGGTAACCATTATTGTTATAACAACTTTATACAATTCGGTTGAGTTCTTGATCCGATATTTCGGAGCTAATAATTAAATCGGATTTTCCCAATCAACCAAAGCAGAATGTGGGCATGCGTACATCGTATCAGCAACACGGTTGTTCAGAAATCAGCTGATTTGAAATCGATTCGAAGACGATTTCGAATTCGGTCGAATACATCAAATAGATAGAAATCTAGAACACGAAAATCCATTTCCCTCGCCTGCCTGTATGATCGACATAAGTTTTCGTTTGAAAACTCGTACGGTGATGTCGTCGAAGTCGCTTGAAGCTAACCCGGGAAGTAAGATCTGCATATCTTCTGGCTATTTTGGATCCTAAGTGAAAGTGATGAATTGGTTGGGGTGTCCGTAATGCCGCGCATATATCATTGAGTCCTTCCGGCTTCCAACATATATTTGTCGCTTGGAGGACTGTCAACCGGGCGGTGTTTGCTGCCGCTGCGTCTATATCCAAATTGATGGCATCTCTAAAGTGGGTGTACTCTTCCAACCGTAATTAAGTTTGATTTAATCGGATGAAATTGAGGCGTTTTGCTTCTATCTTGACGTACATGTCGATGCAATACTATTGAAACAATCGGCGATATCTTAACAGATGATTGTCGTTATCCAGGCGAATCATCAAGCGATATGCATAGACGTTCATGCTGCTGACTGTCTTATTTGTTTCATGTCCTGAAAGAAAATCTTTCACAAGAAATCGCACAACGCTGATTGAGTTGTTCATTGGAATTGTCAAGAGAATGAATCTAAAGGGACTTATGATCTTCATTGAATTGCGGCAACAGAGCTCCTGATCGATAGTGGTTTTGTCCTTGGATCTGAATAGTGGAAGGAGATTGGGACAATTGATTCAAATTCGACGTATGGAAAAGTTCTTCTGGCGACATTACCTTTAGGGTGAGATTGTAACCTTGTCCTTGGATAACAGTGGCTCCAAATGACATCACTTGGAAGCAGACGTTGTATTTGTTAGGTGTGTGTGAAGAAATGGCGTGATTTCGGTGTATCTTCATACAAAGGCGACAGCAATGGCTAATATGATTTTCCAAGCAAACACCATATCGGCATGCTTGCCAAATACATACACGCCAAAACATTCCCGCTGTGAGTAAAAGTGTTCAAAACAAGCTAGATACCTCAATTCGTCGCCCGCCGAAGTTAACAATTGGGCCTCACTTACGGCACTTTATGGCGAGTTTTAAAATTCGATTTTCATTTGCACGCCATACAATCCAAATTACACAACAATTGGAAGCTTTGAACCATCTACGACGTCGCCGATTTGTTAACTGGATTTTTAATTTCCTGGACAATTCGTCATTGAATTTGATCTTATGCGACGAAATCTATTTTTGGATGGATGGATACGTAAATAAACAAAATTGTCATTTCTGGGGACCGGGAATCTCATATCGGATTCACGAAAAGCCAATGCATCCCAAACAAGTCATTGTATGGTGCGGAATATGAGCATTAGCCAGTAGTTTTTCGAAGATAAACGTGGAGAGACAGTTGTTTACCGGTTATACTTACTTACTTTAGCTGGCGCTACAGTCTGGGGTGGACCTGGGCCTCAGTCAACAAGCTTCTCCAGCCAGCTCGATCCCTGGCTAGCTGCCTCCAGTTTCGCACGCTAAGCTGGCTGAGGGAGTGGATTCGAAGACTTTTCGGACCGGAACATTGGTGTCCATGCGCTCTACATGACCCAGCCATCTCAGTCTTTGGATCTGCACTCTTCTGGCTAGGTCCATGTCGCTGTACAGTCCATACAGTTCGTCGTTGTATCTCCTCCTCCCTCATCCATTCTTGATAATGTCCATGCCTCTGCGCCATAGAGCAGGACCGGGATTATTAAAGTCCTATAAAGGGTGACTTTTGTTGTCCGAGAGAGGGCTTTGCTACTCAATTGCCTTCTTAACCCAAAGAAACAGCGGTTGGCAAGAGTTATTCTTCGCTTGATCTCAGCGCTAGTGTCGTTGTCTGTATTTATAGCGGAGCCTAGGTAGACAAAGTCCTTAACTACCTCAAAGCTATATCTGTCGAGGGTGACGTTCTGCCCGAGACGTCGGTGTTGGTTGTCCTTTTTCCTTGACAGCATATACTTGGTCTTGCCCTCATTGACCGCTAAACCCATTTTCGCCGCTTCCGTCTCAATACTCGCGAAAGCGCCACTGACATCACGCTGCTTTCTCCCGATTATGTCAATAACGTCGGGGTATGGAAGACGTTGGACGGACTTTTGAAAGATAGTGCCTCTTGTGTTTGCTCGTGAGTTTTGCACTATTCTTTCAAGTACGATGTTGAAAAAATCGCATGACAGCGCATCGCCTTGTCTAAATCCTTTCTGGACATCAAAGGTCTCGGTGAGATCTTTACCGACCTTGATGGAGCAGCGTACATTCTCCATCGTCATCCTGCATAGACGGACGAGTTTGGCAGGGATGCCAAAACTAGACATTGCTCTATAGAGCTCGTCTCTATAGATGCTGTCATACGCGGCCTTAAAATCGATGAATAGGTGGTGGCGTTTTGGCAGTGTTTCCAATGGTCTTCGATGCTTCATGCTGGCGGCATTGGACCTCTTAAGGGATTAAGAGACACTCGATCGGAAAAGGACTTGGCGATCTCTTGCGATTGTAGCCGTCTGACGTCGAATTTTCCCACAGCATTAGTTTGTCTTGGCGTAGTTTGGGATATCCGCAACCGTACCTTGGCTACAACAAGGTAATGGTCCGAGTTGATGTTGTCTCCTCGGAACGTACAGACATCCATAATACTGGAGGAGTGTCTTGCGTCGATCGCAATGTGATCAATCTGGTTGACTGTTGATTGATCAGGGGTTCTCCAAGTCCCCTTGTGTATGCCGAGATGGGGGAACCGCGTGCTTGCCACGACAATGTTTCGCCCCGCCGCAAAGTCGATTAGCCTGAATCCGTTATCGGAGGTGGTGTTGTGCAGGCTCTATTTTCCGATTGTTCCACCAAAGATACCCTCTCTTCCTAGTTTTGCATTGAAATCACGGAGGACAATTTTAATGTCATAGCTAGGGCATTGCTCGTAGGTCTTGTTGAGGAGCTCGTAGAAGGCATCCTTGGTGTCGTCATCTTTCTCCTCTGTGGGGGCATGCGCGCATATAAGTCTTATGTTGGTGAATTTAGCCTTGATGCGGATTGCTACGAGGCGCTCGTAGCACCAGTTCCATTTTTAATGCCCCTAGGACGAGGGGTCGGTTACACCGAAGCCAGTAACCCGTTCCGGGATGTGAGCGCTGCCGTTGGCCCATATAGGGCTCGTCCGCCACCATCTCTTTTCCAAGACCCTGACTAAGTCCTGGAAATGCTTTCCGGCCTGAGCTCCAAATATGTCGGAGTAGCCCGGATAATGTCTTGTTTTGTTTTTCCGACACTAATCCTGGTTAATGGCGGACCGGTTATATTTCTCCAAAATTTATTGAATTTGGTCTGGCCGCAAACAATCAATCGATCAATTTAATGCATACGAAATTTGAAGATCGCATTATTTCGGTTAGAAGAGAATAATCCGGTTGATCTCGACAACGGAACAACAGTCGCAATAGCCTGGAAAAAATCTTAACACTATCATCTCGGATAATTGTAAGCGTTCAATTGACCCAGGTCTTGAGTCGCTTTTCTATTTGGGCTTAAGATTAGCTTGAAATTAAGGACAATTTTGCTTCAAAAATGATTTTTTTAGATGAGGCGAACTTGCATCTCGGCGAGCCAAAATATCCTGAACATGTGGCTGCTTGGTGTGGTTTTTGGAGTGACGGCATTGTTGGCCATTTCTCTATAAAGACGATAATGCAAGCAACGTTAGAGTAAATGCAGAGCTCTCTATGCTAATCGATTTTTAAGGCCTGGAAGTTGAAGATTTGGATTTGTTCGAGTTATATGTTCCACACAAGCCATTCAACGATCGATTTATTACACACTAAGTTCAACAATCATGTAGTAATCAGTAGTTTTGTTAAATTGGCTTCGTCGCTACGGTGCCATTAAAAATCGATGCTATGCAAGGACAATATTGGCTCTGCTATTCCTTAAAATAGGGAACGAAACCATTGAAAATGTATTAAAAAATTGGGTTGACAGGATAGCTTACTGCCACGTCAGCCGAGGTAGTCATTTGAATAAAGTATTGTAATATTTTACAATTGGTTATTCTCTCTCTCCTAAATGGATATAATACAATAAAGGACACTTGCATTTAAGACACTGAACTGAGCTGTTGTTTTTGTTAACACATATCTATTATCTATTATCTATTATTTCTTAACGAGTTAGAGTCGGTGTTACAAACAACTTCGCAGCAATACAGCAGAGTGGGAAGAAGAAGAGCTTTAGCCAGTAAAGTTTTGGTTTTATTAAGGACGAAGTGTTTTTAGGCCCATAAAACGCGAATGGCAGCATTAACTTTACCAATGGTAGTATTTATGTGATCAGACCAGGTAAGCGTGTCATTCGAGATGATTCCAAGATTTCTTACTTTTTCGACGTATGTGATCACGGAGTCACCTAGTTTGATATGCGGAAGCAGCGACCTATCTAATTTGGTACGGTTTATGGCAAAAGATTTACATTTAGCTGGATTCAGACTCAGATTATTACTCTGTACCTGTAGTGTATGCAATACAAATCGTCTTTTATTGCTTCTGATGCCTGGGAAAGCTTAGCTAGTGTGCTACTAATAAAGACCTGTACATCAGAACATGAGGACGGTGGAGTCTCTGACCGCCTGGGTGAGATTGTTAATGTAAAGTACAAAAAAAGAGGGCTTGAAATCGATCTCAGTGGTACACCATTGCACACTGGGAGAAGACCTGACGTCTTATCTCCAACAATCACACATTGATGTCCCCCTGTAAGGTATGATTGAAAAGCTTGGCTGCGGTTAAAGAGAATCGAAACAAGCTTTTTAGTTTTGAACAGAGGATCGCATGATCAACAGAGTCAAAAGCCTTGGAGAAGTCGAGAAGAGTAAGCAAGCTTACTTCTTTTCTATCCTTTGCTCTGCGTATCTCATCAACAATTTTAAGTAGTACGTCTTACAGCTCCGATTAGCTCTGAAGCCAGACTGAGCACCATTGAGGAGATTATTGACATCGAGAAACTTTTGTATCTGTCTTCAAATCGCTTTTTCAAAAACCTTTGACAAAGAGTGTAGTATCGAAATTAACCTAAAATCTACTGAACTTCTACCACCTTTCGGAATTGGAATAAGGCAAAATAAGGAGTAAAAACAGTTTAACGAATCTGGGATCTATATTGTCCAAGCCTATGGCAATTGATTTTACTGACAGTAATGCTGCAACAACATCAGTATCATCAAGCAAGGTAGGGCTAAGAGTTCTATCAGCTTCTTCGGGTGGGTCAGGAAACAAATCAGCAGGTACATTTGAACTGGTTTTGCTTAGATACAGAAATTTTGTATTCAAAAGATTATAATCAATGCTGTCGGGGACCTTGCGGTTTTGTTTACCGATATCGAAAATTCTTAAAGTCTTCCAGACATTTTTGCCAGAACCCGTAGGGTTGAGGTGGTTTGCGTAGTAATTTTGTTTAGCCAATCTAATTTTATACACAACTTTATTCGGAAGGGTGGAGTAGATGGCATGCAGCTCAGGAATTCTACACCGCTTCATCTAGGGTACGCTAAGTTTCTCTTGACAATCAGCTCAGTGATATTCCGATTTATCCATAAGGAAACTGTATGAGAAATTACCTTCCTGCGTAAAGGAACATGAACTTCGAATAACTGCCCGATATTGCTGTTCAAAAACGACACCTTATCATTGACTGAGGTGAGTCTATAGATTCTGCCCCAGTCGATTTCATGAACGTCACTTAATAGACTGTTATGGTAAATCGATCTAAAATTCCTATAATGGAGATGTTTAACATTTACCTGTACTACAAAATCGTAGTTACTCGTATCAAATGCCACAGTAGTCTTTTTAAAATGATACCAACAGATGGCTCACCCTTTGTTATATTTTTATTTTGATAAGTGCAGAGGTGGATTCTAATTTGATTGCTGGCATTCGAATGTCCTTTAGTGACACTAATCGCAAGCACGCGATAGACATATTCCACAAAAGGATGCGCCCCCTACCACATTGCGCTAAATGATAGTGATTTCTGTTTTTTTTTAATAACCAAGGTTAAAAATCATTCCAAAGAGCGGATGTCCTTCGCCTATTTAAGAAATGAGAAGAATGGAAGAATCTTGAAAAAAATTAAAGAAAAAAAAAGAAAAGAAAAAAACATCTAAGTCATCAGACCTGAAGCATAAAAACAGCTTTGTTTTCGTCATTTTTGATGAACATGCACTTGTACTTAACAATGAGAGAGAACATGAATAGTACTCGACTCTTGCAGCACATCCTATTGAAGAACAATAATTTGCATAAAAACATTGCAACACAAACACATGTACAAGCAAGGAAACCTCAACTTCAACTACCCCTAACATGTTAGGTACACGTTTTAAAACCAGGTTAAACGATGAATGGCGTCAACCGTCAATGTCATATTCTTGCAATTGTTATTGTTGTTTTGTTGTGCTTGGTTTAAAAACAAAAAAAAAAAAAACACCAAAGTCAGATCCTGGGATCTGGTAGAAGTGAAGCCATGAGATAGGAGTAGAACTGGCTAAACAAAGGAAAGAAAAGTAGAGAAGAGAAGTCAAAAGGAAAAAAGTTCCACTGGTTGCTAGTTGCATGCCCCACTGGATTGTGTTCATCCGCCATCCCACATTACCCCACACGTCACATTTAAAAGAGTTGTCATTATGGTAATACAGGAGACTGCTGAATGAATGAGATTCCTTGATTCTTTCATTTGACGACTATTCGCTATGATGGAAGGCTTGTCTTTCTCCCATTCCCTTTCTCAAAAATGTATCTTTGAAATTGATTCAAAAGCAGCATACGAGTATGAACATTTTTATGAAGAAATTCTTACGTTGACATCTTTATTCCTATTAGCTTTCCTTAAGGAAACGTGTTTATCTTATGAAACATACTGATGTACACAGTGTGGCAAATAATATTTCGGACACGAGCCATAACTCAGCAACCAAGGGTGCCATCTATTAGTCTGTTTTAAAGCTTTAATCTTCCTCAACTATCGGTCAAAATTTCATGACATTTGGTTGGCTTTTAATAATTAAAAAAATTACTTTTCTAGAACACCTTTTCATTTGATGTTGCAATTTTAACAAGAAACAAAGAGTAGTCATTCAATTCCACGCAGAGCTCTGTATAAATGCGTCTGAAACATTTCGATTGATACAACAAGTGTGCTGTTTGAGAAGAACAGTATATTTCGAGAATGGAATGGAAGAGGCGTTAACCATCAACAAAGAAACTATTCGCACCATTCTCCAGAAGGATTTGGGCAAAACAAAGTTTGTCTGTGTTGCACCGAGTTACACAGCACTCATTGTTCGTAAATGTTTGGCTAGGAATCAAGTGTGCTTGATTCACCGTTCGACTTATCTTTGTTCCCAGAATTGAAGTCGAAGTTGACAGGATACTCTTTTGTTGACATTCCGACCATTCAAGCAGCTTCGACAGGGGCATTGCTAGAGCAGATATTTGCACCACTATTGAATTGCTGTAACAAGTGTATTGAAAAATAAAGTACGCAAAACAAACATAAAATGTGTTTTAATTTTGTGATACGTGATATTATTTGCCACACTGTGTATTTCTAGAATTGACTTATGCAACAGCAACAGGTTGTTAGTGCACACAGAGCAGAATATATTCAGAAGTGTTAATAGAGGGCAAACGTTTCATAAGGTCTCATGTGGTAAAGGAGTTTCTTGCACTATCAACTGAGTGGTCATTATGGGTAATTTAGTGACTGTGTGTCACGTATACCAAACTAGGACGGTACAATACAACAGCAAATAATGGAAATCAGAACAGAAGCATTGACTTCTTACGCTTACTTCTATTATGTGTTCAGTCGTACTGCCATTCCAGGTAAAATCTCAGAATACACTGCTATATTAGCAATTTGGGAGAAAACACTTTCATCGCAACTTTAACGTGTATGGCGTCCTTTGGAGACATGACGACTTTTAGAATATGATCGGTGGTAACAGCAGTCCGAAAAATATGCTTTCTGTTTGATGGAAATTACTCGCAAATGCGTACATCGGGGAAATTCATCCGCCAGTTAGCAAATTCTGTTGGGTTCTCATCACTCTCAGAGGTCCTTATGGTGCCCTTGTAACATCCATCGGGATGAGAGAAATCAATCACTGGCAGTTGTTGGTCCTTCCCGACATAAGCACTGAGAATTATTTTCCAATAGGCCTACGATTGTGATTAATTGCTGGAATGTGGTCTTTCCCTACTTAAATATATCGAACCTGTAAGATATTCTAGGTGACAAGTTGTGTAGCTTCTATCTTGACGGCTTGCGATATCGTTTCAGAAAGCATTTCTGGATCTGTAAGACTTATATTTCAATATATATTACGATTGACGCAAAACTACTTCAGTGTTATGGGTGTCCAAACGTTCCGAAGAGCTAACATCGACTCGGACCACTACCTTGTCACAGCCAAGGTACGGTTGTGGATATCCCATCAGACACATGAAGATGCATACAAAGCAGCGCTGTATTGAAGGACTAAAGTAGCTCACGAGCTCCATGAGAAGAAGAGAAAGGAGGAGCATGAGAAGCGCGGGCTCGGGCAAATTGAGACGAACAAGAAAACAAAGTTGTAGAGACGCAAGTGATGTTGAAGACTTGGATGAGCATTTTTCTACACACTACAGACGAGCCGAAAATTGCTGTCAGACAGGATAAAAGTTTCAATCTGAATGATGTAAACCAACAACTCCGACCAGGATGAAGTGAAGATAACAATATCTAGCTTCTGCTGAAGCGGACGGCCTGACCGCCGAGCTCTTCAAAGCTTTAGACAATGACTCGGTAAGGAGCATAACGCACTGGCAAACTAGTGAAAGCGACTTTTAAGTTTTCAACTTGATAAGCTAAGACGACCTGAGCTTGCTATACAGGATAACGTCAAGGTAATTAGATGCGCTGCAAAATTGGTGACGGATTTCGCAATACATGAGGGCTCCTGTCAGCTCCCTACTTTTCGTAAAAAATGAAAATGAAATGGGCAGAATCTGCACACCGTTGTCCTTCAACAGTCGCTTAAAATCAAACTCGCGAGTGCTTTGCAGTTGTGTATGGCATACCACCTGGATCAAAAAGTTTAGAAAATTAAAAATACAAGTTTATTCATCTAAATCTATATTATCCTCTTCAAAGTGATCCCCTTCCACTGCAACACACTTATACCAGCTCTTGATCCAATCCTCGAAACAATTTTTATATTCGGTCTTCGGTATGTCCATCAGTGCTTCTTGCGGTTTTTCCATTACTTCCTCACGGCTGCTGAAACGCACTCCCCGTAATGTTTTTTTTTAACCCGATTGAACAGAAATCGTCGGATGGCAACGATTAGTATAAGGCCTCGTAGAAGTAGCATCTTCCGACAGGTGCTGGTTCCTTAAATGACGAGAATGAGCCTCTGCAGCCGAACATCTTGCAGCTCTGCTAATAAGTCCTACTTCACGCCTCCCCGTGGCGCCATCTGGGAATCTCACTAGAGGTTGCGAAGTGAAGGGGGCAAATGGCGAGTTTCCTGCGCCATTAACCAGGATTAGTGTCGGAAAACCAAAACAAAACCTTATCCGGCTACTCCGACATATTTGGAGCTCAGGCCGGAAAGGATTTCTAGGACTAAGTCAGGGTCTTGGAAAAGAGATGGTGGCGGACGAGCCCTATAAGGGCCAACGACAGCGCTCACATCCCGGAACGGGCTACTGGCTTCGGTGTAACCGACCCCTCGTCCTAGGGGCACTCAAAATGGAACTGGTCCTCCAGGTTGGGGGTTGTGCCGCCGGGGTAACTGCCCGGCCATTTAAAAAAGATTAAGTTACGAAGCATCAACAAGCCTCGGATATAGACGGATCTACTGTTGACAACCCACGCAAACGATTTAAGGACAATGAGCTTCGGATATGCACGTTGAATGTTAGATCCCTTAATAGACCACGTGCAGCCGAGCAACTAGCGGAGGCCCTAGACTGCTGCAAACCAGACATAACCGCCATTCAAGAAATGCGATGGGATGGGCCGGACAAAAAGAAGATGAAAAACTGCGACATCTACTACGGCAATTGCTATCGACGGCAAAAGCAGCGCTTATTTGGATGCGGATTTGTTGTCGGAGGCAGACTAAGACGAGAAGTCCTCAGCTTCCGGCATGTGAGCGAGCGCCTCGTAGCAATCCGCATCAAGGCTAAATTCGTCAACATTAGCTTTATATGCGCGCATGCCCCCACAGAGGAGAAAGATGACGACACCAAGGAAGCCTTCTACGAGCTCCTCAACAAAACCCACGAGCAATGCCCTAGCTATGACATTAAAATTGTCCTCGGTGATTTTAATGCAAAGCTAGGAAGAAAGGGTATCTTTGGTGGAACAATCGGAAAATATAGCCTGCACAACACCACCTACGATAACGGATTCAGGCTAATCGACTTTGCGGCGGGGCGAAACATTGTCGTGGCTAGCACGCGGTTCCCACATCTCGACATACACATGGGGACTTGGAGAACCCCTGATCAATCAACAGTCAACCAGATTGATCACATTGCGATCGACGCAAGACACTCCTCCAGCATTATGAATGTCCGTACGTTCCGTGGAGCCAACATCGACTCCGACCATTACCTTGTTGTAGCCAAGGTGCGGTTGCGGATATCCCAAACTACGCCAAGACAAACTAATGCTGTGAGAAAATTCAACGTCAGACGGCTACAATTGCAAGAGATCGCCAAGTCCTTTTCCGATCGAGTGTCTCTTAATCTCTTAAGAGGTCCAACGCCGCCAGCAACAAGCATCGAAGGCCATTGGAAACACTGCCAAAACGCCATTAGGGATGCCGCTTCTGATTCTGGAAGTTTTACCAAAGGGTAAAATAACATGCCACGGAAACAAACCCCGAACCGAAGCTTGTAGAGATGAACAAGGGAACATCGTAGTAGAATCGCAGTCGATGCTGAGGATTTGGAAAGATCATTTCTGCAGACTGTATAACGGCGATGACGGACCAAATACCGCTGTCAGGCAGAATCAAGCTTTCAACCTGGACGATGATGACCAACAATTCCGTCCACCCGACCTGGATGAAGTGAAGATAGCCATATCGAAGCTTAAGTCCACCAAAGCTGCTGGAGCGGATGGCCTGATAGCCGAGCTCTTCAAAGCGGCAGGCGATGACTTGGTAAGGAGCATACGCCAACTCATCTGTAAAATATGGTCGGACGAAAGTTTGCCCGATGAATGGAACCTCAGCATTGTTTGTCCAATTCTCAAGAAAGGAGACCCTCTGAACTGTGCCAACTACAGAGACATCAGTCTCCTTAACATCGCATATAAGATCTTATCCGCCGTATTGTGTGAACGCCTGAAGCCGTTCGTCAACAACCTGATAGGTCAGGAAAGTCCACCATCGACCAGATATTCACACTACGGCAGATCTTGGAGAAGACCCATGAGCTTCAGATCGATACCCACCACCTATTCATCGATTTTAAGGCCGCGTATGACAGCATCTATAGAGACGAGCTATATAGAGCAATGTCTAGTTTTGGCATCCCTGCCAAACTCGTCCGTCTGTGCAGGATGACGATGGAGAATGCACGCTGCTCCATCAAGGTCGGTAAAGATCTCACCGAGACCTTTGATGTCCAGAAAGGATTTAGACAAGGCGATGCGCTGTCATGTGATTTTTTCAACATCGTACTTGAAAGAATAGTGCAAAACTCACGAGCAAACACAAGAGGCACTATCTTTCAAAAGTCCGTCCAACGTCTTCCATACCCCGACGTTATTGACATAATCGGGAGAAAGCAGCGTGATGTCAGTGGCGCTTTCGCGAGTATTGAGACGGAAGCGGCGAAAATGGATTAAACGGTCAATGAGGGCAAGACCAAGTATATGCTGTCAAGCAAAAAGGATAACCAACACCGACGTCCCGGGCAGAACGTCACCTTCGACAGATATAACTTTAAAGTAGTTAAGGACTTTGTCTACCTAAGCTCTGCTATAAATACAGACAACGACACCAGCGCTGAGATCAAGCGAAGAATAACTCTTGCCAACCGCTGTTTCTTTGGGTTAAGAAGGCAATTGAGTAGCAAAGCCCTCTCTCGGACAACAAAAGTCACCCTTTATAAGACTTTAATAATCTCCCGGTCCTGCTCTATGGCGCAGAGGCATGGACATTATCAAAAATGGATGCGGGTGTTCTTGGTTGCTTCGAGAGAAATATTCTTCGGGCGATCTTCGGTCCCGTCTGCATTGACGGTGAGTGGAGGAGGAGATACAACGATGACATGGACCTAGCCAGAAGAGTGAAGATCCAAAGACTGAGATGGCTGGGTCATGTAGAGCGCATGGACACAAATCTCCGGTCCGAAAATTCTTCGAATCCGCCTCCGAGGGACAGCGCAGTAGAGGAAGGCCAAGACTCAGGTGGCGCACGCAAGTGGAAGAGGACCTCAGCCAACTTAGCGTGGAAACTGGAGGCAGCTAGCCAGGGATCGAGCTGGCTGGAGAATCTTGTTGACTGAGGCCCAGGTCCACCCCGGACTGTAGCGCCACCTAAAGTAAGTAAGTAAGAACAGAAAGAAGTCACAGGGAGCCATATCACGTGAATTCGGTGGCTGTTGGATGGTATTTGTTGCATTTTTCGTCAAAAAATTACGAATAATGATGGCACTGTCGACGGTGCGTTATCATGGTGCAAAATCCACGAGTTTTCTGCCCACAATTCTGGTCTTGGACGGATCCATAGACAATGTTCAAGTCCTCCGCTATCTCTCTGATGATTAGTTTGCGGTTATTGACCAACATCTCTTTTACTTCATCAATGTTTTCGCCGGTTTTCGCCGGTTTTCGCTACATGTGGAGTTTTGAGTACCAACAATTTAATTTTTGTGCCTGTGTCAAAGCAACTACAGGGGCATTTCATTTATGAATAGCATATCGAAGATCATGATGGGGGTCCTAAAAGGTAGGTTATATACTTGGGCGGAAAGAAAAAGCATTCTAACAGAGTACCAGGCTGGCTTTAGGAGAAAATATTCTACAGTTAATAACATATACAATCTTTCATGTATGGAACACATCAAGTTGGTAGAAAAAAGAAAGGTCTATGCCTTCTTCGTAGATTTAAAGGCAGCTTTTGATAAAATCCCGAGGAGTTTGCTGATCTTTGATCAATTAAATTTGCTAATCTGTTGGCATGCATGTATTCACATACCCAATCTGCGGTATGGACGGGAAAGGAGCTATCTGAATACTTTGAAACCCTTTCTGGGGTGGGGCAAGGCTTGTAGCATTCGTAACAAAATCAGATTTTATTTAAAAACAAAAATAAATACATAAATTGTCTGATGCGCAGCACTGAATGCACATACTTAAATATATAACGGCTAGGGGTCGCTACTGAAACTATCGCCCAAAAACAAAAAACATCTGCACCAGCTCGTTGCATTTCCGCCAAAAAAAAAACTTACTTTTCGAACCGAACTCTCAAGCGGCTGGACGTCTTTCAACATTTCCTTGGTGACACATTTCTAAAAGGTATGCATAAAGTTTTTGAGACTTTCTTTTGGTTTCCTTTCTTTTATATGTGTATGCATGTTCTCTTTCCTAACGCTATAAAATACAAAAAAATAAAAAGTGCGCTAATTTTTCATTAGAAGTACCTACTAAGAAAAATAACCTGCGATAAGCCCCCACTCGATTAAGTAGAGTAGATTAAACCACGCTTAGAGGCTGACTCTTAGGAGAGGCATTAGAAGAGGAGTAGCCATCAAGATCAGGCGGTAGCTTGGTCGACAAAGCATCTGACCACGCAGTACCTGAAGCATCCACGAGGCAGAATCGTGCCAAGCGGAGCGCCAATTTCCGCGACACAAAACTCCACATGTACCGTTGTTCTTCTTAAGACCCACCACGCAGCAAATCACCACCAATCTCAGTCTCGTGCTTCCAAATTCTTTCCCCTGCCTAAGTGCGAAATTCACCTAAAAAATTTTTTGAATCGACATCATTTTCATTTGTAATAATTTTTGTATCTTCTGTTGTGAGTTTTTTTTTTTTTTAAATCGTGATCAGTGTCTTGTGCTAAAAGAATAAGAAATCAACAAAATAAAGTAAAAAACTGCATAATAATAGTAACAGTGAATAGTGTACCTAACAAAAAAAAGAAAGAAAAAATAAATCAACTGATCCTGACGTCATGACCAGCGGATTACCAAGGTAAGAGAATAAAATGTCTTCTTATCCTTTTATTAACCCTTTCCTCGTTATACGAACGAGTTACGAGCGTAACGAGTTTCCCATTTCTACTGCATCGCTGCTGCTCCGCTTATGGGGTTGGCTAATGTCGCAGACCGCAGAACGCGTCTACATAGTGCTCGGTCCTGGATCGCTTCAGTGGTTAGCCGCAGGCGTTGTTGCGCATTTGCCATCTGAGAAATCCAGGAATTCTTTTCCCGACCTCATTTTCTTACAGTTGGAGTGACCGTAGTTGATAGAGCCGTTTTAACCGGATTTTCCGCAGATCTTCTTTGAACGTGGCAATACCAGCTTATTCTATTCGCCTCAAGCTGTTCGGCTATCGAATTCTTTATAATGTAGACTTCCTCTTATACGCGTAGATCTAATGCAATCGCGTTTAGTGACTCCACTAGACATCATCAACATTTTCATTTCCACTGCCGTCATTTTGTTTTCCAACGCTTCGTACATTGTTCAACACTGTGAACCGTATATAAGAGCTGGTCTAACAACCGTGGCGTAGAGTTTCCCCTTTAATTTAAGTGGAAATTTTCGGTCGCAAAAGATTCCCGAATTTTCCCGCCATTTCATCCACCCCACACTCACTGTGTGGTTTACGTCGTCGTCACATTTCGCTTCCATGTTAACGATTGATCTTAAGTACTTAAAGATAGTGCTTTTCGGAAGAACTATTCCGTCTAACATTATATCCGGAACAGGTCGCAACGGATGCACAAATGGGCACGTGAAATGCTCCGTCTTTAAACGACTTATTTTAAACCCGTTTCTCTCTAGCGCATTTCTCCATGAATCTAAGGCGTTCTGTAAATCTTCGACGTTATCGCTAAGTATAACTGCGTCGTCAGCGAAGAGAATTGGCGTTACATTTGCTTCGCGCATGCAGTCTTTTAAAAGATAGTCGAATACTACGTTACAGAGGAAAGGACTAAGTACGCTTCCTTGATGCACTCCGACATTAACTGGAATTCTCTCGTTAGTCCAGCAGAGCTTTTAACCGCAGTTTTCACGTATCCGTACATGTCTTGTATTATTCTAACATACGTTTCCGGTACATTTTGAGACCTCAGCGCGGCCCATATGAGATCCCTAGGCACTCGATCGAATGCTTTCTCGAAGTCGATAAATACCATGTGTAAATCCTTAGACGAATCTCGGTGCTTTTCCATTATTATTCGTAGGCTTTGGATAGCGTCCACTGTCGATCTTCCTTCAACAAATCCACAACGGCTATTATCGAGCTTTATTATTTGCCGAAGGCGTTCGTTTAAGACTCTTTCGCCGATTTTCATTGTGTGTGACATAAGCTTGATTGAACGGTAGTTGTTGCATTTTCGAGTGTCGCCATTTCCTTTGTATAATGGAACCAAGAAGCTACTTCTTCATTGATTCGGCAAAGGCTGTCCACATTTTAATTTACTTAAAAGTTTCGATAGCCATTCGCTGTCGATTCCCTCCATCTTCGACCAAAACTCTGATGGAATGCTGTCTGGTCCCACGGCTTTCCCCCGCTTCATTTTTCCAATTGATATACTTATTTCTTCGATTGAAAAGTCCGAAACTTCCTCCTCGAATAGACCAGCTGTCGGCACGATATCACGTGGAAACTGTTTGTTAAGCAACTCCTTGCAGTATTCAAGCCACCGGTCACAAATTGCCTTTTCATTTGTTAGTAAGCGATCGTCTGCATTTTTGATGTATTTCGGCGAAGTTGTTTCCATCGAATTTTTTCGCCTCTGTGCAGCGAGCTTAAGAATATTTGGCATTTTAGTACTGTACGACGTTTGAACTTCTTGGATAGCTTGTCTTCTATCCGCCGATCGTGAGGATATTTGTTCCAACTCCTGGTACAGGTTTTCCGCTTCTGCCGCTCGAGTTCGAACCAGGACTTTCTTTGCGATCTTTTTAAGACGCTCGTATTCAAGAGCAAGTCGAGCTTTTTCAATATCGTCGCTCCGATTGCATTTTGTCCACGCTTGGAATGTATTTTTTTGTCGGCAATAGCTCGTTTGGTTTCGTCATTCCACCACCATGTTTCCTTGCCGACGTGATGGTACTCGTATTTCGATATAGTCCCCAGATGGGACTTTGCGAGTGTTATGCATTCCTCGTGCATACTGTTCCACATTTCTTGCGGGCTAAGTGAGTCTGCTATACCATTTATATTTTGAAGTACTTCTTTAGCCAGTGCGATAAATCTTGCGCTTCGTTCCTTCGATAGATTAAACCACCGGATTTTTGGCTTTCCAAACGATGTCCGTATTTTCGGTGGATCCGCTGAGAAAATTTCTGTAATGAATTCTAGCGATTCTCCAAGTATTACCTTACATTCCTTAACACGGTTTCTCATCGACATTTTGCAGAGGTGATAATCTTTTGCGTTTCGTGGCCTCCGCTGCTATAGGTGATAAGATGTCGTTGATGTTTAATAAACATTGTATTTAAGACGGTTAAGCCGTATGCCCTACACGCTACAAGGATGTCTTCGCCAGCTGAATTTCTGGTTCCAAAGCTTTTACCGCCGTGGAAGTCCTCATAACCAACATTTTTTTCTCCGACGTGGCCGTTTAAATCTCCATTTACGGAGAGCATCTCATCGATAGGTATATTTCTAAGCAAATTATCGAACTCTGACCATAATTTATCTTTTTTGTGGAGCGTACGCGCTAACAATGTTCCACGTTTCATTGTGTATGACGAGTTTTACACTCATTAAGCGGTCGCATATTTTCAAAATACCAACGATATTGCTGAGAAGATCCGCTGCAACAACGATTCCAACACCGTTTCGTCCATTGACCGTTCCATGGTAAAACATCTTAAATGCCTTAGTTTTTAAATCTAGAAAACGGGCTTTATTTCCTGTATTACACCACTTCGTTTCCCGTACGCACAGGATTTGTAGAGTTCTGCGACGCATAATCGCTTCCAGTTCTAAACTTTTTCAGGTCATCGATCCGACGTTCCAACTTGCAAACCGAAGTTTATGAAAATATTTTGGAAACTTCATTTTGCCCGCCCCCGGAATCCGTCGGGCTCTGACACAAGCACTTCTGCTTGCTCTGGGATCACCCGAGTGCGTTGCAATCGTGGTGCCCAGCGGGGTAGCGCTATTAATTGCGATCATTTCCATGAAGTGTATCTAAAGTTTGAGTGGTTTGACACTTATTCGAATTGATTGACTGTTCTTTTACCCCACCCGTAGTCTCCAGACGTGGGAGTCCACTGATTGCATACAAACTTGTGGGAACGTTTTAAGGTGTTAAAGTGTCACAGGCTAATTTTTGGTGTCATAGTTGCCTGTATATGATTGGTGTCCCATTTAGTCGCCTCTTACGACAAGCTGGGACGCACTGCGGCACTATTCTTTATCCGATGCCTCACGGAAAGTAAGAGAATAAAATGTCAAGCAACAAGATGTAATACAAGGGAACTATCGCGATATCGGTCGTATTTTGTGCTAATATCGGGTTTTCCAATAAGGACTTGACAACTTTTTTTTTTAAATAAAACGCAAACTATTTGAGATATTTCAAAAACTTTATTATCGGCTTGAAGTCCAATCAAAACATTTATGAATGGAACTCGACTTCGTTCATATGGCCACCGTGGGCACGTTTGCAGCGATCGATCATTTCGGCTGAAACGGCAGCTATTTCGCGTTCAATGTTTGCTCTGAGCTCTTCCAACGTCGTCGGCTTGTTGGCATAAACCAATGATTTAACGTAGCCCCACAGAAAATAGTCAAGCGGCGTTAAATCGCACGAACGAGGCGGCCAATCTACTGGCCCATTTCTTGAGATAACACGCTCACCATACTTACTTTTCAATAAATCGATTACGTAACGTGTGCTGTGTGGCTTGTGGCACCATCCTGTTGAAACCACATGTCGTCCAAATCCATATCTTCCAATTCGGGCCAAAAATAATCGGTGATCGTGGCGTGATAATGCTGACCATTCACAGTAACGTGACGATCGTTATCGGTGACGAAAAAATATGGCCCAATAACGCCGCCGACATGCAAACCGCATCAAACAGTTATTTTTTGTGGAAGTGGTGATTCATGAAGCACATGTGGATTTTTTCCCGAGCAATAACGCATGTTTTGCTTATTGACGAACCCATTGAGCAGAAAATGAGCTTCGTCACTGAAGATGATTTTGCGATGAAATTCATCATCTTGGCGCATCTTCTGCAGAACCCAATTGGAGAACGTACGTCGCTTCAAATGGTCCATCGTCTTCAATTCTTGAGTCAGCTTGATCTTGTATGGGTGTAAATCAAGATCATAGACCATAATGTGGTCTGAGCGATGCCCTGAATTGACTGATTTGGATCGTTTGCTTCGGACGCCTGAACGGCAGCGATATTTTCGACTCTTGGACCAACCCGTTGTCTCATTGACACGGCAACATCACACAACGAATATGTAGACTTAAATTTTTGCACTAAACTTGTTATTACCTGTCTACTAGGGCGAGAATTACGACCGAAAATTGGAATTAACGCTTTTAAAGTTGCAGTTACCTACTCCGAATTTCGGTAGAAAATTTTTATATTTTGCAGACGTTGCTCGTTCGTGTACTTTATCATGATGAAAATGTTGAGTTTTCTGAATAAATTGGCAGTGACAGTTTGATGATTAGTGAACGTGTGCATTCACAAATTAAATTCAAAGTTGTCAAGTCCCTATTGGAAAACCCGATATTAGCACAAAATACGACAAATATCCCGATAGTTCCCTTGTATTACATCTTGTTGCTTAATATAGTTTTCTCACATGAATTCTTGTAAATTTTTTTTTTTTTTTATTAAGTTGGTTTCGTTCATTTGATTCTGCCAGCTTACATACATACAGTTGCTCTCCCCATCTCACATACCCGGAATCCACGCAGGCTGAGCAAGGCCGGAACGACAGGCGAGAGAGCCCAGGTATGCGTGATGGGCGAGATCAGTCAGATGAGCAGGATAAGGTCGTTGAAAAAGGCTCTCTTCAAGAAGTGCTGTGGCAAATCAATATTGCGCTTTGCACTGATATAATGAATACGCTACAGGATGCTTACTCTTCCCACTCTATATTAACAATTTACATTCGTGCATAGGTGGATGCCTCAATATCGATCTTTTAAATATCAGGGTACTGATGTACGCTGACGATATTGATTCTAGGGGACAATATTAAAACCTAACAACGGATGATAGACCGCTTTGAAGAGTATTGCGATAAATTGAGTTTAGAAGTGAATTTTTCTAAATCAGTCATGGTTTTCCGAAATGGTGGCAGGCTTTCTAACGAAAGTGGAAGAAATTCGAATTGCGTTACAGTATCCCTATCTTAGTTTACTTCTCATTCCAAAAATGAGTTTTGCAAAGCATGTAGAGGAAAGAAGTATTGCAGCTAAGACCAACATCAACGCAATTTGGCATCGCTTTTTGAGTAAGAGGAATATACATAACTCTAAGTGGAAAATGGAAAGTATTTCTGGCTGAAGGCAGAGCTATCCATAACTATGTTGCTCAAGTCTGGGGAGTCTGGCTATGGACAGTTTGAAGAAATGGATAAGCTCCAGACTCTCCAAATTACGCCTTGTTGATTGAGACGGAAGTTGAAGATGGGCATGGACCAACATCTACGGTATGTCATGAAAACAATGTTCGAATACAACGAAGCTAGACTACCGCATAAATTTACCAAAATTCTTCTTGAAAAACAACTTTTTTGCGTGAGAGAGATTAATTTTACCGCAAATAGGTTTGGTCTACACTGGGATCTGAACTTGCAACGAGAAAGTGACTGGAATACTGAAAACTTGCAGCTTCTTGAACGATTCAAGGCAGATAGTCGCCAGGAAAGAGAACGGAAAACGAGAGAAAGTAGCTCAAGAATTTACAAGTCCCTGGACTTGTCGAAAGGACAATTCTATCTTTCAATATAAGCAAAATCACGTCAAAATCTTCAAAAATACGAGTAGATGCGATCTGCTCTCCCTAAATGGAAGTAGATTTCGAGGCAACCGTTCAACTCTATGCAGCATGTGTAACATGAGAGAAGAGGAATACATTCTCCATTTTATAGGCAGATGTCCTGTATTAAACGAATTCATGGTGAGATTCCTTGGAAGAGCAAATCTCAATGGAGAAAACAGTAGCGATTGGAGCAGACTGGCCAACTTTATTACTATGGCAATATCCTACAGCCAAATTTAATTTCCCTAAAGTTTAGTAGCATTTTTAACTCGATAATTCGTCCTCTTTCAAAAATTATTTTGTAAATGCTTGGTAAACAAGTTTCAATTGTCTAACAAGACAGAATTTTATTAATTTAAATAACCCAACAGACGACTCTTAATTGTCATTGTCGTAAGTTTTTAATTTTGATCAATAATTTTATATACTATCATTTCTAAACAATGTACCCAAATGTATTTAAAAGCTGAAAATAAAAAAATCATATTGCATACATACAAACACTGTAACAAAGGGTTGACAAATTCTTCCAAATGCATGGAACTGATGTAGGTCTAGAGGCCTAATCAACGAAAACAATTCAATGAAACTGGTTCCCGAATTGAACTTCTGTAGACCTCTATAATATTAATTCGGAAAATAATTTACTTCACACCGCTCTCTAAGTACTGCAGGAAAATAATTACCCCTGTCGATGGGATGGATAGTCATCCCATGTCAATGACTCTTTGTTTGTTTATTTTTTGACTTCCCGTAGTATTGTGGGGTTGACATTTAAAGACGGCATTACCTTTGTAATTAGTGATGTCAACAATAGCACTAGGGTTGCCATCACCAAGAGAAAAACTTGAATAAAGTTGAAAACATTGTTGTCAAGGGCCCTGCCAGATTTAAGGAATTTATTGTATTTAAACAGTAAAAGATCCCCTCGTAAGGAATATTCACTCATAAAGCCACCTTCCCGACTACTTTCCTACCTGCTCTTCAGGAGCTGAAGGTCTCATCAATTGAGAAATTTGTGGAGCTTCATCTTGTTGTGATGCAGGACATTATCAACAATTTGCGAGCTTAAACCTGACATACACAGATGTAGCGCTGCGCTGTCTCATCATAACTTTCACAGAAATCACCCCAAGATGTTTTATTACTTATGCTCAAGACACTTAAGTGCACATGTAGTGCAATGTCAACATGTCATTATGCAGCCTGCAATTTTCCTACTGAAAGACAAAAGCAAAGCGGCTGACCTCTTCAAAACGTTGGGAAGTATTCGGTTGGTCTAGCGGCAACGTAGAGAGTCGTGTCATCTGCAATTGTGCTCAGACAAAAATCAACAGTTAAAGGATGCTCTAACCGAAAGACCTCATGTAGATTCGAGTTTTCAAAACTCTCCTCGCGATTTCACTTCAAGTGATCCCATTGTAACTTGGGATCGAGACAAGACTAAGCAAATTCAACCTTCCGACTGAGATTAGTGAAGGCTTGCGTTCTTAAATTAACTTGGAAGTCGTGATTTCAGCAATTTTATTTCAGCAAATTTCTATGTGAAGGTTGGCTATTGCTATAGTTGCAGCACCGATTTCATTCAGGAATCGTGTGCAAAAATATCCATCGACAGGGGATGTAGACGTGACACCGGATCAGAGTTTCATGAAATCTGGAAAATCACAACACGGTTCTTGCCACTTCTCTTGTGGAAAAGTCTCGTCGAAGTGTAGGAATGTAACGAGATTAGTTCCGATAAATCTTTACCACTCAAACGTGTATACCGGTTCTGCAAGAGGCTCTTCGAATCAGAAAAGATATTGTTCTGATCCTAAGGCTTCGAACAGTGAATTAGCATCCCAGAAGGAGACCCGAAACTACCCTTGTGGAATGCTACGAATTAAGTAGAATGTGAAACTCGAAAGCTCCTTTACAGAATAAAACGGCACCAAACTAGCATAAGTCAGTTAATACCATTTAATTGTCTGCTTAGTCAGTATCTTAATGTACCCTGGTAACCCTATAACACTTTTAAATTTATGGTCTTTCTCGTTGGTTTGGTTAAGAAAAGTCGTCCAACCAAACCAGCAGATCCAGATCCTTCGTTCCTACTAACCAATACCCGACAGCGACAACGACAACGACAACGACAACACCAACAATAACGGTGGCGGAATGAATTTTGATTCTTCCATTCTTGTTCGCGTCAAAAAAAAAAACAAAAAAACAAAAATCAACTTCGTGTAAAAATGTCATAAGCAGGACACACCAAGTACACAGCTACACAGAGTTGCTTAGCTCTGTTTGTTGTATTCGTTGGATTTGTTGTATTTCTTGCATTCAGATATCAGATTGAATCGATGAATAGAATTGTATTGATGGTAAAAAAAAAAATCACGCTGCTGCCGTCGACCGACAATAAAATCGACAGTCGTAATGAAGTAGCGGTCAGAAACAGAAATTCAATTATAAACAAAGAAAAAAAAGGACGATTGTGATCCGCCATCGAATTATTTGTGCGCTTTAGCTTATTGTGACCTTAATCATCTTCCATCGCATTGTACTATAAGGTCTTTCGATAATTTGAATTGGGAAATTCGCTAATGAGATTAAGCAGGATTGAAACGGTCGCCTGGGGTGTGGACTTATTGGATTGTGGCATTCCTTCAAGGACTGGAAATTTCCATATTTGCAAATAATAATGTAATTGTCATTGTTGAGTTGTGGTTAGGGTATTCGCTTGCAGGCCTGGTAGGTTGCAGTGGCGTAATTCGAGTGCTCATTAAGGCAATATAATTAGATTTCATGTTTTGATTCACCTCCATGATAAAACTGTGCTTTGTTCTTAGAATAGAATTATATTTTCTTAGCCCAAATCGGCCACTCAGAAGAGGATGACAATCTCAAAATTCACCGCAAGTTCAAGGTATGAATCTGATAACTAATGAGGATGCTGAAAGCAATAGGTTTTGGTGAACTTTTTATTAATTCATCTGCTCATTCAAACTTGTTTTAATCAATTGATACAGTCCAAAGATATCACCTAAATTTTTGTGTATGCTAAGAAAGCTTAGTAAACAGAAGTTCAATCGCACGATCCAAGTTCAATACAGTGATTATGGCGGAGGGACTCGCAAGATGAAGCCAACGACATGCCATGTGGAAATTTTTACAAATCTGACGAATGAGTTTTTTTAGAAATCCATTGATATATCCTCTGGGCAAGTAGCATAGGATAAGGTCAAATATGCTATGAACAATCATTTGGCAACGATGCACGTAAATCAATTGTATTGTATTAACTTGTATTACACGTAAAATGATCGGCAGCAGTCCACATGCAGCCGAACAATTAGTGGAAACCCTTGATCACAATGGAGTTTGAAACTGCGCCTTGTTGGAAAAAGTCAAGAAATCTTAAGAATTGGCTTCTAAGTAAACGGTTACTATCCGATAGACGTATTGGCAATATTCTTAGACATTTTCGTTAGCATTGGTGTTTTCAATGGTAAGTAAGGGCTTCTTTAGATTTACCTTCAAAGACGCAGAAGACATCATCCTAATGCAGGCACTATGAGCTATTGAATGCGATACTCGTAAACTCCATACAAAATACAAGAGCAAGATCAGAACTTGTAAAGGGTAATTCTTTAAGAGGTATTCTTAACGTGTATTTTTAAAAGTTTATTTCTTTGAAATTTGTCCGTAACTGCAACTACTTACGCTAGCATTACGCGTGGTGTTTGACCAATGAGTAATGTTGGTCTCCGATTCCTCAATCATAGACCATATAGACTTTAGACGTTATCTAGCCCCAAAGGAATAACTCTAGAAGTCCAGTGTCACATGACCCAGGCGTACAATTCACTGAGCCGAAGCGTCCTATTAGCAGTTTACCGAATCGTTCTCGCAATAAAGCCATGGTTTCAAGGGCCGTGTTATATCTGGTGCCGTATTGTTGGAAGCAAATGTCGTTGAGACGAGGAGTTTCAATTTAAACAGCATGGTAAACATGACGTGATAACTGGCGACATTCGCAGTTAGGTTCCAGATGGACTTACTTTTTGAAGAAATGTGAACTATGATTTCATAAAAGTGTTCTTCCGTCTAGGTATAATTGGAGCTTTCGAACCTTTTCGCTTTGCTCAGCACTCTAAATACCGCTATTTTGCTTAAGCCGAAAAACGCTGAACAAAATCTTGGTTGAAAACAGTGGATCATCTTGGAGCTTAACAAGAGTCCAAAAACGGCTTCATTTCTTACAGATGTCACATGTGTTTAACATAGGTACCTGCCGTGAAGGCTTAAGCCTACGGTGCGTCTTCGCCCTTCGGGTGATAAAGATACCACCACCAGTACCAGTTTCGAAGTCGTGTGTAAGGCACGAACTTCCCCTTTGGTGAAGGGTCGAGGCCTATCTAACATCCGGTTGCAGTGCAACTCCACATCGAATAGACCAATGATTCCGTAGCAATCAAACGGATGAGCACATGTCGTAGCAGGCTACGACATATGCTCAACCATGAGATGTCCAAGAACCATTTGTTCTACTCTCCCCTCGACTTTGGGTGTAAGCCACAGCCACCACGATACTCCCACAAGGGGGCCAACTCCTAGGTCAGGCTGGAAACAATAGTTCCAGGTGCCCCAGAATATAGCTTCCGGTCGAGCTTCGCAACCTTGCGGTCACTTCCAGTTGGGCACCTCACTGCCCAGGACTGGCGGCCTTTAGTACCTCAATTTCTACTACTCACAATCAACCCGCTAGCTCTCTACTGCGTCTTCTAAGAAATACTTCTCTTGCAAAGCTACAGGCTCTTTCGAACCATACGGTGTCAGTTAGAATTCCACTGACATCGTAGGTCTCACCATTGAAGGTGATGCCCATAGCATGCAAGTCCCTAAAATCCGAATAATTTGGGCACTCGCAAAGAACGTGCAGCCAATCTTCATGGGAAGATCCACATGAGCAATTCACCGAGCCGCTAAGCCCCCTTTTATGCAAAAATGCATTAAGGGAGCCATGCCCGGTCAACAAAAAGCCCAGGGTGAGGTTAAAGTTCCGTTCAGGAAACCTCTGCATGGTCAGCACATCCCTAAGAAAGCTGTAAGTAACCCTGCCATTTTCGCTAGCGTCCCATCTAGATTGCCATCTAGATATCACGCATGCGTTAAGCAAGGCTTTACGCTCCCTCCGCGATAGGCCTTCCACTTCCCTCTGGGAGACCCAGTCTTACTCGTTTAGCGGGAGACCTAGGCAGCCAATCAATGCCACTCTTTGGCAAGCCAAAATCTGACGGCAGCAATCATCATTCGTTGCCGCATCGTACCACACCGACGCTCCATAAGTTGCACAGGCAACTAAAAGACCGTCGTATATGACACGAACGGAACGCCTGCTAAGCCCCCAGTCAGATCGCAGAATGCGCCCACCCAGAATCCGACGTCTCGGAACACCTTGACACCTTGACGCCAACGCTTTCTCCACATTCAGAAACGATTGAAAGAGCTCTTTCTCCTACTTGTTCCGCAAGAGCCCTGGACTGACCCCGTATGTAAAAAACGGCAAGATGTCGAATATCTCAAGTCAAGTTGTTGGGAATGTCGCCGAATCGATTTATCATGGTCATCGCGTATAACCTTCGCTACTGTCGCGTTCTGTGAACCACAAGTTGTTTTATACGCACGAATCATATCCCTAATAAAACGCTGATTTCCGTAATATAGCTAAATAATTGGTAGGCGTTGGCCGGGTAAGGTCTTAAACGATGAAATATCAGACAGTCTCAGCGAGAAACGGTGGATGCTTGATCTCTTTTGCAAAAGTTCCTCTAAAAGAATTACCCTTCCTAGTTGTGAAACGCGGCACTTTTATAGGTACTTCCTAATCCCATTAACACCGACATGTGTTAATTGGACATTGGAGACTACCAAAGGTATCTGATGGCTGATATAGGAACATAATTGGCCACGATTATTTGGGCTTTCTCCCTGGGTCGTCTTGGAAGTTTAAAATCAGAAAATTGGCCTTGTCATCAGGTGCAATGCCAACGCACATCATATGGTGTGGGGCGGTACCGATACCGATACTGTCTGTGGTGAGCCACTTTCTGATTACATTATAAGTACTTACCTCATTGTTTGAGTAAAAGCTTATGAGTAAAAGCTTATGAGAAGAAGGCGACAGTTGCTAGAGCCTGGGAACAACGAGCGTGCCAATGCCTCCTACTCTTGCATCACGGATGCCTCCGTGACTTACTATACTCCATACAAGTTTTCGATTCTTCATGGGGTTCAACCCAGCTTCACAGATAGAGACAAGTTCTCCTAACGCAGAGTGAGATCTAACGTTGTCGTTCTGCAGAGAGGCACAGGAACAGCATCTTAAATCTATTTTGGAGCTATCCACGATTCAAAAAAATTCTAAGCTTTAATGGAATAAGTGGCGCCACAGTGCGGGGTCGACTTGGGCCTTAGATAACACTCGTCTCCAGCCAGCTCGATACTTTGCTAGCTGCCGACTGTTTCGACTGAGTCATCTCAATCGTTCGATCTGCACTCTTCTGTCTAAGTTGATGTCACTGTACAGTCCATGCAGTTCGTCGTCGTATCTGCTCCTTCACTCCCCATCAGACAGCCTCATGTGTTAACTCTTTCTTGAGTTATAAGTTGGTTAGTTGGTGTCATCGTTTGCCGCTTTGAAGAGCTCGGCAGTCAGGCCATCCGCTCCGTGAGATTTGTTGAACTTCAGCTTAGTTATTGCTATCTTCACTTCATCCAGATCGGGTGGATAGAACTGTTGGTCTAAACCGTTCAGATTGAAAGACCTAACCTGTCTTACAGCCGCGTTGGGCTCGTTCGTATTCTGTAGAAAATGTTTTCCCAATCCGTTGGCATCAACTGCGTATCTACAACTATGTTCCATTGTTCATCTCCTCAGCCTTCGGTTCACTGTTTTATTTTTGAATTTTATTCTTGGAATAACGTCTCTCAATTTCCTCTACTGTTTTAATCCTGAGAAGCTATCCGACGTCAAACTTCCTCACAGTATAAAGTTGTGGGCGATATTCGGGATATCGGGTGGTGGCTCATCGAATCGTTCGGACCTCCATAATACTGGATGAGTGTCTTTCGTGATATCGAATATCGAATATGATTTATATAGATTACGGTTGATTGATCAGGACATCTTAAGGCCCCCTTCGACAATTTTAATGTTATAGCTAGGGCACTGCTCGTAGGTCTTATTCAAGAGGTCGTAGAAGCTATCTTTGGTGTCGTCATCTCCCTTCCCTGTGGGAGCATGCGCATATATTAGGCTGATATTGGAAAACTGTGTCTTGATACGAATTGTTACGAGGTGCTCATTCACATACGGAAAATTCAAGATTTCTTGCCTAAATCTGATTTAAAAAACAAATCCGAATATGAACAGATATCGCAACTTTTCCTCCTCCTTTTGTCCAGCCCATTCCATCGCATTTCTTGGATGGCGTTAACACAGTCTGGCACCGCCACTTGTTGTGGGGCTGATATATCAAAGTCTCATCCGCCACCATTTCTTTTATGAGATCCTGACGTAGTCTTGGAAATCCTTACCGGCCTAAGCTTCAAATAAGTCGGATGAGCCCGGATAATGTCTGGTTCGTTTGTTCCAGGACTCGTAGCTGGAGAAGTTGAATCTGAATGGACATCGTCAAGTACTCGATGGTTACAATTAGCACAATTGATGTAGAAAAATAGTGACAATACTGGAAATCGCCAAATTAGCACCATTCAGTGCCGTCACCCAACTTTACTCTATCGTATCATTTTTTTTCCCTAAGCTGTGGCCAGATTTCTCATCACCCGCTCAAGAATATATTTCATTGTGTTCCACAGTCCCAGTCTAAAACTAGAAATCGACCTTAAGGAGCTCAGCTTGTTTTTAAGAAGAACAGGATCGAAGGAGTAAGAGCCAACACCGATTCCAAAACGTCGTTTAGTAATTCATTTTTAATGAACCTCTTCCGTCAGCTCATCACTTTAAGCGCAAGTTACGCAACTTACTTGCGTAAATGCCTACAAAATCCTTTTATGTTTAATAATATTTAAAAGTAATTTTTGAAAATTTAATTTTAACAAAGATAAAACTCATGAGCCCGTTTGAGCTAATTTTAGCTAATGCGCAAGTAGAGAACAATTTTTAATTCAATTTAATCAATTAAGTTGAGCTTTAACGTTTAATTTCATTAAAACAACGGATGTAGGGCCAGTCAACTCTAAACGTTTTCACAATCAACTGCAATACGTTGCGAGATACTCGTATGTACTGTGCAAGCCTAAGTAAATTTGCATTGCAATTGAATTTGATACAAAAACTCTGCAACAGAGAGGGAGTCATTCGAAAATGTAATGGCAAACGAGTATAGTTCGAAATGCAATGTGGAAATAAATTTTATTCAAACAATTTGCTCTATGGTTTCCATCAATTTTGACAAAATAATCAAATTTAGCTGCACGAATTTGGAAAACCACAAGTAGTTAGGGGCGCAAAGCGTTTGTCCTGCGAATTTTCCGCTTTACAATCATGATGAATGCGGTCGTAATGCTATCGCATTGGCAACAGAAGGGCAGTTCAGTTATTATTGAATTTTTGGGATTATGTGATTCCACAACACCTCCACCCTGTTTAGGCTTTTTCAATGCACATCAGCGGCGGAAGCGTGGTATCTGAGTCGGAGCCAGCAGCAGTGAACTTAATTTGGGTTATTTTGGATGAGCCAGCAGTTAGTAGATGCAGACCATTTAAATACTGATGCGGATACGAACTGAGATAATCAGGATAATATGTTAAAAGTCAAAAATAACTGATTTGACTAACTAAACTGGTAGTAGATAAGGGACTGCAGACAATAGGGACTGCAGTAGTAGCAATTCTGAATTTTTGAAGGTAAAATGGATACGGGAAAGCCACTGTTAATGTGAATAACACATACGGTACGGAGAAACTGATAAGCGCTAATCATGCTGCAGAAGAATCTCAACACCGAATGCCTTATACGTATCTAACTCCATCTTGAAGATGTTGTCGTTTTCATTTTTATTGAACCTATAAGAGACTGTGATACGTATGTATTCTATTTTTTGGGAAAGGCTTTTTTCAAGATACTGAATCTTATTTACAGATCAATGATAGCATCTATGCCTCTCGTCCGTTTGAACTACGTGGTGCACAGCCTCTTTAGAGCTTACCAAACATATTCAGGGCTCAGTGACGGTAAGTTAGAGGCCAGAAAACTGAGTAGGTCAACGGATGATCTCTTAACCGCATCGACGCTATTGCCATCGGGCAGTTTGCAGAACTCTTTGTCTGTGATGACCTGATCTTCAGGGGTGAAGTTGCGCTCAGGTATTTCCCCACCGTACAAAGAAAAGAGCTTAGATACCACCGATGTATGGCGATGGCGCGATAGTTAGCTCATTGGACTATCACGCAGAGAGTATGGGTTCGATTCCTTGCTGGGTCACCAACAATTTTTCAAATCGTCATCATCCTTTCGGCGGGCATTGGCAAACTGCCGAAAGTAAAATTGCCTACGAAAAAGCCTTTAAGGAGTGCCGTTCGGACTCGACGATAAACCGTAGGCCCCGTTCAGATGTGACAAAAATGACAACATGAGCAACACAAATGAGTGCCAATAAGCTAGGCTATGGCCCATACCGGGCTGCCAGCGCCACAGTGTACAACCAACAGCCTCATATTAGGACAGCTATAATGTTGAGGACCACAGCAAACTCTTTAAAGACATCGAGTCAAAGTTTTGCACATGGAATTTTTTGGGGCCTTAGACAAATCAAATACTGCCGCACATCTCAAGGTAGCCCTAGGCCGATGTAAAGTTGGATATAACAGCAATCTAAGAAGTGTGATTACGAGTAAATATGCCAGGCAAATGCTGAATCACAAACTACGACATCTGCCACACCGACAGCTATTAAGTAAGACGGAGCTAATTTGAATATGGATTTGCTAATCGCGAAAGACTAAAGTAAAATTCCTAAGTTCTTGGAATGTTAGTGAACTAATTCAGCATTTCAATTAACAGCATCCCCGACAAAATCTATGACCTCTAGGGCGCCCCAGATATGACATACAAATTGTGCTAAAAGAGCCTATCGCAAGGCTTAATTAGGAAACCTTCATTATTGGGAAATCAGAAAATACTAAGTTTGACAGAAGATTAAGGTTTTGCAACGGAGTGTTATCTCTTATCAACATCGCAACATCCACAAGCATCGACTTGAAACTTCTCCAAGATTTAGGATGTCCAAACTTTCCCAGGACTTAAATCATTACCTTGTTGCAGCCAGGTAATGGCGAAAATGGGTTAAGCGGTCAACGAAGGCAAGACCAAGTATATGTATGTCACCTTCGACAGATATTACTTTAAAGACTTTGTCTATCTAGACTTCGCTATCAATTCAGACAACAAAAACAGCTCCAATCGCTGTTTTTTTTGACTAAGAAGACAATTGACTAGCAGAGCCAAGTTACCAAAAGTACCTTATATAAGACCTTAATAATCCTGACCCTGCTCTAAGGCGCAGAGCCATGGACATTATCAAAATGAATGAGGGTGCTCTTGGTTGCTTTGAGAGAAAAATTCTTCGAGTGATGGAGGAGTATATACAACGACAAACTGTATGGACTATACAGCGACTTCGACTAAGCCAGAAGAGTGGAAATCCAACGAATGAGATGGGTGGGTCGTGTAGAGTGGATAGACACCAACTTAACGGTCCAAAAAGTCTTCAAATCCATCTCAAAGAAAAAGCGCAGTAGAGAACGACCGAGACTCAGGTTGCGCACGCAAGTGAAGGAAGCCTCAGACAGATTAGCGTGCGTAACTGATTGCAGCTAGCCAGGGATGAAGCTGACTGGAGACGCTTGTTAGCTGAAGCCCAGGTCCGCCCCAGACTCTAGCTTCACCTAAAGTTAATAGTTATTTTCATCTAATAGGTGATCTTTGAATAATGTGCACTCCTTGCGTCAAAGAAAAATAAGAAGAATTTTTACGTCAGAAGTTGGGAGAGGAGCACGCGTTCACGGCTGAGCAATATTTAAGTGATGATTCGTTGGTCATGAGCGTCGCACATTAAGCACCCACTTCACAATACTTGGAAACATATTACTTGCTGAGGAACCATATTTCCACAATGGTAGCTGTGTTAATAAACACAACATGCTATACTGATGCTACGATAGACCTATGACAACATTTCGTTGCCCAAAAACGACAGATAGAAAACAATCTCAGCATGCCTGTGCCAATCCACACATTGTTAGATTTTAAATGGTAAAACTTAGGATAATTTTTTCCAATAGAGTTACATAACCTGGGCACTTCGGTCACCGGGCTTTGCACCATGGGAGTGCTCCCGGCCAACTTCGGTCAGCGTAGTACAGACGAAAAAGTATGCACTTGTGTACAGCGACTATTGCGCAACTGCTTTTTCATTTATTAAGAAGAAGTTAGTCCCCACTTGACCAGATTTATCCTTAAACATACACATTAGGGACTCTTTGGGTTATGGCATAAAAAAGGCCAGAAAACCCTGATCCCTGATGCACTGTCTATGGCAGCGGAGGACATATCGTCGGTGCCGAAGATCCATGTATGTCAAAATGTTGGATTTGGTTAGGAGAAGGAGGAAAAGTATCACGACTGCAGAGAGCAGTAGTTTACGGGATACTTAAAACTAAGTGGCGAGGAAGGCAAGGCGCATGTGACTGAATTATTTATCTACAAACTGGCCATTTTCATCGAAATCTAAAATGCTTTCGTTATTGCAATTTTTGCCGGCATGTAAATATAGCTGGGCCAAACAACAGCGTGTACTCACATAGTTTTGGGGATAAAAATAATGCTTGTGAATAGGACATTGGTTACGGATGCTAAATGCAGTCAATATGTGATGTGCGGTCCAAAAAGGGACTACCCGCAAGGCGGCTTTGACTTAACACTGATGTGGTGGGGCTTGTACTGTACTGTAGTTTTTCTTTGAAAGACTCAAAAATGCGTGCATGGAATGACTTCAATTCACTAGTTTCCTGTTTGAGCGCTTTGGTCAGTTTAGTGTCCCTGATTTGCTGAATCACTAATATAGTAATGTCATCGGTCTTGCAACCACTATTACCTACAACCATCAATTTAAAATTGTTTGGCTTAAAAAATCCAAAAAAACAACAGCACTCGCTGGCACTAGGTACGTCAAGTTTTGCCAGTCATCCTTATCACAAGCTTAATGCACAGCTGTACGACCATTCTATCATGATATCCATTGATTCCATCCGCTGTCAACTTTTAGTTCTCGATGGTGATGGCAGGATAAAATAATAATCACTCGCTACTGCATCGCTACTGTTCATTACCACTACCGCTGTCACTTAGGGGTACAATTTTGACGTTGGAATTTATTGGTAAAGGCCTGTGGTCAGTGCCGCAGCAGCAGCAGCAGCAGCAGCAGCAGCAGCAACAGCAGCAATTTTACCATTCATGTTCGTATGGTGGACCCATATTGGCATCGTTGCTACGGAAAAGTCCAACTGAATGCAGCCACTGCTGAACATAATGAAAAATCGCGAGTGAAATTTCAATGAGCTCAGCGAAGAGTGTTTTTGAATTAATTTGTTTTCGAAGAGGAAAAATCAATTACCGTTCAGTGTGGTACTGTGGGAAGGACATATACGATATCTACTCGTACACACACAATATAAGAACACCGCAGGAACTGGACACAAATTCACTGCCAATGGTCAAAAGTACAAGTGACGCATAAAATTAACAACATTTGGGCCCAGAACGGTTGAACAAGTGACATACACATATGAGTATTCCCTCATGGACATGATAGATTGGAATTTTGGTTGCAGATACCTATACCCTAGTATTCGTTTCAGTGGATAGAAAAATCTATGCACCCTTTGACCATAGAACCCCAATCCCACGGGAGGATATCGTAATTTCTTTTGTATGAGTGCCTCTGTTAAAGTTAAAGGAGAATCCCTACTTCTTTAAAGTGGCATAACAACCAGCAGTGGGATTTATGATGGCAACATGGGGGATCTCTCACCCCCACCGTGTGCGAAGTCTTGTATCTTGTCACACTCCATTATGTGTAATAAATTCTGTGATGTTTTCATTGCCATGAATGGCCGCCATTCTCATGTTACCTTCCGCTGGCTGGGTGTTTGGTTCCAAAAATCCAGAACACAGCACACACAATACAGGAATGCTTTATCTTGCCAAATCAGATTACCATTAACCACATGCTATTCTCGTATCTGGTGGATTCCGTATTTAAGTGTACATACGAGTAGGTATATAGTGTTTTCAGTGTATTGCGTTTATTTTGGAGATGATACACTTTAGGATACGGGGATGATCAGTGCTCAATGTTCAGTATTTGGAGCCTCATCAGGTTTATTTTGGTGGCGATGGTGGTGGTGGTGCTTCCTCAAGTGGCGTCATCTTGAATGATGTGAAAGTTTAATGGCTTTTCGGTTGTTTGGCAATATGTCTGGTTCTGGACCTGTTTTGTTGTTAATAGTTTCTGAAGGAGCAGTGTATGTTACATCGTAATGTTGTGTGACAGGAGAACAAATTAATTTACTGGTAATGAAGATGTGCTTATGCATATATGTAAGAGCATACGTAGGTTACGAATGTATGTGGATGAACATTTTGGTCAATTATGTGATTGAAGCGGCGGCTTTCTTCCGCTGAAGCTAAAGTTGGTTTCGCTTATGGGTGCGATGGTTAATTGATAATATGAACAAAGGTTTGTTCAAGAAACATGATTCTTCCCCTATATCCGTACATTCACATACTCGTACATTAGAATGTAGGTATATCTCTGTTGTGGGAAGAGTGTGGTTCTTTGTAGTCAGGTGGATGAGTAGTTATTACAAAAGTGGTTGGTATTAAGCCGATTAAGTGTGACATCTTTAGGGAAAACCATGCCAGGCAATTGATAGTGATTGTTGACTTCAACTTGATTGAGATGAGGTGATTGAATTTCTGCGATGATGATGATGTGAACTTGATTGGTCATTTCATTTAAGACACTTAAGATTGTATGTGATTCAGACAACTTTCAAAATAAAATCAACCCATTACTGCCCATAATTTTTTTTTTGTTAATTTTTCGCTGAATCTTATGGTTTGCTATCTCCTGTTGACATATTGTCGAAATATAAGTGGAAAAGAACAAAAAAAGCGATGGCGATGCCGCGATAGTTAGCTTATTGGACTTTCACGCAGACAGTCTAGGTTCGATTCCTGACTGGGTCACCAACAGTTTTTCAAATCGCCATCACCCTTTCGGCGGGCAATGGCAAACTCCCGAAAGTAAAATTGCCTACGAAAAAGCTTCTAAGGAGTGCCGTTCGGACTCGGCGATAAGCCGTAGGCCCCGCTCAGATGTGACATGATGACAACATGAACAACACAAATGAGTGTCAAGAAGCTAGGCCATGGCCCATGCCGGGCTGCCAGCGCCACAGTGTTTTTTGTTTTTTTTGTAACATATGATGTTTGGAAATATTATTTGTAGAATCATAAAAAAAAATTGTTTATCTAATTGTTCGATTTTGTTGCAATTGTAATCAGAACTTAAATAATTTGTTCAGAATATGTAGAACACATTTGTAAAGAAATTGTTTAGAACTGTCTAAATCAGTCCACAACAGTGTGCAAGATCGATTTTCTCTTCCACTTGGATTTTGAACACAGAAGAGATAAGTACCTAATCAAATAAGCAATTTATATTTTTTTCATCGCCTTATTCCTTGATCTACCTTCTTTCACAATCGTCTTTGCAATTAAAGTGCTGGTCCTTCACTTTCACTGATGAACAATTTTCAACATATTCTCAAACATATTTTTGGTCCAAATCGAGCCGGATATGAAAATTATTATATTTCGTCTTGGATCTGGAATTTATTCTACAAATGATTTTTCATCGTTTGCAATTAACGGAATTGTGGTTAATAAAAATTATCACTCTCTCACTGAATCTCTTTGGATTTCTACGACCAGTTCTATTGAGTGATTAATTAAAATAATCTTTGGACTTTGGTGTGTACTCTTTCGTTTCGGTTTCGTGGATATTTTCATTTTATTAGAGGGTTGCATGAATTATTTATTGAAATATTATTGATTTTATTTGAGAATACCATTTCATTTCCTTAGTTATCTAATGAATAATTCGCACAAGGGTTTATAAATTTGTGTATGCCTACGAACATACTCGTACATAAGTTCACAAATACGAGCTTTCCTGCTCTTTTTCGTGCTTACATCTTGGTTGGTAAACATTCTTAAAATACTATACTTTTTAAATGAGCAAACATCTCAGTCTTTCGGTTTTGCGTTCGATTCGCGGTATTTTAAAAGACTCGCTTACCAAGTTGGGGTCCTTTACGGAAAAACTCACCGAAATTGTAACCTAGCGTCTAAGGTCTAAGATGATAGGCTAGAGAAACTTGAAGACTTTTGGTGTAAATTTGATACTTCGTAAAGCCAAATGTATGCCCTAGCAGAGGATGAAGGTTACTCTGACCCTGAACCCGACTTCGAAGAGTTCGAGTCGAAGTATCTCGTTATAAAATCGATCTTACTTTCTTCTATTCGGGAAAGAAAAACAGAACCGACCCGTGTCCAAGTGAACCCCTCGCACAGTACCCAAATTGCTGTACAGACTCAGTCGAACACATCTAATTTAGAAGCAGTCAACACTTTGCAAAACCAACAAACTCCTCCTCAGCAATAGTCGGAGACAACACACTTCATCGAAAACTTTCCAAAATTCCATATTGAACCTTTCTCGGGAAATTATCGTGAGTGGCCATCATTTAGGGACATGTTTAAGAGTTCAGTTTATAACAAACATAACAAAACAACACAACAATTTTATTTTCATCACTCGTCCCTTCGTGTGATGCCCTGAACTTGCTAAGCCATATCCCATTGTCAGATGCCACATATGAACAGGCATGGGAAAGACAAGAAAAATGATACAATAGGCCACCGTACATTATAAACAGTTTCGTGGAAACCATTACGAAACTTCCTTCACTTCAGAGATCTAACATAAGAACTCTTCGCAAAACATATGACTGCGCTGATGAGATTGTACGAGGTCTCAGCTCTTTGCATTCTTTCGAAAGGGATTCGTGGATGATTTACGCTCTTGTTAGCAAATTGGATCCAGGTACTCGGCAGGCTTGGTCAGCAAATAGTATAGACTTCGAATATCCCCCTATACAGCAGTTTTTAACCTTTCTCGAATGACGCTGTGAGGCTTTGGAATCGTGTAGAGCAAATACTCGAGAGTCTATTAAGAAACCGCCCGTTTTCAAAAGTATACATGTCTCATCATCAAATCAGTGCCCAATTTGTTACTTGCCACACTTGCTTTCGCAATGTACACAATTCATCGCAATAGATATAGGAAACAGGAGAAAGTTGGTTAAGTCCAAGTAACTTTGTTTTAATTCTTTACGTAGTGGTCACAGCTCAGCTCGTTGTCAGTCAAAATTTCGCTGTAAAATTTGTAATTGTCGCCACCATTCCCTCGTGCATTCCTGCATAGTTAGCTTGGAGAAAACAAATCAATCGACTGTATCTAATCCACATTCATCTTCATCGCCATCGACTTTACATCCTACTCATCTCGTTACTAACCATACCATCAATGTCGCACAGTGTCTGCCGCAAACCTTACTGCCCACAGCCATTGGTAAAATTATCGATAGTCAGGGAAAGTATCAGCTTGTTCGCCTTTTAATAGACTCCGGGTCTCAGGTTTCCTTCGTCACCGAATCTTGTATTCAAAGACTTGGCCTTAGACGAACCAACGCCCGTGGTTGGTGGCATTGGATCAACATGTGCTGGGAGATCTAGAGGCTTAGCTTCAATGGTTATTAATTCTCGATTTGATTCTGCAAGTATCTCTGCAGATACTTTCATACTATCAAATATAACCTCAGGAATGCCATCTGTTTCATTCAATTTAAAGGATTGGGATCACATCTCGAATTTGAACTTAGCTGATCCTTCGTTCAATCGAGCTAGTGCTGTAGATATTTTGCTTGGAGCAGATAAAATATGGGAAATACTTCTAGGTGAAGTCGTTTGCGGCTTAAACGGTTAACCGATTGCCCAAGAAACTATTTCCGGCTGGATATTAGCTAAACAAATGTACTCACGCGTGGAGAAAACCATTCAGTCCCATCATTCAATTCTTGATATCGATTCAACTTTGCAGGCTTTTTAGACAATTGAGAAAGTCGATCCAGAATCAATTCTTTCAAAGGAAGATAAGTTAATTGAAGAACATTTTAATAAAACTCATAGAAGGGGTAATGATGGGAAATATATTGTTAACCTTCCCTTTAAAAATCAACCCGTTTTCGCTAACACTGTTGTAGGCTTAAAACTCAGCAGGTGGCAGAGTAATGGCAATTAACTTCTGCAAGACCAAGGTGAACTCAATTAAAATAAAATCATTTCTTTAGACAGTGAGGCAGATTCTTTTGTGAAGGTACTCGGTTTGCATTGGAGCCCTTAAATCGATTGCTTTGCGTTTCGCTTAAATTTAACAACCAACGGACCTGTAACTAGACGCCAAAATCTTCGTGTAGTTGCTCGAGTTTTTGATCCCATCGGTTTTCTCGCTCCCTCTGTCTTGCAATTAAAGATTATCCTGCAATAATTGTGGTTTTGGTAACTCAACTGGGACGACCCTCTCCCAGAATTTATCGTTACAAAATGGTTAAATCATCGTCAAGAACTTCCTGAGCTTACAGAAATCACCATACCTCGATGCATAGGTATAGCGGATGCATCATTTCAATTGCACGGTTTCTCAGATGCCTCGGCTTCCGATTACGCTGCCGTCATATATTCGCGGCATACCTTAGCCAACGGATCAATCCAAACCAATATCATCGCAGCTAAGAGTCGCGTTGCATCAATAAAAGAGCTGAGCATTCCACACCTGGAATTGTGTGGGGCACTATTGCTTGCCAGATTATTACCAAGGTCTTTGAACACAAAATTTTCAAATGTCTACGCTTGGTGCGACTGTCAGGTTGTTCTTTTTTGGCTCTCGTCTCCCTCTCGTCGGTGGAATGTCTTTGTAGGAAATCGGACTTCTGAGATTCTGAATACCATTCCCCGAGACAGATGGTTCCACATCAGGTCTGAACAGAACCCAGCAGACTGTGCTTCTCGGGGTATTACTCCATCGGATCTAGTTCAGCACCCAATTTGGTGGACTGGTCCCCATTGGTTGAGGTTGGCCTGTAGAAAATCACTTTCAAAAACACCCAGATTGTAAACAAGAAGAGAAAAAACTAAACCAGCGGTCGTGTTATATCGTAGATGTGGATCATCCATTCCAAATTCTATCACCCCGTGTTTCTTCATGGATTCGCCTGGGGCGAATCGTCGCTTTTATCTACCGTTTTATCGCAAGGACTCGTAAAATATCTAGTGAAATTTCCCATCAACTTCGAACTCCAGAGATTTATGATACTGATCCAATGGCTGCAGCATATTTGCTTTAGAGCAGACATTTCATATGACCAGAAGCATGGTCATTTCAGTGAGAGCTCTCAAATCGCTAGTCTATCTCCCTTTTTAGATGATCGACGGCTATAACGCGTTGGTGGAAGGATCGAAGGAGCAAACATCTCGTTTAACGCTAAACATCTAATCATTCTACCAAAGACACCCCATCACGAAATTCATTGCCATCGACTACCATCAACGCATGCTACATCCTGGTGTATCAGCATTATTCGTTTTGATCCGTCAGGAGTTTTGGATCATTGGCTGCAGAAACTTGCTTCGAAAGATTCCTATCCCTTGTCTCAAAGGCAATACACTTAAAGCTAGTAAGTGATCTTACTACGGAAGCATTCCTCGAAACTCTTCGCCGTTTCACCGAAAGACGTGAAAAGCCATCGCACATATACTCTAACAATGGTACAAATTTTCGCGGATCTGCCAAAGAACTGTCAGAAATGCCTAAAATGACAATGTCTAATCATCATATTGCATAAGTAGCGGAATCCCTTGCACGCAATGCCTTCACCTGGCACTTTATTCCTTCTTCGGCACCACATTTCGGTGTCTTATAGGAAGCGGGGTGAAGTCAGTTAAGCAATATCTCAAACGTGTCGTTGGTTCTGACGTTCTTACATACGAACAATTATACACTCTTCTTAGCCAAATCGAAGCCCTTTTAAATTGTCGTCCTGTGATTAGATCCACTAAACCCAGCTTATAGGTGAATCCTACTCAGCTGTTCCGGAACCATCGATTGAAATTGTCCAAAATCGTCTATCTTCTTGGAAATCACTGCAATCAAAAACACAAGGCCACTGTAGTCGTTGGACCATGGAATATTTAATTTCGTTACAACTACGTCCTCGATGGTCGCACCCACAACGCGATCTTCAAGTTAACGATTTGATGGTCATCATGGAAGCATGGAAAATGGGCTATTGGACGAGTTCTCAACATCCATCCTGGAAAAGACGGACATGTCAGAGTCGTTACCTTACGCACAGCTAATGGGAGCCTCGTTCGACCATTACATAATTTGGCAACAAGGACTTCATTGTCAATATTTGTTGCTATTGCAACTTGACTATTATCATGCCACCGAACTAGGGAAAGTTTATTTTTGAACCCCTTGGCCCTTTTTTCAAGTCTCTTACTGGATCCCTTTCTACTCGATTGCTTCTAATTGTGCCCCAGCCATTGATGTTATAACTTTAAAGAGGTTCGAGCAATGGAAGAGAATTTAAATAATTATCAATGTAGACAGTACTTGAAGGAGGAAGAAAATTTACTCACAGCCGCTCAGTAACAGTTGACTCCATAGGTTTTCCCTTTTCGTTTGTGTGCGCTGCTCCAGTGTAGGGCTCAAATTTTAAAAGGTATCCGCTTGACATGATGAGGCACCAAAATTGTAAACCATTACGGATTGGTATTCCCCTAATAAATTGTTTGCCGTTGTGGTGCCCATAGTAAGAATCCATAGCTTTGTCGAGAGAAAACGTCTCTACCAGTGGTTTTGCCAACTCTTGAAATTTTGAGTTCAAATGCTCAATAAAAGTACGGACTTTTTAACTCTGCCAAGGGGACTCAGCTTATGTATCGATGCATTAGCTCAAATCTGTTTCTCGAAATAGAAAAAGAAACAAAGGAATTATGCGCATCTTTTCTCGTTTTCCAATACATTCGACGATGAGTGTTAAAGTTGCATCCAGATAGAAGTAATATTGAAAAATACTTAAGTATTTCATCCGGCTTCAGGTACTGGCCCTTTTGTAAGGCGTATAAATTGGATTCCTTGCAAATTTTTTCCAAAATTTCGTCGTCAAATATTGGGCGAAAAACATTAATGGGCATAAAATTATTTTCTCGCCACTCTTTCACGCATTCGGGCTCCACCGCCGCTTCAGCTGGAAATTTTAAAGTGCAATCAAGCTCTTTGTTGTTCGGGACTCTTTTGCTTGTTATACATTGATTTTTCGTCGTTTTTTGCGACTAGAAGGAAAGCAATCATGCGCACGGGAAAAACTAGGAACATTATCAAGATCCTCGGTTATGTCCAAGTTTGTCCTCTCAATATACGAGGGCGGGTCAATAAGTCCGTGATTTTTTGAATTTCTGACCTCTTTACTGAAACAGCAACACTGCTCCTGTCAACAGGCATCTGTCAGTTGACTCCTGTCAAAATTTAAACTTGCTGCGTCGGTTAGTTTGTGTTTGACAGCTATTTTTATCAGACTACTCACTAATTTGAGGAGAAAGTGGAAAAAAGTGAATTTCGTGTGCTTATTAAGCATTATTTCTTGCGAAAAAAAACCATTACCGAGACCAAGGCTAAGCTTGATAAATACTATGGGGACTCTGCACCATCGATTTCAATGGTAAAAAAGTGGTTTACTGAATTTCGTTGTGGCCGTACAAGCACTGAAGATGCCGAACGTCCTGGACGCCCAGTTGAGGTCTCTACACCCGAAACAATCGAAAAAATTCACGATATGGTGTTGGCCGACCGAAGATTGAAAGTGCGAGAGATTGTGGAAGCCGTAGGGATCTCGCATGGCTCAGTGGTTTCAATTTTGAACGATCACTTGGGCATGAGAAAGCTTTCCGCAAGATGGGTGCCGCGTTTGCTCACAGTCGACCACAAACGCAATCGTGTAACAACTTCACAGGAAGGTTTGGCGTTGTTTAATCGCAATATGGAGGAGTTTTTGCGCCGTTTTGTAACCGTGGACTAAACATGGATCCATCACAACACACCAGAGAACAAACAACAGTCAAAACAGTGGGTTTCTAAGGGTGAATCGGCGCCAAAGAAGGCCAAGGTGGGTTTGTCAGCCAATAAAGTTATGGCGACTGTTTTTTGGGATGCACGCGGGATAATCCACATTGACTACATTCAAAAGGGAAGAACAATCAATGGGGAATATTATGCCAACTTATTGGACCGATTCAATGACGATTTGAAAAAAAAAACGACCTCATTTGGCCAAGAAAAAAGTTCTTTTCCACCAAGACAATGCAAGGGTGCACACATGTGCAGTTGCCATGGCAAAAATCCATGAATTGGGCTATGAATTGCTCCCTCATCCACCCTATTCTCCAGATTTGGCTCCGAGCGACTACTTCTTGTTCCCAAACCTGAAGAAATGGCTTGGTGGAAAAAGATTTGACTCCAATGATGAAGTCATCTCGCAAACAAAGGCCTATTTGAGGACCTCGACAAATCATTTTTTTTGGAAGGGATAAAAAAATTGGAGAAGCGTTGGACAAAATGTATAGAGCTCAAGGGAGACTACGTTGAAAAATAAAATTATTTTTTTATCAAAAAATCTGTGTTTTAATCCAAAAGTCACGGACTTATTGACCCGCCCTCGTACCTTGTTGCTACATTTTTCACAGCAGTTATTTCAATTTTCTGTCGCAAAATATCTTTTCCAAGGTCACTTACAGTTGCTTCCCTACCCTCATCGTCGCTGCCGGCGTCGTCTATATCACTGTCGGCTCTATCAATTGCACCAACAAGAACAACCTCCATAGAATCTGTTTCATTTATTCCGAGTCCAGCAGCTTCTTCTTTATTTAATTCCCATTTTATCACCTGCTTATGCCCGGCGTATGAAATACCATACGTTAAAATTTAACAAACAATATTACTTTTATACTATGTTATTGAAACTCAAAACAGCATCCACATATTAGTGCATTGAATATATAAGAAATATTTATAAATATTTCGGATAAATACACAAAAAACAGATATACTATATTGCCTACAATCTCTTCATTTTTTTGCACAACACTTTGACTGTCCCTGCACTGATAATTGCAAACCACTGAATGTAATTGAGAGATCAATTGCATTTTTTTTCTTGTCTGCATCTGCTTCTCTCTCGATTACTTTCAAATTTTACCGCTTGCTATGACTGGCAGATTTAAAAAAAAATAATCATGCAAGTACCACTCTGCGTATGATGAAGCATACGGTGGGCAGTAGTGGTATTGCCGATTTATTATAAATAGTTGCCATGAGAGATAGAACTATCACCTTCTATACTGTTCCGGTATCAACTATCGCTTGTCATTCCCTGATTGAATCTTTCAAGCTCTAAATATTTACCCGCATACTGCGTTGAAATCAAGATCCAGACGTGTTCTTGGTACAGCAAGTATAGCAAGTGGCGAAATTCCGGAAACTTCAACTCAGCCTTAAGGTGACATTGTTAAGCACTCAACCCATTATTGTAAAACTATTAAATAACAACAAACTTGGAAGATTGCTAGCGGCGGTTAACTCTAAACTGAAAAGACATATTTTAGTGTGACTTTGATGAGCTTTTCACTCATGCATATGTTATTTAAAAATGTACGAGTATTTTGGGAATTGAACTGCGAATATGAAGACTTTCATGAAGAAAATAGTGTCGGAGAATACTAAGCTAACACATAGTTCCGCCAGTCTTCGGAGAATGGCACATAATTTCCTGTTGGAGTAGGAGACATCAAAGTTAATCAGTCGGCAAACCGTTTATTGTAAAAGATTCTAAAGTGAATCTAGGAGAACCACTACCTAGCCAGCATTTTTTGTTGACACAGAAGAACTGAAAGAACCAGCATCAGCTGAGAAAATAAGCTGCCACAACTAAAAAAGGAAAAGAGCCTGCTCTGGGTGTTCAATTTGCCAGAACACAAATGCAAGAAGTAGCCACCCAGGGTGTGCGAAATAAATTCTCCGAAAAATGATAATCAAGTGCAGCAGCTGTGAAAGTGAACCTGGGCATCTTCAGCTAGCCTTATCTTTTATCAGCTTCTTCCAGAGCTCTTAGTGAAGTCTCGTTTCATTTACGTGTACCAGCCTTATGGTATGTACATTCTCTGCTGCGTCGCCTCCCTGATTTTGGATTCGAAAACTTTTGGGCCGAAGCTGGGATGTTCATGATCAACAAAGTCCAATTATCAGGTCCCTGTCCCTGTGACTTAGAGGATTGCGATAATTAAGGTTTGATCTTACGAGAGATCGCCTCAATGCCACTGCTGATCCGTTGATAACGAAGAAGTGCTCTAGTGCGACACTCTTTTTCTTCTCACTTGTCAACAGCAGCCAACGAAGTCCCACAAAGTTTGGGTCGCCTTCCTTTCGTCAGAGTTAGTAGGTTCCAAAACTTCACCGCGTGGAGATGTGAATAAGATTTAATTTGCAGAGACTTAAGTGTCGACGTTTCTGTCTGCAACAAGAGTAATTGGCACCGCTATCTAATTAGCTAGTTAAAAGCTGTTGATAACTATGATGATACGCAATTATGAAGTACAATAGTTATATATACATGTACATCTCCTTGACTGATTTCTGATCGGTAAACTGTGATCCAATCGGCGCAATTCGATCCAATTAAATTATCTTGCGACTACCAGCATACCATTTTAAGGGAATTTCAACGAAGAAAGTATACACACGGTAAGATCGCCAGGGTCGCTTCTAATCGAGTCTCCTTTGACCTCTTGTCAAATCCGATGCCGCCAATATTAAACGTGGAATACCGATAGAACCACTGGTAAGGACCTATCAAAGGGACTGCTCCCGAGCACTACGAGCACAAAAGAAGGTAAAATATCCAGTATCTTAAGGTGTTGGTCGAATGTATTTATGTCAATAATAATATCGTCGAAGTAAACAAATTAGTGTGGCTCCAGATCAGCTATAAGTGAGTGAGCGCGATCTCTCCTCCATGGGGATCTACCAGTAGGCTGACTTTATATCTAATGACTTCAAATATTTGGCGTCCCTAAGTTTATCTAATGTCGTTGATATGACCAAAGCTTCCAATTGCCCTACTTCGGCGGAGTACATGATCAGAGATCTCATGAATGGCAGTCATAGAGGCAACCTACTGTTGGCAAGAGTAGCTCCACACTAGTGATCTTAAATCCGGGACGATTCCCGATAGTGGCAAAAAATTTGCAACAAGGATCACGGTGTGTGATATCACTGAGATAACGAGATATTGGATAAACACGAGCCGACTTTGTATCTCAATTTGCAGAGACACGACCCTCACGACATCTACTCTGGGAAACCCCATTTTCCCATGACGTATTCGCAGAAACAGTTTCTAAAACATGTGTTTGGGATTGAAGTAGGTATACGCTCCGTGGTGTGATGTAGCAAACTTGGTAGTTCTACCTCTGCATACAATTTTAATAGTAAATATTGGTGCTTAGTCAATTTAGCCTCCACAATAAGAAACAAAACATCATCCGGACATGTTAGTGTGAAAGAATAATTAGATTGACAGATTGGCAAAGATTCGATTCCAAAATCACTTGAAACAGTGCACTGGTTTATTCCGGTTTAAGTGTAGCAGGCAGGGTTTTTCTGAATTCTCTCCATCGTTCTAAGTCAATTTACTGAACGTGTCGTAGAAAAAGATGCAGAAGTTATCGGCATCAAGTGATCCAGCCGTCTTTTTACGTCTAGTTTAACGTCTTTGGCGCTTAGTTGGCTTAGTCTTCTTTTCACTATCTACTACGACAAGGCAATCAAAAAGCAAAGAGCTAAGGTTTAAGTCTACCCCAAACTGTACCGCCATGTAATTAGGTAAAGTATCCGATTGTCAGGCACGACGCTGATACCGGCAATGATGTGAAGTATCTGGGACTACATCTAGACAGCATACTACTCTGGAAGTGTCACACTGAGGACAAAACGAACCAGTCTTGTCTATGCATCACCGGTGTAATGCGTACATGCCCAGCCACTGCAATGGAGGTGCTATTGGAATAAACTCCCCTACAATTCATTGTCACAGAGGCGGCGGACAAACCTATTCTAAGAATAGCAAAACTCTTGGTTATTCCAAGAGATGACAGCTTTCAGAAGTACAACTTTGAAAAAATTTCTCAACGAAGCTCAGAAACAAGATAGAATGGAGCGATGAGTCCACAATCTATGGACTGAGCAACCACACAATAAAGTGTTATACAGACGGCTCGAGAACTGATGAAGGAACTGGTGCAGGAGTGTTAAGGCCAAGACCGAAACACCATGAATCCATGGGCAAGAGTACCAGCATCTTTCAATCAGAAATATGCGCCATAGAAAGATGCGTTCGAATCAATCTCGAAAAGAATTACAGAAACTGTAACATAGCAATAACGTCAGATAGTCAAGCAGCTATTAAAGCACTGGACCCCTTTGTCAATAAATCCATACTAGTATGGGAATGCCTACAAAGTCTCAACAAATTGGGCAAGAAAATAGACTATCTATCTGCTGGATACCAGGCCATGTGGGCATTATTGGTAACGAGGCGGCGGACTCTCTAGCGAGAAAAGGGGCAGCAGAATCCTTTATGGGACCTGAAGGAGATTACAATCTAAAAAGATTTAAAGCATGTATCAGTTTTAGCAAAAGTAACCTACGCATCCTAACTGGTTTCCTAAAGGGGCATTGCAAACTCAGGGAACACCTAAGGAAGATAGGGGTATCAGATGAAGGCCTCTGCAGATTCTGCAATGAGTCCACCGAAACTCCAGAACACATACTGGAATCCTGTGGGGCACTGACCCAAGAAAGGTTTAAATATTTGGGAAACCACCAAATTCAAGAAAAGGATTTACCATCCACGGATCCACTGCTAATTCTCAGATTCATAAAATAAACTGGTCTGGATGATGTGCTCTGAGTAGGTTTTCCGTGTCAAGGCCAAAGCCAGAGCATTAACACTTCAACATAATTCGTGGTGAATTAAGCTGTGAGGGGGCTCTGAAAGACGGAGCAAACCTCTCCAAGGTATAAGTAGGGGGCACGATAGACCACAAGGTCGCAGTGTACTACACCCTATATATCATTAATATTATTAATTAGGTAAAGTAAGTATGTGTAAGGATCATGGGGTTGAATTTGTTTTCACTCAGAAGTTCTAAGAAAAAAATAATAATGTCGCCAATAAGTCGATATTCCATCTCCGCATTTTGTATTTTTCTGGGTATTCCTTCCCTTCTTCAACACAAATTAAATTCAAATCGTTGGCCAAAATTTACAAACTGAAATTCGGAGCAAGTCGTAGCATAACACTGGCAGATACTCATTCCATTTAACGCCAATGATACCTTAACCCTTCCATAGCTAAGCTTCATCACAATTAAGCCACAAAAACAAAATGCAATTACTTGTGCAAATACTCGTAGAACGTATGCTTGTGATAACTATGTACTTTCTGTTCAGTAGAGTGAACACTAGCTCCCAGTTAACCCGAGAGGACACATGGGATCCAACCAATACCATCACCAGTCAAGTTGTTCAGTTGCTCAGCCCTCTAACCCATTAGAATGGTTGCAAACCAATTTTTACCAACAGCCGAGTGAAACCAAACTCTATATAGGTATGTGTAGGTAAACTAGATGTCAGGTTTGTGTTGGATAGAAGCAGAGCATGAAATATTTAGAAGGGCTTTCGTCGCATATTTGCACTGAGAAGGCATCATATGTACGTCAACCCTTCCAGCTTCAACCGAATATTCTTCTACAAAAACCAAAAAAAAAAAAAAAAAGAAAGAAAACTGGATATGGAAACTTCTGGTAGTAAGCCCATGCACCATACAATAATCTGACTAGTCTGGCACCTTCATACCCTTCTCCTCTGACAGAGTTACATTATAACTTGTCTTAGTCTGGCTGAGTGAAAATGGGATTTTCTGGATCAATTATATTTTTGGGCGATCTATTATGTTGTTCATTGCTGCATCAATAAATGAGTTTTCAGCTCTTGGTGCAGGAATCTCATCCTGGTTCTAGTCATCCATGTGTGGTCAACGGACGTCGATGAGATGTGATCGGTATTATTGTGTGGCTGCCGCATGCAGTAGGATATTTTCAAGCCTAAGCCATGCCAACACTGATGAAATAATATTGTACTTTCACATGTGTTCACAGTAATCTTATTCTGTGGCATACTCGCACTAAAGTTTTCGAACCAACCACACCGAAGAAGGGAGAACATTTTTCAAATTGATGTGATACCAGACCGAAAGTCAATGTGTGAACTGAAGTTTACTAAAATCGGATAGACTTCAGGCTATGCAAGGGATATGGCAATAAATTCTTCGCATATTTTCGAAAAGTGTTTTAAGTCCCATTTATGTAAGATGAGAGATGAACTCGAGTATGCCGGAGATGATTTATGTATAACATCTGTTTGGATCCATAGAATTTCGAAAACAATGAAAAAGATAATTGTTTCTGGTGATTTCATTTGAAATTCAATGTGAATGTCGGGGCTCTTGTGGGCAGTACAGGATGACGTGGAAGGCAATGATGTTATTTCTAAAATGAGGTTTTGTTCCATGTCATGTTCATTTTGTAAAATTTAATTTGAAATTGTAGATTGGTTCTGTTGAAAATCCTTACAAAGGCATATTGAGTCAAAGTTATTTCAAAGACCAGACAGGCATTTTACATTAAATACAACTCAAGACTCTAACAGACAAGGTAATGATTTTGAAGACAGTTAATGACGCTTTAGGGTATTTAAGAAACATCCATACGACACAAAGGCCCATTAAGACTATAAGTTGTCCTGTGATTTCGGACGAAAAGGTGGGCAGATCTTAGCTTACACAGGTTGGTATTGGGATTTGGTAGCGAATTGTGGGACAGTCGATGATCCCGGTTAAGAGTTTGTGGATCAAGAGTATATCGGCGGGGTCCTGACATTTTTCCAAAGTCACGAGACCGAGTAGTTTGAGTCGATTAACATTGGGGGTTCGCCCATAGTAGCCCGCGTAAAGCGAAAAGTAGAAATCAGCGTTTGACAGCTTCATGCGCAGAATATGTAAATGGTAGTAAGGAGACCATATCTCGCTGTCATACTCAAGAAGTGGATCAACCACGGTTATGTACATAGATTTGGTGACATAGGATTCGGAGAATTCTTTAAACCATCGTTTGACAAATTCGAGATCGGAATTAGCTTTTCTAATTAGGGAATCAATATGCGCGCGAAAATTGAGAGCTGTATCACAGATGACACCCAAGTCCCACATTGAAGTGAAGGCAGCTACTCTCTGATTAGATAAATAACACGTGTGGGTTGGAAGTGCCAAACGCTTGCGGGAGTAACAGATGGCTTTACACTTTTTTATGTTGAGCTGGAGGAAGTTTTTTTGGGATCATATCATCTTGGATGGCAGCGATTAGTATAAGACCTGCTGGCCTTACATCTTCTGACAGGCGCTGGTTCTTTATATAACGAAAATGAGCCCCTTCAGCCGAACGTCTTGCAGCTTTGCTAATAAGCCCTACTTCACGCCTCCCCGTGGCGCCATCTGGTAATCTCACTGGTGATTGCGAACTGAAGGGGACAAATAGCGAGTTTCCTGAGCCATAATTCAGAATTAGTGTCGGAAAAACAAAACAAGATCTAATCCGGGCTACTCTGACATATTGGGAACTCAGGCGGTAAGGATTTCCAAGACTAAGTCAGGGTCTTAAAAAAGAGATAGTGGCGGACGAGCCATATATGGGCCAACGGCAGCGCTTAGATCCCGGAACGGCTTCGGTGTGAAGCATTAAAAATGAAACTGGTCCTCCAGGTTGGGGGGTGTGCCGCCGGGGTAACTGCCCAGCCATTTAAAATAAAACATAACTTACGAAAAACCAACAAACTATGGACGGATCTACCGTTGACAACTCACGCAAACGATTTAAGAACAATGAGCTTCGGACATCCACGTGGAATGTTAGATCGCTTAATAGACCACGTGCAGCCGAGCAATTAGCGGAGGCCTTAGACTGCTGCAAAGCAGACATAACCGCTATCCGAGAAATGCGATGGGATGGGCCGGACAAAAAGAAGATGAAAAACTGCGTAATCTACTATGGCGATTGCTTTCGACGGCAAAAGCAGCGCTTATTTGGATGCGGATTAAGACAAGAAGTCGTGAGCTTCCGGCATGTGAGCGAGCGCCTTGTAACAATCCGCATTAAGGCTTAATTCGCCAACATTAGCCTTATATGCACGCACGCTCCTCCAGAAAAGAAAGGTGACGAAACCAAAGACAGCTCCTATGAGCTTATGAACAAGACCTAAGGGACCTTAGCTGTGACAGAAGAGAGATCATCATATCCTTTTCCGGTCGAGTGTCTCTTAATCTCTTAAGAGGTACACTGTTGTCAGTTTCAAACATCGGAGAGCAGTGATAACAAAAAGCCATCTGAGATGTTGCCTCTGATGTGCTCAACCGATGTTTCATACAAGTACTATGCTCTATCAGCAAAAGAGGAGAGACGAACACCGGCTTCTCAGGCGGAGGAAGAAAGACCATAAGAAGCACGCGATCGAGGAAACTGACAGATGCTATTCCAGGAATAAGGTTCGGAAGTTTCACCAAAAGGTAAAAAAAACATGCTGCGTAAACAAACCCCGAACCGAAACCTGTACAAATCAACAAGGGAATATCGTGGTAGAATCGCAGTCGATGCTGATGATTTGGAAAGATCATTTCTGCAGTCTGTATAACGGCGAAGACGAACCAAATACCGCATTCAGCAGCATCAACCTGGACGATGATGACCAACAATTCCGTCCATCCGACCTGGATGATGTGAAGATAGCTATATCGAAGCTTAAGTCCAACAAAGCAGCTGGAGCGGACGACCTAACTGCCGAGCTCTTCAAAGCGGCAGGCGATGACTTGGTTAGGAGCATACACCAACTCATCTGTAAAATATGGTCGGACGAAAGTATGCCTGATGAATGGAACCTCAGCATTGTTTGTCCAATTCTCACGAAAGGAGACCCTCTGAACTGCGCCAACTACAGAGGCATCAGTCTCCTTAACATCGCATATAAGATCTTATCCGCCGTATTGTGTGAACGCCTGAAGCCGTTCGTCAACAACCTGATAGGTCCATATTAGTATGGCTTCAGGCCAGGAAAGTCCACCATCGACCAGATATTCACACTACGGCAGGTCTTGAAGGAAACCCATGAGCTTCAGAACGACACAGACCACCTACTCATCGATTTTAAGGCCGCGAATGACAGCATTTATAGAGACGAGCTACACAGAGCAATGTCTAGTTTTGGCATCCCTGTCAAACTCGTCCGTCTGTGCAGGATGACGATGGAGAATGCACGCTGCTCCATCAAGGTCGGTAATGATCTCACCGAGACCGTTGATGTCCAGAAAGGATTTAGACAAGGCGATGCGCTGTCATGCGATTTTTTCAACATCGTACTTGAAAGAATAGTGCAAAACTCACGAGCAAACACAAGAGGCGCTATCTTTCAAAAATCCGTCCAACTACTCGCATACGCCGACGATATTGACATAATCGGGAGAAAGCAGCGTGATGTCAGTGGCGCTTTCGTGAGTATTGAGACGGAAGCGGCGAAAATGGGTTTAGCGGTCAATGAGGGCAAGACCAAGTATATGCTGTCAAACAAAAAGGACACTGAACACCGACGTCTCGGCAGAACATCACCTTCGACAGATATAAATTTGAGGCAGTTAAGGACTTTGTCTACCTAGGCTCCGCTTCAAATTTAGACAACGACACCAGCGCTGAGAACAAACGATAAATAATTAATGCCAATCGCTGGCAATAAGGCAATTGACTAGCAGAGCCCTCTTTCGAACAACAATTGTTGCCCTAAATAAAACCTTAATAATCCCAGTCCAGCTCTATGGCGCAGATGCATGGACATTATCAGAATGGGGGATGAGGGTGCTCTTGGCTGCTTCGAGAGTGAATCCAGAGACTGAGATGGCTGGGTCATGTAGAGCGTATGGATACCAATGCTCCGGTCCGAAAAGTCTTCGAATCTGCTCACGGGGGACAGCGCAGTAGAGGAAGACAGAGACTCAGGTGACGCATTCAAGTGGACGAGGACCTCAGCCAACTTAGCATGCGAAACTGGATAGCTGCCTCCAGGGATCGAGCTGGCTGGAGAAGCTTGTTGACTGAGGTCCAGGGCCCACCCAATCTGTAGCACCACTTAAAGTAAATGAGTAAGTATTATAATCATCTTGTTGAGAGCTATGTAGGCTTGAAAGCTCTCTATACATTTTCATATCATAGGCATAGATAGATATGTAAGAGTTCTTTATGACGTTAACAACATCCTTAATATTCATGGTAAAAATTAATTAACCACGGGACTGCATTGTGGAAAACCCAAGGTGGCAAGAATTGGGTTAGAAAAATGGGAATTAAAATGGGCAAAATAGTAGCGTTCTTTAAGAAAGGAATTAATCCAAGATGTCAGTCTAGGTTCGGAACCAAGAGCATTGAGTTTGAATAGAATTAACTTGTGCGAAATTTCATCAAATGCTTTGCTGAAATCCATGGCGATTACAACAATTTCTCTCCCTTGCTCTAGGGCGAACAGTGTACGAGAAACATATTCAATGAGGTTAGTGGTCCCTTATCTGGTTAGTTGAAATATTGATTTAGATTGAAAATATGGTGCATCATAAACAATACTTTCAAAAAACTTTGGGATGGAAGACAGTTTAGCATTAAGGCTAAAATTTGTGATATCGTGCTTGTGTACTTTTTTGTAAATAGGCGTAATAAAAGCATTTTTCCAGAGATAAGGAAGATAAGAAAAACAAAAGATAAGATAAGAACCCTTCAGACATATTGTAGATAGTTTAAAAATATTGGTGAATTAGATTTCATTAAAACAACTGTGGACAAGCCATCAGGTCTAGTAACTGCGATGAAGTAATTTCAACTGACGACGGTGATGTTTGACAATAGTTGTTCAGTTCTTCAACGAGGGTCATTTGGGGTTGATCTAGAGTCACACACATTCTTCTATCCTCAGTATCACAAATGCTTCCAAACAACACATCCGGGAAAAAACATACAAAATTGACTTAGCCAGGATGCGGTGTTGGTTTATGGGAGACAACGACGTCAGATGTCACTCTCTGTTAGGAAAACTATTATCAGTCTTCCAAGCAGAGATAAACCCAATTCTGATACCAAAAACTATATTGTTATGAATCATTAGAGGGATCGAAGCATTTGCATCAGAAGCTTCCCAGCGACTCCGACAGTGCAAGGCTTCATTGAAGTCCGTAGACGGAAGTCTGAACTAACTGAGTTTTGTATGAGTCTCAGGACACAATGGGATGGCAGTAAATAAATTCCCCGATGAACTTGCTAGGCATGACCAAAAGCAAAGTTTTGCAGGATCCGAGCTTACATTGGGTCTGCCTGTGTCCTGGGTTAGGATTTCCATAAATCCAGATTCCATGACTATTCAGTTTTCTGACAGACCAAAAGAATGATTCCCTGTCCCTCAGTAGGAAAGACTGCGTGCCACTTACCCTGCTCGTAACGGGAGGCTACACTCTCGTTAAGCACTTAAATGTGCTGAATAAAAGTGAAAACGATAAAATGCTTGCTGTGAAAGTGATGCGTGAACAGCGTGGAGCACTACTACTGTGAATCTCTTGGCTACGCTCGCATGAGGCTGCAGCAATGTCAATTAACCTAATTTTAGATGAAGTGACGTGAAGTCTATGATTTTTGATTGTGCTGTCAACAACAAATCAACAATTATTTATACCAAATATTTCTTTTCTGTTGTGGTCATCGTATAGGTAGTTTATGTCACAGTTTTCATCTTTATGCTGTTTGGCCTAATCGCAGAGCTTTCTGTAGGGCGATTATATCTGCATTACTGTGGTGTAATTATAGGTGCATCCTACCCTAATCGTGTAACACCCAACAACACTAAAATCATTAACGTTCGATCGGTGAAAATATAGTCAACTTTTATGTGAAGCATTCTGGATTAAAAGATTTATACCTTTGCAGTTGGACCATGGAAGGAAGCGGCTGATTTTTTCTTGGTTTGCATTTGTCCATGACTGAATACACGAGGAGCCAGATCTTTATTTTTGGGCGGGTGAGAAGTGGAGAGAGGAAATTCTACTTACAGATTCTGTAGAGGCTTACTGTAGTGTGAGACAATGGTCGGTTTAAACAAACCTAATACTCACTCAAATCCCACACGTTTGCGCATGGCTTAAATCAACCCTGGAGCTGCGTTAGTTTTACCTTAGAATAGATCTACTGTTCAAGTTCTTGAAGAGCCGCGACACCAACGAGGAAGCTCGTCTTTCAGTCTAAAGGACACCCACCGCCGCACCCAAAGGGATACTGTGGTCTCTTATCGGTAAACCTCTACTCACTCTACTGGAAACCCGTAGCAGTTAGAAATATGCACACTCAATGCAGCTTGCCTCCATATCAACTAAATCAGGAGACATAGGCCCTTCACCGCCTGCTCTTCTCATTTCTTTTAGATTACTATAGACTGAGCATAGTAACCTACGGTCCTAGTGGAAAAGAGGTTTTCGAAAGTGATAATAAGGTTTAGCCAGTTCCCTTATAACTGTCGTTACTAATGACAGCTTGTGCAAACAGAGAAAGTGTCCATGAAGTGTTTAAAAGTCGCATCTGAGCGATGCTTTCAGTGTCATGCGGTGCAGAGCGAGAGCTTCAAAGTTGTGAAAACTTATTTCAAAAATCGCCAAACATATCCATTCAACGGTTGCAGCGAAATTCTGATTTTAATAAACATAAAACATGAAGTGTTCTATTGGGGAAGAACGGAATACCCATTCGATTCGCTACCCTGCACACCACTTGGAGCTGTGTCCATCGCTAGAGATCCATGATAACTGATTTATTCTGTTCCCCGACACACAGTTCGCTCCACTGACTAGGAGGGTTGGGTAAGGTTGAGCTCGAAAAGGGTGTAATTTAATACTTTTGGATTATTTTTTACTAAGTTGTCGGAAGTCGCTAGTTTATGTAAATATTAAAATCCAGTCGGTCGAAATATTGGTCGAACCTAAAGTGCCAATCATTCGAGGAAGGAGGCAGAGGCGGCTCTGCCTGGAGTAAAGGCATCAATAGCGTCAACTTGTCTTTTTAATACACCCTCCCACCAGAGCTGATGAAATGAAAAGTGCGTTAAACCCTGAGAAATGGTGCAACCCACTTAAAGGTGAGCAAAATGATACCATTTCGGAATTTCTCATTTCCCACCAAAGAATTAAATAGAATGTAGTACACCTAGTCGTATGTATACATATTATTAAACCCATGCTGGTTGTGAAAATTGTGAAAATGCACCAGCAAGCTAATGTGTAGAAATATTGCAAGGCTAACTTAGCACTGAATAACCGAATGAATGACTTGAGCACACTTTGTTCGAACTCAGTTTTTTGATGGAACAAAGATGGGTTTCCACAATGCCGCCTGATCTTAGTTAACTGGTTATGCTTGTTTGGACTTCTTCCATTAATTAAAAATCATCTTACCCAAAGCCCAAGGTCACTTCCAAAGATACAAAATTATTCAAAAGGCCCACATGCACGGACGAACCCGAGTATGAATAATACTATGAACCCAGTTCTACCTTTTATTGCGAACGCCTTTGGAACCACCAATTGTCTGGCATAACATGGATAACACCCAACTGGGTCATGTTGTTTCCTTCAAGATAAACGGTCACAGTTTCTGCCATACTCTGGTTTACTCTTCGTATTTCGTATGTTATTACATATTGCCTGCGGCACACACCATTGTACCATAAAAAAAAATCTCAGAATCCCAAAACCTCATATCCCAGATTCTCAGGCGTAGGACGCTTCTTATTTTCCCCACACTCATGGATAGAAATGGAGAACTTGGTCAGGCTTAACATGGAATATGGGACTACTGAATGTTTTCCTCGTCATTTATTTTGTCTGGTTCACAGTTCGCCCAAGGGTAAGGTAAACCAGTTCCTTGGAAAAGGTTATTTCATTTACTGTATTAACGATTTATGTACATCTTGTAAGAAAAGAAGAAGAAAACATTTTTTTATTTGTTGCTGTATGGGACGACCAGAGAAGAAGTCGAAGACAAAAGGGCTAACTACTCGATGATGCATGAATTCATAACATCAAATATGAGGAGTACATATCTAAAACATTTCATAAAGAATCAGGAAAATATAAACAATAACAACAACAAGCTCCGTAAACAAAAGAAAAAATCAAAAATGTTACATGAGAAACAATCAAAACAAAAATAAGCAGAAGGGTGGACTTATTAAGTAGGCCTTTCCCTACGTTAAATTTTTATTTTTACTTTTTCCCATAAATATTGTACCTACGTTGAAAAGGGTGAGTCACTGGGTCCAGTTTGTGGGATCATTTTATTACTGAAGTGTAACTAGAGACAGGGACTGAAAAGTAAGTACTTTCGGTTTTCGAAATTCACTTTGAAATCGTTTTTTTTCAGACCTGACTTACAGCTGGCTTCTTAGTATAGAACTTCATTTCTCATGATCCCTATGTGATTAGGTACTCAATTTCTTGTTCTTCTTATCCATTTTTACTTATAGGGTAGGCTAATGTTGCAGACCGTAAAACGCGTCTACATACTGCTCGGTCCTGGATTGCTTCAATGTTTAGCCCCAGGCGTTGTTGCGCATTTGCCATCTGAGAAATCCAGGAATTCTTTTTCCGACCTAGTTTCCTTACAGTTGGAGGAGTACCGTAGTTGATAGTGCCTTTCTAACCGGATTTTCCGCAGATCTTCTTTGAACGTGGCAATACCAACTTATTCTATACGCCTCAAGCTGTTCGGTTACCGAATTCTTTATATGTAGACTTCCTCTTATACGCGTAGATCTAATGCAATCGCGTTTAGTGACTCCACTAGACATCCTTAACATTTTCATTTCCGCTGCCGTCATTTTGTTTTGAAACGCTTCGTACATTGTCCAGCACTGTGAACCGTATATAAGAGCTGGTCCAACAACCGTGGTGTAGAGTTTCCCCTTTAATTTAAGTGGAAATTTTCGGTCGCAAAAGATTCCCGAATTTTCCCGCCATTTCATCCATCCCACACTCACTCTGTGGTTTACGTCGTCGTCACATTTCGCTTCCATCTTAACGATTGATCCTAAGTACTTAAAGATGCGTAAATGGGCACGTCAAATGCTCCATCTTTGATCGACTTATTTTAAACCCATTTCTCTCTAGCGCATTTCTCCATGAATCTAAGGCATTCTGTAAATCTTCGACGTTATCGGTTAGTATAACTGCGTCGTCAGCGAAAAGAATTGGCGTTACATTTGCTTCGCGCATGCAGTCTTTTAAAAGATAGTCGAATACTAAGTTAAAGCGAAAAGGGCTAAGCACGCTTCCTTGATGCACTCCGATATTAACTGGAAATTCTGTCGTTAGTCCAGCAGAGCTTTTAACCGCAGTTTTCACGTTTCCGTACATGTCTTGTATTATTCCAACATACGTTTCCGGTACGTTTTGAGACCTCAGCGCGGCCCATATGAGATCCCTAGGCACTCGATCGAATGCTTTCTCGAAGTCGATAAAAACCATGTGTAAATCCTTAGACGAATCTCGGTGCTTTTCCATTGTTATTCGTAGGCTTTGGATAGCGTCCACCGTCGATCTTCCTTCAACAAATCCACACTGGCTATTATCGAGCTTTATTATTTGCCGAAGACGTTCGTTTAAGACTCTTTCGACGATTTTCATTGTGTGTGACATAAGCTTGATTGAACGATAGTTGTTGCATTCTCGAGTGTCGCCTTTTCCTTTGTATAATGGAACCAAGAAGCTACTTCTCCATTGATTCGGCAAAGGCTGTCCACATTTTAATTTACTTAAAAGTTTCGATAGCCATTCGCTGCCGATTCCCTCCATCTTCGACCAAAACTCTGATGGAATGCTGTCTGGTCCCACCGCTTTCCCCCGCTTCATTTTTCCAATTGCTATACTTATTTCTTCGATTGAAAAGTCCGAAACTTCCTCCTCGAATAGACCAGCTGTCGGCACGATATCACGTGGAAACTGTTTGTTAAGCAACTCCTTGCAGTATTCAAGCCACCGGTCACAAATTTCCCTTTCATTTGTTAATAAGCGACCGTCTGCGTTTTTGATGTATTTCGGCGAGGTTATTTCCATTGAATTTTTTCTCCTCTGTGCAGCGAGCTTAAGAATATTTGGCATTTTAGTACTGTACGACGTTTGAACTTCTTGGATAGCTTGTCTTCTATCCGCCGATCGTGAGGATATTTGTTCCAACTCCTGGTACAGGTTTTCCGCTGCTGCCGCTCGAGTTCGAGCCAGGACTGTCTTTGCGATCTTTTTAAGACGCTCGTATTCAAGAGCCAGTCGAGCGTTTTCGATATCATCGCTCCGATCGCATTTTGTCCACGCTTGGAATGCATTTTTTTGTCGGCAATAGCTCGTTTTGTTTCGTCATTCCACCACCATGTTTCTTTGTCGACGTGATGGTATCCCGATATAGTCCCCAGAAGGGACTTTGCGAGTGTTATGCATTCCTCGTGCATGCTGTTCCACATTTCTTGCGGGCTAAGTGAGTCTGCTATACCATTTCTATTATTTCGGTGGTTCCGCTGTGAAGAATTCTGTAATGAGCAGACGGTGTTGACTTACTGGCGATTCTCCAAGTATTACCTTACATTCCTTAACACGGTTTCTCATCGACATTTTACAGAAGTGATAATCTATTTGCGTTTCGTGGCCTCCGCTGCTATAGGTGATAAGATGTCGTTGATGTTTAATAAACATTGTATGTAAGACGGTTAAGCCGTAAGCCCTACACGCTACAAAGATTTCTTCGCCAGCTGAATTTCTGGTTCCAAAGCTTTTACCGCCGTGGAAGTCCTCATAATCAACATTTTTTTCTCCGACGTGGCCATTTGAATCTCCGCCTACGGAGAGCATCTCATCGATAGGTATATTTCTAAGCAAATTATCGAACTCTGACAATAATTTATCTTTTTGTGGAGCGTACACGCTAACAATGTTCCACGTTTCATTGTGTATGACGAGTTTTACACTCATTAAGCGGTCGCTTATTTTAAAAATACCAACGGTTTTGCTAAGGAGATCCGCTGGAACTACGATACCAACATCGTTTCGTCCATTGACGGCTCACTGGTAGAACATTTTAAATACTTTAGTTTTTAAATCAAGGCGATGGCGATGGCGATGGCGCGATAGTTAGCTCATTGGACTATCACGCAGAGAGTCTAGGTTCGATTCCTGGCTGGATCACCAACAACTTTTCAAATCGCCATCCCCTTTCGGCGGGCAATGGCAAACTCCGGAAAGTAAAATTGCCTACGAAAAAGCTTCTAAAGAGTGCCGTTCGGACTCGGCGATAAACCGTAGGCCCCGCTCAGATGTGACAAAAATGACAACATGAGCAACACAAATGAGTGTCAAGAAGCTAGGCCATGGCCCATACCGGGCTGCCAGCGCCACAGTGTTTTTTTTTTTTTTTTTTTTTTTTTTAAATCAAGGAAACGCCAACCCCACAAGCGGACCAGCAGAGATGCAGTTAAAATGGGAAACTCGTTACGCATAAGTTCGTATAACGACAAAAGGGTTAATAAAAAGATAAGAAGAACGGGTTAAGTGTAAAAATTTGAATCTATAGTACATATTCGTTGTGTGATGTTGCCGTGTCAGTGAGACAACGGGTTGGTCGAAGTGTCGAAAATATCGCTGCTGTTCAGGCGTCCGTGGCAAACGATTCAAATCAGTCAATTCCACGGCGTTCTCAAGAATTGGGCATCGCTCAGACCACATTATGGCATATTTTGCGTAAGGATTTTGGTTTACACTCATACAAGATCAAGCTGACTCAAGAATTGAGGCGACGTACGTTCTCCGATTGGGTTCTGGAGAAGATGCGCCAAGATGGTGAATTTCAAGGCAAAATCGATTGGCCGCCTAGTTCGTGCGATTTAACACCGCTTGACTATGTTCTGTGGGGCTACGTTAAGTTATTGGTATATGCCGATAAGCCGCCGCCATTGGAAGAGCTCAGAGCCAACATTGAACGCGAAATAGCGGCTGTTTCGGCCGAAATGTGAGGGTGAGTCGTTGAAAATTGGGTCCAACGAATCGACCGCTGCAAACGTACCCGTGGTGGCCATATGAACGAAGTCGAGTTCCATTCATTAATGTTTTGATTGTACTTCAAGCCAATAATAAAGTTTTTGAAATATCTCAAATGGTTTGCGTTTTATTTTAAGAAAAATTTGTCAAGTCCTTATTGGAAAACCCTTTACAAAGGTCATTAACGAATTACAGGCGCTTGGACACATGGTCGAGGTAACTTCAGGTAACCGGCCCCAGCATTCCATTTACTACATGCCCCATCATGCTGTTCCAAAACCTGAGAGTACTACCGCAAAGGTATGCGTAGTGTTCGATGGATCAGCGAAAACTTCGACTATTAGTTAGTTTGAATCAGTTAATGCTAGTTGGCCCCAAGCTCCAAGAAGGCATCTCAACGAAGCTGATCTGATGGCGCAACCATAGGTATGTCTTTACTGCAGATATTGAAAAAATTTTTCGTCAAATCATGCTACATGAGGATCACCAAGGTTATCAGAAGTTCCACCGACCCAACCATAAGAGAATATAAGGTATACCATATTTCATAGAAGGAAACTAATTTAGTATCTCTCTTATTCTTACAGCGAATCTTTAACATATCCTCTATGAAGAAGTAAGCATCTGCAACAGAAAAATAAGAATTTTCAAAGTAATTTCGATTTTTATTCGTTGAATGCATCACAAGCATCGCTTTCGCTGCATTCCTTTTCATATCCAGTGAGTGAATCCTAAAATTTTGTCTAGTGAAACTTTTGTTGCAAGCCTCTGGCATGTTAATTATGAAATTTTCATCCATAGAATTCTTGCTTCAAGTATCTTGTAATGGTGCATTAATTTCAAATTTTCAACATCTTGTCACTTAACGAAAAGTCAAATTGAATTATCTTTGAAAATTTTACATTGCACAGTTTGTAGACGTTGCACAAGCTACTCGTACTACGTATGGTACTCCTTCCCCAGGATGCATTCTATCAACAGAGGACTTTTAAGTTTGTCGAATATCTACAAAATGTAACTTTTCAAAGGCAACCAACTGGAAAAGTCTTGCAAATATTTATTAAGCATCGTAATAAGGATTTGCCTTGTAGCCTTGTGTAGTGCTGCTGTCGTTTCCACTTGTAGACTTGGAATATTGAACTTTCTTCGCTATCAACTTTGAGACTGAAGAGAAACTCTGAATTTCCGGAAGCGAGGAAGAATTAATTTCGCCTTTTTTTAGAAAAGAACAAATGTCTTGAAAAAACCGTCTTCTAATTAGACAGTGGAAGAGTATAAACAGATTTAAGTTTCGAATTTTGTTGCTAGATAAATAGTGTAAATTTTGAAATGGTTAATGTTGTGCTTTGCTTTTTGAAAGTTGAAACCTCAGTCTTTTTCCTGCTGCATGGCTGGTATTTTTAGAGAAATATTTCGCATTGCCATCTACAAGGTGAAACAAACCGAGGGCTAAAAGAAGAGTGGGAGGAACAATTATCTAGAAAGTTGTGCATAATAACTGGTTTTGTAAAACTCAATGAAAACCTTACATGATAGGGAACCTATGAAGGAAGTTCCTCAAAAAGTTGACATTCATAAGCAGAAGGCAATTAATATAAGATCGAATGCAGCAGTTTTGGTATTCCCTATCAAAAACCCCCGACATACATAAATCCTGGGCTCCGTGGGAGATCATTTGCAACATACCTACATATCCCTTATCTTTTTCTTGTGAACCTCTGTTTGGTGAGCTGCGGCAGGATGTACTGCAAAAAGATGTGGATCTCCTTGGCAGCCCAATTCACTACTTTGCCTTACGTACGGAATTTCAATACTAACTTTGGCGTTAAAAGTATAGTGAGAAGGCTATTCAAGAGTAATGAGGATCCTGTGACTGACCCATTAGAAGCACTCTTTTAAGGCAACCCTTCGAAGTGTGCCTATTCAATACTGGATTTCCAAAACCAAACACCATTCGCCGCTAGGATTGTAGGCGAATCAGACTCACAAAAACTGATACTATAGTCGAGATATCCTTATCATCCTGTCTTGAAGCTTAAGGTAGTACAGGTAAGGAGATAAAACACCTTCGGGAAGGGCATTAAACTGCAAAATCTCCCATGCATCTGGAAACTACTTGCTAGTCGGAAGTGTATGTAATTTCTATTGGCCCTTCGACAAATAAAAGTCCAGGAGCTGATTAAATAGGACTAATCGATCTCAAATTGAATGCTTCAACATGGGCTTCATTAGCTTAAGCCTAAAGCATAGCTATATTCCAAGCCTTTTGGTAGCTTCCATTATACATAGACCAATAGCTACCTTATTCATTGTTGCAAAATGTTTAGAAGAATTTGATGTAAGGCGGTAAATTGGTTTCATTGCCAGGCAAAAAATTCTGCTTCCAAAACAATACATCTTTGAAGAAGGCAAGAGCGCTGGAATCCTTCATGGAGAACTTGCAAACGTTGTTCGTACGCGTTTAAAACAGAGCCATTTGATTCTAATTATATTCTTAGATTTCAGCAAAGCTTTTAACACACTTGCGCATGGCAAATTTCTTAAAAGTCTTTTTAGAATTGGAGGCATAATAGCGCAATGGCTTACAAATAGTCCAAGTGCCACACAATGTTCTAGGCTAGGACCAATTTTATGCGCTGTCTTTACTCAAGAACTTCTGCGGGTTCTTGCGAAATCAACGGACGATATTGCCATTGCTTGAGATGCTCCCACGATGGTGTCACGACAGCGACTTCGTGATATCAAACAGCAGCTCTGTTGGTTACAGTGCAAGGTGAACCTTGGTCTTAGCTCATACGAAGAGATGTATTTTTTTTAGTTCGCAATAATGTTAGGTTAAGTCGTCCTCTACTGTGTTGTCCATCTGTATTGGAGTTGAAAACATTCCGGATCGGCCGCCGGTATTTAAGGTGACTTCATCAGTTCGGATAACCCGGATTAAATGACGAAGTCGACATCGCATATACTGTCATATAAAATCATTGTAAAAGTGGTATGTATTGATGAGAAATTTAGGGCCGTTTCCAAGATCTGCGGAGATGTGTAAATTTGAATTATGATGGATTTTCCTAGCCTAAAGCCACACACAAGGCGAAACAAACAATGCTGACACAAAGTTTGGATATGGGTTAATGACTACTTTTTATATGATTCTTGTTTTACGCAGCAACTGAATCATAGGGTTCATGAGTTTGGAAGACTTTAACTTGGATATAGCTTTCCTTGTAGGCTAAAATGGCAAAGCCATGTTCGGCCAGTGGCATAATACTGACCAACTCTATACACCAAAGAAATTAGAAAGGTGACGAACCAACTTATGACTTCGGATAAAAATGGATTTACTATTGACGACATTTGTAAAAGATTAACGACGACCTTCGGACCTGCACGTTGAATCTTCGGACCTTTAAAATGCCAAGTGAAGGAGAGCAATTAGCAGAGGCCCCGACTGCTACAGATATCACCGCCATCCAGGAAGTGAGATGGGGTGGACTGCCTATAAGAAAGATGAACAACAAAAATAAATACTATAGTGATTGGTATTGAGAAAAATTCGAAAACCTGGGCAACTTAGAGCTTCCGACACATGAGGGACCGTCTTATAATAATCAGCATCAAGGCTTAATTCACTATCATATCCCAAATATGCGGTCAAACCCCCTACCGAAAACAAGTACGACGCCATCAAAGAAAGTTTATGCCAGCTCCTCGCTAGACATATGAGTAATGTTCTAAGAACGATATGGATAGGAGAGGAGGACATCTTTTGTAGGTTAGTTGGTAAGCAAAGCCTACACGACATCATGTCTAGCAACTAACTCGGGCTTATGAACTTTTCAGTCGGACGAAATATCGCCATAGCACAGAGAACACAGCCTCCTTGTTCCAATATACAAATAAATAGTTAACACTAGATCAAATTGATTACATTGCGATAGACGTAGAGCATGCCTCCAGTAGTATGGACATGTGAATGTTCCGGGCAGCTACATAACTCTAAAGCCACCAGCATCAAGTGCACCTGAATACCACTTATAGATCTCTTGTTTGATGAAGAGTTTAAGCTTAACAAGAAGCCTTCTAGGCGGCGCTGCAGCGAAATATAAGAACCTCTCGTGAACTTTACGAGCAAAAGAGATGGGAAAAACATAGGTCTCCCCAGAAGAAAAAATATCACGTGAAGCGTGTATAGTACATGGGCTGAAAAGTCCGTGCCGTTTCTAAGAGAGGGAACCACTTGAATTAAATCCATACTATTTTTAGTTAGTTCCAACCTTCAAAAGATAAGTGTATAAATTTGACAGCCGTCGGACGATTAGTTCTCGAGATATAGCGTTGTGAGTGAAGCAAGTTTTGTTATTGTGAAAAAAATGGATTCAAAGCAATTTCGTGTGTTGATTTATCATTGCTTTTTGATGGGAAAAAATGCAGCCGATGAAAAGAAATGGCTTGATAAGTGTTACCCGGACTCTGCACCAGCCGAACGAACCATTCGCAAGTGGATTGAAAAATTTAAAAGTGGTAATACAAGCACCGAAGATGATGAACGCAGTAGACGTCCAAAAGAGGCTGTTTCAGATGAAAACATCAAAAAAGTCCACAAAATGATTACGAATGACCGTAAAGTGAAGTTGATCGAGATAGCTGAGTCTCTGAAGATATCAAAAGAGCGTGTTGGATATATCATACACGAATATTTGGACATGCGAAAGCTCTGTTCAAAGTGGGTGCCGCGTTTGCTCACAGTCGACCAAAAACAACAACGTGTTGATGATTGAGAGGAGTGATTAAAGCTGTTCAACCGCAATAAAGCCGAAATTTTGCGTCGGTATGTAAGAATGGATGAAACTTGGCTCCATCACTTCACACCAGAGTCAAGTCGGCAGTCAGCTGAGTGGCGAGCAGGCGACGGACCTCGTCCAAAATGACCAAAAACTCAACAGTCGGCTGGCAAGGTTATGGCAGCCGTATTTTGGGATGCACATGGAATAATTTTCTCCAAAAGGGGCAGACTATCAACAGCGACTATTATGTTGCGTTGTTGGGGCGTTTGAAGGACGAAATCGCAGAAAAACGGCAGCATTTGAAGAAAAAGAAAGTGCTGTTTCATCAAGACAATGCACCGTGTCAAAAGTCGATGAAAACGATGGCAAAATTGAATGAATTCGGCTACGAATTGCTTCCCCACCCACCGTATTCTCCAGATTTGGCCCCCAGCGACTATTTCCTATTCGCAGACCTCAAAAGAATGTTCGCCGGAAAGAGATTTAAGACCGATGAAGAAGTAATCGACGAAACAGAGGCCTATTTTGAAGCTAAACCGAAATAGTAATACAAAACTGGTATCGAAATATTGGAAAATCGTTTCAATCAGTGTATTGCCCTCGAAGGCAACTATATATTTAGTTATGAATAACTTGAATAACTTGCAGGAGCTTACCACGATGTAAAAAGAACATGTCAAGGCAAGAAGAACAGGCATATCTACAGAAGTCTTTTGATAAATTGTTTAACAGCGAAAAAGGACAAAATCAAGTCGTAAAGCGGAATAGCCAATCCAGCCACATACACCAATGCATTTCTCAGAACTGGTCCGAAGACTGTATGCCTGATCCACGGAAAAGGAGACTCCCCAGACATTACCCTTATGTGCCAAAAACCTGATTGGCTGCTATCACGGCGACTTCACACCAAGGAAGTCCACAATCGGCCAAATCTTTACACTCTGCATCTTAATCTTTTAATCGATTTTAAGGCCCCCCGGTAACAGCATTTATAGAGACGAGCTATACAATGTAATTTCTAGTATAAGTTTCCCTTCTGAAATCTCCGTCGTTTTAGAATTACGATTAAGAGCACACCCTGCCCCGTCAAAGTCGATAACAACCTAACCTTTGATGTCAAAAATGGTTTAAGCCAAGGTGACACGTAGTCATATGTCTTCCTTAATACCATACTTGCAAGAATTGTGTAAAAAGCACAAGCGTACACCAGAGGTACAATCTTTCGAAAGTCTGTTAGCGGTAAATGATGGCGAAAGCAAGGAGGAACACACACACTATCAGCGACTTTGACAAAATGTCACAGCAAGGACTTATAATTTTGAGGTAGTAAGGGACTTTGTCTACCTTGGCTTGGCTATGAATGGTGCCAACAATACCTTAGCAGAAAACGCATAAAGGTAATTGAATAGTAAGTAAGACTGGTTCTACTAAGGCATGGACTCTGTCGAAAGCGGATGAAGATATCCTCGGTCGTTTATGGAGATACACAGTCTCATAAGAACTATATAGAGCGACATCAATATGGTCAGCAAATCAGGTCAGACATCAATCGCCTGAGATGGTGAACACATGTATGGTGAATGGACACCATTGCTACGGCCCCCAAAGTCTTCATATTTTAATCGGAGAGCCAACGCACCTAAGGTAACGCGCTCAGGTAAAAAGAGATTGCAACTGACTTGGGGTGTACAACTGGAGGCAGTTGCTTAAGACTGGGGCAACCAGAAGGGCTTGTAAATTAAGCACCAGGATAAACTCGAACTGCAGCGCCATCTAGGTAACCAGTAAATCTGCAGAAATAATCTTCTCAGTTTCTTTCAGCTAAAAGATTTTTTTCCCTGTCCTTCAAATCTGCTAAACTTCTTCTGGTAGCACTTTTTTATGACCACTATATGCTCTGTCCCTTTTATTCTGCTCGTGGATGCAGGCGTTTCACTCATATTCTTTTCCTGAAGATCGCTCTGCTGTTTTTCTAGATTTACCTGTCTTTCGTTGGTGGGGTTAAGACAGGGTAAATCAGGGACGTTGAGCTTATTCACATTGGTTCGCTGGCTTTGGTTTGTTACATTGAAGCGTGAGCCTGTTTAAATTTAAACGGTAATCAATCTGTTTTACAAATATGGCATCTTTCTAGGATGGTGTGCCTGAGTTAAGAGAAAACCTATTAGAAACACGGAGCCAATCTAATGAATAGCCGTTATTTTCGCAGAAAATCCTCTGTATTTACGTCTCTTTGTATATAGAGCAGAATTTGCCATGGTGATAGAACGCTAAAATCAGCTAAATCTATCTGTTTTTTTTCCAGTGAGGGTGCTTTATTCCGTGACACTTTAATGCATATTACCCTGCCGAGATATACCTATGTTGACCAACAAACTCTGTCTCTCTTATGCTGTCGTCTATTAAACCCGGCTAAACAATCTGCTATCATCAGTTGCTGCCATTACGAGCGTTCCTTCGTATCGTAAAGGGTGTTGTACTTTTCTGATCTACTCGTACAATACGATTTTGCATCTTTCGGAGGTCAGAGCACTTAGTTGTTTTTTACTCTTTTCAAGACTGCTTAGTGATATCCTGCCAATTTTTTGACTGGGTTAACCACCAAATTAAACAAACTGGTGGTAGATTAAGTTTTAAGGATATCAGAGATTCCTTTTTCTTACTCCCTTTTCTTGGTATAAGACAATGCATTCCCTTTTCGCTTATTAAGCGGTCGCCCAGGATACAATATTGTCGGCAGCTTTTGTCTGTAATTCTTCTATCCTGATACATGTGTCGTATTCTTTCATGTACTTCATTCTCTTTTCGAATATATTGTAGTTATCCTTCCTGACAAGCCTCCACTTCCTCTTAACTTACCCTCCTTTTGTGTTTAGCGAGCACCCCCACATCCAATTATAGCAGGCTGATATTGTCTAGTTGAATGCAACTGTTGCTCCTGTGGTCGGCTGTGTATGGCAACGAGCGATACACAATTTGTGTTTGTGGTAACTGTTTCCTCTTCATATAAACAGAAACGGTTTGTTGCAATTGTACATTGTATGTGGTTATAGTTTCCCTCCAAGAGTACCTCAAGGTACAGCCTTAATTGGAAAAACTAAAGCAAACTCTAGCGTTCTATAAGCGTGTTGCCTTGGTATCTGCTATTGTTAGAATGCCTTGTATAGGTATTGTTAGCTAGAGTTTACCCAGAAGATTGTTTGCTTCGGGATGAAGAAAGATTTCGCAGAAAAAATAAATCATCCATTTCCGGAACAATGATTCAAGAATATGCTTGAAAAGGTTGAATGTTGCATATGCAGTTGTGTTGCGTTACCCTTTTGTTGCTTCTCTTGAGTTTTTCACTTGGATATTAATGGGCGTTTGTACGACATTTAAAAATAAATTTTTTTAAAGCTTTTGTTTTCCTAGTAACCGTTTTACGATTCATTATCTTTTCCAAGGGTTGACTTAGTTAATTAATAATGCTTTCTTATAACTGAAGTTGCATTTGTGTTAGAATTGATTGAGCAAGGCTTTGGATGTAACTCTCTTGATGAATATTTTCTAGAGCTTTAAGTGTTGAAACAGAAGGCTTAGGTCATGTTAGATTTCTTCAGAAAACAACTGTTCTAGCAAATATGACGGTCTCAACCAACAAGACTTTCTAGTTGAGCTCGTACATGGCTTAATGTTGAGTTCCAATTTAAACTCACTCTTCGCAGTAAATCAGGCTGTATTTCGGCAATAATGCGTCGAAAGTTGTCTTCAGGTGGTCAATTGTTTCTGGCTTATCGGCGTTGACAAGTTCACTCCGCAAAATTGATCGTTCGTCAAATATTTCTTGGAATAAATTACACCCGCGCGCTGTGTGGCACGTGGTGCCATCCTTCTGAAACCACAACTATCTACAACTTTAATGCCTTCCAACTGAGGCACGAACAATATAGTAATCATGCCTCACTAACGCTCACCGTTGACTGTAACTTTCTGATTATCATCGCTCCAAATGCAATTATTCTGTTTATTGACATGGCCACTTAATCAAAAGTACACTTCATCACTGAACAAAATTTTGAACTGAAGTTCTGGGCCAATAGCAGTGTTTCCTTCGGACCAGTCATCTAATGTAGGGGGCAAACGATGACCGTATGGCGTCAATTGATGTGCAAGATGAATTTTGTAATCACTTTAACCAAGATCTTAACACAAATTTTTGAATAAAATGGATTGACACAAGTTTAATAAATTAAGCAGAAAGTTGAACTAATTAAACATTTATAACTTAAAAACTTAAACTAGGATGCAAGATAGATTGCTTAAATTACTTAAGAGTTAGAGATGAGGGAACAAAGAAGGGATTAAGGATGGGTAGCTAAAGAAGAGAAATGCGAGAGGACTGCACTTTTGAAGATTGCACGGTTAGAAATGAGTTTGATTCGTGGTGGTAATGAATTCCATAGTTTGACAGCATGAATGAAAAATAAACGGCTTGAGTTAAAATATTGGTGACGGAAAGGAACAATACTTAAATTTCTTACAGACCGATTAACGACGAGTTTGTTAAATAAGTAGGACGGACATTTATTACTAATGATTTTATGTAGAAATATACAATTTCTTGTATTGATGTGTTGCTGTATTGTGCAGCCAAATAGCTTTTTTGAGTGTTCAGAAATATGGTCATATCTACGGAGGCCATATACGTAGCGCACCGCATCGTTGAACGCTACTTGTAACCTATGCTGGGACATTGAGTCAAGGGCACTATAGACAACGTCGGCGTACTTAATGATTGGGGCTATTAATGCTAGTACCAACTTGCGTCTAGTTTCCACAGGAGTAAAGTACGCCGATAGCCATAATTTGCGTAAACATCCGTAAATCCGACCAATGACTATTTGAGTATGACTGTAGCCTGATAGAGAACGATCAATAACAATGCCAAGACTTGTGCAATGCTCATCAGCAGTAATTTTATTATTGCTCAAACATATATCTGGTAGGATATTCAAGTTAAATTTTCTAATAGATATTGGTATTATTTGAGATTTTAGAGGGTTCAGAAGCAGTCTATTTACGACGGACCAAGCATATATTCGAGAAAGATCTTCATTAACAAGAAGAGCCAGCTCAGAGAGCTCATAAAAGGGTTTCCCTAGATGAAGTTGAACATCGTCAGCATAAAGATGCACAGATGTTTGCGTGCAGACTGCTGAGAGACCGTTGATGAACATGCAGAATAATAATGGTCCAAGAATTGACCCTGGAGGAACTCCTTGAACTAAAGCTTTTAGAGAAGAAGATTTACCGCCAGATGTAACTCTCTGAAATCTTCCTGATAAATAACTACCAATAAGCCTGACAGCCCTATCACTGAAACCAAACAAGTTTTTTAGCTTCCCCTTTAGGATGTTGTGGTCTACCCTATCGAAAGCTTTCGAAAAGTCAAGCAGACAAAGAAGACTTACATAGCCCTTGTCATAATCCTGCCTTATTTCGTCAAGTAGGTTTATCAAAGCTGTAGAGCAACTGGGATTTAATCTAAACCCTGATTGTTTCGGATACAACAAATTGTTAGTAGCTACATGGTTCAGAATTTGCTTCTCTCAGACTTTTTCAAAGATTTTTGATAGACAAGGTAGTATGCTAATTGGCGATTGGAAGTACCCTTGCAATTTTCCAAGACATGGGAAAATTTGATGTGGTAATGCAAAAGTTAATAACATGAGTGAGATGGCCGACAATATGAGGTAATATAAGTTTAATAAACCGTATTGATAGACCATCCTCTCCAATAGCGTCAGACTTAACGGCCATGGTGCATTTAAGGACTTCATCTTCGCTCACCACTTCAAAATCTTCTAGTCTTTGCACAGAATTTTCCAACTGCGCCGATGTGTGATAAGAATCAGGATCATTATCATGCAGTTGATCGCCTACGAAAAAGTTGTTAAGAAGATCTGGGTCGAGAGCACTCTGAGGGTTAAGGACTTTAGAGACGCCAATTTTTTGCATGTTTCTCCAAAGTGTTTTGGCGGGTAAAGAGGCATTAAGCTTTGATGCAAAGTAGTTCTTTTTAGAATTTTGTTGACCACGATGACGAATTGATGCATTTGATCATCGTCAATACGACATCTTATGGGATGCGTATTATTGTATAGGCGAAAACAATTCATATTTTCTCGAATTAATAGCAATGATGGACGATGCACCCTAAAATGCACGTTATGCCCGAGATCAGATAGGCTAAAATATTTCTTACGTTGCTTGAGGAAACCTACACACTTCGCAGTATTTTTGGCAACATCAAATATGTGGTCATTCCGACGAAGTTTGTCACTGATACGCATTCCGAGAATTGAATGTTTTTCAGTTTTAACCACCCAAATGCTAGTCATGTATTTCGCTTAATCGACAGTAGACAGAAAACTCGTATAATTAGCTTAGCATACGCTGCCGTTCTTGTTTTAGAGCCGAAGGAATATGTATATTAGATTAGAAGCAAAGAGATCATTGATGAAGATTAAAAACAGTGTCGGAGACAAAATGCAGCTTTGGATCAACATTGGATTTGAGGCCATCCAAGACAACCTGTATTTAACATTCGGGAAGGTAATTTCCAATCCATTGAGGACGAGATTCGTCGATCCCAATTGCACCCATTTTCGGCAAAAACGCCCGATGACAAACTCTGTCAAATGTCTTAGAAATGTTAAGTGCAACTATCACACTCTAACCAATTTGACGAACTCTTTGATTTCCTTTTTCGGTGAGGGATCCAGATCCGTCATGACCGATTGTTGCGAAAATCCTTACTGTCGGTCATTCAGAGGAGAGTGTTGAGGATTCGCCTCTTTTTACGTGGAAAGTCACATTTCCAGAAGAAAGGCAGGTATACCATTTGAACCATTGGGGTAAGTAAATGTGCCAAAATAAGGACTCCCAACGAAGCTGCGAAATTGGGGGAGTTTGTTTATAGGTATTCCTACAATTATAGCAAGTACGATGGACACACTTCTCCAGAAAATTGACGAGAGCTCTCCCCTCGATATCGCTCCACCCATCGTCCAACAGGAATCTGCCAAATGAGGAGTTGACAGGTAAGTTAAAGAATTAGACGACGTCATTTAACAAACAATTGGACAAAATGATACGTCGGTATATAAACATACAGACAGAAAAGACACATTCCACAAAGCAAATATTGACGCACTGCACCAATACAAAAGTAGCCTTCTTTCGAGACTAAAAACCTTGAACATGCAGTTTACTGACAGGCGTTACTCGGAAGTTGTCAATCAAAACCTCCAAATATTAACAAGAAAAAAAGTTATCAATGACGATAACTGGTTTGTTCTTGAAGATCTGCAGAATAGAGTAAGGGCATAGGAGTGACTTTCCTGGCGAGTCGCACCTTTGAATTTTCCATTCAAAATAGTAGCCTCGATGATATTGGCCATCATTTTCTTCACTCGTTGCAAAGTCTTGCAACGGATTAAGGTTTCGACGTAAAATGCTGGGTACGCCAATTCTCAATGTTAAAACGTGCGGAGGCATGCCGGGTAAATCAAGTAAATTGGTTACGTTGCCATCGTTAACCACTGCATCGTGTAAATGGATGTACTCTTCCGAACGCAGCTTATTTTGATTCAAGCGAATGTAGAGAAGTCGTTCGGTTTCGATTTTTGCACAAATATCGACAATATATTGGTGGAACATTTGACGACATTTCAGCATGTGATTATCAGCGTTTTCACGTTACATTAGCCGACACGAATTGTAGTTCATAGCGCTGACTTCCTTAATCGCTTCTGCATCGGTTAGCGGATTTCTCATTTTCATTCCGAAATGATACCCATCTTCTTCTTGCTAAAATAGAACTGGATATTGCAATCCGTCGTATAAACGATGAGTTTCTGGGACCTTACTATTTCTGCGATGGGGAATAATATCGCGTGACTCGAGTTCTTGGCCGATAGTTGGAGTATTATATTGTCTTGCGTGTTGACCAACGGGTGCCTTATCTGCCTGAATTACAACTTTGTAATCGTCACCTGGCATTAGTTCAAGGGCAGTTCTGAACACAACAGTTCGTTGTGTTCAGCGACAATTTCTCTTCTAGTGTTCCTATTGAATCGACAATGTTGATCGATTTGTTCATTTGTATTTCCCATGAAATAAATCTGAAGAAATCTGTGATCTGCATCTGGAAGTGGTAGTAATGACCCAGCACGATGACAAATTTGTTTCTGCACTTTGAAGGTTGGCATTTAAGTCTCGCGTATAACATTTGTTGCGCCGAACGATGTCATTTGGAAAAACGAACTGTACTTCCGAATGTTTCCCAAGAAATGTTTCGATTGGCTTGTGTTACCTGATACCAATGTCGATAATGGATCAGGCGGTGGATGTACCTCTGGCAATTTAACTTTCCCAGCCGCGCAGCATATTCCAGGTGTTTCACTCTTCAATTTGAGTGCCTTACAATGCACGCATAATTTGTTCATTTTCCCAAAAACAACACACGGATGAAGATTGTAATCATAATTTTGATCATAATGGAACGCAGCCAGCTACAATAATGGCATCCATGAATCACTCAGTGTTCGTCTAGACCGAACTGTGCGTGATGATCGTTGAGCTTGGAATCTTTTCTCACGTTGTACGTCAGATTCTGAGGTTCGCAACTGCTTTTTCTTTTTTGCTTGAGGTGTATTTCTACCAATCGCTGCTCGTTTGGCAGGCATATTTTATAAGTATAAATCACAATCTAAAATGCCACTGTTTTCAGTACAAAAGATTAGTATTATTCTGAATTATGCAATTGAAAGAAACTTTGTTGACGAATTTTATCGGCAAATGGATTGAAATTAACTGAAAAAAATACAAAAATTCGTCACTGGAAACCAATTGAAATTAAATTTAATTCCATTGACGAATCAATGAAGGAAAACTCCATGAAAAACTCACCAAAAATAATGCACCAAAAGTAGATGAAAATTATAGCATTATTGAAAAGTAGAGCAAAGCACTTATGATTTAACCCTAGATCCGTATTTGTGTGGGTCTATTTGGCATGGTCCAGTGTAAGATATATATTAGAATTTGAATTGAAATCCGATATGGGCACTGAGTGCCCGAGATACGGGTCTAGGGTTAATATCGGGAAAACTGTATGAAAAACTCACAAAATCTGAATCGAGTTTTTCTTTTTGATATTTATATCAAGTTTTAAATATACTGAATAGAAGATTTCGAGTATTTTTGCTCTATATCTCGTCACTGGTGCTTACAATCGGAAGAATGCCTTCACAAAAATTATAGCTTTCAATATTTCCAACCATTTTTCCCTACATTACTTTTTAATCTTTGCAAAAATAGTTCAAACAATAAACATTTTCGATTGTTACTCATCAATCAATGTGTCCGATCAATATGATTTTGACTATTTATAAAATTTTGCATGAAATAAAAAAAAAAAAAAAATAGTACCAATTTATATATACCAATTATATATAGTGATAGTTATGCCAAAAAAGAAACATGTGTCGGGAGCAAGCACATACTAATAAATATCGAAATTAAGTAGAATTGTACATTCTGATTGCTCATGTGAATGTAAAAGATACATTTTGTTTTTAATAGCCACACATACTTGCTAAAGTCGGCCACATTTATATACCTCGTGAATACAAAACCTAACTGATCAAAATTTCGTTGAATTGTAAAAAATTGTGAAATTTTCTTGCACCAATGCTTTGATTTTACCGTCGTAAATTTTAAAAGGTTCCGAATGTCGAAACGATGAGGGCCTTCCATTACTGCATTGGGGGAACTATTGTATTTTCTATAACTACGCTAAATTTACACAACTTTACCATTTTCTCAGTTGGTTTCTTCACCTAATAATTTTTTTTTTTTTTTTTTAGGTGGCGCTACAGTCCGGGGTGGACCTGGGCCTCAGTCAACTAGCTTCTCAAGCCAGCTCGATCCCTGGCTAGCTGCCTCCAGTCTTTGGATCTTCAATCTTCTGGCTAGGTCCATGTCGCTGTACAGTCCATACAGTTCGTAGTTGCATCTCCTCCTCCACTCACCGTCAATGCAGATGGGACGAAGATCGCCCGAAGAATTTTTCTCTCGAAGCAACCAAGAACACCCTCATCCATTTTTGAAAATGTCCATGCTTCTGCGCCATAGAGCAGGACCGGGATTATTAAAGTCTTATAAAGGGTGACTTTTGTTGTCCGAGAGAGGGCTTTGCTACTCAATTGCCTTCTTAACCCAAAGAAACAGCGGTTGGCAAGAGTTATTCTTCGCTTGATCTCAGCGCTGGTGTCGTTGTCTGTATCTATAGCGGAGCCTAGGTAGACAAAGTCCTTGATTACCTCAAAGTTATATCTGTCGAGGGTGACGTTCTGTCCGAGACGTCGGTGTTGGTTGTCCTTTTTGCTTGCAGCATATACTTGGTCTTGCCCTCATTGACCGCTAAACCCATTTTCGCCGCTTCCATCTCAATACTCGCGAAAGCGCCACTGACATCACGCTGCTTTCTCCCGATTATGTCAATATCGTTGGCGTATGCGAGTAGTTGGACGGACTTTTGAAAGATAGTGCCTCTTGTGTTTGCTCGTAAGTTTTGCGCTATTATTTCACGTACGGTGTTGAAAAAATCGCATGACAGCGCATCGCCTTGTCTAAATTCTTTCTGGACATCAAAGGTCTCGGTGAGATCTTTGCCGACCTTGATGGAGCAGCGTGCATTCTCCATCGTCATCCTGCACAGACGGACGAGTTTGGCAGGGATGCCAAAACTAGACATTGCTCTATATAGCCCGTCTCTATAGATGCTGTCATACGCGGACTTAAAATCGATGAATAGGTGGTGGGTATCGATCTGAAGCTCATGGGTTTTCTCCAAGATCTGCCGTAGTGTGAATATCTGGTCGATGGAGGACTTTCCTGGCCTGAAGCCATACTGATATGGACCTATCAGGTTGTTGACAAACGGCTTCAGGCGTTCACACAATACGGCGGATAAGATCTTATATGCGATGTTAAGGAGACTGATGCCTCTGTAGTTGGCGCAATTCAGAGGGTCTCCTTTCTTGAGAATTGGACAAACAATGCTGAGGTTCCATTCATCGGGCATACTTTCGTCCGACCATATTTTACAGATGAGTTGGTGTATGCTGCTCGTCATCATCGTCCAGGTTGAAAGGTTGATTCTGCATGACAGCGGTATTTGGTCCGTCATCGCCGTTATACAGTCTGCAGAAATGATCTTTCCAAATCCTCAGCATCGACTGCGATTCTACTACGATGTTCCCTTGATCATCTCTACAGGCATCGGTTCGGGGTTTGTTTCCGCGGTATGTTATTTTTACCTTTTGGTAAAACTTCCGAACCTCATTCCTGGAGTAGCATCTCTCAATTTCCTCGATCGCGCGCTTCTTATGCTCTTTCTTCTTCCTCCTGACAAGCCGGTGTTCGTCTCTCCTCTTCCGCTCATAGAGCTCATGAGCAGCTCTGGTCTTTTTTTGCAGTGCCGCATTGCGTGCTTTTTGCTTAGCTGCATGTGCTTGCCGGCATTCGTCATCGAACCAGGGGTTTCGTTGTGGTGGACGAGTGAAACCCAACACATCAGAAGCGGCATCTCTGATGGCGTTTTGGCATTGTTTCCAATGGTCTTCGATGCTTGATGCTGGCGGCATTGGACCTCTTAAGAGATTAGAGACACTCGATCGGAAAAGGACTTGGCGATCTCTTGCGATTGTAGCCGTCTGACGTCGAATTTTCTCACAGCATTAGTTTGTCTTGGCGTAGTTTGGGATATCCGCAACCCTACCTTGGCTACAACAAGGTAATGGTCCGAGTCGATGTTGGCTCCTTGGAACGTACGGACATCCATAATGCTGGAGGAGTGTCTTGCGTCGATCGCAATGTGATCAATCTGGATCAATCAATCTTCCCCTAATAATGCACTTCAAAATTCTCCATGTTCAAATTACAATTATAAGATAAATCTCAATAACTAAACGTACGTATCATTCGACGTATAAGTCACGCTCAGATGCATTTTAACGCAGGTACAGCAGGTAAATACAAAAGATTAAATTTTATAGTTGAAAATGTAATAAGTTACGAGTACGAGTAATTCATTAAAGCTCCACACTTGGCATGTAATGAATTGGTAAATTAATAAAAGTAGTAAACAGTTAATACTAATCTAAATATATTTTAAAATAAACTGACAGCAATCAAATGAATCTGGCTTTATGGAATCGTTTAGTAAGCTTCAATAATTCCACAAATAAAATCAAAAAAATAAAATAAAAATCAGAGATAAACATAAGCTCCAGTTCGATATATCTGAACCGTACCTATATGCAATTTTATTTTTCCTAAATAGTTCAATAAATTCAAAGTAAACGATAGCACTTTTACGAGTCTCGCTTGCAAAGCGATTTTTCCTTTTTCTTTTTTTGTTCGTTTTGGAAAGAGTAACAGCAACAGATTACTCGCAAAGTTAAGCCATTGTAGTCGATGTTGGGAAAACTTTTAAAATTTATCGATGTCGATATTTTAAAGTTCATTGAATATTCGCTGCACAATAACCGTAGGAACAGCGGATATATGTTTGCCTAAACTACCAGCAAACAACATGTTTCCAATTTTTACTTTTTTTTTTTTTCTTCTTCCTTTTGCATGTATTCGTATCTAAGGATGAATGTGCATGTTTTTCCTTTTGACCTGAAAGTGTAAATTTTTACACAGAGTTAGAGTTAGGAAAGAATGCAATGGGATCGTATCTGTGTTGGTTTTTTTGTTGAATTTTTCCCATATGCATCCGTTTGGTGAATAATTCTAAAATCAACAGAGCGAATCGAATCGTTGAAATTTTTTAAATTTCTCAACGGAGTCAATATTTATGTTCTCATAATGGATTCACATAGCAGGAAGATAAGGAAACAAAGAGATAGATATTTACATTGCTTCCTACTTTTTATTATCTGAGATAGATTTTGGGAAGAAGGTTAGCCTTGGAAATAAGATTGCATCATCATCATCCCGTGGTGTTCAATAATTCTATTAATAGTATAACGACAACAAGCCTGGGAGAAGGATGGCCAATAAGCCCTAATCAGGCCAGTCATCGCGTATGGTTGCCTTGTGTGGTTCAATGTAGAGCCATCTCAGATGGAAAAGATTCGGGTGTTTGAAAGGCAGTGTCTTAGGGCCTGTCTGGGTTTGTATAGAACACCAGAGTCAGAGTACAAAAAAAAACTATCCCAACAAAGCCCTTTACTATGGGGCTCATCTGAATAGGATTGGCAATTTCCTGATTAAGGTGATTCGAAGGCACGTTGCAAGGGCAATGACCAGCGACAACAGCCTGATCTTTGGGGCTTATTACCCCAATGAAATGTACCACAAGATCTCACTTCTATCTGGCTTTATCCCGCCAGAGGCTTTTCTTAATATAGATGCTAAAGGTTTAGTGCAAAGTAGGGATGGTATCCCGATAATATACTCGTACCACCGACCGCCACCGCGGTCATCATCATCACCGTCATCTAAGACGGCTATGTCGCTAATGCTTAGGAGGTCCTCCGTTTTAGTACTGCGATCGCGGGAAGGTATCGGGTCGTTGCCGAAAAACAGTTCACCGAATTCTGGTGGCTTAAGGAAGTAGGGAGGGCAGTCATGCTTTCCTAGGTCGGTACGTTACTGAGGTAACACACTTTTCCTAGTTTTAAGTTAGATTAAGGATAGTTAGGGGGATCTCGTGGAAAGGCCGGGCTCGTTAACATAGGGCGGCACTTCTAAAAAGTGATTGATGCTTCATGGCATCAGTTAAGTCTGGGCGGTGCTTGTGCACGATGATGAGGATTGCCAGGCGCCCGAAATCGCAATCGAGATGGTGACCACTGGGAGAGAAAGTCTACAAGTGCTCACCACCCCGATTATATTTAAGTGAGAGTAAGTAGCTTAAGTAAGTAGGTTAAGTAGAATAGGGTATAGTTTGTGGGAAACGTTCCCCTAGTTCGTTTGCACCTACGTCCATGTATGTATGTATGTGTATGTATTCCTCTTCATATTTATAAACCAAGAAAAAAAAACATGCAAAAACAATAACAGTTGATAAGAAAATCAATCCCATATCATAACAGCGCCATCTTTTGTTCAGATCATGGCAATAGATATTGTCAATTACAAGAACCTTATTTGTATTCCTCTTCCATTTACGTAAGAGTTTTCTTTCCAGTCGATGTTTCCCGTCACACCCTTAGCTCCTCGGTAAGGTTTGTGCCTAAGATGATTACTCGGCATCAAAAAAAAAAAAACAACAATTGAATCGGTCTTCAAAGCTCTAATGGGGAATGACCATCAATTATAATTCGGTAATTTGGAAAAATGGAATTGTTTTGTTTTTTTATTTGTCATACGAGGCATTGTAAAAAGATCGGATGATGACAAGTGGTCAGTTAGCGTGGGATGGCAAAGGTTGAAAGTTGGCAGGAAAAAAAAAAGAAAAAAAAAGAAAGTAAAAGTCAACGTGGGTTTGAAGAAGTTCAGTGTTAAGAAACCGAAAAAGTATCGTGGCAGATTTTTTTTAGTCAATGTAAAAATTTAGTAAAGTTTAGTCAAAAAAAAAAAAAATAATAATATCGCCGAAAGAAAAGAAAAGGGAATCATGCAAGTTCAAAAACAAATAAAACGCTTCATAGTCCAGAAAAAGTAAAAAAAAAAATGAGCAGATAAGAGTACCACACGTGAAAACCGATCATCAGTGTCAGCACAAAATCTCCTCTTAAAGAAGAACCAGCATGTGCACTAAGCCAAGCCATCGCCCCGTAAGGAACAAGTGCGCAGGAGCCACCAAGTGCGCTAAGCTAAGCAATAGCCCTATAAAAAGCAAGTCGCAGAAGTCAGCAGTTGCGCCATAGCCAGCAAGTGTACAGGATAAGGCAGTTGCATAGGCGCCAGCATCAAATAAGGAGCTCGAAAGTACACGCAGTCCAGGAAGTGCACATTACTACAATGAAATCGAAGATCACCGAGAAGAAGAGATACGAGAACTTTCGAAACCAATGAAGACGAAAAACCACATGGAGCCATACACCTTTCCCCCTCCCTATCCTTTTTCAAGTTAATCCCAACAAAGACCTTATCAGGTTGTAGAGTAAAATTTTTTTTTTTTTTTGCATTTAATGGTCAGCTTCTTTACATTTAATTCTATTTTTGATAGCCAATAAGGTTCAAGTAACAAGAAAAGAAATGGAAAATTACACCCACACGCACACATTGACAACTTACATACAATATTTATACGGCGAAGGAGTGCACTTCATCCCTTAACAAGTTTTTAGCTCCGGTGAGTCAATTTCATTATTGTAATCTTTTTAAGAAAATATGAATTAAATGCGTGAAGAAGCTTTAACTACGAGGGCGGGTCAATAAGTCCGTGACTTTTGGATTAAAACACAGATTTCTTGATAAAAAAATAATTTTATTTTTCAACGTAGTCTCCCTTGAGCTCTATGCACTTTGTCCAACGCTTCTCCAATTTTTTTATCCCTTCCAAAAAAAATGATTTGTCGAGGTCCTCAAAATAGGCCTTTGTTTGCGAGATGACTTCATCATTGGAGTCAAATCTTTTTCCACTAAGCCATTTCTTCAGGTTTGGGAACAAGAAGTAGTCGCTCGGAGCCAAATCCGGAGAATAGGGTGGATGAGGGAGCAATTCATAGCCCAATTCATGGATTTTTGCCATTTTTGCCACGATTGCGTTTGTGGTCGACTGTGAGCAAACGCGGCACCCATCTTGCGTAAAGCTTTCTCATGCCCAAGTGATCATTTAAAATTGAAACCACTGAGCCATGCGAGATCCCTACGGCTTCCACAATCTCTCGCACTTTCAATCTTCGGTCGGCCAACACCATATCGTGAATTTTTTCGATTGTTTCGGGTGTAGAGGCCTCAACTGGACGTTCGGCATCTTCAGTGCTTGTACGGCCACAACGAAATTCAGTAAACCACTTTTTTACCATTGAAATCGATGGTGCAGAGTCCCCATAGTATTTATCAAGCTTAGCCTTGGTCTCGGTAATGGTTTTTTTTCGCAAGAAATAATGCTTAATAAGCACACGAAATTCACTTTTTTCCATTTTCTCCTCAAATTAGTGAGTAGTCTGATAAAAATAGCTGTCAAACACAAACTAACTGACGCAGCAAGTTTAAATTTTGACAGGAGGTCAACTGACAGATGCCTGTTGACAGGAGCAGTGTTGCTGTTTCAGTAAAGAGGTCAGAAATTCAAAAAGTCACGGACTTATTGACCCGCCCTCGTATCTACAGATACCCTCTGTATCTGTGACCTATGTCTATCATTTTACGAAAATGGCCTAAAATTAAAATTTACATATGCATATATTACACATACGGACATACATAGTTAGTGACATACATACATATATAGTGATGAAGAGGATTACCAACACAAATGCATAGATATGCCCATATTGGAGCCATTTAATTGTGTTTTTTTTTTCTCTCCTTTTTATCTTTAATAATTTTTTTTTTATATACATATACCCAATACTTTTATGTAATTTTTGTTATTTTTTTTACATACTCGTACGCTTATACCTATTTAAGTTAACATTTCTCTTTATACATAAATTTTCCCCTACCCTTTTCCGTGAAATAAATTTTGTTGAACCTTGGAATTCATTTAGTTTTCAATACTTTTAATAGTCAAGGAGATTCCATGTTTTGAAAAGATTGGTCACCGTCGTTTTTGTTTTTTTTTCTTTTTTTTCTGCATTCGATGTGATATTCTAGAATGATAGGCTAATATTAAGATACTGATAGGTGCGTGAAGGGATCCTGCGGACAGCGAAAAATGGCGTAATCTTCGAGAACGCAGTGTGTTTTGATTTTTTTTAGGGGTAGCCACGCACCACGCCTACGGATTACGTAGCTACCACGGTGTGTACTAGCGATCCTAGCTAGACACAAAGGGGAGGGTAAACTCCGTAAAAGAGCACAACACCTAGCTCTTTTCTCTCTTTAGTTGATGGAATTCGGGAAGGCAAATTAAGTTTCATTTTGCAGGCTCATATCAACGGGAAGATAACTAAAGGCGGTCGGAATTCGCTCTGGACAAATTCGGGTCCCTTATTTAAATTTTCAGCTCAACTACCATCGAGAGTAAGGCATATAAAAATTGTAACAGCGGTTGGCCGAATTTAGCAGCAAGATCCCCCCCCATTCCGACGAGCATAGAACGGAGCTCACACTAGCATACCTGCCGCTGCTGAATGGCTTAACCCCTTTCTACTCTTTGTCCGGGCTGGCCTTTAGGGTGAAGCAACGGTAGAAGGGAGGGTTCCTTTTGCTTCTTGTATGATCGATTTCATTTACGTTTTTTTTTTTTTTTTTTTTCTCTAACGAAAGCAACGGACCCTATGTTTAGTGTACTAGATAAACATGTCGGGGTAGTAATTAAAAAGGAAGATTTGAATTTATCTCAAATCAAAAACCGTTACAAGTTTTAAGTTTTATATAAAAAATTGAAAAAATTAAAAATTATCTAAGTTTTTTCTTAAACAATTTTCTTAGAAATATTTCCCATTTATTGATAAATAAGACCATTAGTCGTAAGATAGTTTTAAGGCCGAAAGGTAAAGTTTATTGATATTGTGAATTCTAGAGAGTTCGGTAAGAGCTAGAAGCTAGAATAAGTAATCATTGTGAAATTAGATTTCAGATTTCATTGTCTAGAATGCAAGCTAAAAGTACGATGGAGAATAATAGCCCATCAAGAATGCCCTAGAAGCGAGACTCTCTAAGAAAGCGAGATAAAACAAATTTAGACAACAGGTGAAACGGGGTCGCCAGCGGACTACATTGTCCTTCTTGTAACAGATTTAAGATGTCAACCTTGTTCCAGAGGAACCAGAAACAATATTTGTATTTAGGTCAATTTTTGTACACAGGCACATCCAAAAAATTAAGAAAAGAAAACAGACGAGAGACGAAGCGTCTACAGCTAGCTCGACCGGACCGAAACGTTGGTGTCCATCTGCTCTACATGACCCACCTATCTCAAACGTTTAACCATCACCCTTCTAGCTATATAAGTCGAAGACGTTGTACATGCCGTACAGTTCGTCATTGTATCTCCTCCTCCACTCAGAGTCAATATAGAAGAATAGGAGAAGAATTTTTCTCTCAAAGCAACTAAGAGCATTCTCATCCATTTTTGATAATGTCCATGCCTCTGTCCCATAGAGCAGGTCTTATATAGGGTAATTCTTGTTGTTTGCGAAAGGACTTTGCTAGTCAATCGCCTTCTTAGCCCAAAGAAGCAACGATTGGCAAGAGTTAGTCATCGTTTGATCTCAGCGCAGTGTCTAAATTTATAAGGAAGCGTAAGTAGACAAAGTCCTTAACTACTTCAAAGTTATGTCTATCGAAGGTGACGATCCATCCGAGACGTCGCGGTCGGTGTTGAGTGTCCTTTTTGCTTTCTAGCACGTACTTGGTCTTGCCATCGTTGACCGCTAAATCACATCACGCTGCTTTATCCCGGTTATTTCACGACGGACTTTTGAAAGATTGTGCCTTTTGTGAAAGAGGGTAGATTTGCACTTTTTTTCAAGAATGAGGTCTCGGTGAGATCTTTACCGACCATCGTCGTCCTGGAAAACTAGACATTGCTTTGTAAAGCTCGCCTCTATAGATGCTGTCATAAGCGGTCTTTAAATCGATAAATAGGTGGTGTGTATCGACCTGAAGCTTATGGGTTTTCTCCAAAATCTGACTTAATTGTGGTGTGAATATTTGGTCAATAGGGAAATTTCCTGGCCTGAAGCCGGACTGATATGGTCCTATCAGGTTGTTGACGAACGTCTTCAGGCATTCAAACAATACGGCAGATAAGATCTTGTAAGAGATGTTAAGATGCCCCTGTAGTTGGGGCAGCTTAGAGGGCCTCCTTTCTTGAGGCCCTCTGACAAACAATGTTGAGGTTCCATTCATCGGCTATACTTAAGAAAATATTCGAACTATGAGTGTATGCTTACTAAGTCATCGTCTGCCGCTTTGAAGAGCTCGGCAGTCAGGCCTTCCGCTCCAGCAGCTTTGTTGGACTTAAGCTTGAATATAGCTATCTTCACTTCGTCCAGGTCGGGTGGACGGAATTGTTGGCTTACATCGTCCAGGTAGATAGGTTCATTCAGCCCTACAGCGATATTTGTTTTGTCATCGCCGTTATACAGTCTACAGTAAGGAGGCATCATTGGACTATCACGCAGAGAGTCTGGGTTCGATTCCTAACTGGGTCACCAAAAATTTTTCAAATCGCCATCACCCTTTCGGCGGGCAGTGGCAAACTCCCGAAAGTAAAAAACTGCCTACGTAAGAGCTTCTAAGGATTGCCGTTCGGACTCGGCGATAAACCATAGGCATCGCTCAGATGTGACAAAAATTATAACATGAACAACACAAATGAGTGCCAAGAAGCTAGGCCATGGCCCATATCGAGCTGCCAGCGCCACAGTGTTTTTTTTTTTGTTTTTTTCATCGACTGCGACTCTACTACGATGTTCCCTTGTTCGTATCTACAGGCTTCGGTTCAGGGTTTGTATCCGTGACATGTGTTTTTAACCTTTTGGTAAAACTTTCTCAACTTGTATGCTCATTTCAAATTGATTGACTTGACTGTTCTTTTACCCCACCGGTAGTCTCCAGACGTTAACATGGAAGCGAAATGTGACGACGACGTAAACCACAGAGTGAGTGTGGGATGGATGAAATGGCGGGAAAATTCGGGAATCTTTTGCGACCGAAAATTTCCACTTAAATTAAAGGGGAAACTCTACACCACGGTTGTTAGACCAGCTCTTATATACGGTTCACAGTGCTGGACAATGTACGAAGCGTTTAAAAACAAAATGACGGCAGCGGAAATGAAAATGTTAAGGATGTCTAGTGGAGTCACTAAACGCGATTGCATTAGATCTACGCGTATAAGAGGAAGTCTACATATAAAGAATTCGGTAACCGAACAGCTTGAGGCGAATAGAATAAGTTGGTATTGCCACGTTCAAAGAAGATCTGCGGAAAATCCGGTTAAAAAGGCACTATCAACTACGGTCACTCCAACTGTAAGAAAACGAGGTCGGAAAAAGAATTCCTGGATTTCTCAGATGGCAAATGTGCAACAACGTCTGGGGTTAACCACTGAAGCGATCCAGGACCGAGCATTATGTAGACGCGTTCTGCGGTCTGCGACATTAGCCAACCCCATAAGCGGAGCTGCAGCGATGCAGTAAAAATGGGAAACTCGTTACGCATAAGTTCGTATAACGAGGAAAGGGTTAATAAAAGGATAAGAAGAAGGTAAAACTTTCTCAACTCATTCTTAGAGTAGCATCTCTCAATTTCCTCGACCACGAGTTTCTCATTCTCTTTTTTTTCCCTCCTCTCCTGCTCATAGAGGTCGTGAATGGTCCTTCTATGAAGCACCGCTTTGCATCTTCCTAGCTTTGCGTTAAAATCGCCGAAGACAATTCGTCTAAGGGGCTTATTAAGCGTTTGGTTCCTGGGTTGGCTATGGCGAGGATACAGTTCTGGATCTGCAGATATGGCAGATATTTATGGAGAATTAGAAAATGAGCATCAAGAACCGCTTCTGCCGTAGTGTTTCCAATGTCGGTGATAAACGTTTGTCGATGAAGCGCCGACTATGCGTGATTGTCTTCTTGATTGCTACTAAAAGTTCCGAATTTCTGCGATGCGATGAGAATGCGCTTTGGAAAAGATTCGCAATATTCAGATTTCTTTCCGACTACAAATTCCATTTAAAGCATCGATCGTAAGGTAATTTTCGGAATTTTGCAGCATCCGGTAGCAGGAGAGGTGGTCTTAGAGTTTGACAACAGTTAAAAAAACCGTATTGAACGCTCGTATCCACTTAAGAGTGGTTGGTTCCTTTTTCTTGAAGCCTTGTAGTATTAAGCGGACTGTGAAACATCAATACGACGTCACCCTGCAGTTTGGAGAGTGGCAAGTCTCTTGAGACGTCCATCGCCAGTGTTTACTTTCTTGAAAGGGCAGGTATTAGTGCAGCTTTGAATCCAGGCTCTGAGGAGTGACTATTATTTTTATTGTCAAGCATATTAAGATCTTCTTTGGGGACGGAGAGATTAGATTTGTTGAGAGGTGGCATATGCCCCGAAGGAGGTAAGAATTTTGTTAATTGCCAAGATCGAGGTATTTTACTCTCCATATACACAACTTGGGCTTTGCTTATGTTCGGTCCTTTGGAGACAGTAAAATGTAAGATACTTGTTGCAAGTTCCCTTCATTAAAGTCACTTACTTAGACTTCGTGCCAAAATTTGGCCTACACGGTGTAAGAATCACCTCCATTTGGGAAAACCAAAAGATGGTCGTTATGGACTCATATTGGATTGACATTGGCGGAGTTTTTTCCTCTTTATGTTATGGATGAACGACAGTTTGTCGGGGTCAATGATGTGAATTATGTTACTTTTATTTATCAACAGACTGTATGCACAAGCGGGGTGGCGGCCCAATTATCAAAGCTTCGCTCATCAATCACGTTGTTATTATGACGAATTCTTCTGAATTTCTCGAAGAGTTTAAGGTATCTAACATCCTGGACAGAAAGCTAGGAAAAGGAAATATTTCAAAGTGAAATAAACAAGTTCGATTTTCCCACTGCTCGTGCAAGTAAGCTGTAGTCTCAAAGTGAAGTCTGCAAACCAAACCTTTGCACTGAGTCTACCCATGGTTGTAAGCATGGTTTCCGCCAAGCCACGGAACAGCTTCCGTGTTTAGATTCCCTCAAGCCGCCGGCCGGTAACAAATCGTCGTTCCACTTGGTATCTAATTCTGCCATCCGGCTGGTAATATCCAGCTGTTAAATGTATGGCATATCAGTCTGTCGATCTTCAAATTACTGAAAATGACTTCAGCACCCATAGTTTGCGTCCAAAGGCCGTTCGCAATAGCTCAGTTTTCATATTCACAAAGGATTTTAAGACAGTTGAAGCGCAGAAGGCGCAGAAATCTACTATGACAACCTTTGCATGCTCAAATTCTTTAGTCCACCAATATACTGAACCGTCTTTGAAGCTGAAGTCTCAGCTAATCATAGTCAGCCTGGATCAAATGCCTGGACTTTAAAATACAATTTAAAATACGTAAACAGTCAAGCCACTTTCGAATCTTTAACTTCGAACATCATAAACTGAGTAGCTGGAGACCACTGAGGAGCACTCAACGAGTTACCTGGTTACCGAGAAGTTTAATGAAATCACATTGCTAATGAAATGGCTGACTTGAATCCATAGTAACAAAAAGAAGACGCATTCTTTAAGGCTTTCCATAGGCAAACTCATCGAGATTATTGCAGGACATCTTAATTCTAAGATTCCAAACTCTCAAATTCACATAAATGGAACACTGTGCCCAGGAAAGCAAGTGCATAAATTGAGAATCCTTAACAGCGAATATGTCACACTTTCTTTGCAACTTTCCTGTCTTGCTACGAATCAAAATGCATTGCTTAGGTGGTTATCATATCTGAGATGTTACTGATCTCGGTTCTACGAAGATCAGCACTTTTGGAAGATTTAGCACGAATCACATCCCATGATCTTCCTGTAATACACTAGTGGACCTAGAATTGGTCAAAGTACACTTCAACGGGGACAGCTCTAACCCAAACTAACCTGTGAATATTTAACAATATTCGCAATATGCGTATCTTCTTGTATTTAAAGGCGAAGTTATTATTTGTCTAGTTAGATTCCCCGCTCCTTACACCCAGATGTGTAGTTTTTCTAATCTCTCACACTTCAATATATTTAACCACATCTATTGTGATAGTCTCTACGCTTTCATTGACTTTCTGAAACGGAAAAAAGTCGAAGAAGCCAGAACTTTATCTACGACCGCAACTACGACTAAAACTACGACACAAGCTAATTTAAGCAAATTTTAAGGAATGCAAAATATGGTAATTATATGGTGTGGCAGGATACGACAACATGACCAAGCAATGCAGATAAAAGTTCTTGTTACAGTGTACGTAAACTATCAGTCTCTACAGTAAAGACTGTGTATCCAACTAGCAGCAGGATTTACATGTATATATGACCCCTTACTACGATTCCGATACCTCATGTATGGAAGCGGAATGTAGGTAGTCCAATTAAAAGTTGAATGGAATGCGGTGTTGTGAAGGCATCAGTATCGAGTATCCCTATATACTCGTAGATACTCACTATAACGACGACGACTATGACGACGGAATTGGTAACATTGCTGATTATGTTGGTAAACAGGTCTCGAGAAGACTTGGCTTTTATTGGATGCTCTTGTTCAAACTGAAATAGCATTGGGGTATGGGCTTGAGTACCGACAAGCGAGTAAAAAACCGAATGAATGTGCTCGGAATTCAAGTATCTTATCATGGGTTCTGTGAGTTTTGTCGATGCTTGGTGTTGGTTTGAATTGTGCACATGGGAAATTGTAATTAATCTCGTTTACATCCTCATATGAATACAAATGTTCTAACGAATGTCAATGAAGTTGGAAAGGGTGATTTGGGAGTGGAATAAATTGACAACAGGATAGAGCCAAAAAAATCAACAAGCGACATTTGAGGATGGCCAATGAGTTCGTTCTCCGCATTTGAATTTATTTAAATCATCCAAAAGAGAGCTTTTTCTTATTTAATAATTGAGAAGACCCAGACACATCTACATATTTTTAGTATTTATTTATTAATTCAGTGTAAACATATTTACATTTTTAATTGATAACTAACATTAGGTACGTAAAATTGGACATGTTTTCAAAAAGATTTTAAGGTCATATCCGGATGAATGATGTTATCGTAGCGGATGTGCGAAAAGAATTCAATTTAGGTAGCTAAAAAACTACTTAGTTTCATTTGTGGGGTGCATTATAGGAGAAGATCGAAAGTAGACAGCTTAAACTATATGATTTTGGTTGTAAGTCGAGTCCTGATGTATAATACGAGGGTTGTCTGAAAAGTTTCCGACCGAACAATGATACAAGACATTTTTTCTCAAAATTTTGTTTTATTATTCTACATAGTTTCCTCGTAACTCTACACACTTCTTCCAGCGATGCTCGATCTCTCTAACCCGTCCAAATAGTACTTGGCGTTTTCTCTGCAAAATAATTGTTCACGAAGGTGATAACCTCTTCATTTGACGAAAATCTCTGTCCTCCGAGTGCAGTTTTTAGATGAGGGAACAAAAAGAAGTCGCTTGGGGCTAGATCTGGTTAATAAGGCGGATTGTCATGCAGTTCAAACCGTAATTCATGAATTTTCGCCACGGCAACCGCTGAGGTGAAACAGGATTTTGTTTTTCTGCAAATGTGGCCATTTTTCCGCAATTTCTGCCTTCAGTTTGACAAGTAATGATGCGTAGTATGCTCCTGTAATGGTTTTTCCTTTTTGAAAATAATCGATTAAGATAACTCTTTTACTATCCCATTACTTTCCCAGCCTGCTCGCCCTTTGCAGGACACTGTTTTGACTGAATTTTTGTTTCGGGCGTATAACGATGTATCCAAGTTTCATATACAGTAATTATTCGGCGCCAAAACTCGGGATTATCGCGCCTACACTGCGCCAATAGAGCCTTGGAAATGTTCATTGGAACACGTTTTTGGTCTAACGTAAGCAAACGCGGCACCCAACGCGCGGACAGCCTTCTCATGCCTAAATATTGATTTAATATGTAACAAGCACGTACTTTGGATATTTTCATAACCTCTACTATCTCTCTCATTTTAATTCGGTGGTCGTCTAACACCATTTGTTGAACTTCATCCCGAACGTTCATCATCTCCCAAGCTCTTACGCTTAAATTACGACGTTTAAATTCAGCTGCCCAAAATTTTACTGTGGTAAATGATGGTGCAGAGTCTCCATACACAGTATGTCCCACTCAATTTTGATTTGCGTAGGCGTATTGCCTTTCAAAAACAAGAATTTAATAACAGCTCGATACTCAATTTTTTCCATTTTCACAAAAAACACTCACATCGACTCACTCAAACGACTGTCAACTAAAACTTCCAGGTCCAAAATGACTGAAACTTCGGTAACTAAGTGTCAAAAGATGCACAACTAGCATTCACTAGCTTTTATTGACGAGTGCCGCTATCTTTACGTTGTGGTCGGAAACTTTTCAGGCAACCCTCGTAGAGGAAAACGGAAAGTTATATTCTAAATCGTTTTTAAATCTTGACTGAAAAGAGAGTCAATAAATATTAACAATCGAATTGGACCCAGAGCGGAACCTTGTGGCACCCAATCTCACAATTCACTTCTTATCCTCAAGATATGACGGAATCCAACCAGACATAAACTTACTAAATCCAAATTTGACTTATTTAAAGAGTAAGAGTTTGTGGTTCACAGTATCGAAGAAGAATAGGATTGCCAACGAAAACTCCAGCTTTATTTAAGGTGGGGTTGCAGTCCGTTGTGAATTTGGGGCTGCCCCCTACGTGGCTTGAGTCATTCCAATAATACGGCAAATAATATCTTTGAGGCGATATTAAGAAGAATAATACCTCTTTACTTGGAGCAGTTCAGAGGGTCTCCTTTCTTGAGACTCGGACAACCAATTCTGAGATTCTTTCTTAAGTCAACGCTCCACGAGATTTGTTGCACTCAAGCGAAGATATGGCTGTCTTCACTTCATCCAGGTGCGGTGGAGAGGAATTGTTGGCTGACATCGTTCAGATTGAAAGGTTCGTTTTGCCTGACAGCGGTAGATATTTGGATAAATCGTCTACAGAAATGCTATTTCCAAAATTCTCAGCATCGATTACGACTCAACTACGATGTTCCCTTGTTCGTCTCTATACCTTTGGTAAAACTTCTGGAACTCATTCCTGGAGTAGCATCACTTAATTTCCTCAACGGAAGCTCATGCTCTTTCTTTCTTTTCCTGAGAAGCCGATGTTCGTCACTTCTCTTCTGCTTATAGAGCCCGTGAACGGTCCTTCTATAAAACACCGCTTTGCATTATTAAGCTGCATTAGCTGCATGTGCTTTGCAGCACTCATCGTCAGTCCATGGATTTCGTTGTTATAGCCGAGTGAAACCCAGCATATCAGAAGCGACATCTCTAATGGCTTTTTGGCAGTGTTGCCACTGGTCTTAGAACCTCATAAGAGATTAAGATACACTCGATCGGAAAAGGATTTGGCGATCTCCTGCGATCGCAGCTGTGTGAGGTCGATATACCTCACACGGCGCTGTTTGGGATATGCGCAACCATGCCTTGGCTACAACAAGGTAATGGTCCGAGTCGATGTTGGTTCCTCGGAAGGTTTGGACATTCATAATACTTCAATATGGTCAATCTGGTTGGTGGTTGATTGATCAGTAGTTCTCCAAGACCCTTTGTGAATATCGAAATGTGCGAACCGCGTCGATTAGCCTGAATTCGTTATGACAGTCGGTGTCATGTAGGCTTCACCTTTCGATAGTTCTATGAAAGATGCCCCATGACATAAATGCCATAGCTACTGCATAGGCACAACTTGTAAGTTTTGCTACAATGGCTGTAGTAGATGTTGTATCGTTTTTGGGATGGCGGTAATATCTAATTTGCAGCAGTCCAGAGCCTCCACTTGTTGTTCGGTTGCACGTGGCTTATTAAGGGACCTAACATTCCACGTGCAGATGCGAAGATCGTTGTCCTTGTTTTGTTTGTAGATTTTATCAACAGTAGATCCGTCTGTATGCGAGGGTTGTTTCTGCTCCGTAACCTTCGTTTGATTTAGTTTTGAAGGCTGAGCTACAAATATGTCGGGGCAGTCCCTATAAGGTCTCATTTGGGTAATTCCGGGATTGTACTTCACTGTTGATTCAAACATCTTTACGTGCATCGTGGTATCTAAAGGAAAATATGTACATAAAAAGCTATCCTAAATGAGTGCGACCGATGTGTTACACCAAGAACTTCCTGAGAAACAGAACCTGTAATGGTATCCTCCAATGGTTTTTGATATTCCATATTCTATACGGTGACAAGATAAAATGATAGAAAAAGAAATTAAATAAAGCAGCAACGGTGTGAGATTCTGGCTTTATTTTGAAGCTACGTGTATGCCATTATGTGTAGAATAACACATCATTCAAATGCCCGCCTCGGATTCTGTCCAATACGTGCGTCGCTATTCCAGCAATAGCATGTCGAATGTTTGCCTCGAGCTCGTCGAAGTTAGAAAATAACCGAGTGGTGCTAGATCGCATGGGCGCTTGGCGTGAAATGATTCCATCTGCTTCACAACTACGAGCGCTGCATCGCTTGTATGACATTTAGCGTCGTCATATTGGAACTACAGCTCGGATACATCGATGTTGTCGGGCTCTGAATACAAAAAGTCGGTTAATATCACCCTATACCTGAGACTATTGACAGTAACGGTTTCGAAGGAAATAAGGTCTAATGATGCCGCCATGGCAACCGATTTTACCGGTTTATGGCAATCAAACCAAACAATCAATCTTTGTGGATGCATTGATACTTGGTCGAACACATGTGGATTGTGTTCGCTGCAATAACGGCAATTTATCTTGATATAGATACAGCCGCTGAGATAAAACTGGATGATAACTCTGGATATCTGGCCCAACTTTACAGCGCCCAAAGGCGGACTCACCACGTTGTTTGTGGCATAATCTTATATGGATGGAGGCAGGCCCAAATTCAATCGCAAAATAAGCCGTGTCGTGGAGATGCCCAGAGCTGATCAGCTGATCGACGCCGAATAGAAGTCTCTGGGTCTTCTTCGTTACTGGCTGCTACGGCCGACCTCACGGATTAGGTTCGAATGCTCTACGTTCATTCGCTCCACATGCTCTAGTTATCACAGACAACTGATGCACTTTTTTTGACTTGGTGGATGTTAGTGTGGAGTAAGTACAGTTCGTCGTTGAATCTTCTCTTCCAAAGTACGTTAAGCGAGACGCAAATATTTTGGAAGTTTTTTTTTCGAAACATGCCCCAGGATGTCTTTAAAGTAACAGCAATTGGCAATTTTTATTTCTACCTAACGCACTAATGTTTGGATTTTAGCTTTTTCCCGATCTACCGGTATGTGATGACTTAGTTGATTGAAGACCTTCCTGGTCTCAAACCACACTAAAAGCGGCCCATCAGGTTATTATCAAAGGATTTCAAATACTCACATAATATAACATAGAGGAAACCTATACCGAATGCCCTTTCAATTCTCTCACCCGGGCATCACAATGCGTCTACATATAAAAATGCATTGGTTCAAGGTTGATGAGGAATGTAGGAAAACTCCACTCTGTTGCTTACATCATACATTAAAGTGTTGTATGGAGCGCTTTTTCGTGTAATCATACGTTTTTAATAATTTCCGCTGAGTAGGTATGTGCACCTCACAACAAAGACATCGAACATACTCGTATAGTCAATGTCAAATTGTAGAACCTCCAGCTGTGACTTATTGAATTCAGTTTCACCACCACACAGCCTGATAAGCCGAAACATCTTTAAATCAAATCCTTTTTGAGTTTATCTCATTCGGATTAAACGATCCAAGGCAAACTAAAAGAAATATCGTTCCACACCATTAAAGTGACGTTTTTATCTGTTCTTTCGTAATTTCCTTCCCTCAACCGATTACCATTGTTTTTCGTACCGTTTTCCCTTTTTTTTTTTTTTTTTTTCTATCTCTACGAAATTTTCTCTAATATACGTACTCGTAAAGATGAAAAAGGAAATTTCCATTTCCAAACGAATTCCTTGGCATATGTTCAATACGTTTGCAATGAATAGCTTACAAGTGCAGGGATAGATAGGAATTTTGCAAATACAGGAAAACGGATTCCAGCAAAGGATTATGGAATGCTAGTTCTACTTATTCGTATTTTATTTCTACAAAAATCCATCTAAGAGAAAGAAAAAAACGCGTCAAATGCAATTTCATAGACTTGCAGCAGATAGTTGGATTCGTATCTATCGTCTCGTATTTATAGTGTTTTAAAATATTTTTTTTATGAAGACCTTATGAAAATTTAAGATGCAAAACAATGTTAGAGAATATAAAAATAAGACCGATAGGATCTTATTGCTTCTTTTCTGAAAGTTTTCTAATAATGGTTAAATAGATGAGAGAAAAAAAAATCGATATGTCCATTGAAATGCTTTATCCTTCGATCTGTAGTGAGTCTATACTGAGTAGGTAACAAAAATAGACCAATGATCTTTTAAGTCGTTTTCATAGCTTTAATGACATATGATTCGGCTGTTTGGGGTAATTGCACTAAGCTGACACCAACATCCCTCACATTACTCAAAGCAAAATTCGTAAAATGACATTAAATTTACCTTAAATTTTTTTTTTACAATTAAAGGGCTTATTGCAATAACATGATAAGCTACGAAAGCAAAAGATTGAGAAAATGGGTTTCAAAGATTTAAATCTACGAGAAGAAGAGACAGGAGTCTCCATGAGAGTGATGGACGGTCACTTCCACCCAAACCCTTTACGTCTAGAGCCAGACGGACGGTCTGGAACCCTCTGCGTATAATAAACCCACCGCAATCCGGTGTACAAAAAAAAAAACCATTTGTAAAATTAATAGCTATGTAAAGACTGAACCCCTATCTGCGTGCCACACTCTACCGAAACACAAAACCAAAGGGTCTCACCGGGGATGTCGTTAAGTTGTATCGGGCAGCGTTTAAAAAGTAGAACTTCCTCCAAAAAGGCCCGTCGTAGTAGTTCCTCGTTTCGCCCTCACTTCACCCCAACCGATCATTATTAGAAACGGTTAATGATCAGGAAGTATGAACTCGGCTAGGCCATATATTGTTGGCAAATTATCTTTTTCCTTTTTTTGTATATTTTGAGAAAAAAAATAATTAAGAGAAAGGAGATTAGGAGGAAAACAAAAAGGAGAAAGCGCGAGCGTCAGTTCAAAAGGTAAAACAAAAAAGAGAGGAAGACTGAAAGCTTCAAACAGAGCAGGAAGTGAGGACGAAACAAGGACGAATTTAAGACTGACAGAGGAGGTAGTTTAACGGATGAACGATAAGTACCCATCTCTTCTTAGACATAGGTTTTTATAGTATATATAGTGTCGTGTTACCCCCGGTTAATCTTTTTGGGCATCCCGTAAAAATTCGCGGTACAAGTGTCGGGCTCCGCAATAAGCGGTTCATTCTTGTCTGTGGTACCTTCTGCTCCCGGTTCCAAAGTTACGTTGTATTGTTGCCGCTTCCCGGCCTAATATTGTTCTTACTTTCTTGGAAACGATAACTTAATAGTTTACTTAGATTGTAGGGTGATACAAGGTTTCTTCTTCTTCTTATCCTTTTATTAACCCTTTCCTCGTTATAGGAACTTATTCGTAACGAGTTTCCCATTTTTACTGCATCGCTTCTGCTCCGCTTATGGGGTTGGCGAATATCGCAGACCGCAGAACGCATCTACATAATGCTCGGTCCTGGATTGCTTCAGTGGTTAACCCCAGACGTTGTTGCGCATTTGCCCTCTGAGAAATCCAGGAATTCTTTTTCCGACCTCGTTTTCTTACAGTTGGAGTGACCGTAGTTGATAGTGCCTTTTTAACCGGATTTTCCGCAGATCTTCTTTGAACGTGGCAATACCAACTTATTCTATTCGCCTCAAGCTGTTCGGTTACCGAATTCTTTATATGCAGACTTTCTCTTATACGCGTAGATCTAATGCAATCGCGTTTAGTGACTCCACTAGACATCCTTAACATTTTTATTTCCGCTGCCGTCATTTTGTTTTTAAACGCTTCGTACATTGTCCAGCACTGTGAACCGCATATAAGAGCTGGTCTAACAACCGTGGTGTAGAGTTTCCCCTTTAATTTAAGTGGAAATTTTCGGTCGCAAAAGATTCCCGAATTTTCCCGCCATTTCACCCACCCCACACTCACTCTGTGGTTTACGTCGTCGTCACATTTCGCTTCCATGTTAACGATTGATCCTAAGTACTTAAAGATAGTGCTTTTCGGAAGAACTATACCATCTAACATTATATCCGGAACAGGTCGCAACGGATGCGCAAATGGGTACGTCAAATGCTCCGTCTTTGAACGACTTATTTTAAACCCTTTTCTCTCTAGCGCATTTCTCCATGAATCTAAGGCGTTCTGTAAATCTTCGACGTTATCGCTAAGTATAACTGCGTCGTCAGCGACGAGAATTGGCGTTACATTTGCTTCGCGCATGCAGTCTTTTAAAAGATAGTCGAATACTACGTTAAAGAGGAAAGGGCTAAGTACGCTTCCTTGATGCACTCCGACATTAACTGGAAATTCTCTCGTTAGTCCAGCAGAGCTTTTAACCGCAGTTTTCACGTTTCCGTACATGTCTTGTATTATTCCAACATACGTTTCCGGTACGTTTTGAGCCCTCAGCGCGGCTCATATGAGATCCTAAGGCACTCGATCGAATGCTTTCCCGAGGTCGATAAATACCATGTGTAGATCCTTAGATGAATCTCGGTGCTTTTCCATTATTATTCGTAGGCTTTGGATAGCGTCCACCGTCGATCTTCCTTCAACAAATCCACACTGGCTATTATCGAGCTTTATTATTTGCCGAAGACGTTCGTTTAAGACTCTTTCGACGATTTTCATTGTGTGTGACATCACCTTGATTGAACGGTAGTTGTTGCATTCTCGAGTGTCGCCTTTTCCTTTGTGTAATGGAACCAAGAAGCTACTTCTCAACTGATTCGGCATAGGTTGACCACATTTTTTCTTTGATTGAAAAGTCCGAAACTTCCTCCTCGAATAGACCAGCTGTCGGCACGATATCACGTGGAAACTGTTTGTTAAGCAACTCCTTGTAGTATTCCGACGTGACCATTTAAATCTCCGCCTACGAAGAGCATCTCATCGATATGTATATTTCTAAGCAAATTACCGAACTCTGACCAAAATGTATCTTTTTCCGATTGGTCGCATCCATTTTGTGGAGCGTACGCGCTAACAATGTTCCACGTTTCATTGTGTATGACGAGTTTAACACTCATCAAGCGGTCGCTTATTTTCAAGATACCAACGATGTTGTTTAGAAGATCCGCTGCAACAACGATTCCAACACCGTTTTGTCCATTGACCGTTCCATGGTAGAACATCTTAAATGCCTTAGTTTTTAAATCTAGAAAACGCGCCTTATTTCCTGTATTACACCACTTCGTTCCCTGTACACACAGGATTTGTAGAGTTCTGCGACGCATAATCGCTTCCAGTTCTAAACTTTTTGAGGTCATCGATCCGACCGATCTGATGCCAACTTGCAAACCGAAGTTTATGAAAATATTTTGGAAACTTCATTTTGCCCGCCCCCGGAATCCGTCGGGCTCTGACACAAGCACTTCTGCTTGCTCTGGGATCACCCGAGTGCGTTGCAATCGTGGTGCCCAGCGGGGTAGTGCTATTAATTGCGATCATTTCCATGAAGTGTATCTAAAGTTTGAGTGGTTTGACACTTGTATGCTCATTTCGAATTGATTGACTGTTCTTTTACCCCACCGGTAGTCTCCAGACGTGGGAACCCACTGATTGCATACAAACTTGTGGGAAAGTTTTAAGGTGTTAAAGTGTCACAGGCTCATTTTTGGTGTCATAGTTGCCTGTATATGATTGGTGTCCCATTTAGTCGCCTCTTACGACAAGCTGGGACGCACTGGGGCACTATTCTTTATCCGATGCCGCACGGACGGGTGATACAAGGTTTTAGCGGCATCAATTTAAATGAAATAAAAAATAATAATTGTTACTGCTTATGTTTTAATATAAGATCGTTGCGTTTACATTGGGATAATTTTTGTCTTAGTATTAATCAATTTATGAGTGCTTTGAAGATAATTGTTCTCGTAGAAACAAATATAGAAGATGAGGAAAATGAATACTATTAACTAGATGGTTTCGAACCAGAGTTCTTAAATAGAAACAAAAAAAGAGGTGGATGCATTTTAATGTTTATACGAAACGATATAGACTACGAACGCAGACCTGCGGAAAGCATTTCATATGAAAACATAAAAATTCATTTAACCCAAGAAAATAAATACGTGTTTGGAATATATAGACCACCAGGATTTAGTCAAAGAGCGTTTATTGAAGAATTGGGAAATAACCTAGGCCAAATAAGAATAAACGATGAAATAATTGTGATGGGTGATATGAATATCAATATCCGTGACTTGAACTCAAACTATGTCAAGGATTATTTAGAGATGTTAGCGTCGTTGGGACTGATGAATGTTATCAAGGAATATACAAGGATAGATCTCAAAAGAGGGACTAAGTCAGTTATAGACCACATTTTAGTTAAAAGAGCAGACAACCAAATAAATTCCTTTGTAATTGAAAGCGATATAACCGATCATTACCCACAAATGGACTGACAGTTGACAGAGAAAAATCGATGAGTACGTCCTACATCTGTAAAGAAAAATTAAATGAACTCTTTTGTGAAGAAGATTGGAATGATGTATTAAATGAATGCGATGCAGTTACCCTGTATGAAAATTTAGCTTGTAAGTTAAAAGCTGTATATAAAAAATCAACGAATACTAGAACACTAAAGAGTAAATACATAAAAAATCCGTGGATGTCCCCAAATCTAGCTGAAAAATGTAAACGAAGAGACGAGCTTTACAGGAGGTGGAAGAATAATAGGCTTAGCAGAACGTACGAAACTGAATATAAAAATTTCAGAAACAAGATCAACAGAGAAATAAAAGCACAGAAATCTAATTTTTATAGAAATAAGTTTAACGCTATTAAAGCTGACTCTCGTAAAACCTGCAGCTTAATCAACGAGATAATGGGAAGAAAAAAGTTAAGCGTTGATGAAATGCTTGTTAAGAACTTCTCATCGGAAAAAAGTATGATCAGCCTTTCTAATGAATGTGCTAAACTTTTCTCGGAACAGACTCTCCAAATAATTTATCAGTGTAACGGAATCACATCGTACGAGTATCATGCGAATACCTTCGTAGCCAACTCAATTTTTGCTAGAGAAACCAATATCGCAGAGGTGCGCAGCATAAGTACTCGTAATTTCCTCGACGAAAATAAATCCCCCGGAATCGATGGAATACGGCCGGTAGATATTAAAAAACACGCAGATATTTTTGCTCCCCTCTTGTGTAAATTTATTAACTTAGTCTGATGCAGGGCAAAATTCCGAAAAAACTGAAAACTGCTGTGGTTAGACCTATTTACAAAGGAGGTGTTAAAACTGAAATCGCCAATTATAGACCGCTATCGAAAAATCATGGAAAAGTGTCTAGAAGATGTAATTAGAAGTCGACAAATTAGCTTTATTGAAAACCACTCCCTTATCCACCAAAGTCAGTACGGTTTCCAGAAGCAAAAAAGTACTGGACAATTGCTTGGAGAGTTTGCGAATTGTGTCAATGAATCCCTAAATAAGAGTCATCACATTCTGGTAATGTTTATGGATTTTAAAAAAGCATTTGATACACAAAGCATTTGATAGCAAAGCTACTGGAGGCACTTGAACGGATGGGTATACGAGGGGTGATGGCGGACTGGCTAAGGGATTATCTATTCACCAGGGCCTTTCTTGTAAAAATCAAGGACGTTTATAGTGAAAAGGAGCATGTACAATATGGAGTTCCTCAAGGGTCGAAACTGGTTCCAATTCTTTTCATTTTGTACACAAATGAACTTCTTCGAACTTTTAAAAATAGCATTCCATTTGCTTACGCTGATGACACCGCGATAGTTGTACGCCACAGGTCTCTTGAGACGGCAACAAGACTAATGCAGGCAGAGTTTAACAATGCAGTCAAATGGTGTCACGACAATGGCTAAGTAATCAACGCGGCGAAAACAAAGATGATGCACATCCGAAGTCCACATCATAAAGCTACGCAGGAGCGAGTGTTTTTTCAAAATGATGCCTGCCCTAAATCAAACAAACACTTAATTGGCGTCGTAGAAAACTATAAATACCTAGGAGTCATCATTGATAGCCACTTCATCTGGGACAAGCAAATAAACAAGATACGCTCTGATGTAAGGAAGGCTTCATTTGCATTGGCGCATCTAAGAAATCATGCAACACCACAAATTTTAGAGCTGGTATACTACGCCTTGATTGAATCCAATTTAAGGTATGGAATACTGGCCTGGGGTAACGCCTCCAAAACACATATCGAGAAGCTGCAAAAACTCCAAAATTCTGCATTGAGGCTAATAAACTGCGGAAATGTTTCTGACGAAAGAAGATTTAAGGTACTTGAGGTGCAAAATACGTGGGCGGGTCAATAAGTCCGTGACTTTTTGAATTTCTGACCTCTTTACTGAAACAGCAACACTGCTCCTGTCAACAGGAATCTGTCAGTTGATTCCTGTCAAAATTTAAACTTGCTGCGTCAATTAGTTTGTGTTTGACAGCTATTTTTATCAGACTACTCACTAATTTGAGGAGAAAATGGAAAGAAGTTAATTTCGTGTGCTTATTAAGCATTATTTCTTACGAAAAAAAACCATTACCGAGACCAAGGCTAAGCTTGATAAATACTATGGGGACTCTGCACCATCGATTTCAATGGTAAAAAAGTGGTTTACTGAATTTCGTTGTGGCCGTACAAGCACTGAAGATGCCGAACGTCCTGGACGCCCAGTTGAGGTTTCTACACCCGAAACAATCGAAAAAATTCACGATATGGTGTTGGCCGACCGAACGAAGATTGAAAGTGCGAGAGATTGTGGAAGCCGTAGGGATCTCGCATGGCTCAGTGGTTTCAATTTTGAATGATCACTTGGGCATGAGAAAGCTTTCCGCAAGATGGGTGCCGCGTTTGCTCACAGTCGACCACAAACACATGTGCAGTTGCCATGGCAAAAATCCATGAATTGGGCTATGAATTGCTCCCTCATCCACCCTATTCTCGCGACTACTTCTTGTTCCCAAACCTGAAGAAATGGCTTGGTGGAAAAAGATTTGACTCCAATGATGAAGTCATCTCGCAAACAAAGGCCTACTACGTTGAAAAATAAAATTATTTTTTATCAAAAAATCTGTGTTTTAATCCAAAAGTCACGGACTTATTGACCCGCCCTCGTATCTTCAAGATGACTTTGGTAATGGAATACTATAGTGACATCCGCTTTCAAATGCCAATCGAACATGACATTAACACCAGAAGACATACTACGGGTATGTTACAAGTGCCCTTGAACTACAATAACTATGGTAAAAGGCAGCTCATATATAGCGTTCCCACAATATTAAATGAATTACCTGCTGATCTTAAAAATATTGTAAATTTTAAAAACAGAAAAAAAATTATTAAAAATTTTCTTTTAAATTCACAAGATTAAATTTAAAATAAATGAATTCATTTTAGTTTAAACTTTTGAAAAACAACCTTCTGCAGAAAAGCCATTAAGGCTTCGCAGATAATTTATACAAATTGTTAAGAAACTTTCATGTCTGAATAAAAAAAATAAAAAAATAAATCCCCTTTGTGACGTACTTCTTGGTTTTTTTCTTGCATGATTTTCCTTTCGATTTCCATTACAGCATACGGTTTTGCACTTCTGATCGGAAAAGTGCATGGCGCCTGACCTAGATAATTTTAAGGTGAAAGTTTCCACATATTTTTTTTTCCTGAACCCAACCCAGCTGATCAGCCAATAGGTTCAGCAAAGAATTTGCTGCCATTGCAAATTTCCCAAGGGTATTTTTCTTTTTCATCCCTGATCCCAAGTGACAGATCGTCATACGAATTTGAACCACCATATGCGTGGTTCGGTTTTTTTATTCAAACGTTTTTAAAGTTTTTGTTTCGCCGGCAGTTCGGCAAGTGACAATATTAAAGTTTTATTAAATCGGGGAAAATTTCATTTCATTTCATTTTCATTTATTAAATTTTTGGGATGTATGAGGGCGGGTCAATAAGTCCGTGACTTTTGGATTAAAACACAGATTTTTTGATAAAAAAATAATTTTATTGTTCAACGTAGTCTCCCTTGAGCTCTATACACTTTGTCCAACGCTTCTCCATTTTTTTTATCCCTTCCAAAAAAAATGATTTGTCGAGGTCCTCAAAATAGGCCTTTGTTTGCGAGATGACTTCATCATTGGAGTCAAATCTTTTTCCACCAAGCCATTTCTTCAGGTTTGGGAACAAGAAGTAGTCGCTCGGAGCCAAATCTGGAGAATAGGGTGGATGAGGGAGCAATTCATAGCCCAATTCATGGATTTTTGCCATTTGTTACACGATTGCGTTTGTGGTCGACTGTGAGCAAACGCGGCACCCATCTTGCGGAAAGCTTTCTCATGCCCAAGCGATCATTCAAAATTGAAACCACTGAGCCATGCGAGATCCCTACGGCTTCCACAATCTCTCGCACATTCAATCTTCGGTCGGCCAACACCATATCGTGAATTTTTTCGATTGTTTCGGGTGTAGAGACCTCAACTCGGCGTCCAGGACGTTCGGCATCTTCAGTGCTTGTACGGCCACAACGAAATTCAGTAAACCACTTTTTTACCATTGAAATCGATGGTGCAGAGTCCCCATAGTATTTATCAAGCTTAGCCTTGGTCTCGGTAATGTTTTTTTTCGCAAGAAATAATGCTTAATAAGAACACGAAATTCACTTTTTTCCATTTTCTCCTCAAATTAGTGAGTAGTCTGATAAAAATAGCTGTCAAACACAAACTAACTGACGCAGCAAGTTTAAATTTTGACAGGAGTCAACTGACAGATGCCTGTTGACAGGAGCAGTGTTGCTGTTTCAGTAAAGAGGTCAGAAATTCAAAAAGTCACGGACTTATTGACCCGCCCTCGTACAATAAGATAAATATCTTTTTTAGTACTTAGATACAAATTGAGCAGAAAGTTGAACTAATTTAACATTTATAACTTAAAAACTTAAACTACGATGGAAGATAGATTGCTTAAATTACTTAAGAGGTAGAGATGAGGGAGCAAAGAAGGGATTAAGGATGGGTAGTTAAAGAAGAGAAATGCGAGAGGACTGCACTTTTGAAGATTGCACGGTTAAAAATGAGTTTGATTCGTGGTGGTAATGAATTCCATAGTTTGACAGCATGAATGAAAAATAAACGGCTTGAGTTTAAATATTGGTGACGGAAAGGAGGAATACTTAAATTTCTTACAGACCGATTAAAGACAAGTTTGTTAAATAAGTAGGACGGACATTTATTACTAACGATTTTATGTAGAAATGTACAATTTCTTGTATTGATGTGTTGCTGTGGTGTGCAGCAAAATAGCTTTTTTGAGTGTTCAGAAATATGGTCATATCTACGGAGGCCATATACGTAGCGCACCGCATCGTTGAACGCTACTTGTAACCTATGCTGGGACATTGAGTCAAGGGCGCTATAGACAACGTCGGCGTACTTAATGATTGGGGCTATTAATGCTAGTACCAACTTGCGTCTAGTTTCCACAGGAGTAAAGTACGCCGATAGCCATAATTTGCGTAAACATCTGTGAATCCGACCAATGACTATTTGTGTATGACTGTAGCCTGATAGAGAACGATCAATAACAACGCCAAGACTTGTGCAATGCTCAACAGCAGTAATTTTATTATTGCTCAAACATATATCTGGTAGGATATTCAAGTTAAATTTTCTAATAGATATTGGTATTATTTGAGATTTTAGAGGGCTCAGAAGCAGTCTATTTACGACGGACCAAGCATATATTCGAGAAAGATCTTCATTAACAAGAAGAGCCAGCTCAGAGAGCTCATTAAAGGGTTTCCCTAGATGAAGTTGAACATCGTCAGCATAAAGATGCACAGATGTTTGCGTGCAGACTGCTGAGAGACCGTTGATGAACATGCAGAATAATAATGGTCCAAGAATTGACCCTGGAGGAACTCCTTGAACTAAAGCTTTTAGAGAAGAAGATTTACCGCCAGATGTAACTCTCTGAAATCTTCCTGATAAATAACTACCAATAAGCCTGACAGCCCTATCACTGAAACCAAACAAGTTTTTTAGCTTCCCCTTTAGGATTTTGTGGTCTACCCCATCGAAAGCTTTCGAAAAGTCAAGCAGACAAAGAAGACTTACATAGCCCTTGTCATAATCCTGCCTTATTTCGTCAAGTAGGTTTATCAAAGCTGTAGAGCAACTGGGATTTAATCTAAACCCTGATTGTTTCGGATACAACAAATTGTTAGTAGCTACATGGTTCAGAATTTGCTTCTCTCAGACTTTTTCAAAGATTTTTGATAGACAAGGTAGTATGCTAATTGGCGATTGGAAGTACCCTTGCAATTTTCCAAGACATGGGAAAATTTGATGTGGTAATGCAAAAGTTAATAACATGAGTGAGATGGCCGACAATATGAGGTAATATAAGTTAAATAAACCGTATTGATAGACCATCCTCTCCAATAGCGTCAGACTTAACGGCCATGGTGCATTTAAGGACTTCATCTTCTCTTACCACTTCAAAATCTTCTAGTCTTCAACTGCGCCGATGTGTGATAAGAATCAAGATCATTATCATGGAGTTGATCGCCTACGAAAAAGTTGTTAAGAAGATCTGGGTCGAGAGCACTCTGAGGGTTAAGGACTTTAGAGACGCCAATTTTGTTTGCATGTTTCTCCAAAGTGTTTTGGCGGGAAAAGAGGCATTAAGCTTTGATTCAAAGTAGTTCTTTTTAGATGCACGTATAACCAGAGTTGTATGATTTCGGGCTTGTTTAAATGCTTCCCAATTGACATTCGTTGATCTACGCTTCCATCTACTGTGCAATTTATTTCGAATCTTGATAATATTAAAAACATCGGGGGTGAACCATGGACAGTTTTGGTTTTGTACTCTTACTGTTTTTGTCGGTACATGCTGATTAAACAGTTGGGTTAGGATCGATTGAAAGGAATCAACTTTGTCATTTGGATCAGATTTCAGTCTGCACTACATCCAAGAAGCCGATGTTGTTGCTAGTAGAAGAGCATTAATATCAATCGAATTGAAAGACTTCAAGAGAAAGAATCAGTAGTAGAACATTTAGATATATTCATATTGTATATCAGGAACATTAGGTCATGATCAGAGATATCAAAAGATATCTGGTCAGAAAGTAGGACAAGCTTAGGATCAGAAACTATAAAAAGGTCAAGAAGACTGGGTGAAAAATCTGCGACAAAGCGTGTTGGGTAGGTTGTATTCACTATACTCAGACCAACAGAGGACACTGAGTCTTTCAGCTGAAATGCGCGTGAGTCATTTCTTAACATATCAGCATTGAAATTTCCACAAACAATTATATGCTCATAAAATACACAACATTCCGAAAGAGTAAGAAAGAAAGACGCCGAAGAACATCTTCGGTTTTTACTATACACACATGAGACGAGACACTTAGTACTACAGCCACTTATTTCAACAGCAATAAACTCAACACCAGGTCCACTAGATTTAAAAATGCTTTCCGACTTAATAGTTGACTTACAGTAAATTGCCACACCTCCACCTGTGTAATCAGTGATTCTATCATTCCTATGCAGTTTGAAATTTGGTATGTCATAGATTTCATCAGGTATCTTTGGTTTAAACCATGTTTCATTCACACAAATAACATCAATACATGAAGTTGAGAACAAATATTTTAAATAGTCTAATTTAGTGTCATTTAACCTACGGGCATTTAGATAACAAACCCGTCCATTAAATCGCTGGGAAATAATATTTGCCATAGTGTATGTTGATTTTTCATTCATGCTGTACACCTCACTGGAGGAAGAGCTTGAAACATCCATAGTTTAAAATTAAGAGCAGGCGAGAAAAAAGTGCATTCTTTGCGAGGCTGTAGGTGAGGGGAGGAAATTTAACAGGAGTGGGAGAAGAAACAGTGAATACAGAATTTACAATACAGAGTTTACAATAACAAAAATTTGTAATAAAGAATTTCATATATTAGTCGCAGCGGCAGCAGCAAGATGATCATCTGGGCTTTCAATGAGAAAGCTTTTTCCACTCGCCGTCTTCCTAACATAAACATCTCCATACCTTGTGTGCACAGCAAACAGTTGTTTTTTTCTTCGAAGACCAAGAGCACTGTTTAAGAGAAAGCGTGTTTTCTTTGTTAAGCTCTCATTGAGATAACAGCTGTTGGTCGATTCAATGCCCAGATCGTGCAGACGAAGCTCGGTGGCGTTTTGCTTCCGGTAGTTTGCAGCTGACTTCAATACAGTATTTCTCTCGAGAGAGTTGCTGAATTTTACAACAACTGGTGGTGGTGGTGTTCCATTATTACTGCTTCTGGTACGAAAAATGTTCATTAGGAGAGGTGGCTTGCAGTCAATAGTGTGACAAAGTCGATTGAATAAAGTTCTGAGGTTCTCCTCAGGCTGAATCGGTATACCGAAGAGCACAGCGTCACATGAGATCCCATTCTTTTCAAGCAGGTTGCATTGCTTTTGGATAGCTGCAATTTCCTCATGATGGTGCTGAGAGGTTGCATTTGAGTTTTCTTCAAGTCGATTAATGCGATCAACTACGATCAACTCGTATGTTGGCGATGGTTTTGTTGACCTCATCGAGTTTTCGACTCCAGTTACCAGTTATTTCCTCAATCTTCAGAAGTAATTCACTCTGAATCTTAGAAATTACTTCCGAGAAACTCTGCCGTAGTGAGTGAAATTGCTTGGAGAGTTGTTCTTCTAAGATCTTTGCAGTGACGGGTAAGTTATCTCTGCTCGGTTGTTTTTGAGTAGGAAATGATTGAGTGGGTGTAGAAGGCAGCACTTTTGCTGATGCAGCTCTTGTTCGGGGATTCGGTGCAGACATGTTTGCTGGTTTGATAGCCCGTGAAAAATTCGAAACAAGCGGTAAAGATTTAACGGCGACAAATAAATTTATTTAATTTCACTTTATTTATTTAAAAGAAAGCGCAGGTTAAAAATATTTTTTTTAGAAATATTCAGACAGATACTAGTCTTTAGGATTTCGCACGTTAAATTGTTTGTTTAGCAGATTGTCACATAGATTTTTGCTCACTTTTGCCGAACGAATTGGAAACACGTCTATTCAATCGAAGATGACATTTGTATTATGTAAATTGTGCGGGAACGTTTGAGGTAGATGCGGTTGAAAAAGCTACTGGAGTTTGTATAGATCCTAGTGACCACGTTGAAGGAGGCACAGTACGGACATTGAATCTTCGTTAGCTTCAACATCATCTGCGGTAAAATGCTCTTCCAAAAGGCAGCGAATCGAGACAAAACTGAAACCAAACAAATTTTATAAGCCTTTGTCTGCTTTTAATAAGCCTAAGTGGGTACAGAGAAGGAATTCTGAGGGACTATTTGAATATGACATTGTCCCATTAATTGAACCACTCGAGGATGTTAAGAAAAACTTGGCCGAAAACCTTAAAGATATGACGCCATTTGAGTTATTTGCACTCTTTTTTGATAATTAGGTTTTCGAGATGATTATAAAAGAAACAAATAGTTATGCTGTTTTTTGATATTTTAATTCTATCTAGATATCATACCTTACCAACAATTCGTGACTATTGGTCCAACAACCCAACTTTTGGTGTGCCTATTGTGAAATTGTGCATGCCCTGAAATAAGTTCATCCATTTTAGTAATAACTACAACCTTGATACGAAAGATTAAATCGCTTAGGTAACAATTGTTAATTTTTTAATCAACTTGACTTTTTAACTCTGTTCTATTAAATAAGATTTGTTTATTGTTTGAAACAATAAACAAAAAATTCATGCAATGCAATTTGGTATTTGGGAGGAAAAACTGTCGATCAATGAACAAATGGTTCCATATTTTGGCCGTCATTCCTGCAAAATGTTCATGCGTGGCAAACCCATCCGCTTGGGATACAAATTGTGGTGTATTTGTTCGTCAGCTGGTTACCTTTATGACTGTATACCATATGTTGGGTCAGCGGATAAGTATAATAAGCAGCTTGGTTTAGGAGCTGATGTAGTTTAAGCTAGACAATGTTGAGTATCCAAGTCGCCACATGGTTTTTTTTGACAATTTTTTTACGTCCTCTTACCTAATGTGCCTTTTATCTGAAAAACGATTATGTTCAACAGGGGCCGTACGAGCAAACCGTATTCGAGGTGCACAACTTAAAACCGGAAAGCAACTGGAAAGAGGTCTCCATGATTTCCAATTTGATAGCAGTAAAGAGGTTTTGATTTGTTGTTGGCAGGATAATAGCGAGGTTACAATTGCCACAAACTTTAACCAGATCCTGCTAATGGTACCTGTTAAAAGATGGAAGAACCAACAAAACAAGCAAAGGAGGGTGAATCGTTTAAACTGGTCGTTATGTCAACTACAACCAACCCCAGTTACTAAGAAATTACAATAATGGGATGGGCGGAGTGGATATTCACGACAATGTCGCGCAGAATTATTACATTGGAATCAGATCTAAAAAGTGGTATTGGCCATTATGGATCTCATTTTCGAATTCTGCCCTTGTCAACGCATGGAAACTTGACTGCTTCATTCGTCGCTATTTGAAAAAAAAAAAATATTCTTCATCCAAAAGACTTTGTTAATGGCAGGGGATGAAAAGAAATCTGAAGACGTTTAAGAAAACGAAAGAAGAGACTTCAGAGATTCGTCAATATTATTAAATGACCGTCATCCAGTAAATCTTGCGCGGTTCAAAGGACAGCATTTCATAGTTAAAATTGAGAACAACAAGAAATGGAGATGTAAATTGTGTCATAAGCACAGTTCATATCTGTGCAAGAGATGCAACATCGCACTTCATACTAATTGTTTTGAGTCCTATCACCTAAAACAACAAATAAAATGAATATTTTGTTGTCATGTTTTATAAAAAATTAGCTTTATACAGGTACTGAATAAAATATAGCATTTAATAACTAAGTTTTTTTTACGCAGCATAGAGCTCAGCGTTCGATTAATTTAACACCTCAAATCTCGAAAACTAAAATTCGTAGAATTTTCCTGACCGACAATTCGAGTTCAGTGATCCAATTTTACTCTACTATGCGAATTTCATCGAGATACTCGAAAAACAAAAATCCTTGGGACGATATGGGTTAATAAATGCTATGTGTTGATAACTTACCGAATTTCTACGATGGAGAACAAAAACAACGCAATGTGTTTTAAAAAAAGTTTTTTGTAATTCATATTATTGCTTATCACGTTTCTTCATAAATTTTTATTTTTTTTTTTGTAAAAAGGTGTCTCCTCCTTTATATTCAATGTTATAAAATAAATAAAAAAATAAAAGCTTTCAGTCAGTGATTTTTTCACCTCGATTGTCGGTGTCTTTATATATTAGGCTATTGTAAAAATAATGATGAATCGGCGGAATGTATGAAAGCAGGGACTGTACATTGAACATTTTATTCCTTGCAATTTTCACCTGTTCTGTATACTTTCGGTTAAATTCACTTAAAGGTGTGGATATAGGTCGTCCTTTTTTCCAAATGTTAATTTCAACGATAATGGCAACGATTTGTATAAGGCCTCGTAGAAGTAGCATCTTCCGACAGGTGCTGGTTCCTTAAATGACGAGAATGAGCCTCTGCAGCCGAACAGCTTGCAGCTCTGCTAATAAGTCATACTTCACGCCTCCCCGTGGCGCCATCTGGGAATCTCACTAGAGGTTGCGAGGTGAAGGGGGCGAATCGCGAGTTTCCTGCGCCATTAACCAGGATTAGTGTCGGAAAAACAAAACAAGGCCTTATCCGGGCTACTCCGACATATTTGGAGCTCAGGCCGGAAAGGATTTCCAGGACTTAGTCAGGGTCTTGGAAAAGGGATGGTGGCGGACGAGCCCTTTAAGGGCTAACGGCAGCGCTCACATCCCGGCACGGGCTACTGGCTTCGGTGTAACCGACCCCTCGTCCTAGGGGCACTCAAAATGGAACTGGTCCTCCAGGTTGGGGGTTGTGCCGCTGGGGTAACTGCCCGGCCATTTAAAAAAAAATTAAGTTACGAAGCATCAACAAGCCTCGGATATCTACTGTTGACAACCCACGCAAACGATTGAAGGACAATGAGCTTCGGATATGCACGTGGAATGTTAGATCCCTTAATAGACCACATGCAGCCGAGCAACTAGCGGAGGCCCTAGACTGCTGCAAAACAGACATAACCGCCATCCAAGAAATGCGATGGGATGGGCCGGACAAAAAGAAGATGAAAAACTGCGTCATCTACCACGGCGAATGCTTTCGACGGCAAAAGCAGCGCTTATTTGGATGCGGATTTGTTCTCGGAGGCAGACTAAGACCAGAAGTCCTCAGCTTCCGGCATGTGAGCGAGCGCCTCGTAGCAATCCGCATCAAGGCTAAATTCGCCAACATAAGTCTTATATGCGCGCATGCCCCCACAGAGGAGAAAGATGACGACACCAAAGATGCCTTCTACGAGCTCCTCAACAAGACCTACGAGCAATGCCCTAGCTATGACATTCAAATTGTCTCGGTGATTTTAATGCAAAGCTAGGAAGAGAGGGTATCTTTGGTGGAACAATCGGAAAATATAGCCTGCACAACACCACCTCCGATAACGGATTCAGGCTAATCGACTTTGCGGCGGGGCGAAACATTGTCGTGGCTAGCACGCGGTTCCAACAACTCGATATACACAAGGGGACTTGGAGAACTCCTGGTCAATCAACAGTCAACCAGATTGATCACATTGCGATCGACGCAAGACACTCCTCCAGCATTATGGATGTCCGTACGTTCCGAGGAGCCAACATCGACTCGGACCATTACCTTGTTGCGGTTGCGGATATCCCAAACTAAGCCAAGACAAACTAATGCTGTGAGAAAATTCGACGTCAGACGGCTACAATTGCAAGAGATCGCCAAATCCTTTTCCGATCGAGTGTCTCTTAATCTCTTAAGAGGTCCAATGCCGGCAGCATCAAGCATCGAAGACCATTGGAAACACTGCCAAAACGCCATCAGAGATGCCGCTTCTGACTCTGGAAGTTTTACCAAAGGGTAAAATAACATGCCACGGAAACAAACCCCGAACCGAAGCCTGTAGAGATGAACAAGGGAACATCGTAGTAGAATCGCAGTCGATGCTGAGGATTTGGAAAGATCATTTCTGCAGGCTGTATAACGGCGATGACGGACCAAATACCGCTGTCAGGCAGAATCAACCGAATCAACCTTTCAACCTGGACGATGAAGACCAACAATTCCGTCCACCCGACCTGGATGAAGTGAAGATAGCCATATCGAAGCTTAAGTCCAACAAAGCTGCTGGAGCGGATGGCCTGACTGCCGAGCTCTTCAAAGCGGCAGGCGATGACTTGGTAAGGAGCATACACCAACTCATCTCTAAAATATGGTCGGATGAAAGTATGCCCGATGAATGGAACCTCAGCATTGTTTGTCCGATTCTCAAGAAAGGAGACCCTCTGAACTGCGCCAACTACAGAGGCATTAGTCTCCTTAACATCGCATATAAGATCTTATCTGCCGTATTGTGTGAACGCCTGAAGCCGTTCGTCAACAACCTGATAGGTCCATATCAGTGTGGCTTCAGGCCAGGAAAGTCCACCATCGACCAGATATTCACACTACGGCAGATCTTGGAAAAGACCCATGAGCTTCAGATCGATGGCCACCACCTATTCATCGATTTTAAGGCCGCGTATGACAGCATCTATAGAGACAAGCTATATAGAGCAATGTCTAGTTTTGGCATCCCTGCCAAACTGGCCCGTCTGTGCAGGATGACGATGGAGAATGCACGCTGCTCCATCAAGGTCGGTAAGCACCTCACCGAGACCTTTGATGTCAGAAAAGGTTTTAGACAAGGCAATGCGCTGTCATGCGATTTCTTCAGTATCGTACTTGAAAGAATAGTGCAAAACTCACGAGCAAACACAAGAGGCACTGTCTTTCAAAAGTCCGTCCAACTACTCGCATACGCCGACATTATTGATATAATCGGTCATATCAAGTATATGCTGTCAAGCAAAAAGGACAACCAACACTGACGTCTCGGACAGAACGTCAACCTCGACAGATATAACTTTGAGGTAGTTAAGGACTTTGTCTACCTAGGCTCCACTATGAATACAGACAATGACACCAGCGCTGAGATCAAGCGAAGAATAACTCTTGCCAACCGCTGTTTCTTTGGGTTAAGAAGGCAATTGAGTAGCAAAGCCCTCTCTCGGACAACAAAAGTCACCTTTTATAAGACTTTAATAATCCCGGTCCTGCTCTATAGCGCAGAGGCATGGACATTATCAAAAATGGATGAGGGTGTTCTTGGTTGCTTCGAGAGAAAAATTCTTCGGGCGATCTTCGGTCCCGTCTGCATTGACAGTGAGTGGAGGAGGAGATACAACGACGAACTGTATGGACTGTACAGCGACATGAACCTAGCCAGAAGAGTGAAGATCCAAAGACTGAGATGGCTGGGTCATGTAGAGCGCATGCACACCAATGCTCCGGTCCGAAAAGTCTTCGAATCCGCCCCCGAGAGACAGCGCAGTAGAGGAAGGCCAAGACTCAGGTGGCGCACGCAAGTGGAAGAGGACCTCAGCCAACTTAGCGTGCGAAACTGGAGGCAGCTAGCCAGGGATCGAGCTGGCTGGAGAAGCTTGTTGACTGAGGCCCAGGTCCACCCCGGACTGTAGCGCCACCTAAAGTAAGTAAGTAATTTCTTTGTACTCCTCATTTATGTTATGTTTTACAAAGAAAGATTTTGTATTTGCTTCTATAAAGTGGAAGGTGCATATGCCTGCGAAATCCAAAATGTTCTTATTTGAAGTGCGCGGGATTTTATTAATACCCGCCAAAATGTGTTGGAAACTAAAGAAATCGGCTCGGGGGGTCTTTTATTTGCTTCTTTTATAACGTTATGCCAACCTTCTGGGCAATAAATTTTCGTGGCATATCTTCTGTGCATCGTCTCTATTAAAGCGAAGTCCCTGTCGGATGGCAAATGTGTATGACCACTCACCAGGAAATGATATGTGATTGATGTAAACCGCTTTTCTTTTATTAGTTGTAGCCAAAAAGACATCAAGAGCCAATTTTTTTTTTCGCCCTGGACAGTTATCGGTAAAACTAACCAGATCTTCAACATTAGTAATATTGTTGAGAAATTTAAGTAACACGGACGTAACACTTCATCTGATCTCCGTTTGCTTGATTTTCTGTCCATGCCTTTGTAGTTCCCTGATCATTCCTATTAAGTCTTGCAGTATCGAGCATTATAGTTGTTTTATCACAAGTTTTGCATGTATAAGCTTTTGGTAATTTGAAGCCAATATTATACTCCGTGCAAACTATTTTGCGATAGGCGCTTTCGTTTACAGGATCAATGCCTTGTTCACCGCACCAAGGTACGAGTACATAGTACCCTCTGTGCAGACTAGCAATCGATCGTCATATCGCAATTTAGGAACGTTTTTCCCATATTGTTAGTTCTGTTTTTGGTAATATGTTAACCCTTTCAGTGCAAAACTGAGTATTGGTGTACAAAAAATCTTATTTTGAGTCAAATAATTAAACTGCATTTTTAGTTTTTTGATATTGGAATTTTAAAGTGTACTTTTAGAGTACTACCGTATGGTAACATTAAGACTGAAGATGGGTTATTTTTTACTTAGGAAATAAAAATATTTTTCTTCCGTTTTCAAATAATTCATTATTTTTTTAAAGTATTATAAAATTTAATTATCCTGTGTTGTGATGATAGGAAATAAAGCAATTCTTTTCGTTAGTTGGTAGGCACAAATGCACATTGCATTTCTCACATTAGTATCTACTAGTACCTTTGCAGTCCTTAACCTTACATTTGGATCTGTTAGGCACATATATTGGCCAGTAGTTGATGAGATCAAATCTCGTAGACATCGCTGGAATGCTGTCACGCGTCAATGTTGGAGAAGAAGAATAAGGTGAAGATGGAGCTGAGTCGGGTATAAAATAGCTGAAATTTGCTCATGGTTTTCTGCGTTTCCTGGACTCTTTAATTTCCGTTTGAGCTAATATTCCACAAGCAATATCGTCCCGAAATGCAAGTTGGTGTTTTATTTCTTTTGGATGCATGTTATGTACTTCACAGTCTGTCTTATACTCTAGCCATGAGTTACACACAGCAAGATCTATCATGTGGTCAAAACCCTGTACTGTCCACTTTCTGGTCTTTATGGAAATACTATACACGGACAAAAGAAAGTCCATTTTATCTACTCCTTCCATATTTTTGTTACACATTTTGACTTTATTAGGGCGTTGGGTCTCAATCTTTCGATTCGAAAAAATCGATTAACTGAATCAATATATTTGTCCCCATACAACGTGGATGTCATTGGTATAAGACCATTGTACAACCACCTTATAATAAAAATACTGGTTTCTTGCTCAATACGATAGTCGTATGATCCTGGGCCTGCTTTACGAAATTCTTTTTCGGACTTTAGTACAACTTTTCACATTAGATTTGTCCTGATGGTACCAGTGCCCCATATTCCCAGATCTTTCAGTTTTACAAGTAAGTCCAAGCTGGTAAAGTTTTAATAATGGGGTATTGATTCAGCCAATCTCATAACAATACCGGAACTCGATGTCATGAACCACACCATCAAAGCTAGAAAGAACAAATAATATCTTCAAACCCCACCTTATCGGTTTCTTTGGCATATACATTTTTAAAATTGTTCTTCCTTCCTTCATCTCATCCACGCACAAGTTCTCCTTCTTTGGGACACCGATAGATACATTTTTGCCGCATTACGTCAAGAAGAAGACCAACTTTCCAAAGCCTATCCGTATTGCTTTCTTTTTCAGCAAATTTTAGCAAATTTCGAATATAATGAAATCTGCCCCTGTTCATTGTATTCAAAATAGAGGGTGTTTTCGTTGCTTTTCCTCAATACATATTTGTTCTTGGATAATAAATTATACCCATCGTGAGTAGCATAGCAACCATATTTTTAATTTCACTAATAGTCCAGTCAAAATAGACAAAAATAAGTCATAACTTAGCCAAAATTCGCATAGAGCTGAAAATTTGCAGAGACGTTAAATACATCAATATAAATGAAATGTCAAAAATCCCCTTCGATCCTACTTCAGCAAAAAAAATTATTCAAGGTCAAAAGTACATAATTAAGGTTTTTTTCATTTTTCTCGAAAACGGTAAGTTTTATCGTGAAAATAGGTTAAACAAAAGTTGTAGATCATACAATTCTCTACCAAAATGATCTTGTTACTTTTTCTCTTACGACTCATCATTCGTGAGATATCGCGGTTTTAATCATTAGAAAATTCATATTTTACATAATATGCACACATTTCCTCACCACCTATGAGGTAATGTACTTGGCGCATTTTTTTTAACGTGGTTTCCCCAGTAGGTATACTCCACGATCTATTGTTATAAAGAAAGTTTGATCAGATCGTATCCTATTGATTGAAAGAATGGTAGTATTGCTAATGATCAAAGTGGAATGGGTTGTTTTCTTCTAAATGTTATTATATTAGATAATTGTCTAATTCTACTTCGACAATTATTTCTTCGTCTTCATTTTCATTTTCTTGCAGAATTTCTGTTCGCTGTTCTAAGAAAAGGGATGCATCAATTGTCTCTTCATTAATATCATAAATATTTTCATCTGTTGTATTTGTTTCAATATTGGAGCAAGTCTGACCCTGACAATTTATGCATACTGGCGAACAAAATAATCCCACTTTTTGACAGCCACAATTCTTACTACAATCCGTCTTGCATTTACAAAAAATAGTATTAAGCAGTTTTTCTGGAGCAGGCGGGAGTAGAGTTTGAATTGGCTCCAAATAATTATCAGTTAATTTCCAACCCCATCCTTCTGGGTCCAGCTCATTGCCTAGCCACACTTGAACTTGATAATACACACGATACAAGTGTTGAAAGGCAGAAGCAGATGTTGGAGGTAGACAAGACAACTGTACTGTTTTATTGTTCCATGCAGATTTTACAAACCTCAAATATCTATATTTGTCTATGGAATCAATTTTTTTTGGAGCACCATACATTGCAAGAAGAAAACGAATTTCATTTGTAACGATGTCGTGTGGAGAAGAGTCAATCTTTGTAAATACTTCTGCACAGTCAATTAAATCATTACGTTTTTCGAACAATTTAAATACTGATATTTTACCTCTTTTAAAAATTGCTGATGTAGTATCGCAACCAGTTATTGCATGTAAAAATAAAATATGAGCTTGACATTTCGGATATGCAGTCAGACTTTGGGATGAATATATTGTTGATTGTACTTGAGCTTTCTTAGGTTTCAAAAAGTAAATAATTTTATCGTTTGGAGTCCGTGCAGTCAATAATATCAACAAATCAACATCTTCCCCAACAACGACAGTTGTATTTGAACTTTTCCATTGTTCTATTGCTGTTTCAGTTATAAGGACATCAGCATCATTATCAGCTTGTTTTATTGGAATACCAGCAGCTGTAAGTTCTTCACATAACATTGAAATGAAACGAGACTTATTGTGAGTATTTGCAAGAAATTGTTGTTGGTTTGTTGGAACTTTCATAGATCGATCAAAAACGATATCAACAGATGAAGATGTTTTTGTAGTCCGACGACGTTGTTCTGCAGCTTTAATATTTTTCGTATGATTAATATAACCATCAAATACAATCGTACTGTTATGACCAAAATGTCTTTGTACATACTGAACATATTTTTCAAAAATAATATGAAATGTTTCATCTCGATCCCATACAACACGGTGTAATAGATACCCTCCATCGATGATGTAGATAGCATTTGTGTTATCAATTTCGAAGTTTAAACATTCAAAGCAATTATAAAGAGCTGACTTCATAGTTTTACGCATTCCCACTTCATCAAAGAGTGATAACGGGTAAGGAGCTAATTCATATGCTAATTCTTATTTTCATTTATATTGACGTGTACAGGTTGCATTTTAGTGCATATTATGTAAAATATGAATTTTCTAATGATTAAAACCGCGATAACTCACGAATGATGAGTCGTAAGAGAAAAAGTGACTGGATCATTTTGGTAGAGAATTGTATGATCTACAACTTTTGTTCAACCTATTTTCACGATAAAACTTACCGTTTTCGAGAAAAATGAAAAAAACCTTAATTATGTACTTTTGACCTTGAATAAAATTTTTTGCAGAAGTAGGATCGAAGGGGATTTTTGACATTTCATTTATATTGATGTATTTAACGTCTCTGCAAATTTTCAGCTCTATGCGAATTTTGGCTAAGTCAAATGTCTATTTTGACTGGACTATAATCTTGATGTTTGTTAGGTATCCTTCGGTAGCAAAAATAATTTTTTCATCATTAATATGTTCTTCAAAATATTGAATATTGAAGCGTTGTACGCATTTCGGGTGTTCTGTAAACTTCTTCGACAAAAATGAAACTTAGTGGCTTCCACTAATTCCAGTTATTCTTTATCCATTGGTATTCAGACCGTCTGTATTTCCCAGCTTATGTAGAAGGCATACTGGGGTTTTTGAACTCAACTATTTCTTCTTCTGGTTCTATGTTCTCAACATCGTTCTCTTTCAAATGTTCAAAGACCTCATCCTCTGTAATACTTGCCTGGTGTCTGTCTTCAGCTTCAAGTTGTTCTAAAATACCGTCTATATTCACTTCAAATTCTTCTTCTTCTTCTTCCTCTGAAACATCCGACTCAGCAAAATGTAGCAGTAACTTTTGTATATCAACTTTCTTCAATTTAAAGCTGTTTCCTGAAAGTCAAATCGAAATTTCAAGCAAAAACGCGGGCATATTTGTTTGTGTTACCATATGGTAACAAAATACTGAAAGGGTTAATGTGATTTCTAACCGATTCCTTCCTTTTAGCACTAAGTTGATTTGGTCAGCTTACATGTTTTCCTCTACCATGATTTGCAGGTGTAATTGCTCCGTTTCTTTTCATTTTGACGATATGATCAACTCTTTTTCTGCAAGCTTAGAATCTCAACTTTACAAACTCGCACACCCCCACCATCTACATTCACTGTATAACGAGCCGAGAAATTTCTTATGGACTCTTGTCGTTTCCATTTCTTGTGGTAACATATTTTCTTTCTCCCCACATGAACACAGCCAAACAGGTAGATGTTATGCAGATCATAGGATCCCATATCCTAAAATGGTTTAAAAATAGCATCATGAGTAGCATTAAGCTTCTCCCTGCATTTTTTTCTACCACTGCATGGTGGCCCCAACTTACGTGTTGGTACAGATTTTCTTTTTTGTATAGTAACATAATCGTTAGAAAGGTTGCGCCTTAATTTGTTCCTCATCCGTTCATAATTCTCAACTCTCCTCTGTTTCTAACGTGATCTACATGCCCTTTGAGGTGATTCTTCATTAGTTAGCTGCCCCAGTTACTTAGCTTGGATTAGATTCTCCTTTCAATTACGTACGCCACCTGCGTCTCGGTCTTAGTCTACTCCCGGGAATGGATTCGAATACTTTACGGAACGTTCACGTCGATGTGATCTACCTGACCCAGTCATTTCAGTCCTTCGATTTTCACTCTTCTGGCTAGGTCGATGTCACTGCACAGTTCGTGGTTGCATCTCCACCTCCACTCACCGTCAATGCAAACGGGACCGAAGAGCACCCGAAAAGTTTTCCTCTCAAGCACCTTCGTCTATTTTTGGTAACGTCCATGCCTTTGCACCATAGAGCAGGACTGGGATTATTAAGGTCTGATTCTCGTATAGAGAGAGGGCTAGTCAATAGTCTTAGCCCTAAGAAGAAGCGATTAGAAACAGTTATTTTTTGTTTGGTCTCATCGCTGGTGTCGTTGTCTAAATCGATAGCGGAATCTAGGTAGACAAAGTCCTTAACTGCCTCAAAGTTATACCTGTCGAAGGTGACGTGTCGTCCGAGACGGTGTGTTCAGTGCACTTGTTGCTTGACAGCATATAAAGGGTGTTTTTTTAAGAGCTTGAGAACTTTAAATAATAATACAAGACAGAAATATTGTCGAAATGAATTTTTTATTTTTATAATCCGGTAGATAATTTCATTTATTTAGTTTTTAAATATGATTTTCGGTATATGCCTGCCGCGGCGGCTACGCGTTACATGGTCCATTCGATCAGTCCAATTTTTCACTACTCTTTCCAATAAAGCTGATTAATTTTCGGAAACAAAAAATCAGTCAGCATGGCTCGATAGCGCTCGCCATTCACCGGAACGGCAGCTCCTTCCTAATTTCGGCGTCTTCTTCAACACTTCGCTCTACAGCAGCAATATTCTCTTTGGTACTCACATTTCTTTGTCTTGTTGATTGTTTTGTATCGAGAAAAGTAAAATTAGTGCGAAAATGATCAATTACTGCACGAATTGCTGGCTCACTAGGCCGATTATGTTGACCGTAAAATTGACAAAGTGCTCTATGAACTTCAAGAACAGATTTATTTTTTTCAAAGTACTCGTAAATTTCCACAATTTTGAAGCGTTTGAAGCATTTCTGGCGTTCATGATGAATTGTCAAACCTTACTGAACAGAAATGTCAACACAGTTTGACATTGCCGGCTATCAAACCATAGATAACAACCATCGAGACTTCTCATGCAGCTAAAACAAAAACACCTTTTACTTAGTCTTGCCCTCATTGACCGCTAAACCCATTTTCACCGCTGACATCACGCTGCTTTCTTCCAATTATGTCAGTATCATCGGCGTATGCGAGTAATTGGAGATTTTGCCTCTTGTATTTGCTCGTGAGTTTTGCTGAGTTTGCTTGATGCTAGTGGCAAGAGATCAAGAAAGACTCAATCGGAAAAGGATTTGGTGATCTCTTGCGATTGTAGCCGTCTGATGCCGAAATTTCTCACAGTTTTAGCTGGTGTTGGCGTTGTACGGGATATCCGCAACCGTATTTTGGCTACAACAAGGTAATGGTCCGAAGCGATGTTAGCTCCTTGAAACGTTCGGACATGCTGGAGGAGTGTCTTGCGTCGATCGCAACGTGGTTAAACTGGTTGATGATTAATTGATCAGGAGCTCTCCAAAACCCCTATTCTGCATCGGGATGTGGGAAACGTGTGCTAGCTACTACAAGGTTTCGGCCCACTATCGTGCAAGCTGTATCTTTCGACAGTAGGTACTTCTAAAGATGCCCTCTCTTCTAAGCTTTGCTTTAAAATCGCCGAGGGCAATTTTACTGTCATAGCTAGGGCATTGCTTGTAGGTCTTGTTCTAGAGGCATCGTTGGTGTCGTCATCTTCCTTCTCTGTAGGCTATTGATGGCAAATTAAGCGTAGCATAGGTGCAGGTGGCCCATTAAAGGACTCAACATACCTCATGTTAGTGCTGTGAAAATAGGGTCTGGATTCTGTTATTCCTGGATTTTATGTTACCGCAGATTCCGCTCAGGGAAAGGGAATTCATCTGCTGTCCTTTTATAGTGCTGCTAATTTTCTTTACTGGTTAGCTCTTATGAGCTTAGCAAGTCGAGGCCGGATGGACATCGGAAAGAGTGGATAAGAATGGAAATCCATTCTAAAAATGTATTTATTCACACGTTTTGCAACCTAAAGGTGGGGGGACAACAATTTTGAAAAGACTAGAGATATACTTGTGAGTGATGCTTGTAACATCCGAAAGAAAGTCAACGCGAAAATGTTTTTTTGTCGTATTTTGGGGCACTGCTGCTCAGTTTTAGTTACCCCTTTGGGCGCGTTCCACTAACATTCCATTTACAAGTTATGCCAAGCCAAATGAAAATAATGATTGTTACCATATAACGGCGTTGTAACTCCTTGCTTACGACCAGAGTTTCTACCCACGCGAAGATTAAAGGCAATGAACTGCCGAACCATTACTTCACTCATCACCATTACTTTCCCCCGAACGCTTTCTTGTTGCTTCTCGTCGATACACAGATCCGATTTTCTACGTTTTCATCACTCCATGAACTGACTCAATATATGCAACTGCATGCCTTAATATAAACACTTGATACTCTGGGTTATACACATATACGAGTCAGAGTACCTCCCACATTTACAATGCCATGGAACTTTGGGAATGAGTCTTTATAAGTAGGATGTCGGTAACTACCTCGTGAAATCTGTAACTCTGCCCGAACCTCAGGAAGTGACAGGTGTATGTCATTGAATTGTATCTTCTCCCCTATGTACGAACACCAATGCAGCATTTCCATTTCCGTTCGAATGAATATGGCGCGTATTTTATGCGATTTTTCAGTGCCAATCTTTATGTTGGCCATAAACTATTTACAATTTTGTTCGACTTAAAGCCGATGCCAGATGAAAGGAGTGGTATATTTATTTTCGGCATTTCTGACTATTGGTACTCAGAGTAGATTTAATGCATCCTTGTGTCTACATTTGGGAGGACTGTACCTTGCAGCCTTTGGCAGACTCTTTGTCCATTCAGGAGAGCTGGTGTGCAAATTCACCCGTATGTGAGCATATGAATACGTTTGTTTGTTGTTGTTTACACGTGCCATGGGAAAATATTTATTTTTACAACCAACAAAAGGTTTATCTTGTTTGCATGTAACATTCTTCTTATTTTTGGCCAATTTCGCCCAGAGGATTTCCACACTCAACCCCACAGATTCACATATGAGTATTCGTATGCATGGCCGTACACAAATTGTGTGCGGGAAAGGATTTTCAGTTGTTCGCTTTTCCAAGAAAAAAAAAGAAAAACACCGAAATTGTAGGTACGAGTAAATCCGAGATGCAATTTGATTTTTACCTTTATGGTCGGAAATTTTATTGGAGAGAAGAGTACAATAAAATCAGAGCTAGCAGCTTATTTATGTGCAACTTGATTGTAGTAGAAGTAGTAGTAACTCCCTTACGCTGTGAGGTATGCGCCGAAGAAGGTACCATAACTTATGGCTGCGGCGCTATCGAGTTTCATTTTTGAAATTGCCTCCCAATGGGCATTTTATCTAAGCTGAACGATAGGGCAGTTGATGATACATGAGAAAACACATTGCACGAGTATAACTTTTATAACTTTTTAGAGTACCAACTGCCAAATTTATTCCTATCTTCCAATTCCTTACATATTTAGCGGAGTGTAGGTGTGTTACGATATCAAATCGCGTGTTGTCAGTTGAATTCCGGGACTGGGTCGACATCTTCTTCTGGAGAAAAATAGGAGGAATTAGTGTTAATAAAACATCGATAGTTTAATCAATTTATCGAATGTACTTAACTATCGGGATGGCAACGATTAGTATAAGGCCTCGTAGAAGTAGCGTCTTCCAAAAGGTGCTGGTTCCTTAAATGACGAGAATGAGCCTCTGCAGCCGAACATCTTGCAGCTCTGCTAATAAGTCCTACTTCACGCCTCCCCGTGGCGCCATCTGGGAATCTCACTAGAGGTTGCGAATTGAAGGGGGCAAATGGCGAGTTTCCTGCGCCATTAACCAGGATTAGTGTCGGAATAACAAAACAAGACCTTATCCGGGCTACTCCGACATATTTGGAGCTCAGGCCGGAAAGGATTTCTAGGACTTAGTCAGGGTCTTGGAAAAGAGATGGTGGCGGACGAGCCCTATAAGGGCCAACGGCAGCGCTCACATCCCGGAACGAGTTACTCAAAATGGAACTAGCCCTCCAAATTGGGGGTTGTGTCGCCGGGGTAACTGCCCGGCCATTTAAAAAAAAAATTAAGTTACGAAGCATCAACAAGCCTCGGATATGGACGGATCTACTGTTGACAACCCACGCAAACGATTGAAGGACAATGAGCTTCGGATATGCACGTGGAATGTTAGATCCCTTAATAGACCACGTGCAGCCGAGCAACTAGCGGAGGCCCTAGACTGCTGCCAAGCAGACATAACCGCCATCCAAGAAATGCGATGGGATGGGCCGGACAAAAATAAGATGAAAAACTGCGACATCTACTACGGCAATTGCTATCGACGGCATGAGGATTTGTTGTCGGAGGCAGACTAAGACAAGAAGTCCTCAGCTTCCGCCATGTGAGCGAGCGCCTTGTAGCAATCCGCATCAAGGCTAAATTCGCCAACATAAGCCTCATATGCGCGCATGCCCCCACAGAGGAGAAAGATGACGACACCAAGCCTTCTACGAGCTCCTCAACAAGACCTACGGGCAATGCCCCAGCTATGACATTAAAATTGTCCTCGGTGATTTTAATGCAAAGCTAGGAAGAGAGGGTATCTTTGGTGGACCAATCGTAAAATAAAGCCTGCACAACATCACCTCCGATAACGGATTCAGGCTAATCGACTTTGCGGCGGGGCGAAACATTGTCGTGGCTAGCACGCGGTTCCCCCATCTCGACATACACAAGGGGACTTGGAGAGCTCCTGATCAATCAACAGTCAACCAGATTGATCACATTGCGATCGACGCAAGACACTCCTCCAGTATTATGGATGTCCGTACGTTCCGAGGAGCCAACATCGACTCGGACCATTACCTTGTTGTAGCCAAGGTACGGTTGCGGATATCCCAAACTACGTCAAGACAAACTAATGCTGTGAGAAAATTCGACGTCAGACGGCTACAATCGCAAGAGATCGCCAAGTCCCTTTCCGATCGAGTGTCTCTTAATCTCTTAAGAGGTCCAATGCCGCAAGCATCAAGCATCGAAGACCATTGGAAACACTGCCAAAACGCCATCAGAGATGCCGCTTCTGATGTGCTGGGTTTCACTCGTCTACCACAACGAAACCCTTGGTTCGATGATGAATGCCGGCAAGCACATGCAGCTAAGCAAGATGCATATAACGCGGTGCTGCTTAGAAAGACCAGAGCTGCTCATGAGCTCTATGAGCGGAAGCGGAGAGACGAACACCGGCTTCTCAGGAGGAAGAAGAAAGAGCATGAGAAGCGCGCAATCGAGGAAATTGAGAGATGCTACTTCAGGAATTAGGTTCGGAAGTTTTACCAAAATTTAAAAATAACATTCCACGGAAACAAACCCCGAACCGAACCCTGTAGAGATGAACAAGGGAACATCGTAGTAGAATCGCAGTCGATGCTGAGGATTGGGAAAGATCATTTCTGCAGACTGTATAACGGCGATGACGGACCAAATATCGCTGTCAGGCAGAATCAACCTTTCAACCTGGACGATGATGACCAACAATTCCTTCCACCCGACCTGGATGAAGTGAAGATAGCCATATCGAAGCTTAAGTCCAACAAAGCTGCTGGAGCGGATGGCCTGACTGCAGAGTTCTTCAAAGCGGCAGGCGATGACTTGGTAAGGAGCATACACCAACTCATCTGTAAAATATGGTCGGACGAAAGTATGCCCGATGAATGGAACCTCAGCATTGTTTGTCCGATTCTCAAGAAATGAGACCCTCTGAACTGCGCCAACTACAGAGGCATCAGTCTCCTTAACATCGCATATAAGATCTTATCCGCCGTATTTTGTGAACGTCTGAAGCCGTCCGTCAACAACCTCATTGGTCCATATCAGTGTGGCTTCAGGCCAGGAAAGTCCACCATCGACCAGATATTCACACTATGGAAGATCTTGGAGAAGACCCATGAGCTTCAGATCGATATCCACAACCTACTCATCGATTTTAAAGCCGCGTATGACAGCATCTATAGAGACGAGCTATACAGAGCAATGTCTAGTTTTGGCATCCCTGCCAAACTTGTCCGTCTATGCAGGATGACGATGGAGCATGCACGCTGCTCCATCAAGGTCGATAAAGATCTCACCGAGACCTTTGATGTCCAGAAAGGATTTAGAGAAGGCGATGCGCTGTCATGCGATTTTTTCAACATCGTACTTAAAGAATAGTGCAAAACTCACGAGCAAACACAAGAGGAACTATCTTTCAAAAGTCCGTCCAACTACTCGCATACACCAACAATATTGACATAATCGGGAGAAAGCAGCGTGATGTCAGTGGAAGCGGCGAAAATGGGTTTAGCGGTCAATGAGGGCAAGACCAATTATATGCTGTTACGCAAAGAGGACAACCAACACCGACGTCTCGGGCAGAACGTCACCTTAGACAGATATAACTTTGAGGTAATTAAGGACTTTGTCTACATAGGCTCCGCTATAAATACAGACAACGACACCAGCGCTGAGATCAAGCGAAGAATAACTCTTGCCAACCGCTGTTTCTTTGGGTTAAGAAGGCAATTGAGTAGCAAAGCCCTCTCTCGGACAACAAAAGTCACCCTTTATAAGACTTTAATAATCCCGGTCCTGCTCTATGGCGCAGAGGCATGGACATTATCAGAAATGGATGAGGGTGTTCTTGGTTGCTTCGAGAGAAAAATTCTTCGGGCGATCTTCGGTCCCGTCTGCATTGACGGTGAGTGGAGGAGGAGATACAACGCCGAACTGTATGGACTGTACAGCGACATAGACCTAGCCAGAAGAGTGAAGATCCGGCCCCGAGGGACAGCGCAGTAGAGGAAGGCCAAAACTCACGTGGCGCACGCAAGTGGAAGAGGACCTCAGCCAACTTAGCGTGCGAAACTGGAGACAGCTAGCCAGGGATCGAGCTAGCTGGAGAAGCTTGTTGACTGAGGCCCAGGTCCACCCCGGACTGTAGCGCCACCTAAAGTAAGTAAGTAAGTACTTAACTATCGGGACTAACGATAATCTCTACATCTTTAACAGAGAAAACATTTTCCTGTTTGTCCGCGAGTAGGTACGTAAGGATACCTTAACAATATATTGTAATATTTCGGCTAGGGTTCGAAATGATAAAACGTTATTCTGTTTCTAAAACACTCTATTTATTATTATTTAAATACAACTTTCAATTAATTCACAAACAATTTCACTTCTATTTCACAATTCAAATCTCTTATCTTTCTCTTAGTACGACTTAGGTCCTTTTCCATCGCTTTCCAAAAATCAACTTATCGTCCGCAGTTTCTCATCCTGTATTTATACTACATTTGTCGGGTTCTAGTTCTTTCTGGTAACTTCTGGTTTGAAACTGGGGTAATAACTGAACTCTCCAACGTGGAGAGTTTGTATGATCCTAAAACTATGCAACCCTGGATAATTGATTTAATCACATATATACCACAATATCCCCCTCTTAAACTTGTTCGTCCCGAACAAACTCTTCGACATTCTGCCCAATATAGCGATGTATTCGATCCACATGAACCACTTTCATCTTGCCTCTTCCTCGTTGAATGCGATAGACAACATCGTTGATGCGTTTTACGACTTTATATGGTCCTTCCCAGTCTTGCTGTAATTTGGGTGATATGCCTTTCCGTCTATGAGGGTTATATAGCCACACTAGATCTCCTTCCTGGAATCCCGTTGTGGTCGCCTTGACATCATACCTCGTCTTCATGCGGTCACTGGCTATCTTGATCTTATCCCTTGTTCTTTGGTGCACGTCCCTAATAATCCGTCTGAGGTCTGCGACATAGTCGTCTTCATTTCTGTTCTCTTCAGACGGCGGTGATCCAAACATCAATTCACTAGGTAACCGGATTGTTCGACCGAAAAGGATTTCCGATGGAGTGTGACCTGTGGTGTTGTGTACTGCACTCCGATAGGCTAATAGAAACATTGGAATTTGCCTATCCCAATCGCATTGCTTGTCGCCAACGACCTTTGATAGGTGTTCATTCAAGGTTCTGTTGAAGCGTTCTACCATCCCGTCCGATTGTGGGTGGAGCGGTGTTGTTCTCGTCTTTTTGATACCCAGTAGCTCGCACACCCCTTGGAAAATCTTGGATTCGAAGTTGCGCCCTTGGTCCGAGTGCAATTCCATCGGTACGCCGAACCTGCTCACCCAGTTGTAAACGATCTGCTCAATCACGGTTTTGGCTTCTTGGTTAGGGATAGCAAAAGCCTCAGGCCACTTGCTGAAGTAATCCATAACAACAAGAATGTAGCGATTTCCATTTTCGGTTTCAGGAAACGGTCCTGCAATGTCAACTGCGATTCTCTCGAATGGCGCTCCACCGTTGTATTGCTGCATTTTGCCGTGATTTTTAATCCTCGGGCCTTTACTGGCGGCGAAGGTGACACACTTTCTGCACCAATTTTCGACATCGTCCTTGGCATGCACCCAATAAAAACGTTCTCGCACCTTTTCTAACGTCTTATTCACTCCCAAGTGGCCTCCGGATACTCCATCGTGCAGTTCCTTTAGCACGTCACTGACTCTCGACCGTGGCACAACGAGCTGCATCACAAACGACTTTCCATCCGAGCTTTCCCACCTTCGCCTCAAAACACCATCTTGAACATGAAGGGAGTCCCACTGTGCCCAGTATGCCTTTAGTTCGGGACTTTTACTGGATATTTCCTGCCAATCTGGTTTTTCTTCGTGTTCTTTCCAAGCGAGTATTGGCTCGATATCCGGATCCTCTTTTTGGGCGTTTCGCATTTCACTCTCATTCCAACCGTCAGTGGGCTCAGCTCTTAGTCGTTGAGTGGATACCGCATCTTTTTCTTCTTGTCGTGCGCAATGTTTGCAATCAGATTTGCAAGGTCGCCGGGACAGAGCATCCGCATTAGAGTGAAGGGTTCCCTTTCGATGCTGTATCTCGTAGTCGTACATCTGGAGTCGTTCAATCCACCTTGCGACTTGTCCTTCAGGATTTTTAAATTGCAGCAACCACTTCAGAGATGCATGGTCTGTGCGAAGAATGAATTTTCGTCCGTACAGGTACTTATGGAAATGCTTTGTTGCCAAGACCAAAGCAAGAAGTTCCCGCCTGGTAACATAGTAGTTCCTTTCCGGCTTAGAGAGCACCTTACTAAAGTAGGAAACTACGTTTTCTTGCCCGTCATGCATCTGCGAAAGGACAGCTCCAATTCCGACGTTACTGGCATCTGCATCCACAATAAATGTTTTTCCTGGAGTAGGGTACGCTAGTACAGGGGCCTCACATAGTTGTTGTTTGAGAGTTTTGAAGCTTCTTTCGCATTCACTTGACCATTTGAATTGTTTTCCCTTTTCTGTTAGTTGATGCAAACTCTTTGCGATCCCAGCAAAATCCTTCACAAACCGCCTGTAGTAGGTAGCGAGTCCCAGAAAGCTTCTCAGTTGGTGTTTGTCTCTTGGGACTGGCCAATTTTTCACCGCTTCGATCTTTTCTGGGTCTGTCCTTACCCCTTCGGATGAGATGATGTGTCCCAAGTATTTGACATCTGGCCTAAAGAAGTGACACTTTTTCGGGTTTAGCTTTAGCTGTGCACTTCGTAGTCTTTGGAACACCTCCTTTAAGTTATCTCGATGTTCTTGAAAAGTTTTGCCGACCACGATGACATCGTCCAGGTAGATCAAACAAGTTTTCCATGTTAGTCCCAGCAAAACGCATTCCATTAGACGCTCAAAGGTTGCCGAAGCATTGCACAATCCGAATGGCATTACTGCGAATTGCCAAAGCCCGTTTCCTGCGGTGAAGGCTGTCTTCTCACGGTCCTCCGGATGGATCTGTACTTGCCAGTAGCCACTCTTCAAATCAAGTGTGGAGAACCATTGCGCTCCTGACAGTGTGTCCAGTGTGTCGTCAATCCTTGGCAAGGGGTAGCTATCCTTCTTGGTGACATTATTTAGCTGGCGATAATCCACGCAGAATCTATTGGTGCCGTCTTTCTTCTTGACCAGTACAACGGGTGATGCCCACGGACTCTTTGAGCCTTCAATCAACCCTTCATTTTCCATAGTCGAAACCATTTCTGCAACCTCCGTCTGCTTAGCTAATGGTAAACGCCTAGGAGGTTGACGTATCGGTCTTGCATCTCCAGTGTCTATTCGGTGTTGTACCAAATGTGTGCTGCCATATTCGCCATCCTGCGAGGCAAATACGTCTGCAAATTCGTTGATTAATTCCTCTGCCATCGCTCGTTGCTCCTGGTTCAGCTCGGTTTGCCTGAGTATAGTTCTTTTCAACTCGGCTGTGCTACTTGATGGCAAAGATATAGCAGCATTCTCCTTCGACAACTTGGTGATAGCAGTTATCGGTACGCACGCTCCGATCGAATGTCCTTGCTGATGCTCTTATTTCCCACATTCAAGATTCTTACTGGGACCATTTTGCCTTTCGGCTCAACGAGCATCTTTCCCATGACGTAATTCTGATAATGATTTTTAGAGTCCGGCTCAATCAAATAGAATCGATGGCTCCCAAGATCACCTTCCAGCTTCGACCAATTAAGTGTCTCTGCGGAAGGTGGTAAGATGTCGTCCTTGCTGAATACTGTCCTAAGGCATGCGGCATTCTCATTCCCGTACACCATCGGATTTTCAACGTTCCTGTACTTAAGTACTTGAGTTCCGATGTCGAGCACTACATTATGCGCCTTCATAAAGTCAACTCCAATGATGCACTCGTCGCATATATCGGCCACTAAGAATACGTGGGTGAATGTTAGTCCTGCCAGATTGATCGTAAGAAGAACCTTTCCATATACCTCCGCCGTTGCTCCTGTTGCTGTTTTCAGACAGTAGCTACTGGTATTGTGCAGCCATGAATCAGTAGCCATGTCCCTTCTTATAATGGAAGCGGTGGCACCGGTGTCAATGTGGGCTTCCACTGTAAGACTCTTGTTACTTCGTTTTGTTTGGGAGACTTGGATTTTGATCTTGGGGGGTCGATTCCAGAAACCGACTTCTGCCCCTCGAAGTTGGTCCTTACACGTATTCCCGCCTGTTGACTTGATGATGCGCTGCTTGCAGTATAGATGTTTTCCCTGCTACATGCTTCTTTGTTACGCCTCCCAGCAGCGCATTGTGAACAACTGCGTTCTTTAAGTGGAGCCCAGCACTGACGCTGTAGATGTCCTATTTTGTTGCAGTTCCAGCAACGGACTTGTCCTCCACGAACACTGTTCCGCTCCACGAAGTCTGCTCGTTGGGATGAGCATTCTACGGCTGTCACTTCTCTCACGCGGTGGATTTCTTGAGATGCTTGGTCGGCAGCTTTCATCGTCAGGGCAAATGTTAGGACCTCAGGGATGGTTCGTGTTCCAGACATTCTTACAGACATTTGCAACTGCCTATCTTTAATCGCTTGGGTAAACGCCTCTACAACCATTTCGTTGATAAGGTCTTCTCCGTTTGATATCAGCCTGCAACTGCTGAAGTGTTTCGCCCCTCTTCTGGACTCTGCTGCGCAGTTGGACTCTGTATACTTGCTGCATATGGTCATCTCCGAAGCGCATTTCTATGGCTTTAACCAAAGCGTCGTAGTTGAGTTGTTTATCTTCTGAGATGGTTTGCAGCAATTCCGCAGCTGTACCTCTCAGTGCCAGCGTGAGCGCAATCGACTTTTCTCTGTCGCTTTTTATTTATTTTATTACCCCAGTTTCAAACCAGAAGATACGAGAGAGAACTAGGACCAGATAAATGTGGTATAAATACAGGATGAGAAACAGCGTGAGATAAGTTGATTTTTGGAGAGCGACAGAAAAGGAGCTTAAGGGCTGAACAGAATGTGAATCTGAAGCTTGAATCTGTATCTGATATAGAATTTTCAAAAGTTCAATACATGTATAATCCGTATCTCGAAGTTGAATAACACCCAACTTCCAGATACAGATACAAATTCACATTCTGTTCAGCCCTTAAGTCTTAAGAGATTTGAATTCTGAGATAGTCAAATTGGTTGTGAATTACTTGGAACTTATTTTAAATAATAGTAAATTGAGTGTTTTGAAATGGAATAACGTTTTATCATTTCGAACCCTAGCCTATATATTACAATATTTACAATTTTACGTAGTTTAACCTGTCATACACGACGAACATGTTCGTGCGATTTGTTCGTTGACATTTGGCCACACATGACGAACCGATTTGCGGAACATCACTTTTGCTGTAACTTTCAATAAGAAAATATGGAGAACGCACACGCGGATGATGCAATTACATTGTTAACAATGTACAAAGTCCCATCTGGGGACTATATCGAAATACCATTACGTCGGCAAAGAAACATGGTGGTGGAATGACGAAACCAAACGAGCTGTGGCCGACAAGAAGAGTGCATTCCAAGCATGGACAAAATGCGATCGGAGCGACGATATCGAAAAAGCTCGACTGGCTCTTGAATACGAGCGTCTTAAAAAGATCGCAAAGAAAGTCCTGGCTCGAACTCGAGCGGCAGAAGCGGAAAACCTGTACCAGGAGTTGGAACAAATATCCTCACGATCGGCGGATAGAAGACAAGCTATCCAAGAAGTTCAAACGTCGTACAATACTAAAATGCCAAATATTTTTAAGCTCGCTGCACAGAGGAGAAAAAATTCAATGGAAATAACCTCGCCGAAATACATCAAAAACGCAGACGGTCGCCTATTAACAAATGAAAAGGAAATTTGTGACCGGTGGCTTGAATACTGCAAGGAGTTGCTTAACAAACAGTTTCCGCGTGATATCGTGCCGACAGCTGGTCTATTCGAGGAGGAAGTTTTGGACTTTTCAATCGAAGAAATAAGTAGATATAGCAAATGGAAAATTGAAACGGGTGAAAGCGGTGGGACCAGACAGCATTCCATCAGAGTTTTGGTCGAAGATGGAGGGGATCGGCAGCGTTTGGCTATCGAAACTTTTAAATAAATTAAAATGTGGACAACCTATGCCGAATCAATGGAGAAGTAGCTTCTTGGTTCCATTATACAAAGGAAAAGGCGACACTCGAGAATGCAACAACTACCGTTCAATCAAGCTTATGTCACACACAATGAAAATCGTCGAAAGAGTCTTAAACGAACGTCTTCGGCAAATAATAAAGCTCGATAATAGCCAGTGTGGATTTGTTGAAGGAAGATCGACGGTGGACGCTATCCAAAGCCTACGAATAATAATGGAAAAGCACCAATATTCGTCTAAGGATTTACACATGGTATTTATCGACCTCGGGAAAGCATTCGATCGAGTGCCTTGGGATCTCATATGGGCCGCGCTGAGGTCTCAAAACGTACCGGAAACGTATGTTGGAATAATACAAGACATGTACCGAAACGTGAAAACTGCGGTTAAAAGCTCTGCTGGACTAACGAAAGAATTTCCAGTTAATGTCGGAGTGCATCAAGGAAGCGTCCTTAGCCCTTTCCTCTTCAACGTAGTATTCGACTATCTTTTGAAAGATTGCATGCGCGAAGCAAATGTAATGTCAATTCTCTTCACTGACGACGCAGTTATACTTAGCGATAACGTCGAAGATTTACGGAACGCCTTAGATTCATGGAGAAATGCGCTAGATAGAAACGGGTTTAAAATAAGTCGTTCAAAGGCGGAGCATTTGACGTGCCCATTTGCGCATCCGTTGCGACCTGTTCCGGATATAATGTTAGACGGAATAGTTCTTCCGAAAAGCACTATCTTAAGTACTTAGGATCAATCGTTAACATGGAAGCGAAATGTGACGACGACGTAAACCACAGAGTGAGTGTGGGATGGATGAAATGGCGGGAAAATTCGGGAATCTTTAGCGACCGAAAATTTCCACTTAAATTAAAGGGGAAACTCTACACCACGGTTGTTAGACCAGCTCTTATATACGGTTCACAGTCCTGGACAATGTACGAAGCGTTTAAAAACAAAATGACGGCAGCGGAAATGAAAATGTTAAGGATGTCTAGTAGAGTCACCAACGCCATTGCATTAGATCTACGCGTATAAGAGGAAGTCTACATATAAAGAATTCGGTAACTGAACAGCTTGAGGCGAATAGAATAAGCTGGTATTGCCACGTTCAAAGAAGATCTGCGGAAAATCCGGTTAAAAGGGCTCTATCAACTACGGTCACTCCAACTGTAAGAAAACGAGGTCGGGAAAAGAATTCCTGGATTTCTCAGATGGCAAATGTGCAACAACGCCTGGGGCTAACCACTGAAGCGATCCAGGATCGAGCATTATGTAGACGCGTTCTGCGGTCTGCGACATTAGCCAACCCCATAAGCGGAGCAGCAGCGATGCAGTAAAAATGGGAAACTCGTTACGCATAAGTTCGTATAACGAGGAAAGGGTTAATAAAAGGATAAGAAGAAAGAAGAAAGCAGCATGCAAAGCGATGGGTCTCTTGGAATACGACTCTTAATGGGACAATACATTAACGAAAGCTACTATTTGCAGTTCATTAAGGTATTTGTTTGCCATTATTACAGCGTTTTGTCAAGTCGCCGATATTGTATATCTCTGGAACAAGTCTAGGCAAAATATGGCCGAAGATATACTGAATCGACGACGGCGAGAGTTAATATCAGATTTTGTCCAATATGATCAACATATTTTTGATGAAACGTTGAATAAGGTAGTAGAAGAACTTTGGGGTAGATCCGGGCTGCCGATGCATACAAATATAATGAACCCTTAATTAACTAACATTGAATATGCAAGAGAAATTTCCTACAATCAGTTTAGACTGTTTAAACAAGTTGTAGCTCAAGATGAACATCGCATGAACATAGATAAAAATAAAGTTTACGATGCGTTATTAACATCAATTGACAGAAACGAAAAAAATTGTATTTTTTTAATGCTCCTGAAGGTAGATGAAAAACATTCCTTATCGACTTGATCCTTAGAAAAGTAAGATCTACTGGCGAAATTGCATTAGCTATAGCATCATCCGGAATTGCAGCCACACTTTTGGAAGGAGGCCATTCACACTTTCGCTAACAATTGCTACTGTTTGTAGCATTTCAAAACAAATTAATACGTGGACGAAGCTACTTTGCCGAACAAGTTTTCAATTTGCGTAGTACGGATTCACTCATGGATGGATGCGCGATATTGTTCTCTGGTGACTTTTGGCAAATCTTACCAGTGGTAGCAAGAGGGACACGTGCTGATGAAATCAATTGTAGAGATCTTATCTCTTGCCAATAGATTAGAACTTTAAACAAGTATGAGAGTGTCATTGTCAGCACACGAAAACCGGGATTTTTCAGAGTTGTTGTTCAAAATAAGAAATGGACAGATGTCCAGAATGGATAATCAAAACCTTTGCATTTACAAGTTCTAAAACTATAACTTCGTTCAAGGAGAGAGCTGTTTTGTTACCCAAGAACATCAAGAATGTAAAGTGAACGACTTGATTATCTCTAAAATTAATATACAGGCGCCAACCTACTACTCCGTAGACAACATGGTGGACCAGTAAGAGGATGTACATTTCCCGACAGAATTTGTTCTGGATTGCCCCCACATAAATCAGTCTCAAAAGACGGGTGCTCTGTTGTTTTATTGCGAAACCTTAATCCACCCAAATTGTGCAATGTTACACGTCTCCAGGTTAAACGCATAAAAACTTTTGCTATAGAGTGCAAAATTCCGACCGAATTTTGAACTGGAGAAACCGTGCTTATTCCGCGGATTCCACTGATACCAACATATCTTCCATTCCAATACAAATGATTGCAGTGTCCAAAAACAATTGTCATTTTCAATTACAATTAACAAATCATAAGGTCAGACATTTAACGTTGCGGGCCTCAACCTAAGCGTTGAGTGATTTTTCCAGGAACAGCTATACGTAGCTCTTTCGCGCGTCACTTCCAAACAAAATTTGTTCGTATTGTGTAACCAAAATTCAGCTACAAACATTGTTTATAAGGAAATTCTATAATCAAAGGCAGTACTTCACACTCTTCACGTCTTTTGCTTTCTGAATTACACCCGTGCGAAGCCGGGGCGGGTCACTTGTTTCCACATAAATTTCTTTTTATAATTCTCAGTGTTTCGACAGCACAGCATCCACTTTGGGAGTAACTTTGCAATATTTCCGAAATCATCACAACATAAGTCAATCCATTTTTTACTAAATTTTTGAGCATATAAGGGGTGTCAATGCCAAAATAGCATGATTTGCAAAGATACCAAGTGATGACCCAACGTTTACTTTATTTTCTTGATCACACCGTACATATTCTCGTGTTTAGGTCTTTCTATTAGCAAGGCTTCTGCAATTTGGACGCATGTAGCCGTATGTTGTTGTTTTTTTTGGCTACGACCAATACAAAGCCCCTGTGCTTGTTGTTGGCGTCTAACATTCTAGGACTTTCAAAAGCCCACTTACATTTAAGAACCGATTCCAACACTAAGTTAAGGTTTTGACCACCATTTCGTTAACATTTTTAGTATAATTGCAAAATTATGAACTTCTCTACTCTGCCTGAGTTCTGTGGATTGGTACTCCAAGTGGCTGGACACTGTTCGAAGCTTACTCACAATGGACTAGTAAACACAGATTCAGCTCCGAGAATCTTTTGGAAGGAATCCAGAATGCGGAAACTGAAATCAGAGTCTCAACTTCCTTGAAGTCAGCAGGTAAAACAATTTCAACATAATGGCTACGTACTATTCATTACGTACATACTGTGGGCATCAAAAGATATCCTAAATTCGAATCAATTTATATGACTGACATTTTCAATCAGTACCTATAGTAGATGATACACATGGTCTCGTAGAGCTCTGATCCGGTACTGGATCTACTGATGCACTGGATTGACTTTGGTCTCCCCCAAAAATGGCAATTTAGTCTTTCAACGCGTTCAGCATTCCGGAACCCTCATACTTGAGTCTACTGCAATTCAAAGACCTTTCCTTTTCCTCGTTTTTTTATTTAACGACTTCACATCCACGTTCCTGTTAATTGACACTTGCTATTCCAACCATCATTGAAGTAGCTACTTTAAATTTTTTCACATGCGATAATGGCCACTTGAAATTTTATTCAAAAAACTAGCAGTGATCAAGAGCAGCTAACGAACCTCAATTGAACGAATACATATATTAAAATAAATGAAAATCTGTCCAAAGAGAGTGTAGAAATCCAGCGTCCTTGTTACCATATTCGTTCATGTATCCAACTGAATGCTACATATCCACTTACGAGTACACACCTAGCGGCCGGGGGGGCAAGGAATAAATTATAAAAGCGTAGATACGAGTACCATATCTGCAATTTCTATTTGGATTCTGCGAATCGAAAATTGCAATCACGTGCTTAATACGGATATCTAAAAAACGAAACGAAAAAGAAATTTGAAATTCATGGAAAACGAGAGATGAAGTACTGACGGTCTAATGGATATGCACCGTGTAATGACATAATCTCATTCGGATGGTCATACCTCGAAAAAAATCCAAACTGAAAACCACCTGAATGGCTTTTTGAAATTCGAACTAACTAGAATGCGGATGTGATGGGCTGGGTTTAGATTTTAAGGTGCAGACAGAGTAAGCCTAAAACAAAAATACGAGTATGTCAGGACTACTCCGCTGTCTTTAAAAAAAAAATGTGCGTTCGTTGCTGAGTTCCGCCCTTAAACTTACGTTCGAATCTTAAACGGAACGCTATGTCCACGCATGTGGTTGGGAACTTTCAAAAGATGAACGAGAAGGTTCTAAAGAAGTTGTGAATTTTGTGAAATTTGTCGGAGAGTTTTGATTGACAGAATCCTAAGGACCACTTTTATTTGATAATTCCTGGTCGACTTGGTGTTCCAGCCAGAGACTTGAATCTTATTGAACTGGAGGTTACCGAAAGTACCGGAAATTTTCCATTCAAACAAGCCGCGCTTGAGATATTGGCAAACGATTCTTTTTTTACGTTGGTACATCTGTCATCTGGCGCTCAAATATGTTAGTTGTGTTCTCCGAATTTCGGCACACGAAAATGTCAATACATTGTACGAGTGGTAAGAAGAATTTAAAGCGGGGCGTACTGTGGTTGATGATTTGCCTGGTTCCGGTCGTTCGTACCCAAGTATGACTAACGTAAACTTAAAAAAGGTAAGAAAATTGTCCTCGCAAATCATCGTGTAACCATCAGGGAGAAGCAGCTGATCTTGCTGTCTCGTTCGAAACCGTAGAGAGCGTTATGCACGATATCTTGGGCATCAGACGAGTTGAAGCGCTGCTTGCGCCGAGAGTGCTAAATTTATTGAAGAAAGAGCATCGTGTTAGTGTCGCAAAGAAATGCTTGTGGTTCCTCACCACGAGAACGCACCTGCTCACACATCCCATCTTGTACGCGACCATTTGATCAAAAACAACCTTCGTATCTGTCCGCAATCTCAACATTCACCTAACATAGCTTCCTCTGACTTTTCGTATACCCAGCATACAAGTTATCACTTCACGGAAAGCGTTTTGAGACGATGGGGGTGATAGAGGAGAATTCGCAGAAGGAGCTGAAGGCGATTCTAAAATCGCCCATTGAAGATAGTAGGAAGCGTTGGAATATGTGTATTGCTTGCAATGAGGATAACTTTGAAGGGAATTGTATGAATATCGATGAATAACTGAACCGTTGTAGTTTTATTGAAAAATTATGGGTACGTTTTGATCAGAAGGTACTCCCAGAAATGACTGAACGACGTAGGGAAGCATTTCCATGAATTTACGTTTTCGTGTTCATCGATCTTGACGTGATGCAAGAGCTTAAATAGTCTCCAATAAACCGAAGAGCAAAACCGGAGTTAGGTGTACGATGATAAATGGCTACCAATCACATTTAACAGGAGATAAAGCCCTTGCCGGTAAGGTCAACAGGGAGTCTAATAAAAATTGGTGATCTTTCAAGGCAAGCTAAGTGCCGCGGCTTGCTTGGATGTGGGAATCCCAGACGTAAGCGCGAGCTCTAGATTTTTAGAGACCTCTTGTATGAATTCAATTTGCCAGGACAATATTCCTTCCTCCGTATTTATGGGACCAAAAAGTGAACAAGATTTGCACACGTGCAACTGAGTCAGTTACCCCAAACACTTCCCTAAGCGACTAAACTCAACACCGGGCTGACCAGAGGAATCGATGGAATAGCATCTCGTTAATCTGCCGCTGAAAAAGCAGTTTTTGTGAGGGGAGGTATTTTAACAATCAACATTGACATGGAGTTGCTCCTACTCTGAAATGACGAACCTTCTTTATCGATAGCACAACCAAATGCTACACATCTTAGACTGCATCCACTCAAAAATTTTTGACAGTATGATTTTTGCCCATACCATTTCGAAGTACTCCAGGGTGATCGAGACTATTGTTCGTAACTTCTTGTCGCAAAGTATGAGAACGAAAAAAATCGACGAAATTCTCCAACGTTTTCTCGAACCCTGCAAGCTTCGTTAACAAAAGTGTAGAGGATAGTAACTCGAAATTGGGCCAGAGGGACATAACTCGACATAACATAGTGTCGGTGTAGTTGTTTCTAACGCTTATTCCCGTAAAAAATATCCTTTTGACGGGAAGAGGATAGACAACAAAGCGCTTGTTCTTCTCACGCATAAAAGTTTAATTTTACAATTTGAGCTCTTACAGATGGGATCCCTACGACTTTTCGACAGGCCCAATTTCTTAGATATCGTACTGGACAGTAAACGATGTTGGAAGTTCAATTTCAAAATAGGAGTGAAGAGAGTAATGATCATTTTTTACAGTTACAGCTGTATATTTGGAAGAAAATAAAGACCTAACCCCAAGACAAGACTTAATGACAGAAGTACCGAGGATTGAATAAATTGGCACAGCTCATGCTATAAAACCTACGCCAACGTCGGGGCTGGGAAATATACTTGTTCCCTTGCCTGTAGATCTTTTCATCCAATAATTGGCAGTGAAAGGCCCCTAAGATTGAGACAGCTCAATGGGTGGAACACAAACTTGAAAGTCACCTCTCAATCCCTATAAGAGATCTGGACTTGTGCTCCAATATGGACTAACTAGTACCCCATTACGACTATGAAACACCATTCACATGTATTTTTCTGGGTAAACCGACATCAGGTAGATTCGATATCCATCTACTTGAATGTATCACTCTCTATCTCTCTGTCCCAGCCTCAGTAACTTAAGAGACAGATAACTTTATGAAGTATTTACCACCACGGCCTCTCAGACCTATCTTCATTTACACTTTTTTCTAGTTTTCGGATGCAGCAAGACGAGTCAGACCCGCTCAGGGATCAAAAGACAACCAGTATCAAACGGAAAGCCGAAACCAAATCTAGGAACTGTTATCAAGTTACTATCAAATCCCAATTACCCCTCCCGGGCACCGAAATGGGTTCTTAAAGGCCAAAGGTGCAATGAGGTATATAGCTTCTTTGGCTACAGATACCACATTAACCCATTAACCCAAGCTAATCCATGATTAACTTGAGGGATCTGATGGCAGATGAATCCTAAAAGAATCAAAAAAGCTTTCATATCCAAAAATGGTGTAATTGGCTTCGACATACATATACAGCCCAATTGGTCTAAAGGGTAAGAGTCTCACTAAAGGTCAGATTAGGTTAACTAGAACCCTACTATTGCAAAATAAAAGAAGACTTATCTACTTACTTTACTTTATGTGGCGCTACAGACCAGGGTGGACCTTAGCCTCAATCAACAAGCGTCTCTATCCAGGACGATCTTTTGCTTGCTACCTCCAGTAACGCACTCCAAGTTGGCTGGCGTCCCCTTGCGCTGTCCCTCGGGAGCGCATAGCCATCTCATTTGCGAATCTTCACATTTCTGGCTAGTTCGATGTCGCTGTACAATCTATACATTTACTTCTCCTTCTCTACATCTATGAAGACGGATCCCAAAACTCGAAAAAGTTTCCTCTCAAAGCAGCCAAGAGCACCATTATCCATTTTTGATAAAGTTCATGCATCTGCATCATGGAGCAGGAATGGGATTATTGAGGTCTGATATAGGGTTACTTTTGTTGTTCTAGAGAGGGCTTTGCTAGTCAATCTCCTTATTAGCCCAAGGATTGGCAAGAATTATTCTTCGTTTGATCTCGGCGCATGTGTCCTTATCTGAGTTTAGGTAGACAAAATCATTAACTACCTCAAAATTATACCTGCCGAAGGTGACGTTCTGTCGAAGACGTCGGTGTTGAGTGTCCTCTTTGCTTAACAGGATTTACTTGGTCTTGCCCTCGTTGGCCGGTGGACCCATTTTCGCAGCTTCCTTCTCAATACTCGCGAAAGCGCAACTGACATCACGCAGCTTTCTTCCGTATGCGAGTAATTGGATAGACTTTTGAAAGATTGCGCCTTCTTTGTTGGCGCTTGAGTCTTGCACAATTTTTTCAAGGTTGAAGAGTCGCACGACAGCGCATCGTCTTGTCTTAATCCTCTTTTGACATTAAAGGTCTCGGTGAGATCTTTACCGACCTTGATGGAGAAGCGTGCATTCTCCATCGTCATCCTGAACAGATGGATGAGTTTGGCAGTGATGCTAAGACTCGACGTTGCTCTTGCTCTGTATAGCTCGTCTCTATAGATGCTGTCACACGCTGCCTTAAAATCAATGAATAGGTGATATGTACCGATCTGAAGCTCATGGGTCTTCTCCAAGATCTGCCGTAGTTTGAATATTTGGTCAAAGGTGGACTTTCCTGGCCTGAAGCCACACCGATATGGACCTATCAGGTTGTTGACGGCTTTAGACTTTCGCACAAAAGGGCAGATAAGACCTTGTACGCGATGTTAAGAAGACCTATGCCTCTGTAGCTGGCGTAGTTCAGAGGGTCTCATTTCTTGAGGATCGGATAAACAATTCTGAGGTTCCGTTCATCGGGCATACTTTCATCGAACCATATTTAAGAGATGAGTTTGTGTATGATCCTTTCCAAGTCATCGCCTGCCGCTTTGAAGAGCTCGGCGGTCAGGGCGTCCGCTCTAGCAGCTTTGCTGGACTTATGCTTAGATATTGCTGTCATCATCTTATCCAGACGTTTCTTTATCTCTCTACAGCCTTCGGTTCCGGCATGTTTTTTATGCCTTTTAATAAAACTTCAGAATCTCATTCTTGGAGTAGCATCCCCAATTTCTTCATGCGCTTTCTTCTTCCGCCTGAGAACCCGAAGTTCGTCTCTCCTCTTAATGGCTTTTTGGCAGTGCTGCCACTGGTCTTCGATGCTTGATGCTGCCGGCGAAGACGGAGATTAAGGGAGACTCGGTTATAACAGAAATTTGCGATCCCTTGCGATTGTAGCCGTCTGATGTCGACATTCCTAGACATTAACACTGCCTTTGAGCTATGCGGCATACCCACAACCGCACCCTAGCTACAACAAGGTCGATGTTAGCTTATCGGAACGTTCGGACATCCATGTACTAGAGTGTCTTGCGTCAATGGCGATGGCGATGGTGCGATAGTTAGCTCATTGGACTATCACGCCGAGAGTCTGGGTTCGATTCCTGGCTGGGTCACCATCAATTTTTCAAATCGTCATCTCCTTTTCGGCGGGCAACGGCAAACTCCCGAAAATAAAATTGCCTACGAAAAAGCTTCTTAGTAGTGCCGTTCGGACTCGGCGGTAAACCGTAGGCCCTGCTCAGATGTGAAAAAAATGACAACATGAGCAACACAAATGAGTGTCAAGAAGCTAGGCCATGGCCCATACCGGGCTGCCAGCGCCACAGTGTTTTTTTTTTTTTGGAGCGACTCGTTTGGGGATTTGAGCGCTGCCGTTGGTCCACTAAGGTCTCATTTGCAACCATCTCTTTTCCAAGACCCTGTCTTTGTCTTGGAAATCTTTACCGGTCTGATCTCCAAATATCTCGTAACGGCTCCGCTAAGGTTTTATTTGTTCCGGAATTTCACTTCACCGTTCACCTATTCAGTTGTAATACTGGATATTGCCTGGTGTGACATCACTCAGTGCCTATCCTATTTGTACAGCACCTTACCTTCACAATGTAATGACATTGAAACTATGAGAGTGCATCGTCTTAGTTCCTTTGATTCGTTAAGCCAGAAGTTTTATCATCTTTTAAAAGGTTCAAACTTTTTCAACTTAAATTAATTTGCCCCACTTCTCCCTTCACTTTTAGCTACACTTACTAATTACTGCTCTTTGCAATCACTGCAAATTGCAATCAAAGCGACACAACCCTCACTGTAATTACTCACCCAATACGTGTTAATTTATGTACATAGCAGCGTGCTCATGTATGTGTGTATGGGTTTTAAACAAGGTCCTGGTTGAAGTAGAAAGCAAGAATAGTGACAAGACCGCTGTTGATGTTGATGCACGCTATTATTATCAACTAACCGTCAAAGTCATGAGTGTGAAATATCGCCGCTATTGCAGTGCACTGCTGCAGGCTCCAAATTAGAATTCAATTCACAAAGCTGAACAAATCCGACAAGCTTTCCTGACAGGACTTTGGCATATGGAATCTTCTTACGAAAGGGATTACATTTGAATTGCTTCGCATATGAAGAGTCCTTACACTTGCAGGCATCTACTCCACTTGAATGAGTACAATTTGCATCGTTTTTACTATTCCTTGTTCTCTAAGGACGGTACATATCCGTGGAAATGATTTAAAATTAAGAAATCCTTGGAGTGCGTTGATAGAAGGATGCATTAAATAAGAGTGAAACATTAAAACTTCAGGACGAACAGGGCTTCAATTTATTTAAAAATTGTTGTTTTTTTTTTGAATTTTAAAAGTCTGAACCCTCACAATGAAGAGGATTGGAATAGCTTAGACGGCCTGTAATGACCATTGTAAACATTTTAAAGACAACAACCTTCGGATCTGAAAATGGAGTGTTGAGACCATTAACAGTCCACGTGCAGCCGAGAAATTAGCAGAGGCTATCGACTGCTATCACGCAGATGCTATCTGCATCCAGGAAGTACGCTGTTATAAGCCGGACATAAGGAAGATGGTGATATGGTGGTGGCTTTAGGAAAAAGAAGCAGCGCATATTCCGATGCAGATTTGCTATATACCAACAATTTAACATGAATTTTGAGCTTTCGACACGTGAGAGAACATCTTATCACAATCCGCATCAAGGCTAAGTTCGCTAGCATAAGTCGATTATGTGTTCATGGTCCTATGGTAGACAAGGACCGCCGCCAAAGAAAATTTTCATGAGATCTTCAACAAGACCTACTCGAATAGGCAATGTCGAAGTATGACGAGAAAATCGTACTAAGCATAATAATATTATTGAAGGAGGATATCTTTGGCAGTGCAGTTGGTAAGCATAGATTTCGGTACTGAAGACCGGTAGCAACGCTGCCATCGTGCTATCAGAGACTGCAATTGATGTGCTGTGTTTCACCTTCTGACCACCATCGACAAATCTTTAGTTTGAAGGAGAATGCTGGCAAGCACATGCAGCTAAACAAAAATGTTACAAAGCAGCACCGCAATCGAATGATGAGAGTCGCTTGTGCCGCTGTAACGGAGACGATGACTAATATCTCGTTATCAATCCAAATAGACCATTCAACTAAGAAGATGACGCCCGAGACCTCCATCCATCTGACCAAAAAGAAGTGAATAGGTATCTACTGGACCTGACGGCTTACCGACCAAGATATTCAAAGCTGCTAAAAATATATTTTTGTGAAGAGCATCCACAAACTTATTTCTCAGATCCGGTCAAAGGAGTGTAGGTCTGCTGAATGGTCCACAAGCGGAATACTCCCTCAAATTTTAGAGAAATAAATCTCCTATGAATCAAATTCAAGATCTTGCCTTACATATTGTTTGAACGTCTGATATTCTCCGTCAATAAAAAGATTGGCCCCGTATCAGAGCGGGTTAAGATCAGGAAAGTCCACAATCAAACAAATTTTTACTTTCTGAATATTCTGGGAAAAATTCTAGAAATTCAAGTCGATACCCTTAACTCTTTCAATCGATTTTAAGGCCGCATATGTCAGAATGCAAAGAGACAACCGTGTCTTATTTTGGTAACCATGTCAAGCTCGTCCATCTGTGCAGGATGACGACGGAGAATGCAGGCTGCTCCATCAAGTTCGGTAAACAACTAACTCACCGTGAGCTTTGATGTCAAAAATGGGTTTAGACAAGGTGATGCGCTGTCATACGATTTCTTCAACCTTGTCCTTAAAAAAATGGTGCAAAACTCACGAGCCAACAAAGGAGGCACTATCTTTCAATAGTCTGTCCATTTACTAGCATAAGCCGATGATATTGACATAATCGGAAGAAAGCAGCGTGATGTCAGTGGCGCTTTCGTGAGTATTGAGACGCATGCGGCGAAAATGGGCTTAGCAGTCACGAGGGCAATTATGTGCTGTCAAGCAAAAAGGACACTGAACACCGACGTCTTGGACAGAATGTCACCGTCGACAGGTATATCTTTGCGGTAGTCAAGTACCTTGTCTATCTAGGCTGCGCTATAAATTAAGACAATGACACCAGCTCTGAGATCGAACGAAGAACAACTCTTGCCAATCGCTGCTTCTTTGGGCTAAGAAGGCAATTGACTCCTTAAGACCTCTATCGAACGACATAAGTGACCCTATACGAGTATAAGCCTTAATAATCCCAGTCCTGCTGAGACATGGACATTATCAGGAAAATTCTTCGAATGATTTTCAGTCCCGTCTGCATTGACGGCGAGTGGAGGAGGAGATATAATGGCCAACTATATGGACTGTACATCGACATTGACCTAGCCAGAAGAGTGAAGATCCAAGGACTGAAATGACTAAGTTACGTACGGGGGATGAACGCAAAAGCATTTGGATCCGCCGTCAGGGGGCAGCGCAGTAGTGGAAGAGCAAGACGCAGGTGACACCAACTTACGTCAACAAACTGTAGCGCCACGTAAAGTGAAGTAAGTGAGTGCGGATTTAGAAGAATCATGAATACTAAATCTATTCTAACCATTTCTTCATCGATTACAAGAGCCATGTCTGGTTTTGACAGCCCTGCTAAACCGAAAGTGATATTACTCGAATGCCGGAGTAATCGGGAAGGTATTGATCCTTAAAATCGAATCAACATTTTCTTAGCTGCTTGAAGCGAAAGATTCTCTATGTGATCTTATAGTATGTTCCATCTACGTTGAGGAAGTGAGTAGGAGAAGGTAGAACAAAACACTATTCTGGCTCTAAAGCGACATGAAATCGCCAACAAACTTCAGCTTTCTCCACTCCACTTACCGCTGTGGTACAACGCGCAATAGAAAAAGAATGCGGAATTAAAAGGGAACTTTTGCGAATTTGGAGTAAGTAAGAAGAGATAACTACAGAAACGTAATCAAATGGAAAACAGTTTTAATATCATGCAAATCGTAACGCACACTCATGCTCTTTAATTACTGCTTATGGACAAAAACTTAGGTGGACAAGGTCACCACTAATCCAAAGGTCTAGTTCAATTTCTAATACGTTAGCCTAACATACAATTTTCTACATGAGTGCCAACGACAACATATTTAGCATTTACTGCCGAAATTTTCAATGGATTTATATAAAAGACCCGCCACACACTACACATGTCATCAGTTGTTTTTTGCAACAATTCCGCTGGAGATACTCGTACTTTGACAAAAGTTTTCTGAAAATGAAAGTATTTGCGTTTGTTGTTCTGTGCTCCTTGGCTGCTGCTGTTAAGGTTCTTACTCCCCCGGAGAGCGTTGATCAGGAAGTCTTATAAACTAACCTTTTCCTTCTAGGGTGGGCTAACAAAGGAAGAAGCTATTGAGGCTTTTCGTGCCATCTCGGCAGGATGTGTGACTGAAACTGGCGTCTCTCAAGGTAAATTATCTTTATTCATTCTGAAGTTCAAAAGTGTTTAGAGTTATCGGACTTTTAGCCGATGTTCAGCTTGTTATTCAACAATTACCAGCTCAAAACAAGGAGACCAAATGCTTCCGTGCATGTGTTATGAAGAAGTTGAATTTGGTAATTAGTGCCCTGTGTTGAAAGTATCATATAAGCAAAGAAGAATATCATTTATCCTTTTCAAGATGAGCGCTGATGGAAAATTCGATAAGGCAGTCGGACTTAAGATGACTGAAATTCAAACAAAGGGTGATCCAGCTAAAGTGAAGATTGCTAAAGAAATGGGCAATGTGTGCAGTGAGATTCAAGTTCCAGATGATCAGTAAGAAATTTTCGAACTACCAACGCATCCCATAAGTGATTTGTTTTTCTTTGAAATGTATAGTTGTGAGGCAGCTGAATTATACAAAATGTGCATTGTTGAAGAAGCAAAGAAGCATGGTGTCAACATTCTGATGGACAAGGTCTAAGAAGCTCCATAATTTCCAGCTTCAGAAGTGCTCGCAGTGACTTCTTTCTTTTTGTTAGTTTAAAAGTACTTGTACTTTGAAAATATTACAAAAAATATTGAATATCTAATAAATTTGCAATACTCAATGACTTTTTCATAAATTAATAGCTACGCTGGCGACCACGATCAGTATACGATATGAGTGTCAGTCGCATAGGCAAAGCAATATCAAGAGTCTTTTCCAATAAATGTTGGCAATATTGTCTATTCTACGTCGATCACAACAGTTTAAAATATGCAAAATTTAGCAAGAAATCTAAAACTAGAGACCCGTGAGAGATCCGGCTAGTGCAGGAACTAAAGTGAAGGGAGCTCGCCGATAACTCTCTTCAGTAGTGTACCTATAAATTTGACCCTGGATGTAATAAAAATGTATGTCCAATCTCGCCTTTGACTCAATGGTCTTATGAGCAAGGAATATTGCAATTTCTATAGTGATAATTAGATAAGATAAGACTCAATTTTTTGTGGTTTTCACGCTCCTTGCATTATCGTTCCTTGAGCACAAATATTTCACACAACGCCTATCAGGGGTTGATCGGCAAATCGTTTCTCGAAAATAGGCCAGAGGTATTTGATGATCATAGTTCCCCTTGGAGTCGCCCACAACTTTGGATAGATGTTGATCAATTTGTTGACCATATTTGCTGCTACTCTCTTGATTTGAGATTGCAAACAATTTACCGAAGTAACCATGAGAACAAGGGTGTAAAGGTTTCGAGAAATAGGACAGCGATGTCAATGGCTATGCATTCCAATGGTGTTCTTACAAAATATTATTCCATTCTTCTCTATATGGTAGCTTTAGTGCCATTGGGAGCAGCACACTTTATTGCCTCAATTCTCGACATCCGCTTTGTTTTTTTTTTTTTTTTAAACCTGTCTCTCTAGTAGCGATTGAAAAGCACTTCGACCTAAAATGATCTTTTGTGCTGGAGGAGTCAGAACGAACATTAGGCTAGTAGGGTTTCTTAATTCCGAACGAAGTTAACAACTCTACCAGCAGGGGAGTTTCTTATTTCAGAGATGTCGAATTGTTCTCTGAGGAAGGTGTTCTCCCTGATTCCATTGAGAGCTGAACAGTCACATAAAATGTGTTCAGCTGTTTCTTCGTCTTTGAGATAAAGTCGACATTCTGCGGAGTCAGCAAGTCCTTCTTTGCTGAGGTGATATCTTGAACCGTTGTGTCCTGCCTGTAAGGTATCCTACTAAGTTTCTGATATCATGCTGATTTAGATTCAGACATCTGTCGGCATTTTTATTAAAGGGTAGGATGGCTCGTTTGGTCTGCCTTAGCCCTCCGAGTATAAGTCACATTTTGAGTGTTCCCAGCGCTTAATGTCTAGATTTACTGCCGCAGCACAAGGGTTGAAGGGGGTTTCTGAACCTTTCCTGGACAATTTATCTGCCTTCTCGTTTCCATCAATGCCCTTATGCCCAGGAACCCACCATATTTTGGTCTGAAACATCCCTTGTTGATGCTGCATTGCGATGCATTCTCTATTGTTAAATTAATTTTCGGATCTATTTTGGTCCAACGAGTAAACGGGATAGTAGGTCACCTGTGGTCTACGCGTTGAAATCGGTGGTCGCCAGGTATCCGAAGTTCGCAAACTAGCGACTAGGCACCCTCATAGTCATGCATCCCTTGGCGTTTGCTGTTTCACCTTGGATTTAGGGATTTATTTTCGTGGTTTACTTCTCTATCCCCACTGGGATATCCCTCCTACTTTATCTGCGCTTGCGACCGGCAGATTTCTTAAGATTTCAATTGCACGATTTCACAAAAGTCATCTTTTTAGTTCCAAAAGATAGGAGACGATTAAGCTAACAGTTTCAGATAGAAACGGATCCACTCTTGACGACCCTGGATAACGTTTGAAATACAACCACTTTTGGATCTGCATATGACTTGAATTGGTGATTACTATTGGAAATGGAAATAGCGCCCATTCGGATGTGGATCTCTCATGCGTTAGACTTAGATAAGAATACTAAGGTTTCCGACACGTGAGCAAGCGTTTTATGACAATCCGCATCAAGGCATAAATCGCAAACATGTGTACATATGCTCACACGGAAAACAAAAAAGTCGCCACAAAAAATGTTTTTACGAGCTCCTCGACAAGACCTATGAGTCGAAGTAAGGGCAGTTAGTAATCGGAACCAACAAGGCCCCACATCTTGCAGCAGACTTAGGCTTTTTGACTTTGCGAAGGGATGCAAAACGATACACAAAAGTACATGGTTGCCTTCGGATCATGAAGCGCTTATACAAAGATTACCACCTTGTTGAGTGGGGATATCGCAAGCAGCACAACAAAGAGGAACTTGCGAGCTGAGTTGTAGCCTAAACAAGGTGCAATCGCAAAAGACCGCCAGTATCTTTGCCTACGCGTATTTTCCAAAAATTCATATGCGACCATCAGCAAGCACCGAAGATCACAGCTGATGATCTGTGTTTTAGCTGGTCATCACCAAGAAATCCGTGTTTTGATGAAAAATACCAACAGAACAGACAGAACGAACATCGAATTCTCCAGAGGAAAATATTGAGGGAATTACTCCAGCAATAGTATATGGAAGTCTTACGAGCAGGGGAAAAAAAAGGAAGAAAACCCGTTTAGAAACATGTAAAGATGAAGAAAGAAACTTGAAGTTGGATTACAGGCGGTGTGGAAAAACAATTTCCGCGGACTGTATAACAGCAAAGAAACCGAACACCCCGTCATCAGACCTAGACAACGGCGGCCAAGATTTCCGTCAACCTAACCAAAATTAAGCAACGATAAGCTAAAATCAAAGGAAGCAGCGGGACCTGAAGGCTTACCAGTAGATGTTTTTAAAGGAGCTAGAAATGGCTTTGTGGGAAACTAACAAGAACTCAGTTTTTCAGATCCGGTCAGAAGCGTGCATGCCTAGTGAATGGAATCTCAGTACTTATCGTTTGGCCAATCCTTCGGTTATAATAGTATGATTGGGGCCTAACAGCGCGGGGTTTAGACCAAGAAAATCCACAATTGACCAAATTTTTGGGTCAAGAAAGCAATAGAGGGCTAAAGCTCAAACCCGGAAAACTAAGGAGACTCTAAATAAGATCTTGATCAGCATCGTTCAAATTTATGGCGCGGAAGCACAGATCCTTACGAAAGTGGATGAAAGTAACTTCAGTCTTCTCGAGAGAAAAATCCTTCGAAAAGAGAAGATTCAATCGATCTAGTTAGAAAACTGCGCATCAGTCGCCTGAGATAGTTAGGAAGGAAGGAAGGCCCTACAGTGGGTGTGCATAGGTTGGAGGGACATAAGCCGACATGGAGTGTAAAACCGGGCTTGTTGATTAACGCTCACGGTCACCCCGAATGCAAACTGCAGCACTACATCGGTTAGAGTAACTGTTGGAGAAAGACTCAATTTAAGTCTAGATGCCCATTGTTATGCCACGTGGGTCTATGATCATCCTACTCTTGGGAGGTGATTCTGACGAAACGTAGGAGACATATAGATGTTGCCGTCATACTAGTTAGATTGCATACTACGAGTATATTGTAGAAGAAGGCTGCTACGTGTAGTTTTCCTCTTGGGATACTAACATAAAAGCTTTTGTAAAATCAATGTTGGAGCATAGTGTAGTCGATGTTCTCTGGAAGGATTCCTAATAGTTTATTTGTCCACTACCTAATTGCTGCATTAGCAGCCACTTGCCTGTTGGAAATACTCGTATCAACAGGTCTTAAGTAAAGCAGAACATCCAGGGGACAGGGGCATGTGAGTCATTGTTTTGCAGCTCGTCATAATATTCTCAGGCGTAGGTAATGAAAACAACATCGGAGGGCGTTTGTTACTCGGCAAGTCTTACACCGCCCTGCATATTTGTATGGTTTGAAGCTATGCAGCGCCAAGAGCAGCTTGTCTCTTGTAATCAGACCACCAGTTTGGGTCGCGGCTATCCTATTTGAGTTGTTACTGGCCGTGAAGAGGTTTTCTGCCTAGAGAGTGGGTATCCAGTATCAAGTTGAGTGATTTATCACTTCAAGTTGTCCAAGAGCCGTTAATTTTTCAAATAGCTTATGGACTTGTGGATACCTCTGCTATCTTAATACATTATAACATTAAGCATTGTCGCTTTGCTGTCCTCATTTTTTTTAAAGGGATTTCTTATATATATGAGTCCCAGTCTGTCACTTTTCTTGTGCTATTTGCTTGGTTGAAAAATTGCTGGAAAGCGTTTTTATGTAGAACCAGTGTTGCTGTGTAGCAGTGCGGTTTTTCCTGTCTCCCCGTGGTGCCACCTGGGAATCTCACTGGAGATTGCGAAGTGAATGGGATAAATGGCGAGTTTCCTACGCCATAAATTAGGATTAGTGTCGGAAAAACAAAACAAGATCTTATCCGGGCTATTCCGACGTATTAGGAGCTCAGGCCGGTAAGGATTTCCAAGACTTAGTCAGGGTTCTGGAAAGGAGATGGTGGCGGACGAGCCCTATAAGGGCCAACGGCAGCGCTCACATCCCGGAACGGGTTACTGGCTTCAGTGTATCGACCCCTCGTTCTAAGGGCCGGACAAAAAGGGGATGAAAAACTGCGACATCTACTACGGCGATTGCTATCGACTGCAAAAGCAGCGCTAATTTGGATGTGGATTAAGACAAGAAGTCGTGAGCTTCCGGCATGTGAGCGAGCGCCTCGTAACAATCCGCATTAAGGCTTAATTCGCCAACATTAGCCTTATATGCACGAACGCTCCTCCAGAAGAGGAAGATGACGAAACCAAAGACAGCTATTACGAGTTTTTGAACAAGACCTAAGGGACAATGCCTTAGCTGTGACAGAAGAGAAATCATCATATCCTTTTCCGGTCGAGTGTCTTTTAATCTCTTAAGAGGTCCACTGCTGTTAGCATCAAATATCGAAGAGCAGTGGTAACAAAAAGCCATCTGAGATGTTGCCTCTGATGTGCTGAACCGATGTTTCATACAAGTACTATGCTCTATCGGCAGGGGGAGAGACGAACACCGGCTTCTCAGGAGGAAAGAAAGAGCATAAGAAGAAGAAGAAGAAGGAAGTTTTACCAAAAGGTAAAAACAACATGCCACGGAAACAGACCCCGAACCGAAGCCTGTAGAGATGATGCTTAGGATTTGGAAAGACCATTTCTGCAGACTGTATAACGGCGATGACGGACCAAATACCGCTGTCAGGCAGAGTCAACCGAATTAATCTTTCAACCTGGACGATGATGGCCAACAATTCCGTCCACCCGACCTGGATGAAGTGAAGATAGCTATATCGAAGCTTAAGTGCAACAAAGCCGCTAGAACGGATGGCCGGACTGCCGAGCTCCTCAAAGCGGCAGGCGATGACTTGGGAAGGAGCATACACCAACTCCGATTAATGGAACCTCAGCATTGTTTGTCCGATTCTCAAGAAAGGAGACCCTCTCAACTGCCCCAACTACAGATGCATCAGTCCCCTTAATATAATCGCATATAAGATCTTATCCGCCGTATTGTGTGAACGCCTGAAGCCGTTCGTCAACAAACTGATACGTCCATGTCAGTGTGGCTTCAGGCCAGGAAAGTTCACCATCAACCAAATATTCACACTACCGCAGATCTTGGAGAAGACCCATGAGCTTCAGATCGATACCCACCACCTATTCATCGATTTCAAGGCCGCGTATGACAGCATCTAATTAGGCGAGCTTTACAGAGCAATGTCTAGTTTTGGCATCCCTGTTAAACTCGTTCGTCTATGCAGGACGACGATGGAGAATGCACTCTGCTCCATCAAGGTCGGTAAAGATCTCACCGAAGCCTTTGATGTCCAGAAAGGATTTAGACAAGGCGATGCGCTGTAGTGCGAGTTATTCAACATCGTACTTGAAAGAATAGTGTAAAACTCACGAGCAAACACAAAAGTCCGTCCAACTACTCGCATACGCCAACAATATTGACTTAATCGGGAGAAAGCAGCGTGATGTCAGTGGCGCTTTCGTGAGCATTGAGACGGAAGCGGCGAAAATGGGTTTAGCGGTCAATGAGGGCAAGACCAAGTATATTCTGTTAAGCAAAAAGGACAACCAACACCGACGTCTCGGGCAGAACGTCACCCTCGACAAATATAACTTTGAGGTAGTTAAGGACTTTGTCTACCTAGACTCTGCTATAAATACAACGCTGAGATCAAGCGAAGAATAACTCTTGCCAACTGCTGTTTCTTTGGGCTAAAAAGGCAATTGACTAGGAAAGCCCTCTCTCGGACAACAAAAGTCACCCTTTATAAGACCCTTTTATTTGAGACTAACATTCTTAAAGTAATTTTCAGTCCCGTCTGCAGAAACGGTGGTACAGCGACATCGACTTCCCAAGAAGAGGAAAGGTTCAACGAATGAAATGTCTGAGTCATGTAGAGCGGATGGACACCAACGCTCTAAAAAGACTTCGAATCCGTACCCGAGGTATAGCGCAGTAGAGGACGGTCAAGACTCAGGTGGCGCACGCAAGTGGAAGAGGACCTCAGCCAACTTATCGTGCGAAACTGGAGGCAGCTAGCCAAGGATCGAGCTGGCTGGAGACGCTTGTTGACTGAGGCCCAGGTCCACCCCGGACTGTAGCGCAACTTGAAGTAAGTAAGTAAGGTTGAACAAGAGGGCAGGAAGCAGCCTTTCACCGATTTACAATCTCGGTAAGAGCCTCGTCTTCCATGCCAAGCTCTTGGTGTAACATGGGGGATTTAAAGGTTTAAAGCACCGCGTTAGTAAGTAAGTTACTTTGAACACTCATCATCAACTTATCTACGCAAAACTTTTAGCTTTTAGCGTGAGCCATGTGCTAATTACAGTAATCACAGATGACAACAGTTAACAAAGAAAAACGCTTTTCATACTCATTCTTAAAACGAATACAGATTCGTTCGTTATTGGTCCATTTTCAGGTCCCATGTTCCAGATAAGATTTCAAATTGACACTTGACTGTGATGCAGTAAGATATGAAGAGTAGTGTTCAGATAGTTGCTTAAGATATTTAGCAAAATAGGCACAAGATGAAAAGGCTTCAAAAACTCTGCCCTGATTCATTTGTTTCGATATTCCGACAAAGTTCCAAGTAACCCTTCAAGTCAATGATCGATTTAAATATTAATGCAGTTCTCTATACTTTAACAGTGACAAAATCCTTTCGATAAATCCAAAACGAAAAAAAAGAAAATAAAAGGAATATGGATTACGAACTTTTCAATCAATCTACAGAGGATTTCCCTAAACACCATACAAGCATAAACATCCCTCCGATTGCGCCTCAATTCCAGAGGAAACGCATAAATCTTTTTCTGTTATCGTGTTCGCAAATAACTCTCAACTTCAGAGGGAAACGAATAACATTAAAACCGCACATCAAATTGAATGATTCCTTTTGAGTCTGTGTCACCGCAAAGACACGACTGACATCGTTTAACCACTTCTCATCTCCGTCAGCTTCCCGGCAATTCCGTCATTGGAGATGTCTACGTCGCACGACGACATCGTCACTCAATCAGCTGAATAAACGATTTTGATAGATGCGGTCTGATGGCGCGGTTGTGGTAGAGATTCTACCATCCGATCCGATCAACCGCTTCCAATGCACATACCAATCGTTCGTTGACATCTACCAATTCATGCATAAATAGAGTTAATTCATGAAGAAAATTACAATTTTCCTTTTCACGTATATTTTCTTAACTTGTGCTGCTAGTAGGGTGTAGGGTAAAAGGGGATACCTACACTTTTCCCGTAAAAATAAAAATTCTACAAAGAGACCATTGAATGCATTGATTCAGTCTTTCTGTTTCAGTGTTGTATCTACGAATTGTTTGTCGAAGGAAGTCGATTTGTTTTAGAAGATACACCTTGCACACATCTTTTGATAGTGTCAGGTAATGGGTACCATTAACCACTCAACACTGTTTCCCAAGGATTAGGTCGAAAATAATGACATTTATATATTCAATCAAAATCCTGGCATATTTATGAGATTTTATTGTTTTTTTTTTTCGACTCGTATTCGGTGAATTTCCTTCCTCATCTCCCTGCATATATTTTCCTGTTTTGAATTTTTTTTTTTGTTGTTTTTTTTTTTTTGCCATAAAGCAGAAGGCAATCCTTTTGTGACCTCAAATTACACTCAACAATAAGCCATCCGTATTTTCCACAGAAAAGTTGAATGCTTTTAATGGATTAAATGGGATCGGGTAAGGATATCTTCTGTAGGGGCTTAAGGACAAATTTAATCCAATTTCCATGGGAATCCATTTCGCAAAAGGAAAAACGAAATGATTTTCGTTTTCGTTTCGTCCCTTTTGCAATATCTTAGCCCCTAAGGAGTTGGAATGAAGTGATTTTGTTGTGACACTTTAGAATGCCATCTTGACTTCTTTTTATAAGACGGAGTAAAAAACAAAAAAACAAAAAAACAAAAAAGAGGAAGAAGAATGGGAAACCGCTTGAAGGTTTCTGCACGAGTACGAATGCAAGGACATACTTAAAATTCTAAGCTTAGCCATATTTTCTATATTTTATTGTGATTCGAGTATCTTTTCTCCAATAAAATAAATATATTGTTTGAAATTGGAGTGGGGTCTGGAAATCTGTCATATTTATGTGATTGTGATCAATCTGATGGGCAACATTTCAGTTGGGCTTCATTTGTATTTTGGATGGAAGAAAGCCAAGGCAACGGAAAGGTTGAGAAACATAACTTTGTTATCCTCACAAGTGACATTGCTTTAGCTCGAAGCAATTCGAAAAGACAGTGGTGTAGGCCAACAGATTTGGAATTAACATGTGGATTGTTCAGGCGCTTAGCAGGCTTCTGGTAGCCAAAGCAGTAACGAAGACTTGCGAGTGTTCTAAGGCAGAAATCAAATAGGGTTGGTATATGTATCCATGTAATGGATTAAAACATTGTATCATGCATCATGCAAGCCAAACCCTTATCCTAAGGAGAACAAATTACCAATCAAGGTCGAATACATTTCGCTTAAGGATTCTTCTCCGAATAAGGCAATGATACATGACCACGGAAATATAGGGACGAGACAAACAACGCCATTTTTAGTCTTGACTTCCTTGCAAACTAGTCAGGTAGTACAGTATAACTTATAGGAGAATTCTTGCTGAATCCTCATAGCCATCAATGAATTAACAAATACCTTCAATGCCGAGACGAGTCGACGAGCAGCTGTGATATCTTTAACCTCACCCTAGATATTGTAGAAATATTTAGTACCCACTAGCCGATATAATGAGTTGCATAGGTGGCTGACATTAATGTAATTGGACGAACACAGCGAGCCGTGAAACTTGAGGTGTAAGCTCCCTACACCTCGATGGCATAACAAAGTTTGTACTCTAAATATAAAAGGATGTACACCATCGGCGACTGGGCTAGAATGTCACCATTAGCAGCTACAACTTTCTTAAGGACTTTGAATGAACCCCTCTATCTCGAACTAGCGCTCAACAAAAACTGCTTGATGCAGGAACACCAAAACTATCTGGAGCACAAAAAGTCCAAATAGATTACCAGCCTACAACATAAAGCAGCACAGACAGCTATATGGATATAGACAATAGCTCTTATGTTATAGCGTAAGAAGAAGACATAATCAGAAGACACAATCTATATGTTCAGACATCATTAGACACCATCCCTATACCTGAGCTAACTTTAAATACTGGCAACTCTGTCAGTACAATTAATTAACAACTAACATGAGACTAAGGTGTATCCGAGTTAATCTACGGCTGCCTCGATATCACCTTGATGTCGTCATTATCCAGGAGTCATATGTCCTTAAAGACCAGGTAAAGTAACTTTAAAGTAAGTGATTATATAATTTCACTTACCCTGGAAAACCTAGAGCATGTATCCTGACTTATAACAATACAAAACCGTTTCCAATTCCAGAATTAACCAACAAGGATCTGGTAGTTACAAAAGCTGAGCTGCATACTTTTGGGTAAGACAGAAGCTATCATATCCCTAGCTTATCTGGCAGGTGACTCTAGCCACTTGGACTTTCTGCCACTGAAGGGACTTGTGGAGAACTATGGTAAGAAGAACCTTTAACTTATTCTAGGCTGCGATGAAAACGCCCATCATATGATCTGGATGATCTGGATGTGATCAGTTCAAACATAATCAAGCGGGTTGAGTCTCTACTAGAATTTATAAATTCAATTAACTTGTAAATCCTTAATCAGAGAAGTATCAATATCAATAGCATTAGGACAGAGTTCTTGGATCTCACCCTATGCACCATATTTATAAGAAAAATTATTAGGAACTGTTCGGGTGATAGACGCCTCGATGTTGGACCGTCATCATATCCATTTTGACCTTGAAGTAGGTACTACCATCTCTGAAATATACAGACAACTCAAATTCACAGACTGGAATGAATACTGTCAACAACTTATGGATGACCTGGGTAGATGTAACAAAAAAATCAGAGATCAAGATTAATTTGAGCTAACAATCTCAATACGGCAATCAGAATTGCCTCCCACCAGCCAATCACTCAGACTCACCATGTAGATACAACGAAAAAATTAAAGGGCCAAGAGATAATTGCTACCTGTACTTATCAACTTATGTAGGGCTAGCTACGCGTGGAGCTATTTATTACCAAAAAAGTGGAAAGAGGTTGCTGTCAGATATATGACTAAGGTAGGACGCAGATCGTCTGAATTAGCAAAATCATATAGACCTTTGAGTGCCACTTTATTTTCCCTCAAAACTGTCATATCAGAGACGGAGCACTTCAAATGAACCCCCCACTCAAGTATCAATATGCCTATCAATCTGGAACATCTACCAACTAAGCTCTACGTAAATTCGAAGATACAATCTCTGATCAAATCAAGAGGGCTCTGAACTTAGTGTCTGAATGGTGCACCAAGAAGGCGATATAGACTCAGAAATACTACACTCTTCGGTGAAATAATAGAATTCTCAACGGAAGTCAAATATTTATTAGGTATAACACTGGATAAAAAGCTTACGTGGAATACTCTGGACTAGCAAAAGTCTGTTTTGAAAAAATTGGGGGCTAAACCCTAGAATGACAGTGTGGATGTATATGACAATATCGAGACCTATCATCAGGTATGCTGTCGCCGTCTGGTTGTATAAAGCAACGCAAAGTATAAAGCAGGTCAACACAGGCTAAGCTCATCAAAATACAGAGATTGCCTGGTGTCTGTGTAACTGCTGCAATGAAAATTAAAACCAGTTGCAATATTTTGTGAACAAACACCTGATGACAATGGACATAGCACAAGACAATATATGCAGACTGTGCAACGAGGATCAAGGCAAGTCAACGTTTTCTAGTTAAATTCTACCTCAAAGCGGCGTTCAGAGCTGCCAGCTCACCTAAGACTTCACCGCCTTTTTCACGGACTACGTCATCATAGATGAACTTTAAAATGGAACACATCACAATAGAGCCATCTGTGGCTATAGTGATTTGGGATATAATTTACCACCCCCTTAGCAATCTAATATAATCTAATCATGTATGCAATGGCAGCTCTGAGATCAGACGGAGAAGTATTCTAGCCAATTGCTACCACCATAGATTCAGCTGGCAATTAATTTTCTTTTTCATAAGACCATAGAGATTGAAGCTTGGACTTCCTAAAGCGGATGAGGAGTCACTTGGCCATTTCCGGAGAAATATTTCTAGTGCGATTTTTGTTCCCATTTGTATTGACGGCGAATGAAGAAGGTTGTATGGGACCATCAGTCTAGACATAGCTGTACTGATAAAACTTTTGAGATGGCTGGTTCTTGTTGAGGAAATGAACACCACAGCTTAGGTCGAAAAGTGTTCAATTCTAACAAGAAGGACTAAATACTAAACTGCATTTAAGAGGGCAAGTGAAAGTGGACCTTAATTACCTTGGAATGCGGCGCGGGAGTCAGCCGCCAAATTAACCCTACTCTGAAGCTCCACCTATTGAATATACGATCACGTGGGCTTATACACTGCTTATATGCGCTCTACTTCTTAAAAAAGAGAGATTTCTTTAGAATGCCGACAGGGTAAACAATTAGCAAAATAATTGCCAACATACTTTGAGATTTGAGGTACTTATGAACATACCGCGAAACAAGAAGCATAGGAGGCGGCGGCGCTTCTCTTTTACTGGGAGACAGCAGGAAGTCACTGACCCCTAAGTCTCCGGCTGTGGGTGGAAGTCCTGTAAAACTTTCTTCCTTTAAGCATGGCTTAACATTTTCAACGGCGATTTCATTTTCTGTGACCTAAGAGGACTACAAGAATCAGTGAATTTAGATTTTTAGATTTCGGAATGCATTCAGAGAAGCCTTGCATTCTTTAACAATTTTGGAAGTCGTAAAACGCTTCAGCAAGACTTTAAATGCAGCTTGAGTTGTCTTTTGAATCTAAAAAATAACAGCAAATGGCAAGAGTTACTCTTCGAATGTTCTCTAGGGTGGTGTTGTTTATATTCAGTGTGGGGCCTAGGTAGACAAGTATTTTGACTGCGTCGAAGTTATACGTCACAATAGGTAGATGTTTTATCACAGCCGTCGATGTTGTGTGCAACAAGACCATATTTTTCACTCAATACCTACAAATACCTCACAAGCAGTCTGGTATGTTCTGACGATATTCTCTTTGTTATTCGAGAGGTGAAATAGTTGTATGGAGTTTTAAAAAATTCTTCCTCTGGTTTTGCCTTGTAAGTTCCCAGCAATACTCATAAGTTGCATTTTGGGGAAATCGTATTTAAGTGGATCGCCTTATCGGAAGTATTTTCCAAGTATGCGACCTTGAAACCAACGCATACAACTCGACTTGCAATTGAAGTATATTTCCTTAATCTACTATGATGTTAAAATTGTATCCATGGTTGACTTTCTTGGCCTTGCGCCACACTAATACGCTTTACGTAGTACGGCAGAAAAGATGCTATAAGACGTTGAGCAGCATCAGAAATACGATGTTAAGCTTCCCTTTTTTGTATGCTTTCGTCCAATTATATCTTAGTAATGATTTCCTGTGTCCTGCTTGCAGACCACCTCCTGCTTTGAACAGCTCAGTAGGTTGTCTTCAGTAATGACAGCTCAATTTTTAAAATGACTATCTTCACGTCAGTGCCGGAAGCACTCTTTAGTTTGGATATGACCATCATCAATCTGTCGAGATAAGGTTGAATGGTTGAATAGTTAATTCTGGCTGACAGTGGAACGTTGATCTCGGGTTTTTTGCTCATGAAGATAGGGCACTTTTCAGATCCCCTTCGTAGCAAAGCTCGAAGATCCTTTGCCGGGGATATGTTAGCCGCCGTTCATCGAACCATCGATTTTGAAGTAGTACTATTAGGTCGGGAAAAACTCATCACATCAGGAAGGGCAATTAATCTCTAATGACCGGCTGGCAGCTTCACCTTTCGAATTCGGGACAAGATCCCAAAGGCGAAGGCAAGTAGTCGAACGAGATTAACCTGCCTCCGACGCCTAACTTCCACATAGCTTTCTCTCTTTTACAAGTAATCAGAAGCGTCCGCATTCGTTACTTGATCACAATAAGGTAAGGTGACTAGCGTTACGAGAAGCAGAACTCGTCCCTTGGGTCGATCACAATGTGACAATTCTAATTGATGACAGATTCATCATATGAATGTCGAAATGTGGGAACCGCGTGCTTTTTATCATATACTTCGACCCGAAATGAAGTTTATAAGTCTGAGTCCAATGTCGAATATTATACGAGTATATATGGATGGCGGTAAGATCTGCTCTAAAGTAATTAGACGTATTTTGCAGTTGTTCAGTTGTAATTGTCTATTAACGCATCTAGCATTCCACGTGCAGTGTAGTTGCCTTGCCAGGAAGTTGACTACGTGGAAGATTATATTACAATATGTTATTATATTATATATTATAAAATACAGCTCGTAAAAACTGAAGCCGAGCGTCGAATTTTCGGTGAGTGTGCCTTAAAAAAGCTGGAGGAAGCCGAATTTTCATCGAAAAATTGTATTCAACTACGAAGTTCATTTCTGGTTGAATGGGTTTATAGTATTAATAAACCAAAATGCCGCATTTGGCGCAATGAGCAATATAAAAGCTACAAATGCACCCGGAAGAATGCGCTGTTTGGTTCGGTTTATGGTCCAGCGGAATCATTGGGGCGGAATTTTTTCAAAGCTGAAACTGTGAGAACAAAGTCATCGTCAATGGCGCTCGCTTCTTCTTATCCTTTTATTAATCCTTTCCTCGTTATACGAACTTATGCGTAACGAGTTTCCCATTTTTACTTATAGGGTAGGCTAATGTCGCAGACCGTAAAACGCGTCTACATACTGCTCGGTCCTGGATTGCTTCAGTGTTTAGCCCCAGGCGTTGTTGCGCATTTGCCATCTGAGAAATCCAGGAATTCTTTTCCCGACCTCGTTTTCTTACAGTTGGAGTGACCGTAGTTGATAGAGCCCTTTTAACCGGATTTTCCGCAGATCTTCTTTGAACGTGGCAATACCAGCTTATTCTATTCGCCTCAAGCTGTTCAGTTACCGAATTCTTTATATGTAGACTTCCTCTTATACGCGTAGATCTAATGCAATCGCGTTAAGTGACTCCACTAGACATCCTCAACATTTTCATTTCCACTGCCGTCATTTTGTTTTTAAACGCTTCGTACATTGTCCAGCACTGTGAACCGTATTTAAGAGCTGGTCTAACAACCGTGGTGTAGAGTTTCCCCTTTAATTTAAGTGGAAATTTTCGGTCGCAAAAGATTCCCGAATTTTCCCGCCATTTCATCCACTTCACACTCACTCTGTGGTTTACGTCGTCGTCACATTTCGCTTCCATGTTAACGATTGATCCTAAGTACTTAAAGATAGTGCTTTTCGGAAGAACTATTCCGTCTGACATTATATCCGGAACAGGTCGCAACGGATGCGCAAATGGGTACGTCAAATGCTCCGTCTTTGAACGACTTATTTTAAACCCTTTTCTCTCTAGCGCATTTCTCCATGAATCTAAGGCGTTCTGTAAATCTTCGACGTTATCGCTAAGTATAACTGCGTCGTCAGCGAAGAGAATTGGCGTTACATTTGCTTCGCGCATTCAGCCTTTTAGAAGATAGTCGAATACTAGGTTAAAGAGGAAAGGGCTAAGTACGCTTCCTTGATGCACTCCGACATTAACTGAAAATTCTCTCGTTAGTCCAGCAGAGCTTTTAACCGCAGTTTTCACGTTTCCGTACATGTCTTGTATTATTCTAACATAAGTTTCCGGTACCTTTTGAGACCTTAGCGCGGCCCATATGAGATCCCTAGGCACTCGATTCAATGCTTTCGCTATCGTTTGTGGCGCTAAATGCCACACAGCACGCGAATCGATAGACTTGGGAAATGAGTTAAGTCAATTTTTTGAGAATCTATTCGAATGTGTTGATCAGTTATTTATGCTGATAAGCGAGCAGCAATTGTAACCTTAGAAGACAACATTACATGTGTTTTTAGCGACATACCAACCAAGATGCTCGAAAAAGTTACTCAAAATTGGGCTCTCCGTATGGACCACTGAAAATAATGTAGTAGTGGTCAATATTTACATGCAATAATGGTAAATAAACAAGATTGTTGTTTCTGGGGACCGAAAACCCTATACAAGATTCAGGAAAAACCAGTAAGGTCTATGCCAATAGCCCACAAACAATTCAGGGTCTCAAACATTACATCTAAACTGAAATTGGGGCCATGAACCGAACTTTATTAATTAATAACATTTCTCATCGATTCCACATTAGCTGTTGGCTCACCCTCTATCTCGTAAACATGCAGAAAATCGGCATTTCACCTTCTGCGACAACAACGTCACTAATGCCCTTCGAAGAATGAAGAACTTACAGAATGATAGATACAATGCGAACTGAAGTCAAAAACAGTAATTCTCTCACAGCTTGCGACAATGTCTAGACGTTTTGGTTCAAATTAAAGTAAAAATCAGTCTCGGGTCCCCAAACCAAGCTCAAAACATCACCGAGGTTTTCAAAGTGTTAACGAACCCTTGACTAATCTAAAGTAATTGAAATTTTACTCGAAAAGTCGCCTTTAACGCCATAATCCTCTGTTTCTTGTCCCCGAAATCTAACACTTTGAATTTTTTTTTTCTCTTGTTTTACACAATTAAAGTGTCACTGTTATCTTTGTCCCCCAAGAAACAAAGGATCTAAAAAAAAAGTGACGGATTACGTCACACCCCCAAGCCATACGCAGACAAAAAATGAAATAATAAAAAAAAAGAAAAAAATCTATAAAAGAACCTTTTACCTAGAATTTTCCCAAAGCTCTGATAAGAGACATCCTTCCGTTTTGTATCTGCCCCTGTGGATTTCAATGTAAAATGGGTGCTCTTCTGTACAGATTTGTATCTGACAGAGTATTATTAATATTCATCAAGAAGTTTAATTTAGTAAAAAAAAAAACAGCCAGAGAAAAAAAAACGAAATGAAGTGGAAAAAAATGCGAGTTCTGCGACACTCACTTAAGGGAGGCAAGGATACCAAGGAACACCAAACACCGAATGCCAAACTGAACAGAATGAGAGGGAAGCCTTCCGCTTTCTACTTTCCACTTTTTGTATTCGTATCCGTACATCGTTTCATATTCAAATGATAGATGGGAAAACGTCTCTCTGGAGAGTGGAGAAAAATTACAATTTCGCAATAAGGAAAATCTGTGGGCACAAACGATGAAGGAAAGCTGTACGACATGCAGCAAACAGCGACAAACTAATTCGAAATAATGTTCATAATTTATGTGCAACTATTTTGTCGCTCTGACTTGTGACAGCTAAGCTAAGGTGTTGTTTAAACTTTGAATGTTCTATAAAAAGTGACGCGGGCAGAACTAAGTGGTAATTTGGATAACCATTTTCAGGTGTGACAACACTGGTTCAAGAATCTAACAATATCTACAACTTCTGTACCTTACTTAATTAAATTGGTGGCGGTTAGCAACCTCTTGAACGATCCCTAGCAAGCGGGCTTTAGTACGCACTTGATACTAATTGATTTCACTTCTACTTGCATGCGGCAACTTAGATGCCGTCGGTGATGGCTCTGTGTAGCCCATCTCTATGTTTGCTGTCATATGTTTTAGCGGTCCCTTAGGTTCAACGATTTTTGGCGTGGAACTTTCGTCTTACATGACTCGGCTGTGCCTGTGATATCCACAGTACTCTCCCTGTAACAAGCCCATGATCCTATACGGATCGTCGAAGTGGATTGATTTCTCTGAAGATTCAGGGATCCAGAATCTAGCAGGAATGTCCATCTTTGATGCCCCGACATATCTGGAGCTGCACGTTGGTAGTTGTGTCACCGGGGTAACTGCTTGCCTATAGAAAAAAGACGAAAGATACGAAGCAAAAACAAGCCTCGGATTAAGACGGATCTTCTGTTGGTAACCCTTGCAAACAAAAAAGAGAAAGCGAACTTCTGATTTGCAGATGGAATTTTAGGTTCCTTAATAGGCCACGAGCAGCCGAATAACAATTGGAAACCCTAGACTGGTGCAAAGTGGACATTACTGGCATCTAAGAAATGCGATGGAATGGGCTGGGCAGAACGTGGATAAAAACCTTCGATGTTTACTATGGCGATTGTTACCTACGGCAATGAAGGTGCCTATTTGGATGTGGATCTATTGCTAGAGGATGACTTATTGAAGAAGTCTTGACTTTCCAGCATGTTATCGACAACGAGTCCTGGTACATAGATGCATAGAAAGCGACGTTCTATGAGCAGAGAGGACAGACGAACACCTGCTTCTCAGGAGGAAAAAGAAAAAAAACACATACCAAGGCACAGACCCCGAATGGAAGGCTAAAGTGACTAACAAGGGAACGTTGAAGAAGAATCGCAGTCAATGCTGAGGATTTGTAAAATCAGAAATGACTGTATAAGGGCTATGACGAACCAAATACCGAATGGCATTGTTGATTCAATTCTCAATAGTGACCTACCGAACAACGGCAACTACAGAGGCACCAGTCTTCCAAGCATCGCATTCGCATTATCTGCTACTTTGTGTGATTGTCCAAAGGTGTTCGTCAACAACCTGATTGGTCAATATTATTGTGGCTCTAGGCCAGGAAAGAACACCATTGACCGGATATTCGCACTGCGGCAGATCTTGGAGAAAACCCATGATATTCAGATAGATACACACCACATATTCATCGATTTGGTGGGACGACTGAAACGCCTGGGTTATATAGGGCATACGGCATCCATAATGCCGCTCTCCAACGCGCTAGGGTTACTCACTTACTTACTTAAAGTGGCGTTACAAGCTCCTCTAGCCAGCTCGATCCCTGCCTCCAGTTTCGCACGCTAAGTTGGCTGAGGTCCCCTTCCACTTGCGTGCGCCACATGAGTCTTGGCCTTCCTCTGCTGCACTGTCCCTCGGGAGTGGATTCGAAGACTTTTCGGACCGGAGTATTGGTGTCCATACGCTATATATGACCCAGCCATCTCAGTCTTTGGATCTTCAATCTTTTGGCTAGGTCGATGTCGCTGTACAATCTACACAGTTCGTCATTATATCACCTCCTCCATTCACCTTCAATGTAGACAGGACCGAAAAACACTCGAAGAATTTTCCTCTCGAAGCAGCCAAGAGTACCCTCATTCATGCTCGATAATGTCCATGGCCCTGCGCCATAGAGCAGGACCTGGATTATTAAGGTCTTATAAAGGGTGACTTTAGTTGTCCGACAGAGGGCTTTGCTAGTCAATTGCCTTCTTAGCCCAAAGAAACAGCGGTTGGCAAGAGTTATTCTTCGCTTGATCTCAGCGCTGGTGTCGTTGTCTGTATTTATAGCAGAGCCTAGGTAGACAAAGTCCTTAACTACCTCAAAGTTATATCTGTCGAGGGTGACGTTCTGCCCCAGACGTCGGTGTTGGTTGTACTTTTTGCTTGAGAGCATATACTTGGTCTTGCCCTCATCGACCGCTAAACCCATTATCGCGCTTTCGTCTCAATACTCGCGAAAGCGCCACTGACATCACGCTGCTTTCTCCCGATTATGTCAATATCATCGGCGTTTGCGAGTAGTTGGACGGACTTTTGAAAGATAGTGCCTCTTGTGTTTGCTTTTGAGTTTTACACTATTCTTTCAAGTACGATGTTGAAAAAATCACATGACAGCGCATCGCCTTGTCTAAATCCTTTCTGGACATCAAAGGTCTCGGTGAGATCTTTACCGACCTTGCTGGAGCAGCGTGCATTCTCCATCGTCATCCTGCACAGACGTACGAGTTTGGCAGGGATGCCAAAACTAGACATTGCTCTGTGTAGCTCGTCTCTATAAATGCTGTCATTCGCGGCTTTAAAATCGATGAGTAGGTGGTCTGTATCGATCTGAAGCTCATGGGTTTCCTTCAAGATCTGCCATAGTGTGAATGTTTGATCGATGGTGGACTTTCCTGGATTGAAGTCGCACTGATATGGATCTATCAGGTTGTTGACGAACGGCTTCAGTCATTCACACAATCCGTCAGATTAGATCTTGTACGCGATGTTAAAAAGACTGATGCCTCTGTAGCTGGCGCTACAGAATCGGACAAACAATGCTGTGGTTCCATTCATCGGGCATATTTTCGTCCGATAATATTTTACAGATGAGTTGATGTATGCTGCTTACCAAGGCATCGTCTGCCGCTTTGAAGAGCTCGGCAGTCAGGCTATCCGCTCCAGCAGTTTTGTTGGACTTAAGCTTCGATATAGCTATCTTCATATAACCCAGGTTGGGTGGACGGTATTGTTGGCCATCATCGTCCAGGTTGAAAGGTTGATTCGGTTGATTCGGTTGATTCGGTTGATCCAGTCTGCAGTAATGGTCTTTCCAAATCCTCAGCATCGACTGCGATTCTACTACGATGTGCCCTTGTTCATCTCTACAGGCTTCTGTTCGGGGTTTGTTTCCATAGCATGTTATTTTTACCTTTTGGTAAAACTTCCGAACCTCATTCAAGGAGTAGCATCTCTCAATTTCCTCGATCGCGCGCTTCTCATGCTCTTTCTTCTTCCTCCTGAGAAACCGGTGTTCGTCTCTTATCTTCCGCTCATTGAGCTCATGAGCAGCTCTGGTCATTCTAAGCAGCGCCGCTTTATATGCATCTTACTTAGCTGCATGTGCTTGCCGGAATTCATCATCAAACCAGAGATTTCGCTGTGGTCGACGAATGAAACCCAGCACATCAGAAGAGGCATCTCTGATGGCGTTTTGACAGTGTTTCCAATGGTCTTCGATGCTTGATCCTGGCGGCATTGGACCTCTTAAGAGGTTAAAAGACACTCGATCGGAAAAGGACTTGGCGATCTCTTGCGATTGTAGCCGTCTGAGGTCGAATTTTCTCACAGCATTAGTTTGTGTTGGCGTAGTTTGGGATATCCGCAACCGTACCTTGGCTACAACAAGGTAATGGTCCGAGTCGATGTTGGCTCCTCGGAACGTACGGACATCCATAATACTGGAGAAGTGTCTTGCGTCGCTAGGGTTACTGGCAAGGGTCTGGATTCATCACTGACTGTAATTTTTTGTGTCCGCCTATTGCGACCCACTCGTCTTCCTGATTAAGTAAGTGCATTCCATTACATGGTATACTTCGTAATGCACCTGATTTTGCTCGGCATTTAGACGTCTATTGGCATGTGTAGTTGGTCATAGTTTTAGGAAAAATCTCCCACTTATAAACGCTTGCAGCCTCCTTGTATTTGTTACTTTCCAGATACAACCTACTTAAGATAGCATTGTGTCTACATTTGATCGGAATAGCCTTAGCTTGATTTTTGTCCTTAAAGCGTTACGTCTTTAGATTTACTACAGAATTTGTATTCCTCTTTCTAAAAGTTGTGGGCCTCATGGTGTACGTTCAATTATCAGTTCTGTGCTAGCAGCCCAGCCCAGTTTGATACATATATGATCCCGTAGTCTATCTCGCATCAGCGCAACCTTATCCTACTCCATTGTGCCCTTCAAAATCGGCTGTCACCTTACTATCATCGCAATTGCGGCAATCGAGGGCTTTATTAGACCTGCACTATACACTATTGGATGCAGATCTGCCAAGTGGTGATGTGGTCGATACACCTCAAAATTTTGCCTATTCGATGTCGAGGGTTAAAAGAAAATGTTGTTTAACTTGATCCAGATCGATCAATTTATCCATAGCCACAGCAGGAGGGACGCGTATACATGTAAAGGGCCTCTTTTGATACCTTCACAGTCAATCCTCTATCAGTCGTCTGTTTGATCCAAATCGCGGTTACCCAAACGGTTAAGCACTACCGCTACCTATTAATACTTTTGGATCCCATCTATTTCGATATCAGTTCCATTTGGTCTTGAACACGGTTTCTAAAGACCCAGCACTCGGTAAAATATTCGAACTGACTTTGTGTACGTTGTTGATCTGATACAGATACTAAGGTGGTCTCGTGGCGGTTGTAGTGATCAAACAGTACGTCTCCAATAACCGTTGGCGCTGCGAAAACCAACAAACCTCAAGATGTTCAATTTCACTGGATAACCCCCAAAACCTTGTGCCTTGTCGACAATATTGTGTCATTATAAGGTGAAGTAACATAAGGCTTTCTTCAGTTTAAGAATTTGCTTCCTCTAATCTATGACATCCTTCACATTTGTTTACACTCAACTCACAATCACATCAAGAACACTTAAACATTCATTAACTCATCAATTCATTTGAGAAACAATTAAAACCTCTTCGAAGAGATAAACCCACAACTTAATCACAACACGGCCATGATCAAATTAAAAGTCCTTCAAAACATGTCAAATGCTGCCTCAACTATAGGCTACTGAAGCAAACCGAAGTCCTCAACAAAGTCATCGAATTAAATACTCTTCCATAAAATCGTCCTGTTAAATGGGTTGGTTTGGATACGACGACAGGTCGATGGTTGTACGTGGGTTCGAAACAGAACTCAATCTATTGAGTCAGGGCTGAATTGAAACTTCAACACATCGAGAAGCCTTTTAACCGTAATCAAGTGATGAAATTAAGTTCGGATGGATGTTGCGCACCGGTGTACCTATGTTAATTGTCAACTTTAGCCTTTTGTTGTCTCATTTATCCGAAACTGTGGAATGGTGAGTCAAAAAGGTAATCACCTTGGTGTGACCATGAAATCTAATCAAATTATCTAAGTGCCATGGAAAATTGAGTTGCAAAGTTCAGGTGTTTTTGAACTGAATGTATCTCTGTCTACATATTATTGGATTCAGGTTGCAGAAAATTTTCGTAAGGAGCGATATACAAAGTGTATGACAGGTGACGGGCGCAATAATATCCTTTTAAATGCAAACTAATAGCTAGCGTATGTGAATATTTTATTTATCTTACCGGTTGAAAACATCTCAGAAGTTACAATCAGAAGCCATTCAGGAAAAATAATTAGATGAGTCTTCAGCGACCAACTATAGTATTGAGCCAAAACGTGTACATTACCGACTTTACAGCTGAAGAGCAATGCGAACAACAAGGGAGGCTTCGTTTGGGATGTACATGGAGCACCTAATGGCGAGTAGGAGGCGTTTATTTTGCTAATATAATTGATATCTAGGAACAAGATATGATAAACTGTGATATCTATCGACGCAATAGCAATCACGCGCGGCGAATATTTAAATCTTCGCCTTCAAAGCCCCTCAACGCAAACTGAACATCTTTCGAAGGCTTTTTCTCTCAAACAACTACATTTGTTACTTAAAATTGTAATATTTACATTTTATTTTTCTAACATTGTATTATATACATTTCTTAATTGTATTATAACAATTTTAATGACTTGAATCATTCTATAGCACTTTACGTGGCTGTGGCGAATGATCCATAAATTCAATTTAACAATATATTTATGTACTTGTGGGGCAGATACTAAGATAAAATGTAATCTAAATACAATTCAAAATAATAATATACAAAAAAAAAGAAAGAAAAAGGACTATGTAATACGCTTTAGTAATATTTGTTGATTTTGGTTAGGTACGAGTAATAAATTGACTGCAGAACTATCCTTATTCAAAAGTCATATCTTTACTTCTTTTAGAAATATAATTGGTGGAATAGTTGATGTTATTTCAAGCTGTAGATTATTAAAAAGTCTGGGTGCTATTACAGTAAAAGATCTCTAGCTGCCGGGATTTTTACAAATGTCATATTATTAACTCTCAATCCGTAAATATTTGAGCGTCTAAGCGTTGAACTATAACCACTTCGCAGGAACAATACTTTAAGTACTTTAAAGATATAAAGATTGTTAAGTGGAAATACTCTAAGATTAAAAAAAAGAGGTCAACTTGCTTTAACTCTATTTACCCTACAAATTATTCTCATTAAGGCATTTGACTCTGTTTGGCATGAGGGTTTGATATACAAAATGGTACATTTCAACTTTCCTCCATATCTCTGTAAAATAGTCCAAAGTTTCCTGTCCAGTCGTCGTTTCAACGTCCATGTTAACAGTAGTATCTCTGACCTAATACACTTTCAATCGGGTGTACCACAAGGTTCAGTTCTTGGCCCAATCCTTTATAACATTTATACATCTGATATACCAAAGTTACCGCACTGTGATATAGCCATATTTGCTGATGACACCGCAATTTTTTCATCTCATGAATTCGCTCTTAATATTGAGAGGAATCTCAAAAATGGAATGGAAATATTATTAAAATATTACCACAAATGAAAAATCAAGCTAAACGAAGTAAAAACTCAGGCTATCTTTTTCACTCGGAAAAGAAAGTCATGCTTTTTGCCCAGCTCCCAACTTCAACTGAATGGAAGCTATATAAATTGGGAACCCTCTGTCAGATATCTAAGTATTTACTTAGATACCAAACTCACATTTAAGGACCATATCACTAAAACTATAAAGAAAATAGGAATAGCAATAAAGATGCTGTATCCATTTATTAATAAAAAATCACAACTCTCCACTGACAATAAAATTTTATTGCACAAGGTAATCTTCCAGGCGATTCTGCTATATGGATGCCAAGTATGGGGCGACGCTGCAACTTGCCACATAAACAAATTGCAAGTCTCGCAAAATAAGATCTTAAAAAAGATGCTAGATTTACCTTAGCATAACTCAACTCGTGATACTCATGTAAGAGCGAATGTTGAATTGATTGTTCATAGAATCTTTAAAATTAATAATACGTTTAAAAGAAGATGTAGTTTTGCTGATAATCCGCTTGTAAATGAATTATGTACTTATGACTGGTAAATGTTAGGTATACATACTTATAAGTATATGTTTATCTGTGTTAATAATTTATTGTTACTTATTTACTGAATATTTGTATATATATGTACATCTCTAAGTATGTATTATTGTTTTTTTTTCTGTTTTTGTAAAGAGAATTTAGTAATTTTTGTTTCTCTATTATTTATTTATTTATTTATTTATTTATTTATTTATTTATTTATTTATTTATTTATTTATTTATTTATTATTTATTTATTTATTTATTTATTTATTTATTTATATATTTATATACTTATTTATTCATTAACTTATATATGTATTTATTTATTATATGCTTATTCATGTTCTGTATATTTATTCACACTTATTTATGTGTTCATTCATCGTTTTATGTACATACATATACGTAAATTTATCCCGATATGTATTTCTGTATATGCATATCTTTTTTTTTTTTTTTTTTTCTTTATATTGAAGGTTTTGTTTTCGTTTTTCCTTCAAATTTTTTTTGACCTGTTTTTCCTCCACACATTCTTAATAGAATTAAAAATAATGTTTCAGTAGAAAGATAAAATGTCAAATCATCAAATCTCTGTAAAATGTGCAATAACAATATTTTTGTAATATATTTGAGTACGAAATAAAAATCTATCTATCTAAGTGCTTTTGAGCTATGTGCAGTATTTTTGTTCTTGAGTTGTAGGCACCTCCCCAACTTGTAATCGCATATTGCAGTTTGGAATGTGCAAGTCCATATTAATACTCGTATCATCAGCAAGATCCTTTTTGAACAATGTGGTTTGAGTAGGAACATTTTACTTGTAACAGCTAACATATATTTTTTTAATTTCTCGACAAGTTTTTTCCAATTTAAATTCCTGTCAATGATTACTCCCAAATATTTAAAACTATCTACATTTTCAATTTCAAAACAACTAGAACTACAAGCATATTCTTGTGAAAAATTAGGTTTTCCACATGTGTGAACAGATAAAGACGGTTTTTTACATGCAGCGGAGTGAAACGAGTTGAGACAGTCATTACGACAAGGACCTTTTAAGTTCATGATTGGCAAACCAATATAGTAGTATATGTGTATCATTAAGGATCTTTATTGATAAGTTAGTTGAGCTGTCATTTGTATAGGACAATGCAAAACCATCAGCAAATGCTGTGATATGACAGGTAAGATTTTGGGAAAATAAGGAATTGATATTGGGTATATAACTTAATTCGTGCGGTTTTTTTTTCAAAATTTCAACGTTTATTTAAAAAAAACATGTACAAAAGTATTATTCAATGTATTGCCCATCTCAAGCTATGACTTTTTCCCATCTGTCTGGCAATTTGTGGATCCCATCCCAAAAGAACTGCGCCGGCTTGGCAGCCAAGAATGAATCAAGCCAATTTTTGATATTCTGCTCTGATATAAACCGTATTTCAGTGAGGGCGTTCTGCATCGACCGGAACAAATGGTAGTCAGAAGGGGCAAGGTCTGGGCTATAAGGCGGGTGGGCAAAGACTTCCCATCCACTGTTTTCCAAATAGTTCTTAACCGGAATAGCAACGTGGGGCCGAGCGTTGTCATGATGGAAAATTATTGATGTCTGGTCGCATATTCCGGGCGTTTTTCGGCTACTGCTCTCTTCAAATGGATTAATTGTGTTCGGTAGCGTTGTCCAGTGATGGTTTCACATGGTTTTAGCAGCTCATAATACAACACACCCATCTGATCCCACCAAATACAGAGCATTACCTTCGCGCCATGGATATTCGGCTTTGCCGTTGATTTGGCTGGTTGGCCGGGTTTCACATATGATTTTTTGCGCTTGGGGTTGTCGTAATTGATCCATTTTTCATCACCAGTAACAATCCGATGCAAAAATGACTGCCTTTTGTGGCGTTCCAGCATCATTTCGGACATGCAAAACCGCCTTTCGACGTCTCTCGGCTTGAGTTCATGTGGAACCCAATTTCCTTGCTTTTGAATATATCCAGCTGCTTTTAAACGTTTTGAAATGGCTGCTTGAGTGACACCCAAAGATTCTGCGAGCTCTTCTTGTGTTTGGCAACGATCTTGATAGATTAATGCTTCCAGTTCTTCATCTTCAAAGTTTTTTGGCTACCCAGGACGTTCATCGTCTTCCAAGCCAAAATCACCACTTTTAAATCGTGCAAACCACTCAGCTAGCGCATATTCACCACAAACTTCTACCAAAATACGATGACTTTCGGCTGCAGTTTTCTTCATATTAAAGTAATGAAGAAGAACTCCCCGCAAAAACACTTTTTCAGGCACAAAGTTCGACATATTTGAGTGAAAGAAAATTATTGTTGTTTACGCTTCAAATGAATGACATATACTGAAATGGCGTACAATGACAGTAGCTTTCCAACACATTTTTAAATGGAATAATACAAGTTACGCCATCTTTTAGCAAACCGCACGAATTAAGTTATAGACCAATATAAATTAGAAATAGTATGGGGCCCAGGACTGACCCTTGAGGCACTCCAATACATGTTTCTAATTCTGTATTGCACACGTTTTTAAATTTAACTCGTCGAGTTCCACCAGCCAAATAAGAAGTAAACCAATCGTGATTTACTCCTCTCAGTCCAGCGTTGTATAGTTTATCCAAGAGTATCTTATGGTTAACCATGTGAAAAGTCTTTGTCATATCTATAAAAAGTACTGAGGGATTCAAATTTTTGTTGAAGCATCCACTGATCTCATTACATAGTTTAAGGCTCGCATCTTACTTGCTTACGAAGGCTTACTTGTCTTCTCGAAATCTTAACTGATCATTGCAGAAATATTTATTTTTGTTAAGAAAAGATACTATATAGATTTTCATTAATTATTCGAATACTTTAGAAAATATAGGCATTATTGATATTGTCCTATATTGAGAAACTAGGTTTCTGTTTCCTTTTTTAAATAAAGGAATTACTTCAGCAGAGTAACACTCATATTAAACAAATGACATAGTACATCAACGACATATAGCGATATACGCTTTAAAAGACAGTTAGTAATATTGTCCGAAGTACTGGGGTTTTTGTTGTTCAGTTGCTTAATTTTTTTATGTATTTTCATACCTGTGAATTGCGTGAAAATAAAAGTTCTATTTTCGCGTTTGTCGTTAACTACGTCTGTATATGGATTGCAGCTACAATCACATGGAGCTGGAACAGGTTTTTGACTGGTTGGCAATTGACGCAAGAAACTTGTTGAAATGGTTGGCAATAACCAATTGATCAGTTACCATTTCACCTACAAATTCCATTGTGGTTCCCAGAACTCAAAAGTCAAGTTTGGAACTAACTTACTAAAATCTATTCTGCGAGCTTTAGAGAATGGATCATTTTTATCTGTGGAACTCAAGTATACTGTTTCCACGTTTAAATTGGTCATGCAATGATCAGTAATCTTAAGGTCTAATACCTCAGCAGAAAGACGATGTGGAAAACTATTACCTTATCTAACAAAAATATGGTTGATGCAAGTTCGCGTGTCATCTGTGATACAAGTTGGTTCCATTACTAGAGGTTCTAAGCCATAAGTTGACATTAAAAGCCTATAATTATCGGCGTCACATGTACTTTTCAAAATATCTATATTAATACCACCCACGCACGGCTAATAAATTCTTACTCTTTATATCTTTAAGTAACGTGTTCATTTTATCTACGAAAATGTCCTTGCTTAGATTATTTGAGCTGTTACCATGAAGCCGGTTAACGCAGAAAAAAAATTAACTATTCGTTAAGTATATGGCAGTTGATTTTCAAAACATAGGCACTGCTCAAATTCATTCATTTTCACTACTTCACGTTCACACTCACAGTCCTCTTTTATATATACTAAGGTACCGCCAGATCTGTAAGAATTATTGCAATTTTCATATTGATTATAACCTGATATGTTTTAATTGGAAAATTCATAGTCAAATAGCCAAATTTTAGTTTAAGCAATTACTTCTGGTTCGAAGGTGCAAGCATTTAAGTGTGTTAGAAACAAATCAAAGTTAGATCTCATACAGCAGTTTTCGATAAAGTTCATGCTTTTGTCCCAAAAAGAATGACGTGGATGATCAAGGTCTTATAAAGGGCCTCATTCGTTTTTCAGAATGGAGCCCTACTACCTCTTATCCTTAAAAAAAAATTGCGATTGCAAGGAGTATTGCTTCGTTTTATTTCCGCAGAGCAGCATAGATAAGCCTCAAAGTTTAGGCTGTCGACTATCAGGTTCTGTCCAATTTCTCAGTGTTGTATGCCCCTTTCTCTGGGTAGCATATACTTTTGCCCTAATTATCGCTAAACCCGTTTTTGGCACTTTGGCAGAGTTACTGGGCTTTGGTACTTTGGTGCTGGCGCCTTGAGTCTTGTTGGTAGATTTCGAGATAGGCGTTCGGCGAAGATTCTGGCCCTCTCTTGCGATTTGTCGAGAATTCGTCGATTAGGGGGGAGAAATCCCTTTTCAGTTGTGGAGTGCCTACAGTGCCAGCACACACCACTTCAGCTCTTTAGATCTGCAGGAAAGGAGTGCTCAGCGGTCATCTTAACCAACAAAGCAAGTGTTTCAAAAGATAGTTCTTCCTGTCAAGGAAAATCACAAGGGCCAATGACTTTGTAGAGGAATCCGGAAAGATTTATTTTGTCTATACGCAGCCTGGAGATTCATGCTAAAGGCTATAGTTTCACACTGCCCACAAGCAGTCTGACATGGGTCAATCTGGTCTTTTCCCATCTTTGCAATCTCATTTCCTATGATCCCACTGCGACTAGGGTCTTAGAATCAATTTTGTGAATTTAGACATCCAAATGAGTTCAAAGATCCCTCACATTCTCTAACTAGCATGTAGGAAGGAAGGGGCTACACTTGTGAAGTCTAAGGAAAGACAGACCGTTTCTCGTAGTCAAGTGAAAGCAGCAGTCATAACGTACAACCTACAACTGGCGCATAGGTATATTAAGGCTTATTTACACTAAAATGCCTCCCGATAAAAGCCGCCAAAGAAGTTCTGAAGGTTGGAAAAATAAAAATTGGAAAGACAGTATGCATAATACGGTAAAAAGTTGTACCGTTGCTATGTTTTAAGTGCCTTAACTTCGGGCAAAAATAAACCCCGGCTTGCTCTTAGTTGTTACCCCTTTTTAGCGCACGTTTAAGTCTTTGGTTTTCTTTTGGCTATGTCTGGCGGAGTACCACAAGAATCGGTACTAAGTCCCATTCTGTGAACCATTATGAATGCCAAACAAGGCAAAAATCAAAGGTTTTGCCCATGACATTGCAATCGTGTGTTTTCGAAACAACTGATTGTATTCCACCAGTGCCAGGCGACTTGAAAACAACAAAGGATCCGACTGCCTTATCTCTATATATAGAAATCAATGTTTGTTTGTTTGTCCTTTATAGACTCTTAAATGGTAAGAGATAGAGCACTAATGTCTTCGGCAACTATGTTCAGAATTCTGTGAAAAAGGTTTTGGTACAAATTTTTTATTTTTTATTTTTATTATTTCATGCAAAACTTTATAAACAGTCACAATTATTTTGATCAGTCACATGATTGATGAGTAACAACTGAAAATGTTTATTTTCTGATATAGTTTTGCAAAGTAATGTAGAGAAAAATTGTTGGTAATATTGAAAGCTATAACTTCGTAAAGCCATTTTTCAGATTGTAGGCACCAGTGACGAGGTATAGAGCAAAATACTCGAAATCTGCTATTCAGTGTATTTAAAACTTGATCTTAATATCAAAAAGAATAACTCGATTCAGATTTTGTGCGTTTTTCATACAATTTTCCCACATTAACCCTAGACCCGTATCACGGGCAATCAGTGCCCAAAGCGGACTTCAATTCAAATTCGAATACATATATATCTTACACTGGACCCACACAAACATAGATAATAGTGTTTTAGGTTATAAAAATGTATCCATGAGAAGTTTAATTTGTTATTACAATTATAACAAGACTGCAAAGACAATTACCCGAAAACCATATCTCGGGCACTGCTAATTGCTTTTAATATTTTTTTTTTTTTTTTTTGGTGGGTAGGTGTGAAAATCTTCATAGACACTATGAACCCGTTGCTCATAGTAGTGTGAGATTCTTACTCACTAAAAACACGCCTCCCTTCTTAACGACTACTACTAAGTAACCTTATCAAGTAGTTTCCGTTTCAAATAACGTTCGCGTGGGGCAGGTAGCTTTCCAGCAAAAGCACCTGTTAGTACCGCTATTATATGCGGATAGGTCTTATCGCGCCAGATCGAATGGTCTCATTCTTTGTAATCGACGCACTAAGTTTGTCTCGTCCAGAATTTGGAGTATTTTATTATTACAATGACCATGAAGACGAATATGGAGTTTGCGAGCAAAGTTCATTATTTCGCCCTCGACGGTAACTATTCCTAAGTCTCTGTGGATATCACTGTTTCTGATATACCATGGGGCGTTCACGATTTGTCTTAGAACTTTGTTTTGATAGCTTTGGAGAATATTTCGGTTGCTTGGTTTAGTACAACCCCCAAAGTTGTATACCGTACGTCCAAACAGGTTTAAGCACTTGCTTATAGATGAGCAGTTTGTTATGTATGCTTAACTTGGAATGTCTTCCTAGTAGCCAGTACATTTGTCTGAATTTATTTTCAAGTTCATCACGTTTCTTCTTAATATGCGGCTTCCATTTCAGTTTTACATCTAGTGTCATTCCTAGATTAGATACTTTGCTTCATTTGCATATGGTATTTGTACCGAGTTAATGAAAATGGGAATGGGAAGGTTGTTAATTTTTCGGTAAGTAAAATTAACATGAGTAGATTTGGTCTCGTTGAGAACAATTCGCCATATCTTTGTCCATTCGTAGATTTTATCCAAAGCCGTTTGTAGCTTTCCAGTAGCTAACTCGACTGAAGTATCTGTAGCTAGTATCGCCGTGTCGTCCGCGAACGTGGCTACTATGGTACCTGATTCTTCCGGTCTGTCTCGAGTATAGAGTAAAAACAATACCGGACCAAGTACACTTCCTTGTGGAACTCCAACAGCGATCTCTTTAAATTCCGAGTATTCGGTGCCATGTTTAACACGAAAAATTCTGTTTTTCAGGTACGATTTGAGAATCGTATGCAGCTCTATCGGAAGAACCTGACTTAGCTTAAAATTTAAGCCTTCATGCCATACCTTATCGAAGGCTTGAGACACGTCAAGAAACACGCTAGAACATATCTTTTTCCCCTCTAGGGCTTTCTCAATTTCATTATTAATTCTAAAGACCTGGTCAATTGTGGAGTGCTTAGTTCTAAAACCGAATTGATGATCAGGAATTAGACGCCTTTCTTCAATAATCGGTTGCAAGCGCTTCAATAGGAGTTTTTCAAATATTTTAGATATTATCGGTAGAAGCGATATCGGTCTGTAGGACTTTTTTCATTTAGAGATTTGCCTGGTTTCGGGACCATTATAACTTCGGCAACTTTCTATTTGCTTGGAATCTTAGCGCGGCATTTATAAGTTGGAGCAGTTTGATAAGGGCTTTCTTTGGCAACTCCTTGAGAATTTGACCTGTTATCAAATCTTTGTTTGTTATTTTTCAATTTTTTAATTGCTTGGTTAAGTTCTCGTAGGGATACTGTTTTTATTCTAAAATTGTCCGGTGCCGTAATTATATAATTAGAACCTCCTGTTAACGCCTGTCCATCAAAAGGCTTAAACGTTTCTTCTAGGTGCTCGGCAAATAGATCCGCCTTCTCTTTATCTCCTTTGGCCCATTCGCCATAATTTTTCTTATGGGAGGAAATTGCATTTGAGGCTTTTTGATTCCCTTCATGGCTTTCCAGAGGGAGTAATTTGAACTTCTTTCGGCAGTCAGACCTTCGAGATACTCGTATGTAGAGATATTCCGATTTTTTTAATCTCGTATTGCTTCCTTCAACTTGTTGCATAAGTGGTTTAAGTATGTTTTATGCTGGGGAGCACGGGATTGTTGCCATCTTTTGCGCGCTCTCTTTTATTTCTGGCGGATATTTTATTTCATTACTTGCTTTCTCTTTTCTTTTTGGAGTTGGAGTGCTGTTCCAGGCAGCGTTCTGCAGGACTTTGATGAATCTGTCGACTTCGTCTTCTATTTCGTTTTGTGTTTTTAGCGACACGTTTAGAACAATATGTTCATTGCAGTAATTTCTAAAATCGTCCCAGTTAGTTTTGTTGTTAGTTAATCTAGGCGCCACTTCTTTCTTAATTAAGAGTATGCTTAGTGTCAAAATGACTGGTGAGTGATCTGAGGAGAGATCATAACTTTCCTCGATGTTTGTACAAATTTTGGCTGCTCCCTTTGTGATAAAGAAGTCTACAAGATCAGGGGTCTTTGTTATATCCGAAGGCCAATATGTTGGTTTTCCTGTCGAGAAAAAGTCAACTTTACATTGCATTCCGGCTTCATATAGTTGTCTGCCTTTCGTTGAATTACATCTTGAGCCCCAGAAGGTATGTTTCGAATTAAAGTCACCACCAATTATAAAATTCGGTTCGAGTGAATCAAAGATACCTTTAAAGTCATTGTTTTCTAGCTTGCATCGCGGGGGACAATAAATGGATGCAATGTTGTAGTGCAGGTGGTTATATTTTACGCGAACCGAACTTAACTGCATTGCATCGTTCTACACGAGGTCCTTTCCTCAAGTGAGTTTCAGAAATCAAGCAAATGTCAATATTGGCTTTTTGTAAGAACACTTCCAGTTCGTCGAGTTTTTTAATAAGGCCGTTTGCGTTCCACGTCAATATTTTAAGCACTTGTTTCATATTCATGCTTGGAATTGAGTTTTACGTATTTCTTTCTCGAGATTGCACAATTTTTCAACTAGAAGTTTATTTGTTCTGCCTTGCTCCTCAAGATTCGTGAGAATCAGGGAGAAAACGCGAGCCACTGGATCTGGCGTAACACCGCTTTTTTTATTTCCTTGCAACGCAGCTTGTGCATACGTTAGCGCGTCAATCGGTGGCGGATTTTCCTTTGCGATCTTTTTTTGTATATCCTTCGACTTTACCGCGACGGATTTTCATTCTTCCACTGCCTGTTCTTTAGCAATATTAGGTTTATTTGAGGTTGCGTGTAGGTTTGGACGTAAGGTTTTTTTAAGCGTATCGCGCCTTTTTTGGAGTTCTTTCGCCACTTCACTTCCTTGGCAATTTATGCAAGACGGTGGAAGTTCTTTATTTAAGTTGCACTCTTCTGATAGATGTTTACCGGCACATTTTACGCAACGCGGTTCTTTTTGGCAGTAAGTCTGCGTATGATTGAAGCCTTGGCAACGCTTACATTGCGGGATCGATCTTGTGTTCCTTCGCACAGGTTCGATTTTGACTACGATATTTAAAATAGTTTTGATACCATAGATATCTTCTTTATTTTCGGACTTATCGAAACTAAGCATAAACAGTGGAAGTCCCCGCTTAACCAGGATTTCCTCGTTTTCCTCTGTTTTTCTCTTTTCTTTTTTAATAATATTTACGACGTCTAGAACTTTAAAGCCCTTTGCATGGAGGTCGCTTACAATATCGTTTTTAGTACACGAAGGGCGAAGTCCTCTCGCTACTACACGTAATGGTCTTTCTGACTTGTTTTCGAAAGTGTACCATTGGATCTTCTCGGTGTTTAATTTTCCGGACAATTCTCGGTAGTCATCGGAGTTGTCGACGTTAACTTTCCACACATTGTTGCGCAGTGATGTAACCTTATACTTACATTTAAGCGTATCTTTGAGAAAGCAATGCAACTTGCTATAGTCTGAGACCCAAACAACTTTGATTGGAGGTGGAAGACGTAATTTTGTTGGGAGTTGCTTTTTTTTGTGACTCCTGGCTCTTTTCTAGAACGACTTCAGGTGAGGAACCAGCTTTACGTTTCTTAGACGGTCTTTTCTTTAGGGTCCAATTTGTTTCGCGCGTAAGCTCTTCTTCGTCGGTATGGTATTCGCGACTAGTTGAGCGGAGTGGACTGCTTTCTTGGGCTTCGTTTATATGCTTTGTTTTCAGAGCCTTGTTTTCCTCTCGGAGTATGTCTACTTCTTTTTTAAGCTCTTGAAAAAGTAGCTCCATTTGCTTAAGCTTCGTACGGAGTGCGTTGTTTTCGTCCTCCAAGCTTTTATTTGTCACTGAGTCCGTTTTTTCGCGCGTAGGCGCTTCGGGCGGACTTCTTTTCCCGGAGAAATTCGATCTTGGTGGTGGAGATCGTGATACCCTTGAACTTTTAGAGAAGGGATCAAACGACTGCGGCATATTCGTTGAATTTACTGCGTTATTTGCGTTGTTTGTATTATTTGTTTTATGTGTTTGGTTTTTGTCTAGGTTCATATTTAGATCCCACGAGTATGGGGGAAGGGAGGTCCACCGCATCAGAGACCCCTGTAATGCGGCAAGGCTGCGTTACAACCAGGGGACGCCAGGTATCCGGAGGGCTCCGTTCGCGGTGCTCTATTGATTTTACATCCCGAGCACCATTCAGGCCTTGGCACGGGTCGCATAACACCTTGCCTTAAGGATGGGATACTTATTTGAGTGGCAGCGCCCCCTCACGGATCTGGGAATCCGGCCCAGATGGATTTTAGTCGCCTCTTACGACAGGCATTCCTACCGCGGGTATATTCTAACCCCTACCCGCAGGGGGTAATATGAAATCGGCACTGCGATGACATAAAAAGGGTATTTATGAGTAGTAGTAGATTAGGTTAGATAAAAAGAATAATAGAGGAAGCAGCTCCGCTAATTGAAGTTGAAGATTGAGATTCATTTCATATCAGAAGTTCGAGTGCGAGTTACTGAGTTAGTGCAAATAACAAGTATTTTTTTATACGTCAACTGGAATTTTTGTAGGATACGTGTCTATGGTTAAATCATAAGTGCTTTGCTTTGCTTTTCAATATTGAATTTTTGTATTTTTTTTAATTGATTGGAAAACATTATTATTGACAACAGTGATGAATACACGTATCGGATATACTTTTTATCTACTTTTGGTGCATTTTATTTGGTGAGTTTTCCTTCATTGCATCGTCAATGGAATTAAATTAAATTTTAATTGCTTCCAATGCCGAATTTTTGTATTTCTTTCAGTTGATTTCAACCCATTTTTATAACGTTCATATGCAATCCTGAATGGGATGAAATAAAAGAACTTACTTCACGGCCCGCGTCTTCAAACAGAAATTGAAAGCTTTGATGGATTTCATGGTCAAGCATCATGTTTTTGGGAAGACACGCTGTTGGATGTACTCAATCGAATAGCAAAATCGTGGATTGCCACATGCACATATTTTGATTTGGTCATTCGAAAAATTCACGCCAAATCAAATTGACCAAGTCATCTCAGTAGAAATACCAAATGCCGAAGTCGATCCAGGATTATTTGAAGTCGTTACCAAAAATATGATTCACAGTCCATGTGGCTTACTGTATAATGATTCGCCATGCATGTCTGATGGGAAATGTACAAAACGGTACCCAAGAGACTTAGTCGCGGAAACTGTTACTGGGAAGGACGGATATCCACTCCACCGTCGACGATCAACTGAAGATGGCGGCAAATCCATCATTTTGAAAGTGTTGTTGTTGACAATGATATTAAAGTATATATACTGTCAAAGACATTTAAGGCACATATCAATGTCGAGTATTGATCAAATCGATCAAGTACACTTGCAAATATTTCAACAAAGGTAGCGACGTGGCAGTTTTTGAAGTTGGAAACACCACTGCTTCTCAATGAAATCAATCAATATCAACCAGGACGCTATAATAGTAGCAATGAAGCAGTATGCCGCATTTTATCTTTTCCATTCCATGAATGACATCCAACAGTTGTTCAAATGGACAAAATGGACAGCGCGTCTATTTCACAATAAAAAGTGTAAAAACAAGGGCATTGTCACCGCCGGTCGAGTCGCGCACACTTATCGTGAGGCTTGCCAAGAGTTAAATCTTCTTGAAAATGATGCACATTGGGACATTTCACTCCCTGATGCATAGAATACTGCTCGACCAAAGCTAATACGTACATTATTTGCAATCATATTGACAACATGTTTTCCATCCAATCCTAAAGATTTGTGGGAAAAATATAAAGACGAGTGGAGACATCCTTCACCGATTGCTTACCACAAGTCAAAATCCGGACATTCAGTTCACATCAGACGTTTATAATGAGGCATTGGTTTTGAATGAGGATATATGTGTGGCAATCGCTAATAAAGCATTGGTCCATTTAGGAATGCTTGCGCCGAACCGACCTGCGGAAAACCTTTTCGATCGCGATTTGCAACGAGAAACCCATTTTGATATCGGAGATTTGGATATGTTCGTTCAAACAAATCTTCCTAAGGTGATTCCAGAACAACACATAGTGTACGACACGATTATGGATGCAATTACAAGACAAGGCGGTGGATTGTATTTCATAGATGCGCCCGGAGGCACGAACAAAACCTTTCTGATTTATCTTATATTGGGAACCATACGATCTCAAAATAATATTGGATTGCATCGCACACTAAAAGACTTAAGAGGAAACGAACGACTTTTCGTTGGTGCGCTCATTTTATCGTCTGGCGACTTTCGACAATCATTTCAGGTTCAACACCGGAAGTCGAGCTTAATGCATGCTTAAAATCATCCGTTTTATGGCAACATAATGGATCCGCTAAACGTTTTGCAAAACAATTGTTGGATATTGGAAATGGTAAAAAGACTATCGATGAAGCCACACAACGTATCACATTGCCACCATATTTCTGTATATTCACAGCAACTACAGACGAGTTAATGTACAAAGCTTTCCCAGATATCGCAAGAAATAACAAAAACCATCAATGGTTCAGAAAACGTGCTATATAAGCGGCCAGAAACAACGACGTTAACTCCATTAATTTCACTTTTTTTAGGTGGCGCTACAGTCCGGGGTGGACCTGGGCCTCAGTCAACAAGCTTCTCCAGCTAGCTCGATCCCTGGCTAGCTGCCTCCAGTTTCGCACGCTAAGTTGGCTGAGGTCCTCTTCCACTTGCGTGCGCCACCTGAGTCTTGGCCTTCCTCTACTGCGCTGTCCCTCGGGGGCGGATTCGAAGACTTTTCGGACCGGAGCATTGGTGTCCATGCGCTCTACATGACCCAGCCATCTCAGTCTTTGGATTCTCCATCTTCTTGCTAGGTCCATGTCGCTGTACAGTCCATACAGTTCGTCGTTGTATCTCCTCCTCCACTCACCGTTAATGCAGACGGGACCGAAGATCGCCCGAAGAATTTTTCTCTCGAAGCAACCAAGAACACCCTCATCCATTTTTGATAATGTCCATGCCTCTGCGCCATAGAGCAGGACCGGGATTATTAAAGTCCTATAAAGGGTGACTTTTGTTGTCCGAGGGAGGGCCTTGCTAGTCAATTGCCTTCTTAGCCCAAAGAAACAGCGGTTGGCAAGAGTTATTCTTCGCTTGATCTCAGCGCAGGTGTCGTTGTCTGTGTTTATAGCAGAGCATAGGTAGACAAAGTCTTTAACTACGAGTACCTCAAAGTTATATCTGTCGAGGGTGACGTTCTGTCCGAGACGTCGGTATTGGTTGTCCTTTTTGCTTGACGACATATACTTGGTCTTGCCCTCATTGACCGCTAAACCCATTTTCGCCGCTTCCGTCTCAATACTCGCGAAAGTGCCACTGACATCACGCTGCTTTCTCCCGATTATGTCAATATCGTCGGCTTATGCGAGTAGTTGGACGGACTTTTGAAAGATAGTGCCTCTTGTGTTTGCTCGTGAGTTTTGCACTATTCTTTCAAGTACGATGTTGAAAAAATCGCACGACGGCGCATCGCCTTGTCTAAATCCTTTCTGGACATCAAAGGTCTCGGTGAGATCTTTACCGACCTTGGTGGAGCAGCGTGCATTCTCCATCTTCATCCTGCACAGACGGACGAGTCTGGCAGGGATGCCAAAACTAGACATTGCTCTGTATAGCTCGTCTCTATAAATGCTGTCATACGCGGCCTTAAAATCGATGAATAGGTGGTGGGTATCGATCTGAAGCTCATGGGTCTTCTCCAAGATCTGCCGTAGTGTGAATATGTGGTCGATGGTGGACTTTCCTGGCCTGAAGCCACACTGATATGGACCTATCAGGTTGTCGACGAACGGCTTCAGGCGTTCACACAATACGGCGGATAAGATCTTATATGCGATGTTAAGGAGACTAATGCCTCTGTAGTTGGCGCAGTTCAGAGGGTCTCCTTTCTTGAGAATCGGACAAACAATGCTGAGGTTCCATTCATCGGGCATACTTTCGTCCGACCATATTTTACAGATGAGTTGGTGTATGCTCCTTACCAAGTCATCGCCTGCCGCTTTGAAGAGCTCGGCAGTCAGGCCATCCGCTCTAGCAGCTTTGTTGGACTTTAGCTTCGATATGGCTATCTTCACTTCATCCAGGTCAGGTGGACGGAATTGTTGGCCATCATCGTCCAGGTTGATTCGGTTGATTCTGCCTGACAGCGGTATTTGGTTCGTCATCGCCGTTATACAGCCTGCAGAAATGATCTTTCCAAATCCTCAGCATCGACTGCGATTCTACTACGATGTTCCCTTGTTCATCTCTACAGGGTTCGGTTCGGGGTTTGTTTCCGCTGCATGTTATTTTAACCTTTTGGTAAAACTTCCGAACCTCATTCCTGGAGTAGCATCTCTCAATTTCCTCGATCGCGCGCTTCTCATGCTCTTTCTTCTTCCTCCTGAGAAGCCGGCGCTCGTCTCTCCTCTTCCGCTCATAGAGCTCATGAGCAGCTGGTCTTTCTAAGCAGCGCCGCGTTATATGCATCTTGCTTAGCTGCATGTGCTTGCCGCCATACATCATCGAACCAGGGGTTTCGTTGTGGTGGACGAGTGAAACCCAGCACATCAGAAGCGGCATCTCTGATGGCGTTTTGGCAGTGTTTCCAATGGTCTTCGATGTTAGATGCCGGCGGCATTGGACCTCTTAAGAGATTAAGAAACACTCGATCGGAAAAGGACTTGGCGATCTCTTGCGATTGTAGCCGTCTGACGTCGAATTTTCTCACAGCATTAGTTTGTCTTAGTTTGGGATATCCGCAACCGTACCTTGGCTACAACAAGGTAATGGTCCGAGTCGATGTTGGCTCCTCGGAACGTACGGACATCCATAATGCTGGAGGAGTGTCTTGCGTCGACCGCAATGTGATCAATCTGGTTGACTGTTGATTGATCAGGAGTTCTCCAAGTCCCCTTGTGTATGTCGAGATGGGGGAACCGCGTGCTAGCCACGACAATGTTTCGCCCCGCCGCAAAGTCGATTAGCCTGAATCCGTTATCGGAGGTGATGTTGTGCAGGCTATATTTTCCGATTGTTCCACCAAAGATACCCTCTCTTCCTAGCTTTGCATTAAAATCACCGAGGACAATTTTAATGTCATAGCTAGGGCATTGCTCGTAGGTCTTGTTGAGGAGCTCGTAGAAGGCATCCTTGGTGTCGTCATCTTTCTCCTCTGTGGGGGCATGCGCGCATATAAGGCTTATGTTGGCGAATTTAGCCTTAATGCGGATTGCTACGAGGCGCTCGCTCACATGCCGGAAGCTGAGGACTTCTCGTCTTAGTCTGCCTCCGACAACAAATCCGCATCCAAATAAGGGCTGCTATTGCCGTCGATAGCAATTGCCGTAGTAGATGTCGCAGTTTTTCATCTTCTTTTTGTCCGCCCCATCCCATCGCATTTCTTAGATAGCGGTTATGTCTGCTTTGCAGCAGTCTAGGGCCTCCGCTAGTTGCTCGGCTGCACGTGGTCTATTAAGGGATCCAACATTCCACGTGCATATCCGAAGCTCATTGTCCTTAAATCGTTTGCGTGGGTTGTCAACAGTAGATCCGTCCATATCCGAGGCTTGTTGATGCTTCGTAACTTAGTCTTTTTTAAATGCCCGGGCAGTTACCCAGGCGCCTATGCAATAACCATCAACAAAGCACAAGGACAATCTTTAAAAACTCAAAAATCAAAAAATATTGGATATTCAACAGCACTTCAATAAACAAAATAAAAAATAAAAGTGTTCTTATACATACTCGTACTTATACATGCTGGCTTTTTTTAAATTTGATTTTTTTAATATGCGTGGCAACGCGCGCCGGGTACAGCTAGTGCGTTATAAAAACCAGTGACAGATACTAGTTACAGCATATTATATCACTCAGTTCACTTGCGGTTTCACAAATGGGGGCAATTTGTTAAGAAATAAGGTAAACGATAGGGTCCATCTTCCTTAAATCACAATGTTCGATGAGTTTGCCTTTGAATAATAGCAGCAGCAACAAATCACAGAAAAAATAAACACAAAACCTTCACCACAATATCACTGCATTCCTTTCAATTCGTTTAAAATTTATTTTTACTTTTAAATTTTATCAAAAAAAAAAAAAAAAACTTTCACCAAAACAGTTCTCAGTTATTTATCATTCCACGCCGCCCGAACAAAAAGCGAAGAAAAATTGAAAATTTCCCATCGATAATGATCAGCTTTTGTTATTTGTTGGCATTCATGGTGTTTGTCAAGCACATCTGCTTTAAATGATTTGTTCCCATTTCAATCTACCATATATATGGATCTGTATCCGTGGAACGTGACATTGTGTGAAAAGACTTAAAAAGTATTTTGTCCCTTATGCTGTTCTAAGAACTTCTTAACTGTGAAAAATGCGAGAGAGAGACGTTGCTTTTGGTAATATTTTTTCATTTCATAGTTGTCCTTGACGTTGGGCGATTGAAAAATAGAAGAGCTTTACGGAGAAGGTATCCATGGGATGCCATTGATGAGCATATTGACTTGGATGAGGTTACTTTTGTAAACCTATTATGGTAATCTATGTTTTGGATTAGGAAAACAACTTAGAAGCAAAAGCACTCCACTTTGAAGTGAATATCCACATGAGGAAGATCTAGATCCAAAAAAGAGGTGGTAACGACGAGGCATAGCCGCTGACGTATGCCCCAATAAAGTGCGGCCCATTGCCTTTGAAATGAGATCGAGTAACACCCTCTAATCTTAACGTCGCCGAAACAATATTAGCGCATTCGCTTTCATTTAATTTCATCCAACCCATGTCAACTTATTTTGCACACTGTCAAAGCTGTCGCATATTTAAGCATTTCAATTCTCGAATTCCTCCTCTTCAAGGTTATGCAATAAAGCGTTTCCATTCGAGAGAAAAAGAACATTCAATATGCTCGGATAAATTCCCACGCCGACTCGTAAAACAAAGACGTTCTCGTCCATATCATGTTCAGCCTCCGCCACCCCATGTAACATTTTAATCTTACCACAATCAAAGGGTTTTATGCAAAGTAAGGATATCAAAAGGACTTGGTCCTTGCCGTCATCGTCGTCGTAGTCATCGTGTCGCACCCCTACTTTAATTCTCAAGTCGCAGTCAAGCCTTTTTCCTCCATCTTCATGTATTGGAATCTTATATCAACGCGATACAATTCTATTTCTTGGAATTTTATTTACGCCAGCCCTGTTCTAAGAACTGTACACTTCCACCCAATCGAAAGCCAAAAGGACGCGGTTGAAAGAACTTTCAATTTAGAGGAATGGAATTCAATGGAATCCCTTTGCATATGCTCAATGCAGGGATACATGAATAAATTATTATGGACTGCCATTTGGCGGAAGCCAATTTCAGCAATGGTTAAGTTACGCTACTGCTACACTGCAAACCTCCTGCAAAAGCAACTGACTCGACTCTAAGGATACGGATATATGAAAAATTACAAATAAAATGAAAAAGGAAAGAAAAAAATTAAATGAAGGAGAAGAGAGGAAAAAAAATGGCAAGCAAGATACACATTACAGGAATTCTCACAGCTAGTGGGACGATGGCACCCTCATAGAGATACAATATCTGGTGAGTGCGTGTGGCGGCTTTTGCGTAATGAAAATTTCCTTTTATCATTATTCAATATTAGTCCTTCGAAAGTATGTAAAGATGAAGTACAAGTACTACATACCCCATACCATGCTGAGCATGGTGGCCTTACGTAACATGGACTTGTACTACAAGTATGGTTAACCTAGCGAAAGACAATTTTTTCTTTTTCTTCTTCTTTTTCGGTTCATGGTTGATCAACATCTTTTCGGTTGATTTTTCGTTTGATGTTTAGATAAGTGACGGCTTTTCAGCGAATTACGAAAAGACTTCCTTTTCCGGGAGCATTTCCTGGGGAGCGAGATTCAGGTTGATAATGTGTTGACGGTTCATTAACGTATTGAAATTTCTTTGAAATGTCCTGGGGGCTAGTTTTTATAAAATAATATTTCTTCTTTAACAAAAAAATGATGAGCTATGGATAGGCATTTCATTTGCATGCAGCTATTTTTAAGTAGAAGATGAAAGATTCTGGGAGATTTTTGATAAACCTTCCAAGTATCGAGTTGACTTTAAGGATTTAAAGTGAAGTAAAAAGCAAACCCATTGGCAGGGGAATCTTCTCTTCAAAGTTATCGGTGTGATGTCTGTTTTTTTAAATGACTGAGGTGTCTGTTTCAGTGCTTGAGTTTGCTGCACTAAAATACATGGTCACTAGCCTTCAACTGGGGCGTTAGCAGATCACTCTTCAATTCTGATAATTTCATCAATGCAATTTTTTTGTAATACCGAATCACTGACGCTTTGACCTTCTTATAACCATGTAGATACAGAGGACTTTTTTTCGGTAGCATGCCGAAGCATGTCTTTCCGACATTACTTTTGCACTCTCAGAAGACAAAGAGGTCTAGAGGCTTTCGACTTCCATAGAAGTTTGTTATCTGGGATAACAAGTAGATAGTTTACCTTTTTTGGAAAATTACAGCCAGCCAGCTTCTTCATTCTGGTACAGAGATAAGCCACTAGACAGCAGCTAGATACGACACACGTGACAGTACACATAGCTACCCCATCGGAGCTTGCTTGTACATAGACAACAGAACTACGAGTATTTAACGCGTTGAGCATAGAGTCGAACAACGTGGGGACAGAGCGCCGCCTCCCATGCAACCAATAAGTACTCCCGCAATTAGACATTGGCTGCGATCAGCATCTGCATTCACCAGCATTGCTTCACAATACTAATGAGCTGTCTATGCTGTATCTTTTAGTCGTATTTTACATGCCGTCAATAGTTGCGTTGTCGAAAGCACGTTCAATATCGAAGAAAATACCCGGGGCGTATTCCTTCTTGTCTTATCTTGTCTTCATGGTTTATCGACTTTTCGGCGGGACGAAACATTGTTGTGGCTAGCACGCGGTTCCCACATCTCGACATACACAAGGGGACTTGGAGAACTCCTGATCAATCGGCAGTCAACCAGATTGATTACATTGCGATCGACGCAAGACACCCCTCCAGTATTATCGATGTCCGAACGTTACGAGGTGCCAACATTGACTAAGACCATTGCGGATATCCCAAACTACGCCAAGACAAACTAATGCTATTAGGAAATCGCCAAGTCCTTTTCCGATCGAGTCTCCCTAATCTCATAAGAGCTCCCTTGTCGCCAGCATCAAGCATCGAAGACCACTGTCAACTCTGGCAGAAGGCCATCAGATATGCCGCTTCTGATGAGCCGGGCTTCACTCGACCACCACAACGCAACTCCTAGTTTGATGCCGAATGCCGGCTAGCACACGCAGCTAAGCAAAAGGCACGCAATGCGGCAATGATGTCAACTACAGAGGCATCCGTCTTCTTAACATCGGGTACAAGATCTTATCTGCCGTGTTGTGTGAACGCCTGAAGCCGTTCGCTAAGTGTGGTTTCAGACCAGGAAAGTCCACCATCGACCACACACGGCAGATCTTGGAGAAGGATTCATGAGCTTCAGATCGATTTTAAGGCCGCGCATGACAGCATCTATAGAGACGAGCTATACAGAGCAATATCTAGTTTTAGCAATGAAGGCAAGTCCAAGTATATGCTGTCAAGCAAAAAGGACAACCAACACCGACGTCTCGGACAGAACGTCACCCTCGACAGATATAACTTTGAGGTAGTTAAGGACTTTGTCTACCTAGGCTCTGCTATAAATGCAGACAATGACACCAGCGCTGAGATCAAGCGAAGAATAACTATTGCCAACCGCAATTTCTTTGGGTTAAGGATGCAATTGAGTAGCAAAGCCCTGTCTCGGACAACAAAAGTCACCCTTTATAAGACCTTAATAATCCCGGTCCTGCTCTATGGCGCAGAGGCATGGACATTATCAAAAATGGATGAGGATGCTCTTGCCAGCTTCGAGAACAAAATTCTTCGGGTGATTTTCGGTCCCGGCTGCATTGACGGTGAGTGGAGGAGAGGATACTAGGACAAACTGTATGGACTATACAGCGACATCGACCTAGACAGAAGAGTTAAGATCCAACGACTAAGATGGCTGGGTCATGCAGAGGATGAACACCAATGCTCCGGTCCGAAAAGTCTTCGAATACGCCTATGAGGGATAGCGCAGTAGAGGAAGACCGAGACTCAGGTGGTGTACGCAAGTGGAAAGGGACCTTAGCCAACTTAGCTTGTGAAACTGGAGGCAGCTAGCACAAGATCGAGCTAGCTGGAGACGCTTTTTGACTGACGCCCAGGTCCACCCCAGACTGTAGCGCCACCTAAAGTAAAGTTTGTAAGTATTCCTTCTTGTCAAGTCTTTAAGTTTGAGTTCCAGATTTTGAAGCGCACTCTCGCAAGATTACCTTATAATTTGGTAAATTTGCTCCATTCCAGCCACAGTATGGCACATCAAGGAGGTCAGACTTAAAGGTCTTAAGTTTCGCCAGGGTCTCGGTATGTGAAATTTCAATTCAAAGATGCAAGCAGCTGTTCTACATTGTGTCAAAATATAACCGGGATCGAGAGTCAGTAAAAACTTATTTTGTCTCCTTCAAAATAATCTTTATTTGAAGCTTTTTTCCAGCGAGCATTCCAGTCATGCATACAGTTTTCATTGGCATTTCTCGGCATCGGCTTCACTTCTCGAATTTTCTTTTATGTCTTGAATCGACCCAAAACTAGACCCACGAAGTGGTAATTTGAGTTTCGGAAATAGAAAAAAATCACAGGTTCCCATAGGTGAAGAATACGGTGGTTACTCCATTACATTGGTAGCATTTTTGGTCAAGGATGGATTTGTGACACTCCGAATATCGAAAACATTAAAACAGTTGCAGGCCATCTCATGTAAGGCAAGTTTTCAGCAGCTTCACGGTCCTTCTGAGCGCTCTGTACCACTCAAGTGCTCTTGTTCTTGATATATTGTAACAGAGTCTCAACATTTTCATCATGCCATTCGCAAGCCAAAATTTCAAATAAACAATTTTTCTTCATCAAAATCGTTGATAGGTTAACTAATGTTTTTGAATACTTACAGCAAACTCAACTCGAATAGGTGACAGTTGATTAGGAACGTTTTTTTTTAAGAAACAATTAATTAAATGACATTTATATTTTGACAGAATGTATACCTTTTTGTAACATATTGTAACAGGGTGTATGTTTGAAGCCATCAAGCCATAAAAAAAAAAATAAATCGGAAACAACAGCATGCTTAACGTTCTCATCCGCCACCACAATCGATGAGATATTCTGCCTACGGCGTGGTGTGCTTTATTATTATTGGCCCGGGTCTACCCCGGACAACTTTATTTAGCTTACTCGTATTAACGAGCAAAAACTTAAACCTAGGCTTGACAACTAACAAAAACATTCTTAACCTAATGGGGCGAGGGAAAATATTAATCGGCGGAGATGTTATAGGCGTGACATATTGAGCAGGACTTTTTTGATTTCATGTTAGCTGCTATTTAGGTCGAAGACTTCGGCGTAGTTGCTTGTTATACGCAACATTCTTGATAATCGTTTGAAGTGACCGTAGTTGATGCGGTGAGCGTGGATAAGGAGAAGTGGGACAGATCTCATATTACGGGAATTGGGAGTGAATAAAATATTATATGGAATTCTCGGCCTGTCGATGTCACGACGTTTTTTTAGGGTATGCATGCCAATTAGTTTTGACCTTTTGATCCATATGGATCGGCCCAAGGTAAGCCACGAAGTGCATATGGGATAAACATGCGTTGGACTGCTTCGATTCTTTGAATATGGCTTTGTTTATAGGGTGATCAAACTTGGCTTCAATATTCCAGAAGAGGACTTACAAAAGTAATGTACAGAGACCTTGTAACGTAGTGGTTGGAAAATTCTTTTGACCTGCGTTTTATTAAGTCAAGTGCAGAGTTAGTTTTATTTATAACGCTCTCAATACGTGAGTCGAAATTCAATTCTCTGTCACATATTGTTCCTAGATCCCTTACTTCGATAGGGGAGGGAATAGGCTAATCGCAATTAAAGTAGTTTCTTGGAGGCGGAGAAAGACGTTTTCGAGAATAGGTTATCGCTTGGCATTTGCTGGCATCAAACTCCAAAAAATTTAGCTTGCACCATGCCGAAAACTTATTTGAGTCATCTTCAAAGCAATGGGAGGCAGAAGGCATTGAAATAACTTTTGAAATTCTCATGTCGTCCGCGAAATTAGAAAGATTAGAACTGGTTAAAACGTTATTTATGCCGATAATCGTAAGGAAAAAGATGATTTGTCTAGGGTGACTACCCTGAGGGACACCAGATATTGCTTTAATGGGGTCGGATATTGAAGATCTGAAGATGACTCTGTATTCTCGGTCTTCTAAATAGGATTTTCATCCATTCCACAAACGGTGGAAAAAATCCAAGTTTTTTTAGTTTAAAAATGTTTATCGAAAGCCTTGCTGACATCTGTGGAAATTGAATCGACTTCATCACCGTCTTCTAAAGCACAAAGAGTCATAGATACGAACTTAGTTAGGTTAGCGGTGGTTGATTTACCTTTCATGAAGCCGTGCTGGTTTGTGTAGATAGATGGTACGGAATCAGTTGTTGATAGATTATACTTTCGAGCAGTTTGGGTATGGAAGAGAGTTTTGCTATGGGCCTGTAATTATCGACTTCGGCCTTGCTTCCTTTTTTTATGAACAGGGATGATATAAGATTCCTTCCATAGGAAAGAAAAAGTACCTGTTGAAACAGACAAGTTAAATAGGGCAATAAGGGGAGGACCGAGATGGCTTAGACACTTTTTTATTATAGTGCAATAGCCGGAAGTCCATCAGGGCCGGACGAAAAATTATCTTTAAGTTTGGTAATGTTTTCAGAAACCAAAGATGTTGTTATATTTAGTGAAATGGATGATGTCTCTGTAGAGTTTCTCATATAGCTATGAGGGTGTTTGCCTACAAAAGGATTTGTTAAAATAACGTGCAAAGAAATTAGCAATGGCTTTTGGGTCAGCAGAAGATTCACTAAGAAATTCGAGAGTAGATGGGTAGCCGTTTGACTTTCTTTGATATCAACAAACTGGTAGAAGCGTTTGGGGTCCGAGACTAAGCTAAATTGCATGCGGTAGAGGTACTCAAGGTAAAGAGACTCACAAAGTCCAGAAAAACGATTGTATACAAAACGATAGTTCGTGGAGTTGGAATCAGATCGAGTTCTTAAGAATTTTTGCCATAGCTTGTTTCTGTCATTGCGGAGAGAGTGCTACTCCTTGTTATACCAAGGAGGAGCTGACATGAAGTCTTTATGGAACCGATTGGGCAAAACAAGAGAAAATTCACGAATAGAAAGGTCAATGTTTGTTGCTTCAGCAATAAAATCAAAGTTAATGTTGCTGATAAGGCTTTTAAGTTTGTTAAAGTCGATTCTTCTAAAATTAAATGAAAATGAATTTTCCGAATCGCTATACAGCTCTCTAGTCGCTTCATTAAAAGGAGCTGGTTAAAAGTCGGTTCTGATTAAGTTATTTCCGAACTGAAACCCTACTTTCGACTTAGAGCTATGTCTTACTATTGTAAGACTCTCGTAATTTGGCTGAGAGTCAACACTGTTGGCAATCAAATCGGACGATAGTATTAAATGTAGGAGATGATTATCTCTCAAGCCGCATTTGCAACTGCCCACAAAGTATTCTGGGCATAGACCGCGCAGTATGTAAGAAGACCTATCTGGCTGGAATCACAGTATTAAATAACTTCTGCTACCGCCTTCAGTGGAGGTGGTAACATCGAATCATAGGGAAAGTTAGCAGACGCAACCACGAATTTTTACATAGGGATGCAGAGTTGCAAAATAAATGGGCACTGGGGTGGTTGCCTCTTATCTGATCTCATTTCTGTAGAAATAAAGTGAAAATTAATAGTTAAAGATGCAGATAGGAACGTGAGTCATACCTAGACTAACTAGTCTCGACAGATGTTTGGTCTATGCCCACAAGAAAATAAGAGCCGTCCGTCTTTTTTCGATTCTTTCTCACCTTGTGATAGTAGGTTTTCCGATTCTCAGTGCAGAGTCAAGGGTTCTGGATCTGGGTAAGCACAGCACATACCTCGTTTCCATGATCTGCCCAGTATTATGCGCGTCTGTTAACGTTTTCTAAAAACCTAGAAAGTCTTAGTTTTAAAGCGTAAGGCTTTCGGCACGGAGTTGTTCAGCCATTCCAGCGTTTGCTGCGTGGAGCACTTTACTCTAAGATTTCCGGTTTTCATATAAACAGTGAGCCAGCAGATCGTGTGGATGCTGGCTGTCAATTTTCTGTCACTTAGACTGAATTCAATGTGGTTGATCTTTTTGACATATGTCATACAATCCTTGGCAATTTTAGTCATAGAGCGATCTGTAAAAGTAACATTTTTTGAAATTCCTGAATTTTAGAGCAATTATGTTGTCCAAGTGAGTCCGGAATGCGTGCTATGGTGAAGCATTTTCAGAGCAACTGGTTGGGTATCGGATCAAACTCCATAATCAGCATGCTAGGCCATTACGTACACGGTAAAACATCACCCCTGTAAGCGAAAGTGTCCAAAGCCCGCCAGGCACCTCAATTCGTCGCCAGCCGAAGTCAACATTTGGGCCTCACTAATGGCACCTTACGGCAAATTTCAAAAGTTGATCTTCATTTGCGCGCCTATTAAATCCAAATAACACAGCAATTGAAGCCTTTGGACCATTTACGAGGTTGTCGAGTTGTTAATTGGATGTGGGATCGCCAAGAAGATTTGTCATCGAATTTGAACTTTTCCGATGAAGCCCATTTTTGGATAGATGAGTACGTAAATAAACAAATTTGTCATTTCTGGGGACCGAAAAACCCACACGATATTCAAGAAAAACCAATGCATTCCAAAAAAGTCGTATGGTGCTGAAGATGGGTTGGTGGCATCGCTGGCCCGTACTTTTTCAAACGTGAGGCTGAAGAGACAGCTGGCCGGCTATTTCTTTTCCAAAATTGAATGAATTGGGTCTAGACGATCTCTGGTTTCAAAATGATGTTGATATCGCCCACACAAGCCACCAATCAATCAATTAATTGTGTACGAAATTTGAAGATCGCATTATTTCGTTGAGAGGAGAAGTTGAATGGCCTCAAAGGTCATACGCTTTGACACCTTTAGACACCAGTGAGCCACTCTACTGTTAACCATTATCCGTCACACTTTACGCCCACAATTTTTCCGTCATCCAAGACCTTGGCTAAACTATCTTTAATATGATGACGACTATATGCATAAGATGAAATCCACAAGTAGGTAATGGAAGCCGTTTAACTGAATGTTCCTCTGCCTTTAATGCCAAAGATGTCATTATGAACCTTCGCTAGCAACACAAGTTATTGTTTCAACACCATTTCGATAACTCAGATCTTCCACATGGAAAGGTCTACCAGCAATTTCAACGTCTATCTTTCCAACATCCTACTCTGCCCTTTTTATACCTGTTCACTACACAATATCGATTGATATCATCAGTTGCAATTTCTGCAATCGTCTTTGTCTGTCCTAGTTCCGGTCGCATCCGCTGCAAACCTGGTCACAGACATCTTTCTCCCACTGGAACAATTACAAGTTACTACCAGATATCAACAGAATGTACTCCAACCAACTTTGTAACCACAAACAGGAAACATTATGCGTACAACCATCATAAAGGCTTGCAAACCATAATAATCGCAAAACAATTTCCATGCCAATGCTCCGACTTACTTTATCCTTGTACAGCATTTCGTTACTCAGGTACGTGTACGGATACCACTTCCTTCCACCACAGCGTCGTCGTCCTAATAGGAAAGCATGGCAATCTTACTACGAGAGTGCAAACCAGCGAAACATGGGGTGAAAGCTGAATACTGTTGCCTGCTGTATGCCTACTATAAGCAAAACTCCAATGATGGGCATAAGTCCTTTCAAACAGAGCTTAACAACAAGGGGGCTACAGGAAGAATACAGAAAACGTCGTCGCATTCTCTCTGCGAATGGTTGTTCGCCAAAAAACTAGTACAAGTGGTACATGCCTCTTATACTTATCCTAGCCGGATCGGAACTCAGCAGTGAGGAAAACATAATTTCGGCTTCGCTAATAGAGGAAATCGTGCGAAAATGCTTAGCTCTGAGAAGGATTCTTCATGGGATATGCGCAATTAGGATTTTAACAACCCAGAAACAGTTGCAGATAGTTATGTTGGTTTGTGAAAATACAGTTTGGGGGTGAAATGGAAGGCAAACTAAATATGAGGGTAGGTAGCCGAAGTAGTATTTGCGGTTATGCGGTTGGCTTAGCGGTTAGATGAAAACATTTCCACTTTTGCTAATTAAAAAATCCTATGAAATGATCACACAGTATTTAAGTGGTAAAAGTTCCTTTATAACGAAAAGTGGCCACTAAAGTCCATGGTGTATGCCCTAATATAAATGGGAAAAGTAATACTTGTTACGGATGCCATACCATAGAGTGGTTGCCCTTTGTTGTTCACATACTCGTACATATGCGTGCTGCAATTTTAAACAGTGTTTGAAGAATAATAACGCCGAACTTTTCAACTTACATATATTAGGAAAGGAGAAAGTATTTCATTTTGACTACAATTGGAGAGTGATTTATAATGTAGACACATTCGTGCAAAGTACTTTTATGCCTAGCCTTCGCTAACTAGGTTCAGTCTTGGCACTTAGAGCACTAGCAAATGTCGGCTCAAATTCAAATTTGTTCGACAGTGGCAGTTTTTGACATCAAACGCTTTTGTATAACTCAAACTCATTTTGAAAATTGTTTATTGTCACATAAACGATCGACGGAGTCTTAGATTCGTCGCGTTGTAGGTATTTTGTACCATGAACATCCTAGATGATGGAAGGAAAACCACGAGTCAACGTACTGTGCATGTAAAAGGAACTGAAGACCCTGTAAGGAAAGTTTGGCGGACAATCTGAGATTATCAGTTCATTGTCGATCGCGAAAGCCTGGCCTTAGTTCGTCTGCTGTGTGGAAAATTTTTCGAAAAGCTTTGAGTCTACATATGCGGATGGAACTAAAACAACAAGACAGTGCCTAAAAGCCGTACTGAATGTGCAGTTGTGCAGTGGGAGGCGTGTGGCCAGGAAAACGAGCAGGACATGAACTTTGTTCCAAAATCAATGACGAATTGATCATCAGAAACATAGTGTCGATTGTTCCGCGTTTTTTAGGAGCACAAAATCTAGTTCAGTATGCATAACAAATGTCAAAAGTGAATAATCGACATTTGACGCCATTTGTTAAGTCTATGGCACTTTCCCTCTAATCGGCCACTTGTCCTAGCGGTATCAAAAATGGAACTGGTCCTCCAGGTTGTTGGGGGTTGTGCCGCCGAGGTGACTACCCGGCCATGGAAAAAAATACTAAAGTTCCGAAACACTTTACTTGGACTTGGAGAACTCCTGATCAATCAACCGTCAACCAGATTCACCACATTACAGTAAACGCAAGACACTTCTCCAGTATTATGGATATTCCAAGTAGACAACTTCGAATTCGGACCATTACCTTGTTGTAGCTAAGGTACGGTTGCGGATATGCCGAAAAGTTGAAGATATATTAATGCCTAGGAATTTCGATATTAGACGGCAACAATAACAAGAGATCGCCAAATTCTGCTCTAACCGAGTGGCTCTTGATCTCCGTCCACTGCCGCCAGCATTAATTATCAAGCATCGAAGACCAATGGCAATACTGTCAAAAAGCCATCGGAGATTCCGCTTCTGATGTGCTGAGCCGCCACAATGAAACCCCTGTTTGATGACTAATGCCAGCTAGGAAAGACGCGCATAAAGCGGCACTGTAAAGAATGATTAGAGCTGCTCACGCGTTCTATGAGCAGAAAAAGAGAGACGCACATTGGCTTCTCAGGCAGAAGAAGAAAGTGCATCAGAAGCGCTCCGTCGAGGAAATTCATAGATGCTACGCCAGGAATGAGTTCTGCAAGTCATACAAAAAGGCATAAAAAACATGCACGAACCTAACGTAGAGTCGCAGTCGAGGGTGAGGATTTGGAAATATCATTTCTGTAGACTATATAACGGCGATGACGAAACAAATACCACTATCCGGCACAACTTGGACGACGTACACCAACAATTCCGTCCACCCGATCTGGATGAAATGAAGATAGAAATGTTTAAGCTGTAGTCCAACAAGCTGCTAGAGCGGACGGCCGAGCTGCTGAACTCTTCAAAGCGGCGGGCGATGACTTGATGAGGAGCATGCATCAACTCACCTGTAAAATACCGTCGAACGAAAAGGTGCCCGATGAAAGAAACCCCAGTATGGTTTGTCTGATCCTCAAGAAAGGAGACCCCCTGAACTGCGCCAATTACAGAGGTATCAGTCTTCTTAACATCGCATACAAGATCTTGTCTGCCGTATTGTGTGAACGCCTGTAGCCATCCGTCAACGACCTGATAGGTCCATATCAGTATGGTCTAAGGCCAGGAAAGTCCACCATCGACCAAATATTCACACTACGGCAGATCTTGGAGCAGACCTATGAGCTTCAGATCGTTACACACCACCTATTCATCGATTTTAAGGCCGCGTATGACAGCATCTATAGAGACGAGCTTTACAGAGCAATGTCTAGTTTTGGCATCCCTGCCAAACTCGTCCGTCGATGCAGGATGACGATGGTGAATGTACGCTGCTCCATCAAGGTCGGTAAAGATCTCACCGAGACCTTTGATGTCCAGAAAGGATTTAGACAAGGCAATGCTAAGAATAGTGCAAAACTCACGAGCAAACACAAGAGGCACTATCTTTCAAAAGTCCGTCCAACTGCTCGCATACGCCGATGATATTGACATAATCGGGAGGCGTGATGTCAGTGGCGCTTTCGCGCGTACTGAGACGGAAGTGGCGAAAATGGGCTTAGCGGTCAATGAGGGCAAGACAAAGTATATGCTGTCAAGCAAAAAGGACAATCAACACCGACTTCTCGGGCAGAACGTCACTCTCGACAAATATAACTTTGAGGTAGTTAAGGACTTTGTCTACCTAGGCTCTGCTATAAATACAGACAATGACACCAGCGCTGAGATCAAGCGAAGGGCTAAGAAGGCAATTGACTTACCCACTCTCAATACGAGAATCAGACCTTAATAATCCCGGTCCTGCTCTATGGCGCCATGGACATTATCGAACATGAATGAGGGTGTTCTTGGTTGCTTCGAGAGAAAAATTCTTTGAGTGATTTTTGGTCGCGCCTGCATAGACGAAGAGTGGAGGAGGAGATATGAACATCGACGAACTCTATGGATTGTACCGCGACATTGACATCGCAGAAGAGTGAAGATTCAACGATTGTGATGGATGGGTCATGTAGTGAGGATGGACACCAGTGCTCCGGTCCGAAGTCTTTGAATCTGATCCGAGGGACAGCGCAGTAGAGCAAGACCAAGACTCAGGTGGCGCACGCAAATGGAAGGGGACCTCAGCCAACTTAGCGTGCGAATCTGGAGGAAGCTAGCAAAAGATAGTACTAGCTGGAGACGCTTGTTGATCGAGGTATAGGCCTACCCCGAACTGTAGCGCCACCTAAAGTAGGTAGGTAAGTAGGTAAGACTTTTTATTTTCGTGGGGTTCCATTGAAGTTCGATGCTTGTGTGAGCAACTCAGAAACGGATTGCTGCGATATTGGGTTGTCAGGATGGGCTTTTGCCAAACCTGCTTAGGTAGTCGTTTAAATAAAATAATAATATTTCTCATTAATTGAAGGTCTTGCTCTTTTCAATGTACGACGATCGTTAAAAAATAGCGAACAATCTTTTTTGTAAGGACTTTTTAAAAAGATGCCAATAGATGGACCACCCTTTAGAAAGATATAAATCTCAACGACATGCGGCTTCAGTATCATTGCGCCACGTGCCACACAGCAATGAATTTTCTACAAAATAAATTCAACGGCATGATTATTTCGTGTTTTGGCAATATCAACTAGCCACAAAAATCGTATGCTTAACCGTCATTCGATTTTATCGGGTTGGTCGCAGACGATTAATAGCTAATCTTTGCCAACAATAATATCGAGGCTGATTTATGCAGTCGAGTCGTCGACAATTGGGCCTTTTGAATATACGTCGCCCATTTGACCGATGAGGTATTCCATACATACGAATAATGAAACACTGTGGCGCTGTCAGTCCGGTATGGGCCATGGCGTAGCTGCCTGACACTCATTTGTGTTGCTCATGTTGTCATTTTAATCACATCTGAGCGGGGTCTACGGTTTATCGCCGAGTCCGAACGGCACTCCTTTCGGGAGTTTGCAATTGCCCGCCGAAAGGGTGATGGCGATTTGAAAAATTGTTGGTGATCCAGCCAGTAATCGAATCCAGACTGTCTGCGTGATAGTCAATGAGCTAACTATCGCTCCATCGCCATCGCCAATGAAATCCAATGCTCTCTTAAATAAGAAGAAATTTAGTTTGAAGTTCGAGTAATGGAAATCCCAGTATATCCCGTTTCCACTTAAGATATGGCAAAAATCTTTCATTTAAAAGTTTTTTGATCCCCCTTTAACCCACCAACCCATCAATGCCATTCCTCAGAAATTCCATTTTGATGGGAGCCTTTACCCTCATCATATCTGTCACACAATATTAACTATTGTAGAATCGATTTGTTAAGGTCTGCTAATTTCCTAACAAGACTAAAAACAATTTCCATTATCGACAGACAATTTTATTTAGTTCAACCGAGTGAACCATGTCGTCGTATCTTTTAAGACTTTTAAGAGGGATTTACAAACTTACCGAACCAAGACTCCCAACCTCAATAGTTATTAGATTTGCCTAAAAGCATGTCAATTCGGTGTGCTCTGTAACATTTTCGTGCATTCCCTATTCCTAGGATATGTCGAGGTAAAAGTTAGTATACGAGTACCTTCAATTATTCACACACGAATATCCTTGTATGCATCACAAACTCGACGCTGGATCATCCGTTTCTAATGCTGCAAATACTCGTACACATAGCTTTTATGCGAGAGAACTACCGACGGAGGTAGGGAGTGAGTGAAAAGAAGGCCAAAAATAAAACTCCTTGAAAGCATAATGATTTGTATGTTTTGTATGCGAAAGGAGTGTCCTATCTGCTAACTTGCAAAACCTATTTAGGTAATCCAAAACTATTCTGACAGTCAAATCAAAAATACAAATCACGTTTCATTCAAAATAATGTTTACCCTAATGGACGAAAGGGATGATCCAAATGAATGTGGCGATGATGCCAAGGCTGTTGGATGCTGGTACTGCGAAATTGACTAACCTGAGCGGAGCCCAATGGAGGTAAATTACTCGTACTCTCAATGGCAATGAAAGTTAAGCATTGTTTACGTGAGCATCCCTTATTTTGTAATTTGAACGGACCTAGTACCGAGGTCATCTGAATATTCATCCAGGCTCACTTATTTAAAGGTGAACAATTGCGTTTTGATAGCTTATGATCGGTCGGGGGTGTTAATTTCAGGGGTACGAGTAGTTTGTGTGATTTCACTGACTCATGGGGTCTTTCACCAGCCTTCTTTGCTGTCCCAATTTAGATGGCATGAAGCCGAAGGTTAGGAAATATTTATGGAAAAGCAAAAGAAGAAAAGATTTTCAATTTTCATAAACGAAAGATGTTTTTAATTTTGGCTATTTAATGAGCGGCTACATTGACCTCCAAAGAAGGATGTAGTTTACTTCATCAATTATTGCGAGTCCTTGCTGAACTTGATTACGCATTTAAACTGAAAGTAAGTCGTAAGGGACTTTATTTCTTCAGTAGATGATCATTTGAATGTGTATCTACTAGTTTTGTAGTCTTGAAAAGCCATGAAGATCCAGACTTATGAACATACCAAATTCGAAATTTGATCGATGATCGATGGCCAGTTGCGACGTGATGCGATAAAATCTTAGGACTATCCATATCTAAAACCCAAAGCCGGGCAGTCATCGACCAGCCCAATAGGCCAAACTGCTCAAAATATGGATCTGCAATACTATAATACCAAGACCGGCGAAAGTGAGCTGTGCTTTATTTTGATTTTGGTTAAAGAGAACTAACTGCAAACTGCGGGCCACAGACGACTTGCGACATCAACCACGCGTCTCGAGGAGACATCTACCAGTGCTGTTGTTATGTATTGGGTTGTGTAAAAAGTCCTGCGATTTATTGGAAGAAGTGTTTATTGTTCAGGAAATACAGACTTTGCTGAGGCACTTCGCTCTACACGTCTACTCACCACACACGATGATCAAATTTTGGCTGCAGTTAGCCCTGACAGCCGTTGGGCGACATGGAAGATCACTCAGCGGTTCGGTTCAGTCCATTCAACCTTTTCGCAGAGCCTGAAAAGGTTTGGAATGTCGAAAAAGGTGGATGTTGGGGTCCCTCACGAACTCACTGAAAAGGATAGCATAATGTTCTGTGAGTCTTCCTCGAGATTAAACTCGCTTGAGTCTTTCCTGAAAAGAATGGTTACTGGTGATCTAAAATGGGTGATTTAAAATAGAATTTGACATAAGGGGTCATGGTGCGCTCCTGGTGTAACAACGCAAACGGTCGGTAAAGAAAGTTTTTATTCAAAAGAGGTGAGATTGGCGAAGTGTTGTTTACTTCGAGTTGCTTCCACGCAATCAGACAATAAATTCAATTAAATATTGCTCTCAGCTGGATACTTTGAAGCAGGCAGTTGAAGAAAAAAGACCAGAGTTGGCAAACAGGAAAGGCGTAGTTGTCCATCATGCTAACGCTAGACCACACACAGCTTTAGTGACAAAACAAAAGGTGAATTCATTTGGCTGGAAAGTTACGCAGTACCCATTGTTCTTTCCAGAGCTTGAGCTTTTGAATACTTTTGAAGGCTTTCTTCCTTATTGGACGTCTCTCAACGCAACCAAGAGCACCTGCATCCATTTCTGATAATGTCCATGCCTCAGCGCCATAGAGCAGGACTGGGATTATTGAAATCGTATATAAGGAAAATTTTGCTTTTCTAGAAGCAGTGATTGGAGTTATTCCTTTGTTTGATCTCGTTGTCTGAGTTCATAGCGGAGCCTAGGTAGACAAAGTCCTTAACCACCTCAAAGTTATATCTCTCAAAGGTGACTTTCTGTCCGAGGCGTCAGTGTTGAGTGTCCTTTTTGCTTGACGGCATATACTTGGCCCTTCCCTCGTTGACCGCTAAACCAATTTTCCCCGCTTCCGTCTCAATACTCGCGAAGCCGCACTGACATGGATGTATCAGGTTGCTGACAAATGGTTTCAAGCGATCACACAATACGGCAGACAAGATCTTGTAAGCGATGTTAAGAAGACTCATGCCTCTGTAATTGGCGCACTTCAGAGGGTCTCCTTTCTTGAGAATCGGCTGTAGTTTCCTTCATCGCGCATATTTTCGTTCGACGATATTTTAGAGATGAGTTGATGCATGCTTTTCACCAAGTCATCGCCCGCCGCTTTGAGGAGTGCAGCAGCTAGGCCGTCCGCTCTAGCAGCTTTGTTGGACTTCAGCTAAGATATTACTATCTTCATTTCATCCAGATCGGGTGGACGGAATCGTTGGTCTTCATCGTCCAAGTTGAAAGGTTCATTCAGCCAGACAGCGGTATTTGTTTCGTCAGCGCCATTATACAGTCTAAAAAAATGACTTTCCAAATCCTCAGCCTCGACTGCGAATCTACTACGATGTTCTCGTGCTCGTCTATACAGGCTTCTGTTCGGGGCTTGTGTCCGTGGCAATTTCCAAACTTGGTAATTTCTTTTCTGGAGTAGTATCTCTTAATTTCCTCGACCGCGCGATTCTCATGCTCTTTCATTTTTCTCCTGAGGACCAGGTGTTCGTCTCCCCTCTTCTGCTCATACAGCTCATGAGCAGTTCTGGTCTGTTTTTGCAGTGCCGCATTGCTTGCTTTTTGCTTGGCTGCATATGCTTGCCGGTGTTCATCATCGAAACAGGGGCTACAACAAGGATCGGTAATCCATAATACATGAGAAGTATCTTGCGCCGATTGCAATGTGGTCAATCTGGTTGACGGTTGATTGAATAGGAGTTCTCCCCTTGTGAATATCGAAATGGGGGATTCACGTGGTAGCTACAACAATGTTTCGTAAACTAGGTTATCCTGAATTCGTTTTCGGAGGTGTTGTCTTGCAGGGTATATCTTCCAACAGTGGGTATCGCACTGCATAAAAAATCTTCGTTAGACTAAATGTTTCGCGTCGAATACCTACAAGGGTCTGGTTGGTTTGTAGCAGGGATCGAAATACCATGAGGCTAATTGCCGAGTAGGGTGCCATGAATCTACGCGTCTATATTGACACCATTTACATCCTATGCGGCGTTTGTTTGGTGAAAAATCGTTTACTAAAAAAGATCACTGTTCTTCTCGGCTGGATGGAGACTCTTTCAAATACGCCTGACTCTGCTCGGATAAGTCTACTTCGGCTTATGGTTTGCAGCCATCATCCGTTTCAAAAGAAATCGTTAATATTTACAATACACTAAAGTTTTGAATATTTTTCAATTCTAGTCTAAGACAGAGACCTCCTGTTGCTAATGCGTCCCTTGTGTCCAATAATAGCGGTTATGACCAGGTTTTGAACATGGAAAGGAATATAAAGGGGTATTTTGCGATGGCACCCTAAAGGGGGAGAACATGTCAGTTCACTTCTCGATAGAAAAAGTTACAGCTGCGAAAAAACACGCAATGAATTATTTTGAAGAATCGGTGATAGCCAAGCTGCACCTAAGATCTTACTGAATACTCCCAATACTATCCTTCTCAGATATTAGGAGAGTTTTTCGAACGTAGCCGGAAGGGTGAATTCATTGAATCTTGTTTGAGTTCCAACTCCAGGTCACAAACGAATGATGGGAAGTAAAATCGGCGGTAGTCTTCCCAGACAAGTCTCAAAGAGGAGTTTTTCAGGTCTTGGGTTAGGGCGGTCTGAGTAGTGGGTTTGGGCTATATGTTTCATATGAGTTCAACTGCAAATGGCATGTTTCTTCAGATTACGGCCAGCTCAAGTTAATGCTTTGCGATGTATCTGCTGCTGTCCCTCATTACTAAAGACTGTAGACTAGCAGTAGAATGTAAACGAGGCAACAAGACTAAACTTAGCACTCTAACGGGCTGGGAAAAAGTGATACAATATCCTGCGAAGCTGGTTGAAGAGTAGCAACACTGCGACATTATGTCCGAACTACGATTGCGTCATGAGGATGGTATCACAGCCGAATCGCTATGCGCTGACAGCAGAACATCAACAGATCTTCTATACCCTCATATGAGAAAGACATGGGAAGAAGGAAGACTACCGTCATCTTGGAAGAAAGGCATAGTAGCGAAGTTACCAAAAAAGGGCGACCTGAAAGAATGCAGCAACTGGAGACGAATAACTCTATTTAACTCCATATATAAGATACTTGCAACAATCATTCAAGGGAGACTTCAAAATAAAATCGAAGGAAATCTACGAGATGAAGAGGCCACATAGAAGCTGCGTAGACAAATCTAACTCACTGCGCATAATAGTTGAGCAGTCTATAGAATGGCGTACACCTCTATACCTGCTGTTCATCGATTTCCAGGAAGCCTTTGCCACCATCAAAAGAGTTGCAATATGGAGAGCACATGGTAAGAAAGGAGTACCCCAAAAAATAATTAACATCATCAGAGCAATGAACGAAGATTCGGATCCCGCGGTACTACATAATGGAATTATCAGTGACTCATTCACTACAAATACAGGAGTAAAACAAGGATACCCACTCTCACCTCAACTGTTCACAATTGTACTGGATGAAATTATGAGAGAAGTCTGCACGCAGAGACGTGGAATAACTTGGAGTCTCACACGACAAGGCCTTAAGGATCAACACCTTCAGCAGAGGAGACATTACCATCGAAGGAAACCCCATCGAATGAAACCCCGTCGAATATGTAGATAGCTTCTCCTGTCTTGGTAGTATAATAACAACAGACGACGGCGCAGAAGCAGACCTTGATAACAGACTTCGAAAAGCAAGAGCAACATTCGGCGAATTACGACCTATGCGGAGGAGTTCCCAGACTTCCAGGAACACGAAGCTTAAAATATTCAACTCATGTGTCAAGTCAATACTGATATATGGCAGCGAAACCTGGTTGATTTCCAACATCATCATACAGAAACTTCAGGTATCCATCAACAAATGTCGCTGTACCATATGTAGAATATTCTGGCCAAACATCATCGGCAACGTGGATCTGTTGGAAATGACAAGAGAGGAACCAATTGCGTTTTTTTTTTTTTTTAATAATTTGCGCGCGCACAAGGGATTATGTACCCTTAAAATGTTTGCACATAGCGCGGGCGAAGGAAATTTAGGAAGGGAGAAAAGAGAGGTACCGATGTACGTTGGTTTTAAATGTTTGAAGGTTGTAATGGCTAGGAAATAAAGAGCTCGGCAGGGCATTCCATGAGCGAGTTGTTCGGCTTAGGAAAGTATCACAATATTTCAGGGTGCGTCCGAAAGTGGGCTTGAGGGTGTTCTGATGAGCATTCATAGCGAGACGGGGGTTACGTTTGGAGGTTTGAAGGGGCGGAAAGCTACTAGCAATTTCTGAGGTGCACTGGTGGTGAAAATAGCGATAGAACAAGGTGAGACAGGAGACATTACGTCGGTGGTCGAGGGTGTCAATCGACTGTGTAATATAAGCATTACCTATTAGTTTTATCGCACGATTTTGAATCTTATCTTGTAGGCGTAAAGAAGTCTTGGGAGCACCTGACCAGATGTGAGCATTGTACTCCAGTTTTGGGCGGATGAAAGCCTTATATACTGAGGCCAGGTCAGAGGGGGTGAAATATTTCTTACATCGCTTGAGGAAACCTAGAAATTTCGCAGCATTTTTGGCGACTTCGAATATGTAGTCATTCCAGCGTAAGTTGTCATTGACACACATACCGAGAATGGAAAGTTTTTCGGTTTCAGCGATGCAAGTGTCATTAATGGATAGTGGCTGGGTATTGGAATTTCGCTTAAGCGACAGCGGACAGCATTGTGTTTTGGAAGCATTAAATTCCACTCTGTTGGTAGTTCCCCAATTGGTTATGCTGTTTATATCGGAATTTAATGAGCTTAACATACGCTGCCGTTCCCGTTCCACAGCCGAAGAGCAGGGACGTGATTTCGGAGCGAACATGAAAAGCAGAGAGTACTGCCGTCAGCAAAGGAGTAAATTGGATTAGAAGTAGCAGACAAGAGATCATTGGTGAAAATTAAAAAGAGTGTCGGAGACAGAACGGAGCCCTGGGGCACACCAGCACATCAGACTTGAAACCATCCAAGACAACATGAATTGAACGTTCCGAAAGGAAATTTCTAATCCATTGAAGAAGAGAGTCATCGATCCCAATTGCATGCATTTTCGACCAAAGAGCCTGCTGCCAAACTCTGTCAAATGCCTTAAAAATATCAAGTGCAACTATCTTGCTTTCGCTAGATTGATTTAAACTTTGATTCCACTTTTCGGTGAGACATGCCATCAAATCACCAGTGGACCTGTTGCTACGGAAACCGTACTGCCGGTCATTAAGAAGTTTTCGTGTTTCGAGATATTTCATGAGCTGACGATTTATCAGCGTTTCCATGACCTTGGAAAGAAGGGACGTAAGTGCAATGGGTCTGTAAGAGGAGAGAGAAGAAGATTCGCCTTTTTTTTATGGACGGGCTGGACAAATGCTGTTTTCCATCTGCTCGGAAAGAGTCCTAAAGAGTAGGATTGATGGAAAAGCTTACGCAGTGGTTTTGCCAGCGTAGAAGAACACCTCTTGAGAAGAAGGGGAGATATACCATCTGGACCAGCGGATGTGTGCGTTAAGATCTTTAAGTACTCTTGCTACTACACGAGTACGAAAGTGGATTCGTCCCATTGAACATTCGACGCACTCAAGTGTAGGCGGAGACAAAGCACAATCTGGACGCGTCAACGCTTCCGCAAAGTATGCAGTAAGCAGATTGGCTTTGTCCAAAAAACTGACAGCTGGAATGTCATTGTGAATGAGCGTTGGGATGGAGAATGTAGCAGTTTTCGTAATGTTTTTGACGAACGACCAACAATTTTTACTACTGGGACATTGTAGTATTTTTTGCCCCAGTTTTTGATCGTATAGAAACTTCACACGCTTAAGAAAGGCGTTGCGCAGTCATTCTTGGCTCGTTTGAATTTTTTCCGGTTTTCCTCTGTGGGGTTGGTCTTATAGAATCGAAAAAACATTTCTCTCAACCTGACAGCTTCCTTACAGCTCGAGTCGTACCGCGCCTTTTCCTTTGGTCTGATACTATTTATCCGGTGAGGGATGAAGGATCTCATTCCAAAGAGAATAGTGTCGTCGTTAAAATTCCTAAAGAAGGTGTTAAGTCCGCTCCAATTGGCTTTCTCGTATTGCCATACTGTTCTTTTAGGAACTTCTCCTCTAACTGTGTGGTCAGTGTACGAGAATTTAGCTGATTTGACACAATGGTACGACGAGCCTAGAGGTGAGAGCACATCAACAGTGTACTTATCAGGGTGGAAGGTTAGAAACAAGTCCGCAGTTTTGGCGGTATGTCTATCAACGTTTGGGATTCGTGTGGGCTCATTTACAAGCTGGGTCAAATTGTTTTCCGCAGCGAAGATCTCAACACACCGTCCTTCGGGTGTTGTCTGTCCAGAATGTCAAAGACACCCAGAATTGTGTATATTGAAATCGCCCGTTATAACGATTTCAGTATGAGGATCCAAGGATACAATTCTTTGTATGGAGTCGGACAGCGCATCAAACTCGTTAAAGGTCGAATTGATGTCTAGTTTGGGGCTTCTGTTAATAAAGCAGTAGTGGATAATTTGCTTACGGAGATGGAATTTTAACCACATGAAATTGAATTCCGGATTGGAACAAGGACTACATTGTGGTGGAGTCTGGTAAGCTACATCACTACGCACATAGATGGCGAGGCCGCTGTGAGAGAAGAATAATGGCACTAGTTCGTAGCCAGCTAGCTTCAGATCAGATTGATCTGAGAGGTGTGGGCAGGGGTCTACCTGTGCTTCATTTAGTACCAAAACAGCTGGTCTGTATTTACAGACGTGGACGTACGCAGAAAAATGATTACTTTTTAGCCCGCGAATATTTGCTATGTCCACTCTGAATTTCTCAGCCATTACAAGAAAAAAACAAAAAAAACACAAACACCGACGTTGCTAAGCGAGGCTGCGAAGTGAGAACCTTGTCGTTGGTTTACCGAAACAAATTGTTGTAGGTGTTACGCCCTTACAACAATATGTCATTCGCAACCTGCCATCCATCGGTTGTTACATACACTCAGTATAACCATTCCGTTTAACAGCAACGGCAGTGACCAAGTGCAAGCAACAGCACTCCGACCGGGTGCAGGGATAGAGGATGCCGGTACTAAATATGTATGTATATATTTTTTTTTTCACGACTGCACAGCACAAGTGTATTTTTTTTTTTTTTTGTCACGGCGGCGATTTAAATGACGTGCGTGCCCGACGGAGGTCAACTCGGTGATACAAATCAAGAGACGTAAATGGAAATGGATCGGACAACCCATCAGGAAAAAAGCCGATATCATTACCCTCAAGGTGTAAAAGATCCAGATTCCGTCCCATGAACACCTGGAGACGATCTATACTCCTGGTACTAGGAAAACTCAACCTCACTTCGAACAGTGTAAAGATAACTGCAACCAACCGAGTAGGACACAAAAAAAAACAAAGCGATTGCGTCATTCTACAGGTAATCGGCGCTAATTTGGTGAGTGCAAGTATTGATTAACTGAACAACTTAGACATCTTCCTACGAAACGCTGAGAAATTTTTTTAAAAGTAATATCCAAGGAGTAGGTATCTTTGGTGGAACAATCGGAAAATATAGCCTGCACAACACCACCTCCGATAACGGATTCAGGCTAATCGACTTTGCGGCGGGGCGAAACATTGTCGTGGCTAGCACGCGGTTCCCACATCTCGACATACACAAGGGGACTTGGAGAACTCCTGATCAATCAACAGTCAACCAGATTGATCACATTGCGATCGACGCAAGACACTCCTCCAGCATTATGGATGTCCGTACGTTCCGAGGAGCCAACATCGACTCGGACCATTACCTTGTTGTAGCCAAGGTACGGTTGCGGATATCCCAAACTACGCCAAGACAAACTAATGCTGTGAGAAAATTCGACGTCAGACGGCTACAATCGCAAGAGATCGCCAAGTCCTTTTTCGATTGAGTGTCTCTTAATCTCTTAAGAGGTCCCATGACGCCGGCATCAAGCATCGAAGACCATTGGAAACACTGCCAAAACGCCATCAGAGATGCCGCTTCTGACTCTGGAAGTTTTACCAAAGGGTAAAATAACATGCCACGGAAACAAACCCCGAACCGAAGCCTGTAGAGATGAACAAGGGAACATCGTAGTAGAATCGCAGTCGATGCTGAGGATTTGGAAAGATCATTTCTGCAGACTGTATAACGGTGATGACGGACCAAATATCGCTGTCAGGCAGAACCAACCGAATCAACCTTTCAACCTGGACGATGATGACCAACAATTCCGTCCACCCGACCTGGATGAAGTGAAGATAGCCATATCGAAGCTTAAGTCCAACAAAGCTGCTGGAGTGGATGGCCTGAATGCCGAGCTCTTCAAAGCGGCAGGCGATGACTTGGTAAGGAGCATACACCAACTCATCTGTAAAATATGGTCGGACGAAAGTATGCCCGATGAATGGAACCTCAGCATTGTTTGTTCAATTCTCAAGAAAGGAGACCCTCTGAACTGCGCCAACTACAGAGGCATCAGCCTCCTTAACATCGCATATAAGATCTTATCTGCCGTATTGTGTGAACGCCTGAAGCCGTTCGTCAACAACCTGATAGGTCCATATCAGTGTGGCTTCAGGCCAGGAAAGTCCACCATCGACCAGATATTCACACTACGCCAGATCTTGGAGAAGACCCATGAGCTTCAGATCGATACCCACCACCTATTCATCGATTTTAAGGCCGCGTATGACAGCATCTATAGAGACGAGCTATATAGAGCAATGTCTAGTTTTGGCATCCCTGCCAAACTCGTCCGTCTGTGCTGGATGACGATGGAGAATGCACGCTGCTCCATCAAGGTCGGTAAAGATCTCACCGAGACCTTTGATGTCCAGAAAGGATTTAGACAAGGCGATGCGCTGTCATGCGATTTTTTCAACATCGTACTTGAAAGAATAGTGCAAAACTCACGAGCGAACACAAGAGGCACTATCTTTCAAAAGTCCGTTCAACTACTCGCATAAGGACTTTGTCTAACATCAAAAATGGATGAGGGTGTTCTCGGTTGCTTCGAGAGAAAAATTCTTCGGGCGATCTTCGGTCCTGTCTGCATTGACGGTGAGTGGAGGAGGAGATACAACGGCGAACTGAAGAGTGAGGATGCAAAGACTGAGATTGCTGGGTCATGTAGAGCGCATGGACACCAATGCTCCGGTCCGAAAAGTCTTCGAATCTCCCGAGGGACAGCGCAGTAGAGGAAGCCCAAGACTCAGGTGACGCACGCAAGTGGAAGAGGACCTCAGCTAACTTAGCGTGCGAAACTGGAGACAGCTAGCCAGGGATCGAGCTGGCTGGAGAAGCTTGTTGAATGAGGCCCAGGTCCACCCCGGACTGTAGCGCCACCTAAAGTAAGTATCCAAGGAAAACTTAGACTATTTCGTTATCTGAGTAGTCTATTCTGAATATTTAAGGATTTATTTCTTCCAAATAGAACTCTCAATGCCTCAATCAATTGCTTATCTGAGAATAAGTTTCATGACACTCATGACACAGTAACTTTAATAACATTTTAATTGCAATGTTATTGAATCAGAAATTGCTGAATTAAAGCGTTATATGCAAATCAATCAATTTCAGGAGTTTTCTCACGGATTTGCCATCGCAAATAGATGACCAGTTCAGCAACAAGTGCTCTGCTGAATCTATCCAATTTAATTGCTTTCTTCACGGATCGATGCTAAGTACTTACTGAAAAACTGAAAAAAAAAAAGATTTTCTTCTAGATATTGCAAACATTTTGCACTGAATTTTCATCTACGATTTCCTAGACAATCAAGTATAGTAGTTAGTCTGACAGCACTCGTATCTGGTAGGAAATCGTTAGATAGATTACAATAGATGCATTGTTGTAGGGGCATAAACTCTCCGTTTTGTTGTTTTTTTTTCTGTTGCAACCCAACTAGTTACGTTTCATCTTAACGCATTACAAGTAGTATCTAACTAAAGGTTTAATTGGCGTAGGGTATTTAATTTATTGCTAATGGAGGCACTACACCGATGCCGATCGTATCATCGCTCCGACTTACCGGCCTACGAATATAAAAAAATAAAAAAATTTAAAAAAATCAAACGTTTGATAAGAGGTAAAATTAAAATTCAATTATCGATAAAAATTGCTTTGCTGCTATTGTTGTGAACATCTAAGCCTTTCAATTCAGACTGACAATAGCACAAAAGAATCAATTACGGCGGACGTACACGAGTATACTCGTATCTGCGAACTCTCAAGAAGACTATAAAAGCCTATTCCATTTCTTTATACACTGATAACTGTTCGTATCTATTGTGTCGTATTCGCATATTCGTATACAAAAATTCGAAATGAAGATAGTCATTCAGACAATTCAAGTGTTACTATTGGTAATAGCAGTAACGACAGTTACTAGTGTAAAGCCACGTCGGGATGAATCCGTAAGTGTTGTGTTTTTTTTATGATAAAATTCGTATTTCGATTGATTTGGCTTGTGTCCAATGTAGTATCCGCCTAAAGATTACCTGGACAGCTTGAAGATAGTACATGAAGTTTGCAAGGAAAAAACTGGCGCAACTGAAGGTAGTCTTTCACTTATTGTGTTTGGTATTTGTTGTGAATTTTTGATCTTTTTTAAGAGAATATCAGGGAATTTGGTGATGGAGAAATTTTTGAAGATGATGATCTTAAGTGCTATATGAACTGTCTCTTCCACGAACTAAATATCGTCGATGATGATGGTGAAATGCATTATGATAAATTGAAACGATTCATGCCGGACAGTATGAAGGATAAGGCTATGCCGATGTTTGAAGAGTGCGTTGATCCAGTTGGTGAGACACAGTGTGATAGAGCATTCTGGCTACACAGCTGCTGGAAGAATGTCGATCCTGTGGTAAGTAGTAGCACAGACGATCAGAATCTATTAATTCAAGTGTTGTATTTGTTTCAGCATTACTTCCTTCCATAAGCAGTTGTAATGTTAATGTATGGACGTGTTCAAATGTGGATTCGACCACCTCATGTGTAGCTAACTTAATAAAGGTTTTGGGTTATCGTGCAAGCAACATGGATATTTGATGTTGTTAAACAATATTTAGAAAAGTATGAGTGGCAAGTGGCAATGTTAGGACTCTCTGTAGAGTAACAAAATAATTTTACTTTTACTTGGCTCGTCCTCCAAAATATGACCACACTTGAATTGCAAAATTTGAAGCAACGGAAGCTCTTTTGAGAGAACTCCTGAGGAAGGTTGGCATCTTGGTGATATTGTCGGCCCATTGGAGTAGTTATAGTGACTTTAGAAACCTAATTAGGCTTAAAGTGACTCTAATAGACTCAGCTGGCATAGAACCATTGAGCACTTTGTCCAAGGATAATTTGTATTAAGAACCTTTACATATAAATGCACTTTCCCACCATTGGAAATGTACAGCACTGAGACAAGAAGAGAGAAAGGAGACCCTCTGAACTGATCCAACTACAGAGGCATCAGTCTCCTTAACATCGCCTACAAGATCCTATCTTCTGTATTGTGTGGACGCCTGAAGCCATTCGTCAACAACATTATAGGTCCATATCAGAGTGGCTCCAAGCCAGGAAAGTCCACCATCGACCAAATATTCACACTACGGCAGATCTTGGAGAAGAACCATGAGCTTCAGATCAATACACACCACCTATTCATCGATTTTAAGGCCGCGTATGACAGCATCTATAGAGACGAGCTAAATAGAGCAATGTCTAGTTTCGGCATCCCTGCCAAACTCGTTCGTCTATGCAGGATGACGATGGAGAATGCACGCTGCTCCATCAAGGTGGGTAAAGATCTCACCGAGACCTTTGATGTCCGGAAAGGATTTAGACAAGGCGACTAGACTAGACTTGACTAGAAAGAATAGTGCAAAACTCACGAGCAAACACAAGAGGCACTATCTTTCAAAAGTCCGTTCAACTACTCGCATAAGGACTTTGTCTAACTAGGCTCCGCTATAAGTACAGACAACGAAACCAGCGCTGAGATCAAATGAAGAATTACTCTTGTCAATCGCTGCTTCTTTGGGCTAAGAAGGCACTTGAGTAGCAAAGCCCTGTCTCGGACAACAAAAGTCACCCTTTATAAGACCTTAATAATCCCGGTCCTGCTCTATGGCGCAGAAGCATGGACATTATCAAAAATGGATGAGGATGCTCTTGACTGCTTCGAGAACAAAATTCTTCGGGTGATTTTCGGTCCCGGCTGCATTGACGGTGAGTAGAGGAGAGGATACTAGGACAAACTGTATATACTATACAGCGACATCGACCTAGCCAGAAGAGTGAAGATCCAAAGACTGAGATGGCTGGGTCGTGTGGAGCGTATGGACACCAATGCTCCGGTCCGAAAAGTCTTCTAATCCGCTCCCGAGGGACAGCGCACTAGAGGAAGGCTAAAACTCAGGTGGCGAACGCAAGTGGTAAGCGATCTCAGCCAACTTAGCGTGCGAAACTGGAGGCAGATAGCCAGGAATCGAGCTGGAGACGCTTGTTTACTGAGGCCCAGGACCACCCCGGACTCTAGCGCCACTAAGAAAAGAAGGAAGAGACAAGAAGAGCCTTGGATTATGACGGCTTTAATGTTGTCGACCCAGCAAATGTTCTAAGGACAATGAATTTTGCTCTTCCACACGGAAAGTTAGAATGCTTATTAGACCACGCGCAATGGAACAACTTGCGAAGGCGCTCGGATGGGCCGGAAAAAAGGGCATGAGCAACTACAACATCTACTACGGCGACTGCTACAAAGAAGGAGGATGACATCTAAAGATTTCTGCATATACCTATAGAAGAGTGTCTGACTGCAATCCGCATCAAGTTAGGAAATATAAGCCTGATTTCCGTTCATGGTGGTACAGAAAAATGTCTATCAAAGAACCAGCTAGTTCCTACATGATTGGTTTTAAGGCTCCACTACGGATAAAAGCTACTCGTGAGCTCTATGAGCAGAAAACAAGGAAACTGCACTGACCGATCAGAAAAAAGTAAAAAAGAGCGCACGAACCACGTGGTTGAGTTGATAGAAAAATATTTCTGCAGAAACTAAGAATGAAATGTAAAGACAAAGCTTTGATACAAGGCCAGACGGAAGCCTGTAACGATGATCACGTAAAGCTAGAAGTAGGTGCTGGTGATAAAAATCCCACTGCCAGATTGAATAATTTTGGCAGTACCATTGTCAGTCCACACCAAGATTTAAAACACGGCACCCTGGTAGTCGGGCCCACAGACTTTCGCCCGGGTCTGGCTTTAGTCCGGGCCTGACTTGTCAATAGTGGGGCATCACGGTGCTGTGGTTTAAACCTCTGATCCTTTTCTGTGTTAATTGTTAACCGCTTACACTATTTTTAGCGCTAAATACCTGGATTCAAAATGTAGTTGGAAGCTAGACTTCGAGCATACAGATAATCTTGTGGATCAACCAATTTTAAATGACATACAAGTGTCAAACCACTCAAGTTCAAGATACACTTCATGGAAATGATCGCAATAAATAGCACTACCCCACTGGGCACCACGTCTGCAACACAATTGAGTGATCCCAGAGTAAGCAGAGGTGCTTGTGTCAGAGCCCGACGGATTCCTGGGGCAGGCAAAACGAAGTTTCCAAAATATTTTCCTAAGCCTCGGTTTGCAAGTTGGAACGTCGGATCGATGACCTGAAAAAGTTTAGAACTGGAAGCGATTATGCGTCGCAGAACTCTTCAAATCCTGTGCGTACAGGAAATAAAGCGCGTTTTCTAGATTTAAAAACTAAGGCATTTAAGATGTTCTACCATGGAACGGTCAATGGACGAAACGGTGTTGCTATCGTTGTTGCAGCGGATCTTCTCAGCAATATCGTTGGTATTTTGAAAATATGCGACCGCTTAATGAGTGTAAAACTCGTCATACACAATGAAACGTGGAACATTGTCAACGCGTACGCTCCACAAAACGGATGCGATCAATCGGAAAAAGATAAATTATGGTCAGAGTTCGATAATTTGCTTAGAAATATACCTATCGGTGAGATGCTCTCCGTAGGAGGAGATTTAAATGGCCACATCGGAGAAACAAATGTTGATTCCGAGGACTGCCACGGTGGTGAATGCTTTGAAACCAGAAATTCACCTGGCGAAGATATTCTCGTAGCGTGTAGGGTTTACGGCTTAACCGTCTTAAATTATTAAACATCAACGATATCTTATCACCTATAGCAGCGAAGGCCACGAAACGCAAAAAGATTATCACCTCTGCAAAATGTCGATGAGAAACCGTGTTAAGGACTGTAAAGTAATACTTGGAGAATCGCTAGTAAGCCAACACCGTCTGCTCATTACAGAATTCTTCACAGCGGAACCACCGAAAACACGGGCATCGTTTGGAAAGCCAAAAATCCGGTGGTATAATCTATCGAAGGAACGAAGCGCAAGATTTATCGCACTGGCTAAAGAAATACTTCAAAATATAAATGGTATAGCAGACTCAATTAGCCCGCAAGAAATGTGGAACAGCATGCGCGAGGAATGCATAACACTTGCCAAGTCCCATCTGGCGACTATATCGGGATACCATCACGTCGACAAGGAAACATGGTGGTGGAATGACGAAACCAAACGAGCTGTGGCCGACAAAAAGAATGCATTCCAAATGTGGACAAAATGCGATCGGAGTGATGATATCGAAAACGCTCGACTGGCTCTTGAATATGAGCGTCTTAAAAAGATCGCAAAGAAAGCCCTGGTTCGAACTCGAGCGGCAGCAGCCAGGAGTTGGAACAAATATCCCCACGATCGGCAGATAGAAGACAAGCTATACAGCAAGGTCAAACGTCGTACAATACTTAAGTGCCAAATATTTTTAAGCTCGCTGCTCAGAGGCGAAAAAATTCAATGGAAATAACCTCGCCGAAATACATCAAAAATGCAGACGGTCGCTTACTAACAAATCGAAAGGCAATTTGTGACCGGTGGCTTGAATACTGCAAGGAGTTGCTTAGCAAACAGTTTCCACGTGATATCGTGCCGACAGCTGGTCTATTCGAGGAGAAAGTTTCGGACACACCGGACTAACTGGTTAGGCTTCTAAATTGAGGCTCACGTTCACACCCAACTGTAGCCCGACCTAAATGAATAACTAAGTAAATAAGACGGTGAATTTTCATTTTGGAAGGAAACATTTTGAGTGTCAAGCCCGATTAGACTCAGTTTAAGACACTTTAAGCATGAACCTGGCATTTTTTTTCATTTTTTAAAAAAAGGAGAATGTGCAGCTTCCATTTAAAGTGAGTAGGAATATGATAAGTAACGAAGGAAGTTTTGCTGACTGCATAAGACATAAGACTTCATGCGTTTCTGCAAGATATTAGGTCTGAATTGACAAGTTAACTATAATTCAATGATTGAGGGACACAAATTGGCGAAAAGTTGATAACATATCATTTAACGGGTACCGGAAGCTTCCTGTCAGCAAACATTCCTTGTCAAAATATTCCTTCCGGATCCAATCAAGTCTCTTCGAAAGAAGGACCTTTACAGCCTTTCGACGAAAAAATTTCGAAAATTATAAAATCACCATATGTGCATGATCCTACTCAACTAACAAACATGTGCACACTTACAGCTCACGAGCAAAAGTCTGTAGATAAAAGTGGAAGGACAAAAAAACGAACCTCAACCCACCAGATGTCTCTATAAGTTAAGGGCTCTATTAATCATCTCAACGTTCTATTCTCATTATTTCATCCCCTTATCAAGCTGTCAACTCATCTCCCATAAAGAAGACGACAAACACACAAATGAAAGAAAATTAAAAAAAATGAGAAAAGAAAAAAAAAATTATGGAATCAAACGAGAGAATAGATACATAGATAGATACATACGCTCTGCCACGAAGAAAACAGAGGTAGAGCTAGGAATGAGACCAAAAGGATGAAAACACTATCCTACTTCCTACTACGTTTTCCATAATACTCCTAGTCTTTAGCATAATAATTTTTTTTTATTTTTTTTTTGTTTATTTTTTACAATTTTACTCGTATACCATTTCCAGCATCGTCCTGGCTTATTTCTGCATGAGGAAAATTGGAATGAATTCAGTCGCTTGGTTGGATCTGGTTCTAGTGCTTCTGATGTTGATGATGATACCATGACGTTGATGGAAACTAAGCTCAATGTGCATTCCCGTCCGTTCTGATTGTTGGATACAATCATGTGGAACATTGGGGCCAACTACCAACGAACTACTACTACCTATACACACTACGGATTCTGGTCGTTGATAAAACTTTCTCCTTATTCTATGTTCCTCGTCGTCATCGCCATTGGTCTTAGTTGTTTGCAATTTTGTAATAAGTCTGGACGAAGGAGCAATTTATCATAAGAGCCTGCAGAAAAAAGAGGTAAATTTACTTAAAAAAAAAAAAAAAAAAACAATATTCTAGAATATTGCTGAGTAATTGAGGGTGAAGGAGTCTTTACCCACCTACCGCCAAACAACTATTGCACAATCTAACTCGGTTTACGTCCAGTTTTTCTCAGTCTCAGTCTTAGTCTCAGTTAAGGTTCGAGAGCATTTCGGTAAAGTTTCATGCAATCTACAACAATTGCTTTTTCTATTCTATGCGATGCAAAAAATCAAAAGAAAAAGAAGAAAAATATGACATATTTCGTGGATGCATAGGCATTGATCAACGGTACTTGGATGATGGCTTACAAAATTGCAAAGCGAATCCGTGTATAAAAGTTAGATTGTGTAAAGGCAATCCACTTGATGATTTTTATTTTTTTTCCCACAAAGTATAAACCTTTTATAAAAGAGCAATTTCCGGTCCCCTTACATTCAAGAATTGAAAAATTGCTCATAGTGTAGAAGAGCATCATGAGGTTGTGAAAGCATTGTATGAAATCAATGCAGAATATGAAAGCCATTGTTAAGAAGAGGGACCTACATTACCATTCTTCCATGCAGTGGCACATCAAACCCACACAAATGGATAACTAACTTCAAAGTGGTGAGACACGACTTGGATTAAGAAGCATTTGCAATGAAGCAAACTCATATCCTAAGGTCCCCGACAACCATATCGGTTCCAGGAACAACAAAGCCTTTGGACTGCATAACATATCGAAAAGGTCACTCAAAGCGGGTGCGACCGTAAGTCCGTAGCAACGAAGAAAAGGTACCCAGAAGTGGGGTACCATCGAAACTCTAATATTTATATACCTTACCTTATACCTTACGAGAGATGCAGGTACTAATCATATATGACAGACTGTCTTCAGCAGCAGGGAAAAATGGAGCTCCCTCGAACCATCAATACGGCATCAGGAAAATGTGTTCTATCGTCAATGTAGTAGATACAGGAGCTTAGCAATGCAGAGACAAACATGGGGGTACTTACTTACCTAAGGTTGCGCTATAGTCGGGAGTGGACGTTGGGCCTAAGCCAACAAACATCTTCAACTTGCTTTATTTTACGTTAGGTTCACCCAGTTTCGCACGCTAAGTTGGCTAAGGTTCCCTTTCACTTACGTGCTCCACTTAAGTCGCGTTCTTCTTCTTCTACTGCGCTCTCACTATTTTTGACTTCTCATGTTTCGAGGTTTCACGAAGTTTTTCGAGGTTTCGCATTCAGAAGGATGTCGATAGTGATTATTCCTTCTAACACATAGACTGCCTAATGTCCGAGACATTTCGAAAGCTGCGGATAATCTGGTTTGCGCAGAACCTGTACACCTCATACCTTGGTCAACACGAAAGCCTTCTTTTAGTTCTTCTACTGTAAGTGCAGCCGCCAGAGAATCGAAGCGACTTTCCTGGACAGCAGGATCCTGATGGGATATCCACTGCCGCCAGTGGAGAAAGTTCGAGAAAGTTCTGAATGAAGAAGCGATGCCATTTTGCTGACTTAATCAACCGTGAGCACATCATGATTACTTGGCTTCCGATTTTATACTCTATGGTTTAAAGGCCTCAGGCTTGTGGTCTGTTAATCCAATCAATCTGTGACCCGCGCAAAAGCCTCACCCGTGGCAAACTCTAACTCAGGGATGTGATTAGCTTGAGTAATTACAACGATGTTGGCAGCAAATCTGACACTCTCATGCCTTCGTGCACTTTAAGTTGCAAAACTTTGGCATACAAGTACATTATGCTCCAAAGTAAAGGGCCCCGTATTGAGTTTGTTACTTTGCCAGTTCTCCCATAGCGCGCGTCCCCAGATGGTAAATTGGGGGACCCTGGGGTAATTATATAACATGCACGTGGCTGGTGGAAGTGTCAAATACCACTCACGGACCAAAAAACTAACAGAGGCTGATTCTGGTTAAGAAAGAAAAACAGAAGATGGAAAGCGAGAAGAAGAAATTAAAAATCTTGCCGCGGAGTATGAAAAAGCAGCCCCAAGTCGCCAATATACAAATACCTCAGCAACAAAGATAAAAATAATAATCCTTCAATGCCTCCTACGTCACGCGTTGGTTAACTTGGCGCTCGTGGTTAGGAATGCTGAAATACGTGATCTCCACCAGAAACCACCTTTGCGAAGGAACACTTGATCTCTCACCAGCGCCAGCGGTCGAATTCTTTGACGCGAACGGCACTCCAGAGTGCAGTATATGAGGGTTGTCTGAAAAGTTTCCGACCGAACAATGATACAAGACATTTTGTCTCAAAATTGTAACTCCTTGTAACTCTACACACTTCTCCCAGCGGAGCTCCCATTTCTCTAACCCATCCCAATAGTACTTGGCGTTTTTGTCCGCAAAATAATTGTTCACGAAGGTAATAGCCTCCTCATTTGACGAAAATCTCTGTCCTCCGAGCGCAGTTTTTAGATAAGGGAACAAAAAGAAGTCGCTTGGGGCTAGATCTGGTGAATAAGGCGGATGGTTAAGCAGTTCAAACCGTAATTCATGGATTTTCGTCATGGCAACCGCTGAGGTGTGAGACGGCGCGTTGTCTTGGTGAAACAGGTTTTTCTTTTTCTGCAAATGTGGCCGTTTTTACGCAATTTCCGCCTTGAGCTTGGAAAGTAATGATACGCAGTACGCTCCTGTAATGATTTTTCCTTTTTGAATGTAACTCCTTTACTTTCCCAAAAAACCGTCGCCATCACTTTCCCAGCCGAAAAAACAGTTTTTGCTTTTTTTGCAGCAGGCTCGCCCCTTGCAGTCCACTGTTTTGACTGAATTTCAGTTTCAGACGTATAATGGTGTATCCAAGTTTCATCTACAGTAATCAATCGGTGCCAAAACTCGGATTTATTGCGCCTAAACTGTGCCAACAGAGCGTTGGAAATGTTCTTTCGAACGAGTTTTTGGTCTAACGTAAGCAAACGCGGCACCCAACGTGCGGACAGCTTTCTCATGCCTAAATCTTGATTTAATATGTAACAAACACGTTCTTTGGACATTTTCATAACCTCTACTATCTCTCTCACTTTAATTCGGCGGTCGTCTAACACCATTTGGTGAACTTTAGCAATGTTGTCGTCGATGGTGGTGGACGTCCCGAACGTTCATCATCTCCCAAGCTCTTACGCTTAAATTACGACGTTTAAATTCAGCTGCCCAAAATTTTACTGTGGTAAATGATGGGGCAGAGTCTCCATACACAGTATGTCCCACTCATTTTTGATTTGCGTAGGCGTATTGCCTTTCAAAAACAAGAATTTAATAACAGCTCGATACTCAGTTTTTTCCATTTTCACAAAAAACACTCACATCGACTCACTAAAACGACTGTCAACTAAAATTTGCAGGTCCAAAATGACTGAAACTTCGGTAACTAAGTGTCAAAAGATGCACAACTAGCATTCACTAGCTTTTATTGACGAGTGCCGCTATCTTTACGTTGCGGTCGGAAATTTTTCAGACAACCCTCGTATTCCTCAAACTCTCAACCCGCTGAAGCCAAGGGGAATACGATGGTCCATTTGGACCTTAAAATCGATTAACTCTTCGGCTTTTACAAAAATAAGGACGACATTAACGGGATAGCCTTATCAAGTTCGTTTTTAGAGAAGTCGAACTCGAAGTCTCACTCTTACACAGCAAAGCAAAGCTCAAGCGACATGTTCAGGCCGCCAACCTCCGTGTTGGAAAAGTTTCCCTACGAAGTAATAGTAGAAGTGCCGACAGTAAACGACAATTGAACTTGCCCGCGAAGCGGCAATGCCTGGATAGCAACACAATATCGTCGTCACCCGACGAACCGCAGGACTTCGATCATTATGTCGCAGAGCGCGAAGACAGTACCAAAAGTCTCGAAAACGTTATGCTGATAACCAAGACTTACTGCGTATAGCGTATAAAGAGGCACGGGCTTAACTTAAGTCGGTTTCAATAAAATCCATATTGACATGTTTGTGAACATCTATAACGCATGCCTTCTGGAAGGGGGTTTTCCAAATCTATAAAAATGTCAATGGTTGTTACTACTACCGAAAGGAAGCAAGTCATATGCAATATACTCCAGGCCGCCATCGAAGTCACTGGTAGACTCACGGAACATCATTTTGACTTCCGTAAGGCCCAATCTACCGTGGACGCAATTAGGCCAGTGACAGATAGAGGCCATACTGCCACAAAGGGTAAACGCGGGAAAGGGGAAAGGAAGAAGCAAAAGATATTGTGCAGCAGTACCACTCGATACATTTTACTCGGCAAACTGGTCATGTTCCAAAGATCAAATGTACCAAAGTATCTCCTTAATATGATCGAAAGTTACTTTACCAAAAGATTCAGAAGATGTGCCTCAAGGTTCGCTGCTAGGCGCCTTCTTGTGGAACGTAATGTATAATAAAGCCTTACGCCTTCCAGTTCCCAGGGAATAGTCTACGAGCTATAACAGATTTCGCCGATGGAATGGCTGTAGTTGTTGTTGCCAAGTACCTAGAAGAGATGGGGCAATACCGCAGTGAAACAGAAGCTATGGCTTAGAGCTGGCTCCGCAGCGCGAATTTAAAACTCGCAGACCATAAGACAGAAGCGGTGCTCAATAGAAGCACCGTATCACATTCAATTCGGTTATCAAATATCTAGGAGTGATGCTTGATGCTAGACTAACGCACAACCATCACCTCGCATATGCTTATGAAAAATCATCCAAAATCCTTAAGCGCGCTCTCAAGGCTTATGTCCAATATTGGCGGCCTGAGATAAAACAAAAGGACAACGCTGCCTGAGAGTAGAGGTTTCCATACAACCGTACGGTGCTCAAATATGGGCCGAGACGGTGGGAAAAACGTCATATATGAGAGGTTAAAAATGCTTGTACAATTTATGCGCATTAAAAATTAGCAGCGCTCTGTACTGCGCACTGTATCCAACGACGCGATACAAGTCATTTCTTCGATGCCCTTATCAATGTTCTCTCCAAAGAACTAAAAAGATTATGTAACGGTCGCCCATTCAAAGAGGCGAGAGAGAAACCTTACAAAAGAAGCTTGGCGAAAATAGTGGGATGAGTCTTAAAACAAGAAGGTGTACTGACCGAAAACACGATTAGGTAAAGTTTTACCTTATTCAGTTCATAAGGGGACATGGTTGTATTCGGGAATACCTGTTCAAGTGAAATCACAACTTATCTCCATACTGACCACGAAAGTTTGGGTGAGAATGCTGAGCACGATTTTCTTTCCAATGTCCACGATACGAAAGGTAACTTGAACTTCTCTACGAAAAGTTTCCTAAATGACCAACCCCGAAATATATCGTAAATAATATAATGAAGACAACTGGGATTTCGTATGTAAAACAGCAACTTGAGGGATGTACGTAGTGCATGATTGTAATGCAAGTTCATCAAACACCTTGTGAAGAAGCCAAACTCAACATTGCCCCTCTTGAAGTAATGCTTAGTGGTGCTTTCGCGAGGGAATAAGTGATTGATTGCTAAGGGACGTGGTTTTAGCCGGTTGGAATACTACATACCTCGGGCCATTGGTGCCTATGCAAGGTTTCTATCTTCGTTAGCCAGAAAAAAAAGAAGATAAAAGAAGAGGCCCAAGAACCGACTACTGCGGCATCCCAGCAGAGATACTACTCGTATAGTATCATCTCTGTCAGTGCAATTTTTTTATACTTCTTTTGTTTGAGAAATCTGTCACTACCCTTCCTTAGTGTAAGTATCCATTCTGGGCAAGGGTCTCTGAATGTATGAACAGCTGGCCGAAGTAAAGGTTTCTTTAACGTCGTCGAGCATTTTTACTTCACAATTTTTGTCTCCCATATTCATCTTCTCTTTCTCGAATGAATAGTGCAAAACTCTCACGCCCACAGGAAATGAGGGAGTCCCATTCTTTTTATTGCATCACACTGAAGTTCCGTTATTTTTAATATCCACTCCCGTCCCACACACTTTTAAAGTCTTATCCATTGTCTCAGACTTAGTGATCAGATTTCGAGATACTTACTCGTATTATCCTATCTGTACTTAGTGAATGTAAAATGTAGTTGTGTCTGAGAACATACTCGTGTGCGGTATACGTAGCTCAAATAAATGAAGTTTTGCAGAATTAAAGTGATGAAAAGGTCGAATTTGAAATAAACAAGTTAATTCCAAATAATATTCGTATCTATCGCAGTATTACATTGGAAATGCTTGAAACATTTTTGGAATTGAAATTCCAGCACATAACTCAACTGCAACAAAATTAAATCTGTTCTAAGTATGCCAATAAGACATGCTGTAAAATATTTTGACCGACAGTTAACCTAATACCACACAATCAGCTCCTATATCCTCCTTCAATTCTGGTACAGTGTGGTCACCCCCAAGTACACGGTATCTCATATGAGAGCAGCATTAGCATATCCCATACAACCAACAATATGAACACATCTCCATTGGTATATATCTCTGAAATATGGTTGCATCCTTAAGCTACCAAGAATCCAAAGGCAATCAAATGTCAAGAGGTTTCCTGATTGGCGGTACATGTGTAAACATTTCCGTCAACTGCAAGTGTAATAGGTGACATTGTTGATAAAGAAGACTTGACACATTGCTCCAAGGAATGCCATATTGTTTTGGTTAATACTCTGGTGTATGTGAATGTGCCTTTAGGCCTATTTCAGCACATTTAACTCACCTCTCCGACTAATGAAATCATGACATACGCACGTTTAGCATAAAACACACTTTTCGAAGGAATTAAGGTAAAGTCAAATTGATTTTTCGAAATATGTCTTAACAGATGGAAATTAAAGGAGTCACACTGGATATGTAAATTGTTGGCAGTGGGCTAGGAGTATGTAAACATTTCTCAGAACAAAAACCAATTAGTGTTGAGATGGTTTTTTGATATCAGGTATTGGGATTCATTCGGGAATGGGGCCAACTTGAAACAGCCTTAATTGTTCCTTTGTACTTGTACATCTTACAAATAAGGCATTTGCGCATGTTGGAAGCAACTTTTAGAAGTACAAGTTCGATTGGAAATATGACGGTGACATGTTGTTGTTTTCAATTAAAATGATTTGTGAGGTGAGAGAATATATGTAAGTTGATGCTATTGCCCCATTTATTGTACAGCACCAAGATTTACAATTTGCCTGCTTTGATATTAGGCACCCAAGAAGTGGGAAAATATACCCCCATCCTGCCATTGCTCTACATCACAGAAAGCCGTCGTTTTATGACATTTTTAGCTCAGCCGTTACCCTTTTGCAGATTTCTTATTCGCTTCTCAGATTTTTTGTCAACCTACAGGGAACTAACCGCTAACGGTAGTAAGGAGCATCGTAGCAAAGCACTGTTGCTGCGCTTATATTACGAGTACTTCGTCGCGGTAGCCACCAGATACTGCTCCCGAGCCACGTAGACTTGATTTGCTACAAGTTCTTGCAAAATAACCAATAACTACAGTACCTACCCTTGACTGAATCTCTAACGTACGCCTTAAGAAAACGTCAACAGAACACATGGCAGTTCATTAGGAATGTTTCTGAGGTCAACAGGATTTCAAGGCGCAGTTGTGATGCTAAAATAAAGATGTTCTCAAATGAACGCCTAATCGAAGGAGACAATCTGATATTCCTGGAGTGGGTTACTGGTTCCAGAGTAATGGGCTAAACACATTTTGCCACAAACTCTGGCAATTTCATTGACAGATATTTTGCCTGGCAACGTTGTTAGGTTGAAGATTGTCAGTTCACATGTTTGTTGTTTGTTTACAAAAAATTTACAGATTCGTTGAAAGGCATTGTCAGTCGAATTAAAAATGATTTTTTCATTCAAAATAATCGAAATGAAAAAAAAGATGCACTTGCGATTGCTTCAGCCGCGTACGTATTGGAAAGCAGTGAGAAGGCGTGTTTGGACGAAGGATTGGGTGGCCCGCTGTCAACAGGAGGGACTTTATGCAAAAGAGCTGAGGAGTCAGAACTGTATAGCAATTTTTTGCGTATGGATTCTAAACAATTCGATGATCTGCTAGCTTTGGTGACTCCACACATCCAAAAGCAAGAAACGAATATGAGCGCGAGCATTTCAGCGGCTTGTGTTGAGGCGTCGATACCTAGCTACGGGCGAACATTATCGGTCTATACAACATATAGTATGTTCCGTATTCCTGTGTCAACGATCTCATCCATCATTCCAGAAGTAATGATTCTGATTCTGGATGCAATCTACAAAGTTCTCGTCAATAAATATCTTCAAGTATTGCGTTCTACAACACTTCCTTTTGGTATGTCAAATATGAAAAACTATCTGACAATGAAAAAACTGTCAGACGTCATAAAAGTAGCACATCTGACAATAGCAAATGTGTCTGCAAATGTCCTAAACACCTGACAGTGGCATAATTGTGCGTTCAGACGATTACCAGATACCTGTAAATACCATTGTCAGTTGAGGATCTGACAATGTGTTTTCTGCAAATATTGTCAGACAAAATTGTAAGCTCAGACGGTTGTAAGACATTTGGGACTATTTTTACAGTGACAGTTCTGAAAATTTTGTAAGATCTGGCAATCGTCTGAGCATAGCTTAAGTCGTGATACTTTTCTAGAGGCATAGGACGTCAACAACACCTTTTCCACAATATGTTGCAACACATTTTAGCTCTTTCCCAGTGGTCTCAGATCCTCTTCGCGTAGCTATTCTGCTCGACGAGGTGAGTGGATTGCACTGCGCGGTTTATTTTGCGATAGGATTGTTCTTATGCCATAAAGTCAGACTATCCGGTCGTCCATCACCACTCCCTCCTCCGCATGGTAATGTCTTAAGGTACCAGACCCGTTCTGAAACTAAGCTGTTCAGTTGAGATGCAGATCAGCCAAAAATATTTAGAGCCTTCAAAAGACAATGTTGCTAAGCTTCCAACTATTACACCCGTAAAGTAGTACTGATTCTATTTTTGATCTTATCGGTTTTAGTTTTATTTTTGTGATAAGAACGTTGCTTTTCCAATCTATTTCCCACTTCGAGTAAGGTTTCTCCGTCGGCCGAGACGATGCTTCCTAAATATGAATAGTTTTCGAGTTTCTCGATCTGTTTTTCGGCAATGTTAAATAGAGCGTCGGAGTTTGATATGGTCAGGCCCTGTATTTTTGCAGCATTTCTATAGAGCCTAGCTTGGAAATTTAGTGCCATTTATTGGAGATCCATTAATTGATGTGTAGGGAGGCGTAGTACCGGGGTTTCGGTGAGATGTGATTGTCCACCACAAACCTTGGTTTCTTTTAGTTAGTGTTGCTCGAAGTACATCGCTGTTGACTACCAGGAATAACAACGATGAATGTCTACTATGGACCTTAAAGTCAGCCGACACCTCACGACGTAATAGTTACCACCCTCGTGGAAAGCCCGATACGAATTCTGGAATTTGTCACTGCGGCACACTCAATGGAATTTGGGACACTGACTCAAAAATTATTTAGGACCAATGCGAAATGTTGTCTCCAATTATGTTTTAAGCTTGTTCTCATTCGAAATCAGCCTACTGCTCTCAAAAATTTTCTCGGAATGTTGTTAAGAACTCCAACCAGCAGAAAGTTCTTTTGTGATGCCGTAAACATTACTCCTGTCACACCTGCTAGGTCACCGTGATGATGTTGCTCTCCAACTGATGTCGCTGTTATACGAGCCTTAAATGAAATACGCTCATCGATCCGCGACGAGGTGTCTGCTGATAACCATGAGCTACCTCATACAGGCAACTGTCCCAGATAAAAGAATAATTTTCACAGCATTCCAATGTCTTCATGCGTTGAGCTGTTTTTCAAATTATTATTATTACATCTGTGCAAGATAGTCCCGGACAATCTTTCGAAACCGCATGTCTTCAGGGGTACAGTAACGGTATAGACAGTGAAAAGACACTGGCAATACTTATAGATCTAAAGGGAGTGGTTTCGTACCGTTTCGGCCAGACCAAACTTATCTCTAAATGGCCAGTCAAGACAATCAACCAGAGCTCCACCACGACGAGCTCGACGTCAGATGAAATAGGTTGAAGCGGAAACAATACCATTTTCCCCCTTTGACAAGTATAAACATTACCGCCCTCGAAGAAATATCAGCTAACAGAGAAGGTGTACCCGCAACCACGACAACAGCGTTACAGCACTGCACTATGGCCAGAGCTAATAAATCCACTTGCCAGAAACGATTCAGGCTAAAGCCGCCTGCGGATCGAGCATGTATCGAGAGATAGACGAGATGATCGCTCTTAACAGGGTGCCGCACGACGTAGAGGTGACAACAAACTCTACAGAAAACGAAACCCTGATTTTGTACGACATAAATGAAACAATTTTTGAAAGTGCTGCACCGAGCTATGGGTGACTCGGGCACCTTTAACTAGCGATATACAGAAGAAAACATCGCTATTGAACTTATCCAAGAGCTATAGTCAAACAATGGTGAGATTTTTGGTTTAACAAAAAAAAAACAAGCAGACAGCTTTTGCGAAAAGTCTTTTTAGACCGAGGGCAGTCCTTTTTATTGCGAAAGAACTCAAATTTTCCCTCATTCCTGGCTTTATAACCAGGGACCCGGTGGCGGTACTAATCGAACGCCATAATAGCCAAGAACTGCATAAATTTGTATGTTCAGTTCCGCGAATACACGCAAGCACATCTAATCATCAACTGCGACGCTAACGCGCATAAGGCAGTCTGGGATACCAGTGATACAATTAAAAGAGGTGAGTCCCTTTCAGAATTTCTTTAGAGTAAACACTTTGCTATCTTACGAGTAAATAAGGGTTAAAAACCTACTTTCAGAAAATTCTTGAGAGAGAAAGTTTAAGACTTTACTCTCTCTTCTCCTTTTCTACAAAATATCGTGGAGGGCTGACACGTATCCGTTGCGGCATCTCTATCAGACCACATTATGTTGAAGATGAGATGCAACACCGAACACGCGCCAGTACGATGTAATAACAAACTAACGACCTGGAGAACATATCCCAAACATTAAACTGTCAAAGCAGACTTCCTGCCGCCGGCACCAGTTACAACAGCTTGCTTGTGCACCCATGCCAATACGCGTACCAGAAAGAAAAATCTACAGAAGGAGCGCTGCTAAAACTGACTGCAGAAATAAGAAGCTCCTTCCGGAAGAGTTGCACTCTGTGCGTTTCTGGACATAGAGGATGCTTTCCATAATACTGGATATGACTCCATATCAAAAGCTTTGCTCCGGAGAAAAATCGACCAATCGACCATAAACTGGATGAAAGCGATGCTAAAAAGCATCGTACGAATTTCGGCATCTGTATCAGCTGTAAGGGCCTGTCCACATGGAGGCTTACTGCCGACCATCCTGTGGTCTTTGGTCATAAGCGACCTGTTCAATAAATTAAACAACCGAGGCTACAATATAATTAGTTATGCTAATGACCTAGTCATTATCATAAGGCGCAGAGAAGCAAACCAAAGAAAGTCACTGGACGTATGCAAAATGCACTTAAGGTAGTCCTAGACTGGTGCACCAGGGAGAATCTCTCCATTAATCCAAACAAAGCCATCGTTGTTCCCTTCAATGGAAGAGAAACCCAAACCTAGATTGAGTTTCCATTACACAAGACAATCGTTTAGTACTTTGACGAGATCTGGCGGTAATCCTGGATAAATGGATAAATTGGAACTCTCGCTTAAACAATACAATTACTGATTCAACCAATGCTTTATGGGCCTACCGTCGCGTGTATGTTCATGGGGGATCCATCTAAGGGTAACTCACTTGATCTATAAAAAGATGGTGAGACCCATCATAACATATGCTTCTGTAATAAGGTGGACAAAAGCCACGTAAAAGATCGCTATTTCAAAGCTCAAAATGGTACAGCGTCTGCATGTCTGGGTATTTCAGCAACCTTTCGGACAGCTGCTATAGAAGGAAAAACATCGCGGTAATAGACGGCGCTCAAAAGACATCACGCTTCGATAACGTATTCTCCACAGAGATTTCCAGCAAAGCATCATGGGTCAGCAACAACCCACCAAACAGCTAAAACAGGATAAAGTGGTATACGGAGATTAAATACAAGCATATGAATTATTATCGAAAAGAGGCCTATCGTATTCAGACTGAACTACACAAAAATCCGCCAACTTTACCTACAACTCTGGTATCAAAGGCCCATATCTTTGAAAACAAATCTGTTATGGAAGAAACAAGACCTCACTATGATGGGTTCCTGGCTATGAGGGATTTGATAGTAATGAAAAGTCTGACAAAATGGCCAGAAAGAGCTCAAACACTCCCTTTAACGGACCTGAACCCTTTAACTGCTCCCCTAAAACAGCAGTCAATATAGACATAAATAGCTGAGAGCACTCGCAATGCATCTCATATTGGGAGGATACTTCAGGCTTAAGACAGGCCAAATGAGCCATCCTGCCGTTCATCAAAAGACCCAATAGATTTCCAAATCGGCGCTATTTCAGACACCACGGTTTGAGATATCATCTTAACAAAATAGGACTAGTCAAGTCTCCGGGGTGCCGACTCAATATCAAGCCCTCAACGGAATCAGATGGAATACCTTCTTAAGGGAACAACTTGACATCACTGAACGAAGGCATTCCCCTGCTGGTTGAGTTACTAACTTGATTCGGAAGGTAGAAGACCTACTAGCCTAACCACAGTTCAAACAAACCGGTACAAAAGATCTTTTAGGTTCAAAGTGCCTTGTCTTTCAATTGGCGATTCAAAAATCAAAAAAACACTTTAAATTTTAAATTTTAAATAAAAAACGCATGCCCGATAAATATCATAGAATCCCATCTTAGTCTTAAAGAAGGCAGACCCTCTGAACTGCGATAACTGTCAAAGCATAAGCCTATTAGCCCCTGAGATCTGCACTCAACTAAATAGCGAAAAGTACGAAAAAACACGAACTTCATACGTCATCCTCAACATTTTTCTTATTTTATGGTTTTGATCGAACTAGCTAGAGGAATATGCTGATTGCAGCCCAGGACTGCTCTAGTCTGTAAAATGTTACACGAATTATAAGGGACGGGACTATGCGATGAAATCGAGTAAAATTCAAGGGAAAGTGTACTTTCTAAGCCCAGATCAAACTTGTCTAGTCCATTCCCACCAAAATCTGATTTTATGCATTTTTCCCAAGCCTCGGCATCATCGGTTTGGTTTGCAGAATTTCAAAATAATCTAAAATTACGCCGAAAGTACCTATTTTGATATTTTCTATTGATATCCACTTTGTGACTACAACATTTCAATAATATTTTCATCAACTACAATCAGTTTCAGTCTTGCATAAGCATCTCTACTGGTTGGTCCCTATTTCCAAGTCTAATATTCCGGTTATCCAAATGACAACAATTTAAAGCCTTCCCAGCACCAAAGGTGTACCATCTAACACCTATAAATTCTAAGACCGAAAATTCCATTCTATCTCAATCTAAAACATCGTACAAAAGCAAAATGCCACAGGGAATAAATTTTAACACAGTAGCTATCGTTGGCTTGGCACTGCTCCTTCCACTCCCTGATGGACAACGTAACCGAAAATGATAAGGATACTTTTTATTTGCCCTAAGGGAAATAAGGGGAATGCTAATAAAACCATGAAATCTCTTTTTCGTCATTCAGCGCCTTCCGTTCATTACTTGTACTGGCTGAGAGTGTCGTCCCCAATGTCATCATCTCTAGGAATTGTAGAGTACATTACCATGTAATGGCAATAAAGTTCCGTCCAGAATCAGTACTTTGGAGCCACCCATATGTCCTGTGGAGAGCTAATGACCGCTTCTTAATTCGTCCCGGTAAATGGTGATTTCATTGAGTTTGTTGTCGCCGAGATAAATATTTTGACAAAAATGGTTTTACCGTTGTAATTTAATGAGGAAGAGATACCAAAGTACTCGCAACTCGGGACCGGGTAATTACATATCGTTAGGCTAAAGAAAATACTCGGTCTTTTCGTCGTTTGTGTTTTTTTTTTTAAAGCACAAAAAACTGGTGGAAAAATGGCCCACATGGTCTTTAAGGCAGCCTGGAGTGGTATAATTTGCAGATAAAATAAGCAGTCAAACATTTCTATCCGTTCTTTGATGTGTTACATAGGGTGGTCTGGTTTGAGATACAGATATTTTGGGATCTGATTCATTGGTTCATGTTTTGAAAAAATCTTATATGTGCGGGGGGGGGGGGGGGGGGGTTATCTTCAACACCTACTGAGTTACAGGGTGGATAGCGAAATTCGCACTGCATATGGGAAAGATGTGTCCGGGAGACTTAAGCCACATTAATAGAAAAAAAATATGACGGAGTAGTCAAGGTCCACGCCGTAGAGTTTCCGTGAAAACGACGCGTGGTAGCTAAAGTAACAAAAGTACCCCTCACACTGTATCGAATTCAATTGCCGAGTGTTGTGGGGGCAGTAATCGTCACGGGCAACACACCATGGCAAGCATGAAGTCATTCAGCACTGTCTTATTGCTGTTGGCATTAATATTAAGAGCTCCTGTGAAAATGAGGGGTACTTGCGTCAAGTCTTCGAATGTCATAGATGAAAGTTTTAATTCATTATAAAGTTTGGACTTTTAACCACGTTTTCGTACAGTTCGGGCGGTTTCTCGGCCATAACTCGAGTAATGTTGGTTTTAAATGCGTCTAGAGTTCGAGGATTATTCGCGTAAGCACGATCTTTTGCGTAGCCTAACAGGAAAAAATCTAACGGTGTCAAATCGCATGATCTTGGTGGCCAATTGACGTCGCCAAAACGTGAAATTACGCGATCAGGAAACTTCTCACGCAATAAAGATATAATAGATCGAGTTATGTGGCTTGTTGCCCCGTCTGTTGGAGCCACATATCGTCCAAGTCATCATCTTCAATCGCCGGTCAATAAAAAATCGGTTATCATTCAACCATATCGCTCCGAATTGACTATAACCGTCTGCCCATTGGCATCTTCGAAGAAATACAAACCAATGACACCTTTCGACCATAGAGCACACCAAACAGTCGCTTTGTATGGATACAATGGAATCTTTCGATCACTGGTGGGTTTTCAGACCCATATGCGGCAATTTGGTTTGTTTAAATACCCACAGAGTAAGAAATGTGCCTTATCACTGAAGAAAATGTTGTTCGAAAAATCGGTGCTTATTGTCTGTTGTTTCAACACCCAAGAAGCGTATCTACGGCGTTGTGAATGGTCAGCAGGCTTCAATTGTTGCGTATTTTGAACTTTATAAAAATGAAGATGCAAATCCAAATGCAAAATACGCCATAGTGAGGTGTACGACACATTCAATTGCTGCGAATGCCGGGAAATCGATAAATTCGGCTCATCAGCAACACTTGCATTTACAGCAGCAATATTTTCAACTGAGCGTACATTACAATGATTCGCAGGCCTTACGACATCAGCAACGCTTCCTATCTCTTCAAATTTGTTCACAATTTTACCGATTCCTTGCGTAATCGGTCGATCATGACGACCATAATCATCGCGTAATGCGCGAAAAGTGGCTACGCTTGAATCACCACATTTATAGTAGGTTTTAATAATTTTAACGCGTTGTTCGATTTTTAAACGATTCATTATTGTAAATGGCAAACATTCAACTAATATTTTGACACTTCAAATGACAGCTGAGTTTGACAGAAATACCAGTGTTACCAACTTGAAACTACAAAATGAATGAACCTGTATAATGAATACTGACCGAGTATCGAGCGAGCGACAAAAAGACCAGCATCTGTATATCTTTTATTTACGTGCCAGGTTGAACTTAGATCAATCCCAGCAGAAACTTTAGTTATCCGCCCAGCGTCTCATATATCATGCAGATTTGCCGACATATGGCTCTATCAGTCGCTTGCCGAATGCGAGTACTGACCGTCACATCTAAGCACTATTTGACTGTCGGTCACTAATTCGACATTTCTATAGAAGCCAGCAGATCGTTTGCCACCGCCACTGCCACTGCCACTGCCACTAATTGGCCGATGTGCTTTTGCAAACCAATAACTTGAAGCCTAAAATCGGCACAGCGTTGCATTTATCATCCATCCAACTCTCTTAGAGCTATATCTGTCAAATGAGCGACTAAACTAACAGTTGTGAGCGATCACTATTACACATAGATACATGTCTGTCACTCATCTCACAATTGTTGCTCACCGAGATATGTTCGCAGCTGTAAAGTTATTGTCATTTTCTAACGTACAAAACTCTTTCAACTCATTTATTAGTTTGTCGATGTCAATGCTGGTATGCGAGCGCATTGCATACATTCCGTTGCGTCATCGAATTTCACTTCCAATGTATTCTGACAGTCAACATCAGCCGCTTCAAAGTCGTCCAGTAGATTGTGATGTTGTTATGTCGATAGAGCAGGGCTTAGATTAAGTATTGTATCAATTTCCTCACAACACCCTTACGAACCACACTGCTGAGATATGACGACTTACGTGTAAGCCGCCAATTTATATTCACGTTAATTGAATTTCTACGCATATTTTACGAGGCCATTGGAGCTATACAATGATGCTCAGACCGATCATTTTCTAGACATCAACAATTTGGAGGGTGCAAGGTTCTCAGAAACTGCAAGGACTTCTCTGGCCTTCACCCTACTTCACATTTATACAGAAAAAGTGTTGATTTGCATGATAGTCAGGTTATAACAAACAGAAGCGATAAAACTCGAAGCATTTTCGGAACTCGCAAGTTTCACCTCAGAGATTCTTGAACTCAAAAAAAAAAAACAACCAAAATTGTGTACTTTGATAGCAGGTTCAATATAATGATATGAAATCAACCAGCATGGGGCTTCCAAACTAATAATCAAAACTTAAAGGCGCCCTCATTCGTATACTCACTACAAGTTAAGCAGCACTGAGTCCACAATTTATTTGACTTCAAGTGTGTCTTAAATATTTTTAAGGACTTATCGAATAGAAACAATATCAAGCTCAGATGGATATTGAAGGTCAATTAGCTCGAAAAGGTGAAGGAAATCTGCTCAATACCCCAGAGAATTTTTGATGCATTCTGTATTCAGCAATGCAAAAGTTGGGACACTTATTTTTCGCGTTTTGGAAAATCTGTAAACTTGATTAGCACCCAATATTGATGTATATCAACTGTAATTGTTCAACCCTTGCAGTTCTAGTGAACAACCTGGAATACTTTGTCACTTACGTTAATTCCTAACAGGCCACGTGCAGGCGAAAAATTGACAGAGTCCTTTGAATTCTTTCACGCAGACTTCACCACCATCCAGGAAGAGATGAGATGGGCCGGAGATAAATATAATGAAAAACTGTGATTAATACTAATTGATTGCTATAGAGAAAAGAAATAGAGCTGTCTTTGTCCGCTCCGGTATCTTCTCAGCCTAAGGCTAATTGTCATTTCGGCGGGCCGAAATATTAGCATTTCATGCACATGGCTTCTGAATGTCATGCATGTCTCCGCATCATTATCATATTGATAATTCATGCCTCCAATAATCGGGATTACTGAACTTTTCGGGCAGCCAGCATCGACTCGGATTTGTACTATGTTGGAGATAACCTATGAATGCGGATTTCATAGCATCAATTACCGAAGATCAGTGAAAACGTTGTCAACGTGTTATCAGTGACGGCTGCTAAAAAAGAAGCGTACGAAGCGTCGCTGCAACGATGAAACCAGGAGCACGCGATTGAAGAACTCGAGAGGTTGTATTGTATTTGCTACATGGACATCATACGGAAGTCTTAACAACAGGTAAAAAGAACGTGTCACGGTAAGAAGACCCGTACAGAAGTTCGAAAGGTAAGTCGCCAAACAAAATAGTCAATTTAGCAACATTTTATCTGTGATATTATGTGAACGTCAGATACCTTTCGGCAACAATCTGATAAGCTCTTATTAGTGGAGCTTCAGGCCAGGAAAGTCCTCAATCACACTCCTGTAAATTGCGGCATAAATCGGTGCTGAACCTCATAGTTGACAGCTATAATTTCGAGGTAGTAAAGGAGACTGTTTACCTTGGCTCTGCCAAAAATTTCACCAACAACACCTGCGGAAATTAAACAAAGAACTATTTTTGTCAATCGCTGTTTCTTAAACCTAAGAAGGCGATTGAGTAATAAGGCCCTACCGCGAAGAATTTAGAAAGCTCTATAGGTATATAAGACCTATTTTATGGCACGGAAGCATGGACTTTTATAAAGCGAATGAAAATATCCCGTCGTTTCCTTTAAAAGTGTACGGTCCCGTTTGGGCTGACGGGCTTTGGAGGAGCAGATTCATCGACGTACTAAATGAGCAGTATAGCAACCTCGAACTAGTCAGAAAACTGAACATCAGTCGCCTGAGCTGGCTAGGATACGTAGAGAGAATGGACACCAATGTTTCGCCCCTCAGAGTCTTCGAGTTGAACCCAGAGGGACAACCCAGTAAGGGAAGACCTCACAATAGGTGGCACACATTTCCATCGACTTGAACTGGGCAACTGCAAGCATTCAACTAAGGGCTGAACAAACTAGGCCCAGTTGAGGCCCTGGTTTATTTTAAACCACTAGTGCCACTTAACTAAATAAGAAAGTACGTTGTTTCGAAAACCCTTTTTCTCCCAAACGATATCTCTTAATTCCAAACAGATACGAACGTTTTTTTACGAAACGTTGTCTATTTTCACGATCTCAGGGACTTCTTTTACCCGATTTCGCTTTTCCTAATTTTTTCATCTGCCACTTAATCAGGTAAATAGATTTTAGAACTATGTAACTCCAATATAACTGTTCTGTATTTTTTGTTGGAGTTTGAAAAATATGCTCCAACGAAATTGCATTCAGAAATTTTGTGAGCAAAAAATAAAAACAAACTCGAAAACACAAACATCCAGATAAAGTTTGAGGAAACATAATTGGAACCAGTTTCCCCAGTTAAACTTGTTTTTCTACTAACATCTAAGATCACCAGGGACAGCATTTTGCTTGGAAAGTATTTTATACAGCAGAGGTACCGCTGATATGACTCATTTTTGAATTGAAAATTCAATTAGTAGCAGAAACTTTTAAATTTATTGTTGGCGAAACGATAAAAAAAAAATGATGTGAGGTGGCGTTGGCAGGAAACTACTTTAACAGAAATTGCTGCGTTGGAGTTAGTTTTTCCCTACTGGAGTTATACGATAGTTGAATGTTTGAATAACTTCCAATAACTTCCAGATTATCTCTTTGACGTCTCTCCAAAGACTATCGGGATGTATTGAAACTTGTGATCCAAAAAAAAACTACTAAATCCAGAGATGGTTGGATGGAGGTATCAACTTGCATACCAGTTTCTACATAAAGTGGATGAATTCCCTAAATGGAATCAATCTACAAATGTGATTGTTATCGACGGCAAAAGCAGCGCCTTTTTGGATGCGGATTTGTTGTTGGAGGCAGACTAAGGCAAGAAGTCTTGAATTTCCGGCATGTGACGAATGTATCCTAGAAATCAATATCAAGGCAAAATTTACCAACATTACCCTGATGTGCACGCATGCCCCCACCGAGGAGAAAGCTGATGACACCAAATACGCCTTCTATGAGCTATTGAAAAACACCTATGAGCAATGCCCTAGCTATGACATTAAAATTGTCCTCGGCGATTTAAATGCAAAGCTAAAAAGAGAAGGCATCTTTGGTAGCACATTATCGTACCTAGCACGAGGTTCTCACATCTCGATATTCACGAGGGGACTTGAAGAACTCCTGATCAATCAACCGTCAACGAGATTGGCTTCATTGCGATCGACGCAAAATACTCCTCCAGTATTAAGGATGTCCGAACATTCCGAGGAGCCAGCATCGACCCGATTGTGAGCTCTATGAGCAGAATGTGAGAGATGAAAACTGGCTTATCAGGAGGAAAACGACAGAACATGAGAAGCGCGCGGTCGAGGAAATGAAGAGATTCTACTCCAGGAATAAGATTCGAAAGCTTTTCTGAATGAAGAGATGAACAAGGACAGTCTAACTAACTCAAGTCTAACAAAGCTGCTGGAGCGAACGACCTGACTGCCAACCTCTTCAAAGCGTCAGGCGATGACTCCGTTAGGAGCATACATTAACTCATCTGTAAGATATAGTCGGACGAAAGTATGGCCGATGAATGGAACCTCAGCATTGTTTGATCTGATCTTCAAGAGACCCTCTGCACTGTGCCATCTACAGAGGCATCAGACTTCTTAACATCGCTTAAAACTTCTTATCTGCCATATTGTGTGAACGCCTGAAGCCGTTCATCAACAACCTGATAGGTCTATATCAGTGTGGCGTCGGGTCAGGAAAGTCCGCCAACGCCAGATCTTGGAGAAACCCATGATCTTCAGATCGAAACACACCACCTGTTTATCGATTTTAATGCCCCGTATGACAGCATCTATACAGAGGAGCTATACAGGGCAATGTCTAGTTTTGGCATCTCTGCCAAACTCGTGGGGGACGCAGAAAGACGATGGAGAATGCACGCTGCTCCATCAAGGTCGGGAGAGATCTCACCGAGACCTTAAATGTCAAAAAAGGTTTCATAGAAGGCGAAGCGCTTCAACATCATTCTTGAAAGAACACGGTAAAACTCACACTCAAACACAAGAGGCACAGTCCTTTAAAAGTCTGTCCAATATTGACATAATCGGAATAGGAAAATTCTGCTAGTGATTTTTGGTCCCTGTATTGACAGATACAACATAGATGCAACGACGGAAATGGTTGGGTCGTGAGGCGCAGTGACACCATCGCTTTCTTCCAAAAGGTCTTCGAATCCGCCCCGAGAGACAGCACAGTAGAGGAAGACTGAGACTCAGGTGACACAGGCAAGTGGAAGGGAACCTCAGCCAACGTAACGCGCGAAACTGGAGGCAGCTAGCAAAAAATCGAGTGGGATAGGAAGATGATTAATCTCCAATAGCGGGTTAATAGTGATTGTAAAATCTCCACAAATGTGTATTGCGCTATTTCCTCTAAGAAAATAGCTTCTTGACAGGACTTCATCCGCTTTCGAACGTATTTCTCTCTGAATGAAGTCGTCAACAAAGTTAATAGAATGAGTGGCATTGGCTTGACTAAGGCAGTGACTATGCATGTTCGTACTTTCCCTGAGAGAGCGACAACTTCCTAATCTAACCCTTTTGCCAATTTCTCCTTTGTCCATCTATTTCAGATCGGTGTCCTTGCTTATACATATGTATGTCCACGTTATTTGCACATGTTACACATAGAGTGCAAATGTTTACATTGACTACTATCATGATTGGTTAAACAACCTGGCCAAGACTTTCGAGCAAGAAAATGTTTGTTTGACTCACTCGATATTCGACGGAAACCTTTATGGTTAAGCTGGTTAACCTCTGACGTTGATTGTGCTCCTTAAATGCAATTTCCCTGTAATATTTTGGGTGCTGCCTGTGTTCACTCCAACGCACATACCAATTCCTCTATTGTATCAAGCGTTAGTTCTTTGTTTTTTAAGTTGCCGTCATTCGAACTGACTCGTATGGGTTGTAGTAAAAGACCACTTTCCTTATAACGAATCGGCGTATGATGGGTCATAGCCCTTGTAGTCCTCGGTCAGTTCTCGCACTTCTAAGTCAGCTGTCGCCGTTTGTCCTGTGGACATTTTCTGCTGCAGATATTTGCACCTCGATGCGAATACATGATGTTTTGTTTGGAAATGTCGTGTCAATTTAATTGCTAGATCCTTAAATGCCTGAAATATTTATTTCAAGCCGCTTTGGAGGGCCGAGGTGGAAGTAAATGGTCCCTGGATGATTTCCATCATGCGCACCCCTTTTGATCTCAGGACTTCCTTCATCCATGCATGCTGCCGTTGAATCAACTGGATACGTAATGATGTACTAAATGTGCCGAACTCCTTGTCACCAAATATGTTGTGATTGAGATAAATACATCTAAGAAAACGTTTGCTTTGAAAAATATATCTTTAAACTTTATTTAATTAGGAAAATTTAAGATAAAAGATAGGTCTAACACATTGGGGATTGGAAATTGAATGCTGGCAAATGTAGAAGTTGTTGTACTTTAAATGATAGCAGATGACATGACAGTTGTGATCATTATTGCCACTGCTGAAGCTTTCGTGAAACTAAGTCAAATCACATGATGAAGTCTTCGGTTTAAGCTGATAAATCGGAAGCTATTCACCTCGTTATTGGTGAGATATGGGCCAAATGTTGAAGACATTGACCCGATTTGATACAGATGAGAGGAAATTCGCCTTAAAATAACGGAGAAGGGAAGGTCATACCCAGTAGTAATTTTAGACATTTACATCTGTCAAATCAGTTGTCAAATTGCAAACTGTCAGTGTCAGTTTTATTCAGTATTTTTTTGCAATTTTATCGTGACGACACGCTTCAACAATTTTCTTCAATATATGTGATTCTGTGCCCCAAACTTGTAGAGCACTTGCACCATAATACACCCGTAATAATCGACCAACTGAGACTGCTATTGGTGACCACTTTCGGATAACATTTCCAAGGAAGATGCAGTGGCACCGAGACAAATAATCAGATTACTTACTGAAGAGAATACTGCATCCGTTCAGGAGAGTGTTGACGAAAATATTAAACAAAGATCTCAACTTAAGGCTTACAAGATCAAGCTCGTGCAAGAATTGAATCCGAACAACAACATAATCTGTCAAAATTTCGGTGAACGGGTCCAAAATCATGAGGCAATTTTTGGCTCAATTGGTACGTCAATAAGCGAAATTATAGCATTTGAAGCTGATCGGTGTATTACGGTCAAAAGTATTCGCTATAGAGCCATCCTTCCCAGATTGAATCGTATGTGGGAGAGATGTGATTCCAGTAAGATGGCGCTACGTGGAATATAACAAAGGAAACAATCATCTTATTAAAAACGTTCGATGGGGGTATAATTTCTTGCTATGGGCCTGTATATTGGCTCCCAAGATCATTTGATTTGACGCCAATATATACTAGAAAGCACAAAAGTCATCACTCTATCGAAAGATGTTATAAATTTTGCAAATGGTGGGGAATGTCCAATCTACTTTAATATTTCTGAAGTAAACAGATACAAGATACATGTCAACAAGACTTGAATAGCTGTAGACTGAAAGAACGTGGAATAATTGTTACGATTTTTTTACGGAATAATTCGCCGGTGGTGTTGGCGCAGCGTGAATCTCGGCGCAGATTTCTTGGTCGTTCGACACCAACTGGGTAAATGCTATGACATGTAGCCGCTCGCCTTAAAGAGTATGAGACAACCGGAGATACTGCCAGGTCTGGCCAGCCCCGGAGCAGCCGTTTTACTGAGAATATCACAGTTTTGGTTGAAAATGTCCCCGGAGTATAGACCAGATAACGTGCCATGCAATTGGGCATCAATCAGCGGTCCTTACAGAGAATTTTGGTGAAAAACTGTAAGATGTTCCCTTACAAAATGCCGACCGTGCATCAGCTGTTAGTTGTTGACCATTAACCACATGTAACCTACGCTCAACCCATACTGAATCTCGAATGCGAGGGAGACGACTTTCGAACAACATCCAAAATCATCAAGAGTCATCCATTTCTGTGGCTATATTAATAAGCAAAATCATCACTTCTAGGGCCTTGAAAATCCGAGTAGATATACCCTACGAAGTGCCATTACACCCGGTCAAAGTTACTGTATGGGTTGCTGTTTACGCTGGAGGCGTCATCGGGCCTTATTTTTTCGAAAACGGACCGCGGATCAAATGACTACTTCTACTGTACTGTGCAGAGCCACGCTCCACGACTTTCTCCTTCCCCAATTGGATAAATTGGGACTGGAGAACATATGGTTCCAACAGGATGGAGCAGCGGCGCATACTGCACGAGCCATAACCGAATATCCGAAGGCTGCTTTTCCGGGTCGCCTAATCTCTCGTTTTGGCCATTTTCAATGGAAGGCAGGATCGCCTAGTTTAGCTATTCTAGACTTCCTTTTGGTTTTTTTTTTTTTTTTGAAAAACCACGATAGGCCGGTTGGCTGAGATCTAGATCCACAACGGACTATATATATTATAGCGCGTTCTGAGTAAGTTAGTAAATTCGTCAAATGTATGAAAGTTCTTAAAAATTCGAGGCATGTGGCTGTCCAATGCAATAAGAACTTCACTCGGTAGCTTGATAATCTGCTGGCTACAAAACTACAAATGACGACCTTTTGACCTCTGAGAACGTATGTTTGTTCTCGAAAGTCTTATTGACAATGCTCTTAAAAAATTTGGGCGAAATAACACTTCATTTCGAATTTAAAGTTGGGAACGACAATTTGGATTTTGACTAAAACTTCGAAAACAAATTCACTATTTATACGTTGCGGCGCCCAGTATACGCTGGTTGCGTTCTTGAAATTGGATTTGGATGGAGTGTAGAGTACTCACGAAAAGCCCTCTAATTCAATTACAAATATAATAAGGAGGAAAAAAAAGGACAGGTCGCATCGAATCGAGAATGCTGAAATTTAATTTGCGATTGAGTACTTAGCATTTCTCGCAAAGAATAAGACGATGGTCCATACTCACACACTCTCTCACACATGTCACATGTCACAGTGAACACTGCGAACATTTGCGTTCAGAGTTCGAGGCACATGTGACATCTAGCCCGTTTTTTTGAGGTTGGCTGATGAATCAATGTGTTGACCGCTTGCATTTCGACCGATGCTGATGCTTGTGATGATGTTGATGGAGAATTCGAGCAAGAGTAGTACGGTGAAGTCGACGAACTTAGATCTCGTACACGACGAAAAACTTCTGCCGCATGTATACCGTGTGGTGTTCGTACTCCAACTTTGATATTGTCTTCACATAAGGCCTCGGAAACTTTTTTTACTCTTGTTCCATTCCGGAAACAATTGAGTGAAGATCAAGAAGGTATTCAAAGTCACGTTTACACCACCGATAAGTGCCAACCATCTGGTCGAGAGTGTCGACATCGGCCTTCGATTTATTGTAAAAGTAAATTATGTTGGGCTTTTTTGCCTGGTCAGCTGGATCGAAGTGGATGGCCGCATGTTACTTCGAAAGCAAAGTAACGAAGCGATTTTGATTTGGCAAGTATGATACCATCGTGTTACGATCTGCATGGTTGTAGATGATTTCAGTATGCAGCACTGGTTTTCGTTTCATGTCAATCAGCGCTGACTGTATCTCCTTGCGATGTTTCCTTATGGTTCCGACAATCGTCATTTGCTGCTTCTTCAGTTTGAGTGCCAAAATTTAAGATGTAAAAAAATTGTGCCAAGTTACATTGCGTCCGTTCAGTGCTAAAAATGGAAGAGAATCACAGATCAGAGAAAAATAAAGGCATGTACACGAAGAAGAAATACCTTGGCACAAATCCAGAAAAACACGCTGACCTTAATTGATTTCTGCTGAACAGTTTTTGTCACGGCCACCGTGGACTTGAATATTGTAGGCATACAATGATCCTACTTCGGCCAGAATCCAAAGTTTGATGCCATACTTTCCAGGCTTGGACGAAATGTACTGTCAAAAACTGCATCGTCCACGAAATGGCAGCAGTTGCTTATCGACGGTCAGAAAATTGCCAGGAACATACATAACTTTCAAGCGCAGGACCCACAGATCGGACAAATCGCGAATAGGCGCCAGTTTATCCGTACACTCTGCTGAACATTACGCCGAGTTACTCGGTTATCGAATCGTATCGATTGGCTAATGGTTCGAAAGCGAATAAGTGACATTGTCGCTGCGGAAATTGGTGGCCCATGCTTAGCAGTCCAAAGCTCATCAGCTACTTCGCTTTTCGACCGATATGCCCTAGCCAACAACAAAAGTCCATAAAAGGAGCACATTTCAGACACATCAACCGGCTTCCACGTGACGCCATTCATGTGAACGCCGTATAAATTGGTCATTTGTGCCACAATATTCTCGACTGGCTCGATAAAAAGCAAAAACGCAATCACTGGACTGCTGATGCGAGATTTCGCAAATGATGTTGGCCCTGCAAAAATTTTAAAAGAAAGCGCCTAAACCTTGACGAGAAGCGAAATCTATTTTCGAGACTGATGGGCATGGTGGCATCGGATCGCGCACATACTGAATTTTCTTGTCTTTCGACTTAAGAGCGTTGTCCGGTTCAGCAGTGATTTCCAAACGCATTTCTTGTCCAATAAAATCAGCATCACTGTTGTCACTGTTATAATCTTCGGTACCACTTCAATTTCTCTCGGTAGGTGAACAATCTGTATCATATTCCGAGAATTCTAGCATCTGCTCTGCTCATCTGCTCGAAAATAGTCCTTAAGAGTAGGATTGATGGAACCAACGGATTTGTGAATGTTAAGATCTCCAAGTGCTCTTGCTACTGCACGACTGCGAAAGTGGATTCGTCCCATTAAAGATTCAACTCACACAAGTGTTGGTGGAGACAAAGCACAATCCGGAGGTGTTCCTTGGAAAGCAAAGTGTGTAGCAAGCAGATTAACTTCATTTCAGTCATTCCTGGCTTGTTTAAATGCCTTTTCGGTTTTCCTCTGTCGGGTTATTCTTACGATTCCGAAAAAAAATTTCCCTTAACCTGACAACCTCTTTACAGCTCGAATCGTATAACGTCTTTTCTTCTGGTCTGATACTCTTAATCAAATGAGAAATAAAGGATCTCATTCCAAAGTGAATAGTGTTTGTAATCATATCAGTAGCGGCACCCACGTCGTTATAGAGGAAACATGCCGACCAGTTCAAATTCCAGTAGAAGGTGCTAAGGCCGTTCCCATTGGCTTTCTCGTATAGGCATACAGTTCTTTAAGGAATTTTTTCTTTTATTGTGTGGTGAGTGTACGAGAATTTAGCTGAGATGACACAATGGTCCAACGAACCTAGACGGGAGAGCATATCAACGGTGTACTTATCAGGGTGAGAAGTTTGAAACAAGTCCAGAGCGTTGGCGGTATGACTATCAACGTCAAATATTCGCGTGGACTCATACGGCACGGTTTCAGTTTTTCAATTATCTTGGTTATATAGGTACGAGTACATCGATCATGGAATGCAACTAATAGTCTTAAACACAACCCTGTAGTATTTGTGGAAAAATGTGGAGTATGGAGTCAAAGCCTGATAAAGCCCCACATGAACCTCGTACAGGATGTACTCGTAGTATAATCTGAGGAAAAATGTGATTAGCCGGCCGAGCATCAATGAACAATTGAAGATTTAATAAATAATTTGAATCCTAAACAGCCTCAACTGGAATACATGCTTACTGAATAGAATATTGCTTAGTCTTTATCCGACCAATTTATGGAAAATTTCACGCAAATGTCTTGGTTTGAAGACTAACAATATCCAGCTCGTATACGAATGCAGACCGAATGACCAATATTTGGGTTGAAATTTCGGTGAATGGTTTCAAAGTCAAGTGGCATATGGTCCGCTGTTCTATCGAAAAATTGTGTTCAGGTTCATTTTTGCCTCAATGAGTGGGCGAATAAGTAAAATTGACGCATGAGATAATATAAGGTTGCGCAAAATTAATCATCCTATCGGAAGATGTTACCATTTTTGCAAATGGCGTCGTAAGTCAAATCATATTTGACATTTGTGAACTAGACAGCTGTAATACACAAACAAGTAAGCAATGGAGCGCGTGTGAATTACTGTCAAGCCATCCTCAATCTCAACAACCAAGAGGACGATTTTGTGTCTAAAATTATCATGAGCGACGAGTGGCATTTCCACTTAAGCGTTTATGTCAATAAGCAAAATCTTCTTTTCTGGGGCACAGAAAATCCACGTGTTGTGCGACGTCCACGCTGGAGGAGTGATTGGGCCGTATTTTTTCGAGGACCTCATCGGCAATGATGTCACTGATACTGGCGAATTCTACAGGGCCATGACAAATAACTTCTTACTGCCCGAATTGGATTAGCGGGGCTTGGTTAACATGTGGTTTCAACAATTTGTCAAGCAAGATCGCCCGATTTAACCATCCCAGACTTCCTTTTTTGAGGCTACTTGAAGTCGTGGGCTTATGCCAACAAGCCTCAGATATTCGCAGCCCTTAACGAGAATATTCGACAGGAATGCGAACAGTTATCACCGGAAATCTTGCAGAAAGTCATGGAAATCGCAATTAAACGGGCACAAATGTGTATCAACACTGGCGGCAGCCTTTTGGCGGATATCCTCAGACAATCTTGCGGAAAGTCATGGAAAACGCAATAAAATGGCCACAAATGTGTATCAACACTAGCGGCAGCCTTTTGGCGGATGTCATCTATTCCACTTAACAGACAAAATTGTAAAGATCCAAATAGAGATTTCCATCATTCAAAATCATTTTTTTTTTTTTAGTAAAACAGTAATTCAAAAACAAAATTGGATGATTCATTTTGCGCCACCTTGTAGAAACGGCATTAAAAAAAATACTGTAATGCTGGCAGCCCGGTATGTGCTATAGCCTAGCTTCTTGACACTCTTTTATGTTGCTCATGTTGTCATTTTTGTCACATCTGCGTGGGGCCTACGGCTTATTGCCGAGTCCAAACGGCACTCCGTAGAAGCTTTTTCGTAGGCAATTTTACTTAAGAAGTTTGCCTTTGCCCGCCGAACGGCGATTTGAAAAATTGTTGGTGACCCAGCCAGGAATGGAGCCCAGATTGTCTGCGTGATAGTCCATTGAGCTAACTATCGTGCCATCGCCATCGCCGTTACATACCGAAAAATATACATTGCTGTTGCATAAATACAGTCACTGGATTTATGGTTTTTGTTACGGTCAATAGTCTTTGCTATAGAACCACTTATAATGACTTTTTCGTTTCCCGATTGAATGGGATGAATGTCAAGGAGATGTGGTTCTAGAAGGATGACGCTACGTCCTATATAGCAAACGAAACAATCAACTTATTGAAGGAAACATTCGATGAAGGCATAATTTCGCGTAATCTCCCTACTAATTGGTCTCGAAGATCCTGTGATTTGACGTCTAATGATTATTTTCATTGAGGATGCCAACAACAATCGATGAATTGAAGGCCAAATAATCTCTTGACTTTCACTATGTAGATTTGATTTTTTTTATTCTGCCTGACAGTAGAATTTGAGTTGTCACCACTAATAATTAGTCAGCAGAAGTAATTTTGTATGTCCTCAGTATACCTTGTGATTCTGTAACAAAGTCTCCTTCATATTGTAATATCTACAGGCTTCTCTTCAGAGCTTTGTCTAAGAAACCAAAGACATTTTAAACATCATACTTTGTATATTGCTCATAAGTTTTGTCAAAAGAAACATTCATTGGCACTTGGCAGCAACATATGTTTCCTATCTGAAGGCAATAGCATCGCAAAATGGAGCCCTTATCTGTATTGTTATAAGACGTTTCTCTTGCTTAAGTATCTTAAGTCTGCAGCTTACAACAAGACCCCAATCAAGTTTGTAGACGTTGTTTGTTTTGTCTGTAGCACGCCGTAGCATGCATACATATGCCGCAATTTTATATCCTTCTTTTGCTCCGTACATCCCACAGAATTTTCTGAATGACAGTAATATCTGCTTTATGCCAGCCTTAGCTAGTTGTTCAGAGTTGTTCGAATGCAGATTCTAAAATCGTTGTGCTTTTTTTTCATTTATCAGGGTGGTCAGGAATAGATCCTTCCACAGCCGAGGCCTTTAGTTAATTCAGAACAGTGAGCTTGGAGTAATTAAAACCACAAATAACTAACTCCAAGCTGAAGGATAAGGTCATTTTATAAATCTTCAGGCGAAAAGACCGGAGTATACTACATTCAGTAGGTGTATGAAGGCTGCCATTGAGTATTTTGGGGTTCATTCGCCATCATCTCTATTTCAGCGCCCTGACTAATTTACTGACTTCAGCTCCAAGCCCATTTAATTTATCTGTCGTACTGGGGATTTATTCTTGTGAAGTCATAACCTCCTATAAGTTTGGCAGGTCATATCCAGTTGGACGTTAAAGAAATAACGAACGAAGTGTCACAGTACTGGCGCGAAGAAACTTATTTGAAGGTTTAAACACATTGTGTCAAATTGACACCAAACATCAGATATTTAATAACTCTTCTACAAGCTTCAGAGCCCTCTGGCGACAACAATTTTTTTTTTACGGAAACCAGGCGAAAAAAGAGCAAATTCTTGGATTGCAGTAAATATGTATCTTCTTAAACGACCTCTCGTGGAGACAATAATGTGATCTTGCTCATGTGTGGGAGACTTAAGGAGGCATAAGAATTATTCTTTGAATTTAATTATTTGCTATTGTCAAAACCTGGCAATACCACAACCCACAAATTCCATAAATTGAAATGCTTTATCGTGTAACTATATTTTGATAAATGACTTTTAGCGTTGTTCACTCGTATGTAGGTTCACATGTATCCAACTTAAATGTTTGAATGTTATTCACATGTCATCTAGGATCAATCCCTTCATGCCGCACCCATTTACGAGTATATCCCCTTATCCAGGTGGCTTTCCATAAAATATTCTGATTAAAACATTCACGTAATTATAGCACACTCGTAGATGAAGGTCCGATTATTTCGAAAGATGAAAGTATTGGATACAGAGTTAGTACCTTGCCTATTCAGTTCGGTTACTTTCATTATGTACTCATACTCTTACGTTCTAGAACCAGAAATTTAATCAACAACAACAACAAGCGTAATCATACGTGTAGCCACATTACGTGGATGCCATAAAATACTCGATATAGTTAGTGCTTTGAAACTAACACAAGTCCCATTGCCATGAATGTACAAACTACAAACATACTAATCATACCAACTTATGTATTAGTATTTACGTCCTGAATTCAGGCTCAAGTGATGAGGACATGATAAGCGAAATACGTAGGGATACAAGGCAAAAACGCTTTCCAGACATCATGACCAAAATTAATGAGAAGCATCTTTACGAGGAAGGATTCAACTGCGGCCTGTTATCCCTATGTTGGCTCGTAAATATTCCAAGAAAGCTAATTAAGTAGCCAACTTTTGTAGTTTTGGCAAGGTTTGCAAGCTCATGTCTCAGGTGAAATGAACACGAGTATACAAAGAGAATACCTAACGTTGAAGGATGATTTATTGCTTTCTTTGTTGAAGTTGTATCCGTAGTAGTACGGATAGTAGCGCTCATTCAGCCGAATAGGTGGTGGTGGGTGGATTTCATTAATTAATTTTTTATTGCTTTCATTGTTGATTTACTTTGTTAATCGGTTCTTTGGTTTATTTTGTGCAGTAAAAACTTACCACGATATGGTAGGCTGTCGGTTGGAAATGAATGCAAACAAAAAAAAAAATTAATTAAAACTGATTTTTGGTAGGAAGCTAATTCAACTACAAAGGACCATCAAGGAGTTCTGAATATGGGTTTGCCGCCGCTTCTTAATGGTCGCCTTTAGCTTATGAAGGGCTGTCAATTTATTACAGGCACAACCGGCATTCCTTTTCAAATTCACGAAATCAAAAACGCTTTGCTTAAGGTACCTTTAATAGTAACCCATTTTCGGCGCGTTCTTGTATTGACAACTTCCAGATGCATACTCCAAAACACATCAGGCCATTTCTAACTTGTATGCTCCTCGTAAGACCTAGACCACCTCTACTGTGTTGCCATTCCATTGGCCAGATGTTGATATCTATTCACTCTACATGGTAAAGCCTTACAGCTCGTATTTCCTCCTACACTTTAGGCCTCTGGATTTAAAGCGGGGTTTTCGTTTCTCAAGTAGAATTATAACGAAGTTATCAATCAACACATTGCCCAGTATTAAGCCTTTTTGAAGGTCTAGGTTAGATTGCTTACGACCCTTGTGGAGCGATGAGCTTATTTAATTGCCCCAGAATAGTTCAGGTCTTACAGCTTTGCCATGTTTGTTGCATATTTTAGTAATACTTCCGAACGTCGTTTTTCTGGGAACATCTCTCAATAACCCCGAGCTTGAAAGAGTTTCTGCTTTCATCGCAATGTAATAAATTTAGTTGAAAGTCTGTTGATGAGGGGTCCATTTATAGATATCAGAGTGTGGCGAACTGTGTGTTTCCGCTGCAAAACCAAGAAGCCTGTGTTCGTTTTTGGGGAGCATAGTGGCTACACTTCCGCACTGTGTAATCAAAGGCGCCCCTCCTCCTCTGAAGCTGAGTTTACAAGCGAACAATGATCGTTTCTAACATTATCCATTGTACTCGTAGATACTTACTTTACTTAAAATTACGCTACCGGCTACAGTCCGATGTGGACTTGGGTAGCATTTGCATTCTCAACCTAAAGAAGCAGCGATTGGCAAGACACCGCTTGTTTCGTTGTCTGAATTGATAGCAGAGTCTAGGTAGAAAGACTTCTTAATTACTCCATTGTTATATCTGGTTGACAGTATATACACAGTGTGGTAAATAATATCCCGGACTGACTGTAGAAAACATAATCAAAACACGATTTCTGTTTATTTTTCGGATTTTATTGGAAACACAACCTTGATCAAAATGTTCCCGGAATAAACACCTCGTGGCGCTCCCATTATTCCGATTTGAGTTCTGTTTTTTTGTTAAGTTGGTACATCTGTTGTTGATATTCCCTCTAAATCTTAGCATCATAGCTTGACATTTGCAAAAGTTACGTAGCGAAGAGTACACCTATCTCTGTGTGTGTTGGCGATTTTTCCATTACTCCCTCTCGGCTGCTGAAAAGCGTTCCGCGTAGTGTTTTTTTTTAACTCGATTGAATAGAAAGGAGTCACAGGGAGCCAAATCAGGTGAATTCCGTGGTTGTTGGATGGTATTTGCTGTATTTTTCGTCAAAAAATTACGAATAGTGATGGCACTGTGGGACGGTGCGTTGTCATGGTGCAAAATCCACGAGTTTTCTGCCCTCAATTCTGGTGTTTTTCGGCGAATTGCTTCACGAAAATGTCTCATAATGCCCAAATAATACTCTTTGTTGACTGTCTTTTGGTTATTGACCACTTGATCAATGTTTTCGTCGGTTTTCGATGTCGATGGTCTGCCATTGCGTTCATCATCTTCGATGGACTCACGATCACTTTTGAACTGCTCGTGCCACTGGTAAACGACCGTTTTCTTTAAAGAATCGTTGCCGAAACACAATTTTTCAACATTTCCAACGTTCGTGTGGAATTTTCCATATTCTTGTTAAAATTTTAACATCATATGAAAAGGTGTTCTAGAAAAATAATTTTAGTAATTGTTAAGTTTCAACCAAATGTCATGCAATTTTGACAGTAAGTAGAAAAAGATTGAAGCTTTAAAACACATATTTGGAGAAACAGATGGCGCTTTTGGTTGCTGAGATATGGCTCTTGTCCGGAATATTATTTGAATCACTGTGGACTTGGTTTTGCCCTCGTTGATCGGTAAACCATTTTCGCCATTTCCGTCTCAATACTCGCGAAAGCATATGCGAGTAAGCTAAGCTTGCCTCCTATCCTGGTAGGAGTAACTCTATCAAATGCAAGTTGATTAAAAGAATTGGCTGTGGGCTTACTGTAACGCCCTCATTCTTGAAATAATGTACAAAATATTTAAAAGGCTGCCTAAAGAGCATTCAACTAAACTAACATATAACATGATGTTCCAAAAATTTATCAATAATTAGTCTACAATCATCTGACAGATATCCTTGTTCATCGATATTTAGATAGTTATTATATACGCAGGACAATGAGCTTCGGATATGCACGTGGAATGTTAGATCCCTTAATAGACCACGTGCAGCCGAGCAACTAGCGGAAGCCCTAGACTGCTGCAAAGCAGACATAACCGCCATCCAAGAAAGCAATGGGATGGGCCGGACAAAAAGAAGATGAAAAACTGCTACATCTACTACGGCAATTGCTATCGACGGCAAAAGCAGCGCTTATTTGGATGCGGATTTGTTGTCGGAGGCAGACTAAGACAAGAAGTCCTCAGCTTCCGGCATGTAAGCGAGCGCCTCGTAGCAATCCGCATCAAGGCTAAATTCGCCAACATTAGCCTCATATGCGCAGATGCCCCCACAGAGGAGAAAGATGACGACACCAAGGATGCCTTCTACGAGCTCCTTAAAAAGACCTACGAGCAATGCCCTAGCTATGACATTAAAATTGTCTCGGTGATTTTAATGCAAGGCTAGGAAGAGAGGGTATCTTTGGTGGAACAATCGGAAAATATAGCCTGCACAACACCACCTCCGATAACGGATTCAGGCTAATCGACTTTGCGGCGGGGCGAAACATTGTCGTGGCTAGCACGCGGTTTCCACGTCTCGACATACACAAGGCGACTTGGAGAACTCCTGATCAATCAACAGTCAACCAGATTGATCACATTGAGATCGACGCAAGACACTCCTCCAGCATTATGGATGTCCGTATGTTCCGAGGAGCCAACATCGACTCAGACCATTACCTTGTTGTAGCCAAGGTACGGTTGCGGATATCCCAAACTACGCCAAGACAAACTAATGCTGTGAGAAAATTCGACGTCAGACGGCTACAATCGCAAGAGATCGCCAAGTCCTTCTCCGATCGAGTGTCTCTTAATCTCTTAAGAGGTCCAATGCCGCCAGCATCAAGCATCGAAGACCATTGGAAACACTGCCAAAAAGCCCTCAGAGATGCCGCTTCTGATATGCTGGGTTTCACTCGTCCACCACAACGAAACCCCTGGTTCGATGATGAATGCCGGCAAGCACATGCAGGTAAGCAAGATGCATATAACGCGGCGCTGCTAAGAAAGACCAGAGCTGCTCATGAGCTCTATGAGCGGAAGAGGAGAGACGAGCACCGGCTTCTCAGGAGGAAGAAGAAAGAGCATGAGAAGCGCGCGATGGAGGAAATTGAGAGATGCTACTCCAGGAATGAGGTTCGGAAGTTTTACCAAAAGGTAAAAATAACATGCCGCGGAAACAAACCCCGAACCGAAGCCTGTAGAGATGAACAAGGGAGTCGATGCTGAGGATTTGGAAAGATCATTTCTGCGGACTGTATAACGGCGATGAAGGACCAAATACCGCTGTCAAGCAGAATCAACCGAATCAACCTTTCAACTTGGACGATGATGACCAACCATTCCGTCCACCCGACCTGGATGAAGTGAAGATAGCCATGTCGAAGCTTAAGTCCAACAAAGCTGCTGGAGCGGATGGCCTGACTGCCGAGCTCTTCAAAGCGGCAGGCGATGACTTGGTAAGGAGCATACACCAACTCATCTGTAAAATATGGTCGGACGAAAGTATGCCCGATGAATGGAACCTCAGCATTGTTTGTCCAATTCTCAAGAAAGGAGACCCTCTGAACTGCGCCAACTACAGAGGCATCAGTCTCCTTAACATCGCATATAAGATTTTATCTGCCGTATTGTGTGAACGCCTGAAGCCGTTCGTCAACAACCTGATAGGTCCATATCAGTGTGGCTTCAGGCCAGGAAAGTCCACCATCGACCAGATATTCAAACTACGGCAGATCTTGGAGAAGACCCATGAGCTTCAGATCGATACCCACCACCTATTCATCGACTTTAAGGCCGCGTATGACAGCATCTATAGAGACGAGCTATATAGAGCAATGTCTAGTTTTGCCATCCCTGCTTAACTCGTCTACCTGTGCAGGATGACGATGGAGAATGCACGCTGCTCCATCATGGTCGGTAAGGATCTCACCGAGACCTTTGATGTCCAGAAAGGATTTAGACAAGGCGATGCGCTGTCATGCGGTTTTTTCAACATCGTACTTGAAAGAATAGTGCAAAACTCACGAGCAAACACAAGAGACACTATCTTTCAAAAGTCAGTCCAACTACTCGCATACGCCGACGATATTGACATAATCGGGAGAAAACAGCGTGATGTCAGTGGCGCTGTCGCGAGTATTGAGACGGAAGCGGCGAAAATGGGTTTAGCGGTCAATGAGGGCAAGACCAATTATATGCTGTGAAGCAAAAAGGACAACCAACACCGACGTCTCGGACAGAACGTCACCCTCGACAGATATAACTTTGAGGTAGTTAAGGACTTTGTCTACCTAGGCTCCGCTATAAATACAGACAACGACACCAGCGCTGAGATCAAGCGAAGAATAACTCTTGCCAACCGCTGTTTCTTTGGGTTGAGAAAGCAATGAGTGACACCCAAAGATTTTGCGAGCTCTTCTTGTGTTTGGCAACAATCTTCATAGAGTAATGATTCCAGTTCTTCATCTTCAAACTTTTTTGACTGACCAGGAAGTTCATCGTCTTCCAAGCCAAAGTCACCACTTTTAAATCGTGCAAACCACTTTTGGCACGTTTTCTCAGCTAGCGCATGTTCACCATAAACTTCCATCAAAATACGATGAAGAAGAACGCTTCAAATGAATGACATATACTGAAATGACGTACAATGACAGTAGCTTTCCAACGCATGTTCCAATGGAATAATAACAATGGAATAATCCAAGTTACGCCATCTCTTAGCAAACTGCACGAATTAAGTTATAGACCCAATAATTTGTTAGAAGTGTCAGAAAAGTTAAAATATGTCAGAAGTTTATCGCAGAGGATCTTAGGATTAACACAGTCAAATGCTTATCACAGAAGTATAATTAGCATCAATTACCTGTCTTAATTCGTCAGAAACTTTTAATAATGCAGATGTGCAGCTGTACCGGACCGAAAGCCTGACTGCAAAGGGTTAAGAAGCTCTTTGTCCTTACTGAATTCTTTTATTTGGTTGCAGAAGATTGATTCAAAGACCTTAGATAAGAAGGGAAGCATAGCTATAGGTCTAAGTTCTGAATTTGTGCTTTTTTTAGGAATTGAGATGATCATAGATTTTTTCCAGACAGAGGGATACGTAGAAATCATATTGATGGTGTTGAATAAGTGGGTGATGTATGGAAGTAAAAAAGGAAGGAGAATTTTAATAAAGTAAGGATGAACATTATCTAGTCCGACAGATTTGCATTAAATAGAGAAGACTGCGTTTCCTACACTATATGCATCAACTGCAGGTAATGAAAATTCGTTTTAAATTCTCATTATCATGCTGAACATTCGTGTGGTCTGTGGCTTGTGACTGTGCTAGAGAACCTAAGGTTCAACTCCTCTATATCAATATTGTCGTCTGAAACTGCAATATTATCTTTACTTAATCCAATATGACGAACTTCATTCCACAGAAATTTGGAAGTACGATCTAAGTTAAATCTATTTTTATAATAACTAAGCTTAGCAAATCTTATGAGTTAAGTAACGAGATTACGGGATGTTTTAAAATTTCTTAGCATTTCTGCGCAGCCGAAGCTTTGACTACGATATGACACATCTCTCCTTCTAATGGCATTTAAACTGTCATTTGAGAGCCAGGGACAACTGTGCAATTTGATAGGACGTGTCTTAATTGGTACATGTTTGTTAAACAGGTAGTTAAATGCGGTGGTCAGGAATTCGGTTTTTTTATTAACGTCAGAACAATCACTAAAAAATATTTCAACATTGACACGCGGTACTAAATGTACTGCGCTAAGTTTTTATTCACATATCAGTCAAATGTAGCAAAAATTAGATCATGATACGAAAATACGGGGACAGATAATTGACTAAAACATTTAACAACACTTTGATCACTAACTAGGAACACATCTAACAAAGACGGCACACAGTTAGGCTTGAAGTGAGTTGGCTCATTATAGTTAACGAAACAAAGGCCAAAAGAGTTCATCGAAGTTTTGAGAGAGTTGAATGAGGATTATTATATTATATATAAGTAACATTAGTAAATTTAGCGTTGTATTATTAGTATTATATAGTATTCATAGTTATCTTAATTTAGTTGTTAATTGATTTATTTATAATTAACACTTTCCCGCAATTAAAAATTAAGTCCAAGGTCTTCCATGTGTGTACGATGCTTCGGAGATGTAAGCCCCTTGGTTAGCAAATCTGCAGTCATGTGATCGTTGTCAATATACTTTAAAATTATTTCACCCCTCTGCACAGCCTCGCGGACGAAATGATGCCTGATGTCGATATGTTTCGTTCTTGAGTGTTGAACTGGATTCTTTGCTATCGATTGAGCGCTCTTGTTATCATTGTATATGATTAAGTTGTTTTTATCTGTAAAGAGAATTTCGTGCAAAAACTTTTTAAGATACATTGCCTCCTTCACGGAATCAGCTATTGCCATATACTCCGCTTCTGCGCTGGATAAGGCAACTGTTCTCTGCTTTTTCGATTCCCACGAAATAGCTGCTCCAGCTAGTTTGAAAACATACCCAGTGTAAGATCTCCTGTCATCAACTTTTTCACCCCAGTCAGAGTCTGTATATCCAATTACATCTAGCCCGCTCCTTCGATAAGTCAGCTTATAGTTTTGTGTCCCTTTAAGGTACCTCAGAATCCTTTTAGCTGCTGTCCAATGAGGCTTACCATAATTGTTATTGAACTGACTTAGAAAACTAATAGCGAATGAAATATCAGGCCTGGTCGTTACAGCCAAATACAGCAACGAACCAATAAGTTTCTGATAAGGTAACTTACTCATATTTTTCTTTTCAGCGTCAGTTATAGGACACATGTTCTTTGACAGCTTGCAATTTAAGTCTAATGGTGTGCTCACTGGATTTGAGTCTTCCATATTGAAACGCTTTAAAACTTCAGCTATATATTTTCTTTGACACATTGTGATCTCGCCAGTAGCCTATTGATTGAACTCTATTCCTCAAAAGTAGTTGAGTTTACCTATATCTTTCATTTTAAACTGAGATTTTAGTTTATCCTTATAAAGTTTAATTTGATCTATGCTATTTGATCCTATAATTATATCATCAACGTATATAGCGATAATAACTATGTGACCATCCTTTCGTAAAATATAAATGCAAGAATCAGTGGCCAATGGTCTCATCCCCATATTAAGAAGTGCTGTATTAAGTTGTACGTACCACTGTCGGCCCGATTGTTTCAACCCATATATAGCAGCTTTTTGTATTTGACATACCTTACCATTTTCACAATCGTCATTCATTAGAGTCGAATACATCTCTTTGATGCTTTGTGACAACGAAAACATTTTATATGAGATGTAAAATGCTTGTTGTCTTCGATTTCTCTGTATTTCCTTCTATCTACATTTGTTACATTGCTCTGCATGCTCACCTTTGGTTTTTGTTTGCGATATTTTTATTTTGCAAATAGGGCTCCACTTTCTGTGCTCTCTTTAGTCTTTCGTGCGTTATACTCTACTATTATTTTTATCTTTAATATATTAGGTCTCGGAAGTTCATCTCTGGACTCTATTGCAACTCTAAAATTCTCAAATGATTCTGGTAGACTATAGAGTTAGAGTATTGATGGCAAATCCTAATTTGCCTCCAATTGCATATCAGCCAGCTTATCTACGGCAGAGACGAAATTTGATAAGTGATCTTGAAAATCGTCCCCTTCATTCATTTTATTCAAAACAAGTTGTTTTAGCAAAGTGGCTTTCCTTGCAGGACCTCGTGATTGGTACACGTTATGCAACTTAACCCAGACATCGTGCGATGTCTTACAACCTCTTACTTCTTTTAATTCTGATGAGCTTATTGAAAGAATTACGTCCGATTTAGCTTTTCGGTCCTCTCGGTCCCATATCTCGGCATTCTCCAAGTCCTTTGCCTCTGTCCCGGTTGGCCGCTTCTTAATACCACTCACATAATCCCAAGAATCATTCCTTACCAGCAATGCTTCCACGTGTAATTTCCATGTGTCGAAATTATCCCGCGTAAGCGCCTCAATCTGCACTAAATGATTATTTGACATCGTTCAATTTAATCAATGGCAACTTGACAGCAGCCAAACAAACTTTCCACAAATTATGATGACTCTAATTATTTAGGATTTCTATTGTCTCTTAGTAGGCTGGGCTGGGCCCATAACCTGTTGGAATATCTAAAACGCACGAGACGACGGTTTACTTCAGAGTGAACATATATTTCGATATATTCTATTTCAAAGTTGTGAATGTAATAGAGTAGAATATAAGTGTAATATAAGAACATAATTGTAATGCAATAGTTTTGTGCCATAAAAAGTAGCAAAGTAACATTAGTAAATTTAGCGTAGTATTCATAGTTATTTTAATTTAGTTGTTAATTGATTTATTTATAATTAACAATAAGATTTATATTTAAATCTCCACCAAGGATGATTTTAGTTGCAAGATGAGGTATTTCTTCCACAATTGGGGAAATGACACCCGAATTTGCGACATGTGGTGGCATATAAAAAGCACCAATGATGCATTCATTCTCGCCCTTGAGGTGACTATTCCTGATGTAGTTCGATATTCTAAGAAACAATGGAACAGGTTCAACTATAGTATATCATTCTCCTACTTCCGAATTTAAGCCTCTGTTGGAATTGTTTCTGCTTCAATGTCAAAGCCTTTATACATTCTTCCATGTACAACAATTTAAAGCACTCCTCGTTTGACCTAATGATGCTTTGTTTTCCCTCCACAAGTAGTTCACTATCCCTCTTTTGATCGCTGTTTAGCCCTTTTTTTTCAGAAGAATTTTTCCCAACCTACCCCCTACCCTCGTCAATATTAATAACTCGAAATTATAAGAAAGAAATCCCTCTACACACCGGAAAAAGTAAAGCAGTTCACCATTCGGCCAAAAAACTTTTCAGAGCATAAAAAAATCTCTTTATCAAAACAATAGACATGGTTCTGTTTCCACCCTTCACTCCCCCAAAGCCCAACTCATACCAATTGTCGATTTCGAAAACTTTGACTGAAACAAAAACAGGTCGAGTCAGACATTCATTGAAATTATGTTGCCAATTCGCTGGATTGAAGAGAATAAGTCAAACAGAAGTAAACCACTCCATTCAAGAGGGTCATTGAGCCATTTGAGAGCTGTTCAAGGGCCCTTACAAAGAACAAAAAAAAAAAAATCGAACAGAGCAAAAAATTCACCAAAACTTAACAATGGAGGAGGGATAAGGCAACAAATGAAAAATGAAATCCTGTAACCATCATTCTAATTAACCCCAGGGCAGAGAAAATCAATCAAAAAGTGATTTCCGTTACCGTTACCGTTCACTAAAGAAAAATTGCTTTTCTATTAAATCTCTTTTCAGAAAAAAAAAAAAAAAAAAAACAAACGGAACCTAGCCACTCTGTACATCAGTACAGAACATTGAAGCAGATCTTCTTCACAAGGTTCTACTACAACTACGACTATTGCGAGGATACTCTCGTATTTATTTTTTAAAACTGCCAAAGGACAAATAATTTTTTACTGTCCATTGAATTGAACCACGCTACTCTTCGGGTCAGTTGAGGAGGCCGGCCAGCCGGTGTTCGGTTTTAGGACCAACCACGGGAAAAGGACAACTCCAACAACTCGATGAGAACTAAATAAAATAAAGAATTGAAAAAAAGAAAAACTCAAGAAAGTAAAAGAAAACACACCACAAAAGGTTGTCTCCGGAGGATCCCACAGGAAACATAAATGTTTTCTGTAGGACATTCTCACCAACACACAGGACACAGGAGATGAAAGTTGTGAAAATGTAAAGAGAGCAACCAAAGTACAAGGATGATAACCTCAGGGGCTTATCTTTCTATCCTTCCGACAAAATTTTCACTACCACTTTGTAGTTTTTCCTTTTTTTTTTTTTCTTTGCCTCATTCTTCTTCTCTCTTCGTCGTGAAAAAAAAGAAAGACCAACCATGGCACTACAGAGAAATTCCAAGTATCATTCTCGTTTACACTCGAGTCCTTGTCACAGGGAAAACATCAATTCTAGCTGAAGGCTATCAATACAAATGACCTTGGTTCCATGGCAAAGCACAAAGTACAAGAATAGATGGCCATGACAAGTGCTTTGCATGCTGTGGCCTTGCTGTGGAATGACAGTACTTGCGACAAATTTTGATATCTTCACTGGCAACCTTGACAAGTTGAAAGTACAAATCAGACGGTGACTCAACTTTGATGTCATCATAACGTAGAAAGCTATAACAAGATACGAGTACATTTTAGTATCACATGCAAATACAAAAATATAATGAGAACAGTTTCAACTACGTGGAGTCTTGTACAGATACTGAAATTATTGTTATCCTTCTTGGGGGTGCTCTTAGACATATTTCAATGCGCGTAACGTGGGCGTTTTTAAGTGTGGCCAGGCTTGGCATTGAATGGCGACAACCTGGTAATGACTTCATTAGACCTCTTTCTGGTAGTCAACTACGCAGGTGATTGATCTGGGAACTGCTGACTGTTTTCACATTTGTAGAAGGAAATGACTAAGAAGGTGTGATGTTCTAACGACCTTTGTAAACATTTAAAGGACACCGGCTTTCTGATTTGAACGCAGCACATAAGGTTGACGTGTTTTTGTAAAAAATACGAAAAATAGTGAGTTCAGTAGGTGGACTAGAAAAATCGAAAAACGTCCCAATCTAGTGTAATCTTCTATACGTCCCGAGAGTTGAAGCGAAAATTCAAAAGAAATTGTTCAGAAAAGTTCAAGTCTACAAATGATTACCTCTTTAGTAATGATATATAGATATAATAGGATATAGAAGTCAAGAAACAAGGGTGATTCTTTTAGAGGCATCACTCACATCGCAGATCGGGTTACTGGCATTCGGTCTAACCAATCCTACGATATCAAATATGGAACTGGCCCTCCAGGTTGGGGTAACTGCCCGGCCATGTAACAATATAAAAGTTCCATAACATTAACAAGCTTTGGATAGGTACGGAGGAATCTACTGCTGACAACCCATGCAAACGATTTAGGGACAACGAACTTCGGACATGCACGTGAAAGGTTAGGTCCCTTTACAGACTACATGCAGCCGAACAACTAGCGGAGGCTCTAGGCTGCTGCAAGGCAGACATTACCGTCATCCAAGAAATGCGATGGGATGGGCCGGACAAAAAGAGGATGGAATACTACGACTTAGGCAAGATGTCTTGAGTTTCGGGCATGTGCACGAACGTAGCAATCCGTATCAGGGCTAAATTTGTCAACAATGGCCTGATATGCGTTAAGCGCGCCCCCACAGAGGAGAAAGATGACGACACCAAAGATACCTTCTATGAGTTCTTAAACAAGACCTGCGAGCAATGCCCTAGCCATGACATTAAAACTGTCCTCGGCGATTTTAATGAAAAGCTAGGAAGAATGCTAGAAACGAGGGAACATCATGATAGAGTCGCTCTCTGTGCTGAGGATTTAGAAAGATCATTTCTGTAGGCTGTATAATGGCGATGAGGCTGTCAATCAGAATGGACCTTTCCAAATGGACGATATAAGCCAACAATTCCGTCCGCCCGACCTGTATGAAATAAATATAACAATATCTAAGCTGGAGTAAAAAAAAAGCTGCTGGATCGGACGGCATGACTGCTAAGCTTTTCAAAGCGGCAGGAGATGACCATCGCATTTGCAAAATATGGTCGGACGAAAGTATACCCGACGAATGGAACCCGAGCATTGTTTGTCCGATTCTCAAGAAAGGAGACCCTCTGAACTGCGCCAACTACAGAGGCATTAGTCTCCTTAACATCGCATATAAGATCTTATCTGCCGTATTGTGTAAACGCCTGATGCCGTTCGTCAACAACCTGATAGGTCCACATCAGTGTGGCTTCAGGCCAGGATAGACCACTTTCGACCAAATATTAATACTACGGCAGATCGTGGAGAAGGCCCATGAGCTTCAGATCGATACCCACCACCTATTCATTGATTTTAAAGCCGCATATGATAGCATCTTTAGAGACGAGCCATACAGAGCAGTGTCTAGTTTTGGCATCTCTGCTTAACTCGTCTACCTGTGCAGGGCGACGTTGGAGACGTCACGAAGCGCCATCAAGGTCGTTAAATATCTCACCGAGGCCTTTGATGTTAAAGAGGCACAGCGTTTCAAATGTTCGCTCAATTACTCACATACGCTTATAATATTGAGATAGCTAATCGGAAGAAAGCAGCATGATGTTATAGTGCTTTAACGGGGACAAGAGCAAGTATATGCTGTCAAGCTAGAAGGACACTCAATACCGACATCTGGGACAGAACGTCACTTTCGACAGGTAAGCCTTCTACCTAGGCTCTGCTATAAATTCAGACAATGACACTATCACTGACTTTTAACGAAGAATAACTCTTGCCAATCGCTGCTTCTTTTGGCTAACAAGGCATTTGACTAGCAATGTAGAGCGGATGAGCACCAGCGCTCCGGTCCGAAAGTCTTCGAATCCGCCGCCGAGGTACAGAGCAGTAGACGAAGAGGACCTCAGTCAGGTTAGTATGCAAAACTGGAGGCAGCTAGCTAAAGATTGAGCTAAAGTTTCACTTTCGATGATGGGTTCAAGCATTGCGAGTAGAGTTGTTCGAGTAATGTTGGTCTCCAATTCTTAAATCATAGCTGGCTTATCCATGTAATATTTGAGCTTTAAGTAGTCGCAAAGAAAAAAGGCCAGAGGTATAATGTCACATGATCTAGGCGGCCAATACACCCGTCCAAAGAATGAAATCCAACTGTTCATTGCAATAAAGTCATGGTTTCACGATTTGTGTGGCAAGACGTCACTTGTTAGACCAAAATGCCATCGAGACCACGGGCTTAAATTGCAGGTGGCAATTAATCAATTATCAAGGCGCTATGAAGGGCGCTATCCAGACTTTAGTTCAGGCTGGCCTCAGTTTTGAAGAAACATGGACCGCCCAGCTCATTAACCGCATAAAGCCGTTGTTTTGTCTGAATGTTATGGGAGCCCTTGAACCTCATATGTTGCTCCGTATCCCAAATATGGGTGTTTTGCTTGTTGATGCAGCCATAAGGCCAGGTCTCATCGCTGAATAAAATTTTTGAAAGAAACTGGATTATCCTTAATCTTTTCGAGAGCCCAATATCGACAACGGAAACGATTTGGAAAATCGGCTGGTTTCAGTTCTGACATGAATTGAGTTTTGTAGGCTTTTGAACCACTATCCTCGAGCAAAAAACACCAAGTTGTTGCATATGACAAGCTAAGCTGTTGAGAATGGCATCGAATCTATTCGTTACAGTCATCGCCTACACTCTTTGCTTTCGCCGTTTTATTTTCTTCACCATCTGGCTGAATGTGCTCTGTTTGGTCACGTATTTTCAAATTATAAGACTCCACCACTGAATCTTAAACTTTTCAATTTTATAGAATAGTCAATGTTAGCTAGGCCAATTATTTGGACCATAAGTTTATCGAAGCACGAAGCATGTTCCTCGTAGAAGGCTAGTCTTTGTAAAATAGCTGAATGAATTGCAGATCTTGTCCTGGGCTAAATTCTTCCTTGGTGAAATAACAAATAACACTGAACAAATATACGATATCAGTATGATACGACGCTTGCGTGATCTATCATAAAATCCCTACTGGAAAAAGTACCTATAAAAGGATCACCCATTACTTAGTCTCCAGGGCTATGTTGCTGAAAGAAGGACATCTAGGGTAATACAGTCGGGAAGTTAGACTACACAACACCATGTCTGAGAACGTCCTTATGCTGATTATCTCAAAATGTGAGCATTTTATCAGGAAATAATCAACAAAATTGATTTTGTTGCGATTCAGCGACTGCAGTTGTATTAATCCGGCAGTTGGCTCGCCATTCGCAGAGTTGTTTGAAGGTGATAAATGACTTACTGATAATGATTTCGGGGGATATCTATTAGTTTTTTCTGGAATAGAAGTAAGCTTTAGATAATCGAAGGGAGGATTTGGGGAGATCTTGATGAAGCTTGAGTTGGTTGACTTGGCCAACATTTAGCTCTTTCCATTCCAGCTGAGACTTTAAACACTCCGAACGGATCTGTCCGAGGGATACTCTACTTTTTTGAACAGCCTTAACCTTGCAAGATTAACCCAGAACTTACTAATGAACTGATAAAAATCTTATAAGCCATCAGTGGCTGATGAGGAGCTCAGGCGTGTAATAAACTTTAGTCCGATGTGTTATACCTGTTGAATACCTGCATATTACCTCTTGGCCAAAACCTCTGCCGACCGCAAACTTAATTAAGTCCACCGACCATAGGTCTTAACAGGTCAATAGCACCTTCCATGCCAGCGAGCATCTTTGAAAATGGGAGCTGGCAAAAACCATGTTAGTAAAGGCACTTTAGTAAGGGACACTAAATAAGTCGGCATTCGACGGATGTGAATTTTTCATCCAGATTGGATAAGCTAAGAGAGCAAATGCGAATCTGTTCTGTGGAGTATGGGAAACCACCGCCACATGCGGCTCAAGACAAACACCGAATCTGGTTCGGGAGTCCAGGGCCTCATTTCGGAAAGGAGACCAAAAGTAATGTGGGAAGAAACTCGCGCCAACGCTTTCGAACATGGAGAATTTGATCTGCGTCAAGAACGATCACCTACGAGCAAATGGGTAAACACTTACGGATTACATACTCGACAAGACGAAGACTACGAAAACGGCGACAGACGACCAGGAGGGAGGCGTTGAATAGAGGAGAATGAAGTTGCGGACTGCAACATACCTGGACAAAAACAAACAGCGACAGCCAAAACACGTACAGAAGACAAGACAATTACTCAAGCAAGGCAGAGCATAGCGAGGACGGGGAACTGTCGAAGTTCTATAACAGAGACAGCCAAATGAGCGAGTTGATAAGCTGTATCGAGCCTTCAGTTGCCTCTTCTTCCAACGGTAACATAACGTGGACAAACAGACAACTGAACAAAGCCTCCATACGTAGACAGGACTTATACTAATAGAGATCGAAAGAGATACTCCATGGGACTCCTATTGCGGCGATACTCGAAAGATCGGCACTGCCATACACAGTAAAATTTGACGGCACATCAAGACAATGCCGGTAGAGAATTTCGTCTTTCTTATCAAAACTCTGAAAAGGAAGAACGGCGTGACTCCTGATCAAGTGCGTGTCCAGTTCTATCACTTAGTTTCAGACCTTCCGTGACGATGGTATTGGGAACATCTAGAGGAAATTGGAGGAGATGAACAGCTAAGCTATCAAAGTCTTAAAGCTTAGTTGATTAAAAAAATTAGAGACGGGCAAAATGACCACGAAATTCTTCGGTCTAAAATTGACAGGAAACAGTTGTCCCACGAATTTGAAGACTTTACGCCGACCTTACGAACTGGACCAAGTTGACATATTGAGACATAACATTAACAAACGAATCGCCACTCTCATTTTCGCTTGGTCCATACAGAGTATCCACGACCTCCGTGACGAATGTAGACGAGCGAAGAGGTATTTATCAATTAGAGACCAAAGATACAAACGCCATGTGACGAAAATCGACGAATCACCTACACACTAGGGCTAACAAGAACTGAATACCAACAAGAATTTTTAGCCAACGAGTACATTAAGGTAGCGTATCTACAAAACCAACCAATATGTGGACCTACCAACTATAGTAAACTTGACTGACCAACTAGAACCGAAAGAGCGAACGAACTGAGTGGACGAGAAAAACTTCGACGAATCCACGCATCTGTCGCATCGATCTGGATTCCATAACTTTCTTCAGTTGCGGGCAGGAAAACGGCAATGTGTCAGGTGTCAGGGAAAAATGCAAATTAGCGGGAATACCCAGGGTCATTCGTCGATACTGACTATAATCCCGACGGACCTCGACAAAACCAGCCAGTAAACGGCATCTGCGGAGCAGACGGGTCTGGTCCATCAACACCTGATGGAATACAACGAAGTGAGGAGGGGTATTTTTGGAGAAGTCACAATGCCAGTAGTGGAGATTACTAGAAGATATAAAAACAACACAAAGGCTTATATGGAGTAGCGGTAAGAATCAAACCTATCCGACAAGCTAGAGCCGGGCAACCGCGAGCGTGCCACTGTCCCCTATTCCTGCATTACAGATGCCTCCGTGGCTTACGGAGTGTGTCTCTAAAAACGTTTTGGAGGATGTTAAGCCTTTCTCATTTTTTTTTTAAGAAGGACACGCTTGTTCTTATGTTCCAGGGGCCTCGAACAAGTCTTTTGGATTTAACACTGGCTTGTTGGGTGAAACGAGTCGCTAAGGCTGAGCTGGAGAAGATGTTATTCAAACTAAGTACTAGTGCTGCCGATGACATAGATTTTTTACTGAAGTTGTTTCCCCCTAGTAAATGGCTGTATAAAGTCCCGCGGCTTAGCCTAGAAATTTGTCCAGTAACTAGACTACTTGGATAACCCTTAGACATACCAAGGGGAAGAGCTAGAAAATATGCTGATGAGAGTCTTTGGAATTGAATTATAAATATATCACTAGGTATCCTTTAAGCCTTTGAATTTCAGTTTGTTCCATTACGAGAAGGCAAACTGTACTTTAAATAAATCACCCATCTTCCTTGCTATTTAAAGTTTGAAGACTCTCGAAGTGAAGAATTCCGAAAAACAAATTCAGGACTTTCATTTGTTGCCAGTTGCCAAAGAGTATAAGCACTCGCATTCGTGCATGTGTGACTCATAACACCTGAATGACCTACAACTTAGGCGCAAATGAAAATAATGTCTGAGCAATAAATGTTATTGGCCTTCATTATCCATTCCATTCTCACAATCTTTCTAATTGAATTAGGAGTATGGCTGCGTATCTATCCACTGGAGTCTTCGTACAACCTACGATGTGTTTATGTATTTTATTTATTCGCGCACCAAATGATAAATTTAATTAACTTTTGGAAGCGCACCCCAACGAATTGGGTATCCCTGTACGAGTATAGTCAGCATCATTGGGTCTTCCATTAATGAGATCCAACATAGATCCCTGACTAATGAAGTCACCTGCTTCTTGCTCACATAACGAAACTCCTGCACAAATACCAACACTAAAAGCACCACGTACAGCAGAGTTAGTTGAACAAATGTCACCCGAACTGTGGCATTTTACCTTTCGTAATTATACGTGAGTTTAGGCTTACCATCATGTGTGAGCTGAATCCGATGATAGACCAGATAATTAACTTACTGAATAAATCAGGGGTACAACGGGGAGGGTGCGCTCTAATTTTTCCCATAAATCCGATCAGGTTAGACCAGGAAAAATACCCTCACCACAAGGATATCAATGTGACTGGGTGTACAACTATTGGAACACATTCATATCTACACACTGTGTGCTGGCTGGTATGAGGCCCTACGAGAAGGTGTAGTTTAAATCAGAGGAAACTTTTAGTTTTCCAAATTTAGGCATCTCAGTCAGGTGTGGTGGCAGATAGAGGTGGTGTGATTGTTTTTTCGTGCGTACACGATTGGTGCCTGGATTGTGGTAGATGACTTTATCGTAATCAAGCCGATTCGGGTAAAAGCATTTGCCTACGATTCTAGTGGGTTATTGATTGGGTTCATTAGTATTAATTTTCCAGGAGTTCGCATCTAATTAGAAGGTTTTTCATTATGCGTCAGGTGAACTGATTCAATGATATGGTTTTTAATGATGCTCCTTACGGTTGCTAGTTGGAGGATATGACTTGACTTACAAGGATGTTGGTTATATCGCTATCCGCAGCGACTTTTGACTTATTGAACCTTAGTTTTTGAACTAATTTGGAGTTGTCGATGCCTTAATTGGAAGATACATACATACATATTCGAGTATTGGGCTCATGAAACATTTATTGCAATCAACTGAGGTTATGTAATAGTTCTCCACACAGTGCAATAGACCAGACTAGTTTGTTTCGAATTGCCTGCTGTCCATAATGGTTCATCAGATGTCGACCAGAATCCCTCAGAAAGATGACTCCCAAGATGGAGTCAACGGCGGCGTTAAAAATCGGACGGCGAAGTCTGATGCAAGCTACTTCAACAAATTTGGAGCCTATAAAGCCATAACAATCTAGTCAGGGTTCTGGAAAAGTAATAGTGACTTACGAGTTCTATCATGAGCCAACGGCAGCTGGAATACCCCCGAAGTGGGATACTGACTCCCTTTTTGTCCTTGGTTATAAACTAAGGAACTGGACCTCCAGTAGCGGTAAATTCACAACCGCGGAAAACAAAAAATGGTTCAGAGAATACCGCACGTCTCGGATACTGACGGATACAATGTTGACGACGCCAGAAAATTCAAAAAGAACAGCGAATTTAGGTTCTGCGCTGGGAATGTAAAATCCCTTAACAGACTGCATACAGCCGAACAACTCGCGGAGGCCCTAGACTGATATAAAGCAGATATTACCGCAATCCAAGAACTGCGCTAGGATGGGCCAGACGAAAGACGGGTGAAAAACTGCGACATTGAATACAGCACTTGCTACAAAGAGAGAAGACAGCGCTTATTTGGATGCGGATTTGTTGTTGAAGACAGACTTAGGCAAAGAGACTTAAGCTTTCGGCATATGAGCGAACGCTTCGAACGCCTCCGCATCAAGGCCAAATTAAGCAACATCAGATTTATTTGCGTACACGTCCCTACAGAAGAAAATGTTGACGCGATCAAGGACGAGTTCCATGAGCTTCTAGACAGAACATATGCTCAATGCCCCAACTATGAGACCAAAATTGTTTTAGGGGACTAGAATGCTAAGCTGGGCAAATAAGTCGTTTTTGAGCGCGTAATTGGGAAGCAAAGCCTGCACGACACCACATTCGAAAACGGACTCAGGTTTTTAGACTCCTTAACGGGACGCAGTTTCCACACCGCCACATCCACTTGGAGGTCTCCGGACCAATCAACCGTCAACCTGATTGATCACATTGGGATCGACGCCCGACACTCCTCCAACATTCTAGATGTCCGAACCTTCCGAGGAGCCAACATAGGCTTGGATTACTACCTTGTTGCAGCCAGAGTTTAGTCAGACCACACATTTTCCACTTAAAAAGCTGCAATCGAAAAAGAATCTTTTCCGACCGCGTTTCCCTCTAACTCTCTCAAAATCGGGGACCCCCTACGCAATCCATACAACACCAATGGGAATGTTGTCAAGGAGCCACCAGAGAAGCAGCATCTGACATAATTAGTTTCAAACCGCCACCACAAAGAAACCTTTGGTTCGATGGTGTATGAAGGGAGGCGCATTCAGCCAACCAAGAGGCATACAAAGCCGCTATGCATCGCAGGGCGATAGCAGATCGGGAGCTCTACCAACAGAAAGGACGGGGAGAACATAGACTCCTAAGAACGAAAACAAAGAGCACGAGAAGCACGCAGTCGAGGAAATGGAGTGATGATACGGCAGGAATGACTTTCGAAAATTCTATCAGAGCATTAATAGAACAACGACGACGACCATAATTCCGCTATCAGGCAGAATGAACCATCAGCACTGGACGATGATAGTAGAGAACTCCGTCCATCTGACCTAGACGAAGTTGAGACTGCAATATCGAGACTGAAGTCGAACAAAGCTGCTGGCCCAGATGGGCTTCCAGCTGAGCTATTTAAAGCAGCTGGGGATGACTTGGTTAGGAACATGCACCAGCTCATCTGCAAGATATGGTCAGAAGAAAGAATGCCCAATGAATGGAACCTTGAGATCGTTTGCCCAATCCACAAGAAAGACTTCGACTGCACCAACTATAGGGAACTACGTCTTCTGAACATCGCCCATAAAATCCTCGCCACCTTTTAGTGTAATCGCTTAAAACCTTTCATCAGCTGTGATAAAAGTCCATATTAGGAAGGTTGCAGGTCAGGGAAGTCTACTATCGATCAAATATTCACACTACGGCAGATCCTGGAAAAAACTCTGTACAGTGCCAGCGGCTTGGTCAGCCGTCTATGGATTCAATGCCTAAAGGGCTATTAAGAAGAAGAAGAATGGTTCAAAAATCGCAAGCTCTTAAGGATTGCTTTTCGATGATCGTATTGGGTCATATTCGGATGTAGCTTGTCGATTAATGTCTTGGAATGACTTTTGCACAACAATTGTGCAGATGATATTCCCTTCGTTGATGGCAGAGTAGACATGTAAATTGAGCAAGTCTCAGTTGCATACATCCATCGTCTTATCACGGATAATTCATTCCTCGGGGTTTTTATGACATGAATTGTTGTAAGTGCAACATTATCTGACGGTGGACTCAATGCTAGTTTACATTACCCAGTAACAAATAATCCTTATTTGCCATGATGTCATTCCTATGATGGTGAAATGGTTTGAATTCTACTGAACCCGCTGTAGTGATCTGTCCTTCAAAGTCCAGGGTCTTAGCATGTATTTCGTAATTGGATGAGCGCATATAAGTTGCCATTGTTATCACCAGCACGATGTATTATCCGTTCAAAAACACGATCCATCAGAGCATCCAAGGCGACAGGATGACTGGTGTGGGCTGGTCTGGATTTAACAAACCTCCTCGTCTTTTTGCATATACTCGTTGTTCAGTTCTGTCGTCTATTATCGTACAAGAATAGAACGAGATTGTGGGCTGTTGTCCCTATGGTATTTTCTCCGTTAAGACCGCGCCTATTACACACATGGAGAAGCAACAATATTCAATGAAATCGGCAACTTTTCGCTATAGTTGATCAGAATGCTCCCTGCCTTAAGGAGCTCCTTGTATTTTTTAAAAACCATTGCATGCTTGTTCTTCCACTTGCACTTTCTTTTCGAGCCAAGCAACAATAGCTGAGTGATTGTTGTTTTGATTTTTAGAAATCTGTGGTAGAAATTATTGCGGCTCAGGAAAGCTTGTAATTGGTTTAAGTTTATTTGTTGGGGAGTTTTGCTAACTACGCGGAGCTTATTAGCTTATTTCGAGGATTGTTACTGATCGTAAATCAAACTGGCCCTGGTCTTTCATCCAGCATGGCCGTCGAAAAATAAAATCTCAACCGGATTTGACAAAATTACCCCAATCTTCAGAAGAAAAGATCAGCAGAAAATATTTTTCGCGCTTTCAAAAAACATCTTGTGCTGTCGGAACATCAAATGAAACTCTCTTTATGTGGTATACTCCCTTGTGAATTATAAACGTAACAATTTTTGACCCCCCATGTAAGAACTTGACCATCCTAGTCCTACTCTATCGCATTGAAGAATGGACGCTATCGAATGAAGATATCTCTATTCGTTTCGAGTTAAAAATCCATCTAAAAATATTCGGTTTCGTTTGCATTAGTGGGCTTTGGAGGAGAAGGTTTAACGACGAACTACACAAGCTGTATAGTGCCGTTGTCCTAATCAGAGAACTGCGCATCAGTCGACTTAGATGGGTGGGAAATGAAGAGCGAATCGACGGCAATGCTGCGGCCCGGAGAGACTTCGAAGCTAATCCGGGGGAATAATGCAGGAGAGAATGACCGCACTAATGTGGCACCAATTAGTGAAAGGAGGCTTCAAGCGATTTGGAAAGACCTGAAACGGTTGTTAGTTGAGGCTAAAGTTCACCCCGAACTATAGCTCCACCTAGGTATGTAAGAAAGTTCAATATTTCCGAAAGCACCAGTCACCGTTCACCGAGCTCGGCAAATGTTCACAATGCCATCAAATGTTACAGTGCTGCTTCGTAGACAAATTGTTTTCCTACGAGCGCCTGAGGGCATTATTCATCAAACCACGAGCTCCGTGGATGCAGTCATGTGAAGCTCACCACATCAGTTGCGGCATTTCTGATGACTTTTAAGCATAAATGTCGTTGTTCTTCTTGAATTGATGTTGGTTACATAGGATATGTCTTAGATTAAGAGATATGCGATCTCCAATGACTCTGGCGATTTGATGTATTTAACATCCACCCAACGTCAAATCTCCTCATAAAACGTTTTCATTGTTGTGGTTCCTGACTTACTATATAGTATCCTTGGAGCTCGAGAATATGTTTGCCACTCAGAAATCTATATTACTGGTGAGTGTGTTGCGTCGATTGCAACATGATCAATTTGACTGACGGACATCACCATGGTAGTCATCTGATCATTTGGAAATTAGATCACATAGCCCTTTTGTTGTGGTTTCTGTAACAATCCTCGGCTGCAACTAAAAAGTGATCCGAGTACATACGAGTATAGGCCACTCGGAATACTCGTATTTATACATAATCAGGACGTCTGTCGGACATAGAATTGAATCTCGCCAAGTCGCGGTATGTATTAATCTTTTGAATCTCCAAAATATAAGTACGCAGTCGTGCAGATAGTCAGATTAACTAAAGTCTTGATACGACCTAAGTCTATGACAGTGAGTGGGGTCGCGAGGCGGTCGATAATTTAAATCTTATCTAACGCACAAAATGGCCTAAAAATGTTGTACCTGAACGCACGTGGCCTAAGTTTAAGTAAAATTGACAACTTAAGGTACATTCTCGATGAAGCCAAAGAGAAGCATCGAAATCCCTGGTTATATCCTTATACCAAACGACAGGGTTGCAACTACTACGGGCGGAGTAGTTACAGAATACTCGTACTCTAGTTTGCCATTGAGACATGAGGTGTCGTAAAAGTCTGACAAAAGCGCGGTTGAGTATATTCTGATGGAAGTAGACGATGGCTAAACAAAGTGTCTCATTGGTGTTGCTTATAACCCTAAAAGATGCTGAACCTTTACTTTCCGCAATACACGAGTATACTGCAACATACGGGTACATAATTATTTGTGGCGATCTAAATGCTGATCTTTTTAAAACCGACAGTAAGACTCATCAACTGATTGATATTACGGCTGGCTCAGGACTATCGGTAGTTAAATGATTTGCTTCCCGCTTTTCACCCCAAGCCTAATGTTTAAATGGTTTCCAACCCATCTAATGCTTTTGCTTCTAGACCAATTATCGTTGGCTTATATGTCCGACCATGACTTAATCTTCTGCACGTACAACGTTGATTTAAATCGTTGGCCATTGTAAAATCCGTTCCGAAACAGCCCCACCCCTCTTTGTCAACTGACTTTCGGCCTACAGCTTTGATCAAAAATTCTCGCGCTATATAAGGGTTAATTATAATAGGGATTCCTTAACGATGCTGTGCTTACAAGATTTCTTGATAATGTTAATCATAAAGTAATACGTCAATAACTTCGACTATATTTCGGCATTAGGGAAAATTCGGTGCGCCTCATTTTTAATTATCTCGATAACCGTTATCAGAGAGTTTTTTACAACAGCATTTCGTCGGAATACGGCATTTTTGTTACAGGAGTTCCCCAGGGCTCTATTCTTGGTCCGATTCTTTTCTGTCTTTTTGTAAATGATATCTATCCACTTATGCATATGTAGACGATTCTTAAATTTATATCTCGAGCCCCATTGGACTTATTGAGGACCTATTCGCCCGATTAAATGAAGATTTTTCTAAAATATACGACTGGTCAATATGTAATGGACTTAAACTTAACCCTTACAAATATTCACTCCGCAGTTGTGAAAAAAGGCCGTATTTTCAGATATGGTCTTATTTCACTTTATGAAAGTGAAAGTTAAATAAGGGCAATTCGACATTATTTCACTTTGCTTACCCGGTATGAACCAATTACCGCCCTATGAACTGCTTAGTGAAATCTAATTTATAGGCGCCTGCCTGATAGTTGTTGATATACCCTTAGCGGAGCGACGTAGTCACGTGAGCGGCTAAACCCTTCGGAGAAAAGGGGTCAATCCTGTTAGCGAGCGACCTACCTCAAACTTTAATTGAACCAAATTTCTGTGGTAGACGGCTCGCTTAGATCGCTAAATGGGTTTTGCCCTTTTCTCCGCAGGGTTTACTTTTAAAAAGTGAAATTAAGCCAAACTTTAAAATTTGGCCTAAATACCTACCTACTTCATCTACGTTACCAAGCTCTGAAACACATTTCCAATAACGGCTTAGCAAACAGTGGAAACTTAAGTACATTGTTCAAAAATGCAGTACAAAAACACTTTAAGCAATAGGAACAACAACTACTTACTACACAAAAACGGAACGAAGCCTTGAACCTAAATTTAACATAGGGTGAAAGCAATAGTATTTTAACAGTACTACCACTACAATTTGTGGCATCTTCCCTTCGTTTGTTTAACTGGAAGAAACTGCAACTTCGAGCGGTAAAAAAGGTTCGCCTTAGGGGCTTGAATTATGTAATACAAACTACTTTGAGGTAGTTAGAGTAGAGATGTGTCTGATGTCGAAAGCCAAGTGAGTGTGGAAATGTATGATGATGAGTTCGATGAAGACCACGATGATGAGATAGAAAAACTTCCTGAAGAAGCTGCTACTGCCACTGCTGCTCGTCATCAAGCTGAGACTGATGCTGCCCATTTTATTTCCAAAAATGACACAAAAGGTACACAGATCCAGCAACGAGTAGTCGCATTCGTCCTCATAATATTTTCGATTACACTAGAAGCGAGCCATTAAAAGCTTGGTTCATGATCCATTTAACATCTTTCGATCTCAAAATCACCGAAGATATGGCTCACATCATCATTCGAGAAACGAGTCGCAAAGTCAAGCAGATAACAGCTACATATATATGGAATGAAGCAAATCTAACAAAACAGAAACAAAATAAAGTGTTGACTCTAAAAGCGTTAAATGCTTTTTTGGCTATTATTTTGTATGCTGAAATATAGGAACTATGGGGCCCAACACATGCTCCAATGTATTGTAGCCTTCTCAATATTGCAGTGCAAAGTACAATATTGATTTTGCTTTGTCACAGCAGTTCTTGAAGAGAGCATTTTTTAACGACCTTATATTGCTCTGACTGATCTCGCCCATCACGCATACCTGGGATCTCTCGCTTGTCGTTCCGGCCTAGCTCAGCCTTTCAATTGAAGAGTGGATTATTTATTGGATTGGCCATGATCGCGTCTGTATGTTTGTATGTAAGCTGGCAGAATCAAATAAACAAAAGCAAGTTCCCAGAATAACAACCGTGTAGCGCTCCCATTGCTGTTGTTGATATTCCTTCTTAATCTTAGCGTCATAGCTTGACATTTGCAAAAGTTACGTAGCCAAGAGTACATCTATATCTGTGTATGTTGGCGATTTTTTACAATTTTAGAAATGAATTTAAATTTGCAACAACGAACATGTATTAAGTTTAATGGTGCGCGAACGTTGAAAATGTTGGAAAAGTGAATCGGCAACGACTCTCTAAAGAAGTACGGTCGTTTACCACTCGTGCGTCCAAAAGTGGTCGTGAGTCAATCGAAGATGATAAGTGCAGTGGCAGACCATCGACATCGAAGACCGACAAAAGTAAAAGAAATGTTAGTCAATAACCATCAGAGAGATAGCGGGGGACTAGAACATTGCCTATGGATCCGTCCAAGACATTTTGGTTAATGATTTGGGTTTCCGTCGTGTAGCAGTAAAATTGGTGCCAAACGACTTAAATTTCATGCAAAAAAGAGACCGTGTTGACGTCCTAAAAGAAGTGATTTGCGACGCTGAATCCGATCCCACATTCATCAAAAGGATCATTACTGAAGACGAGACGTGGGTTTATGAGCACAACATGCAATCCAGAAATCTGGCAAGTGAATGGCGTTCACCAAATGAGCCGAGACCAAAAAAAACACGTCGTTTTCAGTCAAAAAGAAGGCAATGCAGTTTTTATGGATTACAACGGTGTAGTGCATCACGAATTTTCGCCAAAAGGCCAGACAGTAAGCAAAGAGTATTATTTGGGCGTCATGATAAGTTTGCGTGAAGCAATTCGCCGAAAGAAACCAGAATTGTGGGCAGAAAACTCGTCGATTTCGCACCATGATAACGCACAGTGCCATCATTATTCGTAATTTTTTGACGAAAAATGCAACAAATACCATCCAACAGCCACTAAATTCAACTGATTTGCCTCCCTGTGACTTGTTTCTGTTCAATCGAGTTAAAAAACCACTACGGGGAACGCGTTTCAGCAGGCGAGAGGAAATAATGGAAAAATCGCAGGAAGCACTGATGAACCGAAAACCGAATATAAAAAAGGTTTCGAGGATTGGATCAAGGGCTGGCATAAGTGTGTTACAGTCGATGGGGATTATTTTGAAGGGGACAATATAGATTTGGATGATGAACGCATCTACTCCCATCTTCAACAATGGAACGCATCCATTTTTATCTAATGTATCTATCGATATAGATACATCTTTTTGTATCTGTCACTTTTGTCTTTTTCAAATTTACTTCTTCAACGTTCTTTTTCTGGCGTCTCCCAAAAAGCTGTACAATTTCTTTCACTTTCAATAGAGTTACTTTTGCTTGTAAATTTTTTCAAACTATTAATTCAACAGTGTCACTAAGAAAATCTTGGGAGAGGTCCAGCCGCTTTGAGAGTTCGGTTCGAAAAGAAAGATTCTTTTTTGGAGGAAATGCAACAAGCTCGTTGACAATTTCAAACATTGAAGAACGAGCCACCAATCTACCAATAACATGCTATCCCTGTAGGATCCTATGGACCTTGTTGCTAATATAACGCTATCGAAGCTGTCGTTGATCGGAGGGTTAATAAAATCCTTGCAAAGGTGTTCTATCTTAGAAATTATAAGTTGTATGAACTTTGGGCCCCATAGACATCCAGGATAATAAGAAAATAATAACAATAGGGAGCAATATCGATTCTTTTCTGAAGACAAATAAAGGTGAATCAAAGTTTTTCAGCTTCCAACAGACAACGAATCCCATTCGATTTTACAGATAAAATTGAGAAATTTCATTCGAAACATTCAGAGTTTATTTCATTGTGCAAGATCTGTACCCAGTACCTCAACCTTAATACATCTGATACATAATGTCCTCACATTTGCTATACTTTCAACTACAGATAGCTGCCTTCAATGAATACACAAGAACAACAAAATTGGATTTGCATAGTTTGTAAAGTCTTAGATTACCCAAAAATGCACGTCATTTAACAATCTCTAAACTATTTGTCACAGTTCAAGTGTAGTATCCGTCATGTGGATACATTTCTCGAAAACACACTACGTACGTTGAAAAATGATAATGTAAGTTTCCGCCTCGATGAAGAATACAAGAGTGATGCACTTTTCTGGCAGATATATCTCTGAAACATCTATCATTCCACCACACCCACTTTGTCGTAAAACCTTAAGACACGACAGTCGAATCGAATCAAGGCCCCACCACCCTCAAACTCAATCTCATACTCACATTGTGCCATTCGATTGAAAATTGCTCGAATTCAAATCCTGTTAGGAGACTCTACTATAATATTGAATTTTACATTTACTCGAAAGTTGGAAACTTTCTCTTTGAATTGCATGCATCCTGGAAGTCGTAACTCTATTGTATAATACATGCAAACTTAGGAATATACGAGTATGTTGTATTCAGAGTCACATATGCATAGCTACGTATGTCCGTACGTAACTGCAAATCTAGTTGGGATGAAAAATGTATCTACAGAATATACTCGTGGTATCCCCTGGCGATGGGAATACCAACAACGCATATGGCCACTAAATAGTTAGATTACGGAACTTTGCTCAACTCTGTTACGTATTAATCGAGCTATTTCCCTTTTTTTGATATCTCAAAAGTTTCCTCATAATTTAGATTCATCGATTGAACTCATTTAAATACAGATCTCGCTCTGTATGCATGTGTTCCCATTTGGAAAGTTTTAATTATCTCTGGGAATAAATACCAAAACATTTAGTAAAATAGATACTCGTATCTATAACACATGAAATTTCACTAAAGTGCCATGTATTTGTATTCGATCGAGAGAATATATTCTACAATTAATTCTAAATTATAACTTTGGTTATATACTCATCGGCTGGATCTGGTGAATGTCATCATAACACATGCTTCTGTAGTATAGTGGACTAAAATCACGCAAAAGACCGCCATTTCAAAGCTCAAAAGAGTGCAACGTCTTACATGTCTAAACATCTCTGGAGCCATGCAAACCTGCCCAATAGCTGCAATAGAAGCAATAATAGGTCTAACGCCCCTACACTTATTTATCAGTAAAATGGCAAGTATGGTGCACGCTAAAGAACTAGATCTCAGCAACAATCCACCAAATAGCCAAAAAGGCATAAAGTTGTATGGGAGCTGGTATAACCGGACCATATACTAGCATACCAATCGCTATGGGAAAGAATCCTAGCTGAACTACACACTATTTAAGAATGCGCTCACCGTATCTACAACTCCGATATCAAAGGCGCAGCCATCCATATATTCACGAATAGTCAAGCAACTATAAATGCCCTTAAATCGCACAGCATTGACTCCAAATCAATTATGCACTGCTTCTGAGCCCTCTTAGAACATAGCTTAAGGAACAAAACCAAACTAAAGTGGGTTCCTGCGCATGAGGGTATTGATGATTGATTCAACTGACCTGAACCCTTTTGCTGCACCCCCAAAACAGCAGTAAATCTAGTCATAAATAGTTGGCATCCAAGTGCATCTCGCATTGGCAGGTGACTCTACGTCTAAGACAGATCAAACGAATCATCCTGCCCTTCAATAAAAATGCCAATAGATGTCAAAATCTAAATCAACACGATATCAGAAACCTAGTACCTGGGTACCTTGCAGGACTTTACGGCTTGAGATATCATCTTAACAAAGTAGGACTAGTCTACTCTCCGAAATGTCGACTTTGACTTGAAGAAGACGAAACAGCTGAAAACATTTTATGTGACTGCCCCACCCTCAACGGATTCATACGGAATACTTTCTTCAGGGGACATCTTGACAAAACTAAAATAATTCACCTGCTGGTAGAGTAACTCACTTCATTCGGAAGGTAGAAAACCTACTAGCTCAACCACAGTTCTGACCACCCGGTACAAACGATCATTAAGGTCGAATTGCCCTATTATTGCATTTTGCGGGTGAGAAATTTATAAAGGAACGCAGGTTTATTTATTTATTTGTGACGGACTACAATCGCATCGCCGTATCGTCAGTAAATGCAAATGCGATGCTCCGCATGGGTGGCAGTGGGTCAAGTAGTAGTGAACTAGCTTCCAAATCGGAAGATTCGGTGCTCGAATCCCAGCCGTACCCGAAAGACTTGCTTTTTCTCAGTCAACAAATATCAAGAAATATGTGTTAATGACTAGAATACAACAACAAGCTAGCTCTCACTAACAATTAAGTCTCCCTCTATTATTAAATGTTGGATGCCACCCATGGAGCAAAATAACCCCTGAGCCCAAACATCTTTCTTCCCTTTCTGTCCAGTTTTCCAAAAAAAATGAACACGTGCTTAGGCATTATAAATGTCTTCATACCCACTTGAGTATGAAGTTCTTGGTTTTTTTTTTTTTTTTTAACTAATTCGTATATAGAATGAGGCCCTAGTTTTGATTCCTGAGGGACTCCAAAACATACCTTAGTTTTTAACTCATCACGTGCTTAATTTTGACGCAAAGGAGCGTGCTGTGCAAATAATCCTTAAACCAGTCAACCTTAGCTTAAGGTTATGTAGTAAGGAATCACTCTTAAAATCATCGGGGCTATACAGGGTTTTGCAACAGGGACATTACAGTTAAGTATTTTAATACAATAATTTTCAATGTCGATTGGAACGATTGAACATCATTGAAAATTATGTCAAAACCAGTCGAAGTTCCGAAATTGTCGTAACCTTATGTTCTTCAGTTCAAATTGAGCCAAATCAGTCGTCCACACCGTTAACATGAATTGAAAATCTCTCAGTGTCTATAAATTTTGGGATCAATTCAAGAACTGAAGCCTCCTGCACATTTGAAGCGCCATTGGGTTCAACAAAAGATTGAAGAAAATTCTGAATTTCGTCGAAAAATCATCTTCAACGATAAAGCCCTTGAGAGCAGAGTGCTTTCATACATCTCCGACATAATCTTGAATCCACCATCATCAGATATGTACAAAACTTAAGAAAACAGGCTGATCGAACAGTTCGCAGACTCGGAGCAGAAGCGTATAAAAAAGCTTCTTCAAGATGTAGAACTCGGTGACATGGGACCATCCCAGCTGTTGCGGGAAATGCACGAATTAACTGGATCGAACATGAACGAAGAGATGCTTAAATCCATTTGGCTGCAGCGTTAACCACCCAACATCCGCAGTATTATTTCCATCTGAAATGAAAGTTTGCAGCAAATGGCAACATTAGATGATAAAATTGGTGAAATCAGTGATTGTACCAAAATATCTGAGTGCTCTGTAAACACAACATCATCTCGAAGTAATATTTTAGAACTACAAGTAGCCGAAATCAAAGTGTCATTGCAACGCAGTACTGACCAACGCAGCCGTCCACGAATGAATTCTCGAACAAGAAGACGTCCATCCATGGTTCATCACACCGCTTCCGATGCAGAAATATGCTGGTTTTACAGGAAATATGGCGACGTAGCTCACAAATCTCGGCCACCGTCCAAAAATAGATCGGAAAACTAAAATCTCTGTCACATTTGGCGGTTACCGACAGAGTTTTCACAGGGAACCGCCGACTTTTCATCACCGACACCAATTCCAACCTCCAATTTTTAGTTGACATCAGCGCCAACATTTCTGTCATACCACCGACACGAAATCAACGTAATCTGCCAGATCAACGAAACTTTCTGTACGCGGCGAACAAAACATCAATCAAAACCTTCGGAGAAAAATTACTTACCCTTAACTTTGGACTCAGACGCATATTTCAAAGGCTGCTTACAATTGCTGACGTTGTCCAACCGATTCTTGGAGCTGATTTCCTGCAACATTTTAATTTGCAAGTCGACCACAGCAAAAAGGAAAGGGGAAATTATTAACATACGAGTATCAACAATTGATAAATCCTTGCCATTTCAGAAATTGTTTCGGTAGTTTTGAGATATTACACGTAGTACTCACCGAGCGTTTCATCCCATCAAGTGAGTCAGCACATCGTCATATAAGGTCCACCGCACTTTATTCACTAAAGATGGCGAAGAAAGAGTTTCATTCCATGGTGTCCGAGGTCTGTGGGCCGCTCCACCCCACCTCGTCAAAAAATCCAATGGTGAGTGGAGACCGTGTGGCGATTACAGACGGCTGAACACGGTAACCGAACCAATCCCCAGAGAATTGTTTCGGCGAACAATTTGAAAAGAGCCTAGCACCAGATACCGGTGTAGCCAAACGACGTCCCCAAAACGGCTATCACCACTCTATTCGGCATGTTCGAATTCGTCCGTATGACCTTTGGCCTGAGAAACGCTGGGCAGACCTTCCAACGATTCATGGACGAGGTCTTAAAGGACTTTGATTTCGCTAACGCTTACCTGGATGACATCCTAGTGGCATCCGATAACACCGAATAACACGAACAACATCTTTTCTGTCTGTTTCGGAAGCTCAGAGAGTATGGTGATCAACATCTCAAAATGCCAAGCGTAACATTTTTGGGATATACGATTGATGAAAAGGGTATTCGACCGCCGCCAGTACGAATCGAAGCGCTCCGAAGATTTCTATCAAAGGAAATAAGAAAAGTGATAACACCGTAATTCAATAGAACAACCAGGCCAAGGAAGCATTTAGCAGATGCAAAACCGATCTGGGAAACGCAATGCTTCTAGCATTTCCACGCGCAGATGCACAATTAGCAGAAAAGGCGGTGGGAGAAACTATACACCAATTCGCAAATACTGGATTATGGCAACCTTTGGGTTTTACTCTGAGAAATTAACATCTGCTCAAACAAAATACAGTACGTACGATAGCGAACTGCTCGCCGCCTGCAAAGCGGTGAAGCACTTTCGACGTATGCTGGAAGATCGTACATTCGCAATATTTACGGTTCATTAGCCTTTGTCCATTGCATTCGACCAAAAATTGGACAAAGCTCCGCCCAGACAATTACGACACCCGGACTTTTTAGGTCAATCTACAACTACAACATTTTGACTGATACTTTCTCACGCATCGATGAAATCTAGATGCCAGCCACCATCAATTACGAAGAGTTATCCAAAGCCCAAGAGACGGACGAAAACCTAAAAAAGCTGTTATTATCCGATAGTACTCTTAAATTAGAAACTTGTATCGTTCCTGGTACAAATAGAAAGATTTATTGCGATTCCTCTACAACATCGCTACGACCCTACTTACCCAAAGGGTTCGTCACTATCCACGGGTTGAGCCACCCCGAATTTAGCAAAACAGTGAAGATGGTTGCCGAAAAATTTGTATGGCCGGCAATAAAAGCAGACCGTCGACGATGGGGAGGTCATGCTTACCGTGCTTAAGATAAAAATTACTCCGTCACAACAAGTCTCCTATCGGATCGGCTGCACTTCCCAATCGCAGATTCGAACACATCAATGTAGACACTACCAATTTCGAAAAGCTATCGGTATAGTTTGACCAGCCATGATAGATACACCCGCTGGCCAAAGGCGTATCCAATGGTGGATATAACATCAGAGACCGTCGCATTTTCACTGTACTCCCAGTGGTTTCCAAGGTTTGGAAAACTAACATGCATAACCAAGGACGACAGTTCACATCATAACTGTTCAGAGACTTGTCACGGTTAATGGGAGCGAGATACATACGAACGACCGCTTACCTTCCCGCAGCTAACGGCATAATTGAGCGTTGCCACCGCGCACTGAAGGCCGCTATCAAATGTCACAATACACAACGTTGGACAGAAGTACTTCCGATTATTCGTCTTGGATTCAGATCGACTGTTAAAGAAGACTTGCAATCGCCGCCTGCCGAAATGGTCTACGGAACTCAACTTCATTTGACCGGTGAGTTTTTGGTGCAAATATTTGATGCAACACTCGAACACGAATTTGCAAAACAACTCAAGAGCACGATGAGATCACTTCAACCATCACCGACCAGTAATAATTCATCAAACACTGTTTTCATGCAAAAAGAACTGCAAACTTCACCCTTCGTATTCGTCCGTACAGATGCTGTTAGAAAGCCGCTCCAGACACCATATTATGATCCATTTCGGGTATTAGATCGAACAGAAAAATATTTCTTATTGAATTTTAACTCCGATCGTTTGAAAGCGACACATGTAGCAGCACAAGATGACATGAAAGCAGCTGACAGCAAGAACAAAAGATACGTAACCCGCTTTGAAAGAAAAGTCAAATTCTGTCTAGTTGACAATTCTTAAGAGAGGAGTAATGTGGCAGAACTAAATGTAGTAGGTGTAAAATAACATTAAAATGTAATAGATATGAAATAGCTCTGAAGAATTTACCTATAGTACCTACAGTAGCTTCTAGATGAGAGTTTGATTTTCTATTTCGCCAAAAAAAAACCGTGTACTCGTACACCACACGACGAAGGTTTGATAGGTCCTATCGTGGATAAAAAATGCTCGCCATGTTACGGTTAATGAACTTCGCTATCGTGGAATCTTGGAAGACTCTTGTTGGTTAGAATAGGATTGACTTGATATCAGTGGCGCCGATGGCGATGGCGCGATAGTTAGCTCATTGGACTATCACGCAGAGAGTCTGGGTTCAATTCCTGACTGGGTCACCAACAATTGTTCAAATTGCCATCACCCTTTCGGCGGGCAATGGCAAACTCCCGAAAGTAAAATTGCATACGAAAAAGCTTCTAAGGAGTGCCGTTCGGACTCGGCTATAAACCGTAGGCTCCGCTCAGATGTGACAAAAATGACAACATGAGCAACACAAATGAGTGTCAAGAAGCTAGGCCATGGCCCATACCGGGCTACCAGCGTCACAGTGTTTTTTTGTTTTGATATCAGTGATATGTGGATTGTCTGTGTGTCAGTTTGTTTCAAATACGAGTACTTCATGAGATAATCAAGGAACTAGAAATGATTCAGTAAGCTACCCATTTTCAGAAAAATCGTCCGATAGACATTCGTCAGACCATTGAAAGCATATTGTCATAGGCTGTCAAATTGTAATCTTTGGATTAAGAGCTTACCTCTGCGATAATTAAGTATCTCTTGGAACTCTAAGTGATTCTCAAGAGATTCTATTTTTAAATCCATGTCCGAGTTGAGCTTAGTTCTGATGAGAATATACAATATATGTTGTGAATGTATGTGCAACCGAAACCAATTACCAAAATAATAGAACAAACGAGATTGCCTAAACAACCATTTACTGTCTATTGCAGTCAATCAGTTCAACTTGAAACGAAATTAAAAATAATTACCCAGCTCCTGGATAATGCATACCAGTTCCTGAAATCTTTCCCCGACTCTCTATACCGTTCAAATACTTTTATTTCAGAACTATGGGGCCTCATTCTGTTGAAACAACTTCTACTATCCATGATTTAATTTCGAGCCATAATCTGGGGTATGAACAGTTATTCAAATGATTCCATTTGAAGGCAGTATCAAAGCAACGTTTTGTAGAATCCAAACGCTGGCAGTGTTTTATGATCCCACTCCATTCAGACGGTTGCTCATCCAATTTGGCATGGATGCCCCTAAAAACTGTAGTCGCTCGTCATCTTGCAGTGGAAAAACTATCGTCGGGACTACATATTTTTTGTTGCTCTTTTAAGGCAGCCCTTAGCCGTTCGTGGGCTGCAACGTTATCGTACTCCTATTCATTGGCCATTCTTCCACTGATTTTATTTCACTGACATGAATTCTCTCAATTTTGTTTTTGTTGAGGGTAAATGGACGATATTGAAGGAGAGTGGAGTGGAGTGGAGTGGAGTGGAGTTTGTTCATGCCACGGCTTTGCTTGTATGCAATTCGAATGCGAAGGGATGTCAAGTTGAATTTAATACCAACCCACACCAACTCGAACAGCATGTGCGTCCTGTGCTGTTGTGTGCTTGTGTAATGGGAAAATATTTATTTAGGGGAGCAGCAAAGGGTTTATCTCGTTTGCATGCATAAAAATGTTCTTTTCGGTGCGAGTGCTGCCAGCTAGTTTACACAATACAACAGTAATTCCTGCACTCGAATCGGGGTGGTGGTAGAATTGTTGGGGTGGCTATGAAGCTTCATCCTTTTACAGTTGCTTGGCGTTTGGGGCTGTTGAGTTCATCACAATACTGGCTTATACGAGTATACGTACATAGCTGTCGTTTTTGGGGTTTGTTTTTGATTTTTCCTTTTTTTTGTTTTTGTCAGTATTTCGCGAAACGCGAAATATAGTTAAAGCTCAGAGCTTATTTATGATGGAGTTGATTGCGATCACTGAATTATATGCGACGCGTATAGTGACCTTTGACAGAGCGGATAGATGGGGGATTCTGTTTGCAGTGGTGTCTACTGGAGAGCATACTTGTGAGTTCGATGGTAGGTTTTTGGAGTAGATACTTGTAGTGTTGGTTTTCTTTAGCCGTGTACTTTCAATTTCCTTGGGGGATCATCATTTTCGAGATAAGAATTGTTTTTGGAACAAATTTTCAGAATGGAAAGTGGAATGCATCCTAGGGGGACAATAAATACGATTGATAGATGCATTTGTCTCGAGATGTTTGCTGGTTTTTTCTTCTTAACTGTTCGTTGGGGAACAGTAAAAGTCTGCTAAAGTAGGTTGGTGATTTGAGATTGATAGCTTAGTTTACGTGATGTTAATCTGTGTTTGCGTCGTACATTGGGGTCTTATATTGGGATTGGGCGAGACAAAATTATGCACTGAACTTTTATTCTAGCTGAAGGAGATTTGTAAGGATAAGGTGATTCATTTGAAATGTGGTATCAATAACTCCCTCTGTTATTTGATGTGTTATTTGAGTGTTGTTTGATATGGTGGCTGGTTATAAGACTCGGCGTACCTGCCTCAGAGCAAATCCTGTAGGACGCAGTGTTGTAAGTGAATGCCAACTACATGATCAGATTATTTTTAGCTATCACTTTAGTCATCAAAACGATTATGACGGCATTTTTAACCATTTTAAACAAAAGCAGGGATAGGGGGCAGAGCTGATGGTTACAGCTTAGCATGCTAACGGCACCACTTTATTCATTTTCTTATTGGCATTATTGGCTACGAACTGCTGTCTCTTTTACAATGCCGGAACTTTTAACTAAAATCCACAACGACTTGAATATTTATAGAGAAAGGCTGTCAAGGTTTTATCAAGCCCCAGAGCTCTTGGTGGTTGGGTGTTGTGGAAATAGGGTAGGCACTGAGAGATGTCAATATTGCTATATCCAGTGCTGCAAATATCTTCTATCAATTGTGCTTATTATACACCCACGTGGTAACCGCCTGGTACTGGTCAATGTCCATCCGGACTGGACCTGCTGAAGTGCGAAGTGCGAGTGCTGACCAGCAGACAAAAATAGCAGCACTATACACGGGACAGCGTGGGAATCAACGGTGGAAATAATCTCGACACAAATGAATGACATATTTGGAGCTCATGTCGGTAAGGATTTCCGAGATTAAGTCAGAGTCTAGGAAAAGAGATGGTGGCGGACGAGCCCTATATGGGCCAACGGCAGCGCTCACATCCCGGAACGGGTTACTGGCTTCGGTGTAACCGACCCCTCGTCCTAGGGGCATTAAAAATGGAACTGGGTTTGTGCCGCCGGGGTACCTGCCCGGCCATTTAAAAAAACAATAAGTTACGAAGCATCAACAAGCCTCGGATATGGACGGATCCACTGTTAAATAACCATACAAGCGAATTAAGGACAACCAACTGCGGACATGCACGTTGAATTTTAGGTCCCTGAACAGGCCACGAACAGCCGAACAACTAGCGGAAGCCCTAATCTGTTGCAAAGCAGACATTACCGCCATCCAAGAAATGCGACATCTACTATGGTGATTGTTATCGACGGCAAAGCAGCGTCTATTTGGATGCGGATTTGTTGTTCGACGCAGCCTTAGGCAAGAAGTTTTGAGTTTCCGGTATGTGAACGAGCGCCTCGTAGCAATTCGCACCAAGGCAAAATTTACCAACATTTGCCTGATATGCGCGCATGCCCCCACAGAGCAGAAAGATGATGACACCATAGATAGCTTCAACCAGCTCTTGAACAAGACCTACGGCGTATGCCCTAGCTATGACAATTGTTGTCAATTACAATTTTATTGCGAAACAAGGAAGAGAAGGCATCTTTGGTAGAAAGGTCAGAAGGTATTATCTGCACGAAACCAACTCTGGATAAAGGATAAAGGTTAATCGACTTTGTAGCGTGGCGAAACGTTGTCGTACCTAACATACGGTTCCCACATCTCGATAGTCATAAGAGACCTTGGAGAATTCTCGATTATTCAACCGTCAATCAGATTGGCCACATTGCTTGCGACGCAAGACACTCCTCCAGTATTATAGATGTCCGAAGAATAGAGGAGCAACATCGAGCCAACATTACCTTGTTATAGCCAAGGTACGATTCCGGATTCAAGAATAAGACAAAGGCAAGCTAATGTTCTGAGTACTTTCGATGTCAGACGGCTACAATCACAAGAGATGTCTTTATATCTTAGGATGTCTACTGACGCCAGCATTAAGTATCAAAGAGCAATTGCAACACTGCCAAAAAGCCATCCGAAATAACTGATGTGCTGGGTTTCACTAGACTACCAAAAAGAAACCTTTCAACTTGGATGATGTATACCAACAATTCTGTCCACCCAACCTGAATGAAGTGAAGATAGAAATATCTAAGCTTAAGTCCAACAAAACTGCTGGAGTGGACGGCCTGTATGCCGAGCTCTTCCAGCGGCCGTAAATATTCTTCCAGTATAGCGCGATAGCGAACTCCATTGACCTTACGATAATTTTCATATTCATAAAGTACACTTACAGTCCAATCACAACTCCGGCATGCAATCCACACCAGACGATCACTTTTGGTGAATGAATGGAGTCCTTTGAAGTACATTTGGCCTTATTTTGCTGTCCAAAAACCCATACGAGTATATTGCTTATTGACAAAGTCATTAAGCCAAAACTGAGCTTCGTTCCTAAGGTTGATTTTTCGAATTTAAGTCAAGAAGGGGCTTCAGTTCTTCAGTAAAATTGTTTGAATATCTTTTCAGAGTAGGCCAGGATTTTTAGGAAAAATTCGCCACAGTATAGACTAAGAGATTTCCAATTCTTGTAAACGGCATGGAATCAACTGATTTAGCTAATTTTTAACCGAAGCATAATATTATCGGTACTTCGATCGGTGTGTTATCTCACAGGCGCATGCACATTCAATTGTGAATGTTGACTTGTATTTATACACTACAGCCAGGGACGATTATAACAACCGAAGAATGGAGTAAGCGCTCTTAAAGTTGCGACTGCAGACTCAGATTTTGTGTAGCACCGGCTATAGGTTGCAAGCCAAATAGAAAGAAAATTCCTTGCCTCCCTTTTCGAAAGGCCACCGTACAACTCGAAATAATGGAGTAATACTCGTATTGCCATTTAATTGCTTCCTGTTTGCCCAGTTCATGATACTTGTTTCAGCACGAAAGGGGCCAACAAACTTCTTCAATTTTATTGGTCCTATTTATGAATGCAACTATTATATCTTAAAGCAAATATTAAACGAAATTAAATCGACTGATTACACCCTCACAATATCTGCAGTCATTATGCCAAAGGATTGTTTACAGCCAAATGAGCATAACCTCATTTGTATTCTTCGAATGAAAAATTAAATTTTAAAGATAATTTCTTAATTAAAATACATAAAGTCATCGGGTCATTTATTATCTCTCTGCCATTTCCTTAATGAATGCACATTACATTGTGTGCCATCCATAAGTCGAGTACTCAGCGGACTTGTAGTCGAGGCCACGCATTTTAATTTGCAGGCCATTAATTCTTAAAATTTACAACCGCATTATGGTTGAAGTATTGTAAAAACTTATATATACGAGTACTCATACTCGCTTTTTTTTATGACTTTTGCATTTATTTATTCAGATGCTCTTATTGTTAAAGGTTGTCCCAGTACCCAGAATGTCCTTGGACTATAGGTATGAGCTATAAGAAAAATGATAAAATTTTAACTGAAAGGCAGGGTGGTGAAGTAATAGAAATGATGCATACAACAGCAGCAGAAGGAAGGTGTTAAAGTTTAAATAGGAAGGATACTCCTACGTCGATCCTCTGGCCCTGAATCTTGTATTTGGGAGAAAATGTTTGTACATTCGTGGAATCCTCACAATCCAGAGACAGGGATAAGCAAGTGAAAATGCCAAGAATAGGGGTACAGAAAGAGAACGTCCAACAGAAACAATTACAACAACCTCAGTGAAATGAAAAGCTGTCGTAAGAACTGTGACAAAAATAGCGAGTAAGACAAAACCCAAAGCTACAGCAACAATGGCAGCCAACAGAAAGTGCAACAACAGCACGAACTACCAAAACAGCAAATACCACAGAAAAAAACGATAACGATAAAATAAATCTATAAGAAAAGTGACCCCGCCGAATTGTGGAAATCGGCCATAGGCAACAATGTTCTTTTGTTTAACGTTTAAGTATTGTGCCTTTGATAGGTCTTTAATCCACTATAGTTCAATGTAGCGGTATGATAAAAAAAAAACTATTTTAAGAATACCAAGATAAAGTTCTTGTCCTTCACACTTAAGGGTGTAAATGGGGGAGTTCCTCACGCGGCTAAGAACAGAATTGACAAGAGCGCGCTTTCTTGTGTCAAGCCGCCCACCACGGGAGAAGCGAAAATGATAGTTCTGCCTAGTTCAGCTAGTCCTGTTCCACCGTCCACCAGTTTGTGTACTGAGAAAAATTAAAGAGGAGCAGTCAGCCGCGGAATGCACTATTTATGGAAGACCATAAATAGAGAAGTTCGCCTTTCTGCAGAACCAAAAAAAAGAACTAGATCTACAACTTTTACTGGAGTTTTGAAATTCTTCTCTTAAGCGAAAAAAATGCCTATAGTACTAACCTCAGTCCTTGCAGCCTGTTGCAAGCGTTAACGAGTCAATCAAACATTTATCGATTTCGTCAGCACTTAAAACAGCAAGTGTCGTAGAATTTGAGGGCACTTATGCCTCACATACTTGGGCGCTTAGCAAAACCGTACTTCCCCGTCATCATGCCATTAAGCGGTTACTCCCTTACCAACTGGAAGGAAGAGCAGGAAAGTCGCTGACATCTCACAGACTTCCTAAAGGGTTATAACATCTGCAGTTATCTTCATTTGCAGTCTTCCGACTGCCTTATGTAAGCTCTTGCCACCAACTAGCATGCAAAAAGTAAAAACCATTCAAACCATTCTCAACGAACTTGAAGTATTTGAGGGGTGTGTTCAAAGACGCTTCTTCAATTGTAATGCTGATCGTTGGACAGGGTTCTTCAATTCATTTAGATGAGCCATTTACCCACGGTTTACTAGCTATTTGGCAAATAAAATGGCTGATTGGTGCGTGAAATAAACGATGAATAGTATTATATCTGACATCGAAGACACATTGTGTAAAGCAACAATTGACGCCCTGCACAAAAAACAAAAGTAGACTGCTGCCAAGGCAGTAGTGGTCAAGGAGAAAATGTCGGTGATGTTAACAGCTTCTTCAGACGCGCATAAGGAGAATGATGTCATTCACCCTACCCACGACAATGAAAATAATGTCCTTTTTCACAATTTCTACCTTCGAAATAATACATATATACGAGGATACGAGTAGAACTGCCGATTTCCGCACCCAGATATGAAAACAGTGAAATCTGGAAGCATAATATCAACACCAATTAGAGAGAACTTCCCTCCTCAATTTTGAAAGAAGAACTGTATGTGATCTTTTAATCACCGGAAAAGAAGAAGTCAGTCAAAACCAACGGTTTTCAAAAAATTATCAATAGATCATGACTCCGAATGAGGAGTGATTTAGCCTTAAAGACGAACCGTGATGATGACAACATGTCTCACTTAAGCTGACATCTTAATAAAACAAGAAACAATATAAGAGTATTTATCTAACTGCCTTGAAAAATGCCTCTAACTCAGTGTGGATATATAGGCTGGGCATAAGTAAACCTATAAACTGAAAATTATTCTGAATATGATCTCCAGTAGACAGCTTATGGCGAAGGATGGCGATGTGATAAGAAAATAATCTGCAGCAAGGTGCGGTTACTTTGCATATCCTCTTTAACATCAGTTGGAGGGGTCTCTTTTCTTGTGAATCGGGGAAACGGTAATGAGATTCCATCCAACAGACATACACTCTTTCAACTTAATCTCAGAAATATGTTGGTGTTAGGTCTCCACAAAATTACTACTAGGTTCTTTAAAAACCTCGCCTTTAATAGGCTAGGATATTGTTATCCATACTTTGCTTCGGATTCGAAGAGTTTTCTGCATTTGTCTCCATCCGATCTGCATGAACTTGCCATTTACGGTTCGTCTATAAAGATTCTATCTTACTCAGCCTTTGAAGTGATGAATAGATGATGTTAAATCGATCTGAAGTTCAGATCTCCAAAATCTGCCGTAGAGTGAATATTTGGTCGATGTTGAATTTTTTTTTGTCCTGGGACCAATCAGGTTGTTGGCCAACAATATTTGCAATGTGGTTACTGAAATCTTGTATGCGATGTTAAGAACACTGAAGCCACTGTAGTTGGCGCAGTTCAGGTGGGACAAACAATGCTGAGGTTCTATTCGTCGGGCATATTTACGTGTGACCACATTTTACAGATGAGTTGGTGTATGCTCCTTTTCCATTTATTGCCTGCCGCTTTAAGGAGATCGGCAGTCAGACCATCTACTCCACTTCTAGTTCAGTATATTTCTTTTCTTATGACAGTTCTCTCTGATCCCAACATTTGTTTCGCAACTCTCGTCCCTGCTCTTCTGAAGACGGACACGGCAGTGTGTGTTATATTAAACTTAAGATCATAACTACGAGTAATTGGTAAACCACTAACCGAGTGGAAATGAAAGCCTTTGAAACCCAATATTGCTCGCCATCGCGAAAATGAAATTAAAGATCCCGACTACTATCCAAACTGAAAAACCTGCCATGTCAACAGTATGTCTGTAACAAATGCTGGGAAATGTCTATGTTTCCTCAAGCTACGAGTATATAGGAAACAAAGGGTGATTCTTTTGAGATTACTTTTTTCAGTGGGGATTTCATGAGCGATAACGCATGCGTCGTGCCACACTGATATATTTTTTTTTGTTCAGCGTTATCTGGCATTTCATTGTAGAAAGCCTTAGTCTTCTTTTACAAATGAAGACCATATACGTTATAATACTAATTATTAGTATTAGGAGAATCAAAGTTCTACAAAGAATGTTTTTCGTGCATTAAGAGCCACTTATTGTCCTACTGAACGCACAATTCGTTACATCATCTAAAAGTTTGAAACCTTGTTTTTATAATTGGATACGACGCCACCAAATAGACCACATCGACTCGTAATTAAGAAAATAATGTGGCAGTAGAGGAGAGTGTGAGCGATGACCAAGGTAAATGGCCTGGGTGCAGTTCTAAGCGCCCAGTTTAGCTTATCGTATGCTACAACTTGGGGTATTTTATGTGGGGATCTTGGCTTAAAAGCATACGAAATTCAATTAATGCTTAATCTGAAGCCAGTCGACTTTCCGAATCGTTTCCGTTTTTGGCGTTGGACTCCTATAAAGCTTCAATAATAACTGCGCTATTTCTTACCAAATGTTTGATCAACGATGAGACCCATTTCTGGTTTAATGGTCACGTCAATAAGCAAAACGGTCGTATCTAGGGTACGGAGCAACCTGAAGTGGTTCAAAAGCCACCATTTCATCTAGACTGGCTAACGGTTTGGTGTGGTTTGTAGGCTGTTGGAATCATCGGTACTCATTCTTTAAAACAGAGGCCGGCATTAACATACCTGTGAATAGCGTCCTTCAGAGCACCATAATAACGGACAGTTGACTATCTTAAGTTTAGTTCCAACAAGACGGCGCCCTTTATCACATAGCCCGTTAAATCATGACTTTATGCGTTAAATAGTTAATTTAACGCTTTCTTTCACCTAAATGATATCAGATCACATCTTTTAGGACTACATAAGGCCGAAAGTTAACATGGATAAACTGGATACGATTGAGGGATTGGTGCCCAATATTACCACTCGTAATGTTTGAACGCATCATCGAAAATTTAAGCTTCATAATGAACTATTTTAGCCGCAGTTACTGTCAAAAATTGAAAGAAGAATTTATTTGGCTATGCCTCAATAAATAAGACATTTACCCGTTCAAAATTGGAGTACAGTGAATAATCAGCAGTACACCCACAAGCCCACTTTTGGACGAATTTTTTTAAATTTCGTCCTTTTCCTTTTCAGAGCAGTACAACAACCTAGGCATTACAAATTGCGATCACTTGTCTATTCCCCCTAGACAACATGGTTTCCTTAAGGGCAGATCAACCACCATAAATCACGTTGAATTCGTATCCATTGTAATGAAGTCGATGTAATTTCAACCGATTTTAGCAAGGCCTTCGAAAAAATCTCCCATCGATTCTTCAAATTATCTGCACATGGTTTGGAGTACATAGGTACTGTAAAAGTGGACATTGTCTTACTTGGAAAACCGTTTTTACAGTGCTCGTTTAAGGTCAGCTCATTCGACTCCATTTTTGGCCGAATTTGGAATTCCATAAGGCATCCATCGAGGTCCTCTACTTTTTATATTAACCATAAACGATCTCTATAGAATGGAGATCTCTCTTTACGCCGATGGTACCAAATTTTTCAAAACCTTTGCCTCACCCCATGACACATTCCTTATTCAACAAGACGTTGATAGCTTTTCGATCTGGTGCCTCAAAAATTAGTTAGAATTATCCAATCGGCATCAATCTCCTTTCCGACTCTACCTTCTGAACAACCAACATATGTCCTCCATTTAATCCCTTCGCGACCTCGGCATTTTGTATGATAGGGAGTATAACTTCCGCTTACATATGGATGAGATAATCCTAAAAAGTCAACTCGGTACTAGGTTTTGTAAGACGGTCGTCCAGAGAATTCACCAACCCATAGGTGGCCAGGTCCCTCTAGACCCCCCTCCCAGACTACACCATTCAAGTGTGGTCCCCACATTATAGTACTCAAATCTCGAGAATCGAAACCATCCAGCGCAGTTTTCTTCAAATTCAAGACTGTCAAAAAGTTTTTTTTTTTTAAAATGACGAGTTATGTAGGAAGTAAAAGCAGCGGTCGTGATATAACACATTTCCTTTTATCTGAACTCGTTCGTTTCTTGTTTTCGAAAAGCATTTCCACTTCAGTAAGGATTTTCTCTTCCAAATCCCTGCATCATATTTAACTCACTCATGTGCACTTTGGGAAACTTAGGCGAAATTTTTCCCGATGTCAGATATCCGCATACGCTTCAAGCAGATTCCTTTATCCTTAGGATACATACCTACTCGTCTGAAGGATAGACAAACGTTGTACATGCCGAAACATACTTACAGATGGTAAATTCATTAATCATCAAACCATCTCATTTGGCAGAGAGGATTTGCCCTGCAAATATGCTTCAAGATTAGCAAACCAAATTAATTAACATATAATTAATAACTGGAAAGGGGGGGTTAGCTGGCAGAGAAATTCTGCACTCCCCCTATGCCGTCGCTTTCTTTGGGTCTGTGAGAGTGTACGAGTACCTACCCGTTGTATACTCGTATGTTTGTCGGCCACGACAACATATTACCGAAATTAATTTCTTTACCCTCTGTCAGATAATGGGGAAAATGCCTTAATCGTTAGCACATTTCTCGATACCCATGTAAAGTGGTTTGGCATAATTTCATCAGCTTTGACATTATCTTCTTGTTCTTGTTCATCAAATATGAATGGCGGGGTTTTTGAAGGAAACACGTTAGGTAATGGCATCGTGTTGGTGTGTTGGTGTGTCGGCTTGTCAGTTAGTCGGTTTTGTGCCCTTAAATGCGCCTGTCGACTTGATTTACCTTGCTATGTTTATTGAATTTAATCACCACTCATTTAAATCAATTACATATGCGGTAATTTAAAATGTCACTTGAGTGAATTGTGGACAAACCTAACGTAATTGGAAGGGATGTTTTGGTAGAAAGGGTTCGGGTTGTTCTAAGGTAAAGTGGAACGAACTCATCAGTGGTAGGCAGGTTTAGTGTGTGAAATAGGATTTCTAGTTTACCATCTGGCTATTCAAGATATTTAAATTATAGGACTGATTTGATGGACCTGGGTGGTTAATTTTATGTGCATTGCATGAAGAAAAAATAAAAAAATTGCACAGTTCGGTACCACCTCCAGGTGGTATTGTAGGTGACGTGAAATAAGGCCAAAAATGAAAATTTCTGTTCCCAAGCTGGACAGGAATTCAACTTTTAACGAGTTTGATGCGCTGTCCGACTCCATACAAAGAATTGTATCCCCGTATCCTCATACTGAAATCGTTATTGCGGGCGATGGATGGCTTCGACATTCCGGACAGACAACACCCGAAGGACTGTGTGTTGAGATCTTCGCTGCGGACAACAGCTTGACCTAGCTTGTAAATGAGCCCACGCGAATCCCAGACGTTGATAGTCATACCGCCAACACATTGGACTTGTTTCCAACCTCTCACACTGACAAGTACACTGTTGATGTGCTCTCACCTCTACGCTCGTCGGACCATTGTGTCATATCAGTTAAATTTCCATACATTAACCACACAGTCAGAGAACAAATTCCTGAAAGAATAGTATTGCAATACGAGAAAGCCAATTGGAGCGGACTTAACACCATCTTTAGAAATTTTAACTGGTTGCTTTGTTTCCTCGATAACGACGTGGATGCCGCTGCTGATATGTTCACAGACACTATTCTCTTTGGATTGAGATCCTTTGTCCCTCACCGCATAAAGAGTATCAGACCAAAGGAAAAAGCATGGTATGACTCGAGCTGTAAAGAGCCTAACAGGTTGAGACAAATTTTTTTTCGGTCCTTTACGACCAACCCGACTGAGGAAACCGGACAAAATTTAAACGAGCCAGGAATCACAGCAACGCCTGTCTTAAGCGTGTGAAGTTTCTATACGATCAAAAACTGAGGCAACAAATACGAGTACTACAATATCCCTGTAGTAAAAATGTTTGGTCGTTCGTCAAAAACATTCCAAAAACTGTTACATTCTCCATCCCAACGCTCATTTACAATGACTTTCCAGCTGTCAGCTCTTTGGACAAGGACAATCTGCTAGCTGCACACTTTGCGGCCAGCTTAACGCTTCCAGATTGTGCTTTGTCTCCGCCTACACTTGAGAGTGTCGAATCGTCAATGGGACGAATCCATTTTCGCACTCGTGTAGTAGGAAGAGTACTTAAAGATCTCAACACTCACAAATCCGCTGGTCCAGAGGTATTATTCTACGCTGGTAAAATCACTGCGTAAGCTTTTCCATCAATCCCACTCTTTAGGATTCTTTCCGGGCAGATGGAAAGCATCATTTTTCCAGCCCGTCCCTAAAAGAGGCGAATCTTCTTCTCTCTCCTCTTACAGACCCATTGCACTTACGTCCCTCCTTTCCAAGGTCGTGGAAACGCTGATAAATCGTCAGCTGATGAGATACGAGTATCTCGAAATACGAAAACTTCTTAATGACCGGCAGTACGGTTTTCGTAGCAGCAGATCCACTGGTGATTTTTTGGCATGTCTCACCGAAAAGTGGAACCAAAGGCTACATCAATCTGGCGAAAACAAGATAGTTGCACTTGATGTTTCCAAGGCATTTGGCATCAGGCTCTTTTGTCGAAAATGCGTGCAATTGGAATCGACAACTCTCTTCTTCAATAGATTAGAAACTACATTTCAATTCAAGTTGTCTTGGATGGTTTCAGGTCTGATATTCTGTCTCCGACACTCTTTTTAATTTTCGTCAATGATCTCTTGACAGTACTCTCTGCTTTTCATATTCATTCACGTCCCTGCTCTTCGGCTGTAGAACGGGAACGGCAGCGTATGATAAGCTCATTAAATTCCGATATTAACAGCATAACCAATTGAGAAACTACCAACAGAGTGGAATTTAATGCTTCCAAAACAGAATGTTGTCTGCTGTCTCTAAAGCGAAATCCAAATACCCAGCTACTATCCATGAATGGCACTTGCATCGTCGAAACCGAAAAACTTTCCATTCTCGGTATGTATATCAATGACAATCTACGTTGGAATGACTATATTTTCGAAGTCTCCAAAAATACAGCGCAATGTCTAGAATCCCTTTAGCGATGTAAGAAATTTTTCACCCTCCCTGATCTGGCTGCAATATACAAGACTTTTATCCACCAAATCTGGAATACAATGCTCACATTTGGTCAGGTGCTCCTAAGACTTCTTTGCACCTACTAGATAGGATTCAAAACCGTGCGATAAAACTAAAAGGTGATGCTTATATTACACAGTCGATTGACACCCTCGACCACCGACAGATACGTGGGAGCCGCTTTTGTCCTTTTATGCAGTGATATTTCATGGGCATGTTTCAAGGAAAATTAGGGAGGAGAGGCAAAGATGTAAAAATCTGTACGTTGGTTTTGAATGTTTAAAGGTTATAATGACTATTGGTATAAAATAAAGAGCTCTGCAGGGGATTCTATGAACGAGTTGCTTGGCTAAGGAAAGTGTCACAATATTTCAGAATACGTCGAATAGTGAGCTTGAGGGTATATTGGCGAGTATTGACATGTAAACAACATTAGGTCGGTGTTCGAGTGTGACAATTTACTGTGTAAAATTGGCATCATAGATTTTGAATCCTATCTAGCAAGTTCGATAAAGTGTAAGGGGCACGCGATGTGACCCTCGTACTCCAATTTTGGGCAGATGAATGTCTTGTAATGAGGCCTAAACATTTCGGAACATTTTTAGCGAATATATAGTCATCTAAGCGAAGGTCATTGACATATATACCGAGAATGAAAAGTTTTTCAGAGAGCAAGCAGAGAGCACGGTTGTAAGTAAAGCAATATATTGGATTAAAAAGAAAAGACAAAAGATTAATGAATATCGAAAACAATGTCAGAGACAGAATGGAACCTTGAGGCACAGCCGCATTTATTTTGACTTGAAAGTATCCACGGCATCTTGAATTGAACGCCCCCAAAGGTGTTTGCGTTGGTTTACACGCTTTCATTCAGGAAATACAGACCTTGCTGATGCTATTCGCTCTGGACGTCCACCCACAACAGACGACGATCAAATCTTGGCTGCAGTTAGCATTGACAGGCATTTGACGACACGGGAGATCACTCAGCGGTTTAACATCGACCATACAATCGTGTCGAAGAGACTGAAAAGGTTTTTAATGTCAAAAATGTTGTATGTTTGGGTTTCTCATGAACTGAGGGAAAGAAGCATTATGGATCGCTTATTGGTCTGTAAAGAACCAATAGCTAGAAGCTATTCTGAAAAGAGTGTTTACGGGAGACGAAAAATGGGTGGTTAACAATAACATTCGGCGTAAGGGGTCGTGGTGCGCTCTTGGTGAAGAATCGCAATGAAATTTGCGACTTGCTTCCACGGAATCAGACAATATATACCATTAGATATTGCTTTTTTCTGGATACTTTGAAGGCAGTTGAAGAAAAAAGGCCAGAGTATGCTTACAGGAAAGGCGTAGTTGTCCATCATGCTAACGCAAGACCGCATACAGCTTTAGTGAAAAAACATAAGGCCAATTCATTTGGCTTGAAAGTAATGCAGCCCCATAGTACTATCCAGAGCTGGTAAACCTGGAAAACCTTTTTACCAAAAATGTGTGCTTATCTTTAATTCTAAAAAACCGCTAATTAACATACCCATTGCGACAAAAATGAGCCTTATCGCTGATCACAATTTGTCGGTAAAGCGGTGGATCTAATGCAGTTGATTTTAGGCTTAGTCATATGACGCAAGCTATGGACTTAAATTCTTAGGCGATCGTTGCATAAAATTGTCCATAAAGTGGATCAATAAGCACCAAGAAGTTATGATGACTTTGAATTGATGTATTTGGATCATTTTCACACTCTCCTGAACGGAAGCAATATTATCTTCAATGCACACTCTTCCTATGCGTCTCGGTGCTTCTGCATCTTCAAAATCAAAAACGGCCAACAATATGGCAAATAGCGGTCTCGAATGGTCGATTATAACGAGTGTAGTACTCGTTGCAAGTGCTCTATAAGTTTGGCGCACAGAACCATAATTTTGGAACGAACATTTTAGAATCTGGTAATGTTGTTAAAACGCATATGTCATGCTAGTATTATTTTAAAAAATAGCCTTTACAACAGGTTTGTGGATGGAGAGATAGGATTTGCCGAACAAGCTAGGCAAACGCTCTTTTCATTTGCTCGGAAAGAAACCTGAGATTGGGATAGATCAGAAAGCCCACGCAGTGGTTTTGCCAGCGTGGAATAACACCTATTCAGAGGAAGGAGATTCTTGAAGTAGTCTTTCGCTGACAATAAATCCGCATCCAACTAAACGCTATTGCTGTTCTTTGTATTAGTGAGCATAGTATATGTCCTGCTTTTTCATATGTCTTCTGATACTTCCGAACGCTGTGATGATATCTGCTTTTTTGTAATTGCTGTATATACGATTTCTGAACATTTTTATATCGTTTTAGTTTATGGTGGCAGCTTTCGGTACCTCAAAGGTTCTTCTGTCAGGCATCTCTATTCCTGCGCTCAAATACATAGAATTTCCTCATCAAAATAGGAATTCTGCAGTACTGACTGTTGACAATTTGGTCACCAAAATTCCTTAGACGTCCTTATTTTGAACTTCGATCATGTTTGATAGATTAACCGAGTTCTAATTTTCTTTTTCTCAGATCGCTCAGCGGTAAGCTTGACAAATCAAACGCTTAAGCTTCCAGGAGGATGTAAAACAAAAGGAGTGCAGTTGAAATGCGTTCACATTTATCGCATAGTACAAGATATACATCGAATGCGCTGTTTGCATGACTCAGCCCAAGAGCCATATCCATTTCTTATGTAAGCCACAGATAATGGGACCTTGGCCAACTTTTCGTAAGCGATAAACTCTCTAGTTGTCTCAAAGACCTGCGATAGTTCCTCATTATGGTGAAGTTTATTTCTCTTCTCAGCTTATAGAATCCTCTTTTTGGGAGAACTAATTTCTGACCACATGTTCGAAAAAGCTTCTTTTTTTCAGAACTAGTGATAAGCTGCCATTCATTTCACTGACAGAAGTGGCTTTTTTTAGGCAAATACTCGTACATTATAGTTCTGGGAGATTGTAAACAAGATCAGTTTTTCTCTATTGTGCTGTGGCAATGTGGTCCTTGTATGTATCCCGATGTCAGGTAAACTTAAGAGGTGTGAGCAATGACATCGAACATCATTATTTTTCGAAAGATATGTATATTTAATGATATCTAAGATCTTGTTGTCCTTGTAGAGGGGCCCCCCGTCCAATTATCAAGGCTTCAAAGTAGTCTAATTAAAACCGTCTTATTGAGTGGCAAGACCACCAATGAAAGGAAAGGCAGTAGTCCATAACAGGACTTAAAACACTGTACCGTGGGAGTTAGTTGCCCTCTGGATTTCGGCCCGGACTTGACTTAATAAGGCCCCTTTGTTGGAGAATCACGGTAGCTGTGGTTTAAACATTAAACTCAGGTAGGGTGTACCTGCTGGTCTCATCTGATGTACTGGGTGCTTAGGCCCTTAGATCAGTAAGACGTTTTGGGTAGGCCTAGACTCATACCAAGGGTGGAACCTGTACCCTAAACATGAGTTCCGAATTGGCATCAAAAGAATTGACAGAGAGCGATGGAGAGCCGTATCCCTGCTCCCATGAACGTATAGGCATCCCGTGAAATTATGCCTCTACGACAGGTGGTCCCGTAAATTACAAAACACAGTCCGTGTCATGAACAGCTGGTTTAAACTGTTTTTCATTTTAACACTGGTAACAGGGAATGATTTCTTATTTTTTTTAAGGCCAGCGCCCAGGAAATTTCCGCTTGACACAAGGGATACGATTTTTCAAGAAAAAATCCTCTCCAAAGCGATTTTTAGTGTTATTTACTGCAAAAGTTCTTGCCAAACAAGATACGAGAGCATGTCAATGTTTACAGGAATCACTCGAACCAAGTATGTAACCTGAATCCACTGCGTCAGTCTAACACATTGCTTGTACATTTGACAACAAAAGACACATCCACTACAGAAATTGTCCGCTGAATTGGCAAAATTCGAACTTCAATCATCTCAATAACATTAGTTTCATCACTGGTCATATAATCTAGTTGGATTCGACAATAACAACGAAAACGATAAGCACAACGACCGACTACAATGTCCGGATATTGAACGTATTCTCAAGTTAAACCTGAACGCGCATTTGAACAACCTGAACACTGAACATTCAAACTCAAAATGGTTTCTTTGATTGTATGTTGTCAAGCGGAATAAACCTTGCGAAAGGATTAGCAGCAGTTGAATCCTGAGTCGTTTGGTTCAATTTTGAGAAATTGTCATGCCATACCAGTTATACGAGTGTACGAGATGTAGGTATGAGTATATTCGTGCTATTGCTGGATACAAACTAACTGGAGTACTGAGTATCTGAGTACCGAGTATCTGTGTGTCTTGTAATCAACTATTGCACAAGGCATTCAGAAAAGCTTCCTTCATTTTGGTATGCAATAGAGCATTGTAGCTACAACCACTTCAATACTAGTATGCTGTGTGGGGCGGCAGAATGAACTTGTTAGTAAGGCGGAATGGCGTAAAGGCGTAAAGGCGTAAAGGCGCTCCAGCTACCTTGGAACCACTCAACTTGATTGAATGAATAAGAACGTTGAATGTGTTTACAAGAAGTTCTGTCAACAGCTCTCGTTGTATTGTACATCTGCGACATTATGCGCTGAAAATTTCCATTTTGTGTATTGCGGTTGTTTAGATACATCCACGAGAAAGGGTTTTGGTTTTGCTTTTTTACTGTTCTTGTACAAGTACGAGTATATATCTGCCTTGTTCACTGTGTTACCATGCTTTAAACATATGAATGAGTTCACTGCCATTGCGGTAGCTACTTGAAAATCTTCCATCATCGTTGTAGTCCTAGAGTTGACGTTTTATACGGTACGGGTATAGTATTCGCTGTCGTCCTGCTTTCAATGACAGCGCGATGAAATTCGTCCTATAGGAGGTGCTGCACATGATGAGTGGTAGTTGGTACGAAAACGAGTACGAGTGCGAGTTTGAGTTTGAGTACTACGAATAGCTCGTAGATTTCTAGTGAATGGTAAATGTGTCTAGCACTCAAAACTTCTACTAAATGAGAGCTCATTGCAAGAAAATACATATTTACGAAGGCGAATACGAATACGAATGAGAGTATCTGTAACGTTTTGGGTCTAGGGTGGACAGTTTTTTTTTTCTTTTGTAGGAACTGACAACAGACGGATTGCGGTTTGGCCTACATTTTAGTATACGAGTGTAACAAGGTTTTCAAAAGATTGCGGCTGCGTTTCTAAGTACTGTGTAATTACTTTCGCTTGCTGTAGGTGTAGGTACGTGTGCTAGATACCTTTTATAGTTGAAGAAGATGCGAAAGTACTTTAATTTGAAATGTCATAGAATGGTGATGAATTTAACTTAAACGGATCGTTTAGGGAATGGATTAGTTGATGGAAGTTGGTTGGTTTATGATGTTGACCTATAAAGCATGTTGTGACACAATTACGTTTTTGACAAACTTTTTAGCTGTATGTCAAGATTAAGACATGTCAGATACTTGTTGAGATCATATCATTAGGGATTACTGTCAGTTGTAATAGTTGATGACTGTATAGTGGTCTTATAACCTCCTTCTTTTGTTGTTGTTCAGGTCGAAATAGCTCCTGCAGTTGGAAAATTGTTTTGCTGATCTAGTGTTGTACTTAGTGCCAGTCCATTTTGTTATGAGAAAGTACCATAAATAGTTGATTTCTAATTGATTGATGTTAGATTGGATAATCTTAAGGACATTTGCATCAAACGTTACATTGCTCCAGGTCTAGGCATCGTAAGTTATATTAGTGAGGAGGCGCCAAATACGTGAGAAAAAGCTTAAACTGAACGAATGTGGTGATGGCCATTACAAAAGAACAGATAATAACTTCATATCTTTGGCAGACTCTGAGTTTGAAGACAAATAGGAAATACCAGGACAAGATCAACTGCTGCCGGATCTGATGTATTGAATATGAACGTGGCGAAGCGAATTCTAAAGATATTAGCGTTGAATGTAAATTCAATGAAAAGGAATCTAAAAACAAGTGGAAAAGAAGAGCCACCCTCTCAAAATGCGGCAATTCTATTGGAAAAATTTTAAGAAGAGACCGTAGTCCCGCATAAAGAGGTGAAATTGCGATCTAGATTGAAAAAAATCCTCAATTACTAAAAATGTACCGCGGTGAAGTGTGAAGTTCCAGATACTAGGCGAACATCCCTCTCCCTAGTAGGAAGTGGTTGAATATAGTCTCTGTCTATTTATTTGAATTTACTCAATCAATCTTATTTATATCGGAGTTCGCGACACTCTTTCGATTGAAGGGCATAGAATCAGGGAGTAGAAGGTAGAAAAAACCTACTGCCCTACATTTCGTAGGGTGAAGGCAGCGTATTTGTACCAACCCCGTTCCAAAGGGAATAAGAGTTCATTGACTCCTAGACACGACTCTTATCTGAATCCCCGGCTGTTTTACATACAAATTTATCACGTTCGTATGTGACAGTAAGAAACACATTCTGCATTCCTCCTATTTACGCGTTTCGAAAATAAATAAGTAGACTGCCCTCCAGACTTGTACCGGCAGGATAGATTCAGCAGAACTGTCGGAGATGATACTTTTTTTCTGATCGAAGACCCGCAGGAGAAATTAGGCGCCATTGAGGTGACTCTCAATGATGTCATTGGCCCGAACCACGACTTGGAAAATCCTACTTTTTTGCTTAATTTCTATTTTTGAAATGAGATGAAAAACTGATGGATAGAGAACCCACTTCATGCGATCTCGCATCACTCAGAATTTAGAAATCAACGCTTGGCCGATTGCAGAGGAAACACTAGCCCATTATCCGATGCATTGGGGGACGACCGACTGCGATTGTACTCATCAGGTCCGGCGAATCTTTGACTGAGCACTGAGAAGGAAGATGACGACATCAAAGATAGCTTCTATGAACTCTTGATGAAGACCTAGGAGCAATACCCCCTCTATGACATAAAAATTGTAATAGTGTCACAGTCGATGCTGTGAATTTGGAAAAAGCATTTCTGTAGACTGTATAATGGAGATGAAGATGTCAGCCCGATAAATGTAACCTCAGCCTTGTTTGTCCGATCGTCAAGAAAGGAGACCCTCTGAACTGCGCCAACTACAGAGGCATCAGTCGTCTTAACATCGCGTTTGTCAACAGCCTGGTGAGTGTATATCAGTGTGGCTTCAGGCCAACAAAGTCAACTATCGACCAAATATTCACACTACGGCAGACCTTGGAGAGAACCCATGAGCTTCAGATCGATACACATGTTCAAAACATAAGACGGCAGTGATAGAGCATCACCATGCCAAGCTACCAGAGGGGTAGCAAAACAAACGAAACCAACGGTATCTTTGAGCGGCGCGACAAGCCATCATCAACCCTAAATGTGTGCAGAGCCAGCACACATGACACCACACACAAAGCAACCCAATCACAAGGGATACAACCAGCACAGCGACTGGCAAGCCAAAATACCGCTTCACGAACGCAACGAAGAGCACACATAAAAGAATAGCCAATAACGTTCGACTATTCTTTCATCACTCGTGAATGCACATCGGACGAGACGATGACAACGGGATCTGCGACCGAAAAATGCAACAGTGCAGATATGTACGATCACTGCGACAACAACATCTCTGACGATGGAGCCATAGTCGTTCAAATAGCGGTGGTTGCGACCAAGAAATAGAGCAATGCGCATACCATCTCTTTGTCAACAGGAGCAGATGTCATCATTCGAAATAGCGGTGGTTGCAACCGAGCAGTGGAGCATCAGGTACTCAGTTATCGAGGGTTTCATCGTTGCCTATATAAACAGTGCGACATCGAAGAGCAGGGTGCGGTTTTTGAGCAGACAGCGATCAGTGCGGATCTTTCTTTCGTTGAGCAATAGTTTTATAAATGCAGTCCACCTCAAACAAAATAAAATAATTAATCAGTGCGATTTAATTTGTTCTTTTCTCTACCAACTGTGTATCTGAACAACGCACTACCTGTTAGTCGATGTTAAGGCTGCGTATGACTGCATCTATAGAGACGAGATATACAGAGTAATGTCTAGTTTTGGCATCCCTGCCAAACTCATCCGTCTGTGCAGGATGACGATGGAGAATGCACGCTGCTCCATCAAAGTCGGTGAAGATCTCACTGAGACCTTTGATGTCCAGAAAGGATTTAGACAAGGCGAATCGGTGTCATGTGATTTCTTCAATACCATTCTTGAAAAAATAGTCCATAACTCACGCGCAAACACAGGAAGCACAATCTTTCAAAAGTCCGTCCAAAAACTCGGCTGCGCCGATGATATTGACAAAATCTGGAGAAAGCGCCGTGATGTCAGTGGCGCTTCCGCGAGTATTGAGACGAAAGCGGCGAAGGTGTGTTGAACATTCATTTAGGGTAAAACCAATCATAGATGTCAAACAGAAAGGACTGCAAACACCGACGTCTCAGACAGAGCGTCACCTTCGACAGATATAACTTTGAGGTATCGGACAACGACACTAGCATTGTGATCAAACGAAAAATTACTACTGCAGATAGAATGACGAAATGTACGTGCTGTACAGGGACATTGATATAGTAGGAAGAGTGAAGGTCCAACGACAAGACTGGGTCAAGTCGAAAGGCCTTCGAATCCCCTAGGGTGGACCTCAATCAACTTAGCGTGCGGAACTGGAAGCAACCTACGAAGAATCGAGTTGGCTTAAGGGGCTTGTAGGGTGAGGCCCAATTCCACCCCGGACCTAAGGCACAGTAAGTATCTATCGTGGGTACATTCACTTCAGAATTGGGTACGAGATTTCAGTCTTATTGAAGAGGAGGTATCTGAGTCTGGCATTGAAAAGAGTAGTGGTTATACCCAATAGCTTCAGGCGAATTACGCTGTCTTTCTTCATCTTGAGGAGCATGGAGTGAGAGTTTTAGCATCGTGTGTGCCAAACTTGTCACGAATCCAACCTGAATTTTGTGGCAGAATGGAATCTAATGAATTGGAATCAACGATGCTCTGCAGAACTCTAATGAGAGTTTGTTAACAGCCCAACCAGCCGTAGTACTGCCTTCATTTGATTGGGTTCACCCTCCATCGGTCCATAAGATTACTTCCCAACGTCAGTATTTGTAAAGGATGTGAACTTTTTTTTGCATTGAAATAGAGCACTACTTTCGCTTAGCAGTGTGCTTGACATTTCTGTTACAGCACCATGTAGTGCTTACTATAAAAGTTACGATGACACTGCAGAATACTGTTGCCGTAAGTATATGGCATACGCTGCCTAAGGCTGCAGATACTCGAAGTAGAGTTAAGTACTAGCATCGTGGGCACTACATGGCTATAGTTCTCACCCATCTTTCTAAGAATGGTTGATAATTTCCAGCAAAAAAACCAACAAGGAGTACAATGAACTAGTTCTTAGCCTAAGATCTTTATTCCAACAGGAAAAAAACACTACGCACTTTGTGTGTATGTGTAAATTAAGGTATTACCATCAGGTGTGCGGCCTAATGAAGGAAGAAAGGCTACCTTGCTGAGGACCGGTTGAAATAAAACAAGACTTAACATCTACACTCCTAACTGATTGAAATTGGAATTGCCTACGAGAAGACCGTCCTTATATAGAAACGTATGTCAGGGCTCCTTGTTACTTAAAACCTCTTTAAAATTTCTACAGTTTTCTTTACATTTTCCATGTGCATGAATGAAAATCAAAACAAAGCCTTTCCTCCTTTGGAATACCCAACAGAATTGAATCCGAAATTTCTCTGAATTTGAAATGCCCCTGCAATAATGTACCAATATGCACTTAAACGAGATCTTTAATGCAGCGGAACTAACAGGAGACGCAAATGTATTAGACTTGGAATTTTATATTAAAGCAAATAAAAAATCTGAAACCTTCTATCTAAAGTATCTCAATATTTTCTCCCTTTAAGCATGGCAAAGGAAAAATACTCCAAAGTAGAAAAATGGAAAACAATTCCCACATGAATTCGAAAGAATAACACTCGACGGAGTATTACAATTCCTTCGATGTTCTCCATTCCATCTTTTCCTTATATGTGGAAGATCTTTTACCAGAAAAATCAATTTGCATACTCTTTAGGATTTTCTTATAGGTCCCTCTACCCACCACCCACCACCACTAACCACTGCTATAGGTACTACCCTCGCTATGCTTTTTCTTTTCTTTTGAAACCTTGTCGCCAAAACTTATGCCCAGGACGTAGTAATTCCTATTGCAAGTGTACATCTGAATACGTATACCGTTATATACATACTCGTAATACGAATACAATCCCCAGCGTACATGGATAGAAATGGAAATGGTTTTGATTTAACATCTAAGAGGAACGACCAAAAAGTAAATTGAGAGCAAAAAAATAAATAAATACATCTAGCGAATATCTATCCACCTGAGGGAAAACTTTTTCATGGTTTCAGATACTCGAATATTCTCCCCGCGTCGTTTCGGATAGCCGGGTACTGTATAGTTTTTTTTTTTTATGAAAATAGGGACAACTTTTTTGGAGAATGATTGGAGAGATTTTCACGAATACGGTGCGAAGAAAGAATTATTATCCCTAAAACCAGAACCTTTTCAGGGGATTGTTGGAGTACCGTGGACGGTGGACTGTTTGTTCTTTTTTTTTTCACATTCTCTCTGCTGCTTGTTAAGAAAAGGTGACAGGTGGAATGGGAAAGGCTATCCGTTTACTTGGTATAACCATCAAACTCAATCTGATTTCTTTCAAATATTTTTTCTTCAATGCATCGTCGTCGTCGTCGTCGTCAGTTGGGTTAGCTCTTCGTTCATCTGCTGGATCAGGATTACAATCGAATGGAAAGGGTTTATTTAGTTTGCGGTACGAGGAGTAAATGTGCAGACGAGAATTATGACCCTTTTTCTCGTTACGGAGATCTTTTGGATAAAAACGAATACCGGGTATCCTGAATGGTGTTCATGGATATTTGTATTCGCTCGGTCGACTATTTTTACGAGCATCAAAATGTTGGTCTACAACATAAGTAATCGACGAAGTAGGGGTTAGTGACGGTGATGATTGAATAATGAATCCATGAATGTTTAGCAGGCGACAGATTTTATCTCCCTTTGCCAATAATTCGATTCGGTGATATAACCATGTATTGCACACTATCCGAAGGCTAAACGATAAAAGGCATTTAGAGTGATTTTTATGAAGTAGTATATGTTTTCTGTTTTAGACGCTATTCAATCTTTATAATGATTTACTCGCCTACATCCAAATTCTAAAATAAATGCTTAAATCCGCTCAAAGCTAATTAAAACAATTAATCTTCTTATTCATTTAGTTAGGTGCAACTACAGTCCGGAGTGGACCTGCCTCTCAACCAACAAATATCTCCACCTCCAGCGCCGCATTCCAAGTAAGTTGAAGCCCACGTCGACGTGTGCCATCTTAGTTTCGGTTGTTCTCTGCCGCGTCGGCTGTCAGAGCTGTGGCATGCAATCACTCAATCTGGTCCAGCCTTCACAGATGTTCGTTCCGTAGACATCTGATTTGATCTATGTCGCTGTTCAGCGAATCGCCTCCTCCATTAACCGTTAATACAATTGAGATCGAAAACCTTACAAGGCATCTTTCTTTCGAAGCGATCAAGTGCTTTCCCATCGCCCCTTGACCAGCTTAAGACCTCTGCACTACACTAATAAGGGAATAAGGGCACACTGGGAATATAAGGGCCAGTTTGGTCTTGCGAGAAGGGACTATGTTATTCAATTTTCAGCGAGCCCACAGAAACGATAATTTGCATCAACATCGTTGCTGCTTGTACAGGTACACGAAATTCGAAGGCGTTGTATAGCTCGACTCTATGCATGCTATTATATGCAGCATTCGCTACTTATGTACAGCACATCAGTAGCGACATCTCTGATAGGTTTTTGGCAGTGTTACCACTGGTATTCGATGCTCGATGCTGGCGGCAAGGGACCTCTAAAAAGATTAAGAATGACTCGATCGGAAAAGGGTTTGGGGATTTCTTGCGATTGTAGCTGTCCAATGTCGAAATTCCTCACAGAATTAGCTTGTCTTGGCGTTGATCGGGATATCCGCAACCCTACCTTGGCTACAACAAGGTAGTATTCCGAGTCGATGTTGGCTCCTCGAAACTTTCGGATATCCATAATACTGGAGGAGTGTCTTGCGTTGATCGCAATGTGATCAATCTGGTTGACTGTTGATTGATCAGTCGTTCTCCAAGTCCCCTTGTGTATGTCGAGATGTGGGAACCGCGTGCTAGCCACGACAATGTTTCGCCCCGCCGCAAAGTCGATAAGCATGAATCCGTTATCGGAGGTGGTGTCGTGCAAGCCATATTTTCCACCAAAGATACCCTTTCTTCCTCGCCTTGCATTAAAATCGCCGCGGACAATTTTAATGTCATAGCTAGGGCATTGCTCGTAGGTCTTGTTCAAGCGCTCATAGATGGCATCTTTGTGTGTCGTCATATTACTTCTCTGTGGGGGCGTGCTATCAGGTTAATGTTGGTAAATTTTGCCTTGATGCGGATTTCTACGAAGCGTTCGGCACATGCTGGAAACTCAAGACTTCTTGCCTAAGTCTGCCTCCAACAACAAATCTGCATCCAAAAAGGCGCTGATATCACAATTCTTGGATGGCGGTTATGTCTGATTTGCAGCAGTCTAGGGCCTCCGCTAGTTGTTTGGCTGCATATGACCAATTAAGGGATCCAACATTTCATGTGCATATCCCAAACTGTTGTCCTTAATTTGATATCAGAAGTAGATCCGTCTTTGTTCGAGGCTTGTTTTTGCTTCGTAACTTTCTTCGTTTTCCCATAGCCGAACAGTTACCCCGGCGACACAGTCCCTCAATCTGGAGGACCAGGACGGAGATTCTGTTAGACTGGAGGTAGTAACCCGGTCTGGGATGTGAGCGCTGCCATTGATCCATAAAAGGTTCATGCGAAATCATCTCTTTTCCAAGAACCTGACTTAGTCTCGGAAATTCTTACCGTACTGAGCTTTAAATGTGTCGGAGTAGCCCGGCTAAGGTCTCAATTATTCCAGGATTTTTCTTCGCCGTTAATTCAATCTTGGAAATTCATCCGTTGTCCCGTTTATATAGTGCTGCTTATTTTGTATCCTAGCCGGTACTCGCGCTTATAATTTTAGCAAGTCGAGTCCGGATGGACATCTGTACCCAACGGTTACCACGTGGAGGTATTGTAACCACAATTGATGTGAACCTATAGAAAAACAGTTGCAACACTGGATATCGCCAATTTAACTTCTCTCAGTGCCTTCCCGATTTCTACAACACGCCACCGAACTACAACTGCAAGCACAAAACTCGACCGAATACCGCTGTTTCTGTGTTATTTTTACATGTTACCTTCAGATGCAAGGAAATGACTTCTTGAACAACCCAATATTTTAGATGGAAACTTCTTTCATCTGCATCTACTATGCATTGTGGTAGAACTTTCAAAGTTCATAACATACTATCACCTACATGAAACCTTCTTGTCGTCTTTGGAAGATCATGAACCTATATATGTATGTATCTACTCGAATTCCTAAGTAGAGATCTGATTTCTGCGATAAATACTCGAGTTAATCAAGTAATAGTCAATGATTGGCAGAAACAAATACACTCCCTTCGCACGGCTTACATAAAAGATACCCCATCGGTTAATTTAGTTACAAAACTATTGCCTTCTCTGTATTCATGAGAAATTTCGTATCTACAACTGAATAGGGAGCACAGGGAAAGCTTAGATTTCACTGCCAGAATTTCGGTAATTTCCAGTGTCGTAATTACCAAAATCAACATCAACGTTATCATCGTCATCATTATCCCTTGGCACCCAGCCAACATTTCAATTGTTATGGTAGAATCATCTCAATCATGCCATACACACCTTTCATTTGCCTTATCTCTGGCACAGCCAGCATACCATATGCCATTGCCAGAGCCACTGTTGCTGCTCCAGTTATTCGCTAACGAACCCATTTCCAGCTCAGATGCTTTCATCAGAGATATAAAAAAAAAACCTAATAGAAGGTATCTCCATAGATTCGAAGGACCTTTCTTCGCGCAGCACAACTACAACAGTAACTGTGATGTCTACAAGCAGAGCGCTATTCATTGCTTTCAATATTACTTCGTCGTTGAGAGCAGCACACAATTGCCTTTTGTTTCACTCTAATTGAATCAAATCCCGAGTGAATAATTAGACGAGAATCTTAAATTACATTATTTAATCAAGGTTGGCGCGAGCGGATTGTTATCCTTATCGCAGGGCAATGGGGGTAAATGCAGCAGTTGAACCACCATCAATATGCTACTATTTCTGCTGTTTTAGTAGCGTGTAACCTCGTTCTTCTCAGAACGTGCTGTTTGTCAGCGCGCGACAAATTAAGGTCAGAAGGATTGTACCTATATATATACGGATTCTAGTGTGAGATGGTGTAATACGAGGAGATCCTTTTGCCTTTGCCTCATCACTAGAACCAAAATCAGAACCAGAACCATCACCCAAACTGCCACCAGCTTCACCATCTGTACCATTTACCACATCGCAACAACCGTCAGTATTCATACCACCACCACCACCACCTGACTCGGATTAGATCTATGCAAATGGTGTGATAAATCTCAGACTTGACTGCTGTTGTTCTCCTATGTGTGTGCTAATTAAAAGTCTGTTTGGCAAACAAGGCAGTGCGAGGTTTGCAAGGAATTTACGATTACTACAGAGGTTACCCTCTACCCTACGTTGCCATTGCTTTGTCATGTGGCAAACTGACAACCATGTTAAGTCATTTCCTGCAACATCGTGTTATCGAAGTTCCTATGCAAATTTAAGGGAGTTGTTGGGTGCAATGTCGTCACCTGCCTTCAGTCGTGTTCAATATCACAAAGTTTAGTGAAGAGAGTTCCTTCTTTGACACTGATGTTGGGTACTTGGTGTTAAAAGTTTCCCACGTTATCTACGAGTAACTATGTCATGAAACATGAACCTGCGAAGTTTGAGCACATATCCCCTAGGTAGGGCTGTGATGGAAGGTTTGGTTTACAAGTACTTGAAATATGAGGAAGTCTTTCATTTTGAAGTCACCTAAACAACTTAATCCCTTTTTAGCTTTCACTTGGATTAAGTTGGAAGAGACAAACCCCCACAAGGATACTTTGGTTTTCAATTTCTAAATTGAAACAAATGAAACTCGGTCATAATATACCGTGCTTGAGATATTGCCAAAAGCTGTTTTTAAGTTGGTACATCTGTCATCTGGGGCTCAAATATCTGTTTGGAAGCCATTTGTCTGGAATTTCGCAATATCGAATTTTGTTGAGCAAAGAGTTTGTCTCAAATTTTGTGTTTCTAATAAAATACCATGTGCGGGACTCGACACCGTCGAAAACACAAACGAGCGAGTGGCAAAAAAAGGTTCCGGTCGTCCATCAACCAGTTTGACTGACGTAAACATCGAGACAACAACTGTTCGCGTTCGCGTCGTGTGAGCATCAGGAAGATAAAAGCCGATCTTGGTGTCTTCTTCGAATCGGCGCAGAGCGTTATGCTCGATATTTTTGGCATGAGACGAGTTGAAGTGGGACTTTTGCCCAGAGTGCTGAATTTGTCCCAGAAACATCATCGCATAGATGTCGCGAGAGAAACGCTTCCTTTAGGCCAAAATGTTATCGATGGCATTACTACCCTCGATAAGACGTGGGTCTATGAATATGACATCGAAACTAATCAACAATCATCGGAATTGCGCTTTTCAGACGAGCAAAAACCGAAAAATCCACAACAGAGTCGATCCAAAATCAAGACTTTATTTACGATTTTCTTTAATTGCCGTGGTGTGGTCCACACCGGATTTCTTCCGCCACGCCAGGCAGTAAGTCTTAGGTAAAACAGGGTGTGCGATAAGATACAACACTAGGCACCAAAACGGGCCCATCGCAATCCCCTGTGGGTCCAGTTGAAACCAACTCGAATTAGCAAAAACCTAACCAGTCTCCCTATTAACACTTAATTTCTCTTCAAAAGCCAAGAAGGCCTTTGAAATCCTCTAAGTTTTCAAAGAAATATTTTCCTAAGAATTTCCTTCGGCTACGCGATATTGCCTCACATTCACACAGTATGTGTGTTATGTCCTCATCCGCTTGTAGATCCCCGCAGAATATACAAGTGTCTGTATTTTTCAGTTTTAGTCTCTTTGCGTGTTTCAGCAGTAGGCATTGTCCTGTTAGTATTGGTATTAGCATCCTAAGCTAACCCTATTCAGCTTAATAAGCTTTCTAGATCTTCAATAGTGCCCCTTACCGTGCAGAGAGGTGGTTTGACATCATCAACCTCACTAGTTGTCGAGTAGCCCTCCTCTTCTTGCAAGCTCGTCTGCTTGTTCATTTCCTTCTATACTGCAGTGTCCTGGCACCCAGCACAGTCTCATCCGCTTCTGAATGCATAATGTTTTCAGCATTGTGCGACAGCCCCTGACTGTGTCAGAGTTGATGTTGGTTGACTCCATTGCCTTAAGAGTGGCCTGGCTCTCGATCTAGATAGCGATATCTCTACCGGATACCGATCTCAGCTGCATCAGCTCAGCCGCCCTGAGGACAGTTAGAACCTCTGATTGGAAGACACTACTAGAGTCCGGTAGCCTTATGGACACTCTTAGTTCCGGCTCCTCCAAGAAGATACCGGAACCTGTTCCTTCCTCTGTCTTCGAGCCATCTGTGAAAGCTGCAATTTCGTTTGGTCTTATCACTGCATTTTTTTGCCAGTCCTTCCCTCCGGATATATTATATTATACGGAATGTCGAAATGCATTAAGGAAAAGATTTCATCCGTTTTAATAGTATCGCCTGGTAGTAGCTCCTCCAGGATCGTGCCGTGTCCGAAGCTGCTGCTTTTGAAAAGACTAGTGAGTCGAATCGCACTTTTGCCAGAAAGGTGTTAGAAGGTGTCCGATGCTGCCGTAGGGGTGGTACGTAGCGCTCCTGTAATGGCTATGGTAGCCGTTCTCTGAACCGCCGCTTATTTTCCGTAGGTCGTTTTCTTGATTGTTGCTTTAAACCATGCTTGTGCGCCATATGTCAGTATGGGTCTCACCACCACCGTACTACGCCAGGCAGTTAAAAAGGAGTCATCATGTGAATGTATTAAAGCTTTTCGGGGAAAATATTCGTAGCAAGAGGCCAGAAATGTGGAGGAATAACTCGTGGTTTCTTCACCACAACAACGCACCGGCTAACATATCTCATCACTAGTACGCAACTATTTGATCAAAAGCAACAATCGTACTGTTCCGCTATCTCCGTATTCACCTGACATGGCGCTTTGTGATTTTTTCCTATTCCCACGACTCAAGTTGCCACTTCGCGGAAAGCGTTTTAAGACGATCGAGGCGATAAAGGAGAATTTACAGAAGGAGCTCAAGGCTTGGAATCGCCTATGGAAAGTGTTTTCAAAATTGAAGGAACCGTTAGAATATGTATGTTGCCTGCAATAGAAATAAAGTTGAAGAAAATAAAATGAATATCGATGAATAGCTCAACTATGGTATTTCTGATTTATTGGAGAATTCCGGGTTCTTTTTGTGCAAAAGGTATGACTACGAAGGTCACATAGAATGCATTTGGACGAAGACTGGAGACTTTATAGATCGAAGCAGAAGCATATAAGTTGCTATTTCGGATGATGAAGACTGCTGCTTATAAAGACGTTTACGAGAAATCATATCACCCGGTATTGAAGGCTTACAGTGACTCAGGGAGAGTACGATAACTTTGGCGCCAAAAATTGAAAACAGTTTTTTATAGAGGAGTCAAAAACAAGCATTTTAAAAAATGACTTAAAATTGAAAAAAAATTATTAAAAAACAACGACAACACTTACAATAAAGTACTGTACCAGTTTCGAAAGTCAGAAATCTGTTCTTCGACCCTAAGTTAAAGCTTTATTATTTGTATCAATAGTTTTTAAGAAATTCCCATGCAAACCCAAAATTTTGAGAAAAAATTTAAAAAATTAAGTTTGGACCAATTTTTTTCAAAATTGTGAAATGAAGTGCTAAATTGGATTCATGTGGTCGATGTCTATATCAATTTTGAATCGAACACATAAAAAAGTAGTTTTGATAATTTTAAATTTTCTCAAAAACTAGGCGACATAAATCCATTCGGTTTTTTGAGATTTTTGTTTTTTGGTATTTACGGTGATCTTACTTTGAGGATTAATGTTGATGAACTTATCATCTTTGTAAGTAAAGTATTGCAAATCATTTAGCGTTAATGTTAACACCAACGCCAATGTTAACATCAATGTGAGACGATATAAATTCGGCTATTTCACGACAATAGTTAAAGTAATCTATTATAGTAGATAGTATAGCTTAGTTCATTTTTATTGTCATGATGGCGCCAAGCGATTAAATGCTAATTTTAAAAAAGTGATATACAACAATATTTAAAAAACACATAAAGCTACAACTTAGGATTTAATTAATTTACCTAAAAAACCGTGCTCACAGGCATTTTGACCACACAAGAGATAATTATCGCAAGAACCTCCCGAATCTCTAGCCGACATTGAGGCCCATGGAAAAATGTGCCGCTAGATGGGTGACTTAGTCAGGGTCTTGAAAAAGAGATGGTGGCGGACGAGCCCTATATGGGCCAACGGCAGCGCTCCCATCCTGGAAAGGGTTACTGGCTTCGGTGTAACCGACCCCTCGTCCTAGGGGGCATTAAAAATGGAACTGGTCATCCAGGTTGGGGGTTGTGCCGCCGGGGTATCTGCCCGGCCATTTAAAAAAAAAAGGAAGTTACGAAGCATCAATAAGCCTCGGATATGGACGGATTTACTGCTGACAACCCACGCAAACGATTTAAGGACAATGAGCTTCGGATATGCACGTGGAATATTATATCCCTTAATAGACCACGTGCAGCCGAGCAACTAGCGGAGGCCCTCGACTGCTGCAAAGCAGACATAACCGCCATTCAAGAAATGCGATGGGATGGCCCGGACAAAAAGAAGATGAAAAACTGCGACATCTACAATACTACGGCAATTGCTATCGACGGCAAAAGCAGCGCTTATTTGGATGCGGATTTGTTGCAGATTAAGACAAGAAGTCCTCAGCTTCCGGCATGTGAGCGAGCGCCTCGTAGCAATCCGCATCAAGGCTAAATTCGCCACAGAGGAGAAAGATGACGACACCAAGGATGCCTTCTATGAGCTCCTTAACAAGACCTACGAGCAATGCCCTAGCTATGACATTATAATTGTCCTCGGTGATTTTAATGCAAAGCTAGGAAGAGAGGGTATCTTTGGTGGAACAATCGGAAAATATAGCTTGCACGACACCACCTCCGATAACGGATTCAGGCTAATCGACTTTGCGGCGGGGCGAAACATTGTCGTGGCTAGCACGCGGTTCCCACAACTCGATATACACAAGGGAACTAGGAGAACTCTTGATCATTCAACCGTAAACCAGACTGACCAGATTGCGATCGACGCAAGACACTTCTCCAGTGTTATGGATGTCCGTACCTTCCGAGGAGCCAACATCGACTCGGACCATTACCTTGTTGTAGCCAAGGTACGATTGCGGATATCCCGAACAACGTCAAGATTCGACATCAGACGGCTCCAATCTCAAAAGATCGGCAAATCATTTCCCGATCGAATCTCTCTTAATCTTTTAAGAGCTCCCTTGCCGCCAGGTTCAAGCATCAAAGATCAGTGGCAACAATCTTTTAAAAGTCCAGGTCCACTTCGGACTCTAACGACACTTAAAGAGGTGTTATAAATCGATTATTAGACGATTTGTGTGGCAAGTACTCCCGTTTTGCTGGAACTATAGCTCACCCATGTGCAAATCCCCAATTTTCGGCCATAAAAAATCTGCTATCATGCTTCGGTGTGCTCTACATTTACTGTAACGTTTCTTCCATGTTCGTCTTGGAAGAAAAATTGCCAATTTCGACCTACTCTAAGGCCAAAACAGAGAAGCGGTAACAAGACGAGTGGTCAATTTGCTTTAATTCCTAAGTAAATTGGACCATATAAGTGAATAATCTGAGATCTTTATGCAGAATATTTCCTGAGATCTTCGGAGCTTTCGCGGGTTGAAGCGCACACTTTCGACAACAGTTGCAATATTCTCCGTTGAGGTCGCAGAATGTACAAGGGACTTTGTGGGGTTATCAATCAGCTAACCCAGTCTCACGAACTTTTTTCATCACCTTGTGTACACCTGTTGTTGGTGTATTTTTTTGACCAGAATTTCGTTTCAAAATTCATATTGCTTCGGCTACACAACATTCAATTTGAAAGTAATTTTTTACCGCGATAATATCAATTGATAAAGATTTTCTGTACTGTCTGTCAAGTCATAAATCAGCGCCAAATGAAAACGAATTAATATTTAAACAATTTTGTGTTTTGTTTTTATTGGGTTATTCAATGGCTACAAATCTTAGAACAACTCTAAATGTCTTCCATTTGCCTTCCAGCACGACTTAAGACAATGTGGCCACTCATTGATTGCGAGACGCAGTTCATGCATGGGGAAATTGTGCACTGCACGGACAAGGGCTCGCTTCAACGACTCAATATTTGAGTGTCGAGTAGAGCAAGCCATGCCCTCTAATACGGACCAAAACCTGTAATCCAACGGGTTGATGTCTGGACAACCAGCTGGCCAATCATCCGTTGATATGAAGTCCGAAATGTTGTTTTTGAGCCACAGTTGAGTCGTTTTTGCTTTGTGAGCTGGAGCAGAGTCTTGCTGGAAAGTCAAGATTGTTGTTGTTGAATATTGATTGGTTGAGAGACTTAACAATGGGTCCCAAGACGGTCGATTGATATACTTTGCCCGATGTTTTCACTCCTTTCTCGCAAAAATGGAGCTTGGTAGCGCCATAGTAGCACCCTCCCCACCATACCATTACAGACACGGGATGGTGGCCTCTTTGAATCCTCGTGATGAGTTGGGATGCTCCTCTGGATGACCGAGTATACACACGATCGTTCTGCTTATTGAACGATTCTTCTACGGTGAAGGTTTTCTCATCAGTAAACAGAATTTGTCTGTGAGCGTTCTTCGCGTACCGGCTGATTCCTGTACCGTGAAGATTTTCTCATCAGTAAACAGGATTTTTACGCTTTCGATCTTCGCTTGCATTTTTCTTTCAATGCGGCCGTGAGCAGGTGGCCAGTGTGTCGCTCGTACGCGCTGAGTCCTAAATCTTCTTTCATAATGCAAGACATGGATTTTTGCGAAATTTGCATTTCCCGCGACAAGATTTTCTGTTTTCCCAGCGTTTTTCGGTCGATTCGTTTCTTCACGGCTTTGGTCGCTTTCGGAGCTCTCACAATGCGCGGACGGCCGGATCTTTGACAGTCTCGTACTCTACAGTATCCTCAAACAACTTCACAGCACGATACACAAAATTGCGAGTGATTCCAAGCGGTCGCAACGTCCTAAAGGTATCGCCTTTTTCTATGTTGCATTTAAGTACGCCAACTACAATACGATTTTCTATATCGCTCCATTCAATGATTGTAAGCAACTAATGTTAAAAACTTTTCACGTCACAATGAAGCATAAATATCAACTGTCAAATCGCAATCAAAACGAAATGGATGCGCCCAGTGTTGCATTCGTAACGAGTGAGTTCAGTTTTGTACCAGTATTTATGACTTGACTAGGTACATACATACTACGCAAAGTGAATAATTTGCTACAACATTTGAACATGTGAATTTTCTATAATTTTGGAATAAGTACGGTAGGTGAAGAGTATTGATGACATAGGCGCCTGCCTGACGAAAAGCACATACCCCGAGCGGAGCAACGAAGTTGCGTAAGCGGGACCTGCCGCCTGCGGAAGGAGAGTTGAAATCCCTCAATCCCGCGAAGCGGGCCACCCGTTTACTCTTAATTAAGAAAACTATTTATATAGGCGCCTGCCAGACTTTATTGTAAGTGTTGTAGTTGTTTTTTAATATTATTTCTCCATTTTAAGTCATTTTTTAATAAAATTGCCCCTGCCTCCTAGGGTAGATAGACCCCCCCTCCAATAGTTAAAAAATGCTTGTTTTCGAGCCTTCTATAAAAAACGGTTATCAATTTTTGGCGCCAAAGTTATCGTACCTTCCCCGAAAGGTTCATTCTGCCTGACAGCGGTATTTGTTTCGTCATCGCCGTTATACAGTCTACAGAAATGATCTTTCCAAATCCTTAGCATCGACTGCAATATAGTTATTATAATGTTCACTTGTTCTTCTCTACAGGATTTGATATCCTGGATTGTAGAAATATCTGGCTTGAGATGTATGGAAACTAGTTGAAGTCTCCGTTAATATTTAGGGGCCAGATCGTGTTTCCCCGAGACTTTTGGCTGTCTGCAAGTTGGTGCACCATAAAAGGGTGCACCCCGTGTGACGGCTCTTTTAAAACATTTTTTGACGTCTTAATGAAAGATAGATTTTTGAGTTTCTTATCATTTATTTATTACTATTTCAAGTGAAACTAAAACAAATAAAAATCTTCATTTGAACTAAAGTTTTACCGAAGACATCCTCTTTTGAAAGAAGGACATTCACTTCCTCCACAATTTCGGCTAATTGGCCTATGTGAAAGAACAAAATTAACAGCGTTTTAATCTGTAAGCCTTAATTCATCGAATGACCTAGAATGATTTGAAAATATTGTAAATTGAATTTTTAGCAGACTTCTTAAGAAAATGATTTTTTTATGATTTAGTTACGAAAAGAAAAAAAAATAGAAATACTTGCTCAGAATTTTAGCATCGGTCATATTGTTCTCGAGATATGATGGAGGAAAGTTTGGAGGTAAACTTATTTAAAGTTTCTAGTTCTCAACTCAGCGCTCCGAACATCTGCTTCTTATTTTATAAAATAAGTTTGCCAGCAAATTCTACACAATATGTTAAGGAAACAATTTATGCAAAAAATAAATGATCGAGCTTAAGAACTTTAAATAATAAAACAAAACAGAAGTATTGCTGGAATGAATTTTTTATGAATGAATTATAGTGCATAATTTCATGGCATTTATTTAATTAAATATGACTTTTGGCATATAACCACCGCGGCTACGAGTTACATGGTCCAGTCGATCAGTCCAATTTTGCACTACTTTTTCCAATATATCTGGCCGTATGGCGTCAATGGTGGCTTGAATATTGGCTTCCAAAGCTTCAAGAGTTACTGGTTTGTCGGCATAAACCAATGACTTGACATAGCCCCATAAAAAGTAATCGCGAGGCGTTAAGTCGCACGAACGAGGGAGCCAGTTAACAGGACCACTTCTGGAAATAAAGTTGACACCAAATTGATTTTGAAATACTCGTAAATTGATGGTTAAACGCGCTCATTTCATTTCATTTTCAATGCATTTTTATTTATTTAATTCATTAATTCTTATATGCTAGACAAAAAAACGCTTAAAAATTAGCTTAAACAACTTAGAAAACTATCTTATTATAACTTACTGGCCCCATGCGGACACTCTAAGTTAAACATAATTCTTGACTAAATGTGTTTCGACGATCATTACAACATATTTCAATTTATATACTAATTAAAGCTAAAACTAAGAAAATCAATTTTATTCAAAGAAAAAAACTTCGTATACGGTTTAAGAAAAATCACCAGAAAGGTACCCATCTCAAAGTTTTTTTTTTTTTAATATTTTTTTATATTTTTTTTGTATTTTTATAATTTTTGTTCTTAAATCTACCTTAATCCTACCTAAATCTATGTAAGCCGGCCATGACTAAATAATAGGCAGACCCGCTCTGCTTCCTAACGAAGCTATCTAGTATTGGAGAGATTCGACAATGGAGCTTCCCCTTCTTCTGCAAGCCACCAAAATTGTTGGTGCTGCCGAGCAACATCCCTAATGTCGCGACTCCCTACCGCCCTACTAAACCGGAGACGCTCCGCACTGCCGTGTGCGACGTCTCTGTCGTAGTTGAGTCGCCTGTCCGCAGCTGTTCGAGCGACGTGGAAGATTAACGGCACCGCTAATCTATCCTGGATCAGACCTTTTTTGTCGGGGTTTAGGAACGCTTCTGGAGGAATAAAGCCGTCAAAGCTAACTCTCTCGTGATACATGTTATTGGGGTAGTAAGCCCCAGAGATCAGGTTATTCGATGAGGTCATTGCTCATGCGATGGCGATGGCGATGGCGTGATAGTTAGCTCATCGGACTATCACGCAGAGAGTCTGGGTTCGATTCCAGGTTGGGTCGCCACCAATTTTTCAAATCGCCATCACCCTTTCGGCGGGCAATGGCAAACTCCCGAAAGTAAAATTGCCTACGAAAGAGCTTCTAAGGAGTGCCGTTCGGACTCGGCGATAAACCGTAGGCCCCGCTCAGATGTGACAAAAATGACAACATGAGCAACACAAATGAGTGTCAAGAAGCTAGGCCATGGCCCATACCGGGCTGCCAGCGCCACAGTGTTTTTTTTTTTTTTTTTGCATTGGTCTTGCAATGTGCCTTCAAATCAGGTTAATAACAAAATTGTCCACTCTTATTAGGTTCGCCCTGTTGTAAAGGACCTCATTAGGATAAAATTGTTTGTACTCCGACTCTGGTGTTCTGTACAAGCGAAGACAAGCCCTAAGGCAAGCCCTCTCAAACACCCGAATCTTTTCCATTAAACTTGCTCGTACATTGAACCACACGGGACAACCAAATATCAGCATGGGCCTGATAAGGGCCATGTAGCAGAATATCTTTACCCTCGCATCGACTTGGCTGCTATAAAACAGTCTCTTTGTGAGGGCAAAAGCGCCTTTAGCTCTGGCGCTGAAACTGATCTAGCCAAATCCCAAGGTATCTGACTACATTTCGACAAGTCAGACGCTGTCCGTGTTGTCCAGTGATCGAGAACTTTCGCCAATTTTTTCTGGTATCCCTAGAGGCTCCAGACAACGGCGTCCTAAAAAGAATGGTTTCCGACTTCTGAAAGTTGGTTTTCAACTTCCAGTCGTCGCAATACTGTTTAATTTTATCGAAGTCACGTTGCAAAAGAATGTTTATGACTTCAATCTTTGGACCTGATCTGTACGCGATTAAGTCGTCTGCGTACGCTACGGCATGGTGAAGTGAACCTATCAGATCACTTGTGTAAATGTTGAAAAGGATTGGCGAATTGACCGCACCTTGTTGCAGACCGTTTTTAATGTTGAATGTACCAGTAGAAGTCACATTGCCATTCTTCACGATGAACTGTCTATTTGTGAGCATATTGAAAAGAATATACAGCAGTGGTTTACTAATGCCCAGTCTGTCCAACTTGTAGAAGAGTCCTTCTAACCATACGGTATCGAAAGCCTTCTCCAAGTCAATCAGGCAGGCACCCGTGCACTGTTTCTTGGCTTTGTTCCATTGGACATCAGAAACCAGTTTAGACGCGGCATGAATGACATCATGCCCCGCCTTGAAACCGAATTGATTATCCCGAACTATATTTCTGTCCTCAACCCACTTAGTCAGGACTCTATTGATGACTTTTTCGAAAACCTTACTGATGTTTGGAAGAAGACTGATCGACCGGAGATTCGCCGGATTGGAGGTGTCTTTATCCCTTTTGGGGATGGGATGTACCACCGCAGTTTTCCAATGCGCTGGATAATGTGCATTATTCATTGCATTGTTAAACAGGGTGGTATAAATGTCCACCGCTTCTAGAGGAAGATGTCGAAGCACGATGTTCGGAATACCATCGGTCCCCACTGATTTCTTACTTCTTATTGTGTCGAAGATCATTCTTTCTTCAGTCTTGAGAGTAGTCTACTTTTATGTCGGTAAAGTGCGTCAATAGTTGCGTTGCGGAATAAGTGTTCGTTGTCAGTGTGTTGATACCGAGGTATCGTTTTGTCCATAGTCCGTTTAATTGTCTCGTCCATTAGTTTTAGATACCTGTCAATCTCCTCGTTTGACAGATTTCTGTTGGACGGTGGGTAGAGCGAATTCGAGGAGAGTGCTCTAGTCAGTGTCCTGGAGAAGTGTGTCCAAAGCACTCTACTATAGTTGTAGGGATGCCTTTGAACACACTCATCCAATTCCGCATTTTCGTTCGGAATGGTTATTTCGGTACTAAGACCGCAATGGTCACTGTCTTACACAAAAGTGCGAAGACAGTTTACAGTTTGTTGGTTCGTACCTGTCAGTTGTATTCGTGTGTCAAACAGCAGGAGATCCAAATAGGAGCCGTGTCTAGGAAACGACGGACTATCCGTCGCCTTTAGGCCGAGTCGGTACATCACACTGTGCTGACCCCACCAATTGAATAGCAGGTTCCCTCTAGTGTTTGGTGTATTATTTCCCCAATCGCTGTGTTTGGCGTTGAAATCTCCGCCGATAATGAAATAGTTTTCCTCCAATTCCAGTCTCAGGAATCGAAAAAGTGTCTCGAGCTCTGAGATGAATAGGGTGGATTGAGTAGCCTTAGATGCATAAACTAACACCATGTATAACCGCTTTCCACTACGGAGAGGGATATACATGATGCATGCTTCTAGCACCTGAAACCTACGTACTACACGACTGTATATTCTTTTAAAACATATACCTTTTCTTACAAAGATTGCAACGCCTCCTCCTTGTATGGAATTGGGTCGATTTCTTCGTATGATTTTATACCTTCTGTGCCTCATTTTGTGTCTTTTGGTTAGCTAAGTTTCGCTAACCAAAAGCACATCAGGGGCTTGGTCTTTAAGCAACTTAACAACTTAACATTCACTGCAAGGATCTTCAGGGTTTGCTCCGCCATGTACGTACCCATTACGACTGAAGGTGCGTTAGGCTCGGCAGCAGCGCGTATATTTGATCTACCCGCGTAGATGGTTAAACGCTCTGTATGGCAAGTTGTGTCGTCTTTTTCGAACCAAATATCGCCGATGTTTAGCTGATTAATTTTTGGAAACAAAAAGTCAGTCAGCATGGCTCGATAGGCCCGCCATTCACCGTAACGGCAGCTTCTTCCTCATTTCGAAAGAAATAAGGACCGATGATGTCGCCAGCATGTAAACCGCACCAAAAAGTCAATTTTAATGGATGTAATGGTGATTCGTTAACAGCTTGAGGATTGTCTTCGCGAAAACGATCACAACTGCACGAATTATTTGCTCACTAGGCCGATTATGTTGACCGTAATATTGACGAAGTGCTCTATGAACTTCACGAACAGATTTATTTTTATCAAAGTAAATTTCCACAATTTGAAAGCGAATTGCCAAACCTTACTGAATAGAAATGATAATACATCTTTATCCGACAGTCGTCTTTAGAGTTTCCTTTTTTTTTAGAACCATCTTAGGGATCTGAAGGCCACTGAGTTCGTTTTTGGCTATGTTGAGTTGCAAACTGTAGTTCAGGAACGTTGTGCCAAATATGTTCTTCTTTCACACATTGCCGTCGGAGTTACAGGGCTTAACACCAGAGATCGATCGCAAAGTCTTGGTGAGAGACCGTTTATATGATTTCTGTTTTCATTAGTAGATGGGCACTGAAAAGAGTTATTTAATACTTTTGTAAGGTCTTTAAGCTTTTGTCATTGGTCTGAGAGCCGATGTGAAATATTAATACATTCATTGAAATAAATATCTGTAACTTGTCAGTTAAGTATTCCAATTTATCTGCTGTTAATAGCTTTGCCAAGTGACAAATTATTTTCGTTTTATATTAGTAGGTATTGGTACACATGTTGATATGGAGTTAAAAACACTCACAAATAGTGTTTCAGTAAACACCAAGAATGCGTAACCATCCTTTATTGAAATTTTCTGCAAATTGCATCCCGGAAATTGGCTCTGCACTTTGCACCGGTAAGCTTCCTGTATTTTCGCCGTAAATATTCAATCAACCTGGCCAAAAAATCAAGCCGCGAAATTGAATGCACTTAATTATGAAATAATAAATAATTATTTACACGCTCAGTTGCACACCATGATGGTAATTAATGTTCACTTCGTTTGGAGGGCCACCAAGTCTATGTGTAAGTCGGGTATCTGGCTATACTCTATCTGTATCCATACAAACAAGACATTGCATAACCTCATACACACAACATAATTTATTTAATTTCCATTCTATATATGTTAAAAAGTTGAAAAAAAGTACATATATCCGGCAACATCAAGAGCAACAAAAACATATAACCAACTTGGGACGTTGCGAAAAGTAACTTATTTGGTTCGCAGGATCATGGTACTGAACGTCAGCCATTAACATGAAAATATGTGAGGACCAAGGACTACGTTAAGAGTCAGTTGGAAAATTCAAAAACAAAAACACAAAAACGACAAGTCGAATGCGATTCCCGAACCCTGCTCTTCCATTCTCTGGTCTTTCTGTTGTTGGTCTTGAAAAGTAAAATTTTTTTAATGTACTTCTCATGTTCGAGCATTAAATTTAATGTGCTCATTGAAAGTGTGCACACAAACGAGGACGTCCTTACAACCGCATACGGGTACATTTCAAGTATCTACGCGTAATACTCGAATAGTGGATATGGATACATTCAAAGCCCGGTCATCCCAGGAGAAAGACCAACGAACGACAAATGAATAAATGTCCTGTTGTGTGTCGTCGCACTTTGGTTATGTTGTTTGGTTTCGGTTTGTTTATGCAGAAATCACACACAGATAAAGACAGAGAGAGATGGGGCACTGATATGAGGATAAATGAAGAAATGTATCAAAGTACGCAGAAAACAGAAAACAGAAAACATTTGCAATCGTAATGGAATCATATATTTACTCATTAAACAGCGTTATTTCATTAAAGGTGCCCAGTGGGATAACATTGCTACTCGTATCGCTTCTGTCGACCACAAATGGATACATGGATGCGTAGATATGGCGCCAACTTTTCTCTTCACCACAATCAACTTAATCACTTTACGTGAATTTTGTGTGGAAATTCCTTAAAATCGGAGTCTAGGCAAACAGTAAGATTGAAAAACCATTTCCGTGTACAATAATTAGTCCTGCTAATGGAATAGAACTTTGGTTTAGAGCATCGCATTGGCCATCGTGTGGTATCTGGATCTGGTGAATTTGAACTCGAAAACTTGTTAATATGAGCAAAAATGTTGCATAGCAGTGTCTACAGTGATCTGGTTATTAGTAGCCTTTGTACGGAGATGGCTGTGGATTGGAATTATACAGAGCTATCTTCTACTAAACATATCTTTGCTCGTTGTGGGATTTAATTTAGAAATCCACTTCTGGGCTACACTTGTGCGTTCCACAAATTTGAATATTTACAGTCAATTCCTAGTATACTCGTAATTCTGATTTATCACCTGCTACAACTCAAACTTTCCGAGTAATAACTCAAATATCTAGGACTAAAGTCCTTATCATCGCCCTCTACTCCGCCTTTCCTTGGGGTTAGACTCGAAGACTCTTTGGAGTGGAGTTATGTCGTCCATTCGTTCTACATGTCCTAGCCATCTAGGGCGAGTGATTCGAACGCAGTTTTTTGTCTAGGTCGTTGTAGAATCTTTTCCTTTAAAGCCAGTCAACGCAAACAGGACGAGATTTCCAACAAAGTTCGTACTTTAGAGGCGTAAAGGAGGACTGGGATGATGTACTATACTGAGTCTCCTTAGATTTTCACGAGAGAACCTTACTGCTCAATTGGCTTTCTAGCCCACAAAAATAGTGATTTTCGTTTCATTTTTGGCGAGGTGTTGTGAGCAGAAGATAGACAAAGTCACTTACTATCACAAATGTATAACTGTCGACTGTGACGTTTTGTTTAATTCGTCTATGTAGTATTTCCCTTCTTGTTGACAGTATTAACTTTATTTTGCTCCAATTTTTCCCCAAAAATACGCTGTTTTCTTCCGATTTTGTCAAAATCATCGGTGCATGTGAGTAATTGGATGGACTTTTGAAAGATTGTGCCTCTTGTGTCCATCATAGTTCATCATCTTGCGTTAAAAGGTCTCGGTAAGATCAATCGTTATCAATCGACGGACGAACTTGGTAGGGATGCCAAATCTTGACATGACTCTACCTAGTCCAGCCATAAGTTCTGTTACATTTTAAAAGTGCAATAAAAAAAAGTCTAGTGAATCTTTTACCATGAAATTTATTTCTTACATTAGCTCACAATATACTATAAGTTTGAAATCCGTGCGGCATCGGATAAAGAATAGTGCCGCAGTGCGTCCCAGCTTGTCGTAAGAGGCGACTAAATGGGACACCAATCATATACAGGCAACTATGACACCAAAAATGAGCCTGTGACACTTTAACACCTTAAAACTTTCCCAAAAGTTTGTAAGCAATCAGTGGGTTCCCACGTCTGGAGACTACCGGTGGAGTAAAAGAACAGTCAATCAATTCGAAATGAGCATACAAGTGTCAACCCACTCAAACTTTAGATACACTTCATGGAAATGATCGCAATAAATAGCACTACCCCGCTGGGCACCACGATTGCAACGCACTTGGGTGATCCCAGAGCAAGCAGAAGTGCTTGTATCAGAGCCCGACGGATTCCGGGGCGGGCAAAATGAAGTTTCCAAAATATTTTCATAAACTTCGGTTTGAAAGTTGGACCGTCGGATCGATGACTTCAAAAAGTTTAGAACTGGAAGCGATTATGCGTCGCAGAGCTCTACAAATCCTGTGCGTACAGGAAACGAAGTGGTGTTATACAGGAAATAAAGCGCGTTTTCAAGATTTAAAAACTAAGGCATTTAAGATGTTCTACCATGGAACGGTCAATGAACGAAACGGTGTTGGAATCGTTGTTGCAGCGGATCTTCTAAACAACATCGTTGGTATCTTGAAAATAAGCGACCGCTTGATGAGTGTTAAACTCGTCATACACAATGAAACGTGGAACATTGTTAGCGCGTACGCTCCACAAAATGAATGCGACCAATCGGAAAAAGATACATTTTGGTCAGAGTTCGGTAATTTGCTTAGAAATATACCTATCGATGAGATGCTCTTCGACGTCGGAGAAACAAATGTTCCTTATGAGGACTGCCACGGTGGTAAAGGCTTTGGAACCAGAAATTCAGCTGGCGAAGACATCCTTGTAGCGTGTAGGGCTTACGGCTTAACCGTCTTAAATACAATGTTTATTAAACATCAACGACATCTTAACACCTATAGCAGCGGAGGCCACGAAACGCAAATAGATTATCACCTCTGCAAAATGTCGATGAGAAACCGTGTTAAGGACTGTAAAGTAATACTTGGAGAATCGCTAGTAAGCCAACACCGTCTGCTCATTACAGAATTTTTCACAGCGGAACCACCGAAAACACGGGCATCGTTTGGAAAGCCAAAAATCCGATGGTATAATCTATCGAAGGAACGAAGCGCAAGATTTATCGCAATGGCTAAAGAAGTACTTCACAATATAAACGGTATCGCAGACTCACTTGGTCCGCAAGAAATGTGGAACAGCATGCACGAGGAATGCATAACACTCGCAAAGTCCCGACTATATCGGGATACCATCACGTCGACAAGGAAACATGGTGGTAGAATGACGAAACCAAACGAGCTGTTTCCGACAAAAAGAATGCATTTCAAGCGTGGACAAAATGCGATCGGAGCGACGATATCGAAAAAGCTCGACTGGCTCTTGAATACGAGCGTCTTAAAAAGATCGCAAAGAAAGTCCTGGCTCGAACTCGAGCGGCAGAAGCGGAAAACCCGTACCAGGAGTTGGAACAAATATCCTCACGATCGGCAGATAGAAGACAAGCTATCCAAGAATTTCAAACGTCGTACAATACAAAAATGCCAAATATTTTTAAGCTCGCTGCTCAGAGGCGAAAAAGTTCGATGGAAATAACCTCGCGGAAATACATCGAAAACGCAGACGGTCGCTTACTAACAAATGAAAAGGAAATTTGTGACCGGTGGCTTTCATACTGCAAGGAGTTGCTTTACAAACAGTTTCCACGTGATATCGTGCCGACAGCTAGTCTATTCGAGGAGGAAGTTTCGGACTTCTCAATCGAAGAAATAAGTATAGCAATCGGAAAAATGAAGCGGGGGAATGCGGCGGGACCAGACAGCATTCCATCAGAGTTTTGGTCGAAGATGGAGGGAATCGACAGCGAATGGCTATCGAAACTTGTAAGTAAATTAAAATGTGGACAGCCTTTGCCGAATCAATGGAGAAGTAGCTTCTTGGTTCCATTATACAAAGGAAAAGGCGACACTCGAGAATGCAACAACTACCGTTCAATCAAGCTTATGTCACACACAATGAAAATCGGCGAAAGAGTCTTAAACGAACGTCTTCGGCAAAAAATAAAGCTTGATAATAGCCAGTGTGGAATTGTTGAAGGAAGATCAACGGTGGACGCTATCCAAAGCCTACGAATAATAATGGAAAAGCACCGAGATTCGTCTAAGGATTTACACATGGTATTTATCGACCTCGAGAAAGCATTCGATCAAGTGCCTAGGGATCTCATATGGGCCGCGCTGAGGTCTCAAAACGTACCGGAAACGTATGTTAGAATAATACAAGACATGTACGGAATCGTGAAAACTGCGGTTAAAAGCTCTGCCGGACTAACGAGAGAATTTCCAGTTAATGTCGGAGTGCATCAAGGAAGCGTACTTAGCCCTTTCCTCTTTAACGTTGTATTCGACTATCTTTTAAAAGACTGCATGCGCGAAGCAAATGTAACGCCAATTCTCTTCGCTGACGACGCAGTTATACTTAGCGATAACGCCGAAGATTTACAGAACGCCTTAGATTCATGGAAAAATGCGCTTGAAAGATACGGGTTTAAAATAAGTGTACAAAGACGGAGCATTTGACGTGCCCATTTGCGCATCCGTTGCGACCTGTTCCGGATATAATGTTAGACGGAATAGTTCTTCCGAAAAGCACTATCTTTAAGTACTTAGGATCAATCGTTAACATGGAAGCGAAATGTGACGACGACGTAAACCACAGAGTGAGTGTGGGGTGGATGAAATGGCGGGAAAATTCGGGAACCTTTTGCGTCCGAAAATTTCTACTTAAATTAAAGGGGAAACTCTACACCACGGTTGTTAGACCAGCTCTTATATACGGTTCACAGTGCTGGACAAAGTACGAAGCGTTTAAAAACAAAATGACGGCAGCGGAAATGAAAATGTTAAGGATGTCTAGTGGAGTCACTAAATGCGATTGTATTAGATCTACGCGTATAAGAGGAAGACTACATATAAAGAATTTGGTAACCGAACAGCTTGAGGCGAATAGAATAAGTTGGTATTGCCACGTTCAAAGAAGATCTGCGGAAAATCCGGTTAAAAAGGCACTATCAACTACGGTCACTCCAACTGTAAGAAAACGAGGTCGGAAAAAGAATTCCTGGATTTCTCAGATGGCAAATGCGCAACAACGCCTGGGGCTTACCACTGAAGCGATCCAGGACCAGGGTTAATAAAAGGAAAAGAAGAAGAAGATACTATAAGTTTGAAGAAAAAAAGTTTTACTCAAAATAGCTGCTTTTAGCTTTGACGCAGGCTTTTAAACGTTGTGGCCACTGTCCTATAGTGGCACGCATTGTCTCGTTGGAAATCAACGACGCTGCTGTTATTACAGGCCGTCCAAATTTCGATGGGGAGTCTTACAGGCCATGCTCTCCAACTTTGACCACAAACTGTAGTCCAGCGGATATAAATCTGGACTTCATGATGGCCAATCTACAGCAGCGATAAAATCCGGAACATTGCATCTAAGCAATTCTTGCGTCGTTTTGGCTTTGTGGGCCGGAGCAGAGTCTTGTTGGAAGACCCATCTTTCCCCGTTGAAAAGGGTATTTGTTAAGCCGTTGACAGCACCTTCGAGAACATTCTCCTGGTACAATTTTGCCCCTGTTTTCACACCTTTTTCGCAAAAATGCAGTGATGTGACACCTTGATGCGATACATCCCACCAAATCATTACAGAAGCGGGATGGTGTCCGCGCTGAACCCTCGGAATAACTTTTTTTGCTTGTTAAGTTGAACTCTGTCATTCTTTTTGTTATAAACTTCTTCTATGGTAAACATTTTCCCATCCGTAAATTAAATATTTTCATCTCCATGCCACTATTACAATTTTTTGCTTCTTTCGAGTCTTATTTTTTTCAGGTCAGGAGTTAAGATAAGTCCCTTTCATATGGAGATCATCTCGAATAAGCCTTGACACAGATCTAGCGGATGTATCCAATTCTCTGGACATTATCTTTTGTTTCCAAAGAGGATTTCTTCGAATTTATTCACGCACAGCATTAACTTTCGCACTCGTTCGAGCGACGTGTGGACGACCACTTCTTGGTGTGTCCCCTACTTCTGAAGGATCCTTAAAACGTTTTATAGTCCGATAAACAAACATTTTCGATGTAACATGTTATTTTGAAAAGTTCGAAAATTTGGTTCCAATTTTTTCCACACATATGTAAAGCGATTGCTGCGACACGGTTTTCTTGGATACCCCACTCCATATTAACTGATGGAAAGCATAAACCAAACTAGCTTCTATTCCTAACTTATAAGTATAGGTACACGTGTTAGGAAAAAAATAGTTAACGGAATTTTTTCTATTGAAAATTATAAGCAAGGTGTATTTGAAATCTTGTAACAGAATTTCTGGCTAGACTAGGTACATAGCTTGTCTCCACCAAGTAATTTCCCGCTGCTTTGAAAACATCTGTTGGTTGTTTTTCAGGTTCAGCTGCTTTCTTTACTTATCCTTACTTAACATTGGCAGGTAAATGAAAGTTTTAGCTATCATTGTCTAGGTTTCATGGTTTTCTGGCGGTCTATTGCGATTGCAGTTTTTCTACGTTATACCTTCTAACAGTTGTTTTAGTAGTAATCCGTCTTGGGGGACATATGAGGCTTTAATTAGTGATGCAAATTGTCATAAGACGCTCGCTCATGTGTCGGAAGCTCAAGAATTCTTGCGTTAGTTTGAGGCACATTGAAAATCTACATCGCAAAAAGCTCTGCTTCTTTTTACTACACCCACCATAGTTTATGTTATAGTTTTTCATCCGCCTTATGTCCAGCCTATTGCATTCTTGGATAGCAGTGATATCTGCATGGAAGCAATCAGAGGCCTGTAAGTGCTCGGATGCACGTGGGCTTGTTATGGCTCTGAACTTTCCAAGTGCAGATCTGAAGGTTGTTGCCCTTTAAATGTTTGCTAGGGCCTTCAACAGTGAATCTAGTTATATTCGAGGTCATGAGTTGGTTCGTTACATTGGCAGTCTCTTCCTTCTAGGGTTGTTAGCCTACTGACGGCGTAGGTCAGTATATTGGCACTGCCCGAGGCCGTCCTTGCTATTTTAGCCTGCATACGTAAGGGCTTATTTCTTAAGTTACCAGGGCCCACCACAGCGAAGTAAAGGAAGCACTTTGCTGTGAACTTGATTCTTGCTCTGCTGGTCCAATCCAAGTTGAAGGACAGTTTAGGGTTTTACTATCAATTGCTACGCAGCACCACTTGCCAAATGTTAAAGTAGAAATTAAGGAAACGTGCACCAAGAAGAAGAATCGCATATGGGTTTTTCCACCGCCTCCTGATGAGCGGAAGTGCTTTAGTTCAAACACTCTCCCCACTCTATACCTGTCTTGTCTGTAGCCGCAATTGCGCCTCGAATTCGGCAGATAAAGGCTGCAAACTTGAAAGATTTTGCTAACTGCCCCAATATTATCAATTTCAAGGACTCAGCTGTGGTTTGATTATTGAGCTTGTTCGGATGCTCATTATTTAATCAAAGTAATGAGGCTGCTTTCATCAAGAAAGAAAGGTACATTAGTCTTCGCGATGTCACTCTTTCTATTTAAAACTATGACTTAGACGAGGAGCAAGAAGCTTACATGCACCTTCTATACTTGCGCATTCCAAGAAGAAGAAATTCCATTTAACCTATACGCACACACCGGGTTACACTCGATGGATGATTTTTGGCCCGAAATATATGTGTTCAATATCTTTATACGTCCTAGTTATGAACAGAGGTCCTTTTGATGCATCGTTACAAACAGAGTTCGTAGTTAAACCATATATGAAGCTCCAAAATCTGTCATCGAATTAAATCGACCGAGGATTTATTTATCCTCTTTGATGAACACCTACTTTTCTGCGTTATACAGAAGACTGGTAGTGATCTTGCACAGAGTCGCCAAACTAATTTTTTGAAAGGCTTTTTTAAATGGTTGACTTTCTTTGATATGAGAATTTCTTTATAGGGCATAATGGCGGAGACGACTCGACAAATATATCTTTAACCTCTTGAACTTACTTTCGTGAAGAACAAAACGACTTTCCCTTAGGAGCAAGGACAATCGATCAATGAGTGATTCAATATTTAACCTTGTAGCAATCTTATGCGTTGCCTCGTGGCAAACTCTGGACTGCCTAACATAAACAGGATGTTATGTTAGTTAGTTAGTTGGATTACTCACAGGTTCCAAAGACCTTAGGAATGCGCTGTCAGTTGCTAAGTGACGACGACCGCTGTCGTGGGTTCGAAAACAAAGACGCATTCTCGCTGTGCAGCCTTAGGCCGAGAACTATAAGTTGACAATAGTTATGTCCTCGCAGAGCTATCTTTTGCTTTATTTGCTATTTATTTTGTTATTTGAGGCTGAAACATGAAAGCCAAAAACAACCGATGATTGCACAAAGTAACCAAGTCAATCCGATTCAAGAAATAAACATTGCAAATAAGCCCGTGGTCGAGAAGCATTCATTTGGTCTGTCGGATTCTTTGACAGTCATGTCTTACACACATAAACCACCTTGAAAGTAAAAAGATTGTTCAACAAGGCTTGTAGTGTAGCCAAAAAAACCTGAATACTTCTTCGCCCCTACCGATTATTTACAATGTAGCCAGTAGCCATCAGGGTTGCGGATGTCTTTAATAAAAAGCAAGAGGATATTTTGCCTGTAGAGGAGCAAAATTTTACAACTCATGCTTAGGATATAGTTAGTCTTGCCTTGTCTTGCCAACAACTTTTTAACATCGCCAAAAGACCGACAGCCCCTTAAAGGTCAATTTCAAATAAATTATTTTGGTATGATGAGTCGCCTTTACCGGTTTTCTACACTTCAAAAAGGTTGAGGCTGCACATTTTGTTCTGAATTCAATGAACTTCTGGACTGGCATAGATGTCCTCAAAAGATATTTGAAAAAGTCGTCTAACTGGCGAACTATCTTATCAATAGGCGGTCTTACTTTTATCGGGTACTAGCAAAGTTTTCTAATAGACGATAGTTAAAGATTCAGATGATGGTTGCCATTAACTAGTGCATCCATAAGCAGTCGCTTCTTCTTAGAATCTCAACGTTAAACGGTAAAAATACTGGTGTCAGTGGTATCGAATTATAAGAAAGATGAACTGACACAACAAAGCCGTGTTATTCTTCATATTTGTCAAAGTCTAGGCTTAGAGAGTGGTAGATAGACAGAGAGTGACAATTTATCAATCTTCTCTCTATGAGGAGTAATTTACAAAACTTTTATGATGAAACTGAATTCTGTTAAGACTGTGAGTTTTGCTATTGAAACATTCAATCTTCCTTAACCACAACCCCTCCTTCAAGATCTTTCGAATTGTTTAATACCCGCAATAGCTAATTATACAGAAATGTGTTACATCTTTCCGACTAATATGGGTATTTTCAATTCCTATCAAATAATCATCTTTGAAAATGACACTCACGTGGTTATCTACTTCGAGGACTCACTCGGTAGAATTCTCTTTTGCTAAACCATTTCCAGCAAAGTTGACTTTTCCAAAAATTAATTTCAAACTCCCATTCTGTGGTATGCTAATGATCAAACAGAAAACCCATCTCTGCGAAATTAAATGCAAATGGATACAGTTATCTGAATCCATAGCGTGTGTGCAATCAAAGTCCCATCGCCATATAATTTTATTGTTATATCGTTCAACCACAAAACCACACAAAACCACACAAAACAATAGAACTTTAAGTGTTTCATTGGCTTAATAGATGCAAACCCACAGATACAAATAGTATCACCCCATTCCAGGAAACATTTTATAGTCATTCCATGACACACCATCAAACGGTGACAATTATCGATACAAAGGAAATTAACTTTTGCAACATTCGCTCATATCCAAACCATACTCGTACATCCAGAGGGGACAGTGCCAAAATGATTAATCAATTTCCGATTCAGCATACAACAAACTGTTTTATATGTGTTGCCAGTGTTGCCGTTGAATATTTTAGCTCTTCATGGTCCGATTTTTAAAATCGTAGAAGTTATCCTTACATTTTATAATTATGTATTGAACATAACACCTCCCAAAGCAAGCTTATTGTCGTGGAGTTTCTAGTTCCAAAGGTGCGACGCATGTTGCTACGATCAAATATTTGTAGTTCGTCCTGTTGAAGAATTTAAGTATTATTTTGGCTTTAACGGGGCAAATATTACCGCGGTCGGAAAGATATAATGGTTAGAGTCAAACATGCAATTATGACCATTCTTCGGGATTTTCTGCGGTTGCAACAGAGATGGAACATGCTACAAGCCAATGGTCTTCTTTCAGCGTTGACATTGTTCCACCGCACTCGTCCGATGTAGGGTTTTTATGACAAAGGTTAAAGGCCTTCACAGTACCTATTTTTCTGGCGCTACTGCTAAAAAGTGGCCCGAGTCGATATTGGCACCTTTAAATAAGCAGTCTCCTTGAACACCAGATGCGTGGTATACTTCCATCTGTCCAGCGGAATCTGACTTGTCATATTTTGACCTGAAGTCCTGTAAATCTTGGGATATGGGATATCCACCTGCAAACTCTATAGTATCATTCTAAGACTGTGTCCGAATGCGATGCTATGGAGGCGGTGAATGTCCGTTGATTTATCGGTGTCCTCCTTTACTATTTTGACATTAAAGTCAATAATTTGTACTTGAAGACTGATCATAGGTTGCCCCTAGGAGTTTATGAAGTCCTTCCTTGTTGGCGCCATTACGTCCCTTTGTTGTGGCTCACTCCCATATAAGAGTGATTTATGTGAATTTAACTCTAACCAATTACTCTACTAAGGTTCTAAAGCGCATGACGTTTATTCTTAAGTTTCTGTCCTATAACAAACTCACATTCAAATATGCGATGTGTACGATTACAATGACTGTCCTCTTGTCCGGGCGTTTATAGGTGGTCGAGAGCACCTGGTTTGTTCTTTCCCTATCCTATCGGGCTCCCAGTATCCTGAAGGATCAACCACCGGAGGTAGGACGGACGGTCCTTTGTAGTAGTTCCTTAAAGGAAGGCGCGAGACTAGCGTCCAACATATTGATTCACAGAAGCCTTTACCGAAGTTGTTTCTTCCATCGGATAGCCTCCTTTGCCTTAAAAGGCATCTGTGCTACACCCATTTCTCTCCTGCTCAATCAGTTGTCTTTTTGGAGAAGCATATTGGCGGGAAAAATTGGTGGGTTCTTGAACTCTGTCTTTCTGCTTTTATACTTGTCGTAGGGGACAACAAATAGGTCTGGTCACTTTAGTCGAAGAGCTTTATGTCTAGGACTAGGTTTGCGTGTAATAAACCCCAAAAACTACAGCATCACTAATCGGTGACGGACGGCCACCCATCGGACCATTTTTCCAAAAAAAAAAAAACAAAAGCGAATCCAGTTGTAAAGTGAATACTTTTGTAAAAACTGGATACCCATTTGCGTACCCCACACTAACGAAGCTTTAGGCAACGGGATTTATCGAGATATATTTGGTTAGTTTGCATTGGGTAGCGCTTCAGAAGTAGAACTCCTTCCGCTAGGCTAGTTCCTTGTTTCGCTTACACTGCACCCCAGCCGATCATTATTAGAAACGGATAATGATCAGAACATATAAACGCGAGTGGGCCATATATTGGTGGCATATTCTCTTTTCTCTTTTTGTATCTTCTGAGAAGGGCTGGTGTTGTATTAGAACTGAACGCAACCCCAATAACTGATCGAAAGGGAGAAATATTAGCCCAGGCCAAAGGGAAATCCCAATCTTGGTAGAAAAAGGAACAAATCCAAATTTGGTGTCAAGAGCACAGGAAGAAGTTCTGCCTGGAAAAAAGAGATAAGTATCTGTAGTGAATATAATAGAATAGAATTAGATTTTAAAGCGTGAACCCCTCTGAATCCTTTTATTATAAGCCACAAAAAGGGAAAAATAAATACGATTTAGTGTAATTTTTCGCGCGATTAGTGCCGTGTTCCTAACTAGCAGTCCATTAGTTTTAGTTCCGCCATTACTGCACAAATAAATCTTTTTTATAGAGCATTGCAAAAAAAGATTCTTTGTCTTTGATGTGAGAGATTCAATTCTTGTTTTTTTTTAAAGATATGGTTTTGCATTGCCCTAGCTATGACATGACATTAAAATTGTCCTCGGTGATTTTAATGCAAAGCTAGGAAGAGAAGGTATCTTTGGTGGAACAATCGGAAAATATAGCCTGCACAACACCACCTCCGATAATGGATTCAGGCTAATCGACTTTGCGGCGGGGCGAAACATTGTCGTGGCTAGCACGCGGTTCCCACATCTCGACATACACAAGGGGACTTGGAGAACTCCTGATCAATCAACAGTCAACCAGATTGATCACATTGCGATCGACGCAAGACACTCCTCCAGCATTATGGATGTCCGTACGTTCCGAGGAGCCAACATCGACTCGGACCATTACCTTGTTGTAGCCAAGGTACGGTTGCGGATATCCCAAACTACGCCAAGACAAACTAATGCTGTGAGAAAATTCGACGTCAGACGGCTACAATCGCAAGAGATCGCCAAGTCCTTCTCCGATCGAGTGTCTCTTAATCTCTTAAGAGGTCCAATGCCGCCAGCATCAAGCATCGAAGACCATTGGAAACACTGCCAAAACGCCATGAGAGATTCCGCTTCTGATGTACTGGGTTTCACTCGTCCACCACAACGAAACCCCTGCTTCGATGATGAATGCCGGCAAGCACATGCAGCTAAGCAAGATGCATATAACGCGGCGCTGCTTAGAAAGACCAGAGCTGCTCATGAGCTCTATGAGCGGAAGAGAAGAGACGAGCACCGGCTTCTCAGGAGGAAGAAGAAAGAGCATGAGAAGCGGGCGATCGAGGAAATTGAGAGATGCTTCTCCAGGAATGAGGTTCGGAAGTTTTACCAAAAGGTAAAAATAACATGCCGCGGAAGCAAACCCCGAACCGAAACCTGTAGAGATGAACAAGGGAACATCGTAGTAGAATCGCAGTCGATGCTGAGGATTTGGAAAGATCATTTCGGCAGACTGTATAACGACGATGACGGACCAAATACCGCTGTTAGGCAGAATCAACCGAATCAACCTTTCAACCTGGACGATGATGACCAACAATTCCGTCCACCCGACCTGGATGAAGTGAAGATAGCCATATCGAAGCTTAAGTCCAACAAAGCTGCTGGAGCGGATGGCCTGACTGCCGAGCTCTTCAAAGCGGCAGGCGATGACTTGGTAAGGAGCATACACCAACTCATCTGTAAAATATGGTCGGACGAAAGTATGCTCGATGAATGGAACCTCAGCATTGTTTGTCCAATTCTCAAGAAAGGAGACCCTCTGAACTGCGCCAACTAAGGAGGCATCAGTCTTCTTAACATCGCATATAAGATCTTATCCGCCGTATTGTGTGAACGCCTGAAGCCGTTTGTCAACAACCTGATAGGTCCATATCAGTGTGGCTTCAGGCCAGGAAAGTCCACCATCGACCAGATATTCACACTACGGCAAATCTTCAAGAAGACCCATGAGCTTCAGATCGATACCCACCACCTATTCATCGATTTTAAGGCCGCGTATGACAGCATCTATAGAGACGGGCTATATAGAGCAATGTCTAGTTTTGGCATCCCTGCCAAACTCGTCCGTCTGTGCAGGATGACGATGGAGAATGCACGCTGCTCAATCAAGGTCGGTAAAGATCTCACCGAGACCTTTGATGTCCAGAAAGGATTTAAACAAGGCGATGCGCTGTCATGCGATTTTTTCAACATCGTACTTGAAAGAATAGTGCAAAACTCATTAGCAAACACAAGAGGCACTATCTTTCAAAAGTCCGTCGAACTACTCGCATACGCCGACGATATTGACATAATCGGGAGAAAGCAGCGTGATGTCAGTGGCGCTTTCGCGAGTATTGAGACGGAAGCGGCGAAAATGGGTTTAGCGGTCAATGAGGGCAAGACCAAGTATATACTGTCAAGCAAAAAGGACAACCAACACCGACGTCTCGAACAGAACGTCACCCTCGACAGATATAACTTTGAGGTAGTTAAGGACTTTGTCTACCTAGGCTCCGCTATAAATACAGACAACGACACCAGCGCTGAGATCAAGCGAAGAATAACTCTTGCCAACCGCTGTTTCTTTGGGTTAAGAAGTCAATTGAGTAGCAAAGCCCTCTCTCGGACAACAAAAGTCACCTTTATAAGACTTTAATAATCCCGGTCCTGCTCTATGGCGCAGAGGCATGGACATTATCAAAAATGGATGAGGGTGTTCTTGGTTGCTTCGAGAGAAAAATTCTTCGGGCGATCTTCGGTCCCGTCTGCATTGACGGTGAGTGGAGGAGGAGATACAACGACGAACTGTATGGACTGTACAGCGACATGAACCTAGCCAGAAGAGTGAAGATCCAAAGACTGAGATGGCTGGGTCATGTAGAGCGCATGGGCACCAATGCTCCGGTCTGAAAAGTCTTCGAATCCGCCCCCGAGGGACAGCGCAGTAGAGGAAGGCCAAGACTCAGGTGGCGCACGCAAGCGGAAGAGGACCTCAGCCAACTTAGCGTGGGAAACTGGAGACAGCTAGCCAGGGATCGAGCTGGCTGGAGAAGCTTGTTGACTGAGGCCCAGGTCCACCCCGGACTGTAGCGCCACCTAAAGTAAGTGAGTATTCGTATTCTACAATTATTTTGATTGATTCTATGAATTCATTTAGAACAATTTATAATAAATTACACTATTGAATTTGAAAATTGAATACAATTTACGTTTTGTAACACATGTCTTGCTAATTTTCTTCAAGAGGCCAATAATCTAGAAAAAAATGAGCTAAAAGTAAAGCAGGCTATAGACATATACACATATGCGACTTTTCAAAGGCAAAATTGTTATGAAAAAAGTTCAAAAAAATGTGGTTATCTTAAAGGCAGCTACTTATGAATGCAACAAGGGTTTGCTTAACGATACCCTTACAACTTTAAATGTAAAATCTGCGATAAGGTGCGACTCATTAATTACAGATAGTATTATATATATCATAAATGACAATTTTTTTTTCAAATAGGAATATTGCTTACAAACTAAGGGAACAGCTTGTTAAACTTGAAAGCTCAACTCTTCCAGATAATTTGGCTATAAAATCTGTGATAGAGAATGAAGTGAAAGTGCCCGAGATACTTAAGGAATTTTTTCAAATGTCTTCTAATTGGTCCCGACATACGTTATGATAGATTGAAAGATGTCAATGTAAGAGTTGAGTCTCTTTGCAAAGACTCTATTTATTGCATTATAAGAGGTCGGCTGAAACCAAAAAAACATGTTCAATTGGGTTAGTATTTTCTATAAGAGCTACATCGATGTACTATTAATATTAATAGTTGGCCATTGCTTTAATGGCCACTTCATTGAGGAAATAGAGATCGAGCTTGCCTTTTTAAACGACGATTTGCACTCACATACCCTTCCTCAAGGAATATTGAATGAGGAAAATGTGTACACCGGTGTAGCTTTCGACAACTACGACCGATTTGTTGAAACAAGAACAGAATATTTCTTGGCATAAGTACATCTCTATGTATGTATCATATCGTCGTTCCAAATACGAATTGGCGTATCTGCATTTTTTTTCCTTGAAAAAGAATTCACTCAAAAATGGTAATTGTTTATGAAGAGATACAATTTTAACCTTTTATAATAACTTCTTCCTGGATATATGTATAAGTACGCTTTGTTGAAATTTTTCAGTTAAAGAAAAAAGGCCACTTCGTGCTTGGAGCGACAATATGCACCTATTGTTTTTGGTATTCTATTACTACGTCTGACAGAGGTTTTGTCCCATATAAACCGTCTGGGACCCATGTTTTTTAGTTTTAGTTTTAAATGCATTTTATTTTCTTAATCATTAATTCTTACAAACTAACAAAAAATGCTTAAATGCTAGCTTAAAATTACTAAACAATCTTATACTAACTTACTGGCCCTACACAGGCACTCTTAGCTACTCTAAATTCTTATATCTATGTCTTTCGACTTCATTTGCATTTTATTAATAAATATTTATTTTTTATACTTAGGCTAAGAAAAGAATTATTAACAAAAAACTTAGCAAATGGACATTATTTTTTATTTTTATAAAAGCTTAATATCTAACTTAAAATAAACCTTAATCTACCTAACCTACATACAATACGTACATACAGACACATACAGACACATCAACCACCAGAAATGCTGGTGCTGCCGAACGACATCCCTCTTATCGCGATTCCCCACCACCCTACTGAACCTGAGTCGATCCACCCTGCCGTGTGCGACGTCTCTGTTGTAGTTGAGTCGCCTGTCCCCAGCTGTCCGAGCGACATGGAAGATTAACGGGACCGCTGATCTATCCTGGATCAACCTTATCTGATCGAGGTAGAGGAATGCTTCCGGTGGAACGAAGCCCTTAGAGCGCACACTCTCATGATAAAGGTAGTTGGGGTAGTAAGACCCAGATATCAGGTTATTCGTCGAGGCCATTGCTCTTGCAATGTGCCTTCGAGTCAGCTTAATTACGAAGTTGTCCACTCGTAATAGGTTCGCCCTGTTGTAAAGGACCTCATTAGGATAAACATTTTTGTACTCCGACTCTGGTGTTCTGTACAAGCGAAGACAAGCCCTAAGGCAAGCCCTCTCAAACACCCGAATCTTTTCCATTAAGCTTGCTCGTACATTGGACCACACGGGACACCCAAATACCAGCATGGGCCTGATAAAGGCCATGTAGCAGATTATCTTTACCCTCGCATCGAGTTGGCTGCTATAAAACAGTCTCTTTGTGAGGGCAAAAGCGCCTTTAGCTCTGGCCAGAGCAGCATCTACATTTTTGTTAAAATACAGAAACTGATCTAGCCAAATCCCAAGGTATCTGACTACATTTCGACAGGCAAGAGGCTGTCCATGTTGTCCAATGATCGAGAACTTTCGCCAATTTTTTCTGGTATCCCTAGAGGCTCCGGACAACGGCGTCCTAAAAAGAATGGTTTCCAACTTCTGAAAGTTGATTTTCAACTTCCAGTCATCGCAAAATCGTCTTATCTTATCGAAGTCACGCTTGAAGAGACTATTAATGACCTCGATTTTTGGACCTGTTCTGTACGCTATCAAGTCATCTGCGTGCGCAATAATATGGGAAAGTGAACCTATCAAGTCGCTTGTATAAATGTTGAATAGGATCGGCGAATTGACCGCGCCTTGCTGAAGACCATTTTTAATTTGAAATATTCCAACAGAAGTCACATCACCATTTTTCACGATGAACTGTCTGTTGGTTAGCATATTATAAAGAATGTACAAGAGTGGTTTACTGATCCCCAGACTAGCCAGCTTGTAGAAAAGACCTTCTAACCATACAGTGTCGAAAGCCTTCTCCAAGTCAACTAGGCAGGCACCAGTACACTGTTTTTTGGCTTTATTCCATTGGATATCGGACACCAGTTTAGACGCGGCATGTGAGATAGCATGTCCTGCCTTAAAACCGAATGGATTATCCGGAACTATATGTTTGTCCTCAACCCACCTAGTCAGAGCTCTATTGATTACTTTTTCGAACACCTTACTGATATTCGGAAGGAGACTTATCGACCGGAGATTCGCCGGATTGGATATATCCTTTCCCTTTTTGGGGATAGGTTGAACTACCGCCGTTTTCCAATGCGCTGGATAATGTGCATTATTCATTGCATTATTAAACAGGGTGGTATAAATGTCCACCGCTTCTAGAGGAAGATGTCGAAGCAAGATGTTCGGAATACCATCGGTCCCCACTGATTTCTTACTTCTGATTGTGTCGAAGATCTCATGGAGTTCTTCCTTCGAAATGAAAGGGGGTAGGCCACCTTTTCTGGCAGTGACATTATTTGCCATATTTTCGTCGCTGAACTGGGTGAAACCAGAGCCCTCGGATCGCCAGTTCTCTACTTCATTTCGAATATAGAAGTTGTGCACTAAGACGCGATCGTTCAGGTCATAATTAGGGCCAATGATATCATTGTTAGTAATTGTTCGTTGTTTTTTTTGCCGGGCTATTTTAAGACACTGAAGGTCGTTTTATTTATTTGCGGGAACATATTTGGGCTGCTGGTGTTTACAGCCAGTACCTTGTTGTTCCAATACAAACTTACAGCAATTCTGTAATTCTCTTTGATTAATGTTTGAATATTTTTAATCGACGACCTCAGTGTCCTAATCTCTGGGTCTTGTCTGTCTGTATAAGATTTGGGGTCTTGTCAGAAGTCTACTTTTCTGTCGGTGGAGTGCGTCAATAGTGGGATTGCGGAACAGATCATCTGGGACCCATATTTTTGTACTCAGTGCACCCAGTTCTATCGTTTAATGATACTTTAGAGTGGTTATACTCATTTTCGGCATACTATTACTAACCTCTGCCCCAACAAGATGCTGCCAGACTACGGAATTTGACTTCATTTATTTACGGACTTAATAAAAACATCAATAATTTTCGGTTATACCTTTATTCCCAAAAATTGCCGTGGGCTCTTAGACTATTATGCCATGTTTTCATGGGTCGTCAACTTATCCGAAGCTGTCATTGTTCTCATTGCTGTTAATTGCCTTTCGCCTAATTGTACAATAAGAATAAGATTTCAAAAAATCCTTTCAAATTGTGTAGCTCATCTGTTAAAAATTAAAAATGAAATAAGGAGAGGATTTAGGTGGACTCATTACCTAATATGTACTCGTACAGTCAATGGATGCAGACAACTCTTTTACCCCATTGTTAGTGATAAGATACTTCCTAAAGTATATAATCGGCAACACTAATGCGTTCGGCAACTTAATCCTTCCGAATCATTTTCGATTATTCAAGCAGATTCGACCAAGATTCAAAGCAGTCTGGATCGGCAGTAACCCAACTCCCACCAAAACCCCCTCTCCCACAGTGATTTTACTGTTTACTGAGTTTTGTCTAAGTTAATCCATAAATCATCTAAGCTCCGGCAATTTCTATGTTTTAAATTACTATTTGCACGAATATTTATGTTATCTCAGAGCCTGATATAGATACATCGGTGTATCGGTAGATTTATGTCAGTAGGTGTTGTAAATTTAAATAAACAAACTTTGCATATACAGCTGAAATCTATTTACTCGTATCTATACAAATACTCGCAATAGATGTAAAGTACCTTCCGATTGATTTCCTAAAGCGATTTAAATTTAATAAATTCGACAATATTTTTCATTGGTTAGAAGTTGTTTTGTTACTCTTTGGTGGGGTGATTGTGAGGATGGTGCACATATATATGTATATAGAAACATTCATCAAATTAACGTGCCAGAGATAAATTTAGCGAAAAAGTGGCCGGACTTACTTTTTGACAGCAACAACAGCATCAGCTCAGCCAGCTCTCAGTTTAGCTTGGCCAGCTGAACGAACGAATGTTTCTATCTCTGGCGTTAATCTTTTGATCCCATAAAATATATTGGGGATAGCAATAAACGGTTTATATACGTTCGTAGATTACTGCTTTACTGCTTTCCTCCTTCCATCCTCCATAACCTCCCAGATACTTGGATAGATACTCCGCATATTGGATTTATTTTATCGGGATGTTGTACGAGTTTCTAGTTTTTTTTTTTTTGCTTTTTTTTCGGCTATGTCCTATTCCAGTATTATGGTCATAGATCTTCGATGTTAGTGGTTCAATTATAATATTCTGAGACGCAGACGGGAGTGTTGTGTTGGACTTTTCCGAACGATTACCCTTGTTGGAGCTACGAGTAGATGGTATCATTAGGAGCGTTGGGAAGTCGTTAAGTACTCTTAATCGATTGTGTCATTGTGTTAAGCTATTAATTGTGATATAATTGTGTGTACATGTCAGTAAGCCAATGCCAATGGTATTTCTCCAAGGCTTAAGGATTTTTCGTTCATTTTCTTGCAAAAGGAAAAGATTGCCATTTGGTTTACCAATGGTGATGGAACGTGCGATTCGAAATTCTTCTTCGATTCAAGGTCATCCTGTTTGATTGTGCGAATCCTTTGCTTTAATTACACAATCGATTTGGTCAGCTTAATTGCAGTTGGTGAAGGGTAAAAATTTGAAGTTGCCTCGGAAATTAGCACAACTCTAGGCTGTTTCTATAGAAGAATGGTTTCTACCGATAGCGTGTTGAATGGTATTTGCCGATTTTATGTGAACTAAAGATTGGTACAGTTTCAAGTACTTTGCTGTTAGGTGTTGTTAGTAGCACATTACCTGAACGATCTCAGACCGGAGTGATTTTGATTTTTTTTTTGATTTTATTGCACAAAATGTGTTAAGCAAATAAAAACACGTCACAAACTTTATCTGGAATGCCAACTGAAGGCGGAAGATTGTGCTCAGTAAAGATTGTTTGATTGATTAAGATGAAGGTCCACGAAAGACTATAATGCCAATGCATTTCAGTTAAAACTCAGTGTACTCTCAAGCATGTGCACAAATGTGAGTAACTAGAAAGTATCTACCAAAGGTTCCTTCTCAGATCACCTTTGAACTCTCTTCACTATTGACAGTCACTCGACCACACAAAACAAATCCTAATATCCTAGGAAAATCTGCTGGACGGGGTACTCCAATAGAATATATGGACGCATAGAACCTTTCATAAAGGGGTGCCTACCTGATAATTTTTTTATTGATTTTGCTTCAAACTTGATGTAACTTCAAGCCTTCTCATAAAGAACCTTCCCACCTAAAGTCATCGCAAGCCCGCCAATCTCCTTTGGCGGATAAGTGAACTCTACTCTTACAAAAGAAAGAAAGCAATTTTAGGTTTTAGGGGAAGGAAAACCCGATATTCCAACTTGACTTGACAACTTTGAATTTAATTTGTGAACGCACTCTTTCACTAATCATCAAACTGTTACTGTCAATTTATTCAGTAAACTCAACATTTTCAACATGGTAAAGTACACGAACGAGCAACGTCTGCAAATTATAAAAATTTTCTACCGAAATTCGGAGTCGGTGACTACAACTTTAAGAGCGTTAATTCCAATTTTCGGTCGTAATTCTCGCCCTAGTAGACAGGCAATAACAAGTTTAGTGCAAAAATTTGAGTCTACATATTCGTTGTGTGATGTTGCCGTGTCAGTGAGACAACGGGTTGGTCGAAGTGTCGAAAATATCGCTGTCGTTCGGGCGTCCGTAGGAAACGATCCAAATCAGTCAATTCTACGGCGTTCTCAAGAATTAGGCGTCGCTCAGATCAGGATCTAGGCTTACACACATACAAGATCAAGCTGACTCAAGGATTGAAGCCGATGGACCAATCCAAGCGACGTACGTTCTCCGATTGGGTTCTGGAGAAGATGCGCCAAGATGGTGAATTTCATCTCAAGAAATGGGCCAGTCGATTGGCCGCTTGACTATTTTCTGTGGGGCTACGTTAAGTCATTGGTTTATGCCAACTTACTCTAACGACGCTTACCTTAAAGGGAGATCGGTAGATACGGAACTGCGCGAGGTTGCAGATACCATAGAAAAGAACATTCACTGCAAAAAATACATAATGGCTACCTTCTTAGATATCGACTTCCTCTTCTGTGACTTTTTGTTCGAATTTTTGAAAGCTACTATCCCACAAATTTCGAACAGAAGGCTATTAAGGCAGTAGCCTATGCCGACGACATAGTCATTTTGGTGGAAAACACTCGAAAACATAATACGGTTGAGAGATAAGTACATCAAAATCCGAACTGGTGTTGATCACGATATCATAAGAATAAGAATTATCAATATATACCACGCTAATAACATCAATACGGAATCACATTAGACCAGTAGGGCTGCATGTATGGGACGAGCACATCCCTTATTATCGAACCTACCTAACTGTCCCTATTCTGGTTGATAACACAGTTTTCGTCATCCTAATCGCTTAATTATCTGCAGAAATTGTCCTTCCATTACCATTAACACCGACTGTGCATCAAGTACACATACCCTTTCTAATTTTGTGTGGAAAAACCGATGTTCTCTGCAAAGGACACACGTCACTACCATCCTATTAAGCTTCTTTTTGGAGGAAAACAGTTTTGCTATCTACTCTTTATAAAATCTATGGCTTTGCGCTTCCCGGCATTGATGCTACTGCGATCCAGAACGTTTTTTAAAGGGTATTGATGAGAGGTTGAAAATCACGTAAGAATAAAGTTATTTTCAAGATATGGCTGGCAAGTTTTGTCGATGAGCTCATAGAAACTGTATTTGAAAGCATTGCCTATGTATATTTATGTGGCAGCACATAGTGCATGGTTAACGATGCTCTCGCATCCTTCTATACCGAAATTTTCAAATGTCTCTCCCAATCCGTACCTTTTTTACCCACAAAGAATCCCTCATCATCACCACCTTGGTATAATAAAGAGCTGCGATCTCTTCGTAATAAGAGAAATAAGCTCTGGCGTACTTACTTAATATCGCGTTCCGACATTGATTTCTTTTACTACCAGTCTGCCCAAATAAATTTCTCTGTACTTTGTCAAACACTATATGACAACTATTTGAACCAAATGGACCGCACACTCATTTCCGACCCCAAACGGTTCTTTCAGTTCATCAAAACTAAAAGTAAATCGGATAACTATCCTTCATCTCTGAATTTTCTAGATAAGTCCTCGGGCGATCCCCAAATTATAGCAAATCTCTTCGCAATTTTTTTTAGCCAAGCGTTCGCCAACCATTCCCAAGAGCCAGACCACTCTTACTTTTCCTACTTAAACTGCTGTCCACAAACAACTTTGGAATCTGTGTCTATAACTTTAGAGCAAGTCAAAGAAAAAATAATAAATCTTAAAGATGATTATTCCCCCTATATTTTTAAAGAAATGTGAAATGCACCTAGCCCAACCTCTTACAGCTCTCTTTCAGCTTTCTATCACCCAGGGATTATTTCCCTCGACCTGGAAAAGGTCATTTATTATTCCCCTACATAAAAAAGGCCGAAAAGATGATATTTCCAACTATCGACCAATTGCTAAGCTGTCCTGCATACCCAAGCTTTTCGAGAGCATTACGAGTATTTATGACACGCTGCTTTTTCATTGTAAACCTATTGTTTCCCAAAACCAGCACGGATTTCTCAAAGGTAGATCTACGACTACCAACTTAACGGAATTCGTATCAAGCACTTTATGTGCACTGGAATCTGGAAATGAAGTTGATGTGATTACCACCGATTTCAGCAAAGCCTTTGATAGGATTTCACATGATATAATCGTTCTGAAATTAAAAGCTCTTGGTTTCCAAATAAACTTTATAACATGGGTTCGATCATATTTAAATGAAAGACAGTACTATGTTTTATTCAGGTCCATGATTTCTGAACCAATTAAAGCCTCCTCTGGTGTCCCTCAAGGCAGCCACCTTGGCCCCTTACTATTCATTCTTGCCATTAATGGTGTTGATTGCATCATAAACAATTCATACATATCTGTTTACGCAGACGATATGAAAATCTTTAGGTATACGGGGGCGGGTCAATAAGTCCGTGACTTTTGAATTAAAACACAGATTTTTTGATAAAAAAATAATTTTATTTTTCAAGGTAGTCTCCCTTGAGCTCTATACACTTTGTCCAACGCTTCTCCAATTTTTTTATCCCTTCCAAAAAAAATGATTTGTCGAGGTCCTCAAAATAGGCCTTTTTTTGCAAGATGACTTCATCATTGGAGTCAAATCTTTTTCCACCAAGCCATTTCTTCAGGTTTAGGAACAAGAAGTAGTCGCTCGGAGCCAAATCTGGAGAATAGGGTGGAAAAGGGAGCAATTCATAGCCCAATTCATGGATTTTTGCCATTTGTTACACGATTGCGTTTGTGGTCGACTGTGAGCAAACGCGGCACCTATCTTGCGGAAAGCTTTCTCATGGCCAAGTGATCATTCAAAATTGAAACCACTGAGCCATGCGAGATCCCTACGGCTTCCACAATCTCTCGCACTTTCAATCTTCGGTCGGCCAACACCATATCGTGAATTTTTTCGATTGTTTCGGGTGTAGAGACCTCAACTGGGCGTCCAGGACGTTCGGCATCTTCAGTGCTTGTACGGTCACAACGAAATTCAGTAAACCACTTTTTTACCATTGAAATCGATGGTGCAGAGTCCCCATAGTATTTATCAAGCTTAGCCTTGGTCTCGGTAATGGTTTTTTTTCGCAAGAAATAATGCTTAATAAGCACACGAAATTCACTTTTCCATTTTCTCCTCAAATTAGTGAGTAGTCTGATAAAAATAGCTGTCAAACACAAACTAACTGACGCAGCAAGTTTAAATTTTGACAGGAGTCAACTGACAGATGCCTGTTGACAGGAGCAGTGTTGCTGTTTCAGTAAAGAGGTCAGAAATTCAAAAAGTCACGGACTTATTGACCAGCCCTCGTATATCTTCTTCCTCAGACAGCCTACCACTGAGGGAAGATCTTGACAGATTTTGTTCTTGGTGTCAGAAGAATTTTCTTGAGCTTAACGTCAATAGGTGTCAGGCTATAACGTATTCCCGTAAGCGGCCCCCGACTTCACCTCGTTGCTATCTAATCTTTAATCTTCCTGTTCCCTTAGTGAATGAGTTGCGGGATTTAGGTGTTATCTGTGACAAGGAACTCAATTTCCGTTCTCACATTGATAATATAATAAAGAAAGCCAACTCTGCCCTTGGCTTCATCAAGCGCTGGTCTAAGGAGTTTTCCAATCCTTATGTTACTAAATCTCTTTACATAACCTTTGTTAGGCCTCTTCTTGAATATGCAAGCCAGGTGTGGTCACCCTACTACAGAACACACATTCTCCAGATAGAAGCTGTTCAACGCAGGTTTTTACGATTCGCTTTACGTGGTCTTCCCTGGAATGATAGCCAAAACTTACCACCTTATACTGATCGGCTGAAACTTATAAATTTACAATCCCTTTCTATACGTCGAAAAATTGCCGACATTCTCTTTATTCATCAAATTTTAGTTGGTAATATCGATTGTCCTTCCTTACTTCGACTTATTTCTTTTAATACAAACCCTCGCAATCTTAGGTCTGTGCCACTTTTTCGGCTAAATCTTCACCGAACGAATTACGGACACTTGGAGCCAATGTCTAGAATGCTTCGTGAAGTTAACGATATTCTGCCTCTCTTCGACTACCATCTCACCAAACTCTCTCTTAAAAACACTCTTATTTCCACCTATGCCTCACATCCTAACTTTTTTTTTAACCGCTCCCACCCTTTAGTTTTTATCTTTAGTTTTAAGTGAAAATTGTTAGTTCTAAGAATTAGCTTGCAATAAGCATTAATAAATCTGTCCGGGGTTGACCCGGGCCGCAAATCAAAAAAAATGTAAACGAAATAAGTCTTGTGATGGATTTTACAATACATTCGGTTTCGTGCCGATGTTCTAGATTTCTTGCCTAAGTTTACTGCCTCCAACCAATGTGCATTTAAATCGACGGTGTATAAACTTCTAATGCACTGAATGCACATACTTAAACATATACTGAGTACATAAGCAAAAAAAAGCTTAGCTTATTAAGTCGATGGGCTGTTTCGTTTCGACTGAGTTGGAAGCTGTATCGGCAACGGCTGGGAGTACTTCTACTTTCTTGGTTACATTCTCGGAATTATTAGCTTGTTGAGGCGTCCTCCTGCTACTAGTATTGTACTTACGCTATCATCTTTTGTATTATTTGGGTTTCCGCCATCATGAAGGTTAGTTTCACTATTTCACTCTTTGTTTTGATAATATCGAACTTGTTCCAGTTCTCCAATTTTAAAGCTGCGCTTGCATTCAGAATTCTTCGTCACGTCCATGTGTGAGGGTTCAAGTAGGTCTAATCTGGTTCGTAAATTAAATTTGAACATCATCTCAGATGGAGTTTTCCCCCTCCCGTAGTTGTTGAAGGAGTCTTCCTATATTGGAGAAGTACTCGTAGACTATGTACGAGTATTTTCGAATGAAGATCACCTGGATCGTTTCTTGATGAACTTAGTCCGTTCTTTAAGATTTGAACAAAACGCTCAACTTACCCGTTTGTAGATGGGTGCTTTGATGATGTAAGCCTGTGCACTATGTCATTTGATTTTAATAAGTCCTTGAATTCCTTGGACGTGAAATAAGTTTCATTGTCCGAAACTTTTTTTTTTTTTTTTTTTTTTCCGGCGAGGGCAGGTGAAAATCTTCCATCAGACACTATGAGGATCAGAAGCGCGTGCTCATAGTAGTGTGAGATTCTTACTCACTAAAAACACCTCCCTTCATTGTTGATTTTAATACCGCAACTAAGTAGAACTTATCAAGCTTATCACTTATAAGTTAATCACGATTGGTAGGACACTTTCCAATGGAAGACCCTACATATTCCGCTTTCTTAATGCGGTTTCAATTTATCGCGCAAGGTCCAACGGTTTAGTTCGTTGAAGACGGCGTAGTATGTTTCGTTCGTCCAGGACTTCTAGGACTGTATTGTTGATATGGCCGCTTAACCGGACTTTATGTTTTCGTGCGCAGTTCCTGACTTCATCTTCCACGAAAGGAACTCCGAGGTCTCGATGCAGGTCATTATTTCTTATAAACCATGGGGCACGCACAGATTGTCGTAGCACTTTATTTTCAAAAGTTTGTATTATATTTACATTTGATTTCTTAGTACAACCCCAGAGTTGTATACCATAGGTCCACACCGGCTTTAGCACTTGCTTATAAAGAAGCAGCTTGTTTTCTAAGCTTAGCTTGGAATGTTTACCAAGTAGCCAGTACATTTCTCTGTATTTGGCCTCTAGTTCTTTTCGTTTCTTTCTAACATGCGTTTTCCATTTAAGCTTCGCGTCAAGTGTCATTCCCAAATACTTAGCCTCGTTTGCAAAGGGGATACACACCGAGTTTATAGAAATGGGCAAGTGATTTATCTTTCTGTAGGTGAAGTCAACATGTACAGATTTTGTCTCATTAAGGGTAATTCGCCAGATCTTTGTCCACTCGTAGACTTTATTTAAAGCAGTCTGGAGTTTCGCCGTTGAGTCTTCTATTGATTCTCCAACCGCTAAGATAGCGGTGTCGTCAGCAAAAGTAGCGAGAACAGTATCCTCGACGTGTGGTATATCTCTTGTATATAAAAGGTACAAAAGTGGGCCCAGTACGCTTCTCTGCGGTACTCCGGCTAGGATATCTTTAAATTTCGAAACATCATTTCCGTATCGAACGCGAAAAATTCTATTTTCAAAATAGCTTGTCAATATATTATAAAGCTTTAATGGCAAAATTCGTCGCAGTTTGAACTTCAAACCTTCATGCCATACTTTGTCAAAAGCTTGTGAGACGTCAAGATATACGCTCGAACAAATTTTTTTTTCTTCCAGGGATCTTTCAATTACATCAGTAATTCTATGCACCTGATCAATTGTTGAATGCTTAGTCCGAAATCCAAATTGATGGCTGGGAATAAGATTTTGGTTTTCGATAATTGGGAGAGGACGTTTTAGCAAAATCCTCTCAAAGATTTTCGACAGGATCGGTAGAAGAGAAATGGGTCTGTATGATTTTTTATCGTTTGGAGGTTTTCCTGGTTTTAGTACCATAATGACTTCTGCAACTTTCCACTGGCTTGGCACGTATTCAAGCCTCAGAGCCGCGTTAATAATGTGTAAGAGCTTTATAAGTGCTTTTTGGGGTAGCATTTTCAGAACTTCTCCGGTAATAAGGTCATACCCCGGAGCCTTCTTTGGTTTTAATTTCCTTATTACAGTTTTGATTTCAGCAAGAGTTGCATTTGTCATTACAAAATTACTATATGCTATTTCTAAAGAATTGGTGCCGGGTGCCAGTGTCGGGCCGTCGGAGGGCTTGAAAATTTCTTCAAGATAGTCGGCAAAAACCTCCGCTTTTTCCTTATCCCCCTTAGCCCATTCGTTATTGCCGACCTTGATTGGTGGCGCGGGGATTTTGGGCCTTTTTAAGCATTTTAAAGCTTTCCAAAGCGAGTAATTTGTTTCTTTTCCTGCCGTCAGGTTTTGAACATATGTATTTACTTCGGAATTTCTGTAACTTTTAAGAGTCTCCTTGAGCAGATTACAGAGCCTGTTTAAGCGTGTTTTATCCTGCGGCGCTCGAGTTGTTTGCCATCTTTTGCGAGCTTTTCTTTTTTCTCTTATCATATCTTTTACCTCAGGCGGATAGTTTAAGTTACGTTTAGCCGTGTTTTTTCGTTGACAAGGTGTATTGTTCCACGCAGCACATTGGACTATTTCAACGAAAGAATCCACTTCGATTTCAAGTTCAAGTGCTGCTTTAAGTGAAACGTCTAGTTCTAGGTTATTATTAATCTCATTTCTGAATCCTTCCCAATTAGTATTTCGTCCAGTTAGTCTTAATGGTCCTTGTTTTTTAATAAACGTGTCGTTCATTGTCAGTATGACTGGAGAATGATCGGAGGAAAGATCGAAGCTTTCATCAACGTTTATATCCGAGTTACGAATTCCTTTAACAACGAAGAAATCGACAAGATCGGGTATTTTCGTTGTGTCTGTTGGCCAATAAGTCGGCTTGCCCGTTGAATAGAAGTCACAATTGTGTTCCATACATGCTTTATAGAGTATTTTACCCTTTTGGGAGACACATCTTGATCCCCAAAAAGTGTGTTTGGCATTGAAATCACCGCCAATCATAGAAGCCGATCCAAGAGAATTGAATATATTTTTAAATATATGTTTTGAAGGCGTAAATCGTGGAGGACAGTAGATGGCTGAAATAGTAAAGGAGTTCCGTACCAATTTTACGCGCACCGCAATTAGTTGTACAGACTCGAGCTCTACTTTTATATCTTCGTTGTGCTCAAGAGACTCTTTAATGTATACAGAGGATCCGCCTCTCGCGTTTCTCGAAGGGTGATACGCGTAGTAGTCTTTAAAACCTCTAATTTTTGCAGATGACCCATTTTTCAAGTGGGTTTCGGAAACCAAACAAACGTCAATGTCGTTTTTCCTTAGGAATAACTCAAGTTCATGAAGTTTTTCTAAGATTCCGTTTGCATTCCAGGTGAGTACGTTTAATTTTTCCCTTTTCATTTTTTAGGCGAAGGACGTTTTTTATTGAACCTATTTTCAAACTTCTTTAGCTTATCTAAAATAAGTTCATTGATTTTGTTTTGCTGCTCAAGCTGCGCGAGAATAACGGAAAATACTTGGGAAGCAGGATCTCCGGAATCTTTTGCCTTTAGCTTGGTAGCTTCAGCGTATGTAAGTTTTTCCGATGCTTTCTTTTCAACACTGGAATCAATCACTTTCGCCTTGGCGTTTTTAACGATATTTTGAGCAGATCCCGATATTTTTTCTTTAGTTTTGGGATTCTCTTTTTGTGGCTTAAACAACTTGTCACGTCTGTTTTGCAACTCCTTTGCTACTTCACAGCCACGGAAATTTGCTACGTGTTTACCCCTGCAGTTGACACAAGTCGGAGGGGTTTGTTTGCTTACGTTGCATTCTTTGGACAGGTGTTTACCTGCGCATTTTACGCACCGAGGCTCTTTTTGGCAGTAAGCTTGCGTATGGTTAAATTCCTGGCATCGCTTACACTGCGGGATCAGTTTCGAGTTCTTGCGTCGAGGCTCAATTTTAACAATAATGTTGAGGATTGACTTAATATCGTATATTTTTTGGGTATGTTCAGTGTTCTCAAAGGTTAGCATAAAGAGGGGAAGGCTACGTTTAACTGTCATATCCTTTCCTTCAATTTTTTGTTTCTCTCGCTTTTCGATATTGACGACATCAATGATTTTAAAACCCTTGTTTTTTAAATCACTTACGATATCTTCTTTTGGGCAAGACGGATGCAGTCCTTTGGCGACGACACGAATAGGTCTTTCGCACTTGTTCTCGTATGTGAACCATTGGATTTTTTCGACGCTTAACTTGCGAGAAAGAATGCGATAGTTGTCAGCGTCCTTGACGTTGACTTTCCATACATTATTCTTGCGCGATGTTACTATATAGTCCGATCTCGGCAGGGTCATCAATATGTTTTGGAGTTTCTTGTAATCTGAAACTCCAGTGACATTGATTGGCGGGGGTGTTCGTTGTTTTTCCGCTTTGATTTTTTCAGGACTCATGTTATTGTTGACATTTTTCTTCGATTCATCTCCCTTTGCTTCACGTTGAGAGACGATTTTGGGAGAAGACGCAGCTTTACGCTTTTTTCCGGGGCGTTTTTGCAAGATCCAGTCGGTTTCTCGACCTAGCTCTTCTTCATCTGTTTCGTAGATATTTTTAACAGATTCAATAGACATAACGTCGCTGTTTGACTTTTCCTTGGTTTTCAGTTTTTCCAGTTCTTTTTTAAGATCTTCGCATGTCGCTTCCATTTTGGTTAGCCTAGTACGAAGTTCGGTATTTTCGTCTTTCAGGCTATTTATTTTCGCTGAGGTCCATTCTTCACAAGACGACGTTTTTGATGTCGTTGGACTTCTGTTGTTATCTTCTTGTTTTGGAGATCTAGGTGGTGGAGATCTCGAAACCCGTGAACTTTTTCCGAACGGGTTGATAAGATGCAATAATTGGCTCGCCCCAGAATCCATCGAGCCGACCTCCGTAGAGGGTGGATTTTCCAGCATAGCTGGTCTGCCACCTGGGGTAATAATTCCATTTGTTTTACTCATTGCATAATTAGTATACACTTCGCGCTCGGTATACGGAGGGTGCATTTTAGTCGCCTCTTACGACAGGCATGCATACCTCGGGTATATTCTAACCCCTACCCGAAGGGGGGGATAGTTTTAGTGATACCAAATCTAGCAAAGGTCTCCCTCAAAGTGCGAATTGTATGAAAGATGCTAATGCGCTTTGCATCGACAATTACTAAGAAATAACATTCCATAATTGGCCCTCCGAAGTCAATACGTAGGCTCTGCCGAGGAAAAAGTGGTACCTCCCGTGGATGGCTCTTAACTTTAGTCGGCCCAGCTGGAACATTCCACAATCGCGACACCCCTTTACTAGGTTAGACAGTAAAAACATGAGCGTAGCGTTTCAGGCCATTCATATACAAAGCGTGCAATATTGTTGTAAGCAGCATTAAACCTGCGTTTATTAAGGTCTTCACCAACAGTACCTTCTTTTTACCCGATGTGAAGCTTCGAGATTGGGACAACTTTCTAAAGCAGGCGTATATTTTTCTGATGACTGAACGGACGACTGAACGGATATGGTCGTCCTACTTCTTTGTGATCGAGGATCCGCAGGAGAAGGTCGAAGCTATAGGAGCTATTGGCCCGAGCCACGACCTGGAAAATCGAGTCCTTGTGCACAATTTCTACCTTCGAAATGAAATAATGAACTGGCGAATCGAGAACTCGGGTTTCACCCAGTTCAGTGACGAGAATATGGCAAATAATGTCATCGCCAATGAAAGGGAACAACCCCCATTCATTTCGAAGGAAGACCTTCACACGATCTTCGACACAATTAGAAGTAAGAAATCAGTGGGAACCGATGGAATACCGAACATTGTGCTTCGACATCTCCCACTAGAAGCGGTGGACATTTACACCACCCTGTTTAACAATGCAATGAATAATGCACATTATCCAGCGCATTGGAAAACTGCGGTGGTACATCCCATCCCCAAAAGGGATAAAGACACCTCCAATCCGGCGAATCTCCGGTCGATCAGTCTCCTTCCAAACATCAGTAAGGTTTTCGAAAAAGTCATCAATAGAGTCCTGACTAAGTGGGTTGAGGACAGAAATATAGTTCCGGATAATCAATTCGGTTTCAAGGCGGGGCATGATGTTATTCATGCCGCGTCTAAACTGGTTTCTGATATCCAATGGAACAAAGCCAAGAAACAGTGCACTGGTGCCTGCTGATTGACTTGGAAAAGGCCTTCGATACCGTATGGTTAGAGGGACTCTTCTACAAGTTGAACAGACTGGGTATTAGTAAACCACTGCTGTATATTCTTTTCAATATGCTCACAGATAGACAGTTCATCGTGAAAAATGGCGATGTGACTTCTACTGGTACATTCAACATTAAAAACGGTCTGCAACAAGGTGCGGTCAATTCGCCAATCCTTTTCAACATTTACACAAGTGATCTGATAGGTTCACTTCACCATGCCATAGCGTACGGAGACGACTTAATCGCGTATAGATCAGGTCCAAAGATTGAGGTTATAAACATTCTTTTGCAACGTGACTTCGATAGAATTAAGCACTATTGCGACGACTGGAAGTTGAAGATCAACTTTCAGAAGTCGGAAACCATTCTGTTTAGGACGCCTTTGTCTGGGGCCTCTGCGGATACCAGAAAGAATTGGCGAAAGTTTCAGATCGTTGGACAACACGGACAACCACTTGCTTGTCGAAATGTAGTCAGATACCTTGGGATCTGGCTAGATCAATATCTGTATTTTAACAAACATATAGATGTTGCTCTGGCCAGAGCCAAAGGTGCTTTTGCCCTTACAAAGAGACTGTTTTATAGCAGGCAACTCGATGCGGGGGTAAAGGTGATCTGCTACATGGCCCTTATTCGGCCTATGCTTACATTTGGTTGTCCCGTGTGGTTCAACGTGAGAGCAAGTCTTTTGGAAAAGATTCGGGTGTTTGAGAGGGCTTGCCTTAGGGCTTGTCTTCGCCTATACAGAACACCAGAGTCTGAGTACATAAAATTCTATCGCAATGAGGTCTTGTACAATAGGGCTAACCTAATAAGAGTGGACAATTTTGTTATTAAGTTGATTCGAAGGCACATTGCAAAAGCAATGACTATAACCTGATCTCTGGGCTTACTACCCCAATTATATGTATCACGAGAGAGTTCGCTTTGACGGCTTTATTCCTCCAGAAGCGTTCCTCTACCTCGACATGAAAGGTCTGATCCAGGATAGATTAGCGGTGCCGTTAATCTTCCATGTCGCTCGAACAGCTGCGGAGAGGCGACTTAACTACGATAGAGACGTCGCACACGGCAATGCGGAGCGTCTCCGGTTCAGTAGGGCGGTAGGGAAACGCGATATGAGGGATGTTGCTCGGCAGCACCAACGATTTTGGTGGCTTGTTGAAGGAGCGGAATCTACGTCGTCGAATTCCTCTAGCACTAGTTAGCTTCGTTAAGGAGCAGGGTCGCCAGCCTAATTTTCTAGCCATGGCCGACTTACATAGATTAAGGTAGGAATAGGATAGTTTTAAGGGAAAAAAAAAATAAATAAAAAATAAAAATGTATATATATATATATATATTGTATATATATATATACAAAAAACAAAAATACAAAAAAAATATATATAAAACAACAAAAAGATGGGTAACCTGCGGGTAACTTCTTCTCACAAAAAAATATAATACCTTATGGATAAGATAATTTTAAGTAGCTTAAGTAGCCTAAGTAGATTAAGAATAGTGTTAAGGTAGTTTTTAAGCTTTAGTTTTAAGTTTAAAAGATGATAAAAAAAAAGTCAATTTACTAAGTTTTTGTAACAAATTTATTTTCTTAGTTTTAATTCTGTTTAATACAAAATAACATCAAAATCAAATGTACGAAACGTCGAAAGACAAATTTTAATTGTTAGGTTTAACTTAGAGTGTCCGCATGGGGCCAGTAAGTTAGAATAAGATAATATTAAGTTAATTAAGCTAATTTTTAAGCATTTTTTTGTCTAGCATGTAAGAGTTATTGAATTTAATTAAATAAAAATGCATATTAAATGAAATGAAAAATGGATATGGGCGTCCTAATTTATTGATGAGATTGATCAGCAAGGTCATTTTTAAAGCTTATATAAATCTGAACATCGCAACACGCAAAAATGTGAAAATTGAGCTAGCTAGTGAATTTTGGATTTATTATGGACGGGGGCTCGAATTCCTTTGAGCCGTAGCGAATTCATTTCTGAATTCACAGGCATCGACCTATATCTATATCGGAGCTCATGTTACGTGCTTCATCTTTGGGGAAATTTGTATAAAGAGTTTTACTCGAAAGCTTGTAATTGAAACTTAAAGCGTAATACCTACACATGGCTTCTCTTACTTTTGCATTTACTCATTCGTGTCTAGAAAAAACAAAAAAAAAACAGAAACCTGGGTAGAAAATTTATCTTGGCAATCATTGGTGATGAAAATGTCCAAAAGAGTGCTGGTAAACAGGTTAAGCGCGTTGATTCTGTAGAGTGAATATGACAACTTGGTGTTGATTCATCCGACACCGTTTCCGAGTAGTCTTAATGCAAATTTATCAGTAGTACGACATTAATCTTGAATCTTGCTCACTCTTTGCCTTGCTATTTTCATATTTTTTACACTCGTACCTCTTAGGTTAGCAAATCAAACTCTCTACCCGATGGCTACCTCGAGGGCCTATAAAAATTGGCAGGTTGCACTTACTATATAAGTAGAAGTAAGACACTGATATCGGTCAAAGATGTAAAGTATCTGGAACTATATCTAGACAGCAAACTACTCTGGTAGAATCACACTGAGGAAACTGCTAGAAAAGCAATCCGTGCTCTTATGATATATAAGAACCTAGCGCGAAAGTCGTGGGGTTGTACCCCTACGACGGATGTACACAGCGATTGTGAGACCAATGATCACCTATGGTGCAGTAGCATGGGCAAAACGAACCAGTCTGGTCACAACGCGAGAATCTCTCAACAAGGTGCAAAGACTGGCGTGCTTATGCATCACCGGCGTAGTGCGTACATGCCCAACTGCTGCAATGGAGGTGCTATTGGAATTAACTCCCCTACACCTCATTGTCTCAGAGGCGGCGAATAAAACTATTCTAAGAATAGCAAAAGAAGGACTTAGAAAGATTTACTCGGAAAACTTCAACTCTTGGCTATTCCAAGAGATAACAGCATTAAGAAATACAAGTTTGAAAAGAATTTCTTAACGAAGCTCAGCAACAAGAAAGAATGGAGCGATGAATCCACAGTCTATGGACTGAGCAACTACACTATAAAGTGGTATACAGACGGCTCGAGAACTGATGAAGGAACTGGTGCAGGAGTGTTTGGGCCAAGAACGAAACACCATGAATGCATGGGCAAGAGTATCAACATCTTTCAAGCAGAAATGTGCACCATAAAAAGATGCGTTCAAATCAATCTCCAAAAGAATAAGAGAAACTGTAACATAGCAATAATGTCAGACAGTCAAGCAGCTATCAAAGCACTGGCCTTCCTTTTTCATTAAATCGAAACTTGTATAGGAATGCCTACAAAGTCTCAACAAATTGGGCAAGAAAAATAAATTATCTCTCTGCTGGATACCAGGTCATGTGGGCATTTTTGGTAACGAGGCGGCGGACTCTAGCAAGAAAAGGGGCAGCAGAACCCTTCATAGGACCTGAACCATTCTGCGAGATAGGGGACCATACTCTACGCGAAGAATTCAGGAAATCAGAAAAGGAAAAAAGGGCTAGAACCTTTCGGGATCTCCAAGGTCTGAGACAATCGAAAGAATTCTTAGGAGATTATAATCTCAAAAAAATTAGAGCATGTATCCGTCTTAGCAAAAATAACCTACGCACCCTAATTGGTTTCCTAACGGGGCATTGCAAACTCAGAGAACACCCAAAGAAGATGGGGATATCAGATGTAGATTCTGCATCAGTCCACAGAAACTCTAGAACACATACTGGAATCCTGCGGGGATTCTCTGCGGATAATTCTCAGTATCAGTTTTTTTTATACTGGCAATGCAAAATATCGACTTTTGCTGGAACTCCTGAAATAGGGTTGAAGAGAAGATCCCAGCAGAAATTGCTTTTATTAGGAATGTGAATTTAGGAAATTTCTGTTGCTTCTAAGCACGCGATCTTGTTGTGTCAGCATGGCTTCTATCTTTTAACTTATTTGGCTTCATAAGTAGCACAGTGAAATAAAATCTAAGCTCGGTGTCAACGCAAAAAAAGTGGGTCAATTGCCCATTTAACGAGGTCTACACGGGTACAAATTTACTTATAACCAACCATTAACCCCCTTTTCAAAGACTCCCATGATTTACCCATTTTTTTTCAAATTCATGTTCTAAAATACCCATAAGTCTCAAAGGTCGCTTACATCGACAATCGTTTGAGAGTATTTTCTCAAACTTAAAGTTGATAGCAAAAATTGCAATGCTCATGAATCAATAACCTCGATTTTACCAGAAGATGAATGTCAGCCTTTAGTGGCCACATATCTCTTAACCCCAATATTTTTATGTTTTTCTTTTTGTTGTTGTTGTTCTTTTTTATCCAATGTAGCCTGCGACACATGCCAACACATATTTTCGAGAAATTTTCTAACAACCTCATATCAATCATTTCTCACACACATCCCCGGAGCCGCACTTGTTTGGTTCTTCTGGTCATAACGTCCTGGAACTGGACACCGTCAGCCATTAATTAACTCACATCACTAGTAGGAAATCCCACCTACAATCAGGCGGACACGGACATAGTGAAAGATAGAACCAAAAGAGCAAGGAAGGAACAAAAACAAAAACAAAAAAAGTGCCAGTAGCCGAGTAAATCTTCCGGGCCATTAATTTTCGTCCAAAGCAATTGCGGTCCAGCTTCATGGTGTGATTTGAGGGCGTCCATCCTAGCCAACACACATATTGGATTCCTTTTTTACAACTTTGACCATCGTCATCGTCATCGTTGTCCTCTATCTTTGCCCTTTTAGTGGCTGTGCCAGAGTTTTAAGTTCCTTTTTTTTGGGTGGGGGGGTGGTGGAGGTGGGGTTAAGGAAGAATTTCGGGTTACAAATTCCATTCCGAATAGTGAACACACTCACTGCCGTCATAGCTGCGATAAGAGTTTACCAAAAACCTAATGAACTGATGATTTCTTTTGTTGATGAGATTCTTGTTAGTTTCCTTGTGCCAACAAACAAGCTTTCATCCTTGGAGTGGGCGTAGAGAAGAAGAAGGTGGATGGAATGGATTTTCTTTGAATTGGAGTGTGAAGGTGTTCGTATGGAAGAACAGTCTCTTCCGCTTTTTCCCCCATGCAATACCACAAAAACAAAAACTGAAACACTGTTCGAAGATGCGCACAACCAATGCCAAGGGGCAGTGCGAGCGAACATACTCGTATAATGGTGATTTCCAAGACGGGACGCATAGCTCTGAGATACGAGATGCTTACCACTAGCCGAAGAAGACTAACATCATCGTTTAGAACTACTAATGGCAAAAAGCAGACAATTCTGTGCAAAGAACCAGAGACCATCTAACCAAGACTGCTGAAGGAACAAGGAAAAACTGCTAAAAAATAATGAAAACTTGGCAGCTTTCTCTATGGATTTTCCGGTTAATTTTTTTTATTTTTTGTTTTTCCTTAGAGTACGATAAAAACGGTGAAACGATGAGCCCCAACTGTTTTTTTTGTTTTTGCTGCCTTCTAGCTCGATATTTGTTGGTTTTTCGATCTCATCCACCCACCGAGATATCGGTAGGAAGCAGCTCTATCGACTTTGTGAGCAGAAAATGATGACGGCAAAAGTGTCAGAGTGTGAGGGTGTTCGGTTTTTCCTTCTTGGCCTGCACTGCAATTCAACTGTAAAACGTTTGCGATTACAAATAAATTATCTCTAATGGTATTTTTTTGCTGGCCTCTACTTGGTCTGTGGTGGTCGGAAAGGATCAGGACAAGTAAAATGCTCTAAGGACTCCGTGACACTGAAAAACGGAAATAATGGTCGGCAAGTGCCGAACCAGTGCGGCAAAATTAAAGAAAATTTAATGTTTATGTTCTCAAGTGGCACTTGCCATTGCCATTTTTATCTGCACAAGATACTGCTGACGGCTGCCTTGAGAGCAATTTTATTTGAATATAAGACTTTTTTTTTTTTGAAGATTTGCCGCAATTTAAAGGAGAGAATAGAGCCGATTGTTAGAAGTTTTGGTGCATTATTGGATTGTGTGGGCGACTTTGAACTCTGTCAACAATGTTGTAGATTCACGAGACTAACTGATTTGCTCGTACTAGTTTCTAAGGATTAAAAAGGGTTTTCGTATCTAAATTAATGAAAAAATTGTGTATCTTAGAATAGTAAGAAGCCTCAACTTGAGTTATAGTCAGTGAATTTTCACATGAAATACGAGTATACCATATAGCAAGTCAAAAAAATATTCTAAGTAATAAAGATATTTCGACACATTTCCTTCTCCATTCCCATCTCGGCAATAGTCAACCAGATTGACCACATTGCAATCGACACAAGATAATTATACAGTATTACGAACGTCCCATAAACTCCTTGTTGTAGTCAAGGTTTAGCTGCGGATATCATAAACATCGCAAAGGTAATCTTATAAAAAAAAAAAAAAAAACACCGTGGCGTTGGCAGCCCGGTATGAACCATGGCCTAGCTTCTTGACCCTCATTTGTGTTGCTTATGTTATCATTTTTGTCCGATCTGAGCGGGCCTACGGTTTATCGCCGAATCCGAACGGCAATCCTTAGAAGCTTTTTCATAGACAATTTCACTTTCGGGCGATGCTGGAGATCGAACCACGGACCCTCTCCGTGATAGTCCAATGAGCTAACCATCGCGCCATCGCCACCACCAAAGGTAATCTTATGCTGTGGGAATTTCGACTATAAACGGCTACATTCGCAAGAGATCGCCAAATTCTTTTATGATTGAGTCTTCGTTAATCCCTATGAAGTCCTTTAATGGTAGCATGAATTATAGAAGACCTGTTGCAACACTCCCAAACAGCCATCGGAGATGGCGCTTCTGATGCGATAGGTTCAACTCGACCACCACTAGTGCTAGCAAGTACATGGGGATAAGCAAGATGCATATAAAGCAGTGATGGATAGAAGTACTAAAGCTGTTCAATTTAGAGAACGACAGCAGCTCTTAGATCAAACGAAGAATAATTCTTGCCAGTTGCTGCTTCTTTGGGCTAAGGAGGCAATTGACTAGTTAAGCCCTCTCTCGAACAAAAAGGTGACCTTATATAAGACCCTAATAATTCAAGTCCTGCTCAATGACGCAGAGGCATGGACAATATCAAAATTAGACGAGGGTCCCGTCTGCAAAGATGGTGAGTGGAGGAACAGATGTAGAGCGACATCGACGTAGCCAGAAGAATGAAAGTTCAACGTAAAATGGGAGCTCAGCTAACTTAGCATGCGAAACTGGAGGTAGCTAGAAAAAGATTAACCTGATTGTAGGTGTTTTTGACTGTAGCCGAACTGTAGCGCTACTTAAAGTAAGTTAGTAAGATGGTTTTAGAGATTTTCCAAACTATGTGCAAGTAGTTTTCTATTCTGTTCTAGTCGTCTAAGCCGATTCTAATTCTGATTACTTAAGTTAAGTGAATGTCGATATAAAGCGTCAATCACTGTTCATCGATGCAAAAATAGCCGTAAAAGTGCTTTCTTTGACAAATCCAGCGACCTCCTCATCCTTTTCTGATAAAGTCCATGTTTCTCTGCCATTTTAGAAAACGAGGTGGTTAATGTTTTATTGGTTTTCCAGCGAAAGTTCTGCTGCACTGCTTTGCCTTTTGAGCCTAAATTCACTGCAATTGAAAAAAGCTACTTTTTGGATGATCTCTAAGTTGAAGTTCTTGGTTGAATTAACTCTGGAGCGAAGTGGGACAAAGACCTTGACTACGTCGTCGAAGTAATACCAATTGCCAATTTTTCCCGTCGAGGACACGCAATAACTTTTTTCCTCTTGTTGACTGCCAGACCCATCTTTGCCCTTTTTACTTAAGAATTTCGAAATATGTAGCAAACCAATGTGTTTTCAAAATAGGAATAATAATCCTGGCTTGGGGGATTCATTCTGCAGGATTGTGTACCGGCAGTCATCTAGCAGAGAGTTCATAAAAGATGCCAAGGCCATAGATGCCTTCGCATAATTGCCCATGATGTCATGAACTGAATAATAATTGACAAAAAGCTGTTGCAGACCTTTTAGGGCTAACATTATAGTAATCAGGACGAATCAGTTGGCCGACAATTGGTTTTAGGGGACTACTTTGTACTGAGAAGACAGATGTTTCTATTATTTTATCACAGACTACAGCGTCTTCTTTGCAATTGACTATACAATGCTGGGGCTCCATCTGGTGCATTCTGAGTACAAATTCGTATCTCATCGCCGCTAAGAGCTCGGCAGTAAGCCCGTCAATACCGCCAGCCTCTTAGAATCTAAGTTTGGTTAGCGCTCTCCTAAATAAGTTGGGAGTGGGTGGAAAAAATTGTTGCCTATCATCGTACAATTTAAATGATTTGTTCTTCCTGACTCCAATGATGGTTTTCATAGCCGCTTAGCAATCTACAGAAATGGTTATTCCATATCTTCAGCACTCAATGTGAAGCTCACTGTTCTGTTTTGTTCTTACAGTTTTCCAGTAGTTAATTGTTGACTCGACGTGTTCTAGTAAAATTTTTTCTGGTTTCGTCCGACTGCACACTTCCAACACCAACCTTCTTCACAGTATTTCCTTACTTAGCGCGTGATATTCGCATTTGTAGCTTGGCCACGGAAAGGAAATTATATAAATAAATGTTGAAGCTTCGAAATGTTCGGATATCAAGAATATTTTCTGGCCCGCCTTGCGTTGATTGCACTCTGACCAATCTGTTGAGTGGTAGATCGATCGGGAGCCCAGATTTCCTTATGAATTCCCAGAATTCCCATATCCTTGTGCTTGTTACGATTTCGCCCCGAAGTCGAAAGACTTTATTTCATTATCGTAGGCTTTATTAGCCAACAGTGAGACGAAAGTTATCCTCCTGTCCTAGCTTTGCATTCATTTATTACATCATACCTAAGGCAAAGTGCGGGTATGATGTTAAACAGTGCTTGGTGCTATCTGCCCATGCATGTGATGAGGCAGACGTTGCCTTAGTCTATCCCTCGTCCTTTCGTTAGCAAAAAGAGTAGTATACACTACAAGGAAGCCCTTGTTAAGCCCGGCTTATTTTATAATAATTTTTGGATGGCGGTTCGATGTGTTTTATTGCACTCTTAGGTCTCTGCGGATTAATCAAATCGTTAACATACATTACGTGCTGTGTGGAAAATCATTCTCCGAATATCATAGGCCGTCAATGTTGGTGTCAGTCGTATCCAATTCCTACGGTTGCGTCGCAACCATAAATTGTAATTTTGTGAACTGCCGAAGAGTTAACTTAATTATCTACTCTCAAGCTAAAAGACGAGACTTCTTTTGGCATCCGTTGGACACAAGGTTCGGCTAAACCACTGACAATGGTCTGTACGAGGTATTAAGTTTATTGAGGTTACTTAAGTTCTGAAGCCCCTTTCAGAAATGGACTCTGATATGTCTTATGTCCAATAGTATAGTCCTTAAAAAGAATCAACATCAATAGATTGCATATGATGCAAAGACATGGGTTCCACGGGCAGCCAAGAGTTTACGATACATGTAGATGTGATGAGTATCCATTGGTATCTTTTGAGAGTTCCTTAGGATCTGATTTTACTAACGTACTTGGCTTGAAGCAACATACAGCGTACTTTTTACGCCTATATTCGTTACAATACCTTGGGACCAGTAATCTGTTTTGTTGGAAATTTTGAAGGTCGAAACTATCTCCAACTTATACAGTTGATTTATGGTAAGCATCTATTTGTTGTCGCTACCTATTTAATGTTTTTGTCATTTTATGTTAGCTTGCTCAAGTGCTAAGGATGAGGCATGTTTACCCACGTCAGCATGCAGCACATCAAGTGAGACTCCAATAAGCAGAAGTAGCAATGACAGTAAGTAGTTAGTACCTAGTAAGACGTGAACTAGGTCGATAATATGAAAGCAATGCGAAGGCTGATTTTCTGAGTGTCAGATGAAAGCTCTATTTGAAACTCTATTCGATTATACAATACTTCATGCCATACGTTATACAAGTAAAGGGTTGCCCATATGCTGGTATCTTTTTAAAAAAGCCATAAAATAAAAACCTTGTTCAAAAATTTTCAACGATTGATGATTAATTGATAAGAGTAGATCTTATCATCCGATCCGAGAATTTAGGAATATTATTTCATTTAAATGACTGCCTCGGTTGGCTTGGTAGTAAGCCATCCTCTCTACCCAATTTTTGAATACATTTTCGATGATTTCGACCACTATTTTACAAATGAACACAATTCTCCTTGAGTGCTTAACTTACTTTAGGTGGCGCTACAGTCCGGGGTGGTCCTGGGCTCAGTCAACAAGCTTCTCCAGCCAGCTCGATCCCTGGCTAGCTGCCTCCAGTTTCCCACGCTAAGTTGGCTGAGGTCCTCTTCCACTTGCGTACGCCACCTGAGTCTTGGCCTTCCTCTACTGCGCTGTCCCTCGGGGGCGGATTCGACGACTTTTCGGACCGGAGCATTGGTGTCCATGCGCTCTACATGACCCAGCCATCTCAGTCTTTGGATCTTCACTCTTCTGGCTAGGTCCATATCGCTGTGCAGTCCATACAGTTCGTCGTTGTATCTCCTCCTCCACTCACCGTCAATGCAGACGGGACCGAAGATCGCCCGAAAAATTTTGCTCTCGAAGCAACCAAGAACACCCTCATCCATTTTTGATAATGTCCATGCCTCTGCGCCATAGAGCAGGACCGGGATTATTAAGGTCTTATAAAGGGTGACTTTTGTTGTCCGACAGAGGGTTTTGCTAGTCAATTGCCTTCTTAGCCCAAAGAAACAGCGGTTGGCAAGAGTTATTCTTCGCTCCATCTCAGCGCTGGTGTCATTGTCTGTATTTATAGCGGAGCTTAGGTAGACACAATCCTTAACTACCTTAAAGTTATATCTGAAGAGTGTGACATTCTGCACGAGACGTCGATGTTGGCTGTCCTTTTTGCTTGACAGCATATACTTGGTCTTGCCCTCATTGACCGCCAAACCCATTTTCGCCGCCTTCGTCTCAATACTCGCGAAAGCGCCACTGACATCACGCTGCTTTCTCCCGATTATGTCAATATCGTCGGCGTATGCGAGTAGTTGAACGGACTTTTGAAAGATAGTGCCTCTGGTGTTTGCTCGTGAGTTTTGCACTATTCTTTCAAGTACGATGTTGAAAAAATCGCATGACAGCGCATCGCCTTGTCTAAATCCTTTCTGGACATCAAAGGTCTCTGTGAGATCTTTACTTACCTTGATGGAGCAGCGTGCATTCCCCATCGTCATCCTGCACAGACGGACGAGTTTGGCAGGGATGCCAAAACTAGACATTGCTCTATATAGCTCGTCTCTATAGATGCTGTCATAGGTGGTGGGTATCGATCTGAAGCTCATGGGTCTTCTCCAAGATCTGTCGTAGTGTGAATATCTGGTCGATGGTGGACTTTCCTGGCCTGAAGCCACACTGATATGGACCTATCAGTTTGTTGACGAACGGCTTCAGGCGTTCACACAATACGGCGGATAAGATCTTGTATGCGTTGTTTAGAAGTCTGATACATCTGTAGTTAGTGCTCTTCGGAGGGTCTCCTTTCAAGAGGATTGGACAAACAATGCAGAGCTTCCATTCATCGGGCATACTTCGTCTGACCATATTTTACAGATGAGTTGGTGTATGCTCCTTACCAAGTCATCGCCTGCCGCTTTGAAGAGCTCGGCAGTCAGGCCATCCGCTCCAGCAGCTTTGTTGGACTTAAGCTTCGATATGGCTATCTTCACTTCATCCAGGTCGGGTGGACGGAATTGTTGGTCGTCATCGTCCAGGTTGAAAGGTTGATTCTGCCTGACAGCGGTATTTGGTCCGTCATCGCCGTTATACAGTCTGCAGAAATGATCTTTCCAAATCCTCAGCATCGACTGCGATTCTACTACGATGTTCCCTTGTTCATCTCTACAGGCTTCGGTTCGGGGTTTGTTTCCGCGGCATGTTATTTTTACCTTTTGGTAAAACTTCCGAACCTCATTCCTGGAGTAGCATCTCTCAATTTCCTTGACCGCGCGCTTCTCATGCTCTTTCTTCTTCCTCCTGAGAAGCCGGTGTTCGTCTCTCCTCTTCCGCTCATAGAGTTCATGAGCAGCTTTGGTCTTTCTAAGCAGCGCCGCGTTATATGCATCTTGCTTAGCTGCGTGTGCTTGCCGGCATTCGTCATCGAACCAGGGGTTTCGTTGTGGTGGACGAGTGAAACCCAGCACATCAGAAGCGGCATCTCTGATGGCGTTTTGGCAGTGTTTCCAATAGTCTTCGATGCTTGATGCTGGCGGCATTGGACTTCTTAAGAGATTAAGAGACACTCGATCGGAAAAGGACTTGGCGATCTCTTGCGATTGTAGCCGTCTGACGTCGAATTTTCACACAGCATTAGTTTGGCTTGGCGTAGTTTGGGATATCCGCAACCGTAACTTGGCTACAACAAGGTAATGGTCCGAGTCGGTGTTGGCTCCTCGGAACGTACGGACATCCATAATGCTGGAGGAGTGTCTTGCGTCGATCGCAATGTGATCAATCTGGTTGACTGTTGATTGATCAGGAGTTCTCCAAGTCCCCTTGTGTATGTCGAGATGTGGGAACCGCGTGCTAGTCATGACAATGTTTCGCCCCGACGCAAAGTCCATTAGCCTGAATCCGTTATCGGAGGTGGTGTTGTGCAGGCTATATTTTACGATTGTTCCACCAAAGATAGCCTCTCTTCCTAGCTTTGCATTAAAATCACCGAGGACAATTTTAATGTCATAGCTAGGGCATTGCTCGTAGGTCTTGTTAAGGAGCTCATAGAAGGCATCCTTGGTGTCGTCATCTTTCTCCTCTGTGGGGGCATGCGTGCATATAAGGAAAATGTTGGCGAAGATATCGCAGTTTTTCATCTTCTTTTTGTCCGGCCCATCCCATCGCATTTCTTGGATGGCGGTTATGTCTGCTTTGCAGCAGTCTAGGGCCTCCGCTAGTTGCTCGGCTGCACGTGGTCTATTAAGGGCTCTAACATTCCACGTGCATATCCGAAGCTCATTGTCCTTAAATCGTTTGCGTGGGTTGTCAACAGTATATCCGCCCATATCCGAGGCTTGTTGATGCTTCGTAACTTAATCTTTTTTAAATGGCCGGGCAGTTACCCCGGCGGCACAACCCACAACCTGGAAGACCAGTTCCATTTTGAGTGCCCCTAGGACGAGGGGTCGGTTACACCGAAGCCAGTAGCCCGTGCCGGGATGTGTGCGCTGCCGTTGGCCCTTATAGGGCTCGTCCGCCACCATCTCTTTTCCAAGACCCTGACTAAGTCCTGGAAATCCTTTCCGGCCTGAGCTCCAAATATGTCGGAGTAGCTCGGACAAGGTCTTGTTTTGTTTTTCCGACACTAATCCTGGTTAATGGCGCAGGAAACTCGCCATTTGCCCCCTTCACTTCGCAACCTGTAGTGAGATTCCAAGATGGCGCCACGGGGAGGCGTGAAGTAGGACTTATTAGCAGAGCTGCAAGATGTTCGGCTGCAGAGGCTCATTTTCGTCATTTAAGGAACCAGCACCTGTCGGAAGATGCTACTTCTATGAGGCCTCATACTAATCGTTGCCATCCTTGAGTGCTTAAATCGTCTCTAAATTATTCGTATAGCATCGATCTTTGATTGCATTTCAGAGAGGAAGCCAATCAACACACCACATAGCCCCATCTTGCTGGAACTATAGCTCTTCCAAAGCCAATATACAACTTCTCCCATAAGAAATCGATAATCGTACCTCGGTAGCTCTCTACATTGCCGATAAGTCCGCCCCTGGATTTTCTGAGCCCCAAATACCGCAAATTCGTTTGCTTGCGTAGCAGCCAAGATGGAAATGCACTTCAACTGAAAAGATGGTTTTTTGAGCAAAATTATCGTTAATTGTAGCCCAGACAGAGAAGTGGTAACGAAGCGAGTGGTCATTTTAATTTAATTTCTAAGTCAATATAAAAAATTGATCTCAGCTTTGTGTGACTGATGGTCAGTGCTGAAATCTTTGATGTTGAAAGCGTTGAGGTTCTCGAATTTAGGCGCACACTTTCGGCAACAATGTCCTTCGTTAAGTGCAGAAGACGAAGCTCAATAAAACACTCACAGCGATACATTTTTGATGAAAATTTTAATTTACTATAAAGCTTGGACTTTGCCATTATATGGTGAATAACAATATCACTCAAATGGCCGCTTCGGGAAGATTCGCAGCATGCGATTCCTTTGAGGTAATTTTTAACCGTGCTTTCGCACATTTCGGGCGGTATCTCGGCCATAACTTGAGTAATGTTGGCTTTAAATGCGTCTAGAGTTCGAGGACTATTCGCGTAAACATAGTCGTAGCCCCACAGAAATCTAACGGTGTCAAATCGCATGGTCCTGGTGGCCAATTGACGTCGCTAAAATGTGAAATTACGCGACCAGGAAACTTCTCACGCAATAAAGCCATAATTGGTTGTGTTGTGTGGCTTGTTGCCCCGTGTCATTGGAACCACATATAGCCCAAGTCATGATCTTTAATCGCCGGCCAAAAAAAGTCGGTTATCATTCGGCCATATCGCTTCGAATTGACTGTAACAGTCTGCCCATTGGCATCTTCGAAGAAATACAGACCAATGACACCTTTCGACCATAGAGCATACCAAGCAGTCACTTTGTCTGGATGCAACGGCATCTCTTCGATCACTGGTGGGTTTTCTGAGCCCTATATTCGGCAATTTTGTTTGTTTAGAAGCGTATCTACGGCGTTTTGAATGGTCAGCAGGCTTCAATTGTTGGGTAAGTTGAACTTTATAAGGATGGAGTTGCAAAATACGCCATAGTGAGGTGTACGACATGCCGAGAAATAAATAATTCGTATCATCAGCAACACTTGCACTTACAACAGCAATATTTTCGACTGAGCGTGCATTACGATGATTCACCGGCCTTACGACATCAGTAACACTTCCATTCCCTTCAAATTTCTTCACAATTTTACCGATTCCTTGCGTAGTCAGTCGATCATGACGACCATAATCTTCGCGTAAAGTGGCTACGCTTGTATCACCACTTTTGTAATAAGTTTTATTAATTTTAACGCGTTGTTCAATTTGTGAGCGATCCATTATTATAAATGGCAAACATTCAACTAATATTATGACACTTCAAATGACAGCTGAGTCTGGCAGGTGTAAAATGACATCGTTACCAACTTGAAACTACGAAATGAATGACCCTGTATATTTAATGTCGGCCCTAATACCGATCCCTGTGGAAGTCTATATTTTAAGAACTTTCTTTCGTTCAGATTTTGTTTTACTTAAAATCCATATTTTCGTTTATTGAGGCAGCACCCAAAAACTAACTTTTTTCATTTGCTTTAAGATATTTTTGTGGCAGAAACTATCGAAGCCTTTTCTGAGATCAATCAAAGTACGAGTATTATGAATTCGATCTGAAAAATCACCCAGTAACCGATTTGGTTTTTAGTATTTATCGACATTTGATTTTTTTAAGGCCGGAGCCAGTAATTCAGCTATCCTCCAAGTATTTCGGTCGAATATCATACTCGTATTCAGCTCTCAATTTATTATTTTTTAGTTTATAAAGTAGTTTGTCTATTTCTTTAATGCAAACATCATCCAAAACACTGATCACTGAACAATCCGAAATAGACCCGAGGAAGATCTTTGTTCGCATAATTATGTCCAGAAGAACTTTTCTCCGTCAGATTGTCAGACTGCTCTCTAGCAAATAGTTTAGCCAACATATCATTCAAATTCATAGGCTTCTTCCTCTGTGTTACATGAAAGTCGTCGAATAGCAGTGTTGGATAACAAGAATTAAAACATAATATATTTCAGAGTATGTGTTGAACGTGATCTTATAAGAAATATAGTGCGCACACTTTCAAAATTCTGCACTTTAAGATGCCAGTCATGCAGGTACCTACCCTGTACTAGCCAAGTGATTCTCTCATGTTCAACAGAAGTCATTTAGAAATGTGAAAGAATAAAGAGAGAGAGCCTCCTAGTTGCATGCCACCTGCAAAGGTGGCAAAACAGTTCGAGATGAAACTGGTCCTCATTCGACAAGCTTCTCCAGCTAGCACGATTTGGCATTAGCTGCTGCCAGCGACACAAGGCCTACTGTCATCTGCATCACTGTCGCCCGAGATTATACCTCATCATTCATTCACGAGAATCACTTGTTACTTAAGTGGTCAAAGTCCATGGATACAGCTATTAGGAAGAGTAATTCCGTAGACCGACTCCAACTTCACTAGTAGTTCTATATTATTGCGACGCCTTGTGGTTGCAGCTTTTCAACATCAGACTTTGGTGGTCTTTCCTGACTTGGTTTAACCTTTGATATCCGCACTCATACCAAGCCTGCGAAAAGATAATAATCCGATTCGATTTTGACACCGCGGAGAGTTTGGGTCCAAGGATGCTGGAGAAGTTTCTATGGTCAATCGCAATCGTGGATCAATTTGTTTGAGGGCAGTGGATAAGCAAGGTGCTTTATGGCTACTAATAGAGTACACAAATCTTGAAAACCCCAAACGATAGTGTCGTCAACAGTCCTCGAAGACGACTATCTTACCTGATTTTGTGTCAAGATCTCGTAGCACAATTTGGGTGGCAAAGCTAGCGGACTGAGCATATGTTCAGATCAAAAGGTCATGGAATTCGTCTTTGATTTTAACATCCTTATCCCTTCTTAGAGCATAAATGCAAACTAGGCTAGTATTTCCGAAACCGGCCTGGTTAGCATTGTGATGAGGCATTCAATACCTACCATTCAAAAATCGTAAGACTTTTTGGCTAAGTCATTCTCAAATAGAGAGTCCAAATCAGAATAAGCGTCGTCTTCCTACTTCGTAGCAGTTCCCATGGTATATATCTTCGTTTTGAATATGCCTTTGGTCCGGCATATTCCCTCCTACTCCTTGGACTTTGATAATATCTGTTTTAAAGCAGTATAAAGGCCCCGCAGGTTGTTCCTGAGAACGTCCTAACATTCCATATGTTGTCTCTAAATCACCTGCTGGGGCTATCGATATTTCATCCATTCGTTTCCAAGGCTATTAATTTTCTCTAGGAAAATTACCCCACTCTCAGCCCTTAACCTGGGTCAACCTACGTCGAAGTAGCTCTGAATACAGATAGGTAGCAAGTACTTAAAACTAACAAGAGCGACAGATTCTGCAGTTAATCTGTGCATGACATTTTTTCACCGAGCTCCTCATTGAAGTGCTCGTGAACGAACACTTTTTCGTCTGCAGATGTTTGCCACGTCCTAGATGGTTTGATCAAAGTCAAAGGTACTAGATTTCGAGGGTTCACCACATGGAGATGGGAGTGGAAGTTGGTGGTTAGAAACTTCGAGGTCGACACCATTAGGACCCTTGCAAAATCAAGTCGAATTTATGGAATAATATGATTGCTGATAATTGTAACAAGTGTAGAAAGAGATTTTTCGGTCACAGGTTCCTTCTCTTCTTATCCTTTTATTAACCCATTCCTCGTTATACGAACTTATGCGTAACGAGTTTCCCATTTTTACTGCATCGCTGCTGCTCCGTTTATTGGGTTGGCTAATGTCGCAGACCACAGAACGCGTCTACATAATGCTCGGTCCTGGATAGCTTCAGTGGTTAGCCCCAGGCGTTGTTGCGCATTTGCCATCGGAGAAATCCAGGAATTCTTTTTCCGATCTCGTTTTCTTACAGTTGGAGTGACCGTAGTTGACAGTGCCTTTTTAACCGGATTTTCCGCAGATCTTCTTTGAACATGGCAATACCAGCTTATTCTATTCGCCTCAAGCTGTTCGGTTACCGAATTCTTTATATGTAGACTTCCTCTTATACGCGTAGATCTAATGCAATCGCGTTTAGTGACTCCACTAGACATCCTTAACATTTTCATTTCCGCTGCCGTCATTTTGTTTTTAAACGCTTCGTACATTGTCCAGCATTGTGAACCGTATATAAGAGCTGGTCTAACAACCGTGGTGTATAGTTTCCCCTTTAATTTAAGTGGAAATTTTCGGTCGCAAAAGATTCCCGAATTTTCCCGCCATTTCAGCCATCCCACACTCACTCTGTGGTTTATGTCGTCGTCACATTTCGCTTCCATGTTAACGATTGATCCTAAGTACTTAAAGATAGTGCTTTTCGGAAGAACTATTCCGTCTAACATTATATCCGGAACAGGTCGCAACGGATGCGCAAATGGGCACGTCAAATGCTCCGTCTTTGAACGACTTATTTTGAACCCGTTTCTCTCTAGCGCATTTCTCCAACGCACTGCACCGACATAAAAGTAGACTACTTTCAAGACTGAAGACCTTGTACAGACAGTTTACTGACAGACACAACCCGGAGATTTTGACATTAAAGTCGTCGATCAAAAACCTCCAAACATTAATAAAAGAAAATTACAGGGCTTCTGTAAGTTTGTATTGGAACAACAAAATTCAGGCTGTAAACACCAGCAACCCGAATATGTTCCCGCAAATAAATAAAATATTTCGGAGGAAAGATCAAAACGACCTTTCATGTCTAAAAATCGCCCGAACGACTGACAACGAACGCATACTCTCAACAGCAGGCATAGATCCAAATGAAGCTGTTGATGATGACAACTTCTTTGTGATCGTAGATCCGCAGGAGAAGGTCGAGGCTATAGGAGCGACTTTCCAGGATGTGTACAAGACAAATGAAATCATTGGTCCCAACCACGACCTGGAAAATCGAGTCCTTGTGCACAATTTCTACCTTCGAAATGAAATAGTGAACTGGCGAATCGAGAACTCGGGTTTCACCCAGTTCAGTGACGATAATATGGCAAATAATGTCATCGCCAATGAAAGGGAGCAACCCCCGTTCATTTCGAAGGAAGAGCTTCAAACGATCTTCGACACAATAAGAAGTAAGAAATCAGTGGGAACCGATGGAATACCGAACATTGTGCTTCGACATCTCCCACTAGAAGCGGTGGACATTTATACAACCCTGTTTAACAATGCAATGAATAATGCACATTATCCAGCGCATTGGAAAACTGCGGTGGTACATCCTATCCCCAAAAGGGATAAAGACACCTCCAATCCGGCGAATCTCCGGTCGATCAGTCTCCTTCCAAACATCAGTAAGGTTTTTGAAAAAGTCATCAATAGAGTCCTGACTCAATGGGTTAAGGACAGAAATATAGTTCCGGATAATCAATTCGGTTTCAAGGCGGGGCATGATGTCATTCATGCCGCGTCTAAACTGGTTTCTGATGTCCAATGGAACAAAGCCAAGAAACAGTGCACGGGTGCCTGCCTGATTGACTTGGAGAAGGCTTTCGATACCGTATGGTTAGAGGGACTCTTCTACAAGTTGGAAAGACTGGGCATTAGTAAACCACTGCTGTATATTCTTTTCAATATGCTCACAGATAGACAGTTCATCGTGAAGAATGGCGATGTGACTTCTACTGGTACATTCAACATTAAAAACGGTCTGCAACAAGGTGCGGTCAATTCGCCAATCCTTTTCAACATTTACACAAGTGATCTGATAGGTTCACTTCACCATGCCATAGCGTACGGAGACGACTTAATCGCGTATAGATCAGGTCCAAAGATTGAGGTTATAAACATTCTTTTGCAACGTGACTTCGATAGAATTAAGCACTATTGCGACGACTGGAAGTTGAAGATCAACTTTCAGAAGTCGGAAACCATTCTGTTTAGGACGCCTTTGTCTGGGGCCTCTGCGGATACCAGAAAGAATTGGCGAAAGTTTCAGATCGTGGGACAACACGGGCAGCCACTTGTTTGTCGAAATGTAGTCAGATACCTTGGGATCTGGCTAGATCAATATCTGTATTTTAACAAACATATAGATGTTGCTCTGGCCAGAGCCAGAGGTACTTTTGCCCTTACAAAGAGACTGTTTTATAGCAGACAACTCGATGCGAGGGTAAAGGTGATCTGCTACATGGCCCTTATTCGGCCTATGCTTACATTTGGTTGTCCCGTGTGGTTCAACGTGAGAGCAAGTCTTTTGGAAAAGATTCGGGTGTTTGAGAGGGCTTGCCTTAGGGCTTGTCTTCGCCTATACAGAACACCAGAGTCTGAGTACATAAAATTCTATCCTAATGAGGTCTTGTACAATAGGGCGAACCTAATACGAGTGGACAATTTTGTTATTAAGTTGATTCGAAGGCACATTGCAAGAGCAATGACCTCGTCGAATAACCTGATCTCTGGGGCTTACTACCCCAATTATATGTATCACGAGAGAGTTCGCTTCGACGGCTTTATTCCTCCAGAAGCGTTCCTCTACCTCGATAAACAAGGTCTGATCCAGGATAGATTAGCGGTGCCGTTAATCTTCCACGTCGCTCGAACAGCTGCGGACAGGCGACTCAACTACGACAGAGACGTCGCACACGGCAGTGCGGAGCGTCTCCGGTTTAGTAGGGCGGTAGGGAGTCGCGACATGAGGGATGTTGCTCGGCAGCACCAACAATTTTGGTGGCTTGCAGAAGAAGGGGAAGCTCCATCGTCGAATTCCTCTAGTGCAGGGTAGCTTCGTTAGGGAGCAGAGTGGGTCTGCCTAATATTTAGTCATGGCCGACTTACATAGGTTTAGGTAGGGTTAAGGTAGCTTTAAGAACAAAAATTATAAAAACAAAAAAAAATAATAAAAAATAAAAAAATATATAAAAATAACAAAAAAAATTAAAAAAAAAAAAAAAAAAAAAAAAACAACAGAGATGGGTAACTCTCTCTTAAAAAAGTGGTTATCCACACCACACCAAAAAAAAATATTTTAGAAATAATACTTAAACAATAAGATAGCTTAAGTAGGTTAAGTAGATTAAGATTTATTTTAGGTAGTTCTTAGTTTTTTAGTCTTAAGTTTTAATAATATAATAAAACAAAAAAAAAAAAATGTAAATTTACTAAGTTTTTTAAATTTCAAAAATATATTTTCTTAGTCTTAACTATACTTAATGTAAAAAAAAATATATCTGTTCGGTATGTCGAAAGACAAAATTTAATTGCTATGTTTAACTTAGAGTGCCCGCATGGGGCCAGTAGGTTAGAATAAGATAGTTTTCTAAGTTATATAAGCTAATTTTTAAGCGTTTTTTTGTCTAGCATGTAAGAATCAATGAATTAATTAAATAAAAATGCATTTAAAATGAAAAAAAAATGAGCGCATTTCTCCATGAATCTAAGGCGTTCTGTAAATCTTCGACGTTATCGCTAAGTATAACTGCGTCTTCAGCGAAGAGAATCGGCGTTACAGTTGCTTCGCACATGCAGTCTTTTAAAAGATAGTCAAATACTACGTTTAAGAGGAAAGGGCTAAGTACGCTTCCTTGATGCACTCCGACATTAACTGGAAATTCTCTCGTTAGTCCGGCAGAGCTTTTAACCGCAGTTTTCACGATTCCGTACATGTCTTGTATTATTCTAACATATGTTTCCGGTACGTTTTGAGACCTCAGCGCGGCCCACTCGATCGAATGCTTTCTCGAGGTCGATAAATACCATGTGTAAATCCTTAGACGAATCTCGGTGCTTTTCCATTATTATTCGTAGGCTTTGGATAGCGTCTACCGTCGATCTTCCTTCAACAAATCCACACTGGCTATTATCGAGCTTTATTATTTGCCGAAGACGTTCGTTTAAGAGTTTTTCGTCGATTTTCATTGTGTGTGACATAAGCTTGATTGAACGGTAGTTGTTGCATTCTCGAGTGTCGCCTTTTCCTTTGTATAATGGAACCAAGAAGCTACTTCTCCATTGATTCGGCATAGGTTGTCCACATTTTTTCTTTGATTGAAAAATCCGAAACTTCCTCCTCGAATAGACCAGCTGTCGGCACGATATCACGTGGAAACTGTTTGTTATGCAACTCCTTGCAGTATTCAAGCCACCGGTCACAAATTTCCTTTTCATTTGTTAGTAAGCGACCGTCTGCGTTTTTGATGTATTTCGGCCAGGTTATTTCCATTGAATTTTTTCTCCTCTGTGCAGCGAGCTTAAAAATATTTGGCACTTTAGTATTGTACGATGTTTGAACTTCTTGTATAGCTTGTCTTCTATCTGCCGATCGTGAGGGTATTTGTTCCAACTCCTGGTACAGGTTTTCCGCTTCGCCGCTCAAGTTCGAACCAGGGCTTTCTTTGCGATCTTTTTAAGACGCTCGTATTCAAGAGCCAGTCGACCTTTTTCGATATCGTCGCTCCGATCGCATTTTGTCCACGCTTGGAATTCACTCTTCTTGTCGGCCACAGCTCATGTGGTTTCGTCATTCCACCACCATGTTTCTTTGCCGACGTGATGGTATATCGATATAGTCCCCAGATGGGACTTTGCGAGTGTTATGCATTCCTCGTGCATGCTGTTCCACATTTCTTGCGGGCTAAGTGAGTCTGCGATACCGTTTATATTGTGAAGTACTTCTTTAGCCAGTGCGATAAATCTTGCGCTTCGTTCCTTCGATAGATTATACCACCGGATTTTTGGCTTTGTGAAAAATTCTGTAATGAGCAGACGGTGTTGGCTTACTAGCGATTCTCCAAGTATTGCTTTACAGTCCTTAACACGGTTTCTCATCGACATTTTGCAGAGGTGATAATCTATTTGCGTTTCGTGGCCTCCGCTGCTATAGGTGATAAGATGTCGTTCATGTTTAATAAACATTGTATTTAAGACGGTTAAGCCGTAAGCCCTACACGCTACAAGGATGTCTTCGCCAGCTGAATTTCTGGTTCCAAAGCCTTTACCGTCGTGGCAGTCCTCATAATCAACATTTGTTTCTCCGACGGGGCCATTTAGATCTCCGCCTACGAAGAGCAATTCATCGATAGGTATATTTCTAAGCAAATTACCGAACTCTGACCAAAATGTATCTTTTTCCGATTGGTCGCATCCATTTTGTGGAGCGTACGCGCTAACAATGTTCCACGTTTCATTGTGTATGACGAGTTTAACACTCATCAAGCGGTCGCTTATTTTCAAGATACCAACGATGTTGATTAGAAGATCCGCTGCAACAACGATTCCAACACCGTTTCGTCCATTGACCGTTCCATGGTAGAACATCTTAAATGCCTTAGGTTTTAAATTTAGAAAACGCGCTTTATTTCCTGTATTACACCACTTCGTTTCCGGTCACAGGTTCCAAGAAGGCTTAGTTCTACAAAGAAATCTATTCACTTCAAGGCATTGATTATTGTATTTGGAATATTTCCACAACTTTGTCCTAGAAATTAGCAGAGTTTTTCTACACATAGCTCTTGAACGATGCGGGTACACCTTTATTGGTATGTATATGAAGAAGCTGTTGTAAATATCTCTTGATATATCAGTCAAGTCTGAAGCCGACCTTAAGAAAAATTCTGTTTAAAACTGGCAAACGGGGTCTAGCTTCTTCATATTTAGATCGGCCTGAAGACATGGGTAAATGATAAAATTTGAAATTTACTTTGTTTCAAAATTCTGATTGAAACGTCTTTTTCCCTTGAAGACAGACAAAATATCCGTAGACTCATTTGTAATTTTAAGGCTCGTTACCTTAACCAAGCACTGTGATTACAATCGGTCTCGAGGATTGTCAAGGATTGTCTCCAATGCAAATACTTATTCTCAATGGAAAATTATTGAAAACGTTTTTCTTCTGCGCACAATATTCGTACAAGAAAGGTAAAAGAAAATATTAAAAAAAATAGAAAGTATCTACATGCTTGTATTTGTAGGAAAGAATTGTTTTTTTTTTCGTGAAAGCACATCGGATGTTGAGATTGCGGAAAAGGATACATCCGCATCGGTTGATGGCAGCAGGAGATGGATTATAATAAATTTCGTCCTCACTGTCATTCGTTATGATTTCAGTTAAAATTTTTTTTTGTCCATTCTTGTTCTTCTACTACTTTACCGTTGTTTTTTTTTTATTTTTATTTTTTTGGTCTTGCTGCTCTCCATGCTGTTTTATATTATATCTGTGGATTGTACACTGTGTAATGTTTCTTCCGCCGCCGCCGGATGCATTCGTCATCCTGTCTGTAGAATAAGAATGAAATAAAATAAAATGAAATGAGAAAAAAAAAATTGAATAAACCTTTCTCAGTAAGATGGCGAAAAATCAAGGGAAAATAATGTGGAGAAGAGGAATGAATGAAACGAATTTCTTCAAGGGTTAAATATGAAAAATTCAGATTTTTCTTTTTCACATTCAACTAGACAATAGGGGGGAAACAGCAGGGGAAACTATAATAGAAACTATAACAGAGGTTGCCATAGTTGATTTTAGTTGCAGGAAGAACTTACGGCTTGAGTTGCCGGAAGGTGAAAACTGTTGACAACGGAAATGGAACTTGTAGTTAAAATTAAAGAAATTTTAAAGCATTGCTATAGACGGATGCACTTTTCACTTAAGACTTGAATTTGAAATATTTTTCTACAACAACCTTATTTAACGGCTCACATCATAAAGGATGATTCTTTAGAGGTACTCTTTTCAAAAATAAAAAAGTAATCAACAAATTCAATTTAATCAATCTTTATGCTAATTCAAAGGAACCGCTTTTTTCAAATGTTTGTTTTGAAGATGTCTTCGAACACTACCAGTGGTGTTCGAACATTGACTAGAGTAGGGTTGATCTTCAATTTTTTAATCGTATCCAGCCTATTCATGTAGAACGGTAGCTCTTGAACCACATAAGACCAGAAATAGGCATCATGGCTAAACATTATGTTGGTAGAAAACAGTGGATCTTCTTGAGTGTTTTAAAGATCCCAAACACTGAAACGGAGACGATTCCGATGATTGGCCGGCTTCAGTTTTTGTACGAACTGAATTTTGTATGCTTTTAAACATTCTTACGAAGAATATGCTAAGTTGTTGCATACGACAAGTCAAGCTATTGAGAACGGAGCCAAATCGATTCATCATGCTCATCGCGCGTACACTATCCGCTACCGCCGCTTTATTTTCCTCGCTAAGTGATAGGTGTGATCTCTTTGGTCGCCTATTGTCCAGTAGTGAAAACTAAGTTCCAAACTTGTTATGGCAATGTTATATGCGTTCGGTGGGCTGATTATGTGGACTATGAGTTGCTCTGAGCCCAAGAAACATATTCCTAGTACGATCTTGATTTTAGTTAAACAACGAAATAATTTGTAGCTAAGACTTTTCATGATAAAATATTAAACAATCCTGAGTAAATGAATAATGTACCTCTAAATGAATTACCCTTCATCCATCTCGCTTACGAAACATAAGAATAATCTTTGCTTAAAGAGCCAGCTCAATTTTCGGCACTTAATGGGGATTTACACAAGTTGAAGTACATTTATTGACCCTATACCCTTGACCCTGTAGGTAAATGCAGCTCTTTATTCCATAAAGCCTTTTCATAGCATAAAGAAGCATTCGTTTTCAGGTTTCGCAAATATTCAGATCAATAACTACATCGGCCTGAAAACCGACAGTCACTTTTATTCCGTTGATCTTACCTATATACTGTGAGGGGAAATGAACATGGTTATCCTTGCCTTTTGCAAACTCTAGTCAATGCTTTCTCTTTAGAATAAAGAATGCATTCAGTGCCTTTAAGCAGAGAGGCTTCAATAATTATGCTGTTTACTTGGGCCACCTTAGATCTATAAGTCCTATAAGTTGGATTGGGCCAGCTGCACAACAATCAAGGTGGTGGTTCCTGGCAATTGCATGAGTAAATTCTAACTCATGCAAGCTAAAATGGCAGGAACAGACCACTTGGTGGACGAGCAATTACCTCTTGACTGCATTCGTGCAGATATTACTGCCATCAAGGTAGTACTATGGGATGGGCCGAAGATAAGGCGGATGAAAAACTTTGATATATACTAAGGTGACCGCTAAAGGTAAAGAAAGAGTGCTTATTCGGAACTATTGAGCTTCCGACATGTGAACAACCGTCTTATGAAGATCGGCATGAAGGTTAAATTCGCTAACATAAGTCTTAAATGCGCCCATGGCCCTGTGGAAAACAGAGGCATACTTCAGCAAAGAATGTTTGTACGAGTTCCTCGACAAGACATATGAAAAATGTAGACATTAAAATCATAAGTCATGCTTCCAGTATTCATCCGAATGTCCACTGCATCCAACATTAACTCTGGTAGACACTTTTTTCCAGCTAAAGTGCGAATACGAATATCCAAAAAGTCAGAGCAAAAAATAACCACTACGAGAAGGTATAGCGTAGCAATGGACCAGACACCTTACCAAACGCATATCCGAGATATCATTTAACAACCCACCATCAAGTATTGAAGGCCAGACGCAACGCTGCCAACATGGCATTACAGCCGCCGCAACTAGACCGGATGGTTTACTGGTCGAGGTAGGCAGCAAACACCAACTCATTTCTCAAATTTGAATAAATGAAATCTCAGTATAGTTGGCCGGGTAACAAAAATGAAGACCCCGCAACTGCGCTCACTATAGAGGCATAAATCTTGTTAAGATTGCATACAAGATCCATGGTGCCATACAGACCGTGTTCGACCTGATCTTCACACTTCAGCCGGTCTCCAGAATCCAAGTTCAAATTGATACCCACCATCTTTCTTCGATTTAAGCACAATTATGACACCATTTATAGAGACGAGCTGCCATCCCTACAAAGCTCGTCAGATTGTGCAGAATGACGATTGAAAATGCACGCTGACACTCAATATTGATTATCTCAGTCTTTGCTTAAGGCGCTAAACCATGGACTCTATCGAAAGCGGATGAAAAGATCCTCAATCATTTAAAGAGAAAAATATTCAGTCCCGTTTGCATCAATGGGCTTTGGATGAGAATCTTCAACTACTTAGTACACGAGCTATACAGCGACATCGACCTAGATAGAGAAATGCTCAACAGTCGTCGAATCTAGCCCGGAGTGACAGTAGAAGAAAACATCACTTTAGGAGGCAGACGCTTGTTAATTGAGACGCATTTTTACGCCAAACTATAGCACCACTTAAGAAGCAGAGGCTTACGCAACTGGATTTATTCTATAATAAGGCCAGAAATCGAAGATGCCTGCTAAATCTCCAGATTTAAGTACCATTTAGGCGAACATCTGGTACTAAAGCACATGGATATCCCACTCCATAAGAGAGTTGATTAGAGCCTGTAGTGTGGGCTAAATAACCCGCAGGCCCTTCCCTCCGTCAGATTTGAAAGACATACGAGTATTACGAAAGAATGCGTCAGAATTCATCTGCTGAAGAAATGATTACTAAGTTTTACTTTATAGCAAAGCAATTGTTAGTACCTGAACCCAACTTACTTCAGACCATATTCTCCGACTAGACTTAGCCTCTGTGATACACGAGTACCTTAAGTGCCTTCTAAAGAAAGAAGAACAAAGTTTGGCGGCTTATGATAGCTGCGAGTAGCATCTTCTTCACACAACTAGAGGACGTGCGTAACATTGCATCAAGGATGCATTTTCATCAGTAATTTAATTTGGTATGCCGCCAGTTTTGCGGAACTAATCCAACACCAGGGGCACAGCTAACCCACTGCTGCTCCAGTGAGAATTCGTCACAAAATATCCGCCGCCGTACCTACCCTGCTGGTGAATTTCAGTAACAGCGAGTGAACTAAATATAAGCTCTGCATGACAACATGTTGAAGCATGGATAAAGGGTGATGGTCCACAAGTTAGGGCTGTGCCTTCTTTGCTATGGTACGCGATATTACTCACGTCGCTGCTTCGATGTCTGTAGGACAAATTTGTCGAAAACAACGCTAATTTAACTCTCCATCTATCTACCCATTTGTCACCCGCATTTTTTGCTCAACCTGACCTCTTTGAAGCCTCGATGTTGCGCTGTCTTCATAAGGCATTAGGTGTTGTTCTTATACAAATCACCATTCAAAGCCTAGGTATCCGACTTATACCAAAAGTTCAGCTATGAAAATCATACCAGATAACACTGCATGCAGATAATTTTATGCTCATCCCTCTGCAGGAAATTCGATAGCCAATAATTGCTTTCGTCGGACTTGAGTACACTTGTGCCCAACAATACCAACGACTACCTAATTTTAGAAGGAAGCATCCTCGTACGAATATGTAGGTACCTTGTGTACCTATGTACCTTGATTACATAAACGAACCGAAAGGAAACAAAAGCGGAATTTAGCGCAACAACGGTGACAAGTACTTGAAATTGTGTTCTCACTCTTTTCAAAGCGTTTACAGTGCCACCCTTATTCGTACATTCTGACGACCGACCGTCGTACGGAAGAAAGGAGACGCACATTGAAAGAATCCTTGTTTTCGAGATATGTTGGAGCTTGAAGGCATGGAGAATACGAGTACCTTGCCTTACCGACAACAAAAGTTTGTCACATGGATTAGGAACCAAACGATCCCTAAAACGATTTGACTTAGCGCAGAAAGGTATTCAAGTGGTGTAGGCATACCCTTCTTACCTCGTACTTTATCCTCGTACTTGTATACAATACGTAAAAGGATTTCAACCGTACTCACATTCAATTGCTGAAGTGTTGCTTTTGTTGTTGCAAGTGACATGGTCCTTTGCAGACGAGTTGTTCCTTGGCTATACGAGTATTACCCTCGTAATAGGCAATGTTTTGCTTTTCGATTTTGTCTGCAATGTTGTCTGCCATTATTTGAGTTAAATTTCATTGGGCGGAGGCAGAGGTGGAGGTTTCAGGAATGTCGTCCTATTGGAAGGGATTTAAATGATTTTTCGCTTTTCAAAGCTAAAAGCTAAGGCACGTTATACCTTTATAGGTACATACATTACTTTGTACAGTAGATAGCCATGAATATCCAGGACTACTATTCCAGGAAAATGATAATCGAAAGCAACCAATTACCTGTACTCATTGGGGAGAGGGGGAACTTCTTTGTTTCATTTAAAGGAGATGTTGTCGGCAACATTTGTTCATTGGAAGTTTAGCGTGGGAGAAAATTCAATATCTTCAGTACCGACAGTGAACCGTTGGGCATCAGCAGATTCATTCAATTTTTGATAAATTTGTTAAGGTATTAGGGCCCAGCGCCGAAGATGTCCGACCTATTTAAAAATTGCATAAATAACATGTACATCGTATTCACAAGAATGCCAATCCGACTTTAGATTCCCTATAAATTCTAGAGGTCTTAAATGAAATTGCACCATCAACCTCTGTCAGTTTGAGCGTCTACCAAGGAACAGAACGGGCTTGGATATTTTAAACCTGAATCAGCTTAAAAGAAGAAGAATACGGGATACAAATAAATGACGAGAAAATGCCTCAGCTTCAGTCAAAGGTGAAAGAGCTTAGACCCATCCTTTCTCTGTAACGTTAGAAAAAATAAATAGTATAGAGTAATTTACATATAAATCCATTTTACAGAGCTTTCGGACAAAGAATTTGCCCATTGTACTCCTTGTTCATTTCAATGGAATCTTTTAGTTTTTCGAAGCAAGATGAGTAGCGCTTCAGTGATAAAGTGCTTACAGTGCCATCATCCACCGCGTCAACACCGAACGCAGCCTAATGCTGGCGTAAATCGGGCATTTACACAGGTAGTGCTTCACTGTGTTGTCATCACTTTTACATATAGCTTAGCAGGATAATCTATTTATTATGAGCGGCGTTGGTGAAAGTGGAGTGCCCTGTTATGATGCCAGAAAGCAGCCGTCAGTCTTTTCGACTGACGGACCTCTTAGAGACATCGCTGACAGACCTATAATGAGCCTTCCTTAGCAAGTGCATTGCTGACTTTATTACCCGTGACCGTATTCCGACTGTAAAACCAGAAAGCTAGCAGCGAATTTAGACTTCGGTATATGTTTGGTGAAGTCTTCTAGTTGGGAAGTCGAAAGAGGAGTCAGTGAAGTTTAGATGTAAATTCTCCACCCCCTTTACTGGTTCTTCGCAATAAAGTTCGTTGACATTCGCGATGACATTCCTTTACTGACTCTGATGAAGCTCGAAATTATTCCTGGAATAGGCAAAGTTGATTTCGTATTTCTTTCGCAGCAAGAGCTCTAGTGTCAGATTGTTGGGTGCTGTAGAAATACGTGGGCGCTGAGAGGCATCAACCTGGAGACTAAACCAGTGTCTTGGAAAAGAAATGCTATGGGATAGGCCAGATGAAAAACTGCGCCATCTTCGACGGCGATTATTATCGACGGCAAAAGCAGCGCCTAGTAGCAATCCACATCAAAGCTAAATTTGCAAACATAAGGCTTATATGCGCGCACGTCTCCCAAAGGAGAACGATGACGACACCAATTATCACTTCTGCGTGCTCTTGAACAAGCGTCTACGAGCATTTCTGTAGAGATTTGGAAACAGCAGTTCTGTACTGTATAACGGCGGTAAGCGGACGAACCAAATACCGCTGCCAGGCAGAATGAACTATTCAACTTGAACGATATAGACCAACAATTTCGTCCACTCGAACTGAATGAAGTGAAGATAGCAATATCTGAGCTGAAGTCCAAAAAAGCTGCTACAGTGGACGGCCTGACCGCCGAGCTCTACAAAGCAGCATGTGATGACTTGGTAAGGAGCATACACCAACTCGTCTGTAAATTATGGTCGACGAAAGTTAGCCCGATGAATGGAAGCTCAGCATCGTCAAGAGAGTAGACCCTCTGAACTGCGTTGATCTTTAGTCTAGGAAAGTCCGCCTTCGACCAAATATTCACACTGCGGCAGATCGTGAAGAAAACCGACGAGCTTCAGATCGATACACACCACCTGTTCATAGATTTTATGACCTCGAATAACAGCATCTATAGCTACAAAGAGCAATGTCTGCTTTTGACATCCCTCCCAAACACGTCCGTCTGAGCAGGATGACGATGGAGAACGCTAGTTGCTTCATCAAGGTCGGTAAAGATCTCGCCGAGATATTTCATGTCAAAAAAGAAATTAGACAAAGTGATGAGCTGTCATGAGATTTTTTAACATCATTCTTGAAGGAATAGTACAAAACTCGCGTTTCAGCACAAAGGGATTGACATAATCAGAAGAAACAGCTTGATGCCAGTAGCACTTTTGCGAGTATCATGACGGGAGTGATGAAGTTGGGTTTAACGAATAGAATATCACCCTCGATGAATATAACATTCTCTACGTACGAGAAGGCTTTGCTTTGGTATCAATGCCGAGAACGCCACCAGGTCTGAAATCTAACGAAACATAACTCTTGTCAATCACTGCTTCCTTGGGCTAAGAAGGCAATTGAGTAGCAAAGCAATCTCTCTAACAAAGTAAGGTACCCTTTATAAGACCTTAATAGTCCCAGTTTGCTCTGCTCTATGCCGCAGAGGCATGGACATTTTCAAAATGTGAAGAGAGTGCTCTTGGTTGCTTTGGGAGAAAAATCTGGTGCGGTAAAATTTACCGGTCCAACACGAAATAGCCGACCCTTGTCCCAAATGTTGTTTTGTCTCCCCAAATGGGTAGTCTCCAGCCTTAAGTAGAGTTAAGGTATCCGCTCCATCCCTCCAGCTCCCAACCGTTTCACCATTTGACCCGGTTCCCATTACGTCCGTTGTCTCTTTGGAGAAGCACATTAGTGGGAAGAATTGGTGGGTTCTTGAACTCTGTCTTTCTTCTCTGAGGGGACAACTAATAAGTCGGCAAAAAGGCAGAGACAGTAGTCTGGAAAACAGGGGACACAGGGGAAAACAAAACACGAGACGGAAACACTAAAAAAAGAAAACAACAACCAAAACACAATAAAAATACAAATTGTAAAACAATCAAAAAAAAAAGAAGAAATGTAAAGAATGGGACGCTATCTCATATTCCCTCTTTCCCTCCCCAAATCTGCACGGAAGTCCACCGGGTTTATTTATATAGTTAATACGGCAAAGAAATGATTCATTCTTCCTTCGTCACCTACTCGTATAGCAGCGTGATGTCAGTGGCGCTTTCGCGAGTATTGAGATGGAAGCGGCGAAAATGGGTTAAGCGGTCAATGAAGGCAAGACCAAGTATATGCTGTCAAGCAAAAAGGACAACCAACACCGACGTCTCGGACAGAACGTCACCCTCGACAGATATAACTTTGAGGTAGTTAAGGACTTTGTCTACCTAGACTCCGCTATAAATACAGACAACGACACCAGCGCTGAGATCAAGCGAAGAATAAATCTTGCCAACCGCTGTTTCTTTGGGTTAAGAAGGCAATAGAGTAGCAAAGCCCTCTCTCGGACAACAAAAGTCACCCTTTATAAGACTTTAATAATCCCGGTCCTGCTCTATGGCGCAGAGGCATGGACATTATCAAAAATGGATGAGGGTGTTCTTGGTTGCTTCGAGAGAAAAATTCTTCGGGCGATCTTCGGTCCCGTCTGCATTGACGGTGAGTGGAGGAGGAGATACAACGACGAACTGTATGGACTGTACAGCGACATGGACCTAGCCAGAAGAGTGAAGATCCAAATACTGAGATGGCTGGGTCATGTAGAGTGCATGGACACCAATGCTCCGGTCCGAAAAGTCTTCGAATCCGCCCCCGAGGGACAGCGCAGTAGAGGAAGGCCAAGAAAGTTCACTCATTTCAAAAGAAATTCCCAGAACTCGGAAATTTCCCCGAGGGTCGGGATAGTGAAAGTGGCATACTTGGGGGTATGGAAGAGCGGTCTAGCGGAGCTCCAAGACATGGTTACACGCTTCAGCTAAGTAGCGGAGCGGTGTACATATACGCCAATCATTGGGCCCGCTAGAACCGATTGGATGAGATGGATGAATGTGTGTGTGAATGGTCAATGGTCTGAGTGAACATATGTGAAATCAGGGCGACCACTTCTTGGTTGACCGTAGAGCCCGAAAGAGGTTTTTTTTAAAAGTCAGAGAGAAAAAAAAAAACTAATAGAAAATTGTATAGTGGAAAAAAAAGGAACAAACAGCGTGTCAAAAAAAAAGAAAGGTTATAGGAAAATTCTATAGAGGCCCAAGGAAGGGAAAACCGGACAGGACGGGAAAGCGAAAAAAAAGGAATAACCTGGACTAGGAAGGAAGACGGAGAGTAGCAACAAAAAAAAAAATAAGTACCTTTTTCTGATTTGTTGAGTGAAATCCCGGTAGGCATTTGTCGGCGTTAAACAAAAAAAAAAAACACAAACTCCCCCAAACCGAAAAAGAAAAACGGGACCCGCGACCCGCTGAACATACAACTTTTCGACCGTTCGGGAAGCCGGAAGATAGTAGCCCAGACTTAAGCGGTTTTGTCCGGTAGTGTAACTACTGTTAATTTCCCTCCAACTTCGCATACCGTACACCCTAGCGTTAGATCTGAGCAATAAATAGATTTTCAGTTTATAACGTAACTTCTAGCCTTTTGTTTAACGTTCTGGTGAACCGTTTCCTTTTCAGTCTCCTGCCAAGGTTTCGCAATTCCTTTAAAAAAAATTGCGTGACACCTATGTTTGGTACTTCCTTATATTATATTATATTTTTTTAACCATAAACCCACCCCTAGCTGAGCAGCCGAAAGTGGCAGCACTTAACCTGCTGCCTGTTGAAAATTTCACCTTTGGTTTCCTTTGTTGGCGTTGCGACCCGCCATTACTTATATAACCACCACCCGTGTGGTTCGCGATCGTTTTTTTTCTGTTTTTTTTTTTTTTTAGTTTTTCTTCCTGCCGGCAGATCGGCTACCAATTATTAGATTTTAGAGTTGTTTTATTCGGGATAGAAAATAACGAATTTTGCAACAAATCTTTCGGGTGATTTTCGGTCCCGACTGTACAGCCAGATCGACTTAGCTTGAAGACGCAACGACTGTGATGACTGGGTCATGTGAAAATAATGGACTCGAAATAAGTAAGTAAGGGCCAAAACTCGAACGCCTGTTAAAAAGCAACGATTCTGCCTCTGAAGAAGTTGACCCGAACATCGCGGTCAGTAAAATTGGAGCCACCTCTCTGCTACTAGGAAAAGCCCATATTTTTCGAAGATCGCTTTGGCTTACGATGTCGCCATCTATCAGAGAGAAACTTTATATTTGGTGATTCAAATTAAGTGATACCAAAACCAAGTCGGAGTCACTGTCTCTCAGTTTGTCTGAGAGAAAGATACCCACTTATTCTCCTGGAGCCAGCGAGAAAATAAGAGCATTCTCATTAATTCCCACAAACAGGGTACTTATGGCAGAAATCATTTTCCGGTTTTTTTATTGAATGGTGCGAAGATCAAACATGGGACATCTTACGAAGAACTGACTCAACTTAACCACGATCCTATGCCCATATCAGTTAAAAGATACACATGAAGTGAATAACCATCAGTTAAGTCAGAAACAATAGTAATTTCTCCTACAAAAGTCGCTTAGCACTTTGATGTCTCTCAACTTGTACGATATATAAATACAATTAAGGCAAACTAAACTCCTATTCCATAAAATGACAAGATGCCCCCTGCCAACATTTTTTTCTGAAAAAAAAAACTCCATCTTTACAAATGCAAATGGGAAACGAAAGAAAAAGAGGACTTTCGGAGAATTAAATTTACCACGTGGTTTGGCAACTTGCACCAATAATCCAGACCATAGTTGGAAATAGTTTTCTCTCAAAACTCCAAACCATCATGAGGTTGGCACATCCATTAGAGTCGAATGGAAGGAAAAAAGGAACCAATCCAGAGACTATCTATTCGTATAGTGCCAACTCTCACTTTGAAGAAGAGTTTTAGAGGAATAGAAAAACTTGCTACAGCTTTTCCATTTTATGTGAAAGAACAACTTTTTAATTTAATTACGTTACTTTGGCAATTGACATGAATTCATGAAAACTTCCCTCCACCGTTCCAATCGAGTCATCGTATCGTTTGCTAGAAATTTATACTGAACTTTGCGCTCAAATTTCATATGTTCCCATACTAACCCATGTATAAGTATCTATAGATCCTAACTAAAGCTTGTCAATGATTCTATGATGTATGGATAGTCCTTGATGTTGTATTATTTGAACTGAGCATAGATACATATTCCTAGCTGACTTTCACACTTTAAGAGCTCATCTTCCAGAGTAACAACATCTCACCTTACCCAGATGATCATCGGGTATAACAATCCCACGCGCTCCTGAGAATTTCGTCAACATAACCTATTTAGAACTGGTCGCCCTGTGGGAGCTTTGAGATGGCACCCCACTTTATGCACAAATGCTCTTGTACGAGTACTAGGACTTTGACTAGCACTTGGGATGTTAAACTAAATGGATGGGGTATACGTATGGTATACTCCTATTGGTTCTGGTAACAACCTGATTCTAATATGAATTGGGATTTTGTTGCAGAAGCTACAAGTAACAAGCATACATGGTTGAACGCTTAATTTTTCAGCTCTACATAGTTTGTCCGGTATTCTGTGAATTTCGCACCAGTTTCTGGCTTGTGTTGTTCTCCTTTGTGGTGTTCTGCCAGAGCTTAAGCTAGTGGGGTGCATAGCACCAACACACATTGGTTAGCTTCCGGCAACGTCATATCTTTCTCGACGACGACGATGACGTTGGCTATGCAGTACCCTGCGCTTTAGCCATACGTTCACTTGAAATGCAAATGCAATCTTTGGCTTTAGTTTCGTTTCACATATTTTCAGTGACATGGAGGGCTGGTGAGCGGAGCACCAGAATTGCATGTCGTCGTACGATACTACTAGAGCAGAACAAAGTATCAGGTGCAATCCTAACTCCATTCGCCATCTCTATACGAGTAAAAAAGTCAATGCAAAGTGTGGGTAGCTTCGACGACCATACAACCACTGAAATCTTCATACCCCGTGCCCCTTTTCGTTTCATTTTTGAACTTTGGTCTTTCGGATGAGACCTTGTATTAGGATGCCATATCGTGTGTTTTAACTTTTAATGTTTCCAGGTCAATGGGTTTTTTAAAGTCTCATGTTGTATCTCTTAGTCTGAACTTGTGCCACGAACTTGTACGGATACAAGGTGGATCCTTGTACCTTTGTTCAACAACCATGTGCACATGTATTTTGTTGAAATTTTATTTAACTCTTATATGTTACTTGGGAAGAGAACACAGAGTTTCAGATACTTGAGGGTATGAAAATGCATGTATCCAATGCTTAGAAATGGATGATTAATAATTTAAATTGAGAATTGTTGTAGGGACTTGGATGGGATGTAAGTTTCTAGCTGATCAGATGCATATTTGAATGAATGGATGGGAAAGTTTTCCTTCCAAAGATTGTGCAAATGGAAAGTTATTTAAATATTTTAGGAAATTCATTTTTCTTACAAGAACTTGGAAAATGGGAATAAAGTGAAACTTGGTAAAGTCAAATCATATTTGGAATGAAGAACATGCATCATATAGGTATGTGCTCGTAAAAGCGAAAGATAAAGTTTTATTTTTCCAAATTTGGAGTCACAACAAGTGCACATGTAGAAAAGGGGCTTAATATTTTGCAGAGCAAACCGGAGAGATCTCTCAATTAAGTTTAGTTCGTTTGCATCACACGATGAAGCCAGAATTTTATAAGAAATGCTCTAAGATACGAAAATCTGAGACTGTTCGCCTAAGTGATGTAGGAAAATAAATGAAAGAGTCAAGCAAAAGCAACTTTAAAACTCTTGAAGACTGGTAGGCTACTAAATTGACGACCAATTGATACAACCGTGGAACTTCTTACTGAGAAGGAGGTATGTTGTGTTGACCTCGAGTAGGGAAGTTGATGAAGTTATCTCACTCAACCCAGTCTTACTTACTTACTTACTTTAGGTGGCGGTACAGTCCGGGGTGGACCTGGGCCTCAGTCAACAAGTTTATCCAGCCAGCTCGATCTCTGGCTAGCTGCCTCCAGTTTCCCACGCTAAGTTGGCTGAGGTCCTCTTCCACTTGCATGCGCCACCTGAGTCTTGCCCTTCCTCTACTGCGCTGTCCCTCGGGGGCGGATTCGAAGACTTTTCGGACTGAAGCATTTGTGTCCATGCGCTCTACATGACCCAGTCATCTCAGTCTTTGGATCTCCACTCTTCTGGCTAGGTCCATGTCGCTGTACAGTCCGTACAGTTCGCCGTTGTATCTCCTCCTCCACTCACCGTCAATGCAGACGGGACCGAAGATCGCAAGAAGAATTTTTCTCTCGAAGCAACCTAGAACACCCTCATCCATTTTTGATAATGTCCATGCCTCTGCGCCATAGAGCAGGACCGGGATTATTAAAGTCTTGTAAAGGGTGACTTTTGTTGTCCGAGAGAGGGCTTTGCTACCCAATTGCGTTCCTAACCCAAAGAAACAGCGGTTGGCAAGAGTTATTCCTCGCTTGATCTCAGCGCTGGTGTCATTGTCTGTATTTATAGCAGAGCCTAGGTAGACAAAGTCCTTAACTACCTCAAAGTTATATCTGTCGAGGGTGACGTTCTGCCCGAGACGTCGGTTTTGGTTGTCCTTTTTGCTTGACAGCATATACTTGGTATTGCCCTCGTTGACCGCTAAACCCATTTTCGCCGCTTCCATCTCAATACTCGCGAAAGCGCCACTGACATCACGCCGCTTACTCCCGATTATGTCAATATCGTCGGCGTATGCGAGTAGTTGGACGGACTTTTGAAAGATAGTGCCTCTGGTGTTTGCTCGTGAGTTTTGAACTATTCTTTCAAGTACGATGTTGAAAAAATCGCATGACAGCGCATCGCCTTCTCTAAATCCTTTCCGGACATCAAAGGTCTCTGTGAGATCTTTACTGACCTTGATGGAGCAGCGTGTATTCTCCATCATCATCCATCTGCACAGACGGACGAGTTTGGCAGGGATGCCAAAACTAGACCTTGCTCTGTATAGCTCGTCTCTATAAATGCTGGCATACGCGGCCTTAAAATCGATGAATAGGTGGTATATATCGATCTGAAGCTCATGGGTCTTCTCCAAGATCTGCCGTAGTGTGAATATCTGGTCGATGGTGGACTTTCCTGGCCTGAAGCCACACTGATATGGACCTATCTGTTTGTTGACGAACGGCTTCAGGCGTTCACACAATACGGCGGATAAGATCTTATATGCGATGTTAAGGTGACTGATGCCTCTGTAGTTGGCACAGTTCAGAGGGTCTCCTTTCTTGAGAATTGGACAAACAATGCTGAGGTTCCATTCATCGGGCATACTTTCGTCCGACCATATTTTACAGATGAGTTGGTGTATGCTCCTTACCAAGTCATCCGCTCCAGCAGCTTTGTTGGACTTAAGCTTCGATATGGCTATCTTCACTTCATCCAGGTCGGGTGGACGGAATTGTTGGTCATCATCGTCCAGGTTGAAAGGTTGATTCTGCCTGAAAGCGGTATTTGGTCCGTCATCGCCGTTATACAGTCTGCAGAAATGATCTTTCCAAATCCTCAGCATCGACTGCGATTCTACTACGATGTTCCCTTGTTCATCTCTACAGGCTTCGGTTCGGGGTTTGTTTCCGTGGCATGTTATTTTTACCTTTTGGTAAGACTTCCGAACCTCATTCCTGGAGAAGCATCTCTCAATTTCCTCAATCGCGCGCTTCTCATGCTCTTTCTTCTTCCTCCGGAGAAGCCGGTGCTCGTCTCTCCTCTTCCGCTCATAGAGCTCATGAGCAGCTCTGGTCTTTCTATGCAGCGCCGCGTTATACGCATCTTGCTTAGCTGCATGTGCTTACCGGCGTTCATCATCGAACCAGGGGTTTCGTTGTGGTGGACGAGTGAAACCCAGCACATCAGAAGCGGCATCTCTGATGGCGTTTTGGCAGTGTTTCCAATGGTCTTCGATGCTTGATGCTGGCGGCAAAATGGAGCATTGCCAGTAAAATTTGAAAGCGATTTCGCGGCATAATAGATCGCTGTATATTCATTTTATATATGCCATGGGTTGATCAATATTGTGTAAGATTGCCAAGTCTTACAAGACCCATCCACAACATTAACCCTAAGAATTTTCTTACTTCATAGGCATATGTTTTCGTCTACTTATTTATTCTTGCATTTTTCTGTCTGGTTGTCTTAGCTAGAACTGTTTGCTCTCCAAATCTATTTGTTTCTGTGACAATGTGTTGTATTACCTCATCGTCTATCAGCTGGTAAAATACTTCCAAAGGGCTTAATCTTGTTGGAAGCGTTAGTTGCAAGCTAAATTTGCCGGTAAATGGAAAAGCTTTGTGTCGTCCGACATAATCAGTCCACTGTCCTTCTTCAATATTCTCAATGTTTTCGTCATTATCGTCTTGTAGAAGGTCGTTTAGATCTTCGTTATCTTCTTCAACTTGTTGGTTATTGAGTACATCGATTATATTCTCTACCTTTGTCCAATCATCTTCTTCGTCATATGATGAATCTTCTCGAAACCATACGGGATCGTCAAAGGAATCATCTGAGTCGAAATCGTGCTCGCTTTCTGTGTCCACTACAATATTCTCTACTTCCTCAAGTGTTGCTTCGTTTTGCTAATTTTTCGTTTTTTTCGTTTTGTTAATTTTGAATGCCATGGCCCTACAGTGGCATGTAGCTGTCATACTCATATGAATGACGTAGCCTCCTCGGAAACATATGTGTCATTCATATTTGAATGACGTGGCATGCAATGTGTTAAAGAGCCTGCCTCAGACTAAATAAAGCTTATGAAGAATTAAAGGAACCAAGATATTGAAACCTGGTAGAAGTATCTATGTGAAGAGTATACATCAACTTAAGTTCAGTCTAGTCTTAGAGTGTATGCAAGGTGCATAGAATGCCCGAATTCGTTGTCCAATCTACACAACAGGAGAACCACTCAACTGCGCCAACTACAGAGGTATAAGTCACTTACTTCAACATTGCCTACAAAATTTCATGTGAAAGTCTGAATCCCATTGTCCACAATGGTCCACCATGATTGGCTCTATCTGTATGGTTTGAGACTAAAAAAACTCCAGTTTGGACCACATTTTTCCACTCTGGTAAATCCTGGATAAAACCAAACAAGTTCCAAGCTGATACACACTATCCAGGGGCTACTCCGATGATTTCTGAGACTAAGTCAGGGTATTGGAAAAGAGATGGTGGCGTAAGAGCTCTCATGGACCAACGGTAGCACTCACATCCCAGAATGGGTCACTGACTTTTGGTCTAACTGACCCCTCGTCCTAGAGGTATCAAAAATGGAACTGACCCTCCAAGTTGGTGGTTGTGCTACTAGAATACCTGCACGGCCATGCAAAACTTGTGAAGCAACAACAAGCGTCGGATACGGACGGATCTACTGTTGACAGCCCATTCAAACGATTTAAGGACAACGAAATTCGAATGTGGAATGTTAGATCCCTTAACAGGCCACATGCAGCCGAACAACTAGCGGAGGCTATAGACAAAAAGAGGATGAAAGGCTGCGATATCAACTACGGAGATTGTCATCGACGACAGAAGCAGCGCCTATTTGGATGCGAATTTGTTTTTGAAGGCAGACTTGGGCAAGAACTCTTGAGTTTCCGGCTTAATTTGCCAATATTAGCCTGATATGCCCCCACAGAGGAGAAAGATGACGACACCAAATATGCCTCCTATGAGCTCTTGAACAAGACCTACGAGAAATGCCCTAGCTTTGACATTAAAATTGAAAAGAGGGTGGTGGCGATGGCGCGATGGTAAGCTCAGTGGACTATTACGCAGATTTTTCAAATCGCCATCACCCCTTCGGCGGGCAATGGCAAACTCCCGAAAGTAAAATTGCCTATGAAAAAGCTTCTAAGGAGTGCCGTTCGGACTCGGCGATATTCGGTAATAAACCGTAGGCCCCGCTCAGATGTCACAAAAATGACAACATGAGCAACACAAATGAGTATCAAGAAGCCAGGCCATGGCCCATACCGGCCTGCCAGCGCCACATGGTTTTTTTTTTGTTTTATTTTTTTTTAGGAAGAAGGCGCGACACCACCTCCGATAACAGATTCAGACTAATCGCATTGCGGCGGGGAGAAACATTGTCGTAGCTATGTCGCGGTTCCCCCATCTCGATATTCACAAGGAGACTTGGAGAATTCCTGATCAATCAACCGTCAACCAGACTGACCACATTGCAATCAACGCAAGACACTCCTCCAATTCTGAGGAGTCAACATCTTCAAAGCCTCCAAAGGTATGACTGCGAATATCACGCACACCACAAAGCCAAGCTAATGCTGTGAGGAATCTCGACATCAGGCTACAATCGCAAGGGATCACCAAATCCTTTTCCGATCAAGTCTTCCTTAATCTCTGCCGTCTGTATCAAACACCGAATACTAGAGGTGACCCTGCCAAAAGTCAAATGATGCCGTTTCTGTTGTGCTGGGTTTCAATTGACCACCACAACGACACTTTTGGTTCTCAGACGAATTCCGGTAACCACATGCAGCAAGCAAGATGCATTTACAATAGATCGGGGATGCATAGAAGAACTACAGCTATTGATGAGCAGAAGAGGAGAGACGAACAACAGCTTTTCAGATGGAAAAAGTAGGAGGATGAGAAGCATGCATTCGAGGAAGAAGCATGAGAAATGCAACTTCAGGAATGAGATCCGGAACCATGCCATGGATAAAAACCCGAACGATGGCTTGTAGAGACGGACAAGGGAGCATCATAATAGTGACGCAGTCAATGCTGAGGATTTGGAAGGAGCATGGTATATATTTCAAATGTCTGTCCAATTTCGGGTATCGTGATTTTTTCCTAAACCTAACAACTTGCTCATGAAGTGCTCTGCCTAGTCATTACAACCGTCAAACATTCAAAACCAACGTACGTCGGTACCAACTGGCATTTTAATGTACAACTTTTTTGATGTCTTCCATTGCATCTTCATCTAAATCATCGTTTATAATTTCATTACCGGAAAATGTGCTATCTGCTACCCCGTATTTTGGTTAAGATCCTATAGGGTCCTCAAAAATGTACGACTACATAAACCTTAAGCTCGACCGTGACCCTGTTCAAAACAAACTTCAGCTCTGATCCAATTGCACGGAACGACACCGCCTGTAAGTTAACTTGATGTAAATAGTTGGGTCTGTTAAATTAAAATCATTTCCGGAGTCTATGAGAGCCTTCAGTTTCGTGCCAATTTTGAAGATTTTGTTGCTTTCTGATGTCAATGCCGCACAACTTTCTTTGTTGTGACTTCAATCATGCGAGAAGGGAGACAGAGTGTCATAAGTGCACGGAAGTTTTTTTTAAATTTAATAATGAAGACATTTCTTCAAGCTTTATTGCAATCGTTATTCTTTCTCGGTATTTCGTTCGAAACATTGACGTCACTGTAGCAATATGCACGGTTTAATCTTTATTTTCATAAATTATCTTGCAGAACCTTGCCACCCAAAAAAATAAAAAATAAATAAAAGGAAGGCAGAACACAAAGGAAAACGAAACACCATATTCCATAGATTTAAATGAAAGACTCCCATAAAGAACCACCACGACTAAGACTACTACGGTTTAGTTCTTACCACTCCGATCTCATTGCATTTAATGTCCTTCTTCCTAGTCGGGTACTTCTTAGATTCCGAATACCACCCGTTCTAGGTGAGAAAAGAAAAACATTGCGCTCGTAAATTTGCAAGTAGAACACCCATAACCTAAATGAACAAGAAATGCCTCAGCACACGGAACAGAAAGAGTAGAAAAAGAAATATCCATGTCGCTGCCACAAAAGACATTGTGAGTAATCTCATTGGTCTCAGGTTGTTGCTTTTAGAATAATTAAAAATTCAAGATGGATGCTGAAATTGTATGCCCTTAAGAATTGCGCTGGTTCCGGCAGAAGGGGCCATGCCAGAGCTAGAGGGATGGAAATTTTTAATAGAAAATGAGAAAAAGACAACACCAGTCGACAACAGTCAGCATTGCAACCAACCACCAAATCATCAACCCTAAGCTTTCAATCCATTCATACCCTTAGCTTCATGTTGAAGAAGTGTGTTAGAGGTGGAGAGAGCGGTTTGTGCTAAAACTATTTTGTAATTACGTGGGAGAGATAACGGTTGAATGCTTGATTGAAGTGAAGAGCTTCGGAAAAAATTATCTCCTCCCGCCAAAGGGCTGTGTATAAGTTTGTACAATATAATGCGAGTACCTCTTGTTGGTGATTCAATCTTTTTTCCATTTTCCGTATCTTTTTTCAACTTTTTTCAAGGCGAGCTAAATAGAATCAGAAACGGACTCAAGATGTTGATAAACTTTGTTAAAAGAGTAAAAACCAGAATCAAAGAACAATAAAGAACAGAAATGTGAATGCTGCAGCAGTTGTTGCTGCAAATATTTGAAAGTAATCGCTGGAAGGCAGTCGTATTTGTATCCTTAACTCAAATGAAATGCGGATTTGTCGTAGCGGAAGTCACTAGCAGTCAATTTATGGATCAACAAATTTGAGGAAACGTCTTCCTAATTGTAATGCAATAACCCTTCATCGACGTTATATCCACGTATTTCTGTCTAAGTCATCATAGTATTGACACAACAAATCTTGCGCGCGTTCAACGCATTTTGCGGAGGTACCCTAAAGAAGTTTTTACACAGCGCCAGCCATGAAAAGTTAGAAGTGAGGTACCGCTGTACATTGGTTTTGAATGTGTGAAGGTTGTAATGACTAGAAAAGAGGGAACTCAGCAGGACATTCCACAAGCGAGTTTTATGGCTTACGAAGAACCACGATATTTCAAAGTACTTCCGAAAGTGGGCTTGAGGGTGCACTCAAGAGCATTCATAGCGAGACTGGTTTTTTTTTATAACAGTATAAATGGCGGACCGGAAGAATTTTCAAATCCCTGAACAATGGAAAACTAGCATGTAAACGGGGTTTTCGGCAAATTTTCTTCAAAATGTGTTTTTGAAATAGCAAGAGTGGCTGAATTTTATTGAAGTAAGCCCCTCCCAAGCAGGTTATCCCATATTGAAATCGTGAATGAAAGATTCCATAAAAAATTTTTATCAACAATTGGATCGAGCAAACCTTACGTAGAAAATAGAAGTTTCTGAGAGTTCCATGAAAATAGTTTCTCAAATTTTCTATGTGGTTTTTAAAAGTCATCTTTGAGTCAATGAGAAGCCCCAAATATTTGAATTCATTAACAGTCTCAATTTGGAAACAATTATCACTGCAGCTTTCACAACTATAAAAAGTGCAAGGTGACAAACTTTTATAGCAAGTGCAGTGTGCAAGGGTAAATCTAGGGCAGTCACTTGCATGAAAGAAGATCTCGGTATCAAAACTGTCTTGCGCTACCAAATTGAAAAAGATTATTTTGGTTTTTGAGCTTATGACCAATTTATGTTCCGCAAACCATATTCTAAGCAGATGAAGATCCCAATTAATATCTGACTGAACCATGCGCAAAACCTATATCATCCGCATATGCTGACAGTAATCCTTTAAAGGGCAGTCTGAATAAGGAATTGATGTAAATCTAGAAGAGTATTGGTCCCAGAACAGAGCCCTGAGGCACTCCTAGATGAATGAATTTAATTTCGCTTCTGGTATCATCAATTTTCACTTTTTGAGACCTATTATTCAAGTAAGATTTGAACCAAATAAAGCCTCGAAACCCAGCATTTTCAAATTTACTTAACAATATATCATGATTGACCATATCGAAGGCTTTGGTGATGTCAACAAACAAGCCAGCTGAATACTTCTTTTTATCCGGGTTGGCAAAAATTTGAGAGCAAAAATGTAAAAGAGCTTCTTCAGTAGATCTACCCTTCTGAAAATCAAATTGCACAGAACTGAAAAATTTAGTTTTATTTAAAAAGCTCAACACCCTCTTTTTCACAACTTTTTCGAATATCTTGCTTATTGAAGGCAAAAGTGATATAGGCCTATAATTACTCAGTTCATCCGCAGATTCTCTTTTAAAGAGAGGAAATATATCAACATCAGGAAATACTCCAGAAAAAATTCTGTGATTAAATACGAGGGCGGGTCAATAAGTCCGTGACTTTTGGATTAAAACACAGATTTTTTGATAAAAAAATAATTTTATTTTTCAACGTAGTCTCCCTTGAGCTCTATACACTTTGTCCAACGCTTCTCCAATTTTTTTATTCCTTCCAAAAAAAATGATTTGTCAAGGTCCTCAAAATAGGCCTTTGTTTGCGAGATGACTTCATCATTGGAGTCAAATCTTTTTCCACCAAGCCATTTCTTCAGGTTTGGGAACAAGAAGTAGTTGCTCGGAGCCAAATCTGGAGAATAGGGTGGATGAGGGAGCAATTCATAGCCCAATTCATGGATTTTTGCCATGGCAACTGCACATGCGTTTGTGGTCGACTGTGAGCAAACGCGGCACCCATCTTGCGGAAAGCTTTCTCATGCCCAAGTGATCATTCAAAATTGAAACCACTGAGCCATGCGAGATCCCTACGGCTTCCACAATCTCTCGCACTTTCAATCTTCGGTCGGCCAACACCATATCGTGCATTTTTTCGATTGTTTCGGGTGTAGAGACCTCAACTGGGCGTCCAGGACGTTCGGCATCTTCAGTGCTTGTACGGCCACAACGAAATTCAGTAAACCACTTTTTTACCATTGAAATCGATGGTGCAGAGTCCCCATAGTATTTATCAAGCTCAGCCTTGGTCTCGGTAATGGTTTTTTTTCGCAAGAAATAATGCTTAATAAGCACACGAAATTCACTTTTTTCCATTTCTCCTCAAATTAGTGAGTAGTCTGATAAAAATAGCTGTCAAACACAAACTAACTGACACAGCAAGTTTAAATTTTGACAGGAGTCAACTGACAGATGCCTGTTGACAGGAGCAGTGTTGCTGTTTCAGTAAAGAGGTCAGAAATTCAAAAAGTCACGGACTTATTGACCCGCCCTCGTATGTGCGCCAAAACATGAACTAAGAAACAGGCAATGTTTTTGAGTACATGATTCGTAATACCATCGTACCCAGAAGAACTTGTATTTTTCAACATACCAAAGGTTGTAAGCAGTTCTGATCCAGTTATTGGCTGGAATAAAAAACTATGACTCTGCAGAGGTTCACCAGGGTTACATGAAGGACTTAAAGTGGCACAGGTTGGATAAGTTCTACACGCTTGAATATTTTCAGATATCCTAGTAAAATACTTATTAAAAGAGTTAGCAATTCCAAGTTTGTCGGAAATTGAACAATCGTCAGTACGTAAACAAGTTGTTTTTTTTATGACCGTCGTTTTATTTAGGATGCTATTGACTAACGCCCATTCATCTCTTAGATTACCTTCTGCTGAATTGAATTTGTTATTATAGTAACTATCACGACACAAAGGAATTTCTCTTTTTAATTCTGAACACATCTTTTTATATTCTTGTTTTAAATAATGGTTGACTGGATCTCTTAAACATTTTATTCTTAGTTTGTTTTTTTTCTTGGAAGTATGTACATACGAGAGTGAACAGACGTGTTGATTTCTCGCTCCGATAATTTTCTCATTGTAACTATAGTTAAATCGTTAACAAACCCCTAAGTGCGCGAAGATATTAAGCTTGCTATTTCTGCTCGAATGAAACGTATTAAATTATCAAATAACAAGTGGCGCGAACACCAGTCTAAATTATAAACAAAAACTACATCTTGAATTCGTGCAACTATAGTGCGCTCTTCCGCTTTCCCCTCATTTCCAATTTTTTTCATCTCATTCGCGAGCATAATGGCGAAAACGCGCTGTCAAGTCAAAGAGTTGCAGTCAACACTAACTGCAAAATTCAACACCAAAATCTAAACAATGTTCAACACCAATATCATTGCCGTCTGCAGCTGCTAATGAAGAACCTATCCTCACCATGAAAGCCTCTCAAGTGCGTGTTCTCCCAAGTATGGAGCAGAGACTCTCCTTACTGACCGAGGAAATCGTAGATCGAATCTCTTTGGAAATGAAAAATCTACGAAGTGACGTCCTTCAGCGTATTGCCTTAATCGAAGAAAAGCTTGAAACGCACATTACTGCAACTGAAAAAACCCTGTGTGGCCTTCAAAAGCGAGTTGAGGAAATCGAAATGCACTTAGGTGATACACAATTTCTGTCAGGAGAAGTAGCTGCCTTGCAAAAGAGATGTGATGAGCACGAGCAAAGGGAAATAGCAGCTGATGCCATTCTGTTTGGGATCCCACAGCTAGCCGATGAAAATTTTAAATCTACCTTTAACCACTTTTGCTGTACCATCGATTGCATGCCACCCACGCTGAAATGTATTTTTCGATCTCGGCAGCGAAACAGAACGAATGACGATAATAACAATATACAGCATGATGTTCCGATCATCTTAAAATTCAACACTCCCCACGAGAGAAATGCCGTACTAAGATCAGTCACTCTCTTTTGCAAAAACATGAAGAGACAACTGTGCCTCGATGACGTTGGTATTGCCTCCACTAAAGAAAACAGTAACATCCACCTCCGCGGGAGCCTAACAACAAAGAATCGCTTCTTGTTACAAGAAGCATTGCGTTTAAAACGTAGAAAACAGCTGTTCTCTGTTTATACCCGCTATGGTTCCGTTTTTGTTAAAGAGAGTGCAGATGGAGCAAGCATACGTATTGAGAACGATGAAATTATTAACACTATTGCAGCGAGGAACCAGGAACGAGGAAAAGTAAATTATACAACTGACCCATGATGCGCGTATTATTATATTGTACTCTTATACTAAATTTATTATCTCTTTTACTTAAAAGTATATTGATTGAATCTTTTCTTTACCCATATTTTTGCTTGCTTATATGCTATAAGTTTAAATTCATTTATAATTGCTTTAAAATAGAGAAAATGTCAACGCATCCAGGTGAATTTTGTGTGCGTCCCTTCCTTGTTTTATCAGTAATAGTACTCCAATATGGTTGATGTAAATGCAGGGATTGTCGGTTCCATAGCTAGTGGTAGTAGTGGTGGAATTCTGCGCGCTTTAAAATATCTCATATAAATGCACAGAGCCTGTGTCCAAAACTTGATGAGTTTAGGGATGTCTTTGAGAAGTCGAATGTAGATGCAGTCTGTGTATCAGAAACTTGGTTTTCACCAGGGATAAAAGATAAAGTTTATTCACTTAACGGCTACAAACTCTTTCGTGGTGATAGACACAATCGTGTTGGTGGAGGGGCCGCACTTTACCTTAGATATGGTATTAGTTATGGGAGAAGGTATTATTCACCTGTTGGTTCTGCTATTGACTATGTGTTTGTAGAAATTATCGGTGGTGACAGTAGTCTGCTTTTGGGAGTAGTCTACAGACCCAACAACTATGTGGATTTATTACCATTGTATGCTTTACTCGAAGAAATGTCCATTTATGCGGCTAATATTATTATCTGTGGTGACCTTAATAGCAATCTCATCACTGACAGGCATTTATGCTAAAACATGATTTGCTATGATCTGCATCCTGTAAATAATATTGTCCCAACACATTTTACTGGAACTTCTAGTACCCTGCTGGATGTGGTATTTGTAAGTCACTCTGATAGTGTACTACTATACGACCAACTTTCTGCTTCAGCATTCTTTAAGCATGACCTATTATTTCTCACTTACGATTTTATTGTTGATACACGTCCGAATTCCTTTTACCATTTCAGAGATTTTAGAAGTGTTGATAGACTTTCTTTGGAGCAGCATATACAAAATATACCATGGGACTCTGTTTATCGCATGCCGTCACCAGATGACCAAGTTGAATTCCTGCATAACAATATAAATATTCTCTTTGATACTCATGTTCCATTAAAAACTAGGGTACCTGGAAGAAAGTCAACATTATGGTTCTCTCGGGAGATACGGGAACTCATCGTGCAGCGTGATCAGGCCTATTGTCGCTGGAAGAGTTATCGGGTTGAAGAACTCTACCAAGCCTATAAAACTTTGCGCAATAATGTCGTACGAGAGATTAGAGCTGTTAAGGTCTAGTTTTATGCCAACAGTTTCCAAACAAATGCGGGAAGTCGTGTATTGTGGAAAAACTTACGGGATTTGGGCATGGGAAAGCAAAATCCAGGTTTCTCTTGTAACATAGACGTTAACGATCTAAACCGCAAATTTTTATCGCATCCTCGGCCTGAACTTACGAGAGTAAATTATTCTTTCTATTGCGCTGCACCCTCAAGAGATACGGGTCTTGGTTTTGTAAATGTTGACAGTCGAGATGTTCTTGAAAGCTTTCTTTCTTTAAAATCTAATGCAGTGGGAATTGACGAAGTACATCCAGTGTTTATAAAAGCTATACTCCCATTGCTCATGCCATACATAACGCATACGATGAACACGATATTGACAACTGGTGGAAAATGGCAAAAATAATCCCAATCCCAAAAAACTCCATAGGTGATGAGCATAGACCTATTTCTATATTGCCATATCTCGCAAAAATCTGCGAACGTATAATACAAAAGCAACTGAGTGAACATTTAAGCCGTAACAACTTGTTGACTCCTGTCCAATCTAGTTTTCGTGTTAAACATAGCTGCACTACTGCTTTGCTTAAGGTCATAGATGACATAAGGTCAAATTTAGATGAAGGTCATATTACGTTCTTAGTCCTCTTAGATTTTTCGAAGGCTTTCGATACGGTCGTCCAAACAGTCCTGTGTCATAAACTACAACACTACTTTCACGTCTCACAGGTAGCAATAAGATTGATATCTTCCTACCTCTCCGGAAGATCACAGGCGGTGGCCGTTGATAATAATTTATCTGAATTTCTTCCCCTGAAGAGAGGTGTTCCTCAGGGGTCAATTCTGGGCCCTTTTCTGTTCATGCTGTATATCAATGAAATCTCTGGTGTCATTAAGCATTCGTCGATGCATATCTACGCTGATGACGTACAAGTTTATAAAAGTTGTGCCCTTGGCCTTATCGAAGACTGTGTCTGTAAAATAAATGAAGACCTCAAACTGATTTCAGATTGGTCAGTAACAAATGGTTTGACCCTGAATCCAGTTAAATGCAACTGATTTAACATATTTCCCACCCATTAAGGTAAATTTTTCCAGAACTCAAAAGACAGATTAGTTTTAAGTTTTTCAAAATCAATTTTTGCTATCGAGTTAAGGGAACTAGAGTCGTTTAAGTTGTTTTTCGTCATACTATCGACCAGCAGACCTGTCATCAAATGATCTGTAATCTCTAGATCAAAAACACACTTCTCACACGAAGTGCGATAAGAGGACGTAAAACGCCCATATATGTGATCTATACATTTTCCCGATGTAGGTCTGGTTACTTCATTTATAAACGTTACCAATCCATGAGAAGCTAACAAGTCCAAATATGAGAGTACTACTTCACTTTTCTCTAAGATATCAATATTGAAATCTCCTAAAATTATCAAATTTTTTAATCTCTCACGATCTAAATAGGATGAAAATTCTTCCACAAATACTGAAATATTGAACATATGAAGCCTATAGACACATAACATGACATAGACCTTACCTTCGATTTTAAAAGATAATTTTAAAACATCGGCACTCAGGAATAATCTGTTTTCACAAAACAGCCACTTCCTCTTCCCACACTGCTTTCAAGAACAATCGAGTTCAGCATATTCTTTTTGTTCGACTTTTCTCTCATTATACGTCGCTTCAGAGAGGGATTAGTAAAACTCAAACAGATGATCGATGAGTATGATTCGCTTAAAGAGCTGCTGCTGCTTTCGCATTTCTTCTCTGCACCTTTCGTGTGTAGCACTTATCAATTTCGTCATCAGGAACTTCCACAGTCAAAGCATTATGGAAAATTTGTTGAGCTATACTCTTCGCAGTCGTGTCATTGACATCGGAGACACCAGTTATTTCAATGCAGTTGTTTAGTTGGTGTTGTTGCTGCCAGTTAAGTTTATTTTCGAGCATTTCAACTTTGGACTTAAGTTCATCATTTTCTGCATTCAACTTGTTCAACGAAAGAAGAAACTGATTATTTATTTCTTCAAGGCTAGTGAGTTTTTGGTAGACCATTTGTAGCGTAAACTCTTCACTTTCCATTGGTGATCCATTTGATATCGGTTGTGAACTGAGGTTGCCCCTTTTATGTTGAAGTGCACTCTTTAAAGCTGAAGAGTTCTGCTTTGCTGATGTTCGCTTGTTGCTGCTGCTGGAGTCTTTTGATGGTTCAGGCATGTGTAGAGATTTGCGTCTAAGCACTGAACATTTGTCACACCGAAAAGACACACCGCTTGTTTTAAAATATTCGACATCTTGTTGCAAGATGCTTGCAATCACCACACGATATTTTCGATACGGAATTCCTAACGATTATCTCAACACAAACTTGGCAATTCATGATTGGAATTAGAAAAGGTTTCAATGAGATGTGCACCCCACGACACTCAATCACTCACGACGGAACAAGGTGAGACAGAAGATATTACGTAGGTGTCGAGGATGTCAATTAACTATCTAATATTGGCATCACCTATAATTTCTATAAAACGGTTTTGAATCCTATCTCGCAAGTGCAAGGGGTTTTTGGAGCACCTAAATAGTGTGTGTATTCAAATCAGGAATAGCACCCACGTTGTCTTTGAGAAAACATAAGGACCAGTTAAAATTCCTAAAGAAGATGTTAGACCCTCTCTGATTGCCAATCTCTTAGATTTTTTAAGAAATCGGACACAATAGTCCGATGAGCCTATAGGAGAGGGACATGACGGGGCACTTATTAGGCTGAATAAATTAGAACAAGTCTATGGTCCTGACGGTATGATTTTCAACGACTAGTATTCTCATGGGCTCAGTTACAATCGCTCAATTCAAGCCGAGTTCTCAAAACGACGTCGTTCCAGTGTTGTCTGTCGAGAATCTCGATGCCACCTAGATTTCAGTTTGAAAATACAGGAATACACTGCTTTCTACAGACAGTGCATCAAATTCCTTAAAGGTTGAATTGCTCTCCTTTTTGGAGCTTACGGAGAAGAAATATTTGCTTTGTCCTCTCTTAATCCACGAGTCCTTACAAAAAACAATCATCGACGATGATAAGTAAATTTGCGAATTAAAAACAGTGTAGACAAGGAGTGTAGGAGTTTGACGCTGGATGCAACTGGAAAGAGATTGTGCCAGCTGGAGAGGCTTGTTGGTTTGTACCCAAGTTCACCCCTTTCTGTTGGGCCACCAAGGTAATTAAGCAGCACTAAAATACCATAGTGGATTGCTAGCACTAAGTTTTAAAGAATATAAATCGCGCGACCACGTAAAATGGTACAGGTTGTGAAGCAATGAGCAAGATGTAGATTCATAAATCGACCAAACCAGGAAATATAACAAGGTCAACGACTTTCAATTATGCACTTAGAATTCGAGACCTTTACAGTCCACATGCAACCAAACAATAAGCTGAGGATCTAAGCCCCAAAAATAGAAGACTGTGCTAGAGCCTTAGCAACAAGCGCAGAAGACCAGTGCCAACATTATCAGCACGCCACTAGAGATGCGGAATCTTATGTTTAACATAGTAAAAACTCCGGCTTAATGGAAATAAAGGATATACAAGGCGCTACTGGAAGAAAAACGAGAACTGAAGAGCCAGTACGATTCTTAACTTCCTAAAAAAAACAAGAACAACAACCTCGCCCACGTGACTTCTTGTATGAAACTCACAAAGTGTGCAATATTGACAATGTAGAAGTCAACCAAATATAACAAAATATTTGTTGTCGACGAGAAAAGACACTTGAGGACAATAGCTGGGACGGCATACCACAAAGTGCTAAAAGACAATATCTACCTTCGGTCGGTTGAAAATTCAAACAACGACGGCACTCTAGACATCAACCATGCCTTCTGTGTCTTTTAGATAAAAATATTAAATTTACTGGAAAAGGGTGAAAAGTTCTCAGATTCGCAAGGAAAGATTTTTTTTTAAATTTCCGAACCAGTTTATACAAGGTGGCGCAAAATTAGTCATCCCATCGGAAGATGTTATAATTTTCGCAAATGGTGTCGTACGTCAATCATATTTGACATTTGTGAACTAGACAGCTGCAGTATACAAACAGCCAAGCAATATAGCATTTTACTCCTAAAGAGCGTGGAATAATTTGTGTCGATTTCTTTGACCAAAAATCGATCGGTGGTGTTAGCTCACCGAGAATATCGACGATATCCTAATCGTGTCGCGCCAACTAGGCAAACATTCTGGCGCTTAGCTACTCGACTCGAATAGTCTGGAAATACAGGACACATGAGGGGTCGTTCGGTATAATATCGCGGCTGTGGCTGCCGATGTCGAAACATCAACCAGACGCGGGCCACGCAATTGGGCATCACCAGACAGTGAATTTTAGTGAAAGACTTACACATGTTCCCGTACAAAGTACAAACAGTGCATCAGTTAATGCCTGCTGAACGTCAGTTGCGTGTGATTTACTGTCAAGCCAACTTCAATCTCAACAACGTAGAGGACGATTTTGTGTCGAAAATCATAATAAGCGACGAGGCGCATTTCCACTTAAGCGGTTAAGTCAATAAGCAAAGTCTTCATTTCTAGGGGCACTGAAAATCCGCGTGTGATGCACGCCATTATATCTACTCCAAGCCACGGAGTTCGTGGCTTTCACGCGGGAGGAGTGATTGGGCCGTATTTTTTTGAGGACGCCATCGGAAATACGGCCACTGTTACTGGCGAACTCTACAGGGCTATGATAAACATTTTCTTACTGCCGGAAGCGGATGTGCGGAAATTGGTAAACATATGGTTTCAGCAAGACGGTGCAACGAATAAACAACACGAGCCATTGTGAAGGAATGGATATTGTGGAGGAAGTGTTCCCGGTAGCGTAGTCTCCCGTTTTGGGGATTTGGCATGGGCAGCAAGATTGCCCGATTTAACCATCCCAGACTTCTTTCTTAGGGGCTACTTGAAGTCGCGGGTTTATGCCAACAAGCCTCAGACAATCGCAGCTCTTATTCGACAGGAATGCGAACAGTTATCACCGGAAATCTTGCGGAAAGTCATGGAAAACACGATAAAAGGGGCACAAGTATGTTTTAACACTGGCGGCAGCCACTTGGCGGATATCATCTTTTCCAGTTAACAGAAAAAATTGCCAAGGTCCAGATAACGATTTCCATCACTCAAAATCATTATCTTTTATTTACTAAAAATATAATTCCAAAACAAAATTGGATGATTTATTTTGCGCCACCTTGTATTGCAATTTATTCTTCCCTGAGCTCAACGCATTCTCCCATCTTTCTTCCAGCTAAGCTATCCCTTGGAAACAGATGAAAGTCCGATGGAGCCAAATCTAGCGAATACGGTAGGTGCTGGATGAGTTGGAACTTCAGCTGGTTGAATTTCCTTTGGACCAAAACCCACGTTTTTGTTCAGAATTGAGCACATGCGGCACCCATCTTGCGGAGAGCTTCATCATATCCAATTCATCATGCAAAATGTTGTGTATCCGTTCAGTTAAAATGCCTATGCCCTCAGCTATCTCCGACACTCTCAATCGGCGAACTTCCATTACTATATCCTGGAACTTAACGTTGATTTCAGTAACAACTGCCGTTTTCGGCCATCATGAACGGGGATCATCTTTAATACTAGTTCTGCCACGTTTGAATTCTGTAATCCATCTATCCTTCGATTTTCGATTTTCTCTATTTTATAAAGAACTCACCGAATAGGTCGACTTAAATTGACACCAATTCGACAGATCGCCACGAAAATTCGCGTGTGTGCTTACGACAGATGTGCCAACATAACTAATCGTCCTACCGAGAGGACTTTTCGCATTGTGCTGGATAAATTCGAGTCCACTGGTTCAGTAAACGATAAACCAACACCCGTACGTCGACGAAACGCAAGATCTGCGCCGATCACCGCAGTCCGTGAGTTCGCGTCGCTCATAAGAACTCGGCCTTTCGCAGAACACAACTTGGCGAATTTTGCGTCATAACTTGGGCCTGCACCCGTACAAAATTCAACTGACCCAGGAGCTGAAGGTAAACCACCATAGACAACGACGTGTGTTCGCTGAATGGGCTCTGGAGCAATTGGAAACTGATCCTAAATTTCATCGAAAAATCATCCTTGGCGATGAGGCCTATTTCTTCATGAATGGGTACATCAACAAATAAAATTGTCGAATTTGGGACGATACCAATCCAAATGAGATCCAAGAGCGTCCAATGTTTCCCAAAAAAGTAACTATTTGGTGTGGATTTTGGGCTGGCGGCGTCATCGATGCATATTTCTTTGAGAATGACGTTGGCTTGGCCATCACCGTCACCGGCGAGCTTTAAAGGTCGATGATTACCAACTTCTTTTGGTCTGAATTGGATGATATGGACACCAACGACATGTGGTTTCAACAGGACGGACACGGCTCACGCTACATTGGCAATTCTGCACGAGCGATTCGAGGGCATGGCCATGTAACGTGGAGGTGATATGAACTGGCCACTGAGATCGCCAGACTTTTTCTTGTGTGGCTTTCTGAAGCCACAAACCACAGCGGCCCTCAAAGGCCTGATTCAGCCTGATTTAGCCTGATTTATGCTCCAGAGTCTTGAACATTTCGGATGCGCTCTGGGTGAAGCTGCGTCAGACATTTAAACAATTTTATATTTCATACGTAATGGCATCGATAGGCCTTTCAAACGAATTTACAAATTTTGATGATATCTCAGACACATTTTGCTTTATTAAAATTTAAATAAAGGAAGCGCTTAATGGAAGACCCCTTAGAAGAAAATCTAACAGTCAGACTGAAGAGGATTTATCAGTTTAGGACATTTTAAGAGATTGGATACCACCATTTTGATTCAAAGTGTTTTCGGCACTATAAGCAACTTGTTGTTACAACCTGGAGCTATTACCTTAACACTGTATAGTAGCTCCATCTACACGGAGTAAGACCGAGTCGACACAAAACATTCACATTGAATGGAATGTTATAGAGTTCCCCACACGAAGTAAAACAAAAACCGAATAATGTGTTATATATAAAAGATCGTTGAATAAATAATCATCTGAGACTCCCTGAGGTCTGTCTCATAGAAAACAAATAAAACGAACACCTACACCCTCAAGCTGGCATAAACCTGTGCATACTCGTAGTTGTAACTACTCAATAAATCTCATGGAAAACCAACCTTAATCCCATTTCGAGCAATTTAAAGCACTTTCATCCCCATGCACTAGGAAAGCACTACTTGAAAGATAATTCCATTCTCGTTGTACCAAAAAGTGACTAGAACCGAAGTAAAACAATGCACCTTACTCGTACACTGTCATACTCATCCACCTCCACACGGAGCATCTAAACACACTTTTCTTACGCGTAATCTCTGAGAAGAAGCAGTCTGAAAGCATTTGAATACATTTACGGGGAATCAAGGAGGAACCAGGATTCCTTCCTTCTTAGTATTTGTGTGTGTACTGCTACTAATTTTCCATTCAGGGTGTACCAACTATTTTCTTGTTTTTTTGTTTTGTTGTTGTATCTGCTCCAGAACAGATGAATAAGTTTCGCAACGCAAACATTTCAACGCCACTTTAATCTGATTTCTTGAATAAGGTGTTCTGAGGGGTTGAGAACAGATGGGGGTGGCTGGTTAAGACTCGGCTTTTCGTTAGAGAGTTGTGTTATTTTAGTTACTCGTAGTTCGCTCTGTCAGACGTCGCGTCGTGTCTTAGTGTTGTGGCTTTAAATGTTATCAGCAGATTTATGGTGATGCTAATGCTTCCACGGATGCTAGCTTGTTGTGTGCATTAGTGGATATCATAATAGTCTAAGTGTTGGATAAACGTTGAACTTGGGCAAAACTGATAAATGCAAGAGTATTTCCAGTCGGATGAAAGTTTCGGGACTCAGAAGAAGAAGAATCATTTCAAGAGTCCATTGGTGCAAATTGATGCTATAACATGAATAAAATATTTAAACAATGAGATACATTTCTTTCGCTTATAAATATGTAAGGCTTTGTTTTATAAATTATGGTTAATAGAGCAGTTGTGAATTACAATTATTTACAAGAACTTAGGCTCAGTCTAATCTACGATTGGAATGAAAAATTCCTCAACTTATATCTGCAAAGGAGCGGAAGGACAAGGTGATGCCCTGGTGCCACACTCTCGTCTGAAATCATCTGTAACGAATTTGCACTATCTTGCGTGTAAATCTGGCGATGCGTCTTTATTGTCTGTGGTTCTGCCTATTTTTCCAATAGGCGATCCAGTATCTGCGGACTCCACATAATAGCCTTGCTATGCAGCTGTCACCATTGGGTGAATGTGGGTTTGTCATACGAAGTGAATGGAGACAAATGTCAAAGCTTTCAAAGAAACTTCTCAAACTCCATTGGATTCCGCTACTTACGTCGAAGAGCAGGTCATTGGCTTATACTGCGCGCAGAACGATCGGAACGAATCGGAAAACATCTTTATCAATACTAAGTGGCCTTCAAGTTTTTTTTATGTGTTTAAGGCTGATTTTGGCTGTTATTTTACCAATTTTATAGGGAGAGCACAGATGCCTCTGCAATCATTGATATTCTTCGAATGAAGAGTATTGATGCAGTTTTTGTCGATACATGGTACGCTGAGCTTGCTGCATCCGCGCCTCCCTTGCCCTAAGACTAGGAGCCTTTTTCAGCCTGGAGCTATGGCAGCCATTTGCTCAATATGATCCAGTCTTTATAGACGTTGCATTCTTAGATGTCTTACTAGACCGATGTTGCTAAACAGACTGAAAACTTCGTTATTGAATCTCCTTTTCCATTCCCTTCCATAAGGGCAATTGCTCTTCTGCCCAAAGATACAACGATAGACAAGAGAAATTCAATGTCGGATTTATGCTCTGATATCATTACTATTTGTAGTTATGGACCCATGTTAGACGAAGCCTAAAACTACCCTGAATCTTTAACTGGCAATTATGATATTTTGACCATGGCGACAGTGGGGTGACTTATATTTTTGGCGACAGCATATAATTTGTTGCATCTTTGCTCACCGAAGCTTTATTGACATCTGACCAATAATATCAATTTTCAATTCAATTCAATTCAATTCAATATTTATTCAGTTTTCATTTTCAACTTAAAATAAGAGCAATTACAATTTCTAAAGGAATAAATAATAGCTATCATTCTGTAACTGGGAAGTTAGTATTGAATGGTACATTTGTAAATTAAAATTTGCATTAATAGTATTGTAATAAACTGTAAACCGTTCTTATCCTTTTATTAACCCTTTCCTCGTTATACGTACTTATGCGTAACGAGTTTCCCATTTTTACTGCATCGCTGCTGCTCCGCTTATGGGGTTGGCTAATGTCGCAGACCGCAGAACGCGTCTATATACTGCTCGATCCTGGATCGCTTCAGGGGTTAGCCCCAGGCGTTGTTGCGCATTTGCCATCTGAGAAATCCAGGAATTCTTTTTCCGACCTCGTTTTCTTACAGTTGGAGTGACCGTAGTTGATAGTGCCTTTTTAACCGGATTTTCCGCAGATCTTCTTTGAACGTGGCAATACCAACTTATTCTATTCGCCTCAAGCTGTTCGGTTACCGAATTCTTTATATGTAGACTTCCTCTTATACGCGTAGATCTAATGCAATCGCGTTTAGTGACTCCACTAGACATCCTTAACATTTTCATTTCCGCTGCCGTCATTTTGTTTTTAAACGCTTCGTACATTGTCCAGCACTGTGAACCGTATATAAGAGCTGGTCTAACAACCGTGGTGTAGAGTTTCCCCTTTAATTTAAGTGGAAATTTTCGGTCGCAAAAGATTCCCGAATTTTCCCGCCATTTCATCCACCCCACACTCACTCTGTGGTTTACGTCGTCGTCACATTTCGCTTCCATGTTAACGATTGATCCTAAGTACTTAAAGATAGTGCTTTTCGGAAGAACTATTCCGTCTAACATTATATCCGGAACAGGTCGCAACGGATGCGCAAATGGGCACGTCAAATGCTCCGTCTTTGAACGACTTATTTTAAACCCGTTTCTCTCTATCGCATTTCTCCATGAATCTAAGGCGTTCTGTAAATCTTCGGCGTTATCGCTAAGTATAACTGCGTCGTCAGCGAAGAGAATTGGCGTTACATTTGCTTCGCGCATGCAGTCTTTTAAAAGATAGTCGAATACTACGTTAAAGAGGAAAGGGCTAAGTACGCTTCCTTGATGCACTCCGACATTAACTGGAAATTCTCTCGTTAGTCCGGCAGAGCTTTTAACCGCAGTTTTCACGATTCCGTACATGTCTTGTATTATTCTAACATATGTTTCCGGTACGTTTTGAGACCTCAGCGCGGCCCACTCGATCGAATGCTTTCTCGAGGTCGATAAATACCATGTGTAAATCCTTAGACGAATCTCGGTGCTTTTCCATTATTATTCGTAGGCTTTGGATAGCGTCCACCGTCGATCTTCCTTCAACAAATCCACACTGGCTATTATCGAGCTTTATTATTTGCCGAAGACGTTCGTTTTAGACTCTTTCGAAGATTTCCATTTAAAAGTTTCGATAGCCATTCGCTGCTGATTCCCTCCATCTTTGACCAAAACTCTAATGGAATGCTGTCTGGCCCCACCGCTTTCACCCGTTTCAATTTTCCATTTGCTATATCTACTTATTTCATCGACTGAAAAGTCCGAAACATCCTCCTCGAAAAGACCAGCTGTCGGCACGATATCACGTTTAAACTGTTTGTTAAGCAAATCCTTGCAGTATTCAAGCCACTGGTCACAAATTGCCTTTCGATTTGTTAGTAAGCGACCGTCTGCATTTTTGATGTATTTCGGCGAGGTTATTTCCATTGAATTTTTTCTCCTCTGTGCAGCGAGCTTAAAAATATTTGGCACTTTAGTACGACGTTTGAACTTCTTGTAATGCTTGTCTTCTATCTGCCGATCGTGAGATCTGGTACAGGTTTTCCGCTTCTGCCGCTCGAGTTCGAGCCAGGAATTTCTTTGCGATCTTTTTAAGACACTCGTATTCAAGAGCCAGTCGAGCTTTTTCGATATCGTCGCTCCGATCGCATTTTGTCCACGCCTGGAATGCACTCTTCTTGTCCGCCACCACAGCTCGTTTAGTTTCGTCATTCCACCACCATGTTTCTTTGCCGGCGTGATGGTATTTCGATATAGTCCCCAGATGGGACTTTGCGAGTGTTATGCATTCCTCGTGCATGCTGTTCCACATTTCTTACGGGCTAAGTGAGTCTGCTATACCGTTTATATTTTGAAGTATTTCTTTAGCCAGTGCGATAAATCTTGCGCTTCGTTCCTTCGATAGATTATACCACCGGATTTTTGGCTTTCCAAACGATGCCCGTGTTTTCGGTGGTTCCGCTGTGAAAAATTCTGTAATGAGCAGACGGTGTTGGCTTACTAGCGATTCTCCAAGTATTACTTTACAGTCCTTAACACGGTTTCTCATCGACATTTTGCAGAGGTGATAATCTATTTGCGTTTCGTGGCCTCCGCTGCTATAGGTGATAAGATGTCGTTGATGTTTAATAAACATTGTATTTAAGACGGTTAAGCCGTAAGCCCTACACGCTACAAGGATGTCTTCGCCAGCTGAATTTCTTGTTCCAAAGCCTTTACCGCCGTGGCAGTCCTCATAAGGAACATTTGTTTCTCCGACGTCGAAGAGCATCTCATCGATAGGTATATTTCTAAGCAAATTACCGAACTCTGACCAAAATGTATCTTTTTCCGATTGGTCGCATTCATTTTGTGGAGCGTACGCGCTAACAATGTTCCACGTTTCATTGTGTATGACGAGTTTAACACTCATCAAGCGGTCGCTTATTTTCAAGATACCAACGATGTTGTTTAGAAGATCCGCTGCAACAACGATTCCAACACCGTTTCGTTCATTGACCGTTCCACGGTAGAACATCTTAAATGCCTTAGTTTTTAAATCTTGAAAACGCGCTTTATTTCCTGTATAACACCACTTCGTTTCCTGTACGCACAGGATTTGTAGAGCTCTGCGACGCATAATCGCTTCCAGTTCTAAACTTTTTGAAGTCATCGATCCGACGGTCCAACTTTCAAACCGAAGTTTATGAAAATATTTTGGAAACTTCATTTTGCCCGCCCCCGGAATCCGTCGGGCTCTGATACAAGCACTTCTGCTTGCTCTGGGATCACCCAAGTGCGTTGCAATCGTGGTGCCCTGCGGGGTAGTGCTATTTATTGCGATCATTTCCATGAAGTGTATCTAAAGTTTGAGTGCTTTGACACTTGTATGCTCATTTCGAATTGATTGACTGTTCTTTTACTCCACCGGTAGTCTCCAGACGTGGGAACCCACTGATTGCTTACAAACTTTTGGGAAAGTTTTAAGGTGTTAAAGTGTCACAGGCTCATTTTTGGTGTCATAGTTGCCTGTATATGATTGGTGTCCCATTTAGTCGCCTCTTACGACAAGCTGGGACGCACTGCGGCACTATTCTTTATCCGATGCCGCACGGATTGCTGTCGATTGCTTTCCATTCTTCTTTAATATTGCCCTTCAATTTTTCAAACAAGTTAAGATCATACCTTTCTCGAGTCAATTCAACATTTGCGCATACAGCCGTACAAAGTTTAAGGAAGTATTTTTTTAATTTTTCATTATTTGGATGTTTTTTAGCTTTATACTTATTTTACTCCTTTTTTTCAATCTGCTTAAGGAGAGACCCATTCATCCAAGGCTTGAGAAACTTATTTCTATTAGATTTTTTTTAAGGATATAGAAGTGCAGGACTCTATATGTTTCTGAGCGTATGAAGTAGATGGGTCCTTTTTCGAATAAACCTGATCCCAAAATTCATATTTCAAAATATTTTGTAATGAAGTATAATCTATTGTATAGTGCATTTTTTTTTTTTAAATTACTAAAGGAGGTTTCGATATATTTTCTGACTCATATAATAAAATGATCATTTTGTGATCAGTGATCTTTAAATCGAGAACACTTCTAGAAAGTTTTACTTTATTACAGAATTTAAACCGAGTGAAAATGTGGTCAATGCAAGTACTTGAAGATTCTGTTATACGGGTAGGGTCATATATATTACATTTGAGACCATGCGAGCCCATAAGGAACAAATACTTATCAGTATCAATATTGGACTCGTTAGAAATAGCAATATTAATATCACCAGTTAAAAAATTGAATTCAGTTACGTTCCACCCGGCCTCAGTTTTGAACAAATGAGAGCGGATTGTTCCACCAGCACATAAACCCTACCAAACCGATGTTTTGTCTGGACGTAATGGTACATAGATCTCAAATACAGCTACTTTGCTTATTGACGTAGCCATTAGATCATAAATGAGCCTCACCATTGAACAAAATTTTGATCGGAAGCCGTGAATCTCCTTGAAGCATTACAAAAGCTCAACTACTGAAAAGAAGACTATTCGGAAGGTCGACCGACTTCAGTTCTTTAACGAATTGAATTTTGTATGCTGCCAATCCAAGATCAATAAATCAAACAATACTGAACCCCACTGGAAAAAGTACATCCAAATGAATCACTCATATCCTGCTTACATTCATAGTCAAACTAGAGATTTCTTTGTGGAGGCATTTTGAAACTAATCACATTGAAAACAGCTATTTTGACGACTCAGCAAGCCACAGAAAATCGATGGATTAATAGTTATCGAGGATTTTGGGAGATCTTGACGGAAACGCGATGTGCTAGGTTTCTTGAGATTGCAGATTTTTAAAGTTTGATTTTACTTGACTCCGTTGGTGATAACCGTATTCATTCCCTGACTGCAACAAGACAAAAATCAAGTCGATGTTGGCTTTTTGGAGAGTTGAGATCCCAAGTGAATGCTGAATGAGTGCTCACCGTTTATGGCATTTACTGCGACACTGAAGAGTTCACGGTATTCGTCTTTGATGCTGTCAATCTTATCTTCTGCAGTGGCATGCACGCAAATCAGGCTCATATTTCCAAATTTAGGGTTGATGCGGTGTCTTATGAGGTAGTCTTAAGCATCAGCTCTAAGTCTAAATAAGAGTCGTCTGCCTTTTTGTTTTCGATGTAGTAGATGTCGCAGTTTTTTCATCCTCTTTCGCCAGTCGCATTTTATCGTTCAGTTTGGATTTCGAGTTCTGAACGTCTATTAGATGTATTGATCTGTGATTTTGCACAATTTTCAACCTTGAGAGCCAAGACCTTAATTAAACACTTGAACATTGTTTTCACATAAGAAAGTGGGTGCTAGTATCCTCGCTGACGTTATTAGAGACGCGATTTGCCTGTTCAGATTATGCGCCCTACAATCTCTTCGCAAGGGTTAAAACACAACCATAGAGCTCTAATATACGTGGGAATAGCTTTGAACGGGAGTATGTACCAAACAGTTCAATCTGACTAAATATGGGATTCTTTTGCTGCCGTACTAATAAAGGAGAAATACCCTTGTGCAATCACTCTTCACCTTCCACTTCCTCGTCTCCTTTTCACGTTGAAGCCCCAGCTTCACTCAATGGCAAGAAGCTTCCTGACTGCATCACGTGGAGATGAGGGTAGAAGAGTTGATGAGCTGTTGCTTAATTGTTGACACTTGTGTCCTCATTAAACCCACTGTATCTTTATAATAAATTTTAAATCTTCCTGAGCTGAAAACGCTCAGCACTGTATCTAAATTCATATGCCATAAAGCACATTTTGGTGGAATAATAAAATAAGTCACTTGTCGAACATTAAGTGTTAAGCGCGGTATTGATGCTCGTGTATTCTTACTCCAACCTCAGTCCCAAAGGCATTAGAAATATGAGAAAGAGTCTTTTAGGGGGAGGTATTCTATGAACATTTTGAACTCTCAAACAACATTTGAGGAACTCTTAATCTTATCGGTTTCTGTGGCCTTTTGACTCATTGCGTCGGCTAACAAAATCCTTTACACAGCTCAAAATCTGCCGATTCTTAGAGGAATACATGAGAGAATCTTGTTTAGGTGCTTACTGAAGGCGGTGATAATTTTGATGGCCCCGATGTCATCTCCGCTTGCTGATTTTTCATCTTAAACAGCTTATGCATATGCAGATGTTTTGTGTATTCAGTCTTTACACTCAACTTCCCTCTCTTTCTGGTGAAACTGGCCTTTAACATACTCGTAGACTACTGCTGCAGCTGCTGCAACCTGATATTTAACTGCTTTCTTCCAACCTTTCAACAAATGTGTTTAACAGTAGTCTGGGTTTCGTTTCTCACAACATCCTAGTGTTCCTCGATATTTGCTTGCAGGATGATTTTGCTTGACGAAAATCTACGGATGGTGGCTACGTTAAATTGTGGCCAAATTTTATTCAAAACTTGGCTTAGAGTTTCGAAAAGACATCTTTTCGAATCAATACTTGGATACAATGTGCTAAATTTGAATGACCGCTCTCTGTCAGTTCAAAATGAGTTTTTTCTCAAGGCACATAATAATAATATGGCTTCATTTTTAGAATCACGGAAATCCACCAACCGTTTGGCATTTGTCATGTCAGATGTCAGATGTCATGGGGTTCCATTAAGTGCTTGGCTTTGACTTTGCCTTTTTGACTGGCAAACCCGCAGACTTTTTGAAGAGCTCCTAGAAATGTCTTCCTCTGCGGGAACGTCAACGAATTTACGAGGTTTGTCTGAAAAGTTTCCGACCGCAACGTAAAGATAGCGGCACTCGTCAATAAAAGCTAGTAAATGCTAGGTGTGCATCTTTTGACAGTTACTTACCGAACTTTCAGTCATTTCTGACGCGCAGTTTTTAGTCGACAGTCGTTTGATTGAGTCGATGTGAGTGCTTTTTTGTGAAAATGGAAAAAATTGAGTATCGAGCTGTTATCATAGTAAATTCTTGTTTTTGAAAGGCAATACGCCTACGCAAATCAAAAATGAGTTGGACTCTGTGTATGTTGTTGGGCAGCTTAATTTAAACGTGGCCGTAAGAGCTTGGGAGATGATGAACGTTCGAGACGTCCAAAAACTGCAACCACCGACGATAACAACGCTAAAGTTCACCAAATGGTGTTAGACGACCGCCGAATTAAAATCAGGAAGATAGTAGAGGTTATGAAAATGTCCAAAGAATGCGCTTGTTACATATTAAATCAAGATTTAGGCATGAGGAAGCTGTCAGCGCGTTGGGTGCCGCGTTAGTTTACGTTAGACCAAAAACCTGTTCGAATGAACATTTCCAACGCTCTGTTGGCGCAGTTTAGGCACAATAAATCCGAGTTTTGGCGCCGATTGATTACTGTAGATGAAACTTGAATAAACCATTATACGCCCGAAACAAAAATTCAGTCAAAATAGTGGACTGCAAAGGGCGAACCGGCTCCAAAAAAAGCAAAAACTTTTTTTTCGGCTGGAAAAGTGATGGCGACTGTTTTTTTTGGGATAGTAAAGGAGTTACCTTCAAAAAGGAAAAACCATTACAGGAGCGTACTGCGCATCATTACTTGCCAAGCTGAAGGCAGAAATTGCGGAAAAACTGCCACATTTGCAGAAAAAGAAAATCCTGTTTCACCAAGACAAGGCACCGTCTCACACCCCAGCAGTTGCCATAACGAAAATCCAGCCTTATTCACCAGATCTAGCCCCAAGCGACTTCTTTTTGTTCCCTCATCTAAAAACTGCGCTCGGAGGACAGAGATTTTCATCAAATGAGGAGGCAATCACCTTCGTGAACAATTATTTTGCAGAGAAAAACGCCAAGTACTGTTTGGACGGGTTAGAGAAATGGGAGCATCGCTGGGAGAAGTGAGTTACAAGGAGACTATGAAGAAAAATAAAAAAAAAAATTGAGAAAAAATATCTTGTTCGGTCAGAAACTTTTCAAACAAACCCTCGTAAACCTTATGTAGGCATGAGCCTTGACGTTGACTAATAAAATGAATTCGCTAACGTGTAGAAAATATTTTACCCAAAATAGATGCCGTATCTCAATATCAGCCACTTTAGTATTTGTAACAGTGTTCCATTTTCTATCCTATTACACTTTCTGGATGGGTAGTGTTTCAGCTTCTCAAAATTTAAGTATTCGCTGTGCGAATCCGAGCATCATTGCATTTATTGATTGTCTTGCAGAGAGAGGATTGCTTAGCCTTCCTCACTCTCAACCCCAAACCTACGTCCAGCCCTTTTTAAAATTCTTTGAGCAAGAGGGGCTGAATGCTGCCGTTGACTAATTTGTTAGAACTTTAATTGTTCTTCAAAACCGTTATAAGACCTCAGCACCAAATACGACGAAGTGGACCGTATTAAGAGTCTACCATCCTTACTGTCAATGCCACCGATAATTCAGTTATTTCCTTCTGACAGGACACTGATGCCTTAAAGTTTGTCAAGTCAGGCCCGGATGTAAGATACCACCTGGTAACTATAGTGAGGTGGCTAAACACTCAAAATAACAAGAAGCAACCCACAAGATGTGCGGCTCACTGGTCTTAACATTCACACATAGGGAACAAATATTTTATTAACTCAGGTTCAGAAAAGTATTCGTTTTGTTACAACAAAGTATGTCTTTTTCGTCGAAAAAAATGAAATGTCCTCCGCACAAACTCAACAACATGTAACATTGAGCAAAAGTCCTTGAAAAATCGCCCATCTCTAATTTGTGTGGCACATGCAAAACTCACTCCTGTAAGACTAATTGTTTCCCACACTCCTAAGGGAAATTATATCCATACAGTCCGTCTGTCATTCTTTATCTGACTGCGTAGATGTGCTCGTACATGTTCCATTTTTAGATGAAAAGGTCCCTACTTGGAGACATTTAACAATGTCAAGGTGCTACCTTCACACATTTTGATAAGGGATAATAGCACGTTGAAGACAAAAGTGAGTTCCACTCTGTACGATGTCAAGTCAAAAATTATATTATCACTACGCAACGACGTAATGCCGCCGGAAATAGCAACGATGTGATATAAACTCTACACCCAAAGGGTCGTACATACGAGTATATGTATATATAATCAGGTCGACTTTGAGCGACTGCTTCAAGTGATAAACTTTGAAATTTATGGTGCTAATATGTATTCAGGTTCCGTATAAATATGACGAATTGTACCCTTTCCTCGGGGGAGCATCTTATTTCCACGTGGTATGTTACATGCAGTTTCACTTAAACCCACGTTACATGTATGTAAATTACTACTGTTGGCTTGTGTGCCTGCGATATATTGCTTTGATAGTGACTTTGAAAAAAAAAAAATTAAAAAACTGCGTTGGTAGATCTTTATTTTCATGAAAAACAAAAATCCTAAATAATCCACCTACAAGAATCGATCAGAACGGTTGCGTTTTGAATAACTGAGTGACAGGTATGTGTGTATCTGGTTATATCAATGTTTATTTGCTTATCAATATCTTTTTAAGGGTATTCAAGGGCACAACTAAGCTATTTCACATCGATTTAGATGCTGCTAGAGATATGGTATTACCGACCACCACAACGCAGCATCTTCTTCGGTTTGACGATTAGTACCAGCAAGCACATGCAACAAAGCAAGATGCATGAGAAGCACGTGGTCAAGGAAGTTGAGAGGCGCTACTCCAGATATGAGATCGGCATTTTTACCAAGAGAAAAAAAAACATGCCACGGACACAACCCCCGATTCGAAGCCTGTAGAGACGAACAAGAGAGCATCGTTGTAGCGTCACAGTCGAAGCTAGGGATTTGGAAAAAGCATTTCTGTAGAATGAATAATGGCATGACTCAGCGAATGCCACTGACAAGCAGAATAAACCTATCTAACTGGTTGATGTAGATCAACCGACCTGGATAAAGTGAAGACAACATTGTCCAGGCATATTTTTTTCTTAAACCTGACTCTCTACTATCGATTAAGAAGCACTTCGACCTAAAAAGATCTTTTGTGCTGGAGGAGTCAGAAAGAAAATAAGTCTAGGAGGGTTTGTACCTTCCGAATGAAGTTAACAACTCTACCATCAGGGGAGTCCCTTATTTCAAAGATGTCGAGTTGTTCTCGGAGGAAGGTGTTCTGCTTGATTCCATTGAGGGCTGAACAGTCACATAAAATGTGTTCAGCTGTTTCTTCGTACTCAGACATCTGTCGGAAGTATGGCTCGTTTGGCCCGCCTTAATCCTGGAGTCGTCTCCCAGCATGAGATGCATTTTGAGTGCTCCCAGCGCTTATTGGCGAAATTTACTGCCGTTTTCGATGTGGGGCAGAAGGGTTCGGACGTTGAAGGGGGTTTCTGAACCCCAGTTTGTCTGGCTTTTCGTTTACGTCCATACCCTATGCCCAGGAACCAATTATATTTTTGTTTTGTTTCTTGAGCTTAGTTTGTGGATGGTATTAAAGCAGTGCATGACTGATTTGAAGTCAATTACGTGCGAACTAAGGGTATTTATAGCCTCTTGACTGTCCGTGAGTATATGAGTATATGGATGTTTGCACCTTTGATGCCAGAGTTGAGTATCAGGTTGGCGCATTCCTAGGACATACACTAGGACTCTTCCCCATGGCTAAAGTCCAACAAAATTGCTGGACCGGACAGCCTTCGTCAAAGCGGCAGGCGATAATTTGGTAAGGAGCAGTCACAAACTCATCTCCAAAACATGGTCGGACGATGATGTCTCATGTCCGACGCATCGAACTGTGTGAACGCCTGAAGCCGTTCTTCAATAACCTGCCAGGTCCTTGTCAGTGTGGCTTCATGCCAGGAAAGCTCACCCTCCATAAAATTTCAAACCATGACAATTATGAAACCCCCAGGCTTCAAATCGATACACACAACCTGTTCATCGATTTTAAAAATGCGTCTGAAAGCATCAATTCAGATGAGCTTTACAGAGCAATGTCTAGTTTTGGCTTCGCTGCCGTCCGCCTGTGAAGGATGACGATGGAGAACGCACCCTGTTCCATCAAGGTCGGTAAAGATCGCACCGAGATCTCTGATTTCAAAAACGGATTTCGACAAGGCGTCATGCGATTTCTTTAACATCATACTTGAAAGAATACTGCAAAAAAAACTGACGGGCAAACACAAGAGGCACAATACATAAAAAGTCCGGCCAATTTCTCGCATACGCCGACGATATTGACATAATTAGAGGAAAACAGCGTAATGTCAGTGGCGCTTTCGCGAGTGTTGAGACGAAAGCAGCGAGAATGGGCTTAGGGGTCAACGAAGGCATGTCCAAGTATATGCTGTCAAGCAAAAAGGACACTAAGCACTGACGTCTCGGACAGAACATCACGTTCGACAGGTATAACTTTGAGATAGTTAAGAACTTTGTCTATCTATAATCCACTTTGAACTACTCAGATAGCGATACCAGCGCTGAGATCAAACGAAAAATAACTCTAGCCAACGGCTGTTTCTTTGGGCTAAGAAGGCAATTGAGTACCAAAGCAAAAGGGAGAACAAAAGTCACCTTTTATAAGACGTTAATGATCCCAGTCCCGCTCTATGGCGCAGAGGCATGGACTTTATCGAAAATGGATGAAGGTGCTCTTGGTTGTTTTGAGAGGAAAATTCTTCGAGTGATTTTCGGTTCTGTCTGCATTAACGGTGAGTTGAGGAGGAGATACAACGGTGAACTGTATGTACTGTACAGCGAAATCGACCTAGCCAGAAGGTTGAAGATTCAACGACTGAGATGGGTGGGTCATGTAGAGTGGATGGACACCAATTCTCCGATGCGAAAAGTCTTCCAATCCGCCCCGGAGGGACAACGCCGGTGAGAAAGACCGAAAATCAGGCGGGCGCACTTATGTGAAAGGGTATTTCAGCCAACTAAGCGCACGAAGCTGTAGCCAGTAAAAGTGAGTATGGCTTCCGACTAACAACGCAAAATGATTTCATTAAAATGACTGACTTTTTCGATTGTTTCGGACCCTGTTTCACCAATATCTAGATCAGTATTATCGCAGCCCCATGGCGACCAATTAACATCACCAAATGGACTAATTGCACGATTATTGAGCTAAGTGTGCTGTAAGTCGATTGTTGGACGGCTTGTTTGTCATGTAGCCCCAACTTTCTAGTGCAAACAGTCTCACAAACTTTTTTTACAAATATTTCGACCGAAATGTCTTTTCAAAATTCTCACTAGTAAGGCATTATTAAGGCAACTTTGTGATATTTCCGAACGATGTTCAGCGTAAATCGATCCATATTGTACAGGAAAAATATAATTCCGAAATTCTTTCAATTTTGCCCAGTGCCAAAATAAACCATCCTTTAGATACCTCTATGAGAAGCGCTCAATTAGACCGAAGTTCGTCATCCGTGCGGGGTTGGCTATTAAGAGCTACTACACTCTTTTTTCAAAGATCCTGACTTAATTTCGGCAATTCTTACCGGCCTGACCTTGAAATTTGTGGGAGTAGCCCTGATAAAGTTTTATTTATGTCGTTCTAGGATGTTACTTCGCTGTTGATTCCATATAGGGAATTCATTTGCTGCCCCATTTATAGTGCTGCTATTTTGATCTGGTCAGCACTCAAGCTTTTTTGTTTAACAAGTCGTGTCCGGATGGGCATAGACTTTACCCGACGGTTACCACGTGGAGGTCTTACAAGCACAATTGACGTGTAGTAACAGTTGCGACCCTGGGTATCGGCACGTTGACAACTCTAAGTGCCTTCCCTATTTCTACAGAACCTAACCATCCATTAGAAATTTCTATAATCTTTGATTACGTTGCATGAGCTGTAGACACCGATTCAACAATTAGGTAACAGAGATTTGACCTAGGGCACATTGCAATACCTCCACCTGTTGTGTTTGTGATTTAAATGATTAAACAGACACAACTATCATTCTAAGGTAACTCAGGATTTACTGCATCAAACGGTCCACTAGCAAAAGTTCGACATTGCAATACTCTCGAACGAATATTGCAACATTAATTCGGGTAAATAGGCGCATGATGCGACAAAAAAGGCGCCATATGGGAATGTGGTAATACTACGTTTAAGATACCACCTTTCGGCGAGAAAAACTACTTCGTACGAGCAAAGTTAAACGATATACAATATATGTACATATACAGCTGTTATGTCCCTCCAAGCCTTACATACTATTGAGCAATACGAACCAGTTGTCGAAAGCATAGTTCTTCATGCTAAGGATCATACGCCAACTATTATAGCCGGTGATTTTAACGCGTTGGCAGTAGAATGGGGAAGCGTGCCAACGAATAAAAGGGAAACCATTCTACTCGAAGCCCTCTCTAGTTTGAACGGGTTCGTAGCTAATATGGGAAATGCGAACACGTTTAGTAGAACGGGTGCAGGCTCGATTTTTGATATTACGTTAGTTAGTAGTAGCTTATCTAGGCATATGATTTGGCACGTCAGCAATCACTACAACCACAGTGACCATAACACACTTATAATCGATCCCCATAGTCTTACAGACCTCGAAACACTCAGTCTCAAACTAGCAAAGCGAAATGGAACGTAAACACTTCCGATGAGGAGCTCTTAGAGTCCGCAATCGCTGAAGCTTTAGTTGAAGGGAGAACAGCGAACGAGATCGTACGTCAAGTAACGCTGCCTGCGATATATCAACGCCTCGAACGGGGACATAAAACGGCCGGCGTCCAACGTATTGCTGAAACGACGACATGAAGGAATTTCGATCGATTTCGATTTGTCTTAAGGCACGAAGATAATACCAATGGTCTAGACGCGATACGGATAGATATTTGATATTGAAGACAACGTTTAAAGAAGCACGCGCCGCACTCAATTCCGTCATTAAGTCTAGCAAATGACAGTGCTTTAAAGATCTTTGTACGCAATTGAACGAAAATGTATGGGGTAAAGCGTACAAAATTATAACCGCGAAGCTCAAATCAGAGACTGGCACTAACTTGCCTGCTATTACTCAGCAGAATCGTAAAAACTCTTTTCCCCTCTCAACATGACGGAGTTCTTCTAAGTGAGATCGGAGAACTACGCGAACACATTCTTGCTTTAACAACCGATGAACTCAACGCAGCAATCGAGAGGGTAGAAGATCGAAAAGCCCCTGGTCCAGACGGCATACCAAAAAGGGCTTTAAAAATAGTGTTGAAGGCCCGTCTAGACGTTTTCGTTAGCATATATAATGCATGCTTAAGCGAGGGGATATTTCCGGAACAATGGAAATACCAACGGTTGGTATCATTACCAAAAGGAAATAAACCACCGGAGGAGCCCTCATCTTATCGGCTGCTCTGTATGCTCGACACTATGGGCAAAATGTTAGAGCGAATTATATGCAACAGACTGACTCGTGGAATATCAGTACGGCTTTATAAAGGGCCGATCGACCATCGACGTGATTAAAGTCGTAATAGACAAAGCCCGATCGGCCATAGAAGGTAGAAGATGGAAAGGAGGCAGCAAAAAGTATTGCGCTGTGGTTACACTTTATGTGAAACATGCCCTTAACTCGGCGAACTGATCGCGTATTTTGCAATGCCTCGAAAGATTTAATGTACAGAATTACATATTAAGATTGAGCAGGAGCTACTTTACCCATGGGTTGCTCCTATACGACTTCGACGACGGGACAAAATTATATAAAATTACAGGGAGCGTCTCCCGAGGATCAGTGTTAGGTCCCATACTGTGGAACGTGATGTATGACGACATCCTACCACTCCCAGTCCCCAGGGAAGCAGCCATTACAGGTTTCGCGGACGATATTGCTGTCGAAGTCGTGTACGAAATGACTTGAAGAAATCGAGTTGTATTGCAACGAACCAATAGCACTGATAAAAAACTGGCTACGCGATATGAGTTTAGACCACGCGGGACATAAAACGGAATCCGTTCTCATTACGAGTAGAAGGGTGCTAGAGACGATAACGATAAAAGTCGGAGAGCAGACAATTATTTCTAGCCCATTTATAAAATACCTGCAAGTGATAATTATTGATCGGCTTAATTTCATGCATCACCTCGTATACGCTTGCGAGAAATCGTCGAAAGCGATAGGCACTCTTTCGAGACCCATGCCGAATAGCGGCTGCCCGAAGCAAGGCAAACGACCATATAGCTGTATGGGGAAAAAATATGGTCCGTCGTCGCAACTAAAAAGACACACATGAAGGGAATCAACTCTGTGTACAGATTATTTGTACTGCGAGTTAGCAGTGCATTTCGAACGGTATCCCACGACGCGATATTGGTACTATCCTCTATATTACCAGTCGATATCCTCTCTTTAGAAGCTAGACGACTTTATGAAAATCGCGTGCAAATTGGGCCATCCATAAATCAAGCGAAGAAGAAATTCGAAAGAAGCCGCAGTATATAGTAGAAGCGTGGCAACAACAATGGAACGAGTCCCAGAAAGGGAGATGGACGTATTTCAATCCAAAGGATTGAAATTTGGGTAAAAAGAAAACACGGCGAACTGAATTACTATCTTACACAGTTCTTGACAGGTCACGGTTGTTTCCGGCAATATTTATTCAAGCGAAACCGTGATTCGAGTCCGTTCTGCCCTCGCTACGTAAACGCGGTAGAGAACGTGGAGCACGTTTTCTTCGAATGTGCGCGGTATGCAAACGAAATAGGTACGAGGGCGGGTCAATAAGTCCGTGACTTTTGGATTAAAACACAGATTTTTTGATAAAAAAATAATTTTATTTTTCAACGTAGTCTCCCTTTGTCCAACGCTTCTCCAATTTTTTTATCCCTTCCAAAAAAAATGATTTGTCGAGGTCCTCAAAATAGGCCTTTGTTTGCGAGATGACTTCATCATTGGAGTCAAATCTTTTTCCACCAAGCCATTTCTTCAGGTTTGGGAACAAGAAGTAGTCGCTCGGAGCCAAATCTGGAGAATAGGGTGGATGAGGGAGCAATTTATAGCCCAATTCATGGATTTTTGCCATGGCAACTGCACATGTGTGCACCCTTGCATTGTCTTGGTGGAAAAGAACTTTTTTCTTGGCCAAATGAGGTCGTTTTTTTTCAAATCGTCATTGAATCGGTCCAATAAGTTGGCATAATATTCCCCATTAATTGTTCTTCCCTTTTGAAGGTAGTCAATGTGGATTATCCCGCGTGCATCCCAAAAAACAGTCGCCATAACTTTATTGGCTGACAAACCCACCTTGGCCTTCTTTGGCGCCGATTCACCCTTAGAAACCCACTGTTTTGAATGTTGTTTGTTCTCTGGTGTGTTGTGATGGATCCATGTTTCGTCCACGGTTACAAAACGGCACAAAAACTCCTCCATATTGCGATTAAACAACGCCAAACCTTCCTGTGAAGTTGTTATACGATTGCGTTTGTGGTCGACTGTGAGCAAACGCGGCACCCATCTTGCGGAAAGCTTTCTCATGCCCAAGTGATCATTCAAAATTGAAACCACTGAGCCATGCGAGATCCCTACGGCTTCCACTATCTCTCGCACTTTCAATCTTCGGTCGGCCAACACCATATCGTGAATTTTTTCGATTGTTTCGGGTGTAGAGACCTCAACTGGGCGTCCAGGACGTTCGGCATCTTCAGTGCTTGTACGGCCACAACGAAATTCAGTAAACCACTTTTTTACCATTGAAATCGATGGTGCAGAGTCCCCATAGTATTTATCAAGCTTAGCCTTGGTCTCGGTAATGGTTTGTTTCGCAAGAAATAATGCTTAATAAGCACACGAAATTCACTTTTCCATTTTCTCCTCAAATTAGTGAGTAGTCTGATAAAAATAGCTGTCAAACACAAACTAACTGACGCAGCAAGTTTAAATTTTGACAGGAGTCAACTGACAGATGCCTTTTGACAGGAGCAGTGTTGCTGTTTCAGTAAAGAGGTCAGAAATTCAAAAAGTCACGGACTTATTGACCCGCCCTCGTATATTGTGTGAAGAATTTGGTGAACGGCCAGCACCGGAAAACATAGTTCAATATATGTTGAAATCTGAAGATCCTTGGATTGCTGTGAACCTTCAGCAGTACGAATTATGTGCGATCTAAGGAATTTAGAACATCAACGGAGCGCGAATTCGCTAAGCACCCCGTGACGAAGCAAAAAGCTCAAATCCGTCCCTCGCGAAGTAATACTTAGCGGTAGTTCCGCGGGGGAATAAACAGAAAGGTTCCCCGGGAGGTGGTTTTATTCAGTAAGAATCTGACACTACCAATGGACGTCGGACCATTGGTGCCCATGCAAAAAAAACAAAAAAAAACCTGTTGTGTCTGTTAGGTCATCGTGTTCCACGATACTTTAAAGAAGTTTTTGAACATTGATGTTGAATGTGGTTAGGCTTTCAAAATCAAGTACCCTGAATGGCCTTCTCTAATTCAAGAGATCTTCCTCGATGTAGGATGCCAATAATATTTTTCCTACGCCAAGCTGTTCCCTACAATAATTGCTTATTTAGAATGGACATTTCCGATACATCCTTTTAATTGTATGATAACCTGCCATACCAATACCCCCCCAACCTCATGCCACAAATGGCAATCCAGCATCTGAAGAATGTCTTCAATTACCCTGTCCGAAAGTTTGTCCATTTCAATAATAAAATTCATCTTAACTTCTGATAATTTTTGTTGGAGAAGAAAAGTTTGATTTTTTTCTACTTTTTCTTACCACTCGATCAAAACCCTGTTTAACACCCCCACACTCCCGGTGAAACTAAACAAAGCTGCTGTCAAGCAACTCGAACCCAAAACTGTCATGTACAGGAAGTACAAACAAAAATGGAAAAAAAACTCAAAAACGAATAATATGTACAAAGAACTAATTTTAATGTTCCTTTCACCAACATGGCATGGCAGATGAAACTAAGTCCGAAATCGATTTACTTAACCTAACTTAATTTACATAAAAAGCCAAAGTAATGGAAACACGGTCCAAGTTCTAAGTTCTGTTATTTTGCCTCCGTCCATCCGTCCGGTCTAGTCCGTGGGTCCATCCCTGCGCACACAATAACACAGGGCCAATTAAAAAGAAAAAAAAACAAAAAACGTTACGATAACCATTTTAAGCACAACCATCATCGAATTATAAAATGGCTGGTAATCTGAATTGGAAATTCTACTAATTAGATTATTTCTTAAGGGTTGAAATGTTTCCCAACTATAAGTGCTTTCATTGTACGAGTATCCTCGTACACCATGGTTTTGAGTTTGACTTGAGTACGGTTTTGGCTGGGGTAATTTCAATTTTCTTCAATTCACCCTTATATTTGGGGGGGAAATGTAAGGAGTTGTAGTTTGGTTGAAGAAGTTAGCCGCTTGTACTCTTTATCGAGTTCCAATTAGGCGAAAAGAAACTTTTTCAATTGGGTTTTCGAGGTAAAATAACAATTTTCTATAAAAACAAACCGATTTCCGTTGATGGAATTTTGAAGGGAAGAAATTGGTTTGTGTATTGTAAACTGGTAAATTAGGTCAAGAATAGTGGTCACCAACTTGGTTGTTAAATTGATGTTAGCATTTAGTTGGCAGCATGAGTCTGAACTTGTTATTGACTTTAACAAAAGGTTGTTCCCCCTTTTTTTTAAGAATAGAAATAATTTAATTGGAATTGCTTTAAACCTCAGACATTTGTCGTCCGTTAAAGTGTTAACTATTATCTTCGTAAATGTGTAATGACTAGGATGCATTACAAACATAACTCACTTTACGCTATTTCCTAAGAGTCTGTGCTTGAAAGGACTTACATAAGTCCTTTAATAATGTTTCAATTCAGCTATAGTCTTAAGTTTAAGCACTCCCAGATGGTTGAGCTCGGCTCTCGTTTGAAACCAAAAACCATTGTCACTAGCTGTTCAACCCGAAACGTTAATATTCAAGCACACTGGACCAAAACCGTCCGAGGAATTTTGCATTTGAAGCGGCCAAAATGTATTCGACAAACTTAGCTAACGTTTATATTTTTACTCCATGGAGCAGTACTATGCGGATGATAAGCGGCTTATAAAGGCCCCTTTGGATTATTCCGTTGAGTTATTTTTGAATGCTGGTTTATTTTAGATGTAATTGCAGCCTCAAAATTGGCGAAAAATAAATTCCGTCAAGTCATAAGTACTGGTACACGACTGAACTCACTCATTACAAACGCAACACTGGGCGCATCCATTTCGTATTGATTGCGATTTGACAGTTGATTTATTTATTTATGCTTCATTGTGACGTCAAAAGTTTTTGACATTAGTTGCTTACAACTATTGAATGGAGCGATATCGAAAATCGTATTGTACTCGTAGTTGACGTAATTAAATGCAACATAGAAAAAGGCGTTATCTTTAGGACGTTGCGACCACTTGGAATCACTCGCAATTTTGTGTATCGTGCTGTGAAGTTGTTTGAGGATACTGGTGGAGTACGAGACCGTCAAAAATCCGGCCGTCCGCGTACTGTGAGAACTCCGAAAGCGATCAAAGCCGTGAAGAAACGAATCGACCGAAAAACGCTGGGAAAACAGAAAATCTTGTCGCGCGAAATGCAAATTTCGCAGAAATCCATGTCTCGCATTATCAAAGAATATTTAGGATTCAGCGCGTACAAGTGTCACACGGGACACCTGCTTACGGCCGCATTGAAGGAAAAACCCAAGCGAAGATCGAAAGCGTTACTCAGCCGGTACGCGAAGAACGCTCACAGACAAAATCTGTTTACTGACGAGAAAATTTTCACCGTAGAAGAATCGTTCAATAAGCAGAATGATCGTGTGTATGCTCGGTCATCCAGAGAAGCATCCCAACTCATCACGAGGGTTCAAAGAGGCCACCATCCCGTGTCTGTAATGGTATGGTGGGGAGGGTGCTACTATGGCGTTACCAAGCTCCATTTTTGCGAGAAAGGAGTGAAAACATCGGGCAAAGTATATCAATCGACCGTCTTGGGACCCATTGTGTAGTCTCTCAAATAATCAATATTCAACAACAAGATATGGACTTTCCAGCAAGACTCTGCTCCAGCTCACAAAGCAAAAACGACTCAACTGTGGCTCAAAAACAACATTCCGGACTTCATATCAACGGATGATTGGCCAGCTAGTAGTCCAGACCGCAACCCGGTGGATTACAGGTTTTGGTCCGTATTAGAGGGCATGGCTTGCTCTACTCGACACTCAAATATTGAGTCGTTGAAGCGAGCCTTTGTCCGTGCAGTGCACAATATCCCCATGCATGAAGTGCGTCTCGCAATCGATGAGTGGCCACATCGTCTGAAGTCGTGCTGGAAGGCAAATGGAAGACATTTAGAATAAGTTGTTCTAAGATTTGTAGCCATTGAATAACCCAATAAAAACAAAACACAAAATTGTTTAAATATTAATTCGTTTTCATTGGGCGCTGATTTATGACTTGACAGACAGTACAGAAAATCTTTATCAATTGATATTTTCGCGGTAAAAAATTACTTTCAAATTGAATGTTGTGTAGCCGAAGCAATATGAATTTTGAAACGAAATTCTGGTGAAAATAATACACCAACAACAGGTGTACACAAGGTGACGAAAAAAGTTCGTGAGAGCTGATTGATAACCCCAAAAAGTCCTTTATACATTCTGCGGCCTCAACGCAGAATATTGCAACTGTTGTCGAAAGTGTGCGCTTCAACCCGAGAAAGCTCCGAAGATCTCAGGAAATATTCTGCATAAAGATCTCGGACTATTCACTTATATGGTCCAATTTGCTTAGGAATTAAAGCAAATTGACCACTCGTCTTGTTATCGCTTCTCTGTTTTGGCCTTAGAGTAGGTCGAAATTGACAATTTTTCTTCCAAGACGAACATGGAAAAAACGTTACAGTAAATGTAGAGCACACCGAAGCATGATAGCAGATTTTTTATGGCCGAAAATTGGGGATTTGCACATGGGTGAGCTATAGTTCCAGCAAAACGGGAGTACTTGCCACACAAATCGTCTAATAATCGACTTATAACACCTCTTTCAGTGTCGTTAGAGTCCGAAGTGGACCTGGACTTTTGAAAGATTGTTGCCACTGGTCTTTGATGCTTGAAACTGGCGGCAAGGGAGCTCTTAAAAGATTAAGAGAGATTCGATCGGGAAATGATTTGCCGATCTTTTGAGATTGGAGCCGTCTGATGTCGAATTTTCTCACAATCTTGACGTTGTTCGGGATATCCGCAATCGTACCTTGGCTACAACAAGGTAATGGTCACAGTCGATGTTGGCTCCTCGGAAGGTACGGACATCCATAACATTGGAGAAGTGTCTTGCGTCGATCGCAATGTGATCAATCTGGTTGACTGTTGATTGATCACGGGTTCTCCAAGTCCCCTTGTGTATGTCGAGATCTGGGAACGGCGTGCTGGCCACGACAATGTTTCGCCCCGCCGAAAAGTCGATTAGCCTGAATCCGGTATCGGAGGTCGTGTCGTGCAGGCTATATTTTCCGATCGTTCCACCAAAGATACCCTTTCTTCCTCGCTTTGCATTAAAATCAGCGAGGAGAATTATAATGTCATAGTTAGGGCATTGTTCGTAGGTCTTGTTAAGGAGCTCATAGAAGGCATCCTTGGTGTCCTCATCTTTCCCTTCTGTGGGGACATGCGCGCATATAAGGCTAATGTTGTCGAATTAAGCTTTGATGTGGATTACTACGAGGCACTCGCTCACATGCGGCAATCTCTGGACAACAAATTCGAATCCAAATAAGCGCTGCTTTTGCCGTCGATAGCAATTGTCGTAGTAGATGCAGCAGTTTTTCATTCTCTTTTTGTCCGGCCATCCCATCGCATTTCTTGCATGGCGGTTATTTCTGCCTTGCAGAGGTCTAGGGTCTCCGCTTGTTGCTCGGCTGCACGTGGTCTATTAAGGGACCTAACATTTCATGTGCATATCCGAAGTCCATAGTCCTCAAACCGTTTGCGTGGGTTGTCAATAGTAGATCCGTCCATATCCGAGGCTTGTTGATGCTTCGTAACTTTTTGTTTTTTTTAAATATCCGGGAAGTTACCCCGGCGGCACAACTCCCAACCTTGAGGACCATTTGAATTCTTAATGCCCCTAGGACAAGGGGTCGGTTACACTGAGACCAGTAACCCGTTCCGGGATATGAGTACTGCCCTTGGCGCATATAGAGCTCGTCCGCCACCATCTCTTTTTCAAGACCCTGACTAAGTCTTGGAAATCCTTACCGGCCTGAGCTCCAAATGTGTCGGAGTAGCCCGAATAAGTTTTTGTTTTGTTTTGCCAACACTAATCCTGATTTATGGCGCATGAAATTCGCCATTTTCTTTCCCTTCACTTCGAAATCTCCAGTGAGATTCCCAGATGGCGACAGGGGTGGCGTGAAGTGGGGCTTAGTAGTAGAGCTGCAAGGTGTTCGGCTGCAGAGGCTCATTCCCGTTATTTAAAGAACTAGCACCTGTCGGAAGATTCTTCTTCTACAAGGCCTAATACTAATCGTTGCCATCCATTCTATATCGGTCAAAGTAAATGTCAACTCATTAAAGGTGTAGAACTTAAATTATAAAAAGGAGTCTTTGATCCCATCGTATGTTGTCGGCCGTTGTGAGCGCTGATTTGCTCAATAGTCAAGAATCTTCTGACAGAAGATCGATCCCTATTCGACCAGTCTAATAATTGTTTTAAAAAATTGCTCTTCCATACAAACACAACACATGTCCTGCAAAGGATTCTAGAGAGAGACAATATTTAGACTGCACTTAAATATCATAACCTTCGCCGCACTATAATCTATTTTGCAACTAAAACTCCTTAAATATGAAGGATTTGTATAAAACGAAATTCTTCAAATACGAGTAGGCTGCACAAATATCTACCTCTTAATGAAATCAATGACATGCAACACAAATATTCGAAAGGCTGTGCCCTTGCGTTTAATTGAAATTTATCTCAAAATGAATCGGCCTTAACTGTTCGTTTTTCGATGATATCACTTTTGTTTGTTTGATTGAATTTATTTGCACTGACAGAGTATAATGCATATGCATTAAAATTCGAAGTATAATTTCTCATTCAACGTAAAAGTCAATTAGCATTTTAATTGGCATTTTCGTTTCTGTTTCCGCTTGTGTTTCCCAATCCTTTCCCATAATTAATTCACCGACGACCGACGACGTAGGCACAATTATTTTGACTCGTTTTTCCTTTTAGATCTGAAGGCAGTTTTCGTGTTCAGATAATTCTAATTTGTATATCTTGATTTGTATGGATAGTAATGCACTTGTATCCTACAGAATCCTTGACTGAAATAGTCAAGTTGAGCAATTTATTTAAAAAAAAAAATAAAAAATGATTCTTTAAGAAGTACTTTTTTCAAAGTCAAAAACATATTCAAAAAATTCCATTTTGTTAGATAAACTTTATAATCATTCAAAAGAACCATTCTTTATATTTCTTCATGATTATTTCTTGCAAAGGTCGCTGCTTTGCCTAACATGGGCCATCTGAAATTCCAATAGTCAATGACGCGTTCGAGTGTTACCAGTGGTTTTTGACCAATAATGTTGGCCTCCAATTCCTTTATCGACATTGGCTTATAGGTATATAGACCTTGAATCACACGTTGCCGCAAAGGAAAAAGTCTAGAGGTGTGATGTAACATGATCTAGGTGGCCAATTCAACGGTCACAAGACTGAAATCAACTGTTCAACGAATCTTTCTTGCAGTAAGGCCCTCAAAACCTTCGGATTAAATTTCAGGAAGCAAATAGTCCGTTATCATAGCGCAATACTGGTCGCTTTCTACAATTACCTTTCGGCCTGCCTCAGTTTCGAAGAAATATGTAGCTATTTTACACATTTATAAAGCCATTAAGCCAGAAATTGGCATGTGAACACCCTTGACGGTCTTGATGGTGAATCTAGCGATTTCGAGGAAGATTTAGCGCTCACTTATTCCGTAATGGAGCAGTTCAGTGAAAACTTCGTTTGGAATTTGTAGGCAGAGCCATCGTCGACATCAGCAGCTGCTGCAAACCTCAATCGCTTGCAAAACGTTAAACCTACCTAATCCGAAGTCAACATTCCACCAGCGTAGGCAGTACAATAATTTAATGTGTGATGTAGATCGGATGGATCAAAATGTAATCATATACAGGATCGGAATCAAAGGAAAGAAGTGCTGGAACAGCCTGTTTACGTGGTTGATAGACGTTTCGGTTCAAAATCCATGGTAGTTACATCGCTCTGTTCATCCTGATATGGCACAGCCAGAGTTAAGACGGCAGATTGCTACGTTTTACTGTAAGCATTTTGGGGAAAAGCTATAAGCAGTTGGCTCTCGTAAAAGGAACTTGCAGCAATCACCTCGAAACACTCTGAGGTTCGATAGAAAAAACCATTTCGTACGCCCATGCGAGAAAAGAAAGCGTTGTGATGGGGACCTTTGCAAGACTGTCGGACGTACTGAGTCTCCAAATTCGATATTGGCCTTTGCGTAAAATATTTTGTTTTGTGAAATAAACTGTAAGAACTATGATTTTCTTCTTTCTTTCACATTGCGTACCCAGCGTCACCATATGGTCACAGGCTTTATCTTCCGTTCCAAGAGATCAAGATCAATTATATTTGCAGTCGTTAGGCCCTACTTCGGTGCCATAAAAAATTCCTCCAAAAAATTCGTAAAAAAAAATTCAGGGTTTATTCTGGTAAAGGGAAACTTTTGTTCTTCAAGAGAGGACTTTGGTTGCCTTTTTAGCCCAAACAAGTAGTGATTGGCAAGAGTTATTGTTTGTTTGAAGACAAAGGTAGACAAAGTCCTAAACAATGTATCTCAAAGTAATATCTGTCAAAGGTGAAGTTCTCTCCAAGACGTCGGTGTTGAGTGTCTTTTTTGCTTCGAGGGTGTTGCCCTCGCTTCCACCTCAATATTCGCGAAAGTGTCACTGCCATCACGCTGCTTTCTTCCGATTATGTCAATATCCTCGGCGTATGCGATGTTATTTTAAAGGATTGTTCCTCTTGTGTTTGCCGGTGAGTTTTGCACTACTTTTTCAAGTATGACAGCGCGTCGCCTTATCTAAATCCTTTTTTGACATCAAAGCTCTCGGTGAGATCTCCACCGACTTTGATGGAGCTGCGTGCATTCTCTAACGTCATCTTGCACATACGGACGAGTTTGACTGGAATGTCAAGACTAGACACTGCTCTCTATAGCTCGTCTCCATCGATGCTGTCATACGCGATAAATAGATGGTGTGCAACGATTTGAAGCTCATGGGTTCTCTCCAAGATCTGTTGTAGTGTGAGTATTTGGCCGATGGTGGACTGTCCTGACCTGAAGCCACACTGATATGGACCTATCAGGTTGTTGACGAACAGCTTCAAATCTTGTATGCGATGTTAAGGAGACTGATGCCTCTGTAGTTGGTGCAGTTCTGAGGGTCTCCTTCTTGAGAATTCGACAAACTAAGCTGAGGTTCCATTCTCTGGGCATACTTCCGTCCGACCATGGTTTAGAGATGAGTTGGTGTATGCTCTTTACCAAGTTATCGCTTGCCGCTTTGAAGAGCTCGGCAGTCAGGCCATCCGCTCCAGCAGCTTTGTTGGACTTAAACTTCGATATGGCTATCTTCACTTCATCCAGGTCGGGTGAACGAAATTGTTGGTCATCATCGTTCAGGTTGAAAGGTTCATTTTGCCTGACAGCGATATTTGTTTCGTCTTTTCAGATTCTCAGCGACTCTACTACGATGTTCCCTTGTTCATCTCTACAGGCTTCGGTTCAGGGTTTGTTTGGCATGTTCTTTTTACCATTTGGTAAAACTCCCGAATTTCATTCCTGGAGTAGCATCTCTTAATTTGCTCGACCGCGGGCTTCTTCTGCTCTTTCTTCTTCCTCCTGAGAAGCCGGTGTTCGTCTCTCCTCTTCTGCTCATAGAGCTCATGAGCAGCTCTGGTCTTTCTAAGCAGCGCCGCGTTATATGCATCTTGCTTAGCTGCATGTGCTTGCCGGCATTCATCATCGAACCAGGGGTTTCGTTGTAGTAAACCCAGCACATCAGTAGCGGTATCTCTGGTGGCGTTTGGGCAGTGTTTCCAATGGTCTTCGATGTTTGATGCTGGCGGCATTGGACCTCTTAACAGATTAAGAGACACTCGATCGGAAAAGGACTTGGCGTTTGTGATTGCTGCGTTCTGACATCGAAATTTCTCCCAGTATGAGGTTATCTTGGCACTCTTCGGGATACCCACAGCCATACTTTGACTAGAACAAGGTAATGGTCCGAGTCGATCCCCCTATTGATCTCGGATATAACCTTTCCTAAAATCATCTTTGGGAGATATAGCAATATTCTGCCATGAAACTGATTATCTTAGTGGAATCGTAACAAGGTTCAGTGAACTTAGCTTTCCGAATGCGTTCAGAGAAGCCATACGATTTGGAGAGGAACCTGCAAGGCCTTCACCGCTGCTTGCATGAAATGCAGACCAAGATATTACTCCTCGCCACTGTGTCTTCAACTTCTGGTTTATTGCGTTTATTTTCGCTTGGAAGGCAGAGTCAAATATGTTTGAAAAGAAGTGCAGACCAACTTTGCCGATCTTCAAAAAGGCACCAGCTACGCATCTTAGTTCGGTCTTGCAGTCATCGGTAAGGACGTGACTGTATTTTTTTCCAGCATTATAAAGACGATTCTACTACTCGTAGAACAAATCCAGTCGTGTTAAGGCGAACCGGCATGTAGCTGCGACATGGCGTTTTTTTTTAGAGAGTCTTATCCAAGCTATGTAGATTTGAAGTACCTTCGCCAATGACTAGCCACATGTTTTGCTCCAAGCTCCCTATACTGTCAGAAGGCCGACAATATCTTTGAAGTGTTCGACTTTCACTTCTAAGAAGTTTGCTATGCAGGAGGACACCCACATGCTAAGCTTTGTTGGAGAAGCGAATTGTGATCTCTTAAAACATTGACCGACCAGTTTTCGCTATCGCTAGACACGATCAAACACACTGTGCAGATACATCATTTTGAGCAGCTCTTCGGCACTACCCGCAATCAAGGTTCTATTAACCAGCACTGGTTTTATTCACAATACTTGTGATTTGCCTACGTCATGTTGTATGTCTGACTTACATATGGCAAGACTCAACGTCGATGAAAATGCCTAGCACGTGCTTCTTGTCGGGTGGGCGATCGATTCCGCCCACCAGATTATCGAGCGCAGTATTGAAGGACCTTCCACATTTGTTGATATGTTGCATCGTATACATTAACAATTTTGTGCGATGCTTCTAAGTTCAAAAAATAAAGCACGTCCGCTCTTCTTGACAGAAAACCATATAAAATCCAAATTTCCCTTTAGGGCGGTGTCACAAAAGCTTCTGCTGTGGAACGTTTTACTCAGAATTTTAAATTTAAATTGCAGTGCTCTGCTATCTGTGACAGTTAAACCACTGAATTAGGATAAATTGCCTCCACCGATGGTGACACCGTACATGATGTGCGCAGCAGATGCCGAAAAGCTTAGGTTGCTTCTAGAGTACTATCAAAAATCTGGTAAAGCGTGTCTTTTTTAGTGACTGCAATCAACTCTTCATATAAAGAACCATTACGATGTCCTTATGGAAGGACGTTTTGAAGAAAAAGTGAAACAATGAGTAGATCCGGCTTCATACTCGTATACTTCAACAACCGAACTGTGCTTACAGTTTCGTTTCAATCCTTCAGTAACGTCCAAATCAATTCGAATAGACAGTATTTTTTTATCTTTTATTTTGAAAGGATGAACTCCCTGACAATAGTCTCAAGTAAACGTTCCAGTGAGTACTCGTAAGTGACTTGAAATACTTTCACCAATTAAGGTAAGTGGTTCTATATTGTCACAGTCTCTACCAACTTTATCAGTGCACTTCTTCTCATTTTCCTATATTTAAAAGAAGAGTCACAGCATAATCAAATTGCCTTTCTGCTTAAAAGTTCTGGCACCGAACTATGTTCTTGCATTGTCGACATCATTCTACCATCAGAGGTCGTGACCTTTCACCACATTTAGGATGTATTCATTTTATTTGCAGCACGTGATGAGAAGAATAAGTTATTCATCATCTGTAAGACTTTTGCCTAGAAATCAGGCAAACTCTCCCCTGGACAAACAACATCAACCATCTCATCCTTTGGTAGAGGAGATGTAGGTATCTGCAATTTCAGCACAGACGTCACCAGGCATACTCTACAGATATAAAGAACCACTGCAAACTCTCGTAAACGGAATAAATGCTATCAAGTGTCTTCAAGTTGAAGGAAAGATGGGACATGGCTCATAACTACCTTTTTATTGTCAATGCTTGGAATGTGAAGAACGATCTATGGTCCAGAATACTACACTATTGGCACGTGCAGTCAATATTATTAAAGTAAACAGTAAAGTGGGTAAAGCAACTTCCGACATCAATACGAATGGACAATAAGATTTGTTGTCTTTATTGGTAGAATGAATGCAAGTGATGAAGTCTAGAAATACTATTGCAGACGAAGAGAATAATCGCACAAATTGGGAATAATTTCGTATTTTATTGCCTGGAAAATGAAATGGTCTTGCGAACACTTTCAAAAACTGCAAGTATCAAATGTAAGGTAGATATAAAATGTTAGTGGGTTACTTACTTAAGGTGGCGTTACGGTCCGCAGAATTGATAGCGGAGCCTAGAAAGACAAAATCTTTAACCTCAAAGTTATATCTGTCGAAAGTGACGTTCCATCGGGGACGTCGGTGTTGAGTATTATTTCTGGTTGGCAGCTTGTACTTACTATAGTCTTATCCTCGTTGACAATTCAACCTGTCTTCGTCGCTTCCGTCTCATTACTCATAAAAACATTCTGCTTTCACCTGAAAAATGATTTTGATATCCGCAACCGTACCTTGGCTACAACAAGATAGCAGTTGCATAGATAAATTCGAGTCGTTGTCAATATCCATTATTGAAGAAGTGTCTTGCGTAGATCGTTGTGTGTTCAATCATCTTGAAGGCTTATCAGGAGTTCTCCAAGTCCCCTTGTGAATATCGAGATTAAGAAAAAGCGTACTTGCTGCGCCTTAAAAGTTGATTAGGCTGAATTCGTTATCGGACCTGGTGTCGTGCAGGCTACACCTTCCGTATACTAATAGATAGGTCGTGGCATCAGAAGTCGTTTTGTTGATTGAGCTAAGTCAAATTGTGCGTGGCGAAAAAAATCTTATATGAAGAACGAAAAGTTCGAATGCTATACGATTTTCGAAAAAGAGTGAGTGTTGGTGCAGCAAAAAACACTCAGAGCATCTGTTCCGGCCGTGCTCCTGCTCTAAAAGGTAGTTTGATAAATTTCGCAACGGTGATATTATCTTGGACAACCAACTCTGTTCTGGACGGCCTTCCAAAATTGATGACGACATTTTGCGAACCTTAGTGAGAGAACCTAAATACATTGCTGAGAGGCTTAATAATGACTATTCGTCAAAATTCGCCATTTAAAGAAACTTGGATTCATTTCTAAGCACGACACCTGAGTGTCGCACTTTTTGACGGAAAAATATCAGCTGGACCACGTCTCCGTGTCCATATCTCTACTTAGAGGCCATGAGAATGAAGCTTTTTTGGATCAAGTCCTCACTGGTGACAAGAAGTGGATTCTGCACAACAACGTCGAAGAGCTGAAAAAGCTGATGAAGGTGCCAATTCGTGGCATAGGCTAGCATGCACTCAGTGAAGGTACTGTTGTTTATTTAGTAAGATTCCAGGAGTACAATTTTTTCCGAGCTTCGTTCACCTGGCGAATAAGGACTGTGAGCAAATCTCTAAATGGGATAGTTCAAGAAAATCGTCCGGTTTTCGGTATCAACATCTTCAATCATGATGCCACATGTCGTCCGACAAACGCTGCAAAACCTGAAGGAGCTAGAATGGGAAATCCTCCAGCATCCAACGTATTACATAGATCTTGCTTCTTCAGATTTTCATCTGTTTCGGCCCCTTCACAAAAGTTTATGAATGGAAAGATATTTGATTCCGCCAAAGCTGTCGGAAACTACAAAACTTTACGACATTTTGAACGAAAGCCACACAGTTTCTATGAAAACGGAATCCGTAATCTTGTAAAACATTGGGAGATAGTTGTAGAAAATAACGGGGAAAGTCCCAGTTTTTGATTATTAAAATTGTTGTTTGTTTTTTTATAGTGTAATTGCTTGTGTTTCATGGGGCACGAACTTTTGCAATTATTCAATAGAAGCGTCAGAAGAAGTCGTTGATTAGTTTGCAGGGGTTGTCACCAGTAGATGCGCCCATATCAGAGGCTTGTTGCTGCCTCGTAACTTCTGTTTTTTTTTTCCATGGCCAGGCAGATACCTAAGCTGTACAGCCCAAAACTTAAGGACCAGTTTGGTTCATCTGTTCTGTTTATTTAAAACAACACTGATCAACATTTTCCAACGGTAGATGCTTTAATGAAACAAGTAAGCCCTTCGACTAACTATTTTTTAAATGAATACCTCGGCTGGCTTGACATCAGGTCATCCTGTCAGCCAATTTTCTTAATATATTTCAATGGTTTCGGTCCCTATTTCTGGAATAGCTTGACCAATATTGTTCTTGAGTACCTTAACTTTGTCAAATGTCATGTAACTTAGAAAGCCTTCATTATAAGCTTTGTTTATTTTTGTAGGTTGTAATGGGTAGGAAATAAAGGGCTCAAAAGGGCATTCTATGAGCATGTTGTTTGGCCAAGGAAAGAATCATAATATTTTGGGGTAAGTCCGAAAGTGTGGTTGAGGGTATACTGATGAGCCTTCATAGCGAGACGGTTATTACGGTTAGAGGTTTAAAGATTCGGAATGCTATTGGAAATTTCCATAGAGCAATGGTGGTGAAAGTAGCGATAGAACTGTGTAATATTGGCATAATCTGTTTTGGGTCCTATCTAGCAAGTTTTAGAATCGCCTGACCAGATGTGAACATTGTATGCCGCCTTTGGCGAATGAAAGCCTTATATATTGAAGTCAGATCAGAGGGGGTGAAATATGGTATTTCTTACACCGGCTGAGGAAACCTAGACATTTAGCTGCATTTTTTGGTGATTTCGAATATGTGGTCATTCCAATGAAATTTGTCATTGACACACATGCCAAGAATGGGAATTTTTTCGGTTTCAAGGATGCAAGTGCCATTCATGGATAATGGTTGGGTATTTAAAATCCACTTATGCGACAGCAGATTTTTGTTTTTAAATAAATGTATAGAAGCATAAAATTTCACTCTGTTGAAAGTTCCCCAATTGATTATATTAGAAGTAGCAGACAAGATGATCATTGATCATTGATGAAAATGAAACCATCCAAGATAACTTGAATTGAACGTTCTGAAATGTAGTTTCTAATCTATTGAAGAAGAGAGTCGTCGATCCCATTTGCACGCATTTTCTACAAAAGAGCCTGATGCCAAACTTTGTCAAATGCGTTAGAAATATCAAGTGCAATTACCTTGCTTTTGCCAGATTGATGTAAACTTTGGCTTCAATTCAAATCATCAGTGGACCTTTTGCTACGAAAACCGTACTGCCGGTCATTAAGAAGTTTTCACGTTTCGAGACATATCATGAGCTGACGGTTTATCAGCGTTTTCATGAATTTCGAAGAAGGGACATAAGGTGAATTGGGAATGTACCTGCCATAAGTTCTGTTACAAAAACATTAGTAAACATATTTTATTCAAAATTGTTTCATTTATAAGACCCCAATATCGATTGTTTAAAAAAATCGAAATCGCTCGAAATGACAGCTTTTTGCTAAAGCACAAGCTTCCAAACGGGGTGTCCATTGGGCTACAGCGGCACATACGATTTCCATGGAGATCGTGGTAACTACCTCTGGTTAATGCTGTTTGAAGGCTTTCCAAATTTCTGTGGAGAAATTTCCTCTAATTCTGACCACACACCATAGTCCAGTGGATTCAGATCTGGACTCCCCGGCGGCCAGTCTTCTCCTGCTATAAAGCCAGGAATATTGACTCTGAGTCACTCCTGCGTGGGTTTGGCTTTGTGCGCTGAAACAGAATCCTGTTGGAAGATCCATCTGTAAAAATCGAAACACCCTCTAGCACATCTTCTTGGTAAGCCTTTGTACCAGTTTTTACTTCTTACGAGATGTGGCACCAAAGTGAGAGACTCCCCACCAAAAAATTACGAAAGCGGGATTATGTCCACGTTCAACCCTTGGAACAACTTTTTTCGCTTTCCTAGATGAAGTGGCATACATTTTTGTCATTTTGTTTGTTGAAAAATTCTTCCAAGGCAAACATTTTTTCATCCGAAAACAGAATGGTTTTATGGCCATTGTCCGCCTACCACTGCAAAAGTCTTTACATCTTGGCCGATCATTTCTTGGCCTGTCCTCTACTCCTCACTCGATAAACGAATATTCTCGATATTCCGAATGGTTTAAGTAACTCGAAAATTTAGTCACCACTCTTCCCTCATTTATGCAACGCTATTACCGCGACTCGATTCTCTTTAACGGGGGGTTTTCACAAATGCTGTTCTCTTTCAGTTGGGAAAGAGTCCTAAAGATAAGGATTGTTAAAGCTTAGGCAGTTTAATATTGAACTGGCCGCAAAGTGTGCAGCAAGCAGATTGGCCTTGTCCAAAGAGCTGACACCTGGAATATGATTATAAATGAGCGTTGGGATTGAGTAGGATGTGAAGCCAATTTTGGGCGAAGAACTTATAAATCTCGAAGTACGATGCTGGCCATTTTTCATTTTTGTGTGCATACATTACTGACCGGGGCACCATATGTCCCACCTGAAAATACGGTCAGAACAAATATGTCCCAGCTCGTCCTTACGCCCACAAATATATAATACTATTTCAAATTTAAATTTGAGTTTCAATTCTGAACTCAGTTCAACAGAAAAAAAAACTAAGTTTTACTTTAACTCCTTTTCGGATCGAAAGTATCATTTATCGGGCTTAACTAAGTTGGAGTTTCAAGCTCCAAGAACTTATAAACTGAACAATGATCGCGACTAAAGCCGTAAATGACAACCCAACCGCATAATTATCCTATAGATGCACACGGCTAAAGTCAGACCAAACAGTATCTCAATATGGTGGAAATCATCGAATAAAACTAGAAACATTACGTTACCAACAAAAATACAGAGGAATAAGTGTATTGGCACAACGCATGCCATAAGAACGACGACTTAGATTTCTACATGCGATAAAAAGGGGTTATGCTTCAATACAGGCTAAATAATACCTCATCACGACTTTGAAATACCATTCGCCAGCATTTCCCCCGACTGGATATCTACTCGATCAGTTGAACTTACGATGTTCACGTCGCCTACCAGACTACAGCAATACCCTCAAGGTTGTCCTCAAGGATCTTCCATAGAAAAAAAAGGCAGATGAACGTATCAAGCCTTATAACATAAGTGGACCAAACCATACAAAAAAAAGCTAATAAAAGCTGGATAAACTTTCCAACCTGCGGAACCTCAAGACAGTTACATATGTAAGAAACTTAGCAAATTCAGATCAAAGTAGAATATTTTGAAAAGCAGAGCTAAACTCTCTACTCTCAGGCGACAATGTCCTGGGAGCTAACGCAGTAAAGATCCACCTTACCGTCGGCGACCTTTGCAGGGACTGTGGGGGCATATGCTCACGGTAGGATACCCTCCACTTTTTGTGCCACTGTCACAGCCTAATTTGCAACAAAGAAATCAAGTAAGTTATGATTTCCGCTACTTCTCAGAACTATCTGCGGCTTCACTCGTACTTAGGGTACTAAAAATGGCGTCGAGAAAGCTTATCCAGCTAACCGGGCACCTAAAAGGGCCCAGCCGAGATGGTGGAAAAGGGCAAAAAAAGAAAGAGGTAAGGCAACTCTATAATAGAGCGAAGCTTTCCAAATGTGACAGTGGAATGAGTACTACGACTGCATGAGGCAATTCAAGTACCTAGTTAGGAAATCGAAAAGGGCGTCACGGCAGAGGTACTGCGAATCTATTATGCCAACAGACGAAGTTTCGAAGTTACGCAAAATGCTTCAAAAGAAGCGAGCGTCCTTTAGCTTCCTCAGGAAAAATGACGGAACGTGGGCTGAAGGCAACCAGGAAGTCCTGGTAACGTTGGTGGAAACCCATTTCCCTGGATCCACATTATCAGCTGACTCTGGCCTGACACGGCACACTGATGACATCAGTCTTTCCCTTTCCGAAGGGGAGATTGATATTCTTATTAACAAGGCATGGAGAGAAGTTAAGGTAGTTTTTATACATAAGGCCGGCAAGCAAGGGCACATAACAGCAAAAGACTTCAGACCAATAAGTCTGTCATCTTTTATGCTTAAAACCCTGGAGCGTTTACTGGAAATTCACATCAGGAACAGATGCAGTAACGGATTTTTGACCGGGTCTCAGCATGCCTATATGAAGGGTAAATCCGTGGAAACCGCCCTACATGAGGTGGTGGGGAAAATCGAAAAAAGTCTACACTTCGGTGAGTTTGCGATGGCGGCCTTCCTAGATATAGAAGGGGCCTTCAATAACGTAAAGCTGAGCGCCATCTAAGGTGATTTAGTAGACGAGGGAAAATAAATTGGATCTGCAACATGCTTGCAGGTAGGGTAATAAAATGTTCCATTGAACAAAGCTCGGCTAGAATGTCAGTAACCAGGCGAACCCCTTAAGGGGGAGTTATATCTCCACTCCTTTGGGTACTGGTCATAAATGATATTCTTAAAAAGCTTAATTCAATGGGCATTAGCGCCACGGCATACGCGGATGACGTGGTGATAATAGTGCAGAGAAAAAACACAAACATTTTAAGTGAGATCATGGAGCTTGCCTTGAGGACGATCAGCACTTGGGCATGCAGCTGTGGTCTCAATGTCAATCCCTCCAAAACGGAACTAGTTTCCTTTACCAGAAAGTACAAGATACCACAATTCAAACTCCGAAAACTCAGCGGAGGGGATCTGTCCCTCTCGGATAGTGCTAAATATCTTGACGTGATTCTGGATAAGAAACTGAATTGGAATCTTAACGCAGCGGAAAGGGTCAAAAAGACATGTAATGCTCTTTTCATATGCAAAAGAACTGTGGTAAAAATTTGGGGCCTCAAACGTGCTATGGTGTACTGGCTATATCCGGTAGTGGTGAGACCCATACTGACATAAGGTGGAAAGCAACAACTAAGAAAACGACCTACGGAAAATCAGCGACGGTTCAGAGAACGGCTCTCATAGTCATTACAGTTGCGCTCCGTACAACCCATATGGCAGCATTGGACACCATTCTGCAACTAACACCGCTTGATTTACAGATAAAAAAAACTTGCCGGCAACAGTGCGATTCGACTCACTAATCTGGGTCTTTTCAAAAGTAGCAGCTTCGGACACTGCAAGATCCTGGAGGAGCTACTACCAGGCAATACTATTAAAATGGTTGAAATCCCTTCCTTAATCGATTTCGACATTCCGTATGATGTATTATATCCGGAGAGGAAGGACTGGCAAGAAAATGCAGTGGTAAGATCGGTATCGGTATCTTCCCGGAGGACCCGGAACTGAGAGTATCTATAAGGCTACCGGACACCAGTAGTGTCTTCCAATCAGAGGTTCTAGCTGTCCTCATGGCGGCTGAGCTGATGTAGATGAGATCGGTATCCGGTAGAGATATCGCTATCTACATCGACAGCCAGGCCGCTCTTAAGGCAATGGAGTCAATAAACATCAACTTTGACACAGTTAGAGGTTGTCGCACAATGATCAAAGCATTATGCATTCAGAACAGGGTGAGACTGTGCTGGGTGCCAGGACACAGCGGTTTAGAAGGAAATGAACAAGCAGACGAGCTTGCAAGAAGAGGAGGGCTACTCGGCAATAGTGAGGTTGCTGATGTCAAACCACCTCTCTGCACGGTAAGGGCACTATTGAAGAAAAACTCATAAAGGCCACCAGCATAAGGTGGTTGAATCTGGAAGGACATCGTGTATCAAAGGCTCTATGGTCACTTCTCAACGGTAACAGATCTAGGAAGTTAATTAAGCTGAATAGGGATAAGCTTAGGACGCTAATAGGAATACTAACATGACACTGTCTACTGCTAAAACACGCAAAGAGACTAAAACTGACAAAACTACAGACACTTGTAAATTCTACAAGCGGTTGAGGACATAACATACATACTGTGTGAATGTGAGGCAATACCGCGTAGCCGAAGGAAATTCTTAGGAAAATACTTCTTTGAAAACTTAGAGGAAATCGACGGTACGGATTTCAAAGACCTTTTTGGCTTTTGTAGAGAAATTAGGTGTTTTAATAGGGAAACTGCTTATGTTTTGTGCAAATTGGAGTTGGTTTTAACTGAACCCACAGGGATCGCGACGGACCCGGTTTAGTACCTAGTGTCTGTGTCCTTTAGTGTCTTTTTCCAAACCTATCCTAACCTTCACTTGTATCTCTTACACATTTTCGGACCAACGGACAATAAACGCGGGACGGAGGACTGAAACCAAAATTAGGAACCATCATTTCCCATTCCAATTTCCTCAGCAGGGCATTCCAAATGGTCAACGCAGACCTTAGTGTGACGAAATATAAATCGGACCCAGTATAGATTGCCGCATACACCCGACCTAACATCACTTTCTAATTTATACACAGACATTGTATGCCTTCTTCATCGCAGATTGAGTGGCATTAATTTGATCTTATTTCGGTTGTGGATCAGGCTCAGGTAATAAGAATTTGAAAAGTTGATTAAACCCTTAAGAAAAAGGGCACGTTTCGGACAATTTCACTTATATACCACAATTGCCGGAGTACAAAAACAATTTGATATGCTTTCAAGGAATTTCTAATTATGAATCGAATTCTACATGAATCATGTCAAACTAAAAGTAATCAGACGCATTTGCAACAATATCACTTGACTCGCCTCTTCAATCCTTGAACAAGCAGAACCTTATCCTGCACAATTAATCACCACAACCTTATACGAAAAAAGACTCGGGCAAAAAAAAAATACAAAATCTCAGACTTTTCAAGGAGTTCCTACGAAATTAACTTCTTTAGCGCATTAACTTTGTGAAGAAATTCTTTTCGCCTGTCTCAGCAATTAACAGCAAAAATGGCAAAGTAACTGGAATGTGGCTCTCACTCTAAAGTAATGAAGGAGTTTGCCACTTTTAGATGGAAAAAAGAAGAAAAGATTATTGCTACTCAAAGTCCATCAGACTCAAAAGTTTTCTTATTAAAAGTTTTTTGCTTCTTTTGTAATCCTTGTAACACTCTTCAGTTTTTCATTTCCGATAAATGCCATCATCATGTCATTGGGAATGATATGTGTCCTCGTTCTTGTCCTTATCCCGTATCCAAGTGGGGTGCTTGTGTAAAAATATTTTCGATTACTATTTTGGCAGAAAATCAGTTGGCTTAGAGGTTGAAGATAGATATTTACAATCATATGACAACGTACGAGTAAACACATTTGTTGTTTATGATTTACACTTACCTATGAGGCTTCCACCTAGATGTTGCTGCTATCTGCTGAAGGACTGGAACACCATGTTTAACCCATTTTACTTCAAGATCGATACTTTAAAGAAATTTAAGTTATAAATACTAGTAGTAAACAATTACGAGTACCATGTTTCACATCAGCTTTAAAGACAGATTTTTGACGATAAATTAAACAATGCTGTGATTCCATTCATCAGGGATATAGTCTTCTGATATTTTGGTTCTCAGCTCAGATATTGCCAATGAGTAAGGTTAGGTGGACGGAAGTCTTTGCTATTATCATCCAAGTTGAATATTATATCCTGCCTGTGGGCGGGATTTTGAGATTGTTTGTCGTTATACAGTCTGCAGACGAAGATGTTCCATATTCTTAGCACCGACTATAACTTCTTTACAAAATTTCCTCCTTCATCTCTACATAAAGCTGTACTGTCCTACTCGCCTTAACATGTTCTTTCACCTGTTTCGTACTGTCTTTTCATCTGTAGAAGCCGATCTTCTTCCTGCTGGCAGAACATTACTTCAGCTGGTAGTGCATAAGTTCATTTTTCTTGTGGCTCTTGGAAAATCCTTATTCATTTCCACCACCCTAGCTGCAACAAGGTAGTAATCTGATGGTTTCCCGGAACCTTTTGACACACATACTAGATACTAGAAATATGCCTTACGTAAATCGCAATATGATCAATTTATAGGTAGTTTCGAGTTTCATTATGCCGAAAGCGCCATGCTGCCTTTAGTATATTCGGATATAGAAACCGTGTGCTTGCTATTATGACATTTCGTTATGACGCAAGTTCTGTAAGCCTATGTTAGTGGTGTCAAGTAGCCCATTCTTAGCAAGTGCCTTACGCAAAAATATCCGTTTTTCCTAATCTGAGGTTAAAAACCCATAGTACGACGTTGACATTATACTTTGACACTGGTTACAAATCTCGTCGAAGAGCTCAATCGATCCTCCGTGTGTCCGGCCCATCCCATCGTACTTCCTGGACGGTGGCGGCGACATTTATGTAATTATGGACAGCGGCAAGGGTCACGTTTGCTTCGGTGTAAGTAGCGAGTTAATGGTACGAAAGTCATTAAAATTTAAACGTTTCCATGGGTCTATAACAATGAATCCATCCACTAATTGGTTCATAACATATTTGTAATCTATTCCGTAGAGAATTGTGCGCATAATGACGGCACTGTCTAGTTTGAGCCAGTGTATGCTTTGCCCTTGCCATTTACATACATACTACACGTAGTTACCAGGAACTATCACTGGGCGTTAAGGTAAGCACATCGCGACGAACTTCACTGTTCTGCTTTTGGCCAAATGCAAGTTATAGGACAGACAATTATGGTTTCTCATAATATCGCAGTTAACGTTAATGATTTAAGACGCTCTGATCAATAGTTGGTTCTTACCAAAAACATTCTCGAGTGCATCTTCAACAAGTATCTGGACAAAGCTTTCATTACCCTTCACTCTAACATGTTATTCTTATCAAGTATCTGAACGACAATTTTTACAACATTTCATTCTCTTTGAAATTGGGATTATTGAGGTCTAACAAAGGGTCATTTTTGTTTTTCAAGAGCGCTTTGCTAGTCAATTGTCTTCTTATTCCAAAGAAGCAGCGATTGGCAATAGTTATTCTTCGTTTGATCTCAGCGCTGGTGTCATTGTCTGAGTTTATTGCAGAGCCTAACTAGACAAAGCGCTTAACTACCTCAAAGTTATACCTGTGACATTCTGTTCGAAACGTCGGTTTTCAGTGTCCTTTTACTTACCAGCATTTACTTGACCTTTCCCTCATTGACCGCTTAACCCATTTTCGCCGCTTCCGTCTCAATACTCGCAAAAGCCCCACTGACATCACACTGCTTCCTTTAAAGAGATCGCTGCTGGAGTTCCGAAAGGAAGTGTATTTGGTCCGGTATTGTTTTTACTCTATACTCGAGACATATCGGAAGAATCAGGTACCATAGTAGCCACGTTCGCGGACGACACGGCGATACTAGCTACAGATACTTCAGTCGAGTTAGCTACTGGAAAGCTACAAACGGCTTTGGATAAAATCTACGAATGGACAAAGATATGGCGAATTGTTCTCAACGAGATCAAATCTACTCATGTTAATTTTACTTACCGGAAAATAAACAACCTTCCCATTTTCATTAACTCGGTACAAATACCATATGCAAATGAAGCAAAGTATCTAGGAATGACACTAGATGTAAAACTGAAATGGAAGCCGCATTTTAAGAAGAAACGTGATGAACTTGAAAATAAATTCAGACAAATATACTGGCTACTAGGAAGACATTCCAAGTTAAGCATACATAACAAACTGCTCATCTATAAGCAAGTGCTTAAACCTGTTTGGACATACGGTATACAACTTTGGGGTTGTACTAAACCAAGCAACCGAAATATTCTCCAAGGCTATCAAAACAAAGTTCTAAGACAAATCGTGAACGCCCCATGGTACTCGTATATCAGAAACAGTGATATCCACAGTATAGCTATACTTACATCCAACCATATTTTAGGGATGAGTTGGTCTATGCTACTGGTTTTGGAGGAAGTGAGTCTTATGCTTAAGTCGTGGATTCTCTGCTTCGAATCAATGTCGATGCTTCTAGATTTTTTGAGTAGTCTCAGCCTGGTAGACTTTCCGGTAAAATTCTTGTAAGAAGCACCTTTCAAAGTTCAAATAAGGTTCTTATACTCTTCAAGCTTCGATATGTAACGACCCCAGTCTTTCTCTAATTAAGTCCCAAGTGGCCTGTTTCTTTATAAAGTGGCTTCAAATTTGCGATTCCCGAGGTTCGGGCGATCTACGAGATTGCTTTCCAGATGGACACGACAGTTCAACGCACTTGGTTAGGGTACTGTTCAGGTCGTAAATAACTTATTCCAGATTTTGCTGTGAACTGAGCCTAAAGGGAGCACTGCTAGACTTGCCCAGCTCCTTCTTGAATCGTGTCAATTGGTTTTTTCTAAGCTCTAAGCTCTAAGTTATAAGCCGATTACTTGATGTTTCACTCTCATGGCCAAAGTTGGCTTAGAGCCAATATGATTGGAACTAATGTCAGTTGATAGTTTCAAATCCAGAACATGATTGCTGTTGCTAATGCTCCAAAAACTATTATTAGCAATAGTATCACAGCTTATGGCCTTGCGTCTTACTGAAATCTCAGTATTCACCGAGTTTGGCTACCGCTTCGGTTGTAGTTGTAATATCGGGAAAACAAGCAGACGCAACGTTTGTTTTGTAGCTTATGCATGCAGCAACTAAAGCTTGGTGAATCAAAATTGCAATAATTCCTGTATGGATTTTACGTGAAAGAAAGCCTTCTTTGTTGAATACATCAAATAGATGACTTCTGGTGTGGTCGTCTCTTATCAGTTCACGTTTGGAAAGAAAGAAGAAATTAAGCCATCTAAAGACGTGACCTAAACCAAGCTTTAGTTGTCTCCATAGAAGCTTTGTCTAAGCCTGCAACACGTGTGAAACGACAGATTTTTTTTTTCGTCTAAACCATCGGCAAAGAGAGTGCCGGAAACATTCTTCCTCTTGGCCCTGGTCGGTAAATACGTTTCTGGTTTTTAACGTGAACTCGTGTTGAAGGCATAAGTTTCGCTCTTTGGTATTGACAATCTTAGGATCATGGCACCCACCTCCTATACGGTCCTAGCATGCGGTAATAAAAAAAATAAATAAATTCCCAATGACCAGAAAATTCTGCAACATCTGATCCAGGATCAGTTGAAAGATTCAGAACAGAGCCGGCAATTTTGTATCACTTTCTGAGCCTCTTTTTCTACAAGACTATTAAAATGTCTGGACTAATCGCATCGAATTCATTCAATTTTTTGTAAAGCAAAAGTACGGATCGTGTTTAACCATTCGCACTAAGTCATTAATATGTTCCCCTAGGCTCTGAGTCTAGCGGTTTGGCACAAAATATCAAAATATCGTGGGGATTGGTAAATTGATATGTAACGTATCATAACTACGTAGAGATAATATTTCCAATGCATCCACATTCACGTAATACTGTTCTCCAAAAGAGATGCAACCGAGTTTGCACGCATTTATGGGTGCAAGTACGTTTTTATCCAACCTATGTAGGTAGATACAAACCTATATCTACATCAATATCAGCACATCATTCGCCTGCTGAGAATAAATTGAATTTTTCATTTCACTGAGTCGGCAGCAACAGGACAAAAAGATGTTTCATACCTTATACTCGAACCTTCACTTTGATACGAATATATGTCGGTGTGTACTTCAATTTGGTATGCAAGAGGCTTTGCCTGCATTGGCAATTGAATCCTTTCTCGTTACCCCCAAAAATGAATGAAGGATTCAATTGAAAGCACTTGCCTCATGGATGCACAATTACTCCTATAATATTGGCATGAGTTGGTATGATATTAATGTCGCTCGATTTATGCACATGACACAGTGTGTTGGGTGTGTGTGTGTGTGTGGAATTAAACGAGACGACTCCAATGCCAGTCGATATGGTAGGCTTTCGCCGCCTCTTTTCCCATTCAATTAAATCCTTAATAAATCTGAAATTGAATTTGTATGCAGAGGAATTGATTCGGTAGGTACTCCTGGCTGAAAGTGAGTCTGTGACGTTGTGTGACGTTGTAGCAATCTGTCGTTCGTGGTATGTTGTATAGGTTTTCTTTGGTCCATTACGGATAAACTGGAGGCATCTGGCATGAAAAAGCCAAAAGAGTTTATCTCGATAATCTTCTTAATCAAATAATTTCATGCACTGAAACTTTCTCACTTGGCTTGAGTTAAGTCCTATTGACAGATGCAAATGGCAATATTGCAATTGGACCTGGACTCTGGAAATTGTGTGTACAAAAGCTGTTACATTTTGACTAATGAAATTGCTTCTATTTAAATTCCCATCACCAGATTGCCTTCAAAATGTTGACTGAAGAAACAAGTGATGGTTTGACCTTTTTGTTCATTTGGAAAACTGATTTAGTCCGCAAATGTATTTCTGAGCCGCAATAGCCATTTGTTCGTTTTTTTTTTTTTTTTTTTATTTGTACGAGAAAGTAATTATAACACAATAATGTGAAATGGAAAACCCGAAGAGGACAAAAAGTTTATAATTTACTTCAGAACAATAGTCGCCGTGCTCAAGTGCAAGAGTCCTTTTACTGTGCCAGGTCAGGTTGTGCATTCTTAATTGAAAACTGCATGCAAAATAATTAAGTGAGAACAAAAAGGATAAAAAAAAATTAAACGAACTTCGTGCAGGAAGGATGAAATTGAAAACGGAATAGTGAGCAATTAAATGGCTGCAATAAAATTTTTACTCACGCTATTCTGGTAAATGATTGCTGGCTTTTGACTAAGGAAACGCTTGCAATAGTCGATGGAACTTTATACAATAAAAGCAGATTAACAGTGAGACGTCATACAAAATTGTAGTTCACTGTGCACCTGATGAGGGAGCGTTCAGATATTTTGATTTTTTTTTTTCAAATTTTTCTTTTTGAAAACCACAACTTGACAGTTGGGCTGTTTATGTGTCCATTTTTAGTCTATTCAGATTTTTACGTAGAAATGAGATTTTCCAATTTTATCGGAGCCAACTCTGGGGTATACTTTTCAAATCATTTGTAGTACACAATGCATGGTATTGAAAATTTACAATTTATAAGGAAAATTGACGAAGAGAGACACCTGATGTTTGGAAAACTTTGCGCATTTACAGTCAGAAGTTCGTGGATAGAGGAGAAGTAGAGGCATTTGAAAAATTCCTTAGTGGGAATAGTTTGGATTAGCTATGTATTGTCCGCCACCTCATTGAAATGTCCTCCACGGGAGTTGTCGCAGGACTTGATTCTGATAAGTTTCGGTTAGGTAAGGTGAAAACATCGGTCTTATAGATATGCCATATTCATCACACAAATACTAGGCGCCAAAATGGGCGCTTCGAGATCACTGTGGAAACAGTTGAATCCGAATCCGAAGGGCTAAAAAAAAACTGAACAATCCCACTGGTGAAACATCCGATTTCTTTGCGAAAGCCAAGAAGGCTTTTGAAGTTCGTACCGTTTATTTTCTCTACGTTTTCGAAAGATATTGTCTCCCACTACGTGATATTGCCTCGCATTCACACAGTACCTATGACTGTTTAAAAGTCTTCAACAGCTTGCAGATCACCGCAGAATCAGCAAATATCCGTATCTGACAATTTGAGTCTTTTAGCGTGTTTCCGCAGGTGAAAGTGTCCTGTCAGGGTTCACATTGTTATCCTAAGCTTATTCTTGTTGATTTTATTAACTCTCATCTTTTTCCGTCAAAAAGTGGCCAGAGAGCTTTATCTCCTTCAAAATTTTACCACCTTAGGTTGGCAGTCTTTATAATTTTTTCCTCGATAGTGCTCCTTACTATGCAAAGAGGTGTTTTGAAGTTAGCAACCTCACTATTATCGAGCAACCCTACTCTTCCTGTTGTTCATTCCCCTCTATACCGCACTGTCCTGGCACCCAACAAAGTCTCATCCCGTTCTTACTTTAAGTGGCGCTAGAGTCCGAAGTGGACCTGGGCCTCAACCAACAAACGTCTCCAGCTAGCTCGATCTTTTGCTAGCTGCGTCCAGTTTCGCACGCTAAGTTGGCTGAGGTCCCCTTCCACCTGCGTGCGCCACCTGAGTCTCGGTCTTCCTCTGTTCCTTTGGGGCGGATTCGAAGACTTTTCGGGCCGGAGCATTGATGTTCATCCGATCCACATGACCCAGCCATTTCAGTTGTTGGATCTTTACCCCTCTGTCTAGGTTGATGTCGTTGTACAGTTCTTCTATGTATCAGGCGGGACCGAAAATCACTCGAAAAACTTTCCTCTCGAAGTAGCCAAGAGGCTGCCTCTGCGCCAAAGAGCAGGACTGGGATTATTAAGGTCTAATATAGGGTCATTCTTGTTGTTCGAGGGAGAGTTTTGCTAGTCAACTGAATTCTTAGCCCAAAGAAGCAGCGATTGGCAAAAGTTATTCTTCGTTTGATCTCAGCGCTGGTGTCGCTGTCCGAGTTTATAGTTGGTCCTGGGTAGACAAAGTCTTTAGCCTCCTCAAAGTTATACCTGTCGACTTTGATGTTCTGTCCGAGAAGTCGGTGTTCAATGTCCTTTTTTGCTTGACAGCATATACCTATACTTATTCTTACCATCATTGACCGCTAAACCTATCTTCGCCGCTTCTGTCTCAATACTTGCGAAAGTACCACCGACATCACGCTGCTTTCTCCCGATTATGTCAATATCGTCGGCGTATGCGAGTAGTTGGACGGCCTTTTGAAAGATAGTGCCTCTTATGTTTGCTCGTGAGTTTTGCACTATTCTTTCAAGTACGATGTTGAAAAAATCGCACGTGCATTCTCCACCGTCATCCTGCACAGAAGGACAAGTAGAGATGACAAAACTAGATATTGCTTTGTATAGTTTGTCTCTACGTTCCGCTCTACAGCCTACGGCTCGAGATTTGTGTGGTTCGGATGTTTTTTTTTACCATTTGGTAAAATGTCCGAATGATTTTTCTTTTTCCTCCTGAGAAGCCGGTGCTCGTCTCTCCTCTTCCGCTCATAGAGCTCATGAGCAGCTCTGGTCTTTCTAAGCAGCGCAGCGTTATATGCATCTTGCTTAGCTGCATGTGCTTGCCGGTATTCATCATCGAACGAGGGGTTTCGTTGTGGTGGACGAGTGAAACCCAGCACATCAGAAGCGGCATCTCTGATGGCGTTTTGGCAGTGTTTCCAATGGTCTTCGATGCTTGATGCTGGCGGCATTGGACCTCTTAAGAGATTAAGAGACACTCGATCGGAAAAGGACTTGGCGATCTCTTGCGATTGTAGCCGTCTGACGTCGAACTTTCTCACAGCATTAGTTTGTCTTGGCGTAGTTTGGGATATCCGCAACCGTACCTTGGCTACAACAAGGTAATGGTCCGAGTCGATGTTGGCTCCTCGGAACGTACGGACATCCATAATGCTGGAGGAGTGTCTTGCGTCGATCGCAATGTGATCAATCTGGTTGACTGTTGATTGATCAAGAGTTCTCCAAGTCCCCTTGTGTATATCGAGATGTGAGAACCGCGTGATAGCCACGACAATGTTTCGCCCCGCCGAAAAGTCGATTAGCCTGAATCCGTTATCGGAGGTGGTTTTGTGCAGGCTATATTTTCCGATTGTTCCACCAAAGATACCCTCTCTTCCTAGCTTTGCATTAGAATCACCGAGGACAATTTTAATGTCATAGCTAGGGCATTGCTCGTAGGTCTTGTTGAGGAGCTCGTAGAAGGCATCCTTGGTGTCGTCATCTTTCTCCTCTGTGGGGACATGCGCGCATATAAGGCTTATGTTGGCGAATTTAGCCTTGATGCGGATTGCTACGAGGCGCTCGCTCACATGCCGGAAGCTGAGGACTTCTTGTCTTAGTCTGCCTCCGACAACAAATCCGCATCCAAATAAGAGCTGCTTTTGCCGTCGATAGCAATTGCCGTAGTAGATGTCGCAGTTTTTCATCTTCTTTTTGTCCGGCCCATCCCATCGCATTTCTTGGATGGCGGTTATGTCTGCTTTGCAGCAGTCTGGGGCCTCCGCTAGTTGCTCGGCTGCACGTGGTCTATAAAGGGATCTAAGGATCTCATTGTCCTTAAATCGTTTGCGTGGGTTGTCAACAGTAGATCCGTCCATATCCGAGGCTTTTTGATGCTTCTTAACTTATGCTTTTTTTAAATGGCCGGGCAGCTACCCCGGCAGCACAACCCCCAACCTGGAGGACCAGTTCCATTTTGAGTGCCCCTAGGACGAGGGGTCGGTTACACCGAAGCCAGTAACCCGTTCCGGGATGTGAGCGCTGCCGTTGGCCCTTATAGGGCTCGTCCGCCACCATCTCTTTTCCAAGACCCTGACTAAGTCCTGGAAATCCTTTCCCGCCTGAGCTCCAAATATGTCGGAGTAGCCCGGATAAGGTATTGTTTTGTTTTTCCAACACTAATCCTGGTTAATGGCGCAGGAAACTCGCCATTTGCCCTCTTCACTTCGCAACCTCTAGTGAGATTCCCAGATGGCGCCACGGGGAGGCGTGAAGAAGGTCTTATTAGCAGAGCTGCAAGATGTTCGGCTGCAGAAGCTTATTCTCGTCATTTAAGGAACCAGCACCTGTCGGAAGATGCTACTTCTACGAGGCCTTATACTAATCGTTGCAAGGTAGACAAGAACACTATTTTTTTTTTTTCCAAAACCATAGGTAGTTGATAAGACCTCTCTAGTATCCGAAGCATTGAATTCGACACGGATACAGCGTTTGTTTTTCTTCATGGTGCCGACTACAAAGGGATTCCATCCCAGTAAATTCTTGGCTAGAAGAAGCGATGTGACAAAATTATCCATTGCCACATTTCTGCTAGAGTTTTTATAAGGAACAATCAAATTCTTCACAACACGCTCGCCTTGATTCTTATCTCGGATATTGAAAAATTTTCCAGTATAAATCTGCCCCTTCAATGGATATGATGTCGTGTCCGAATCACAGGCTCACCATACTCGTATCTTGATCCCATATTTCGCTGGCTTTGATAGAATATATTGAGTAAATTTGGTGCGACTTCTAAAAGGGAATAGTTGCTCATCAATTGTTATAGAACTGTATGGCCTAAAATTGTCCTTTAGAAGCATTTCGAAAATTTCGCTAATAGGTGCTGCCTTATCGGTTTTAATTCTTGCTTGTTACGCGGCATCAAAATCAAAGCGAATAAACCTCGTTATGTTGTGGTACCGCCGAACAGACATAGTTGCTCGATATATAGCGGAAAAGCATTCCTTTTCCAAAGTTGATTCACATCTCCGTTATTTGATCGGTGGCTCCCAATAACAATCAGAAGTCCTATTGGCATAGTTCCTCTTCTTGCAAAGCGTCCCAGATCAAAACTTTGTTATTAGGATTTTCTGCATTCCATTAACAATACTCCTTTTCGGCCTTTCTGCTTGTGTGCCTACAAATTACAATATTTTCTATGCTGTTCTTCAAATGAGAGTCTGTAGTGAATATTGAAAATGCACATAATTTCACATAAATGTGAAATTTTAATAATTGATCACCGCTCAAATGAGCTTCTTCTTCTTATCCTTTTATTAACCCTTTCCTCGTTATACGAACTTATGCGTAACGAGTTTCCCATTTTTACTGCATCGCTGCTGCTCCGCTTATGGGGTTGGCTAATGTCGCAGACCGCAGAACGCGTCTACATAATGCTCGGTCCTGGATCGCTTCAGTGGTAAGCCCCAGGCGTTGTTGCGCATTTGCCATCTGAAAAATCCAGGAATTCTTTTTCCGACCTCGTTTTCTTACAGTTGGAGTGACCGTAGTTGATAGTGCCTTTTTAACCGGATTTTCCGCAGATCTTCTTTGAACGTGGCAATACCAGCTTATTCTATTCACCTCAAGCTGTTCGGTTACCGAATTCTTTATATGTAGACTTCCTTTTATACGCGTAGATCTAATGCAATCGCGTTTAGTGACTCCACTAGACATCCTTAACATTTTCATTTCCGCTGCCGTCATTTTGTTTCTAAACGCTTCATACATTGTCCAGCATTGTGAAGCGTACATAAGAGCTGGTCGAACAACTGTGGTGTAGAGTTTCCCCTTCGATTTAAGTGGACATTTTTGGACGCAAAAGGTTCCCGAATTTTACGTCGTCGTCACATTTCGCTTCCATGTTAACGATTGATCCTAAGTACTTAAAGATAGTGCTCTTCGGAAGAACTATTCCGTCAAACATTATATCCGGAACAGGTGGCAACGGATGCGCAAATGGGTACGTCAAATGCTCCGTCTTTGAACGACTTATTTTAAAGCCGCTTCTCTCTAGCGCATTTTTCAATGAATCTAAGGCGTTCTGCAAATCTTCGACGTTATCGCTAAGTATAACTGCGTCGTCAGCGAAGAGAATCGGCGTTACATTTGCTTCGCACATGCAGTCTTTTAAAAGATAGTCGAATACTACGTTAAAGAGGAAAGGACTAAGTACGCTTCCTTGATGCACTCCGACATTAACTGGAAATTCTCTCGTTAGTCCGGCAGAGCTTTCAACCGCAGTTTCCGTACATGTCTTGTATTATTCTTACATACGTTTCCGGTACGTTTTGAGACCTCAGCGCGGCCCATATGAGATCCCTAGGCACTCGATCGAATGCTTTCTCGAGGTCGATAAATACCATGTGTAAATCCTTAGACGAATCTCGGTGCTTTTCCATTATTATTCGTAGGCTTTGGATAGCGTCCACCGTCGATCTTCCTTCAACAAATCCACACTGGCTATTATCGAGCTTTATTATTTGCCGAAGACGTTCGTTTAAGACTCTTTCGAAGATTTCCATTTAAAAGTTTCGATAGCCATTCGCTGCCAACTCCCTCCATCTTCGACCAAAACTCTGATGGAATGCTGTCTGGTCCCGCCGCTTTCCCCGGCTTCATTTTTCCGATTGCTATACTTATTTCTTCGATTGAAAAGTCCGAAACTTCCTCCTCGAATAGACTAGCTGTCGGCACTATATCACGTGGAAACTGTTTGTTATGCAACTCCTTGCAGTATTCAAGCCACCGGTCACAAATTTCCTTATCATTTGTCAGTAAGCGACCGTCTGCGTTTTTGATGTATTTCGGCGAGGTTATTTCCATTGAATTTTTTCTCCTCTGTGCAGCGAGCTTAAAAATATTTGGCATTTTAGTACTGTACGACGTTTGAACTTCTTGGATAGCTTGTCTTCTATACGCCGATCGTGAGGATATTTGTTCCAACTCCTGGTACAGGTTATCCGCTTCTGCCGCTCGAGTTCGAGCCAGGAATTTCTTTGCGATCTTTTTAAGACACTCGTATTCAAGAGCCAGTCGAGCTTTTTCGATATCGTCGCTCCGATCGCATTTTGTCCACGCCTGGAATGCATTCTTCTTGTCGGCCACCACAGCTCGTTTAGTTTCGTCATTCCACCACCATGTTTCTTTGCCGACGTGATGGTATTCCGATATAGTCCCCAGATGGGACTTTGCGAGTGTTATGCATTCCTCGTGCATGCTGTTCCACATTTCTTGCGGGCTAAGTGAGTCTGCGATACCGTTTATATTGTGAAGTACTTCTTTAGCCAGTGCGATAAATCTTGCGCTTCGTTCCTTCGATAGATTATACCACCGGATTTTTGGCATTCCAAACGATGCCCGTGTTTTCGGTGGTTCCGCTGTGAAAAATTCTGTAATGAGCAGACGGTGTTGGCTTACTAGCGATTCTCCAAGTATTACTTTACAGTCCTTAACACGGTTTCTCATCGACATTTTGCAGAGGTGATAATCTATTTGCGTTTCGTGGCCTCCTCTGCTATAGGTGATAAGATGTCGTTGATGTTTAATAAACATTGTATTTAAGATGGTTAAGCCGTAAGCCCTACACGCTACAAGGATGTCTTCGCCAGCTGAATTTCTTGTTCCAAAGCCTTTACCGCCGTTGCAGTCCTCATAATCAACATTTGTTTCTCCGACGTGGCCATTTAAATCTCCGCCTATGAAGAGCATCTCATCGATAGGTATATTTCTAAGCAAATTACCGAACTCTGACCGAAATGTATCTTTTTCCGATTGGTCGCATCCATTTTGTGGAGCGCACGCGCTAACAATGTTCCACGCTTCATTGTGTATGACGAGTTTAACACTCATCAAGCGGTCGCTTATTTTCAAGATACCAACGATGTTGTTTAGAAGATCCGCTGCAACAACGATTCCAACACCGTTTCGTCCATTGACCGTTCCATGGTAGAACATCTTAAATGCCTTAGTTTTTAAATCTAGAAAACGCGCTTTATTTCCTGTATTACACCACTTCGTTTCCTGTACGCACAGGATTTGTAGAGTTCTGCGACGCATAATAGCTTCCAGTTCTAAACTTTTTGAGGTCATCGATCCGAGGTTTCAACTTGCAAACCGAAGTTTATGAAAATATTTTGGAAACTTCATTTTGCCCGCCCCCGGAATCCGTCGGGCTCTGACACAAGCACTTCTGCTTGCTCTGGGATCACCCGAGTGCGTTGCAATCGTGGTGCCCAGCGGGGTAGTGCTATTAATTGCGATCATTTCCATGAAGTGTATCTAAAGTTTGAGTGGTTTGACACTTGTATGCTCATTTCGAATTGATTGACTGTTCTTTTACCCCACCGGTAGTCTCCAGACGTGGGAACCCACTGATTGCATACAAATTTGTGGGAAAGTTTTAAGGTGTTAAAGTGTCACAGGCTCATTTTTGGTGTCATAGTTGCCTGTATATGATTGGTGTCCCATTTAGTCGCCTCTTACGACAAGTTGGGACGCACTGCGGCACTATTCTTTATCCGATGCCGCACGGAACTACAGCTCAAATGAGCACTCGAAAGAAATTTTATTTCCTTATTTTCCATTTTGAGTGAAAAAAGACCCTTTTTCAGAATGTCTTCAACAAATAACAAAATTGAATGGTAGAAAAAAAATTCCCATACAAAACATATGAGAGTTATATTTCTATAGCCGGGTGTTTACTGTCAAGATTAACAGTTTTTTTATTGGCGACAAAGTGAAGGTTATGGATAATTTTACGCAAAGGCCTTGGTTCAAAGGCTTAAAAGATCCAACATCGCTTACGTCGAAGTTCCGGTAAAAGTGCACAAAATCAATTTGCATTGGATCCGCTGTTTTATCGAAAAGTTTTGTTCAGCGTTGAGGCTAATTTTTGGCTCAATTGGTATATCAATAAGCAAAATTGTCGCATTTGGAGCGAAGATAATCTTCATGAAACTGGTCCAAGAACCTCAATGCTCCAAACATTTCAGCAACTAGACGCCAGTTGTTATAACCTGACGAGTATTTGTACAAAGATCTCAAATAATTCAGTCATATGGTCAAATTAACTCAGGATTTGAAGCAACATGATCAAGCGCTTTAGAGAAGCTCGATACTGGAGACAATTCTGCTCAAACAATAATCTTCTAAGATAAGGCGCATTTCTATCTCAGTGGCTACGTAAGCAAGCTAAATTCCCGTATCTGAACATGCGACTGTTTGGTGTGGTTTTCGGAGTGGCAGCATTATTTGGCATTTTCCTTCGAAGACGACAATGGAAGAAACGTTGCAGTCAATGAAGAGCGCTATCGAGGCATGATAACCAATACCATCGCTCGTCTTTTGAGGCGAAGCATTCATCAAGTCAGTTGCTCACTTCTTCTTATGAATGAAAGTGCTGTCCTGTAAGTCCGTGCTGCATTGAGCGAAGCAAGTAGTAATCGAAAGGAACACGGTCTGGTTAATACGGCATGTGGGGCAGAACTTCCCAATTAGCTTTGCCAAATAGCTTTTTACTTGGTGTTCAACTTGTGAACCAACATTGTCATTATGGAAAATAACTGATCCGTGGCTTTCGTCATATTCTGATCGTTGACAGTTCAATGCTCAATTCCATTTCAGTTCATAGAACGCTATTCCCTTCCGGTCACACCAAAAACACAACATAACTTGAGACGACGCAAGGTAGATATAAAACCAAGGACAATGGTAAAACTATGGTATATTACGAATGCAGGTTAGTTTAAGGGAAGGTTCTATCAGGAAGTCTTTCATTGACCATCAGAACTCTGAATATGTCACCTTGAACTGTTTTTCTTCTTGTTAGTGTCGCCTTGAAAGATATCCTCTGTCCGTGATTTGTTTCGACATCATCGTTGCAAAAGGAATCCGTAGAGTTTTTACAGGCCACATGACATTTCTCCGAATCCTGACCATACATCCAACTACCCCCAACAAGAACCTTTTGCCCTTTCTTGCAGTTAGTTTTCTTAGACTTTTGCAGATATTTGACAGATTTCAAGCAACTTGACTTAGAAAAAACTTTTTGAATTATAAAACGAAAAAAAACAAAAAGAAAAACAATCTCACCACCTCGATTGACAAGTCAGTACTCGATAAGTTGTTTTTAACACTCTTAATGTCAACGGTAATGCCATAAGAAAGTTTGACAAACCAAACAATGTCAGATGAAGTTGTGTTTGTGTTTGCGTTTGTGTTTGTGTTGTGAGAGTTCCAGCAAAGTACTTGTGCAAAATGGAAGTAAACGCTACCATTACGTGAAGGTATCCTGCCCACGATGAGATGCTGGTTCCAGATTCATCATATTTTCTGCTTTCAAGATGGGTATGAAATGCTAACTGTATACCTTTACCTATCAATAATGATTACCCCAACTGCTATTTCCGGCGGAATCTTTCCGTTACTAAGTGTACCTTTTGCTTTGTGTCTACCTGGATATCTGTGTGCTTGTGTGTGAGTGTGCAAGCGCACATCTGCTTTTAAATGATTTGTTTCCTTTGTGCTTTATCCCTGGAACGTGACAATTTCCAGAAAAAGGACTTTAAAAACCGTTTTCTTACCGTTATATACATATACACATACAAATTTTTTTTTCTTCGCTCTTCCTCTGTTATCTTACGTATCACCTTTATTTTTATTCGCCAGAGGTTATAAGTAAGAAAAATGGTGAAATTTTCTTTGTAATATTTTCATCTTACAGTTATCGTGACTGGAAGCGAGAAATATGGTACAAAATAAAGAAAATATAAGTGCCTAAGGTTCCCAAGAGTGATGTTACACTTTGCGCGCGATTTTCTTACCGTTTTCCCTTTTTTTTTTGTTTCATCTTCATCTTCCTTGGCTTTGTTTTCGGTTTTTTTCTCGTTTTCAGTTTTTTTGTTTTCATTTTTGTGGGCGTCATTCGCGAATTTCAAAACCAGGTGGACGAAGATTTGAACTCAGCAGAGCATAGATAAATTTGTCATTGGAACGAAGGTTTAAGGATTTTTTATTTTCATTTTCATTTTTTGTGTTTATACCTTAAGATGTCAGTTTTTGGGTAAATAGTGCTTTAAAAATGACGGGCTGTTGGACATTTGTATGAAAAATTAAAACTTAATAGCAATACATTCAAATATAGCCTTTAATGGTGATTCGAACACAGAAACTATTGTTTTCAATCTTAATAAACAATAGCGATTCGCCCCGGCTCCGCACGAGTGTAATTTAGAAAACAAAAAACGTGAAGGATGTGAAGTACTGCATTTGATTGTTGAATTTATTTATAAACAATATTTGCGGCTGAATTTTGGATACATAATACATACATAATAAAAACAAAACAAGACCTTATCCGGGCTACTCCGAAATATTTGGAGCTCAGGCCGGAAAGGATTTCCAGGACTTAGTAAGGGTCTTGGAAAAGAGATGGTGGCGGACGAGCCCTATAAGGACGAGCCCTATAAGGACGAGCCCTATAAGGGCCAACGGCAGCGCTCACATCTCGGAACGGGTTACTGGCTTCGGTGTAACCGACCCCTCGTCCTAGGGGCACTCAAAATGGAACTGGTCCTCAAAGTTGGGGGTTGTGCCGCCGGGGTAACTGCCCGGCCATTTAAAACAGATTAAGTTACGAAGCATCAACAAGCCTCGGATATGGACGGATCTACTGTTGACAACCCACGCAAACGATTTAAGGACAATGAGCTTCGGATATGCACGTGGAATGTTAGATCCCTTAATAGACCACGTACAGCCGAGCAACTAGCGGAGGCCCTAGACTGCTGCAAAACAGACATAACAGCCATCCAAGAAATACGATGGGATGGGCCGGACAAAAAGAAGATGAAAAACTGCGACATCTACTACGGCAATTGCTATCGACGGCAAAAGCAGCGCTTATTTGGATGCGGATTTGTTGTCGGAGGCCGACTAAGACGAGAAGGCCTTAGCTTCCGGCATGTGAGCGAGCGCCTCGTAGCAATCCGCATCAAGGCTAAATTCGCCAACATTAGCCTCATATGCGCGCATGCCCCCACAGAGGAGAAAGATGACGACACCAAGGATGCCTTCTACGAGCTCCTTAACAAGACCTACGAGCAATGCCCTAGCTATGACATTAAAATTGTCCTCGGTGATTTTAATGCAAAGCTAGGAAGAGAGGGTATCTTTGGTGGAACAATCGGAAAATATAGCCTGCACAACACCACCTCCGATAACGGATTCAGGCTAATCGACTTTGCGGCGGTGTGAATTATTGTCGTGGCAAGCACGCGGTTCCAACATCTCGACATACACAAGGGGACTTGGAGAACTCCTGATCAATCAATATTCAACCAGATTGATCACATTGCGATCCACGCAAGACACTCCTCCAGTATTATGGATGTCCGTACGTTCCAAGGAGCCAACATCGACTCGGACCATTACCTTGTTGTAGCCAAGGTACGGTTGCGGATATCCCAAAATACGCCAAGACAAACTAATGCTGTGAGAAAATTCGACGTCAGACGGCTACAATCGCAAGAAGTCGCCAAGTCCTTTCCGATCGAGTGTTTTTAATCTCTTAAGAGGTCCAATGCCGCCAGCATCAAACATTGAAGAGCATTGGAAACACTGCCAAAACGCCATCAGAGATGCCGATTCTGATGTGCTGGGTTTCACTCGTCCACCACAACGAAACCCCTGGTTCGATGACGAATGCTGGCAAGCACACGCAGCTAAGCAAGATGCATATAACGCGGCGCTGCTTAGAAAGAGCAGAGCTGCTCATGAGCTCTATGAGCGGAAGAGGAGAGACGAACACCGGTTTCTCAGGAGGAAGAAGAAAGAGCATGAGAAGCGCGCGATCGAGGAAGTTGAGAGATGCTACTCCAGGAATGAGGTTCGGAACTTCTACCAAAAGGTAAAAATAACATGCCGCGGAAACAAACCCCGAACCGAAGCCTGTAGAGATGAACAAGGGAACATCGTAGTAGAATCGCAGTCGATGCTGAGGATTTGGAAAGACTATTTCTGCAGACTGTATAACGGCTATGACGAACCAAATACCGCCGTCAGGCAGAATCAACCGAATCAACACTGCAACCTGGATGAAGATTACCAACAATTCCGTCCACCCGGCCTGGATGAAGTGAAGATAGCTATATAAAACTTAAGTCCAAGACCTGATAGGTCCATATCAGTGTGGCTTGAGGCCAGGAAGGTCCACCATCGACCAGATATTCACACTACAGCAGATCTTGGAGAATACCCATAAGCTTCAGATCGATACCCACCACCTATTCATCGATTTTAATGCCGCGTATGACAGCATTTATAGAGACGAGCTATACAGAGCAATGTCTAGTTTTGGCATCCCTGCCAAACTCGTCCGTCTGTGCAGGATGACGGTGGAGAATGCACGTGCGATTTTTTCAACATCGTACTAGAAAGAATAGTGTAAAACTCACGAGCAAACACCATAGGCACAATCTTTCAAAAGTCCGTCCAACTACTCGCATACGCCGACGATATTGACATAATCGGGAGAAAGCAGCGTGATGTCAGTGGCGCTTTCGCGAGTGTTGAGACGGAAGCGGCGAAAATGGGTTTAGCGGTCAATGAGGGCAAGACCAAGTATATGCTGTCAAGCAAAAAGGACAACCAACACCGACGTCTCGGACAGAACGTCACCCTCGACAGATATAACTTTGAGGTAGTTAAGGACTTTGTCTACCTAGGCTCCGCTATAAATACAGACAACGACACCAGCGCTGAGATCAAGCGAAGAATAACTCTTGCCAACCGCTGTTTCTTTGGGCTAAGAAGGCCAAACAACAACAAGAGTCACCCTTTATAGGACCTTAATAATCCCGGTCCTACTCTATGGCGCAGAGGCATGGACATTATCAAAAATGGATGAGGGTGTTCTTGGTTGCTTCGAGAGAAAAATTCTTCAGGCGATCTTTGGTCCCGTCTGCATTGACGGTGAGTGGAGGAGGAGATACAACGACGACCTGTATGGACTGTACAGCGACATGGACCTAGCCAGAAGAGTGAAGATCCAAAGACTGAGATGGCTGGGTCAAGTAGAGCACATGGACACCAATGCTCCGGTCCGAAAAGTCTTCGAATCCGCCCCCCGAGGGACAGCGCAGTAGAGAAAGGCCAAGACTCAGGTGGCGCACGCAAGTGGAAGAGGACCTCAGCTTAGCGTGCAAAACTGGAGACAGCTAGCCAGGGATCGAGCTGGCTGGAGAAACTTGTTGATTGAGGCCCAGGTCCACCCCGGACTGTAGCGCCACCTAAAGTAAGTAAGTAATACGAACAAATTTTGTTTGGAAATGAGCGCGAAAGAGTTACATATAGGCTGTCCATGGGAAAAGCACGCAACGCTTAGGTCTAAGCCCGCAACGTTGAATGTCCGACCTTGTGATTTGTGTTAATAGTTATTGAAAATTACAGTTTTATTGTTAACTGCAATCTTTTGAATTGGAATGGAAGATCCGTTGGTATCAATGGAATCCGGGGAATCTACACTGTTTCTCCAGTTCCACATCCGGTCAGAATGTTTTTAGACGTTTAATCTGGCCACGTCTACCATTGTACAATTTGGGTGGATTAAGGTTTCGCAATAAAATAGCAGGACACCCTTCTTTTAAGACCATTTCATGGGGTGGCAATCCAGAAGGCTGCAAGCAATTGAGATCTTCTGCTGGGAAATGTACAACTTCTTCCTGGTCCAGGACGGTGTTAACAGAGTAGTATGTTTGCGCCTGTGTATTAATTTTAGAGATAATCAAGTCGTTCACTTTACCCACTTGATCGTTAGTAAGTGATAAAATAGCTCTCTCCTTGAGCCAAGTTATAGTCTTAGAACTTATATTATTAATTGCGAATAAACGTTGTCGACTAATTCTTGAAGATCATTTACTAAAATGCAAAGTTTTTGATGCAGATCAATTCTCCCATTTTTTTGGTTTTATTCGTCCATTTCCTATTTTGAGCAACAACTCTGAAAAATCCAGGCTTTCGTGTGTTGACAACGCCACTCTCGTATTTGCTTTGAGTTCTAATCTATTCACACACAGCCAGAGAAACGATTTTTTTAATGAAGCATTGATTTCATCAGCTCGGGTCCCTCTTGTTACCACTCTTCGATATAGAAACTTCGTCCCAAACTATTAATGAGCAGTCACGTATTAATTTTTTAGTATTACTTTGTTTTCAAATGCTACAAACAGTGCTAGTGTCTTCAGTAGCAATTGTTAGCGGAAGTTTGAATGTTGCATGAGCGTTTCGACCTCCTTCCAAAAGTGTAGCTGCAATTCCGGATGATGCTACAGCTAATGCAATTTTGCCAAAGTCCGAAATGGATTTACCCGAAAGTTCTTCTACTACATTAGGTATTAAATTCTAGCAACGCGAGATACAATATCGGTCACTTGACAAAACACTATAATAATTGCAGCCAAATATCTTAATGAACTCGATGAACTGCAAAGTATGTATAACTTAAATTTTAGCCTACGTAAGCAATGTAAACTTATTTTTAGGTTTAATTATATATATAAACCTTCCAAAAATAATTATCTAAATGATGGTGAAGACCGCATCAAAATTCGTTTTGTGGTTTAGGAGGAGTTAGCGGCCAAACAGACAGACACGGAAAGCGACTTTGTTTTATACTATGTAATTATGATAATGTTTTGATTTAAGATCATTATTGATTGAACTGTTGCTGGAAAATAATCGACACTTTCCTTGAACGTCCTCTTTACGAAAAGTCCTTGAGATAGCGAATATGAGGTGCAAGTATCAAGTATACAATATGAATTCTAACAGCTGTGCTATTCGAAATTATCAGTCCAAGGGCCTACTTAATTCATGATGATTGGATATGGAAACGGCTGAAGGATACTTTTTTTCCTACTATGCACGTACCTAAAAACTTCAGGTAAAGCCTTTTTGTATTATGGCAATGGCTATCAAGTCTCTGCTCAGAAAGTACTCGGAATTTCCCATTCAACAAAATCGCGCTCGAGATATTTCCAAAAGCTTTTTCTTTAGGTTGGTACATCTGTCATCTGATGCTCAAATATCTGTTTGATGTTTTGTGTTTCCGCAGAAGAACGTCTCATGATTTTTATGAATACCTATCTTTGTGGACTTAATTTCACGGAATGCCCATACATTCATTGCGAGCGAGAATACGCCTTGCCATCGCTCTTCCTTTGATACCGATTCGGAACCCGTGCTTAGGGCATATGTTTCACCCTTTGTATGAGTCGAAGCCCATAGAAAACCTCTTACTGATCTGAGACCTGACCTGAGACCATCAGGTGCACTCTCCCTGCGTATTGAATTTAAACCACAGCTGCCGTGACGCTACCACAAGGGAACCAACCTCAACAAGTTAGACTCGGACCGAAATCCGGAGGACTCTTAACTCCCACGATACTGTGTTTTAAGTCCTGGTATAGACTACCGGTGGTCTTGCCACTAAACGAGACCTATGACCGCAGCTTGTACGAGTAACTGGACAGATCATAGCAACCTTCAGTGACGTAAAAGTCTGATGATCTTATCGATAAGCCCAGTTTTGCTCTACCCTCCCTTTTTATTAGACAACGTCATTGATGGAAGAAGCCTTTGGAATTGGACGGGGGCCATCATGTGCAAAAGCATTGAAAATGTTAACGGTAGCGTACGGCGACTCGACAATGTCGGAAACACAAGTACAAAGAGTTTAAAGTAGGCCGTACTGTGGTCGATTATTCGCCCCGTTCCGAGCGTCCGTCCACTAGTATGACTGACATAAGCATCGAAAAAGTTAAGAATATTGCCGTAGTGCACGATGTTTTGGGCATGAGACGAGTTAAAGTGCGTTTTGTGCCGAGAGTGCTGAATTACTTGCAGATGCCACTGTCCCAAAATAAATGCTTTCTTTGGGACAAAATGCTGTCGTTACTGGTGAGGAGACTTGTGTCTATGAATATGTTATCGAAACTAACCAACGATCATCGGAATGCCAAATGCATTCGGACCAGCCAAAACTTAAAAAAAAAAGACAGAATCGGTCCAAAATCAAGGGTTTGTTCACCGTTTTCTTTTATTATCGTTGTGGGGTCCACCCGCAATTTCTTCAGCTAGCCCAGACAGTAAATAAGGAGTACAACGTGAGTGTATTTTAGTTTTGAGGGAAAATGTTTGTGGCAAGAAGCCAGAATTGTGGAGAAACAACTCGTGGTTTTATCGCAACGACAACGCACCGGCTCACATATCTCAGAAGGTACGTCGTTTAGTTATTTCTTTTCTATCGAGTCAGACACTCTGGCAGATTTAAGTGCATTTGAAGTCTTTGTTTAGAAGCTGAGTTGGCTCCCTTGGAGTTTTTACTCAAAGTCGAAACCGTCCATCTGCCGTTTCAATGGTTCAATACTTCAGACTTCATACAGACTTCTAAACATGGCTCTTCAAATGTTTTCGGAAGAATTTTCAATCATCATCAAATCAGACTAAGACCTTTGTAGCAACAAAAACATTTGAATCTTTGTACCAGGCTCAGCTGATGCAGGCAGCTAAATGCTTCCAGATCGTGTCATACCTAAGAACCACATGAAAGCGCTCCGAAAATACTGTAGGATGAATCCTTTTTTCAGAGCGAATACATGTTTACTGGTTTAGATAAAACATTCCCCTTGTTTTGATAAGTTCTTCAACACCGCATATCAAGATGTTCTCTCTTCTCATAAAGACACATTGCACTTATGTACTTTCTTTTCTTTCCATTATGAAATAATCCTACTGAGCTCATTATTACAACCCGCCAATATTCAAAACCAACCAGTCTCGGTATCTGCTTTCTTTCCTCGCAAAGTTTTATTCGTCTGTGGGATTTGCAAACATTTTAGGGGTAGGTACACAAATTCACTTAAATGCGAGCCCATTACAACAAAAGGACTCGAAACGAGCTTATAAGTTACTGCTCAGCGAGAGGCTAAACAATGTCCTTACGATAGCCGAGGACAATTTTCATGTCATAGCAAGGGCATTGAGGTCTCATTCAAGAGCTCATAGAAGTTATCTATCAGTTAAGAAGCATCTTCAACCAGCTTGATCCATTGCTAGTTGCCTAGCTAAGTTGACTAAGGTGCCAAACAATTTGCGTGCCCCGCCTGAGTCTCGGTCTTCCTCTACTGTACTGTCTGTATGGCGCGGATTCGACACTGTTCGGACCTGAGTGTTGATGTCGGTGGATCTTTACTCTTCTGGCCAAATTGATGTCGCTGTACAGTCCGATACAGTCCGATACGTTGTATCGGGCGGGACCGAAAACCACTCGAAGAATTTTCCTCTTAAAGCAGCCGAGAGCACCCACATCCATTTTAGATAATGCTGCCTTCTTAGCCCAAGAAGCAGCGATTGCCGAGAGTTATTCTTCGTTTCATCTCTGCGCTGGTGTCGTTGTCTGAATTTAAAGGGAAGCCTTCTAAGGCAAAGTCCTTAACTACCTCAAAGTTATACCTGTCGGGACGTCGGCGTTCAGTGTCCTTTTTGCTTGACACCATATACTAAGTCTTGCCCTCAATGACAGCTAAACCCAATTTCGCCGCTTTCGTCAGACCGTCCGCCTCTGCAGCTTTGTTGGACTTAAGCTTCGATATAGCTATCTTCACTTCATCCAGGTAGGGTGGACGGAATCGTTGGTCATCATCGTCCAGGTTGAAAGGTTGATCCTGCCTGACAGCGGTATTTGTTTCATCGTTGTGGAAATGATCTTTCCAAATCCTTAGCATTGACTGCGAATCTACAACGATGCTTCGTTTTTCGTCTTCAGAGGCCTCGGCTTGGGTTTTGCGTCCAAGGTATGTTTTTTGTTTAACTTTTGGTACTGCTTCCAGATCTCATTCCATCTCTCAAATCTCACGACCGCGCACTTCTGGTGCTCTTTCTATTCCCTCCTGAGAAGCCGGTGTTCTGCTTTAGTCCTTTATGCAGCGACGCTTTGTATGCATCTTAGTTAGCTCCTTGATGCTGGCGGCAAGGGACCTGTTAAGAGATTAAGAAAGACACGATCAAAAGAGGATCTTGCGATCTCATGCGATTTTAGCCGTCTGAAGTCGTGCAGGCTATATCTTCCAACACTCCTACAAAAAAATCCCTCTATTCTTGTTTAAGAGCTCTTCGAGGCTATCTTTGGTGTCGTCATCTTTCTCGTCCGTTGGAGCAATCGCGCGTATCAGGCTAATATTGACAAATTAATCCTTGATACGGAATTCTACGAAGTGCTCATTCATATGTCGGAATCCCAAGACTTCTTGCCTAGGTCTTCCTCCAACAACAAATCCGCATCCAAATAGGCGCTGCTTTTGTCATCGATAACAATCGTTGTAGATGTCGCAGTTGTTTATTCTCGTTTTATCCGGCCCATTGCATAGCATTTCTTGGACGGCGCTAATGTCTAACTTGCACCAGACTAAGGAATTCGCTAGTTGTTCAGCTGCATATGGCCTATAACGGGACTTAACATTCCACATGCATATCTGAAGTTCATTGTCCTTGGTTCGTTTGCATGGGTTATCTAAAGTAGATCCATCCGTATCCGAGCCTTGTTTCTGCTTCGAATTTTTCATTATTCCCATGACCGGAGAGTTACTCCGGCAGCACAACCCTCAACCTAGAGGGGCAGCTCACGTTTTGATACTCCTAGGACGAGGGGTCGGTTAGGCCGAAGCCATTAACTCGATCGGCGATCGGGGATATTAACGCTGCCAATAAGGGCCAATTCGCCCCCACCTCTTTCCAAGACCCTGACTTAGTCTTGGAAATCCCTACCGGCCTCGGCTCCAAATATATCAGAGTTATTGGGATTATTTTAGAATTTTACTTAACCGTTGATTCCGTTTAGCTGTCAAGTTTAAAGGGCTTCTTTTTTTGTCTGCTTGTCAGTACTCTCTCTCATAAGTATTACCAGTCGAGTCCGGATGGACATCGATAACTTTGAGATACTATGAGCATAATTGATGCGTAAAGACAGTTGCAACACTGGGTATCGCAAGCTTGACATATCTCAGATCCTTCCCTACTTCTGCAACACTCAGGCAGTTCTTTCAGTCCGAATAAATCCAATACCTAATTGATACAATATTATGGTCCTTCTATTACGAGTATATGCAAATAATGTCCCCCATATCCAGTTTAGGTTAATTAATTAGCAAAACATTATTGTGATACGATCTCAGGTCATGTGTCAGATTATATGTGTATGTACTGGCTTATATTACCATCCTGTCATGTTTACTTTAAGGCTAAGTGTGCTTCCTTGTCAACACATCCCTTATGGTAAAGTATTAAAAAGTATCTGCCATGGCAATGACAAGTATATTGGGTTTGAGAATAAAGTTGATAGTATAAAAGTTTTTGCAAAGTTGACGCTTTGTCATTTGAATCTTATGTTCTCGCGTCCTTTTAAGAAGCGCAGTGTGTATACAGAGTGAAAAAGATTCTTGACATTGATATGATTGACATCCTACTAAACGGAAGAAGTGATATTATACAAAGTTTCAGTGAAGAGGCTGAAGTCAATGCAGATTAAATTTCTTTAAAGTGGGAAAGGGCTTTCCTGTCGAGAACCTTTATAGTAATTTGAAAATGAGAACATTATTTTGTAGCTTTTGCCAACATTTCAATCTTTTTAAGAAGTGCAGATACGAAAGCAAAAATGTCGACTGTTCTAAGGTTGATCTTGTAAATTAGAAAACATCAAAATTTCACTTACTCTATTATTGTTGTGTCAACTTTACATTACTTAGTTGATGAGTTCGGTGTGGAACCTCCCAGAGCCAACTCTTATCTTCGAGAAGAGATTTTATCCCTGAGGGAAACTCAAGTGATATTTACCACTGCATTCCATATTCGCCTACAAACTACCAACTATTTGTACAAACTACAAAACATCTGCAATGGCGGAACAATAGATACTTAAAGTAACCCCTCCAATAGCCAGCCAGCCAGCCAGCCAGGCAGTCAAGCAGTCGGGCATACATGCAGTCAGTCATCAGCCAGCCAGCCAGCTAGCTGGGAATTCCTTCATCAAGGTTTGGTTTTGAGGGAGCAACCCCAATTCGTAAAGGTTCCACCGAGAGAAGAGAGAATAGATAAGCTGACTGCCCGCAAAAGCGTATTATTATTATTATTTTCCCTTTTCGGATTGCTGGCTGGTTACCAACATTTTTCTAGTTTTTTTGATGACACGAAAAGATTGCATTTCCATCCAATGAGTACATTTTGGAGTGACGTGATGGCCCTTAGCAGTGGCGTTATTCCAGCAACTCCAACCACCATCATCAGTACCAGTACGAGCAGTTGTAGAATAGTATGCTGCAGGTTTTTGCCAAAAATTGAAATAAGCTTAAACCGGCATAATCTTGCAACGATTGCAATTCCATGAGGCATCCCATGAAAGATGCTCCAAGAGTTGGCACAAAATTTGCTTGTTTAGTTGAAAATTTATCTATCTTCACTCGGTGATGGTTGAGATATTCTCTCTCTTATTTTTTTTTTTTTATTATTATTATTCTCAAACAATCTTTTGTTGCTTTGGCTATGACATTGTTGATGTCGAGAGGACAGGCGAGACAAGTTCTTTTCTTTTCGTTTCGGTAGCCGAGTTTTTATGAAGGAATATCCCTGCCTCCTTACCTTGGAAGAGGAAAGAAGTTGTTGCTCCATGGAGACTTTTAAGATATTGCCAAGCCAAGACTTAAGGCGTTTCTTTGGGCTAAACTAAGATGCAATTTGGGCCAATGGGTTTAGAAAGATTGTTTTTTCTTTATTGTTGTTGTTGTTTCTGTTTTTTTGTTTTTTTTGGTGATTGATGTGACTGGGTTATTTGCGTTTGATTGTTCTGCTCCAAATTTTTCTATTTTATGTCTGAGAAATATGACAAAATGTTGATAAAGATGAGTAGTCGGTCAGGTAGAACAAATCGTAGATAAAAGATTTTTCTTTTTAATATCTGAAGGTTTTTGGCTTGCACAAAGGGGTACGAGGTCGTCCGCATTCGGTCCATTTATATTTGTACATTGTTGGTGCCCTGGGTTTTAACAAAGAGAATCTTTATCTTTTCTAAAGAACACGTATATGCTCTCCTTAGAACTTCAGTTTGAATGGATATTACGGAATAGAGGTGGAAGAATGTAGTGCACAACCCTTCATATGAATTTGAATAGCAGTACGCTTTGAATTTTAAAAATAAGGCGACACTTCTTCATTTCTTCAATTTGGCATCGCTTACGTGAAGATTTTGGAGTGCTACATAGGCGATGTTACGACCGACAAGGGAGTGCTCTAGGATTGAGTACCCTGGATGAACTTAAAAAAATATGAAAATTTCTTATATCAACTTCAGTGAGTTCAGATGTGGAGGAATGAATGTATAAAATTAATATCAAAGCCAATTTCCAGAACATAACAGAGGTACGAGTATGTATCTGCAACACGAGTAGCTTCCAAAGTCTCGTGGTGGGAAAAGGACATTTTTTTTAATCTAGTGAGAAATCACTGTTTGGGGGACATGTACTGATATTTGTTAAAAGATTCGACGAAGAGGAGACCGTCAGTGCCAAAATGTACAATTGTGGTATGTTTTTATGTGGTTTGCAGGGGTTCTTACTTGTCCGGGGTGGACAATATCCTAAGCTAACAGGCCTCTCCAGTAATAACGATTTTTCGTCAGCTGTCTCCAGTTTCACATATGAAATTGGCTAAGGTCACCTTCCACTTGTGTACGCCACCGAAAACTTGGTGTCCATGTACTCAAGGTAGCCAATGCTGAACAGGTGTGTAGCTCGTACAGCTCGTCAATTCTACAGTGATGCAAACAAGAACGACAATTCCACGAAGAAAGTATCACTTCTTTCTTCAGTATCCAAGCTTCTACGGCGTAAAGTAGGGAAGAATTGATCTTGTAGATATCCTTTTGGCAAAGAAGCAGTAATCAGTAAATGTGATTCTTCGCATGATCTATGTGCTGGTGTCGTCGCCGGAGTTGAAAGCGTATCCGAGGCACTTAAAGTCCCTTACTATCATTAAGTTGTAAATGGATGTTAAAATGCTCAAACAGCTCCGCTGGATTTTTGTAGTACTTAAATTCAGTTCTGGTGGGGCGCTTGACTCTCGATTTCTGGCACGGTATGCATTGTCTGACAAATTTAGTGATAATCTGCGACACCTCTCTTTGATGAGTACGATAGTTGCCTTAACACAAGAGATCCCGTGTCAAGGTACAAACATATAATAAGCTAACATACTTCGCGCAATTGTTTTGGTCTCGTCATGCGCATCTGTCAAATTATGGCAATATGGCCGACAATTGTGGTAACAAAAGCGGAACTATTTTGGTTGCAATAGATTTTTGATTTAAAAAGTGATTAAACAAAGTTTAAAGGTATTCAAATGCGTTACGCTATGTACGGGTACGGATGTACGGATTTTTTTGTGCCGCCGAAAAGACAAATTCAATACAAAAACGGCACGAATTTGTGGCAAACATTTTAAAAAAGTAATTTTGTCATTAATCCATTTTACGAACAATATGGAATTGTTCTGAAAACAACAAGAATTAAGGACGATGCTGTTCCTTCACTTTTGCTACCATTGCAAAAGGATGAAGAAGTGACGAGTCCACGGGATTTACGGGGATTCAAAATAGACTTTTGATCCCAAGGTACGAGGCCGGGTCAATAAGTCCGTGACTTTTGGATTAAAACACAGATTTTTTGATAAAAAAATAATTTTATTTTTCAACGTAGTCTCCCTTGAGCTCTATACACTTTGTCCAACGCTTCTCCAATTTTTTTATCCCTTCCAAAAAAAATGATTTGTCGAGGTCCTCAAAATAGGCCTTTGTTTGCGAGATGACTTCATCATTGGAGTCAAATCTTTTTCCACCAAGCCATTTCTTCAGGTTTGGGAACAAGAAGTAGTCGCTCGGAGCCAAATCTGGAGAATAGGGTGGATGAGGGAGCAATTCATAGCCCAATTCATGGATTTTTGCCATGGCAACTGCACATGTGTGCACCCTTGCATCGTCTTGGTGGAAAAGAACTTTTTTCTTGGCCAAATGAGGTCGTTTTTTTTTCAAATCGTCATTGAATCGGTCCAATAAGTTGGCATAATATTCCCCATTGATTGTTCTTCCCTTTTGAAGGTAGTCAATGTGGATTATCCCGCGTGTATCCCAAAAAACAGTCGCCATAACTTTATTGGCTGACAAACCCACCTTGGCCTTCTTTGGCGCCGATTCACCCTTAGAAACCCACTGTTTTGACTGTTGTTTGTTCTCTGGTGTGTTGTGATGGATCCATGTTTCGTCCACGGTTACAAAACGGCGCAAAAACTCCTCCATATTGCGATTAAACAACGCCAAACCTTCCTGTGAAGTTGTTACACGATTGCGTTTGTGGTCGACTGTGAGCAAACGCGGCACCCATCTTGCGGAAAGCTTTCTCATGCCCAAGTGATCATTCAAAATTGAAACCACTGAGCCATGCGAGATCCCTACGGCTTCCACAATCTCTCGCACTTTCAATCTTCGGTCGGCCAACACCATATCTTGAATTTTTTCGATTGTTTCGGGTGTAAAGACCTCAACTGGGCGTCCAGGACGTTCGGCATCTTCAGTGCTTGTACGGCCACAACGAAATTCAGTAAACCACTTTTTTACCATTGAAATCGATGGTGCAGAGTCCCCATAGTATTTATCAAGCTTAGCCTTGGTCTCGGTAATGGTTTTTTTTCGCAAGAAATAATGCTTAATAAGCACACGAAATTCACTTTTTTCCATTTTCTCCTCAAATTAGTGAGTAGTCTGATAAAAATAGCTGTCAAACACAAACTAACTGACGCAGCAAGTTTAAATTTTGACAGGAGTCAACTGACAGATGCCTGTTGACAGGAGCAGTGTTGCTGTTTCAGTAAAGAGGTCAGAAATTCAAAAAGTCACGGACTTATTGACCCGCCCTCGTATGTGAAGAACAATTATTATAACCGTTATTTACACTAATAACACTCTTTCTTTTTTTCTTTTAGTGAAGCACTAATTGTGCATGGCAAGGAGAATATAGATCTGGAAGTCCCCGCGGAGAATTTATTTCTATCAAAAATGGGTGTGATTGCTGTACGCAAACTGACGCTTCGAAGGTAGACCGCGGTACACAAGTTAAACCAGTAATGGTCGATTGTAGTACACAAACTGATGAAATAATCCCTACATATTCTCAGTAACTAGATGACAAATTAAATTAGAGTAATGCGAATGAAGTGTAATGAGAATTTCAACCATTGTTTGTATTTTGCAGATTATTGGTGCAAATAGCAAAATTGAAAGCAGACAACTGGAAGCAGCAACAAACAATTGACTTCGTGGGTCATATTTTTGCAAAGGCCAATAAGAATGTCCTCAAAAACGTACAACTTGGACGATATTGCTAATGCAATCGCAATTCATGCAGCTGGACCCCGAGCCTACCGATTGCTGTTGCGATAATAATACCCTCTTCCAGCTGTGATAACACTTAAAAAGTGGTGCTCAAAATTAGAGGTATATCCAGGAATAATACAATCGGTGTTGAATATAATGAAGAACATCGATATGGAAGAAGTCGTCAACATTTGTGCACTTTCATTTGGCGAAATGAAAGTCAAAGAGAATATTGTCTACGACAAACGGAAGGATGAAACTCTGAAAGCTGCGAATACGTCCAAGTGGCAATGATAAGGGGCTTGGTTGGCAATTGGAAACAATCAATTTTCTATGATTTTGAACAACGGATGACCAAACAAATACTGCTTAGTATTATTCATCAATTAAGTGTGTGCAATCGTCTGTGATCTCCGGCGAACAAATCACGGTTTGCGGCGTGGACTTGAAATCACGGTTACAAAATCGTTTTTCCAAAACCCAACCGATGAGTCAAGGAAAGTGTATGTGTTCGCTGATTTGCCTCATCTCATGAAACTCGTCCGGAACAACTTCGTTGGTTTCATTTTGGACGGGCACCTCATTTCCAAAGAAATCATTGAATAGCTTATTCCAGAAAGGTAATGTTGAATTAACCAAGTTTTTTTTCTAAATCTTAAAATACTTTTAGGCATTGTCATGACAAAGAATTCTCTTAAATTTCTGTACAACGACTAGAATACTGAATACGGTATTTCGTATTAGCAGACATACATACTGAACCAACATGTTTCAGAGAATTTTTTCGGAACTATTCGATCCAAAGCTGGCCTATATGACCATCCAAACCGTTTGGAATTCATGTATCGACTTCGGTCATACATACTTGGACGAAATGAAGGAAGTTTATTTTTGAATGCTATGTTTTATTCTGTAAGTAACCATATATTCTCTAAATACAACTCGTTTCGAAATTCGTCTTTTTGTGTTCTCATACACACACATATTAAATTTGTTTCCAGATACCCCGACACCAGGTCGCAGATAAATGTACTCTTGGCTACGTAACTTTTGCAAATGTCAAGCTATGACGCTAAGATTTAGAGGGAATATCAACAACAGATGTACCAACTCAACAAAACAAAACTCAAATCGAAATTAAATCGGAAAAATAGGAGCACCACACGGTGGTTATTCCGGGAACTTTCTGATCAAGGTGGTATTACCTTAATATCTGTACCGTGATCCCGTGTAGATTTTCGATGACTCGGTTATCAAATGTTGTAGGCACAAAAGGACTGATGATAATCAAAGAGATGTCTCAGTAAAGACATAGCTTGGAATGGGAAACAATTTTATAGTCGATAAAGAAAGCTGGCAACGATTAGTATAAGGCCTCGTAGAAGTAGCACCTTCCGACAGGTGCTGGTTCCTTAAATGACGAGAATGAGCCTCTGCAGCCGAACAACTTGCAGCTCTGCTAATAAGTTCAACTTCACGCCTCCCCGTGGCGCCATCTGGGAATCTCACTGGAGATTGAGAAGTGAAGGAGGCAAATGGCGAGTTTACTGCTCCATAAAGCAGGATTAGTATCGGAAAAACAAAACAAGACCTTATCCGGTCCTAGGGGCACTCAAAATGGGGTAACTGCCCGGCCATTCAAAAAAAGCATAAGTTACGAAGCATCAAAAAGCCTCGGATATGGACGGATCTACTGTTGACAACCCACGCAAACGATTTAAGGACAATGAGCTTCGGATATGCACGTGGAATGTTAGATCCCTTAATAGACCACGTGCAGCCGAGCAACTAGCGGAGGCCCTAGACTGCTGCAAAGCAGACATAACCGCCATCCAAGAAATGCGATGGGATGGGCCGGACAAAAAGAAGATGAAAAACTGCGACATCTACTACGGCAATTGCTATCGACGGCAAAAGCAGCTCTTATTTGGATGCGGATTTGTTGTCGGAGGCAGACTAAGATAATAAGTCCTCAGCTTCCGGCATGTGAGCGAGCGCCTGGTAGCAATCCGCATCAAGGCTAAACTCGCCAACATTAGCCTCATATGCGCGCATGCCCCCACAGAGGAGAAAGATGACGACACCAAGGATGCCTTCTACGAGCTCCTCAACAAGACCTACGAGCAATGCCCTAGCTATGACATTAAAATTGTCTCGGTGATTTTAATGCAAAGCTAGGAAGAGAGGGTATCTTTGGTGGAATAAGCGGAAAATATAGCCTGCACAACACCACCTCCGATAACGGATTCAGGCTAATCGACTTTGCGGCGGGGCGAAACATTGTCATGGCTAGCACGCGGTTCCCACATCTCGACATACACAAGGGGACTTGGAGAACTCCTGATCAATCAACAGTCAACCAGATTGATCACATTGCGATCGACGCAAGACACTCCTCCAGTATTATGGATGTCCGTACGTTCCGAGGAGCCAACATCGACTCGGACCATTACCTTGTTGTAGCCAAGGCACGGTTGCGGATATCCCAAACTATGCCAAGCCAAACTAATGCTGTAAGAAAATTCGACGTCAGACGGCTACAATTGCAAGAGATCGCCAAGTCCTTTTCCGATCGAGTGTCTCCTAATCTCTTAAGAGGTCCAATACCGCCAGCATCAAGTATCGAAGATCGGTGGCAACACTGCCAAAACGCCATCAGAGATGCCGCTTCTGATGTGCTGGGTTTCAATCGTCCACCACAACGAAACCCCTGGTTCGATGTCGAATGCCGGCAAGTACACGCAGCTAAGCAAGATGCATATAACGCGACGCTGCTTAGAAAGACCAGAGCTGCTCATGAGCTCTATGAGCGGAAGAGGAGAGACGAACACCGGCTTCTTAGGAGGAAGAAGAAAGAGCATAAGAAGCGCGCGATCGAGGAAATTGAGAGATGCTACTCCAGGAATGAAGTTCGGAAGTTTTACCAAAAGGTAAAAATAACATGCCGCGGAAACAAACCCCGAACCGAAGCCTGTAGAGATGAACAAGGGAACATCGTAGTAGAATCGCAGTCGATGCTGAGGATTTGGAAAGATCATTTCTGCAGACTGTATAACGGCGATGACGGACCAAATAATAGAATCAACCTTTCAACCTGGACGATGATGACCAACAATTCCGTCCACCCGACCTAGATGAAGTGAAGATAGCCATATCGAAGCTTAAGTCCAACAAAGCTGCTGGACCGGATGGCCTGACTGCCGAACTCTTCAAAGCGGCAGGCGATGACTTGGTAAGGAGCATACACCAACTCATCTGTAAAATACGGTCGGACCAAAGTATGCCCGATGAATGGAACCTCAGCATTGTTTGTCCAATTCTCAAGAAAGGAGACCCTCTGAACTGCGCCAACTACAGAGGCATCAGTCTCCTTAACATCGCATATAAGATCTTATCCGCCGTATTGTGTGAACGCCTGAAGCCGTTTGTAAACAACCTGATTGGTCCATATCAGTGTGGCTTCAGGCCAGGAAAGTCCACCATCGACCAGATATTCACACTACGGCAGATCTTGGAGAAGACCCATGAGCTTCAGATCGATGCCCACCACCTATTCATCGATTTTAAGGCCGCGTATGACATCATTTATAGAGACGAGCTATGTAGAGCAATGTCTAGTTTTGGCATCCCTGCCAAACTCGTCTGTCTGTGCAGGATGACAATAGAGAATGCACGCTGCTCCATCAAGGTCGGTAAAGATCTCACCGAGACCATTGTTGTCTAGAAAGGATTTAGACAAGGCGATGCGCTGTCATGCGATTTTCCCAACATCGTACTTGAAAAAATAGTGCAAAACTCACGAGCAAACACAAGAGACACTACCTTTAAAAGTCTGTCCAACTACTCGCATACGCCGACGATATTGACATAATCGGGAGAAAGCAGCGTGATGGCACTTTCACTAGTGTTGAGACGGAAGCGGCGAAAATGGGTTTAGCGGTCAATGAGGGCAAGACCAAGTATATGCTGTCAAGCAAAAAGGACATCCAAACCCGTCGTATCGGGCAGACCGTCACCTTCGACAGATATAACTTTGAGGTAGTTAAGGACTTTGTGTACCTAGGCTCTGCTATAATTACGGACAACGACACCAGCGTTGAGATCAAACGAGGAATAACTCTTGCCAACCGCTGTTTATTTGGGTTCCGTCTGCATTGATAGTGAGTGGAGGAAGAGATACTCGTACAATAATGAACTCTACGGACTGTACAGTGACATCGACCTAACCAGAAGAGTGAAGATCCAAATACTGAGATGGCTGGGTCATGTAGAGCGCACGGACACCAATGCTCCGGTCCGAAAAGTCTTCGAATCTGCCCCCGAGGGACAGCGCAGTTGAGGAAGGCCAAGACTCAGGTGGCGCACGGAAGTGGACCTCAGCCAACTTAGCTTGCTTTCCATCATGACAACGCGAGACCAAACATTCCTTTAGTGACAATAAAAAAGCCAAGAAAAATACTTGGACGGAAGGTAATTTCATCCCGAAGATGAGATCAAAACGTACCTGTAGAACTGAAAAACAAAAATGTGCGATTCCAGTGGTGGTGTAAGCAAATAGCAAATATAGCCGAAGTATGCAAGGTTGGGGGTCAAACCAACCGTTAACGAGCTCTCTCAGGGCCCTGCCACGGGCCTGTTATACTTAGCTTTACCCAGACGTGGCGGTGCTGCCTGCGCTGACCTTTTATTTCCGGCCTTACTCAAAAAACAAGCAATCCCTGTCCAGGAAGTGTTAGAGGTGAGTTAAGGCGAAATCTCGACTTCATCCACCTACCTCCTGGTAAGGGCATTGGAAGAAGCAGAGCTTCTGGCTAGCGATAGTGAGGAGTTCAAGAGAACACTCATTAGTGGCGATATCACCGGTGAGCAGGGTGGCACTCACACCGGCGATACACAGGGAACCTAGATAGGGGTAGCCAAAGCAGCTGGGACATCCGCTTCCAAAGCTACCTCCGTAAATCGGAAAAATCAGTGCAATGCGGCAGGGATGGGAAAGGTAAGAACAGCTGGCTTAGCTGCTGCGTGTGCCGCCGCTGCTAAGAGTGCGAAAAACGCACATCAAAAGTCAAAGGCTCTACTACGTAACGCTATGCGTAAGGTAGGAAAATATGAGAGTTGTGATCCCAACGTCCTAAGCGAGGGGGAAAAAGCCGCCTTTGAGAGAGCGAAGGTCATCCCAATGTCCCAATGAATCGCTCACCGAACAAATGACTGACAAATGAGAGAGGAAACCAATCATGCGCGTCGTAAGTAAAGCGACGCGAAGGATGAGCTTCTCGTTGCTGTCATAAACAAGCTGGAGCCATGCGGCCGCTTGACTAGCGACCAGTGGAAAAACCTCGAGGAGAAGTTCCAAGACGCCCTACGAAAGGAGTTATCGACCACAGGAAACGGAAAACCTCAATCCGATGGTGCTGGTTGAGAAGGCGGGCGCGAGGTTGTAGCTTGTGGAAACAAGCCTTCCGTCGACTTCATTAGGCACTACATTTTGGAGGTGGGCGATGCCTGGGACGGCATTAAACTAAAATGCACAACAGTGGCAGAGTTGGCAAAGTACACTCTACCGACCGCATGGGTATGTGTTCTGTGTCCCTACAAGTACCCCGAGAAGCTCTTAGGACTGTTCCATGTGCAGAATCGGGATTTAAAGCCCGATACATGGAGAGTCCTTAAGACGGGGACTAGACGGCAGCATGGCCAGCATTTTCTTCTGTCCCCAAACAGGGATTGCCTACCATAATCTGAAAAATCGAAAGGTATGGTAAGGTATAGTATGGGTAGGTTGATGGTCAAGCCATCGACTAAGGGCAAGGACGAGGACGAACCTCTCCAAGGTGATGGAAGTGCTGCAGATAAACCTGCACCACAGCAAGACGGCCTATCAAGTGGAGTACATCACCAGACAGGACGTCACAGAAATACTCGTACTAGAGCCCTGGCTCAATAAGAACAATAAGATCAAGGGACTCAGGCTAAGAAATTATGACTTGTTTTCAGGGCAGAAGTTAAGATCAGGACCTGCATTCTTATCAAAAAACAGATAAAGGCATTTCTTTTGAATAATTCTAGCTCAGGTGAGCTGGAGAGGAAGTGTGACAAACCACACAGCGTGAACTGCGTTTTGGTGCCTAGGGAGATGTCTTATGACACACCCTACTTAACATAACCTATCCTATTGACCAACCCAATAGTTTACCCTTAAGTTCGGATATACTTTGGAAAACAGTACAACTGGCCTACGGCCGCATACATCCAAAATCAACATAAATCGGTATAACTCTCATTCAACAAAAAACAAAAGCCAAGTTGTCCAAATATGCATTAAACCTCTGAACAAGCATTTCCATTTGTCTACCTGCTCCATCGGATTCGGAATTAAGCTTTCGCAGATAAGCAGAAATTTCACTTACAAAAACTGACACATCGTTCAAAATTTTAATTGCAACTCATTAAATATGCAAATGGATAATAAACTGTTGCTCTTGAGCATACATACTCGCATGTATGTATATGTATATGGTGAGATTATGTTGCACTACGGTGTGAAAAAGTCGTATGCCTTGCAACCTCTAAAAGTTATCGTTGTCTGGAATTTAAATGAGTGTACCCGCCTGCACCTATGCATACCCCCAATGTACGAATAACTATCATTTTTAACGATCATGTATTACCATTATTACGCCATTACACTGGCGTCACAATTCCTCGCAGATAGTATCCGTATCCGCATCCGTATCTAGTATGTGTACGAGTACTCGTATGTGAAACCCCCCAGAGTGGATTGCTACATTTATGAGTGTGATTATTACCGAACCCATTATGGGTACAGGGTTGCATTAATAATGAGCAGGGCTGTTGGCAACAGTGTTGACTGTATGTTTACCTGAGCCGAGTGTGGTTGAGATGCTTGAAAGGCATGGATTAAGGTGCAAATGAATTTTAACATACGAACCAGCAAGTGCCGACTACATGGGATTATGTTCTTGTTGAACTGTGCGTAAGTTGGGGTGTCAAAATTTGTTTCATTTTTGAACAAAAAAAAAAAAAATATAAGAAAGGTTCTAACAAATTAAATTTGCAAACAGCCTTAAACCTCGGTCACAGGACTGTTGTAAATTCAATCAAGTCAACCCACTTTAAGTGACCATAAATCTTTAGGACTCGTGAAAGTCAGAATTCAATCACCTCGCTTGGTTAAACACAAAATACCCCTACACGAGTGTATACTATATGTACGAGTATACACAGCATAGGCTGTGAAGGGTTGTAAATCTGTTGGAAGCGATTAAATCATAACCCAGACAGGGGTCCTATTCGTGTTTGAGTACTCGTATTTACCTGCATTTGGCAGGTGAAGGTATTTTACCTCCCTCTCTCTCACTCTCTTATTCTGGTTGAGAAGGCGTAAAACCGTTTAAGGACTGCAATATAAAATTACGGTCCACGTGTATTTTGCGGTGGTAAACATGCCCATAAATTTTCAAAAATACTCCACAACAACTAAGGGTGGTGTGTTGAAAATTCGCTATTAGATTTGGAAGTCAGTGGAGAACCCTTCTACTTGAGATAATGAATGCCGAAGGATACCACTTAACGAGTGATTTATGGGATCCTTAGTTATTGCTTACATTTCGTTGATTAATGTTTTTATTGTTTTTAGCCTGAGCAATTGCATTTGTTGTTGGCCTTATAAACCGTAAATTTAAGGAAAATTCTTAACAAGGTCAGCTAGCTTTCCAAAGTCTAGACAATTGCAGATGGAAGGGAGTTCTGTTTTTCTTTCTTAATTTTTGTTAGCTGGGGGGAGGGGGAGTATCTTGGGGTGCTGCATAAAATATTGCTCACTCAAAAAGTTGTAAAAATGCAAATTAAATATCTAAATTCGTTTGAGGTTAATTGCAGGCTTAACTTTGGATGAAACTCACATATTGGGCGTGCAGTAATAGATTTGTTGCCTGGAAAAGCAGCTTACTGAAGAAACTAACCAAATTTGGTGATTCTTGTGTTAATGTGGCTGAAGAATTTTTCTTGTCTTAGAACGTAATGATACTCCCGAGTGTTGAACTCCGTATACTCACTCCATTACACTTTTATATGGGTCCGATAGGTACGCTAAAGAGATTACATTCTGAAATGAACCATCAAACACGCTTTTGCTTACTCTAATAATTGCCTGGAATCGATCGTATGTACCCAGTTATATCCTCACGATCGGCGGATAGAAGACAAGCTATCCAAGAAGTTCAAACGTCGTACAGTACTAAAAAAAAATTCGATGGAAATAACCTCGCCGAAATACATCAAAAACGCAGACGGTCGCTTACTAACAAATGAAAAGGAAATTTGTGACCGGTGGCTTGAATACTGCAAGGAGTTGCATAACAAACAGTTTCCACGTGATATAGTGCCGACAGCTGGTCTATTCGAGGAGGAAGTTTCGGACTTGTCAATCGAAGAAATAAGTACAGCAATTGGAAAAATGAAACGCGGGAAAGCGGCGGGACAAGACAGCATTCCATCCGAGTTTTGGTCGAAGATGGAGGGGATCGGCAGCGTTTGGCTATCGAAACTTTTAAATAAATTAAAATGTGGACAGCATTTGCCGAATCAATGGAAAAGTAGCTTCTTGATTCCATTATACAAAGGAAAAGGCGACACTCGAGAATGCAACAACTACCGTTCAATCAAGCTTATGTCACACACAATGAAAATCGACGAAAGACTCTTAAACGAACGTCTTCGGCAAATAATCGACGGTGGACGCTATCCAAAGCCTACGAATAATAATGGAAAAGCACCGAGATTCGTCTAAGGATTTACACATGGTGTTTATCGACCTCGAGAAAGCATTCGATCGAGTGCCTAGGGATCTCATATGGGCCGCGCTGAGGTCTCAAAACGTACCGGAAACGCTTGTTAGAATAATACAAGACATGTACGAAAACGTGAAAACTGCGGTTAAAAGCGCTGCTGGACTAACGAGAGAATTTCCAGTTAATGTCGGAGTGCATCAAGGAAGCGTACTTAGCCCTTTCCTCTTTAACGTAGTATTCGACTATCTTTTAAAAGACTGCATGCGCGAACCAAATGTAACGCCAATTCTCTTCGCTGACGACGCAGTTATACTAAGCGATAACGTCGAAGATTTACAGAACGCTTTAGATTCATGGAGAAATGCGCTAGAGAGAAACGGGTTTAAAAAAAGTCGTTCAAAGACGGAGCATTTGACGTGCCCATTTGCGCATCCGTTGCGACCTGTTCCTATCTTTAAGTACTTAGGATCAGTCGTTAACATGGAAGCGAAATGTGACGACGACGTAAACCACAAAGGGAATGTTGGGTAGATGAAATTCCGGAAAAGTTTGGGAATCTTTTGCGACCGAAAAGTTCCACTTAAATTGAAGGGGAAGCTCTACATCACGGTTGTTAGACCAGCTCTTATGTACGGTTCACAGTGCTGGACAACCTACGAAGCGTTTAAAAACAAAATGACGGCAGCGGAAATGAAAATGTTAAGAATGTCTAGTGGAGTCACTAAACCCGATTGCATTAGATCTACGCGTATAAGAGGAAGTCTACATATAAAGAATTCGGTAACCGAACAGCTTGAGGCGAATAGAATAAGCTGGTGTTGCCACGTTCAAAGAAGATCTGCGGAAAATCCGGTTAAAAAGGCACTATCAACTACGGTCACTCCAACTGTAAGAAAACGAGGTCGGAAAAAGAATTCCTGGATTTCTCAGATGGCTTCGCAACAACGCCTGGGGCTAACCACTGAAGCGATCCAGGACCGAGCATTATGTTGACGCGTTCTGCGGTCTGCGACATTAGCCAACCCCATAAGCGGAGCAGCAGCGATGCAGTAAAAATGGGAAACTCGTTACGCATAAGTTCGTATAACGAGGAAAGGGTTAATTAAAGGATAAGAAGAAGAGCAGCCGAACAACTAGCAGAGGCCCAAGACTGCTGCAAAGCAGACATTATCGCCGTCTCAGAAATGGGATGGGATGGACTAGACAAAACGAGGATGAAAAATTGAGATTTCTACTACGGCGATTGTTATCAACGGCAAAAGTAGCACCTATTTGGATGCGGATTTGTTGTTAGAGAAGACAAGCAATCCGTATCAAAGCTTAATTTGTCAACATTGTGCTGAAAGAATAGTGCAAAACTCACGCGCAAACAGAAGAGGCACAATCTTTCAACAGTCCGTTCAATTACTCGCATACGTCGATGATATTGACATCATCAAAAGAGAGCAACGTAATGGCAGTGACGCTTACGTTTTGTTTCACAAGAGTGACCCAGTCCTGGCTATAGCGCAGAGCATGGACAGTATCGAAAATAGATAAAGTACTTTTGGCTGCTTTGAGAGGAAAATTTTTCGACCGATTTTGGGTCCCGTCTGCATTGACGGTGAATAGAGGAGGAAAAGCAACGACAAACTGTACGACACGACTGTGAACACCAATGCTCCGGTCTGAAAAGTCTTCGAATCCGCCGCAGAGTGACAGCGCAGTAGAGGAAGACCGAGACTCAGGTGACGCACGCAAGTGGAGGGGACCTCAGCCAACTTAGCGTGCGAAACTGGAGGCAGCAATAAAGCCTTGTTGACTGAGGCTTAGGTCCAATCCAGACTGTAGCGCCACCGAATAAAGTATGTTATATGATTTTACAAATCAGCTGCTGGTACTCCTGAAGAGAATACTGGCATATATACCAAAACCCTGGGAAAGAGTGACCTTTATACAGAAAATTAGAAAAGGGGACTTAACCCTTGCCAGAGCTTTAAACCTCAGATTGACTTCCTTAATATTGAGGAGCGCAGAGAGAAAGGTCGAACACCATTTCGAAAACTGTTTTGCAAATTCATCATCGCTCAATGTCGCAGTATTCTTACCAACGCGGAAGATACTGTGAGAGTGCGGTTCAAAATCTTGTGAGCAAAAGGAATATGCTTAGAGATTGATTGAGATACTGTTGCTTTTGGAAACACAAATATTCACGGCATGGGGGTAGTATATTGAATGCGAATGACGGTTCCGGCCAATATTGTACATCGGTGTAAACAGGGTGTAGTGTAGCACTGCAATGTAATGAATTGTCCCCATTACTGTTTGCAAGTGTCATATAGTATGCACTAGGCCCCAGGAGTGATTCACGTAACAGAAGATCACTTGCGCCAGCCCAGTCAGTGAGCTTGAAACGGCCTTCAGTCACTCCTAACGGCATCACCATCTGTTTTTACAATCAATCGATGAATTTCGATGTCGGCCTGGAAACTTTTTTCGGCTACGCTTGTTGCGTCAATAACTTTCAAGGGGTTGTCGGTCTTCTGCTAGTGGATAGGGGATTTCCCCAAGGTATTGAGCTTATCACTAATTGAGATAGGGATTCTACTCCTCATTAGAAGATCTTCCGTCTGCCTGGCAATGAATCAAAATGTAGACAATCGGTGGAGGCACCTGCATCTGTAGCTACAGCAAAGCAGCACCTCATGTATTACTCTCTTCCAGGTTGTTTCAAGAATGCAAGATTTCATTAATCATAGTTCGCTGGTCTGTATTCACTGAGTCTTCTTTGGCTCCCAGGTCAGAATGGCCTGGAATGAGTATTTGTTTTTCAGATGATGCTATAACGCTCCAGGTACCACTGTCCAGTCGCACCCAAGGCCTTGTTTCTCATACTTACTGAGTTTTTAATTGATTATTCACAGTAATAATTTTTTCTGAACGGCAAGAGAATGAAGACTTCTTCAGAGATAGAACAATTTCACTTTCGGACCTAGACAGAGCAGCAGAGGATATTAATCATTCTACAGAGAAGGAAAACTATGACATTGGTGATGAAAAGATGCTTGGTGTCAATTTGTGGACTTTTTTTTGATCTGAAACCGATCTGATAGGGGCCAATCAGTTGAAGAAGGGTTACAGAAAATACGACAGATGCGACAGGATAGTGAAATTCTATTCACCAGACATGCACTCTTCTAACTACTCGTAGTTCTGAGAAATGAATTGGTGCATGGTTTCCACAAATTTGTTTTTAGCAGAAGTATCTCGGCCCGTAAGCCCTCAGGTTCAGCTGGGTTTCAGCTTAGATATTGCTATCCTCACCGCATCTTGGTCAGGTGGATGGAATTTTCGATCCTTGTCAAAGCTGAATGGTCTATTCTGCCTGACGGCGGGATGTTTGAATGCGGACAACTTTTTTCCATACGCTCAATATTAACCGCATTTAAATCAACTCTTGTATGTTATTTCTAGAGTACAACCTCTCAAATTCTTCGAACGCTCGCTTTTTGTGCTCTTTTTCTTCATGTGTAGCCAATGTTCTTTCCGTCTCTTCTTGTCGACCTCACGAGCAGCGCTTCTGTATACGATTTTAGGTTAGCTAGGTGTGCTTACTGGAATTCATTATTAAACCGGGGATTTCTTGGTGGTGATCGGGTGTAACCCGGCACATCGGTTGCGGCATCTCTGATGTGACGAAGTGGCAAAGTCGCCACTAGTCTTCGGTACTTAATGCTGACAGTATAAACTTTTCGGAATACGCGTTCAGCGAATATTCTGGTGGTCATTTGCGATTGCAGATTTTCTACGTTACTATATAGATAGATATCTTCATACAGTAGTTCTTCCCTATTGTGGCGTTTGGGTAATCCACATTCGTACCTTGATTCGGAGACCGTTGTGTGCCCTTGTATTTATTGAGACGAGGAAACCGTGAGCTTGCCATAGTGATATTTCTTCCAGCCCAAAAGTGAATATTTTTAATCTTCTGACTCGCCAATTGCGAAATACGGTACTTTGACCAGAAAGATATTTTTTACCAGTTTGTCAGAACTGTGATTGGACTAGTAGATTTTCTACCTTCCGAATGAAGTTAGTAACTCTACCAGAAGGGAATCCTTTAGTTCAGCGGTGTTCTTCTCTGAAGAAGGTATTCCTTCTGATTCCCTTTCAGGCTGGACAGTCACACACAATGTGTTCAGCTGTTTCGTCTTCTTCAGGACAAAGTCGGCACTCCGGAGACTCGACTATTCTTATTTTATAGATCTGATATCTTCAATTCTGATGTCCTGTAAGGTCCCCTTTTACGTTTCTGATATCGTGTCGAAATAGATTTAGACATATATTGGCATTTTTATTGAAGGGCGGGACGGCTTGTGTTTGGCCTATATTCTTCAAATATGAGATATACGAGTACTTCGTGGGAGCACGTGGCTATTTATAGCCAGATTGACTGTACTTTTAGGGATGCAGCAAAAGGGTTCAGGTTCGCTAAAGGGAGTGTCTGAGCCCTTTCCGGCCAGTTTGTCGTACTTTTTATTATTTACTATCAATTCCCTCATGGCCAGGAACCCACCACAGTTTTTGGTGAATTTTTCAATTTTGTATTTCGTGGTCTTTCTTTACAACCACAAGAAGACTGTCCTTAAGTCAGACGTCGTTTAGTATCCGAAGTTCGCAAACTAGCAACTAAACACCCTCTTAACCATGCATCCATTTGCGCTTGCTGTTCCACCATTGACTTAGGAATTTTTTTAATAGAGATTTACTTCTCTTGTCTCCTCTGAGACAGCCTCCTCCTTTACCAGGGCTTAGAACCGACAGAATGCTTGAGTGCCAATTGCGAAATAAAGTGAATAAGTACATTGTTAGACGTGCTGCTGTCGTGTAGGCTATGCTTACCAACAGCCCTAACAAAGATATTCTGCTTCCTTTCACGTATCGGAAGCTCTGGGCTTCTTGCCTAAGTCTGCCCCATATGGAAAATCCACATGCGAATAAGCGCTGTTTCCGATTCCTATACCAACCTCCATAGAATATACCAATGTTTAAATTCACACATATCATAAGATATCATAAGAAAGTGTTTTCTATATCAGTTATCTGCATATCGAAATGCTTTAGGACAAATGAGCGACCCTTCACTAAATTGCATTTAGTAACTCCTCCTGACTTCTGCAAGTGTCAGAGCTGCAACAAGGACATTCAACTGCCCCTAGCAATCCACATTATACCACCTTCAAATCCATTTGAAACCGCCCGTGTCACCCACAAAAAGCAGACTCTGGCAATACCTACATACATATGTATGTACGTATAGATGGGCTTGACAACTTGTTATTGTTTTCATAACTTCATTAGTTCACTGTAATTGACGAACGAGTTAACTACGAGTACCATACAAACACAGATGCTCACACAGATTTACTTTGTTATCATTCTCATGAGCTTGTAGCTTGTAACATCCCAGGGCACTTAACGTTCCTGTCCGGATCTGAAATGTAACAAATACCAGGACATAAATTAATTTTGAGCATGGGAAACGGAAGCAGCTTCTTGTCTATCTATACGAATACCTCATCGAGTGCACTGTAAGTGAGTGAGATGTGAATGAGCAATGGACATATGCAAAAGTTAATTAAGCGCCCGGTTTATCTTGTAAACAATGTCAAAGCCTTTGTTATTCTATAATCTAATTGTCAAATATGACTTGGTGTGTCTGTCAGGGCATTGGTTGCAATCATTTTTGTACTGATTGCATGTCGTGGTGTTTTATACCCATGCCATCGTTGTCGTCTATATATAAGCCGATGGATGATGTCGTCTGGCCCTTGATATTTTAGCATATGTTCTAGATAGGATTATATGATACGAATGCAAGCAAGTGTAATTAAATTATGGGTTCATGCTGGTGAAGCTGTTGAAGCCTTTCGATGTTACGAAATGTTGATTGCAATCAGCCAAATCGTGGCCTCGGGCATAATACTTTTAGACGCTAGCAACTAACAAATATAAGCTACCATGAGTCTGTGAAAGCAATTAGCAATGTTGGAACTTGTTTTCAAAATAAAAGGGCTCCTCTTTGCTGGAGGATTTGACTTAATTGCTCCTGAAACTCAGATATGCTGACTCTAAGAACAATCAGCTTGCTTTTATTGTAAAAGAATTAAAGTTTGGGCATAGGATATACTGAAAGTTGAACAAGCATTAATTTGAATATTTAAAGTGGCAAAGCAGTCCGGGTTTGACCGTGATGTCAAATAATATCACTCACCGTTTAGCCTGATCATGCTTCACTCACCTACAGTTGCGATTACACATTCCTATCACTTATCGTCTGCCTAGCCTAGTGATAGCTAACTGATTTTCGAGAATAATATTAATTTCGGCAGGGTATACCAGAAATACTCGTACTTACATAATTATTTAAGGTTGCGTTATAGTCCGGCGTATATCTGTGCCTCATGCCAGATCGATCCTTAGCTGCCTCCACTTTCGCACGCTAAGTTGGCAGATGTAGCCTTCTAATTGCTTGCGCCACCTGAGTCGCGATCTATCCCCATTGCGCAGTATCACGGGGCATTTTCCATCCATTTTCGATACTGTCCATGCCCTGCGCCATAGGCAGGACTGGATTCGTCCTTGACATTACGCTGCTCTCTTTCGATATCCATGTCAATATCATCGGCGTATGCGAGTAATTGAATGGACTTTTGAAAGATTGTGCCTTTTGTGTTTGCGCGTGAGCTTTGCGCTACTCTTTCAAGTATGATGTTGAACAAATTCCGTAACAGCGCATCGCCTTGTCTAAATGCTTTTTTGACATTAAAGGTCTCGGTGAGATCTTAACCGATCTTAACCCTGCACAGACGGACGAGTTTGGCAGGAAGGCAAAAACTAGACATTGCTCTACATACCTCGTCTCTACAGATGCTGTCATACGCGACCTTAAAATCGATAAATAGATGGTGTGTATCAATCCGAAGCTGATGAGTTTTCTCCAAGGTCTGCCGTAGTGTGAATATTTGGTCGATGGTGGACTTTTCTGGCCTGAAGCCACACTGAAATGGACCTATCAGGTTGTTGACGAACGGCTTCAGGTGTTCACATAATACGGCAGATAAGATCTTGTATGCGTTGTTTAGAAGTCTGATACATCTGTAGTTAGTGCTCTTCTACGGGTCTCCTTTCAAGAGGATTGGACAAACAATGCTGAGGTTCCATTCATCGGGCATACTTCGTCTGACCATATTTTACAGATGAGTTGGTGTATGCTCCTTACCAAGTCATCGCCTGCCGCTTTGAAGAGCTCGGCAGTCAGGCCATCCGCTCCAGCAGCTTTGTTGGACTTAAGCTTCGATATAGCTATCTTCACTTCATCCAGGTAGGATGGACGGTATTGTTGCTCTACATAGTCCAGGTCGAAAGACTCACTCTGCCTGATAGTGGTATTTGTTTCTTTATCGCCGTTATACAGTCCAATGAAATGATCTTTCCAAATCCTTAGCATCGACTGCGACTCTACTACGATATTCCCTTGTTCGTTGCATGTTTTTGTTTACCTTTTGGTAAGACTTCCGAATCTCATTCCTCGAGTAGCATCTCTCAATGCCTGCGACCGCGCGCTTCTCATGTTCGTTCTATTTCCTCCTGAGAAGCCGATGTTCGTCTCCCCTCTTCTGCTCATAGAGGTCGTGAGCAGCTCTTTTGTTTCTTTTCAGCGCCGCTGTGTATGAATCTTGCTAAGCAGCATATGCTTGCCGACATTCGTCATTATACCAGAGTTTTATTGTGGTGGTCGATTGAAATCTAGCACATCAAAGGCAGCGTCTCTGAGCACTTTTTCGCAGTGTCCCCTCTCCATTAGTCTCTTCTATGCCTTATGCTGGCGGCAGTGGACCTCTTCGATTAGAAAAGAATTTTTTCGATTGTAGCCGACCGACGTCGAAATTCCTGACAGCATCAGCTTGCCTTTTCCACAACCACTCTAATGCGACAAGGTAGTGGACGAAGTTGATGTAGGCCCATCAGTACATCGAATGGAAGGGTGTCTTGCGTCGATCACAATGTAGTCAATCAGTTGAGTTGAGTTGTCCAAGTTCCCTTGTTAATATCGAGAGGTGGGAATCGCGTGCACGCTACAGAAACGTTCCGCCCCGTCGACCGCAAAGTCAATTAGCCTTAATTCGTTATCGAAAGTTGTGGCTTGTAAACTTAACCTTCCCACTGTTCTTCCAAAGTTGCCCTCCCTTCCTGGCTTTGCAATAAAATCATCGATAACAATTTTAATGTATAGCTACGGCATTGGTCATAGATCTTGTTTAATAGCTCGTAGAAAGTATCTTTCTAATGATTTTGGCAAATTTATGTTTAATCCGTATTGTTACGAGGCGCTCGTGCCCAAGTCTGCCTCTAGCAGCAAACCCGCATCTAAATAGACGCTGCTTTTTCTGGTGAGCACAATCGCCGTAGTAGATATTGCAGTTTCTCATTCTCATTCACTTTTTGTCCGGCTTATTCCATCACAATTCGTGAATGCTGCTTCACAGCAGTCTAGCGCCTCCGCTGGTTGTTCGGTTGCACGTGGCCTCCTTTTCCACATGCATATCCAAAGCTCGCCCTTAACTCGTTTACATGAGCTGTCAAAAGTAGATCCGTCCGTATCCGAGGCTTGTTGTTGCTTCGTTACCTTCGTCTTTTTCCCGGGCTATTACCCGTCATAATTTTCATTAATTTTCTTTTAACTTTTTAAATTACAGAGCTCAAGACATTGCTCATAGATACCAACTCCTGGGTTTGCTCCTTGCTCCCGTTCATATTAATTGTGCACCAAGAATTATAAGATTGCAACGCAACAACTAAAATATACTCAAAAACTTATAAAAAATATTATACCACAACTTTTACACTTTTCTTAAGAGACAACCTATTGACATTCAAAAACCTCAAGTCACCCTCATCTCCAGTACACGTTAACAATAATCCAGTACCTCAGTCCTGTATGAACAGCCTCAGTACTTACTTGGATCCACACTCAACTTGAAGTCATTGTCACTAATTAAATGTATTACATTGCCTCCGTTGTTGGACAACACAGTGAAGGAAACCTTTCCACGAACAACTTAGCTGAAAGAAATCCGATCGACAAAAGGAATCACCAGTTCATTAGGTTTTTGGGAAACTCTTATCAACAGACATGAAGAGGTACTCTGGCAGAAATGGCATTTAAAAAAAATTCTATCCAACGGCGAGGGATAAAGTGCAGAAGAAAAATGTGTTATGTCGATTGGTAAGATTGTGAATGCTCTATGGTATCCCCAAAATCACGCCACCTCCACAATAGAAATGGTTACGAGGAAAATTAATGGTGCAAAAGGTTTTCCGAACTAGAACCAAAAATTTCGTATTTTCACTCTAAGGATTACGAACATTTTGTCGCTCTAGATGGTGCCACTTTGTTGTCCTGTCCTGTAGAGGTGTAGAGGTGGCAGAAGGTGAGCAAAGTGTCAATAAGAGTTTTACATTCATTAGGCTTGTCGTTGGGCTGCCTAGTAGGTAAGGATGATAAGAGAAGGCGAATTGATAAAGGATTGACTAGTTCTTTCAGAATCAGTGTGCGTTTAGAAGACTTTCGTATGGAGAACACTTGATCAAAAAACGAACACTTGTTTAGGACTATTAAGGAAGTTAACTTACATCTTCATTATGTCTATTCCTGTTTTGGAACGTTTGTTAACTTGTCCAGCTATGCTAGAAATGACTTTCAGTGGAGGATTGTTTCAACAACAATCATATTAATAGAATATTCGTTGCAGCGATAATTTAACGACCTGAATGTTACAGAGTATCTTGTCTTGAAACGTCGTTGATCTTCGTTTCTTAGATGGAGCAGGAATTCTGAAGTGTTTCCGACAGAAACCTTAAGGATTATTACACTCAACCTCGCAACCAGTCGCAATACGGTGATAGAAAATCTTAGGTCGTCAAACCTCTGAACCCACAAAGGAACCCGGTTGTCTCCAGATGTTTTTACCGCCAATCTAATCAAACACCTGTCTATGAATGTGAGGAACGGATCTAGCAATCTGAACCTTCAAAAATGGTTGCAGTCAAATGAAGAGCTCGATTATCCAGCGACAAAAAATCTGCAAAACATACAGAAATAGAACATAGCCATTGAACAAAGATTTTCGCCTTTTTGGGTTTTTATCACGTTGCCGACAAGTTGGACGGATGGCTAAACATATTTCGTCATTTGATAAAAAGTGTTGTAATAGCAGCATATGGGATACTGTTGTCAGAAACGTAAGTTATAGTTATAGATACGAGTAAATGAAATTTATGTTGAGATTTAAATACCATATTATTCGGAAAAACATGAATTCGCTGAAAGGGGGAAAAAGATTGACTGGCATTTTCAATCCACTTACATAGGGGTTGGAAAATTTCTTAGAAGTGATGAGTTAGCTTTGAAGATCATTCTTTCTTATATGCCAAAGTCTTGACAAGATTTAACAAGGGGAGTTGGTTGACCATAAAGACAGATAAAAGTCGGATAGCAAACGGGTTGCATTTATTTTAGGATGTTATCGAATTGCGAATCTAGATTCTAATTGAGAAAGGTTTGGAAGAAGATATTATTTACTCAAGCGTATTTCTTGATGATTAAGGTTGGCATGAAGGCCTTAGATTGAAATCAAAGTCACTGAGCTTCTATAACACACTGATAAAGTATCTCAAAATATATCTTAAAAATATAATTTTCCATATCAGAATCGGAAGCGAAGAATAGCAATTCAAAGAGATTTTAGCCGGCGTACCACAAGGTAGTGTTCTCGGTCCACTTCTGTATCTTCTATATTCCCAATCTAAGAAACAACGATGAAACTGCAAACCGCTGTCGGCAAAGAATATGAATGGTCAAATGCCTTGCAGATAACCATCAAAGGGAGCAAATCCCTTCATATAAATTTTACATACAGAAGTCCGTTGCCTATCCTCATAAAATCAGTTTGTATTCCTCATAGTGTCTAATGGAAGGTTTCACCTGGCCTGTCAAGGAAAGAAAAATTAAACTAGGTTCTTCGGCAACGGATTAAAAACCGATCGAGGCTTTTAAAGGAAAGTAGAGCCGTCGTGTATCAAGGTCGGTACTAGTTAGCTTGAAGAGAAAGGGACCAACATGACTGCCCTGCGGAACTCCAGTGGGGGCTGAGAAAGGAACTAAAAGGGCGAATCTAAACCGAACACTTTAATATCAGATTATCAAATAAGAATATACGAGTATGTATTCACTTTAATAAAAGAGGTTCAAAGCAGAGAGCAGTCAGTTTTAAGAGGATCGATTGACAATCAGAAGCTTTAGTGAATGCAGTTGCAACACCATTGACTTCTTTTCCACTTACTAATGTTGAGTGAGCATAAGACACAACTAGGTTCAATTCAACTATGTTCGTGGTTGTTGCTTTGCCATGTCGTCTAGGTGAAACGCACTTATTGGAATATTTATCTATTTAAAAATTGAGAGGTCATAGACCAGAGATAAATTGCTAATCACGAAGGTTTTACAAAAATTAGCTCTGTAAAAAGGAGGGAATTGTATGGAAGGAAATTTGTGGAAAAATTAAAGAAGAGAAGTAGGATGAAAGCTTTCAAATGTTAAAAGTGATTGTTGTGTGGTTGAAAATGCCACTAACTTGACATTGACTTGAGTCTTTAAACTGCCATAAAAGGGACATTTCTTAATAGAAAGAGGATTACGAGTAGAGGCGATAAGAAAAGATAAATCTTCAGATAGAATCTCTTTCAACTGAAGAAGATTAAAATCGTTAAAGATAATGATATAATCAAGTCAAATAGGTCAATTGTTTTAAAAACTTAATAAATCGGGTTTGAGAGGTTGGGCCAGCATACCACCTTGTTATTCCCGGAATAACCACCGTGTGACGCTTCCATTGTTTCGATTTGAGTTCTGTTTTTTTTTTTGTTAAGTTGGTACCCTGTTGATATTCCCTCTAAGTCTTAGCATCATAGCTTGACATTTGCAAAAGTTGTGTAGCCAAGAGTACATCTATCTCCGCGTGTGTTGGCGATTTTTTACAATTTTAGAAATGAATTTAAATTTGCAACAACGGATTAAATGGTGAAAAGTGTTTCGGCAACGATTTTCTAAAGAAAACGGTCGTTGACCAGTGGCACGAGCGGTTCAAAAGTGGTCGTTAGTTAATCGAAGATGATGAAAGCAGTGGCAGACCATCGACATCGTAAACCGACGAAAACATTGATGAATCATCATGAATTTTTGCCAGAAGGCCTTACTGTCAAATATAAAGAGTATTATTTGGGCGTTATGAGACGTTTGCTTGAAGCAATTCGCCGAAAGAGACCCGAATTGTGGGCAGAAAACTCGTGGATTTTGCACCATGATAACGCACCATCGCACAATGCCATCATTATTCGTAATTTTTTGACAAAAAATGCAACAAATACGTACTTGATTGGCCCAGGATGACAACGATTAGAATTAGGCCTCGTAGAAGTAGCATCTTCTGACAGGTGCTGGTTGTTTGAATAACGAGAATGAACCTCTGCAGTCGAACATCTTGTAGCTTTGCTAATAAGCCCTACTTCACGCCTCCCCGTGGCGCCATCTGGGGATCTTACTGGAGATTGCGAAGTGAAGGGGATAAATGGCGAGTTTCCTGCGCCATAAATCAGGATTAGTGTCGGCAAAACAAAACACGACTTATTCGGGCTACTCCGAGCTTAGGCCGGTAAGGATTTCCTAGACTTAGTCAGGGTCTTGGAAAAGAGATGGTGGCGGACGAGCCATATATGGGCCAACGGCAGCACTCACATCCCGGAACGGCTTACTGGCTTCGGTGTAACCGACCCCTAAAATATAGTCCTCCAGGTTGGGCGTTGTGCCGGCGGGGCAACTGCCCAGCCATTTAAAAAAAATATAAGTTACAAAGCATCAACAAGCCTCGGATATGGACGGATCTACTGTTGACAACCCACGCAAACGATTTAAGGACAATGAGCTTCGGATATGCACGTGAAATGTTAGATCCCTTAATAGACCACGTGCAGCCGAACAACTAGCGGAGGCAATAGACTGCTGCAAAGCCGACACTACCGCCATCCAAGAAATGCGATGGGATGGGCCGGACAAAAAGAGAATGAAAAACTGCGACATCTACTACGGCGATTGCTATCGACGGCTTATTTGGATGCGGATTTGTTGTCGGAGGCAGACTAAGACAAGAAGTCCTGAACATCTGGCAGGATGACTACTACGACTACGACTACGAGCGCCTCGTAGCAATCCGCATCTAGGCTAAATTCGCCAACATTAGCCTTGTATGCACGCATGCCCTCACAGAGGAGAACGATGAGGAACAAGGAAGCGAAACAAAGAAGCTGGAGCGGGCGGTCTGACTGCCCAGCTCTTCAAAGCGGCAGGCGATGACTTGGTAAGGAGCATACACCAACTCATCTGTAAAATATGGTCGCACGAAAGTATGCCCGATGAATGGAACCTCAGCATTGCTTGTCCGATTCTCAAGAAAGGAGACCCTCTGAACTGCGCCAACTACAGGGGCATCAGTCTCCTTAACATCGCATATAAGATCTTATCCGCCGTATTGTGTGAACGCCTGAAAGCGTTCGTCAACAATCTGATAGGTCCATATCAGTGTGGCTTCAGGCCAGGAAAGTCCACCATCGACCAGATATTCACACTACGGCAGATCTTGGAGGAGACTCATGACCTTCAGATCGATACCCACCACCTATTCATAGATTTTAAGGCCGCGTATGACAGCATCTATAGAGACGAGCTAAACAAAGTAATGGCCTGTCAAACTCGTCCATCTGTGCAGGATGACGATGGAGAATGCACGCTGCTCCATCAAGGTCGGTAAAGATCTCACCTTTGATGCCAGAAAGGATTTAGACAAGGCGATGCGCTGTCATGCGATTTTTTCAACATCGTACTTGAAAGAATAGTTAAAACTCACGAGCAAACACAAGAGGCACTATCTTTCAAAAGTCCGTCCAACTACTAGCATACGCCAACAATATTGACATAATCGGGAGAAAGCGGCGTGATGTCAGTGGCGCTGTCGCGAGTATTCAGGCGGAAGCGGCTAAAATGGGTTTAGCGGTCAATGAGGGCAAGACCAACTATATGCTGTCAAGCAAAAAGGACACTGAACACCTACCGACGTCTAGGATAGAACGTCACCTTCGACAGATATAACTATGAGGTAGTTAAGGACTTTGTTTACCTAGGCTCCGCTATACCATTAATACAGACAACGGCACCAGCGCTGAGATGGAGCGAAGAATAACTCTTGCCAACCGCGTTTCTTTGGGCTAAGAAGGCAATTGAGTAGCAATACCCTCTCTCTCAGAGGCATGGAGATACAACCATGAACTCTACGGACTGTACAGCGACATCGACCTAACCAGAAGAGTGAAGATCCAAAGACTGAGATGGCTGGATCATGCAGGGCGTATGGACACCAATTTTCCGGTCCGACAAGTCTTCGAATCCTAGGGACAGCGCAGTAGAGGAAGACCATGACTCAGGTGGCCCAGCAATTGGAAATGCTAACGCTCGCATATGGTAAGCATTTGTTGTGAATGGTTCAATGCTCGAACATTGAAACGAATAACAGGAAATGCTGACTGAAGTAACTTCACTTCCTGTTTCGTAAAAGAATTCTTGTTACTCATGAATTCAAATTTAGTTTCAACTAGGGGAAGTTATCTTTGCTAAAAATATGAGATAGATCCTGATTTCATTGAAAACATACAAACTAGTATTAAACATGTGTAATTACAGTTTCATGAAAACCAAAAGATTCAAAATCAGCTACACATATTACTGCTTTAGTACTCAAAGTACACCTCCCCCAAATCATAAGAACTGAACAATAAGAAGAAAATATAATTTTCGTACATACATCTGATGACTATGTTAAGTTAGAGATACGTTATGTATACGTAATTCGTAATAGACAAAAGAAGATTATTAAAAATGTATAAACGGTCACATTCGGTATGAGCTGTAGGGTGTATCTACGTGCATTCTGTACGAGTCCAGGGAAAAGCAGACCGACCGATACAGATTTGATATCATCCTTGTTACGTACGTGATGTGGATAAATATAAGTTTGTCAGATGTGGACATCTGCTTCATGAATCATTTCTCACATTAACTCCCCGACTCTGTTTTTGTTTGAAAAAAAAAAAAAAAAAAAAATTAAGGAGAAAAGCTGTATTTCTAGGTTTGCTCTGAGGCATTTTTATTTCAGTGAATACGACTCATCGATAGATACACTTTGTTAGGTTGAAGAAAAACTTTTCTCTAAAAGATAAACACCAAACGAGCATACGAAAAAGTGTCAAATTTATTTCATTAAAGTCTTTTGCAGTGTTGAGCTTATGACATTTCTTATGGACTGTGTGTGCCGTCTCTTATTTTTAAAAACTTTTCACAACATTATAGCATCACCTTTCGGTCGAAACTTTTGTTCAGATATTGGAAAATAGATTGTCGCTATGAGGTGAATATTAATAGCCTTTTAGTCGTATTGGAAATTACACGTGCATAGTAGATATCGCCTTTTCCAATTTCCAAGTCTAATCAATTGACACTGTAGTCATTGAATCGTAAAGACTAGGATTGTGGAGATTCTGTATACTCCCGAACACTGAGCAGTGAGACCATAGAACTATAAGACTCATGTAAGAGTCATCCAAGAAATTCATTGAGTGGTACCGGACAATAAGTTGATGTAAAACTGCGACAAACATGACTGAAGTTATGAGCATAGCTTATTCGAAGAGCACATTTAATAGCGTCCAATGCAATGGACAAGCACAGTCCATACAGCATCACATCTGCAAACAGATAAGCCATAATGGCAGGTGACTTGGACATAGCCGACCACAAGACACATGACCAGATTGATCATATGCAATAGATGGAAAACATAAGAGTGAACAAGTGCTCAGTTGTTTCTGGTTTATCGGCGTAGATATGCGACTTTCCATATCCCCAGAGAACATAATCTGTGATTTAGGAGTCCATCAGGACAAATGAATCTCTGCAGTCACTCGGAGGCAATGTTAAAAGGATACGCAGGACGGCCAAAAGCGAGCTGCTCCTAGAGCTAAAAAGTAAGTCGACAGCGCTGCAGGCAGCGGTTGGGAGCAACCTCGGTGATACTGCAAGACTTGAAATCATGGTACACCCAAAGGCCATCCTAATCAAGGAATTGGACGAGGTGACGTCGGCTGCAGAAATCTGTGGGGTCCTTCAATCCAAGGGGGACATTCACAAGATAGATGAGACTGCAGTTCGCTTCTTAGGGAGGAAACAGCGAGGCCTCCGACAGGATCACGATGGCTTTGTCCCGGATAATGGCAAATACATCAGGCATTCGGTCTAGCTAGCAAGGGTCACCAGCTCGGTGATTTTGTAGGCGGCTCCCATCTGGGCATAAGCAATGGCTAAGCGCTCCGTGTAGTGAGCGCATATAGGACCGTCTCTGATGACGCTGCATGCCGCCGATCGAACTGATCGCAGAAAAGCTGCAGAAGATCCGACGGGACAACCTGCCAAAAGACGACGCCCGGCGTAATACAATTCGTGCAACGCCGTTTCCAAAAGGGTAGATGGACATATGCCCTAATCCCCAACGTCGATGAATGGCTGCAGAGAAGGCATGGAGAAGTAAACTACTACCTCACACAAGCCTTCAGTGGACATTGCTGCTTTGGATGCTATCTCCATCGCTTCGGCATTGAAGATGATCCTCACTGGCCACACTGTGAGAGAACAATAGAGGATGCGGAGCATGTTCTCTTCTCGTGCCCGAGAATCAAACAAATCAGGAGCTCCATTAACGAAGCGATTGGGGGCCCAGCTTCAGCGAGAAACCTGTTAAGCAGCCCCCGGAAATGGCAGGCTATTGAAGACTCAATCGTAACATTGATGATGGAGCTGAGAGTTATAGAACGCCGTGAGGGTTTCCAGCGAGGTGTAACTTCTCCATAAACTTGACTTGACTAGACGAGTCTCAGGACATCCGAAATACCTAACGGTGGTTCCAGAAGGACCTTCCCGTTTGGACGATGACGACAAGTTTTTAGTCCGCTGACTCTGACCTTTAGACTTTCGATGCTTTTGAGTCCTCGTTAAAATAAAATAAAGGTGGCCAGTTAACAGGTCCATTTGGCGGAATTCATCGTTTATCCAAAACTTCTTTCAGTAAATTACTTGTATCTCGCGTTATGTAGCATGTGGCGCCATCTTGCTGAAACCACTTGTCTGCAACATTAACGCCTTCCAATTGAGATAGGAAAAAGTTAGTATTCATGTCTCTGTACCGCTCACCGTTGAATGTAATCATTTTTGAAGACATAAAGGCCAATGTTTCCACCGGCCCATAAAGCGCACTCAAACGGTCACTTTTTTCTGCATGTAATGATGTCTCAAATGGATTGGATTGTGGATTGTCATCGCTCCAAATGGGGCATTCCTGTTTCCTGTCGTAGTCATTTAACCAAACGTGAAAAAAAGAAATTGTGGATCAATATTTCCATCGGCCCATTCACCAAATGTAGGGCGCGAACGATGATCGTGTGGCTTCAATACCTGTACAAGTTGAATCTTGTAAGCACTTAAATCAAGATTGAGCAATCAGGAGACCCACTGAACTTCACCAACTACAGAGCCACCAATCTTCTTAACATCGCCTTCAGATTCAGATCTGCTGTATTGTGTGAACACCTGAATCCATTCGTGGATCTGAACATATCAATTACAGTTATTCCGTTACGAGATCTAACTGTCTATTGAAGTTTCAACCGAGGATGAGAGCAGTCCCAACGCATCGTCGAGTCCTCCAGAATCGTTCTCCCGTGTTGAAACAGCATCGCATTCATAATCGGTTTTACAACCAGACGCACGGAAATCGATTTCGATTTGTTTAAGGAAGATTCAGGTGTCATTGCGACAGACTACATGTCCATAAGCCCAGGGTCAAAATACCGTCGAGGGTAAAGTCATCAGGAATCCAGTGCAAGTTAGTCGCTAGGCATGCAGACAGTACACTACATCATATTCAAAAGCCTTAAAATAGACGTCAGAGCTATTGAGAGCTCTAATCAGTGGTGTGACAACAAGCTGTTACTAAGAGAAGACGACAGCCTGCGGGCATCCCATGTTATTCCTGCCATCACATAGTGGGTATAGTCAGCATTCAAAATAAGGATTCTTTTTACTAGGATTGGTCTAATCGACTTAGTGATTATTCTTAATTAATGTTGTCTGGCCGAGTTGTACATACTGCCAAAAGTTATACTGTGAACATCACCCTCAATCTCCATAAAAGAGCCTCTTACTTCTTGCAGGGAATCCAAATTCATTGGTCTGAAGGTCTTGGCGTGCGTGTATAAAGACTTATCTAACTGTTTGCTAGGGTTTCTATATGCGTTCCAGAAGCAAGCTACGTAAAAGTGAAAATCCTTTTTAAGTTGCTGTCGATATCATGCTACTTGTAGCCATCAAAGAAAGCCTCAGTATCTTGGTATCTTAACTCAGCAACACAACCAATATGAAGTACAATGCTACGGCATATTGTGTTATGTAGCTTAGGAGCTGGGTTTGAAATGATTCTTGGGAAGTTAGTGTCTACCGTCGATCCAGTGAAGTTGCCGTCTTATTGATTTCTATTGATTCTGAGGACTTTGGCTAGCCTGCTGGTTTTCTATATTTTCGTGTTCCGCCATGGATTAGGAGAGATGCATGTGATCCATGTGGTTCTGGAAGATTTCCTCCTGCTTTCATTTTGTTCCAAGTTAAATAGAAAAAATTAACAGATTTCGATCTCTTCCTTAAATGGTGTTCAGTTACGAGCTTGTCTTACGGGCTGTGATGCCTAGATTTGAGCAAGTCTGAACTCCATGGGTGGGTCTTTATTCTCATTTTAATTCATTTGGAATCCTTGTGAACTGTAATTAAGCAAAGAAATTTAGGGATAAATATCAATCTTTCGAATACGAGTACATAATATTCGAATAAACTGGAATAACGTTTAAGTACTTATCCTTCTGAAATAATTGCTGAAATAAGCTAAGCGGAGTGATTGTAATCATATTAAAAACAGGATATTGCGTCAATGTAAGCCCTAAACCAATCATCGTAGAATCTAGATCCTAGAGGCCATGTTCATCTCTTTATCAATATTTAATCGATAACGCAGGTCGTTCCAGGATATTACCTTTCAAGAGACCGCTAGACGATTCGACTTTCCACTCGATCGCTTTACTATCTCCTTTTTAATGTAAATGTTGGGATGGCGATGGCGCGATAGTTAGCTCATAGGACTATCACGCAGAGACTCTCGGTTCGATTCCTGGCTGGGTCACCAAAAATTTTTCAAATCGCTATCACCCTTTCGGCGGGCAATGGCAAACTCCCGAAAGTAAAATTGCCTACGAAAAAGCTTCTACGGAGTGCCGTTCGGACTCGGCGATAAACCGTAGGCCCCGCTCAGATGTGACAAAAATGAAAGCATGAGAAACACAAAATAGTGTCAAGAAGCTAGACCATGGCCCATACCGAGCTGCCAGCGCCACAGTGCTGTTTTTTTTGTGTAAAATTTTTACCAGCTATATTCCATTGTGAGCAATTAGGGGGTAAAACACTATAGCTTTAGATTGAGCGAAAATTTAGAGGAAAGGATACCATCTTTTTCTGACATAGATAGTCAAGTCATGAAGATCACAGGATATCCAAGGCTCTTTGGCTAGTTTTTGATCTAGGAAGTAAATAAATTAAACAGGAATAGGCTTGAGACAATAATAGGAATTCTGAAAGGAAATACGCAAAGAGACTTACGAGTATATTGCCAGATTCGTATATTTGCAGATTCTGCGTTGATCCGGAAGCTGTTGAGGAGACATAGCACACATACTGTTTGAATGCAACTCAATATTGCGTAGAAATAATATTCTTTTCGAAAATCTAGAAGTATTAGACGGCACAAACTTCATGGCTTTTGCAAGGAAATTAGATGTTTAGGTTTCTGTCCTTTGAATATAAATTCAACTGGTTCCGCAGCAATCGCGATGGGCCAATTTAGTGCCTAGTGTTTGTGTGATAGCATTTCCATCACGCCACTATTTTAACCTTACCTAAAGTAACCAATGCCAGCCTCGTTATTTCGGCAATATTGGGTTACCAACCATTTTATTTTGCCCCATCTGGTACAATGTTTATTTTTTCGAAAATTTAAATAATTTCGAGGAAACATAAATTATTAATGTGTTTCCAGACAAATACATCCATACACACTATTCAATTGAATTTTATTGTATGATTCATTTAGGTGTAAAGACAAATAACACAATTACCCAGGGTTGTAGGTTGAATATGTTTTTGAAAACTCTTATCAATCCATTTTGCACATTTTTTGTTGTTTTTTGCCCCATATGAGCCCTTTTTAATATGCGAATGAATGCCTAATGAGAGGTGTGAAAACACAAAACGAATGCAAAGCCTAATCAGTAATTAATCAATGTTAGCTGCTAATTAATTTCGAAGAAATTAAATAGCTTGTTCAATAACATCGATTGAGCTCTATTTTCAAGTGATATGTCTGAAACACATTTGAAAAATCACAAAAAGCTAAATTGATTTGATATATGATATGCGCTTTAATAATTTAAAGATTTAGGAACACTTTTCGTAGTAAAAACTCCGAATTGAATTTTAGCACAAGGATGTTCACGCAGTACTACCCTTAGAAGACGTTAGAGCGACGGATTTTGATGTTTTTTTTTTGTTTATTGCTATGTTTATCTATTAGATAAGGTGGTATTCAATAAACTGATCAGAGTTCAAATATGATACTACTGGCATCGCCAGCTAAAGCATAGATTGTAGGAGTTCAAGCAATAACGTAGTGGCAAACAGAAATTCTTAATTAATCCATACAGTTTGCTGTCAAATCAACTTTTCAAGGCCACTCAATCTGACCAACCCATGTACATCCAGAACAGCAATACTTTTAAGTCAAAAATCTATTCTAAGAGGCAGAGGAAGAACTGATTCAGACATAAACTACTCGTACAAAGCGAACGAATACAAAGGAAACTTCTCTGATATGTTAGCTTTCTTCGTCAGACCTAGTAGTCTTACAGTCCTCAAAAACTCCAATTGATCTATTCAACACTATGAAGGTTTGCTGTGGTAAACGAGAGGTTTCAAAAAGTGCCAAAGGAAGAAGAAAGCCGACGCCGTGATATCTGGCCATCTCGACTGCCAGTTCAAATGGCTACCGAAATGGGTGATCACACAGCCCGAAATTTACTTACTTACTTACTTTAGGTGGTGCTACAGTCCGGGGTGGACTTGGGCCTCAATCAACAAACGTATCCAGCTAGCTCGATCTTGTGCTAGCTGCTTCCAGTTTCGCACGCTAAGTTGACTCCTTCCACTTGCGTGTGCCACCTGAGTTTCGGTCTCTCACTTACCGTCAATGCAGACGGGACCGATAATCACTCGAAGAATTTTTCTCTCAAAGCAACCAAGAATTTTTCTCTCAAAGCAACCAAGAACACCCTCATCCATTTTTGCTAATGTCCATGCCTCTGCGCCATAGAGCAGGACCGGGATTATTAAAGTCTTGTAAAGGGTGACTTTTGTTCGAGAGAGGGCTTTGCTATTCAACTGCGTTCTAAACCCAAAGAAACAGCGGTTGGCAAGAGTTATTCCCCGCTTGATCTCAACTTGGTCTTGCCCTCATTGACCGCTTAACCTCCTTATCCTCGCGAAAGCGCCTTTGACATCACGCTGCTTTCTCCCGATTATGCTAATATCGTCGGCGTATGCGAGTAGTTGGACGGACTTTTGAAAGATTGTGCCTCTTGTGTTTGCTCGTGAGTTTTGCACTATTCATTCAAGTACGATGTTGAAAAAATCGCATGACAGCGCATCGCCTTGTTTAAATCCTTTCTGGACATCAAAGGTCTCGGTGAGATCTTAACCGACCTTGATGGAGCAGCGTGAATTCTCCATCGTCTTCCTGGACAGACGGACGAGTTTGGCAGTAGACACTGCTCTGTATAGGTCGTCTCTATAGATGCTGATACGCGACCTTAAAATCGATGAATAGGTGGTGTGTATCGATCTGAAGCTCATGCGTCTTCTCCAAGATCTGCCGTAGTGTGAATATTTGGTCGATGGTGGACTTTTCTGGCCTGAAGCCACAATGATATGGGCCCATCAGGTTGTTGACGAACGGCTTCAGGCGTTCACACAATACGGCAGATAAGATCTTATATGCGATGTTAAGGAGACTAATGCCTCTGTAGTTGGCGCAGTTCAGAGGGTCTCCTTTCTTGAGAATCGGACAAACAATGCTGAGGTTCCATTCATCGGGCATACTTTCATCATACAGATGAGTTGGTGTTTGCTCCTTACCAAGTCATCGCCTGCTGCTTTGAAGAGCTCGGCGGTCAGGCCGTCCGCTCCAGCAGCTCTGTTCGACTTCAGTTCAATATAGCTATCTTCACTTCATCCAGGTCGGGTGGACAGAATTGTTGGTCATCATCGTCCAAGTTGAAAGGTTGATTCTGCCTGACAGCGGTATTTGGTCCGTCATCGCCGTTATACAGTCTGCAGAAATGGTCTTTCCAGATTCTCAGCATCGATTGCAACTCTACTACGATGTTACCTTGTTCGTCTTTACAGGCCTCGGTTCGGGGTTTGTCCCCGCGGCATGGTTTTTTAAAACTTCCGAAACTCATTCCTGTAGGTGCATCTCTCAATTTTACTCTACAGCGCGCTTCTCATGCTCTTTCTTTTTCCTCCTGAGAAGTCGGTGTTCGCCTCTCCTCTCCTAGTCATTTTTTGCAGTGCCTCATTGCTTGCTTTTGCTTAGCTGCATGTGCTAGCCAGCAATCATCATCAAACCAGGGGTTTCGTTGTGGCGGTGAGTAAAACCCAGCACATCAGAAGCGGCATCGCTGATGGCAGTTTTTCATACTCTTTTTGCCCGGCCCATTCCATCGCATTTCTTGGTTGGCGGTTAGATATGCTTTTCTTCAGTCTAGGGCCCCCGCTAGTTGTTGGCCTGTTAAGGGATCTCACATTCCAGGTGCATATCTGAAGTTCGTTGTCCTTAGTTCGTTTGCATGGGTTGTCAACAGTACATCCGTCCCTATCGGAGGCTTGTTGTTGCTTCGTAACTTTTTTAATTTTTTCCATTGTCGGGCAGTTACTTCGGCGGCACAACCCCCAACCTGGAGGGCCACTTCCCTAGGACGAGGGGTCGGTTGGACTGAAAGCAGGTTTGTCTGCAGGTCAGCTTTCGCACTTAAAAGTGTAGCATGTCCAATCCGGATGGACATTGACCAGTACCCGGCGGTTACCAGGTGAAGGTATTATAAGTCCAATTGATGTGTAAAAGATAGTTGCAACACTGGATATCGCCAGGTTGACATTTCTCAGTGCCTACCCCATTTCTACAATACCCAACCACATCCCGAAATTTAGTGATTCAAAATCTCTATCGGTATACTGAAAAAATAAGGACCAATCACTGTTTCACTGCAAATACCGTGAAGGAAGGCTTAGTCGAGCAGTATGATTTTGGATACGATGTCATCCTCTTCCTGCACCAGGTTCAGCAGCGTACAGTTAGCACTAAAAACGAGAATATTTTCATGTCTTTTACATAAATTAAGTGCATCGTTGTCTCGTCGATGTTTGCGGACTGTTCAGAACATCCCCGACCATAGCAGAGATATTATCGATCGAATGAGCAATACGGTTACTGCCACTCTTAGCGACATCTGTAGTAAAGTATTTTGAGGGGAATTAATGCCAACTTCTTTCACCAATAATTCATAAGCTCTCGAAATGATCCTAAGAAAACGTTCAACATTATTAATGAACTTCTGGGGGAAAATGATAACCTCAATTGATAAAGCAATAAGAAACAATTTTTTAAAAATTTCGCAAGCGTTGTCGAAAGCATCAACAATCATGCACATATGTCATATCAAAACGTCAAGGCACGAGAATTTGCAGCAGAGTATTGATGTAAAGAAAGTGAACGTTTCGAATGTTGTGTCGGATAACGAACAACATCGGTCCTTGAGCGGATAATATTAGACCAATTGACCTTAAAATAATGATAAACTGCAGAATACACTTTTCTGCGAGCAATTGTACTCTCAGTCATAGATTACAGCTTTATATCGGGAGATTGGTGCTCTTATCTTGGCCACATTCGAGTGGGAGCGAAAACGTTTTCAGACCATATGCCCTTAGAAGTCATGATTTAGGTTAACGACAACCTGAATACAGAAACTCCAGGTCCACTGAGACTATTAGCCAAGCTTAGATGGAAACACGAACTTCGGGATCTTTATAAGCTAAACCCTAATGCAGAACTGTCAAATTAATAAGTCTGAAGGCCAGACTTCATAGCGTCGACGAATCAGTAGATTTGTGCATTACATCATTGCTAATGAACAGAAACATGATAACGGATGGTAGCTGCAGCCAGTACTTGTATATGCAAATCATCGTGCTGCTTCTAGTGATACGAGTATGATAACAGTTGGAAGACTCTCTGCTTATACTCTAGTAAAAATAAAACTGGGAGAGGGAGATAAGTGCGCATGTTGCAAAAGCCAAGCTGTGTTTAAGGCCAACTTCCATACTTTTAAAAAGAATCCAATGCTGAACTGTAATTAGAAGGCTTAAAGCCTTGGGTCTTGTTTCAGATAGCCGGAAATGAAACCAACAAAAAGGTTACAAGTGAAGTAGTGTACAATTGTCTTTGGTTGCTGTCGGAGTACCCCAATCCGAAATGGGTGATGGTACTGTTCTGATGCAAATTGATTGAATTATTGATTTGTAACACTTCTAATAAAAAAATTTCTGACAATGTCTCACAGTAGCTCCGGTGAGTTAATCTATGTCTGGGCTTTAAGAGGGCTTTTGAAAACGTAACATTTGTTTCGCGCTGTGCTCATTAGTTGGTTAACATTGTCAAGTTATCTTTTATTTGTTTCAATGAATCAAAGTTCATAATTGACCAACAGAAGACAACGGGCAGACTCATGAGCACAATATCGTTGTCGGCTGACTTTCCGTAGATTATGGCTCCAAAGTTTGAGACGAGTTCGACCTCGGGGTTTTGAAGCTTTTTTGACGAAGTCCACAACGTTCTTGATTACTTAACATGAATCCCTGGAGAGGAGCAATCGTCATATTGAATGCAGCCCAGTCGTAGTGGTACTCCAGTGAGGTGAGCCAATTGTGAAACTATCTTAAATAACTTACCCTCGAAAGGTTTCACACGATGTGTTTCGATGGATACTTGGCGGCTTTTTTTTATGGTGGTCATCCCAAAAAAACGAATCGCTGTCCATTCATTTCCTTCCTAAGACGGCCACTCAGTCACCTGAATTATATTGCTAAAATGAATTGGCCGTGGTAGATAAGTTGCTATTGAATTGCGGCATTTAATGCTGATAGAAGTTTTTGATCTGACAGGATCCATCATACCTTGATAATGTTGCTAAATCTGAAATTGCTTGGATGGTTTAGATGTTAGTCTTGAATTTGATTTGCCCCGACCCTTGCAACGCACAAACAATGTTGATAGACCTTGAAATGCCCACTACATGCAAACGTGCCAGGTTCAAGCTTTGTGTGGTTCAGTTGACACCTTGCTCCATCTCAGGAGGTAATAGTACAAGCAAATGTTGTGTTTTGGATGAGTAAAGTTGGGAGTACTTAAGTAACTACATGGTGGGAAGTTGAGCAAGATGTATCTCACTGACTAAAGAAGCACTTCGAAATATAACCAGTATCGTAGACTCACTTAGCCCGCAAGAAATGTGGAACAGCATGCGCGAGGAATGCATAACACTTGCCAAGTCCGTTCTGGGGACTATATCGGGATACCATCACGTCGACAAGGAAACATGGTGGTGGAATGACGACGCCAAACGAGCTGTGGCCGACAAAAAGAGTGCATTCCAAGCGTGGACAAAATGCGGTCGGAGCGACGATATCGAAAAAGCTCGACTGGCTCTTGAATACGAGCGTCTTAAGAAGATCGCAAAGAAAGTCCCGGCTCGAACTCGAGCGGCAGCAGCGGAAAACCTGTACCAGGAGTTGGAACAAATATCCTCACGATCGGCAGATAGAAGACAAGCTATCCAAGAAGTTCAAATGTCGTACAATACTAAGGTGCCAAATATTTTTAAGCTCTCTGCACAGAGGCGGAAAAATTCGATGGAAACAACTTCGCCGAAATACATCAAAAATGTAGACGATCGCTTACTAACAAATGAAAAGGAAATTTGTGACCGGTGGCTTGAATACTGCAAGGAGTTGCTTAACAAACAGTTTCCACGTGATATCGTGCCGACAGCTAGTCTATTCGAGGAGGAAGTTTCGGACTTTTCAATCGAAGAAAAAAGTACTCGTATAGCAATCGGAAAAATGAAACGGGGGAAAGCGGCGGAACCAGACAGCATTCCATCAGAGTTTTGGTCAAAGATGGAGGGGATCGGCAGCGAATGGCTATCGAAACTTTTAAATCAACTAAAATGTGGACAAACTATGCCAAATCAATGGTGGAGTAGCTTCTTGGTTCCATTGTACAAAGGAAAAGGCGCGACTCGAGAATGAAACAATCAAGCTGATGCCACGCACGATGAAAATCGTCGAAAGAGTCTTAATCGAACGTCTTCGGCAAATAATAAAGCTCGATAATAGCCATTGGGATTTGTTGAAGGAAGATCGACGGTGGACGCTATTCAAAGCCAAATACAAGACATGTATGGAAACGTGAAAATTGCGGTTAAAAGCTCTGCTGGACTAACGAGAGAATTTCCAGTTAATGTCGGAGTGCATCAAGGAAGCGTCCTTAGCCCTTTCCTCTTTAACGTAGTATTCGACTATCTTCTAAAAGACTGCATGCGCGTAGCATTTGTAACGCCAATTCTCATCGCTAAAGACGCAGTTATACTAAGCGATAACGTCGAAGATCTGCAGAACGCCTTAGATTCATGGAAAGATGCGCTAGAGAGAAACGGGTTTAAAATAAGTCGTTTAAGGACGGAGCATTGGACGTGCCCATTTGCACATCCGTTGCGACCTGTTTTGGATAAGCGGAGCAGCAGCGATGCAGTAAAAATGGGAAATTCGTTACGCATAAGTTCGTATAACGAGGAAAGGGTTAATTCACCAAAAAAGCAACAACAAGGTGTTAATGGGGGACAAAAAAGTCGCTGAATTCCCCTTCGAAATTGTTGGCTGTGATCTGTTTTTCTATGAAGGGAACTATTATATAATTCTAATTCGGGCTATCCTAAATTCGAGGTACTAGCAGAAGCAACCACTGCCAATGTCGTCAAATCTTTGCCACTCACGGGATTCCTATGATTTTAGAGAGTGACAATGGCCCTCAATATTCAAGGGCTGCGTTTAAACAATTTTCGTTGGAGTGGAAATTTGAGCAAAAGACCAGTTCTCAATATTATCCTAATGCGAATGACCTAGTAGAGAGGACAGTCCAAAACCGCAAAAAATATACTCAAAAGATGCGACTACAACAACTCTGACCATCAGTGAGGCATACTAAATTGTATGAATACTCCAAGAGGTGCTCTCGGAAAACCTACACAGAGACTTTACTCCAGAAATCTCAGGCCAGTTATTCCAACTGCAGTATAGTCTCATTTACCCATAGGCTCACATAACGACGTGCAGAAACTAACAAAAGAGGAGCGAGATCGTCAACCTTATTCTGCTAATAAGGCTGCAATCAAACATCATCTGCTGCAGGAAGGAAGGAACAAGAAAAAGTGACAGCCAGACACAGTAGAACAAAGGCTACATCTAAGGTCCTACATTATCAGAGATGATACCGGAAGCAAATATCGCAGAAATTCAGCACACATTGAACCAACATAGGCAGTTATAACACATCTCAGTAGTGCGTTAGGCTTAAATGAAGCACTAGCAGGGACTGACACAGCAGCAGCAACGATTGACCGTCCAGTGTGTGAAGGACCACTAGCACAGCAGCAGGTGTAGCTCCGGCTACATATTGCCATTACACATTTGTTCCACAGCTTTATTTCCTATTCATTTGCCCTTTAGACGGTAGTCCTTCATACTCGTAGTATGCCTCTTCTGGGGACCATTCAAATTTTTCGGCTTCCCAAGGCATACCGTCAAAAACAGCAATGCTTGTTCTGATGGAGTTTTTCCAAAACAGGCAGGGCGCTTCCGGTGCACTTCCAAAAGAGAGCCACAGGAATCATCAGAATCAAGTGATCCAGCAGCTTGTGGGTCAGCGCCTAAATCGACGGGAAGTTTTTGTTGAGTAAGTCGGTTGGGACACCTTCTTAATCCGTGCTCCGGCCGCAGTCGAACAGACCACAGGTGAATTGTCATAATTGCTAGTTCCTCCATACTTTAACTTATTTTGCGTCTTATTTGGACATATTTGACGCTTAGTCCGACATGTCACCTGGGTTCGTTCAGATTCTTAGAATATTTTACACTCAAGCCTTTCATCCACGACAATACAGTCACAGAAGTGCCACATGACATACTCGTACGTTCATATTTAAAGGACGCAATCCACACAAAATTTGGCTATAGTTTTACAAGTGGCAATTACAACTTCGATGTGGTTAAGAGCGTTGTTTACCTTGGCTCCGCAGTTAAATGCAGCGACGACATCAACGCTGAATAGATGCTACAGTTACGGGAACATGAGGCTTCAAGTTGACAGCTCAGCAGAGGACTGACGTTCAAAAGATGGCGAACAGAAGTGATAGGGGACATCAACCTAGTTGAAAGGCGATATTGAAGGCAGCTGGCCAGATGTTGTGCTAGACAAGCTTATCAAATGAGGCACAGGTTTATACCGTAGTAAGTCATTTCTTAGCAGAAGGACCTCAAACATTGATATAAAGCGTAATCTACACATTATTGGCGTTTCAGACAATAAATGCTACTTCATTCCATTTTAACTATTTTGAATACACAACGATGCATCGCTGAGTAACATTTTGTCACATATACCGGTGAACCGACAAATCTGCCAATTGCCTACAGTCGACTACGTTCGACTTAAAACAAATTTAAGAAAAAATCAACAGCTCAGACAAATACGAGGAACCCAAAACCAATATACCATGGACATTCTAGCTCCTTCTGTTTGTGCCAATATTTTATGTAGTACGGGTATCTCAATAGCTACACTACCTTATCGGTCTATGAATTATTAAGAAAAATCTATCCTCAGAGCTAAGCGATACAATGTACGAGTACGAGTATGTATAGGTATGTTGAGTTGCTTTGGCAATCACACATTAGAACACCACAATACTCGTACACCCTGGATCGCAACATCAGATTTTATGTCCATGGACCTTTCCGCACACTACTGCACTTAAGCCCATAACAATGTAGAAAATTGTTTCCAATATCTCCTTAACACATCGGGGGAGAGACGACTATTGGATTTTATAGTTTTCCGCTTTAATACGTCCCTTTCCTTTTGTAAAATGGATTTGTATTGCTTCAGTTTGGTTCAATTTGGTTCGGTACTACTTGGTTCGGTTTGGATCCATTGTATTCTATCCTGTGTTGGTCAGAAAGGCATGGATGGATACTGGGTGAGGATTTTTTTATATACCGGGACCAGACAGGTTTTCGAGGCTTTTCTTGTGGTTACAATGGGAATTGGCAATTAAATTGCAATTTAGTTCTTTGCCCAAACCAAAAATGTGTGGTCCCTGCTTAAGTATATGGAACCAATCTGAGGGTAGTATTGTAGATAGATGAAATGGAGATGTAGATAATTGATTTAAAATTGAGAATTACAATAATAAGGGCTTTGTCGTACGAATGGATTGCATAAAGGTCAAAGTGAGTTATAATACTAATTTAGGATTTTTTTTTCTCCTTTCATTGTGAGTTGCTCTAAATTTTGACAATGGATACTCATGACCTTTTTTTGGTTTGAATTATAAGATACGTTCGGAATCGGCCTCCCTTTATTGGAGCAATATATGTACAAGTGGTCATTGCGAAAATATATCATAAAATAAGGGCTGGAGTAAAATCATCTCATGGTATTGTCGAAGGTTATAATAGAATGACAATGTCCTTAAATTTTATCATCTTTAATTGGAAAAAAGGCCTCTAAACAACATAAGCTAAACTTTAAGGTTGTCTACTTTAATTTCAGCCAATTTTGTATTCCTCTAATTGTCGATTGTCCTGTCAGCAAAGCTGAAGAGTTAGTTTTGTTCTGAACACGCGTATGCCAGATTTCTTCTTCTGGTCATTCTATTTAATATAATCATAATGTTCGATGATCATGTATTTGTGCAGCTTATATAGTCCTCCACTGTTCCATCAGCTTATTTATTAACGAAAGCTTTGCAGGTATATTTTCTAAAAGACTAAGGAGCATAATCATATTACGAAGTTCGAGATCAAACCCTATAGTCTGCCATAATTCTGATACCTGTTTTGGTGGCGTTTCTTTACCTCACCAAGTAAATTAATCTGTTACGATACGATTGCTCAACTTCCCACCTTCTTCTTCTCTTCTTATCTCTTTATTAACCCTTTTCTCGTTAAACGAACGAGTTACGAGCGTAACGAGTTTCCCATTTTTACTGCATCGCTGCTGCTCCGTGTATGGGGTTGGCTAATGTCGCAGACCGCAGAACGCGTCTACATAATGCTCGGTCCTGGATCGCTTCAGTGGTAAGCCCTAGGCGTTGTTGCGCATTTGCCATCTGAGAAATCCAGGAATTCTTTTTCCGACCTCGTTTTCTTACAGTTGGAGTGACCGTAGTTGATAGTGCTTTTTAACCGGATTTTCCGCAGATCTTCTTTGAACGTGGCAATACCAGCTTATTCTATTCGCCTCAAGCTGTTCGGTTACCGAATTCTTTATATGTAGACTTCCTCTTATACGCGTAGATCTAATGCAATCGCGTTTAGTGACTCCACTAGACATCCTTAACATTTTCATTTCCGCTGCCGTCATTTTGTTTCTAAACGCTTCATACATTGTCTAGCATTGTGAAGCGTACATAAGAGCTGGTCGAACAACTGTGGTGTAGAGTTTCCCCTTCGATTTAAGTGGAAATTTTCGGACGCAAAAGGTTCCCGAATTTTTCGGCCAATTCATCCACCCCACACTCACTCTGTGGTTTACGTCGTCGTCACATTTCGCTTCCATGTTAACGATTGATCCCAAGTACTTAAAGATAGTGCTTTTCGGAAGAACTATTCCATCTGACATTATATCCGGAACAGGTCGCAACGGATGCGCAAATGGGCATGTTAAATGCTCCGTCTTTGAACGACTTATTTTAAAGCCGTTTCTCTCTAGCGCATTTTTCCATGAATCTAAAGCGTTCTTCAAATCTTCGACGTTATCGCTTAGTATAACTGCGTCGTTAGCGATGAGAATTGGCGCTACATATGCTTCGCGCATGCATTCCTTTAAAAGAAAGTGGAATACTACGTTAAAGAGGAAAGGGCTAAGTACGCTTCCTTGGTGCTTTTAACCGCAGTTTTCACGTTTCCGTAAATTTTGCATAACTAAATGTCCGTGGTGAATATTAGCATACGAGTATCTGGCCTCATCTGCATGGATATAATAACCATATGGGACTTATAAATAACTCAGTCGTACATGGACAGCTCGTTTTTGAAGGTCCAGTATGCCCGTAAAGTGACTGAAAGGCAATCAATATTGACCGGCCATCCGTGTTTGATGAAATTTATTTATTTTTTTGATATATCTTCACTGCTAGTTGAGTCTTTTAAACGTTTCTGCTCTAAGTCTGAAATGGCAAGAACCTTTTGTGCTTCCAATTCGGATGTGTTTTCAACTACGAGATGGCGTTGATTCCGCCAGCAGTTAGCGAAGAGGAGCGGTAATAGACGAAATATTTGCAATAAATTTTCCGAGTATTCGTTGCAATTCCTTTCGATTTGTTGATGGCTTCAATCTGGAGATTACGGATGTTTTCTCTGGATCAGCTGACATTACTTTTTGGCCAACGATGTGACCGAGAAATGTGACTTCTTTTTGCTCGAAAACACATTTCGACTTGTTGAGTATCAGTCCGTTTTCTTTGATGAATTTTAAAACTTCTTCCTTCACTCGGTGAAGCCCTTCGATTGTTATAGAGTGGATAAGAATGTCATCCACAGAGATTTTTCCATTCCGAATGTGTGCACTCTATTTTGTTTTGGAAGACTTCCCGAGCTGGAGAAATACCGAGTGGAAGTCGCTTGCAGCTATACCTGCCCCAAGGGGTCGCGAATGTCAATATTTTTTCGGTTCTGAAAGCTGGACTTGCCAAAACCCTATTTTGCAGTCTAAAATCGTGAAGTACTTGATGCCTTTAAGTTAAGGGCGGAAATTTCTTCTATTGACTGCATTGGATGGTGACAGCGAAGAATCTTTTTGTGTACCAATGTGGGGTCAATGCAAATCCGTATATTATTGTCTTTTTGTACGACCACCATTGGTAACACAGAGGGGATAGCTTCAGAAGTCGCTTCTATTACACCAAGTTGAATCATTTTATCTAGTTCCTGTTTTACCTGGTCCCTGATTTTGTAAGGGATACTCCTAGACGGGCTTACTTCGAACTGGGGATTGGGTACCAAATCTATATAATACACAAAGTTGTTGATGCAGCCAAGGCCTTAAAATAAATCATTTCCATATTCATCACATTAATGGGGCTTATGAGGCTAAGCTCAACGCAAGCATTTGCTCCTAGAAAAACGACTTTAAAAGCTATTTTACAAGGTACTTCTCCTAGAACGAATAAACGGAGGTTAGTAAATGAGATAAGGTTTTTTACTTTGCAGGGTCGTATCACTGCCAGACATTTCTCGGTAATTTTTATTGGCAGGACATTGCATCATGCGTCAGTGTCTAACTTGATCTGGTAGCTTTTCGTCGATATGGAGATGGTCTCAGAAAATTTGTCTAGTGAACGCCTCTTGGTGTCCCGTGCTATGCAGCCGATCGTCAATGAACTGTCGTCCCTGTTAACTTCTTCGAACATATCCACTTCTTTAGAGCTCTGTGACTCTTAGTTTGCGACGATCAAAATCCTTCCTTTCCTTCTCTGGCGTGACTTTTTCAGATAATTCACTTTCTTCTCGTTTCCGTCAACGATTTGTGCCGCATGTTTTTGTGCTTGCTCTGTGGACTGACATATTGCGATCGCTTAAGCCAGTGTTATATCTTCCGAGAGCAAGTTTTTACAAAGTTCATCGTTGATAATCCCGAGTATAAGCTGGTCACGTAATATGCTTTCCAGAAGGGTTTCGAAAGCACAATTTTGTGCTTGTAACCGCAGCCTAGCCAGTAGCTCATCGATGGTATCATCATCATTCTTGTTTGGTAATTCTGTGGAATTTGTACCTTTTGAATTTGAAATAAGCTTGGAACTGGTCTTTTACCATGTAAAGCGTGACTTCACCTTCTACTTGTGGTATTGCAAAGGTGTTAGAAATCTGAAAAACAGAATAGCAGATCGCAGACATGAAAGTTACAACCCGGATATTATTTGGTTAATTAACCATGCCCGTAGCTTTCTCGAAATATGAATACAGTTGCTGCAACAGCTTCCATTCTCTGGCCATGTCCCTATCGTGTTCTACGACAAGCGGCTTCGGTGGCCGAAGGAAGTTGCAGGTTTCATTACCGATGTCGACCCCAAGTTAGAGCGTCACGTTGGCTGTGGCTTAAGCCTGAAATGCAAGAAGGGTTTTGGAGTTGGTTTCCCGATATAGAATTGTAATCGGGACCATTACGTGCCGGTGTCGGTCGCTTTTGCACAATAATCAGGGTTCGAGTTTCATTTTGAAGAATCAGCCCTTAGGCCAACTAAATTCAACTAATAATCGGGACTCCTTTAAGCAAAAGTTCTTAACACCGAACTTGAGGCTGTGGATATCCACCTAAGTAACACCAAGATTGGGGTTTTCTTTTCCCTTTATTTTGAGACTGATTGTTGGAGGGAAAATACCGGAAATTTTATACAACCACCACTGTAGCGGATTCCTTAAAGAGAAATTAAAGTGTAAAATTGGCAAAGGATTCCTTCCGAGATGCCTAAGGATGTGTATGGAACTTTCGCCGTTTATATATATCTTTTATACAATTTTGCCTTCCAATGTTTACCCGTATATATATGAGTTGCATTTGCAACAGTTTACAACTATTGCCCATCTATTCACCCCCATACAAATTCATCATACTCACACACACACACACAACAACAACATGAAAAAAGAGGATTGGATGAAGAAGCACATATGCAACTGCCGGATATGTTTTAAAGTAATTCATGCTACCCTGGGGGTAAAATAAAACTCAGTGTGAAAGTTTCTTTTGCAAGTTTTGCACCGGAAATTGCTTCGCCTGACTTCAGGGTGCAAAATGTGAACAAGCAGAGCGCAAAGGCAGCCCACTGTAGGTACAGTGTACATACTCGTACATAGTGAGTTTTCTTGAAAACTCTGTCATTCTTCTGCAGCGTTAAGTAGCACTATTATTTTATTGCAATGTAAGTCGTATTTTCCAGGCCAGTGCGGTGAGATGTGGGCTGTCTTTTCTGTTACAGACTCTGGTAATTATCTGCTTAAATGATAATGGGTGATAATAGGTGGAATATATTAAAAAGTTAACTTGAATTGTTTTTCTCTGAGGGGACATTCTGAAAATCTGCACATTATGCACTTACTAGGAAAGTCATTTTTCAAAAATTCCAACTGAAGCGGTTTTTTAATTTCCTTTTATATAAAGTAATCTCTGTTTTTATAACGATTTTTGGCACAAATTGGTCCCATATACTCGTAAATCCCGACATGGACTGCCTCCATTTACTAGCTTTATCGGGATACTGACTTTTATCGACAATACAGACTGTGCAGCGCAGCATTTCCATGAAAAACTGTCAGGACTTTGTGAATGGATTCCTTTCGTAAACAGAGTTACTATTACTGGATTTACCTTTGGATTGGATACGAAATTGACCAACTTGTGGCTCTACAATGTTTCTCTTAGAGGACCTGGGTTGTCCACTTGCGGCAAAGCACACACGTAAGTTGGTTTACCAGCGGTTTGAAAGTTCGATATCTTATCATACAAAGACAAAGTCCCTCAAGGAGACAAGCTCGCCTGGTTGAAAACAGGCAGAATAACTGTGGTAAAGTAGACCAACCAATGAATAAATGTCAAGAACAGTGCTTGTGATCAAAAATTTAGCTGCGTCTTCTGACTACTACTGCGTGGCCTAAGACATAACCACGCTCCTACATCAATTGTGTTTTTTTTTTTTGTTTCCGTCAACTAGGAAGCTTACTGGTCTGACTATTATAATTAAGGCCAGCAAAGCATCTGTGTTTTCTCCTCTAGAAATCTTCGTTGGAATAAACACAATGTATTGAAAACTTGCAAAGTGCTCTCAGTTAATTGGTAGTGTAAGAAAATTATCCTCAAGGCATGTGCCAAAAGAACTACTTTTTTAAAACTGCTTGCGGCTTCGATAAGGGGTTTCTCTGACAATTGACTCTATCACGTTACAATCCGGAGTGGAGCTGGGTCTAAGCCAACTTGCATCTCCAACCAGCTTTATCTTTCGCTCGCTGCATTCAGTTTCGCACTCTAAGTTGGCTGGGGTCCCCTTTCACTTGCGTGCGCCATCTGAGCCTAGGTTCTCTTCTACTGCGCTGTTCTTCGTGGGCGGATTAGAAGACCATACATCATGACTAGGATTATTTAGGTCTGATAATCGTATGGGGTCACTTTCGTTGTTGGCCGCAAAACCCATTTTTGCCGTTTCCTTACCAAGTCATAGACTCCCCCTTTGAAGACCTCGGCGGTTAGGCCGTCCGCTCCAGTAGCTTGTTGGACTTAAGCTTAGATATTGCTTTCTTCACATTATCCAGGTCTGGTGGACGAAATTTTTGGTCTACATCATCCTGGTTGAAAGGTTCATTCTACCTGACAACAATATTTGACTCGTTTTCGCCGTTAAACAGTCTACAGAAATGCACTTTCCAAATCCCCAGCAACGACTGCGAATCTACTAAGATCTTTCCTTGTTCTTCTTTAGAGGCATCGGCTCGGGGCTTGTGTTCGTGGCATATTTCGTTACATTTTGATAAAACTTCCGAATCTTATTCATAGAGTAGCATCTCTCACTTATCTCAACCGTCATGGTCTTTCTTTTTCCTCCTAGGAAGCCGGTGTTCGTATCTTCTCTTCTGCTCATAGAGCTCGTGGCGTTTCTAATATTTCTATGCAGCTCCGCTTTGTTTGAATCTTCCTTAGCTACATTTGCTTAACGGCATTCAATCAGAGGTTTCGTTGTGGTGGTCGAGTGAAACCCAACACATCAGAAGCGGCATCTCTGATGGCTTTTTGGCAGTGCTGCCACTGGTCTTCGATGCTTGATGCTGGCGGCAGTGGACCCCTTAAGAAATTAATGGAGACTCGATCGGAAAAGGATTTGGCAATCTCTTGTGATTGTAGCCGTATGACGTCGGAATCCCTCATAGTATAAGCTTGCGTCTGCGATGTTCGGGATATCAGTAACCATAGTTTGGCTGCAATAACGTAACGGTTCGGTTGATTGGACAGGAGTTTTCCAAGTCCTCTTTTCAATACCGCATGCTAGCTAGCTACGACAATGCTTCGTCCAGCCATCACAGTTGTTGTCTTTGGTGTTGTCATGCCCTCCTCTGTGAAGGACGTTATTGATGACGAAAAAAGCTTGATTTAGGATTGTAACAACGGCGCTCGTTCAAATGCCGGACACTCGAGATTTCTTGTCATGCCTAAATCTGCCTCCAATAACAAATCAGCATGTCGCAGTTTTTCATCCTATTTTTGTTCGGCCCATCCTTCCGCCACCATCTCTTTTCTCAAGACCCTGACTATGTCTCTGAAATCCTTACCGGTCTGAGCTCCAAATCCGTCGGAGTAGCCCGATTAAGGTCTCATTTGTTCCAGGATTGTTTCCACCTTTGATTGCGTCTGCGGTATTCATCCGTTGTTCCGTTTGTAATGCTGCAATTGTTGTTTGCTGGTCAGCACTCACCCTTTTGAGTTTACCAAGTCTAGTCCGGATGGACATCGATCAGTATTCGACCGTTACCACGTGGTAACAATTTATGTGTAGAAAATTGGATATCACAAGGTTGACATTTCTCAGTGCCTACCCTGGTTTTACAGCACCCAAACGTCTTATAAATAGACTGGTGAGCAAACAAGGTGATGCAGGTGTTACGATTGGGGCTTGAACGGGCGACATGCTGCTTGGAATCCCGGTGAAAATGTCTACAAAAAACGTGAGCCAACTAAAACCATGTTTTGAGTTCTACAAATATTTGAAGTTGCTCCAGTTTCAAGATTTAAAACCAACTGTCGAATACATCTTCGGCAAACTCTGTATCCTTATCTAATTAGCTAGGAGCTGGAGTTCAATAGTAAACAAATCTAGCGTTGATCTGCGACCAAAATCGACCCTTGAGACTGTTAGGTATTATCCTAATGTGGTCGTATTAAACCTCCATAAATTTTGTTGGACTTCCTCCTCTTGCTGAAATTAAAAACGAAATCTTTCAGGGTCGTCTCCATGAAATTATTTTGACTAAAGCATTGGATAGAGCTTACAGTCAGTGGTTTACCAATATATACTTTTCATCCAAATCTTATCAACCAACTATTGAACCCAGGAGATACGATTTCAAAGCAAGAGAAAACCGCCTCGCACTAAAAGCACACCCTTCCAAGACAAAAAACAGGAATTGCATATTAAAATGCCCTCGAGGAATATTTTCATAAGTTCCTCAATCGAATAACAACCATAACTCGGGAAAATTCTTCCCGACTATAGGGAGTTTAAATGAATAAACTTTGTAATTTGCAGTTAAGAAATGAAATAAATTCCTGAAATAAAAATTTCTCCGACAGGAATTACTCGTAATTGATTGAAACAACCCCTAGTACTCCAGCCAGGTTATTGTTTTTATTCAAGAATAACGAATGGGTTTACTCAGAGCTTTTATTCGTACTCATGGTCACGAAGTAAACATCAGGAGAATGAAGCAACTCCTTTAAATATGAGTAGGTGTTCTCATCATTGTTGAAAGAGGATTTCCTTCAAGGCTGTTTAAGCTGATTGTATGGGTACAGAGCGGATACAAAATGTGTAGGCAAAATTCCCAAACAATTTACGAGTATGGTATCGAGTTTCGTAATGTCACCTCTTTATGTAGACTGAAAGTAAACAATCCGGCCTGGTACAGCCTTGATAGCTTGAAGTGAGCTGACAGGTTTGTCTTAGGTTGAAATGGATGACTTTCTATCAAAAGAGGAAGAGATGCTTTTGAATTATGCGAAATTTTGCAGGTGACCTGAGTGACAATTTTACGAAGATACCACTCTTTATTGCCTCAATACCCTACCTTAATCAACAGATATTTTCAAAACAGAATTGTTTCCTGATTAAACGGGCTACGGAATATGTAATTTATTAATTTTGTAGCTGCTGCCGCAGGAGAAATAATTTTGGAAACTTCGTTGAAAGTTTGGAGGAGTTATCATGTTATAATCTTGTTTAATTGGGAGTGATTGAAAGGACAGACAATATTTTTTTGTTTTTCCGTCTCTAACAAAAAGAAATTAATTTTTTGGCTTTTCGACTCGTGAGCATGCGACATACCATGGCTATGTGAAAAACGTGAATTTTCTAGATTCAATTCGTGCACTTGAAGTGATTGACCTTGCGCCTTATTGATTGTCAAAATAAAAGTCGAATGGGGAACTGCAATCATTTGAAATCAAATGGCATGTCTGTGGAAATGATAGGATTGCGTGGAATGAGCCTTGATGACATTCGGCATCAGTTTCTTCACAGCGAGTCTTGTATTACTACACAGTAGGGGTGAACTATTGTTGCGCTATCAATTGATTGAAACAGAATCACCTGCATTTTGTCCTTGAATTGCGTGACTTATTGTATTGAAGTCGGGGTTGTTTTCAGGCAAAATAGCACGTTCACAAAGCCATTTTTGTTAATAATTTGCGGAGAAACGTTCTGAAAAGGCTGTTCCATGGATGGCAAAAAAAATCCAATGAAAATAAAATTCATTTTGTGCCAGCATCAACCAGTATATTTCCTTCACCAATGTTCAGTCGATGTTTTGAAAATGTTGCTGCCGACGTACTATATTGCTCTGCAGATGTACCCGTATATTGGTCTTTAACGTGAGTTTTCGCACATGTCTCCAAAGATACGATGCTTTGAAGCAAGCATTGAGCTCGTCAGCTGATGTTGATTTAGGTATTACTGTAAGAGTAAGTCGAAAGTCGCCAGATAATAAAATGAGAGCGCCACCGAATTGTTGTCATTTAATCGTAATCGTAAATCTTGAATTGTTTCATCAGGTGTTTCAAACGATTTCTTATGAGCCATGGTGCATTCATCCCAAACAATAAGCAGAATTTGCAGAATTTTAGCCATGCCAGATCCTTTTGAAATGAAGTTTCAGAGAAATGCATATTCAATAGCGATTTGATCGCCGAACGCGCTATACGTCCACGATCTAATAATGTAGCCGCAATGTCATCAGACAAGAGTCAAAGCGATTCTATTTTGTTATCAAAAGTGAACCAAAGAGAAACTAAGGAAAAATGTTTTCCCAGTGCTGCCAGGCACATTAAGGAAGAGCAGACCACGTCTGTCATTTGATACAGCATTTGTATTTGTCAATTTATATTTCGCAAGCAAGCAAGTTGTTCAGTTGCTTCAACAAATGCACGCAATTCATTAGTAATGTACTGCTGTTCTCTCACTACATCAATATTGTTCTGTGTCGTATTCAATTGGGGTTTTATTTCGACCTTAAACTGGAAACAAAGGAAAAGAAAAAGAACTTTGAACCTTGAAAAGAAAAGAAAAGGCCTTTTTGTCCGCTTATTCTAAACGTTTCAAAAAAGAATGTATCTTATTCAATTTAACATATCAATTTATATGTATGTTTTTTTGTTTTTGTTTTTCATTTGAGTTTCTTTACGTTACACTAAGTTATGTTGCAACTGCGAACATGTCATTTCGCTCAGTTGATCTAATTCACTGTAGTATACTAAGTATATGTTAGTTATAATACAAATTAATAAATACATATGTATATTACATTTTTTTCCACTTTAACATTGTCTATATTGTCCGTAACAAATATTATTTATTTATTTAAATATACTTCTACAAGTAACTTAAATGCTAACAGATTATTAGAAAATAAAATATTTATACAAAAATGAAATTTAAAAAATGAATAAGCTTATGGCCACGTCGGAGAAACAAATGTTGATTATGAGGACTGCCACGGCGGTAAAGGCTTTGGAACAAGAAATTCAGCTGGCGAAGACATCCTTGTAGCGTGTAGGGCTTACGGCTTAACCATCTTAAATACAATGTTTATTAAACATCAGCGACATCTTATCACCTATATCGGCGGAGGCCACAAAACGCAAATAGATTATCACCTCTGCAAAATGTCGATGAGAAACCGTGTTAAGGACTGTAAAGTAATACTTGGAGAATCGGTAGTAAGCCAACACCGTCTGCTCATTACAGAATTTCTCACAGCGGAACCATCGAAAACACGGGCATCGTTTGGAAAGCCAAAAATCCGGTGATATAATCTATCGAAGGAACGAAGCGCAGGACTTATCGCACTGGTTAAAGAAGTAGTTCAAAATGAAAATGGTATCGCAGACTCACTTAGCCCGCAAGAAATGTGGAACAGCATGCACGAAGAATGCATGACACTCGCAAGGTCCCTTCTGGGGACTATATTGGGATACCATCACGTCGGCAAAGAAACATGATGGTGGAATGACGAAACCAAACGAGCTGTGGCCGACAAGAAGAGTGCATTCCAAGCGTGGACAAAATGCGATCGGAGCGACGATTTTGAAAAAGCTCGACTGGCTCTTGAATACGAGCGTCTTAAAAAGATCGCAAAGAAAGTCCTGGCTCGAACTCGAGCGGCAGAAGCGGAAAACCTGTACCAGGAGTTGGAACAAATATCCTCACGATCGGCAGATAGAAGACAAGCTATCCAAGAAGTTCAAACGTCGTACAATACTAAAATGCCAAATATTTTTAAGCTCGCTGCTCAGAGGGGAAAAAATTCGATGGAAATAACCTCGCCGAAATACATAAAAAATGCAGACGGTCGCTTACTAACAAATCGAAAGGCAATTTGTGACCGGTGGCTTGAAAACTGCAAGGAGTTGCTTAGGAAACAGTTTCCACGTGATATCGTACCGACAGCTGGTCTATTCGAGGAGGAAGTTTCAGACTTTTCAATCGAAGACATAAGTATAGCAATCGGAAAAATGAAGCCGGGGAAAGCGGCGGGACCAGACAGCATTCCATCAGTAAATTAAAATGTGGACAAACTATGCCAAATCAATGGCGGAGTAGCTTCTTGGTTCCATTATACAAAGGAAAAGGCGCGACTCGAGAATGAAACTCGAGAATGAAACAATCAAGCTGATGCCACGCACGATGAAAATCGTCGAAAGAGTCTTAATTAATAAAATAAAAGCCATTGTGGATTTGTTGAAGGAAGATCGACGGTAGACGCTATCCAAAGCCAAATACAAGACATGTACGGAAACGTGAAAACTGCGGTTAAAAGCTCTGCTGGACTAACGAGAGATTTTCCAGTTAATGTCGGAGTGCATCAAGGAAGCGTACTTAGCCCTTTCCTCTTAAACTATTTTTTGAAAGATTGCATGCACGAAATAAATGTAACGCCAATTCTCTTCGCTGACGACGCAGTTATACTTAGCGATAACATCGAAGATTTACAGAACGCCTTAGATTCATGGAGAAATGCGCTAGAGAGAAACGGGTTTTAAATAAGTCGTTCAAAGACGGAGCATTTGACGTGCCCATTTGCGCATCCATTGCGACCTGTTCCGGATATAATGTTAGACGGAATAGTTCTTCCGAAAAGCACTATCTTTAAGTACTTAGGATCAATCGTTAACATGGAAGCGAAATGTGACGACGACGTAAGCCACAGAGTGAGTGTGGGATGGATGAAATGGCGGGAAAATTCGGGAATCTTTTGCGACCGAAAATTTCCACTTAAATCGAAGGGGAAACTCTACTCCACAGTTGTTCGACCAGCTCTTATGTATGCTTCTCAATGCTGGACAATGTACGAAGCGTTTAAAAACAAAATGACGGCAGCGGAAATGAAAATGATAAGGATGTCTAGTGGAGTCACTAAACGCGATTGTATTAGATCTACGCGTATAAGAGGAAGTCTACATATAAAGAATTCCGTAAGGGAATAGCTTGAGGCGAATAGAATAAGCTGGTATTGCCACGTTCAAAGAAGATCTGCGGGAAAATCCGGTTAAAAAGGCACTATCAACTACGGTCACTTCAACTGTAAGAAAACGAGGTCGGAAAAAGAATTCCTAGATTTCTCAGATGGCAAATGCGCAACAACGCCCGGGGCTTACCACTGAAGCGATCCAGGACCGAGCATTATGTAGACGCGTTCTGCGGTCTGCGACATTAGCCAACCCCATAAGCGGAGCAGCAGCGATGCAGTAAAAATGGGAAACTCGTTACGCAAAAGGATAAGAAGAATAAGCTTATGACTAAATTTTTAAATTGAACTCTATTTAAATAAACGTCCAAGAGGTTACTAATCTCGTTGAAGGCTGAAACGGTTCGAGTAAGCGGTTCGTTAGTACCATAATTTGTTCTGTGGTATTCAACAAAGACAAGATGCGGTGTTCTCAATGATCGTATATGGACATAAGGTCCTAGTTTTGATAATAGAATAGGACATCTTATATGCCTTTAGCGATTTTAAGCCAAGGAGTAAACATCTTGCTTTATAGTTAGGGCAAAAGTTCCAATGCATTCTATAAAAAATGAATCCTGTGCAACCCTTTTGAAGACGTTCAATTCGGTCGGATTCAGAAGAGAGATTTGGATTCCAAATCACAACTGCGTATTCCAGATAAGGTCTAACAAGGGCGAAGTATAACGACAGGAAAGAAAATGGGTCAGAGAAGCCTTTGCTATTTCTCTTAATGAAACCTATTGCTGAATAAGCTTTGGATAAGTTACGATTCAAATGTACTTCAAAAGAAAAAGTAGTATCCAACACAACTCCCAAATCTTAGACTTCACTAATTCGAGAGAGGAGTGTGGAATCAATCGAATACTCAAATTCAATTATAGAGGTTGATTTGGGGAATGAAATGAAATTACACTTGCTTGGGTTTAACTTCAGGGCATTGATTTTTCACCATTCCGTGATGCTGTTTAAATCTACTTGCAGTAAAGAGCAAGTCTTAATATTTTTAACGGCTCTAAATAATTTTAGATTTTTTTTATAATTTACGCGCGCCTCAAGGGGTTTATGTTATGATACCCTTATACTGTTGCCAGGGCGCGGGCGGAAAGATAGAAGGATGAGAAAGGAAAGCTGATGTAGTGGTTTTTGAAACTCAGATACGAGTATATTTGGTTTCGATATTGACTCTCCAGGGGTCGGAGTCCAAATAGGACGGAGAGTTTTTTCTTCACTTGGAATGATTCACAGGTTGTAAATTTTAACGGTTGTTTTGTGCTTGAAACTCTACAACAGCCAAATCTACATGTCAGTGTTATGCCTTCACACGCAGATTTTTCTGACTGAGTTCCAATTACACAAATGAAAACTTGTCATGCATTGTCGGCAAACAATAAACACTGTCCATATGTCTCCCTTGTGGAACACCAGCACTACATTTAATTTCTTTGGATATGAAGTTACCGATTTTGACCTGTTGCGTTCGGTCAAGGCGAAAGGAAGACAACCAACGAAGCAATTGTCTATGAAATCCGAAAGATTTAAGTTTATAGATTAGCCTATCATGGTTGACTGAGTCAAAAGCTTTATTGAAATCTGTATATATAGTGTCAACTTGGTTCCCTTTCTCAATTTGTTTCAGAACAAAGGACGAAAATAGTGCAAGGATTGTTGTAGTAAATTATGATCATGGCATATGTATACGGACTAAAAGAAATTTGCAAAAAGTTAAAGAGTAGATCCAATAATTATGCCAAGTTAATTGAGTGTTTTGTTATTGATGGTTAAGCATATGTCTTAGATTTGGATCAAAGATTGATTGAAAATATTGTCGAAATAACGGTACGGATACGGTGCAAAAAGTCCCTGCACAAATGCTCTCTGAATTTTTCCCGAGTGGCGAGCATGTGGTCAAAATGATGGCGAATAAAGTTCAAATTTGTCGCTGATGACAGCTGGCACATGCGTTCGTCAATGTTGGTTCCCATTGTTGGGCATTTTCGAGCAGATGAAGCTCTCTGTTCTTAAATTTGCAAATGTAGTAGGACCTTTGACATTAACCAACAGCGTTCTCGAGCAGTAACACTCCGCAGTTTTTGAATGTACTATGCAAATACGCCCCAATGCGTCTGGCGAACACAGATTTTGATAAGAGCTCTTAATATTTCTGATATCCGCGCTCAGGTATATGTGGATATTGTAGTTCCACTGTCTGCATAATTGTCCCACTCTAAAATGCAGGTAGCCCCAGGCGTTTACTTACACCAGGCGTTCAGTCAGTCCCTCAAAACTGTGATCCTTCTCTTTATATTACGTCGCATAGAAGGAATCTTGCTGTATCATTTCCACTTTCTTATTTCATCACAAATCTCACACTTTACTTTTTAGTTCGGACCGATCTTCTGGAGATGTACTCCTGGAGATGTAGTAAATAAGCTGACTGGATTTATGTGAACGATATTGTTTGCAGATATAGCGTATCGCGCTACTTTGGGCTCCCAGTGATACCATCGGAGTCTTCCTGGAATAAATTTGGAAGCGGTTAAGCTGCTTTGCACCGATTATCCAACGCTGATTATATATTTCCTGAACCAGAGCCTCGAAAAAGAAAATAATTTTTTAAATCAACATTGTAACCCTTCTCCAATGCCACGTTTTCAGTCCTTGTCGGTCTTGAGAATATTTTGATGCCTTCTTAAAGACCCATCTTCAGTTTTCACTAAAGACATTCGACGTCCTAAGATCTTTAAAATCTCAGCTCTTGTCCATCGCTTTCGTTTCAAATACAGCCTGGCAAAGACTGCATTCCCAGGTTTAAACTTACTCAATGAAATGGACTCAGTTGGCCGTTCAATCTTGGGTAACAGTTCGGACAAAAGCGTTATATGTTATCCTCCATGAAGGTATTCAGCAGGAGATTTTCCTGTCTCAATTGGTAGTGCTCGGTAGGTCGACGAAAATGTTTGGAGTGCCATATCGCTATTGTCATTGTCTTCCAAAATCTTCTTGAGTGATGTCTTGAATTTTCTGACCATCCTTTCTGCAGCACCGTTGGACTCCGGATTAAATGGAGCGGAGGTCAAATGATTGATTGACTGGGCTCTGCAGAAGTCTTCAAACTCTTTAGAGTTTAGACGCGAACTGTGTCCCGTTGTCACTTACGAGGGTCTGAGGTATGCCTTCCAAAGCAATATTGAAGAACTCATTTTAATTACCCATGGAAATCTTGAGAAAGCGTCCACGACGATAAGCTACATTTTGCCAAGAAAAGGACCGGCGTAGTCCAGATCCACTCTTTCCCAGGCCGAGCTTGGGGGAGGCCAACTACCATATTCTCCTGATGCGTCACTCACGTGTAGTTGTCAAGGTTGGCAATTTGTAACATTCTTCTCAATATCCTGGTCAATTCCAGGCCACCAGCAATATCGGCGCGACATGTGTTTCATACGACTTACAACCCAGGTGAAGCATTGACAAAACCTTTTTCTGCAACTCAGGTGGAACCACTACTCTTGTATGCTCTGACTGTAAAAGGAGAACGTTAGCACAGACACAAAAACATAATTTTCTTCTATTTTAAAGGCCCGATACATTGATAATCTTGACTGTTCCTGTTTATTTTGGCGGGCCAACCATATTATATGTACTAACATACCCTTTGGATCGTTTTGTCCCTAGCAGATGCATCGGCGATGGTCTTGCTTGTAATTGGGAATTTTGATTATAATTGTTTATTTTCCCAATAAACGCTTCAAGTCCTATAACGTCTGTTGGTTTAGGGAGGTTTATAAGCACCTTAACGCGCTCATCTGAAGGTCTCTTACCTTTGGCGTCTATAATATGGCCGAGATATTCTATTTGTTCTTCGGCAAACGCACATTTATCTAGCTTACAAGTAAGGTCATGTTGTTCCAACCGTTCAAGAAAAGTTTTTAAATTCTAAAGATGCTTAGCGTTTTTTCTTCCAGATATGATGATGTCGTCCACATATGCTCCGCAACATTCTAAACCAGACAGAAGTTGGTCCAATATGAAGCAGTAATTGATGTCGATGACGAATATTTGTTTCGATTCATCGTCGAGTGGGATTTGAAGATATGCATCCGATAAGTAAATTTTAGAAAAATATCGACAACCATGCAGTTGATGGCACAACTCGTCAAACCTTGGAAATAGATGTCCATGCACTTCCAACTGTGGATTAACGGAGGCTTTGAAATCACCACATATGCGTACCGAACCATTTGGCTTTGGCACCACGACGATAGGGGCAGCCCACTGACATGTCTGAACTGGGTTCAGAATACCCAGCTTTTCTAACCGATTGAGTTTGGCCTTCACAGTCGCCTTTTATGCAAAAGGTATAGGGCGATATATGAAATATTTTGGCTGAGAACCGCTCTTCATTTTGAGCCATAAAAAACCTACTACATCCCAAAGTGTTGTTGAATACGATTTTGTACTGTTCACAAAGCAGTTTCGCTTCAGCTTGTAAATTGCTTGACTCTTTTGAAATCAAGTTCGTCAAACCAATCCAGACCCAGAATATTTCCTGCAAGTAAACTGTTTGCGACCACCTGAATAACACCACGGATGGGAACATTCGCTCCATCATATTTATGCCTTAAGCACTTTCGTAGTTTTGGAACAAATCGGGCTTCGTTGTTCGTAACCACTAAGACCAATTATGGAGCAGGTAGCTCCTCTGTCGACATGAAATTGCATTGGCTTTTCATTTACAATAAGAGAAACAAACATCTTACTCTTCTTTCGCTTAGTCTCAGTCGGTTTTTGATCGCTATTTAACTTACGAGGGCGGGTCAATAAGTCCGTGACTTTTTGAATTTCTGACCTCTTTACTGAAACAGCAACACTGCTCCTGTCAACAGGCATCTGTCAGTTGACTCCTGTCAAAATTTAAACTTGCTGCGTCAGTTAGTTTGTGTTTGACAGCTATTTTTATCAGACTACTCACTAATTTGAGGAGAAAATGGAAAAAAGTGAATTTCGTGTGCTTATTAAGCATTATTTCTTGCGAAAAAAAACCATTACCGAGACCAAGGCTAAGCTTGATAAATACTATGGGGACTCTGCACCATCGATTTCAATGGTAAAAAAGTGGTTTACTGAATTTCGTTGTGGCCGTACAAGCACTGAAGATGCCGAACGTCCTGGACGCCCAGTTGAGGTCTCTACACCCGAAACAATCGAAAAAATTCACGATATGGTGTTGGCCGACCGAAGATTGAAAGTGCGAGAGATTGTGGAAGCCGTAGGGATCTCGCATGGCTCAGTGGTTTCAATTTTGAATGATCACTTGGGCATGAGAAAGCTTTCCGCAAGATGGGTGCCGCGTTTGCTCACAGTCGACCACAAACGCAATCGTGTAACAACTTCACAGGAAGGTTTGGCGTTGTTTAATCGCAATATGGAGGAGTTTTTGCGCCGTTTTGTAACCGTGGACGAAACATGGATCCATCACAACACACCAGAGAACAAACAACAGTCAAAACAGTGGGTTTCTAAGGGTGAATCGGCGCCAAAGAAGGCCAAGGTGGGTTTGTCAGCCAATAAAGTTATGGCGACTGTTTTTTTGGGATGCACGCGGGATAATCCACATTGACTACCTTCAAAAGGGAAGAACAATCAATGGGGAATATTATGCCAACTTATTGGACCGATTCAATGACGATTTGAAAAAAAACGACCTCATTTGGCCAAGAAAAAAGTTCTTTTCCACCAAGACAATGCAAGGGTGCACACATGTGCAGTTGCCATAGAAAAAATCCATGAATTGGGCTATGAATTGCTCCCTCATCCACCCTATTCTCCAGATTTGGCTCCGAGCGACTACTTCTTGTTCCCAAACCTGAAGAAATGGCTTGGTGGAAAAAGATTTGACTCCAATGATGAAGTCATCTCGCAAACAAAGGCCTATTTTGAGGACCTCGACAAATCATTTTTTTTATTTACGGTTTCCACTCTTGCGACGATGTTATTTTTTCTCCCTACATGCCCTTTATGATTCATACAGTAGACTGAATGAACGTATTGTTTTCGGTTGTTATTCATGTGACCTTAAAGTCTATACTTAGAATGACAACGGTTCTTGGAGCGATGTTGAGACCTTGAACAAAATTTCCCTGCCTGTCTACTTCTCTGACCACCACTACTACGCTCATGATTAACCCTACAAATAGGGCATGATTCTCTGTTAAGGAAATGATCTGGTAATGATTTGACTTAGTTTGGTAACCGAGACGTGAATCCATCGTCGCCACTTGATTTACATTCAGAGTCGTTGATGTCTGAGTTGCACTGTTCATTATATTCGAGGCTATCTGTGTTTCTTCCAAGGCGGCCGCTATCATTTCCACTTCTACCAAAGACGGATTCTTTTTCTGTGTTGCTGCTGCTCACATTGATCATCCATGTATGATTGTTTGCAATTTTCGTTGGTACATACAAAATTACAATGCCTCGCCAGCCCTCTAAGATCCGCGATCCAATCTGCGTACGATTGACTCGTTGCCATTTTGTGCCGTAGAAAATTACAGCGTGATGCCAACATGTGCATTTTTTGTTGAAAATGTCTGGTTAGTCTGTCTTAATTATGTCTTTAAATGTATGTGCACTTACGTTTCTTTCGCTAACCTTATGAGTAGTTCGTTGATATATGTATGTAGGTGCCACACGAGGAAAGCAGATGTGCCTTCTTTAGGTTGTCGTCTTTAACATTAAGGTATCTAGGTTACATAGTTTCAATAAACAAAAAAAAAAAGAGAAAATATATTTTTAAGTTAATGTGAGTCGGCAAAAATTACTATAAATCAAAAATGTGGTTGTTACGATTACTCTTTACAAAGGAAACAAGCAAATTTTTAAAAATAAAAAGCGAACTAGATTGACGTATGTATATTGGTATGGAATTCCAAAGTCTTATAGCATGAACAAAAAATAAACGTTGACTAGTTAAAAAGTTAAAATAAGGAACATTGATATTTTGGGTACGATTTGAATGAGCCAAACTTAGTTTCTCGAAGAGATATGTCGGTTGTTTAGTTTTGTGCAATTTATACACAAATATACGGTAAGCTTAAGGGAAAATCTCGAAATGTGGTCATATTTACGGAGACCATATATGTAGCGAATCGCCGAATTAAATGCTAGTTCTAGTTTTCTAAAGGACATTGCATCCATATTACTATAAACTACTGAGCTATAGTTTATAAGGGGCATAAACAGAGCTCTTACAAGATTAAGCTTTGTTAAGGTCGGGACAAAGGCGGATGAGATATAAAGTTGGCGTAGACCACCATATATTCTTTTGATAACATAATTGATATGGCTTTTACAGAAAAGTTTGCAGTTGATATATATTCCTAAGTTCTTTACCTCATTTGTATTTGTGGCAAGCAACTGGAATGAATTTTGTCATTACAGATAACAATTGCTTTAGATTTAGCGGGGTTTAAGGATAGTTTATTGAGAACAGACCAGTTATAAATTCGTTCCAAGTCCTCATTAAGTCTAACTACACAATCATCCATTAAGCCAATCGGTCTAGACAGATATACCTGAGCATCGTCAGCATATAAATGCACCGATGCATCAAGACAGACCTTAGGCATGTCGTTTATAAACAATGAGAATAAGAGTGGTCCTAAAATAGATCCTTGTGGGACACCTAAATGCACCGCTAGAAAATTTGAACTTCCCTGGCTAGTTTGCACTTGTTGAAATCTGCCATTTAAATAATTTAATATAAGAGATGCAGTGTTATTACCAAAACTGAATTGACTTTTCAGCTTCTCAATCAAGCGTTGATGGTTTATACAGTCAAAGGCTTTAGAAAAGTCCAATAAGCAGAGAATAGATACATTATTCTTATCATACGCCCTTCTTATGTCATCTAGAACTTTTATTACAGCCGTGGTACAACTGTGATTTTCTCTAAAGCCTGATTGAAACGGAGATAACATTTTATTTGAGCTTATGTGCTCATTGATTTGGTTTTTTAATAAAATCTCAAAATTTGTTGATAGGCACGGTAAAATACTAATAGACCTAAAATCTGTCGGCCGGTTCCTCGTAGTATTTTTAGGCACTGGCACAACTTTAGCATATTTCCAAGCTGAAGGAAACTCAGATCTCATGATACATGAGTTAATAATGTGCGTAAGAGGATTATATATATAGGGCATAATTAATTTTATAAACTTAATAGATATACAATCTACTCGTACCGCGTTTGATTTGATGTTGGATAAGGCTTTAGCCACATCACTCTCTAACACACAGTTAAACTCAAAATAATTAAAATTTTCATGATTGGTTACAGTAAGGTCAGTGTTGCTGTTATTAGCTGTAACTGAACTATCCAATGTTCTAAGAAAAAATCTGTTTAATTGGTTCGGATCTAGATCGCAACCCATTGACGTCTTTTCAACAATTCTTAAGGATCGGAGGTTCTTCCAGCGAGTAGAACTAGGCTGGGTAATATTAAGCTTAGAGGAGTAAAATGCTGCTTTGGCTATTCTTACCTCGGCCGTAGCTCTATTTCTTTGAAGTTTGAAGATATTCCAATTATTTCTACTACGATTTTGCCGCCAACGAGATTCCATCTTCCATCGATTGTTGTTGTTGTTTCAGGATCTTTTTAACCGCGCTTTCGTCCATTATCCTCGTCGCCAAATGTTGTAATTATTATTTTGTTACTTAATAGTAGATATAACTTATTGAATCATAATTGGACATATGCGTATGCAGCTAGCTCTTGGTAATGTTACTCGTTCGGCGGCCAAAGTCAAAAAGCCTCTTATTGTCAATGTTACCCTGACAATTGAACTTTTGATGTACAGGGCGCATCATTAATACAGGGTGCATCAGTAGGTATCTACCAATACAACAAAAAATACACCTCACAGACATGTCAAGAATTTCAATTGAGCAAACTAAATTTGATATCCTGCCAAGAATTCCATATTGGGTACCTTTATGCCTTTTAAATAGGACTCTCGTCGGCTCATTCGTCATAATCTTGTGACTTCACTTAATATATAATTACTCAAAGTAAAATCAAACTTTGCGTCATCCTCGCACGTAGGACGTCAATCTACAGTCCCTATTCCAGCCTTCAATCCTTTTGACTTAAACTCTCTTAGCTATTTGTGTTTCAAGAGTTTTCAGAAGTTTGCCTTCACCAATTCCGTATTTTCTTCTCTCTTTCTTCTTTTTCTAACTTCCTTATTTATACTAAGCAAAGATTGTTAAAAGTAAAACGGTGCCGGGTACTTGAAAGAGAAACAAAAAATTCAGATTAAATGAAACAGCGCTAAATCTTTTGTGTGCTTCATCTTCGCGTGCAAAAAACATGTAGTCGAGACGACAGTAATTAAAATTTCAAACGCTCAAATGAGTTCCACATTATTTACCCTATTCAAATCTCTAGAATACATAATAAGTAAAAAAAAAAAAAAAACTAAGGAAACACAAGACGAAGTTTTGGTTTGCACGAATGTGTTCTTTGATTACAAATGCGGATAGAAAGACCAGAATATATATAAATGAAACTTTTGAGGGCTGTAAGTGCCATAATGATTTTCCGGCACTTGGTCTTTTTTTTTTTTTTTTTTTGTAATTAATTGATATCAAGATCCCGCTGGTTCTGCTATTAATGTTTTTCTTATTAAAAATCCACTAATAATCCACTTAACCTATGAAAATCTATTGACTCTACCCAAACTGTTGCTATCGCCAATACGTGCTTATAGAAGTGTGAAATTCTCACTAAAAACTCTTCCTTTCGAAAACAATGTGTTGATTGGTGCAACTAAGTTCCGATTTATGAAGTAATTTTTCCAAATTGAAATAAACGTGTTCGACAGGTGCCTTTCTAATGAAAGTTCCTTCATGGTCTGTTATTTAAATTTCATAGCGCTAGGTCCACATTTTTTTTTTTCCTTTTGTCACTCCACTTGGGAGCACAGGGCTTTCACTTGGCATCTCTATCTCACTCGGTTGGTTGCAATTATCTTTACACTATTCCAAGTGTGGTTGAATTTTCCTAGTTCCAGAAGTATCGATCGTCTCCAGGTATTCTTGGGACGGCCTTAAGGGTTCCACTCTAACGCCATTCTTTTCCTGATGTGATGTCCGATCCATTTCCATATGCGTGTTTTGATCTATATCGCAATTGGTTTCTCTCTTGTCATTTCCAACAGATCCACGTTCCTGATTATGTTTGGTCAGAATATTCGACATATGGTACGGAGACATTTGTAGATGAATACCTGAAGTCTCTGTATGATATTGTTGGAAATCAACCAGGTTTCGCTGCCATATATCAGTACTGACTTGACACATGAGTTGAATATTCTGAGTTTCGTGTTGCTGGAAATCTGGGAACTCCTCCGTATAGGTCGCAATTGGCCGAATGCTGCTCTTGCTTTTCGAAGTCTGTTATCAACGTCTGCTTTTGCCCTGCCGTCTGTTGTTATTATACTACCTAGATAGCAGAAGCTACGAGGGCGGGTCAATAAGTCCGTGACTTTTGGATTAAAACACAGATTTTTTGATAAAAAAATAATTTTATTTTTCGACGTAGTCTCCCTTGAGCTCTATACACTTTGCTGTCAAACACAAACTAACTGACGCAGCAAGTTTAAATTTTGACAGGAGTCAACTGACAGATGCCTGTTGACAGGAGCAGTGTTGCTGTTTCAGTAAAGAGGTCAGAAATTCAAAAAGTCACGGACTTATTGACCCGCCCTCGTATCTACATATTCGACGGGATTTCCTTCGATGGTAATGTCTCGTCTGTTGCAGGTGTAGATCCTCATGGTCTTAGTCTTCTTGCGAGGTGTACTTATTTATCTTGGATGTTACTGAACTTGTGTGATAGAAGACAAATATCGTCCGCATAGTCTATGTCATCTAGTTGTCGTGCGAGACTCCAAGTTATTCCACGTCTCTGCGCGCAGACTTCTCTCATAATTACATCCAGGATAATTGTGAACAGTTGAGGTGAGAGTGGGAATCCTTGCCTTACCCCTGTATTTGAAGTGAAAGAGTCACTGATTATTCCATTATGCAGTACCGCGAGATCCGAATCTTCGTACATTGCTCTGATGATGTTAATTATTTTTTGGGGTACTCCTTTCTTACTTAGTGCTCTCCATATTGCAACTCTTTTGATGGTGTCAAAGGCCTTCAAAATCGATGAACAGCAAGTATACAGGTGTACACCATTCTATAGACTGCTCAACTATTATGCGCAGAGTGTTGGCTTAGTCCACGCAGCTTCTATGTGGGCGGGAGCCAGCCTGTTCATCTCGATTTCGTTTTGAAGTCTCCCTTGAATGATTGTTGCAAGTATCTTGTATATGGAGTTTGGTAGAGTTATTCCTCTCCAGTTGCTGCATTCTTTCAGGGCGACCTGAAATTTGGCAACTTCACGATTATGCCTCTCTTTCAAGAAGAGGGTAGTCTCTTTTCTACCCATGTCTTTCTGATGTGAGGGTATAGAAGTTCTGCTGTCAGCGCGTACCAATTCGGCTGTGATACCATCCTCGCCCGTTGCTTTGCTACACTTCATTTTCATTACAGCCTCCTTTTTCTCATTGACACTGGGTGCTTCACACGATATTCTTAAGTTGTTGTCTGTGTGGCTGTTTGTTTGATCCTCATACATTATTTCGTTGTTGTCATCTACGATATTGGTAATTTCTTCAAAGTATTCCCTCCATCTTTGAGTTTGGGCATCTATGTTCGCTAGTAGCACGCCGTTGCGGTCTCTGACTGGTTAGTTCCTGTTACACTTGCGATTTGCGAGACTTTTTATATTCTGGTGTAACTCTCTCAAGTTGTTTTGTCTCGAAGGGTTTTCTGCCGCCATGGCTGTTTTTTTGTCCATTTTAGCGGCTTTCTTTACTTGTTTGGCAGCGATGTTCTATTGACTGCTAGTTGCTGCGTTGTTGATTAGCTGCCGCTTTAGTTCCTTTCTTTGAGATATGAGGTTCCATGTTTCATCAGATATCCATCCAACTTGGTCCACTTAAGACAGCGCAACAGATTTCTCCCTCCTTACACTTGTAGGACAGTGTAAGTGCTATGTCCCCTTAGTCGAATTGTGTGCTCCTTTCAAAGTTTTTTGTGTCCTGTTCAATTGACGGAATTCTGAAGTCTCGGTGCAAATCGTCTTTTTCTATATGCACCGGTACATGGACAATTTCTTTTACCAAAATATTGTATCGGCATTCGTACTGAAGGTCGACATCGGCTTCAGCATTGCCTTGTGTAATAAGAGCTTGTTCTAGATACAATGCTTGAAATAATTTCCAAGTAAATGATGATTATTCGTCACGTTCGAGATCCATTTCAATTCTGGGTCGAATGTGATTCCGAGTTTTGAAGTCCCGTTTGCGAATATTATCCCGAAAAGAAAACAGCCATGTCCCAATAACCAAGAGCACCATCTATTTGTCCGAACATACGTTTTTAAGCCTGAATCTCTCTCTATTACCTGTCAAAATTTCATGACACTTGGTTGACATTTAACAATTACAATAATTATTTTTCCGGAACACTTTTTCATTAGATGTTGAAATTCGAATATAGAACAACAAGTGGTCATTCAATTTCACACAGAACTTTGTGAAAATGCAGAAGACCGCAAAACTTCACTGAGAATGATGAAAGAGGCCTTAAATATCAAAAAAGGGACTATTTGGGCCATTCTTCACGAGAAATTGGGCAAACCAAAGGTCTGTCTCCGTTAATGAACAGAGTCACACAGCACTAATTGTTCGTCGATTTTTGGCTCCAAATTAAGTGTATGTGTTTCATTATTAAAAAATAATTGTTTTTTGTAAAACTTACTTACTTACATTAAGTGACGCTACACCCCGGGGAAGACCTGGGCCTCAGTCAACAAGCCTCTCCAGCCAGCTCGATCCCTGGCCAGCTGCCTCCAGTTTCGCACGCTAAGTTGACTGAGGTTCTGTTCCACTTGCGTGCGCCACCTGAGTCTTGGCCTTCCTCTACTGCGCTGTCCCTCGGGAGCGGATTCGAAAACTTTTCGGACCGGAGCATTGGTGTCCATGCGCTCTACATGACCCAGCCATTTCAGTCTTTGGATCTTCACTCTTCTGGCTAGGTCCATGTCGCTGTACAGTCCATACAGTTCGTCGTTGTATCTCCTCCTTCACTCACCGTCAATGCAGACGGGACCGAAGATCGCCCGAAGAATTTTTCCCTCGAAGCAATAAGGAACACCCTCATTTATTTTTGATAATGTCCATGCCTCTGCGCCATAAAGCACGACCGGGATTATTAAGGTCTTATAAAAGGTGACTTTTGTTGTCCGAGAGAGGGCTTTGCTACTCAATTGCCTTCTTAAGCCAAAGAAACAGCGGTTGGCAAGAGTTATTCTTCGCTTGATCTCAGCGCTGATGTCGTTATCTGTATTTATAGCGGAGCCTAGGTAGACAAAGTCCTTAACTACATCAAAGTTATATCTTTTGAGGGTGACGTTCTGATCGAGACTTCGGTGTTGGTTGTCCTGTTTGCTTGAAAAAATCGCATGACAGCGTATTGCCTTGTCTAAATCCTTTCCGGACATCAAAGGTCTCGGTGAGATCTTTGCCGACCTTGATGGAGCAGCGTGCATTCTCCATCGCCAGCCTGCGCAGACGGACGAGTTTTCAAGGATGCCAAAACAAGACATTGCATTGAATAGCTCGTCTCTATAGATGATGTCATACGCGGCCTTAAAATCGGTGAATAGATGCAGTGTATCGATGTGAAGCTCTTGGGTCTTCTCCAAGATCTGCCGTAGTGTGAATATCTGGCGGATAAGATCTTATATGCGATGTTAAGCAGACTGATGCCTCTGTAGTTGGCGCAGTTCAGAGGGTCTCCTTTCTTGAGAATCGGACAAGCAATGCTGAGGTTCCATTCATCGGGCATACTTTCTGTCGACCATATTTTACAGATGAGTTGGTGTATGCTCCTTACCAAGTCATCGCCTGTCGCTTTGAAGAGCTCGGCAGTCAGGCCATCCGCTCTAGAAGCTATGTTGGACTTAAGCTTCGATATAGCTATCTTCACTTCCAGGGTGAAAGGTTGATTCGGCTGATTCTACCGGACAGCAATGTTTGGTTCGTCATCGCCGTTATACAGTCTGTAGATATGGTCTTTCCAAATCCTCAGCATCGACTGCGATTCTACTACGAGGTTCCCTTGTTCATCTCTACAGGCTTCGGCTCCGGGTTTGTTTCCGCGGCATGTTATTTTTACCTTTTGGTAAAACTTCCGAACCTCATTCCTGGAGAAGCATCTCTCAATTTCCTCGATCGCGCGCTTCTGATGCTCTTTCTTCTTCCTCCTGAGAAGCCAGTGTTCGTCTCTCCTCTTCCGCTCATAGAGCTCATAGTTCTCATTTTGTAGAACTAGCCGGGGATATTATTTGCCACACTGTGTACATATTGTCTTTCTTTTCAAAAAGATCACCTAGACAGAGAACTAATCCATTGTATCGTTGTACATTTCTCTTCTTTCTTTAAAAGAAGACGATTTGTTGGACACGTCGCAGGGTTTTGCATCTCTTTTTAGCCCAGCATATTAAGCTTGCAGTCTTTCTTGCTGAGCGACAGGAGAAAATCTGCAGACGTCGGGAAGAATTCGTTTTATCTATCGGTAACCTAGAGAGCCATGCTGTCTGCAGTTATGTTCGTATAAATGTCCACTATCAACGCCCTAAAAGACACACCTAGACGTAACTCAAGGTCCAGGTCCTTAAAAGTCTCCTCTTTACCTTGCCAAGATAGTTCATCAACGATTTTATTATGTGAATTTAGTCTTCCAACTGCGTTCAGTAAAGTCTCTCATACTCCAAATAGCTAAGAAATCGAAGGCTCTAAACACAGTTTGGCTGCCTTTTGCAGATGCAAATGCTTCACCCCCTCCACCGATACTTAACACTATAGTCCGTTGCCATCAAAACTGCGTATATCTCCGCTTGGAGGACTGTGAGAAGTTTGGTTTTTAACCGAGGTCTAAAATCGAATGTTATCGCCCACCAGAAAGGCACCAGCACCCAATCCTGGATCTGTTTTGCCGGCCAACCATGAATAGCCTACCATATTCTAATCGTGGCTTAGATTCTGACTGATTTCAGTCGATTTCATATTTTTCCGCAGCATGATGTCATGTCATCAAATGGCATGTACTCGTACATAAGACAGACATTTAATAGTCGGCAAACAAGGGTTATAATTGACCCTGTAGATCCAGAGGACTCTTCTCGGTGACTGGGCCCATATTTCGCCGATAGCTCTTTTGCACTGCAGAATGCCGCCAGCCTCTTAGAGGCTTTCGACGTGACATGTTGTCCATCGTATTTTTTTTTATCCAGGACAACATCCAAATACTTAGTTTTATTGATGAATCTTTCTCATTCTCGTAAAAAAAACGATTGACTGAAAGCCCTTTGCTAGTGCCCCAATCGCTGTCGTTAGATCAGATAACATGCATCATAGCAGCGGAGATAGATTACCGCCTTGCAGGCAACCCCTATTAACCCAAGTCATCAGATATTGACCACAGTCAACATCCGAAATTAATGATCTTTTCACCAGCATTACTTTAGTCCCTAATAAGTAGTGATTGGCCTACTTCGTATTGTCTGGCCGATCTTCTGCATCATCTTCTGAACTGTTAGGCGGTTCCCATAGCAGAAAGATGATGCATTCGCAAGGCAGTTGTACACACATGGATCTCGACCACTTTCTCCACGCCCCCGTTTAAAATTAGGAAATCAAGGATGCAGAACGTGTAGACCTCTTTTCCGATTTTTGTTATTAAGGCTTCTCTTACCCTTCGCAAGTAGTGACGATTCTCTTCATAGCGAATATCAAGCAAAAAAGTCTTTACTCTCAAGCCAGTGAAGTTGGCCACGTAAATTGGCTGAGAACCAACACCGTTGATAACCAAGTCGGACCAAAGTATAAAATCGAACAGATCTCTTAGGTTGCATTTGCTACTGCCCCAAAAAGTGTTCCTAACACAAGCGAGGCACCGTATTAGAAGACCCATCTAGCTGGAATCATAGTATCCAATAAACTCGGATACTGCCTTTACTGGTGGTGAAAAAGACGAATCATAGAAAAAGTCAACAGACATTGTGAAATTCTCCCTTCGTTTCGTTACTTCCATGCCTGCAGCAACTAAATTTAAGTTAATTGTGAGTGTAGATATTCAACTTTTCATTATCGAGTCTAGCGTTTTGGGTATGAAAACGCGTCAGCACATTCCCCTTTTACCTGAGTTGCTCCGTGATCAGCAAGATGGTGCCGTCTGTTTAAGTTTTCTGAAAACCTCGAAAGTCTTTGTTGAAAAGGGTGGAAATTTCAGCACATAGTTGTCCAACCATACAAGAGTTTGCTACGTGGTAGTACTTCATTCTAAAGGTTCCGTTTACCATATCGCAGCCCTCTTCTTGGTTATAAAAAACTTTTTTTTTGGTTAACTCTCACAAATGATTGACACAGTGAATGCACTCACCGTCGTTTGGACTGCTGTCGTTATCAGCCTTGTCAAATTTCGCTAAGGTGGGCCGGTCTTACCCTTTTTGTCGCTTCGAGGTATTGTTTTTAATGAGTTTTCCTGTGATATCCAAGTTTCCTCAACCCGAGCCGCTACTTCCGCTGGTCGAAGCACCGGTTCCAAGCGCTTCCTGTGATCTGTAAAGCTGTTTCTTAGTAGAGATTTCACCTTATTAGTCGACTATTACTACGGCCTTTGCTGGTTGTAGCACTGGTCTTATCCGGATAGGTGAAATCACCGCTGGTTTTTGTTTTAACCACTTCATGCCAATTCCGTCCACTGTAAAAGATAAAGTTTTTAGTAGAGTCATAGTCAGAGCTGAAAATATGGAAAAACTTTTTCTGAACACTGTTAAACGGCGACGAAGCCCAACATCCCGTCACCAAGCAGAATAGACTATTAAACTTTAACAATTAAATTCGAAACTCATCCGTCCACCGGACCTAAATGAAGTGAGGATAGCTATATCTAAGCTGAAACCCAACAAAGCAGCTGGACCTGACATCCTACTGGGCAAGGAATTCAAAGCAGCTGGAAACGAATTTGTGGAGAGCATACACCCTATTCCTCAGATATAGTCAGATGGGTATATGCCAAGTGAATGGAATCTCAGAATCGTTTGGTCAGTCCACAAAATAGGAAACACCATTAATTGCGTCAACGCTAAGGATATAAGTCTCCTCAATATCACATAAGATCTTATTTGCCATATTGTGTGCACATCTGAATCCCTTCTTCACAATCCGTCAGATCCTGGAAAAAAGTCAAGAAACCCAAATCGATACCCACCAACATCAATTTTAGGGCCGCATATGGCTGCATATACGAGTATAGAGCCATGCCCGGTTTTGGCATCCCTGGCAAGCTCATCTGAACGCCGGAGGAACAGTTCACCGTACGTAGCGTGCACAAATTTAAGGGGACCTTAATCAATTTCGAGTGCGCATGTAGGCAGTTTTCTTAACACCGGGCTAAATAGATAGTCTTATTAGTTGAGGTCTAGGATCAGAAATAGTGTTTCTAGAATTCTATCTAACCTTTCATTACAAACATAAGAATAATTATGAAGAGAGTTGTCCAAAACAATTGTCCCAATCAAGTGGTTAATTCAGAAAATATATTTACGAGAAAAATACTTGTCAAAACGCAACATTCGTTTTCGAATATGTGATCACGGAATTGTGTTCAGCTGAAAAGGTATCTGGGACGAAACCAACTCTGCCGTTGACTTTGCGATGAGGGCAGCTGACCCCATAAGTATCGTGGCCCCATCAAATGTACATGATGGAATTAAATACTTCTCAATGATTGTAGACTCCTTTAAAGATTTAACAACTTCAACTTACCCAAAGGACAACGCATAACGAGAACCAACCTCCTACAGTCCATAAAATAAATAAATTAAACGATAGAACAGTCCATTGAATAAAACTCTCCCAATAACATCCGTACAGGTTCCATATGGCCACGTGATAGAAATCAGCAGTTACTCGTATCTTGGCATGTGACGAAGATCACAATGACGTGAGCCTTGATGCCACATCTTCCCTCCTCGATACCAATACCATGGACCTTATTATTATTTCTGTTTTTTTTTTTGTTGTGCTCACCCTTTCAGCAAAGGATGAATCCGAGGAGCGAGTCATTTGTCATGGTAATAAATAATAAATTGGCATGCGAACTATCTCTAAATTTTGCTACCAAGGAAGCAATCCGTTTGTGGATCTATTGCTTCCACATGAGTCCTCGTAGTCCTCGTGTAGTGTCTGTGTGTTGATTTTCGACTGCCAAGCACATCTGGTGTGGAGTCCCATTTTTCTCGGTTTGCTGCTTTTATGTGCCAAACGTGATATGGGACATACACAACTTGGAGAATTCGATATCGGTTCGAAGGAGTGTAAAGAATTCTACGGATATGTTTTGTGTCAGCTCATTCTGAACTTTTCCTTTCCTCCTTGTTCAATTTTTTTTTTTGTTTAATTTTATTCGCTGAAGTCATTTTGGCAACTTTTTCTAGAAACAACTTTCTGTGGAACCATCCACTACAGATACCCATCTATGTATCTGAAACTTCAAAAAAACTTTTACCAAATTGTTGCATTCGAACGATAACGTACAGTTTACATCATCAACTGATGTTGGCTTTGTGTTCGTTAATTTAAAACCGCAGCTGCAACCGGACGGCTCTACGCATCAGTTTAACCTATTTTTTTTCGTATGTAGTTGGCCCGGTCACTATATCAATTAAACTGATGAGCATTTTAAAAATGCAGAAGGCAATTTAGCGGAATGAAATGCGTTTGTTGGGTGCAACAACAGCTGCCAAATGGGCCATCAGAACATTTGTCCATTTAACCAGGCTTACACAGTGGTTTTCACGCATTGTGGTGGCGGTTCCGTTTAATATAAAAATTCACAAAAAATACTTACATATAGTACATTGTACTCGTATATGTGTATATGTTTGAATTAAAAAATAAATAAAATGAAAATTACTCGTGTGATGCAAGTGAAATTAATCTGACAATTGTGTGGAATTTTTTCGTAGAGCAAATCCATTCTTTTGAGTTTGAATATTAGTGATATTGATTTTGAATTCCAGTCCGGATGTGGTAATGTTTCTTTCTCTACCACCGAACAAATTTTTTAAAATTAATAAACCAGATTTTCTGAATATTTTCAAAGCCAAATCCCTTTCGCAATATTTTTGAAATATGGTATGTAGTAATTGATATAGGTTAATGGGGAATGAAATTAAAATAAAAAATATTTCGGTATCCTGGATTTATGCAGAAATCATTTGTTAAGGTATTCCAATATAAAGCCGTTAAATAAAATATTTAAAAAGCTTTTAAAATAAATATTTCCAAAAGAAGAAGCCATCCCAAAACTTGACAGAAGGACCCAGAAATATTAAACTGACGGCCTGGCACAGCGAGGCTTAACTTAACAACTAGTCTCTCCAGGTCAGTCGATCATTCCCTTTCCTCAAAGTGGGCATTCCAAGACGTGTTGGAGGTCATTTATATTTATCCTATTACGTTGTTGAAGACTCTGCAGGCCGTAGTATTGGTGTCCAATCCCTCTACATGTCGTAGCTATTTCAGGCAACTTCTCTTCTGACAATGTCGATGTTGCTGTACAGCTCAGTTCTTCGTTGAATCTTCTCCTTAACACGAAAACAGGACTGAGTGTATTTAAACGGATTTTTCTGTCGACGACTGAGGATGTCTTCATCTGTTTTCGTTAGTGGACGATCAGGATTTCACGTAGTGTCTCCTTAGATTTTCGGAAACGACCCTTGCTACTCAATTACTTCCTAAGCCTAAAGAAACAGCGATTTGCTAGAGTGATTCTTCGTTTCAAATCTGCTGAAGGGTTGTTGGTTAGAGAAAGTCCCTTTCTACCTGGAAATTATAGCTTTCGACTGCGATGTTCTGTACAATTCATCGATGTAGGTCCTTCTTCTTGCATGCACCTAATTTTGCCTTCATTACCCCTTAGCTCATTTTGTCAGCTTCTGCTTCAATACCAGCGAACACACCGATCATGTCAATATCATCGACGTTAGCTAGTACATAGTTACACAGATATATTTGTGCCTCCGGTATTCCCCTGGGAGTTCCGTAAATTCTATCAAGAATAATGTTAACACATCACATGACAGCGCGTTCCCCTATCTTTAATCGTTTTTGACACTGAATGTGTCGATTAAGTCATTACCGACTGTGACGGAGTAGCTAGTGTTCGGACGTACCAGTCATGGCTCTATATATTGTACCTCGTCTTAAAGTGATGGTTGGCATCGATTTGAACTTCTTGGCTTTTTGCAAGGATCTGATTGTGAAGAAGGATTTCAGACGGTCGCGGCGAATAAGATCTTATGCGATGTAGAGGAGACTCATAGCTCAACAGTTAATGCTGTCTCATTTTTTGTGGACTAGCCAAATGATACAGAGATTTTATTCAGAAGGCATACACTCTTCTGATTATATCGGAGAAATGAGGCGTATGCCCTCTATAAAGTCACTTCCACAGCCATCGGGTCCAGCTGTTTTTTTTTTTTATTTTAGCTTAGATATTGCTAACCTTCTTCATGTTTTTCCGTGGACAAAAGTTTTGGTTTTCATTGCAAGACAACGGGATGTTGCGCTTCTTCGTCGGTCTGTAGTCTGCAGAAAAAGTTTTTCCAAATTCCCAGCATTTACTGTGACTCTGCTACAAGGTTTCCTGCTTCTTTCCCACTGGGTTCTGTACGGGTCTTCTTACCTTCACATGTTCACATTCTTTTTATCCGTCGTAAACTTTCCGCTCTTCACAATACCTTTGATCGGGCCCTTCTCGTGCTCCTTTCTCTTCTTTTGAAGAAGCCGATGTTCTGCTCATAGAGCAATACAAGCGGCACTTGTTCTTCTCTCCAATGTCGCTTTATACTTTTTATTTAGCTCATGTTTATCGCTATTCCTCATCAAACCAGGGATTTTTTGGTTTTGGCACTGGATGCTCACAGCGATGGCACTGCTGCTTGTAGCACAAGAGTTGCTGAAATATTTCGTTTATATTTTGACACTTCTTCTTCTTCTACTTCATTGTTGGATAATGTACATTCGCGACTTTGCTGCGACAAGATGTCGATCCGAGACAAGACGAGGAACGTTCGTATGTCCAGAATATTGGAGGCATGCCTTAAATCTTTCGTAATGTTGTTAGTTTGATTTAGCGTTCCAGATCCGGACAGCGCCATTCTCCCTTGTGTGTGTTGAGAAGTGGAAAAACCATTGAATGCATTCTTATCCAATGCTATTTGTTAGTTCGTCTCATCATTTAAGACTCTGGCAGTTAACGGGGGACCATCTTTGGGATGTAAGGCAAATATTTTGCTACAAACTTGGTTGCTTCACTTAGCTCTATCCAAGTTATGGGATAAATAACGGTTTCCCGATTAATCGCGTTGCAAGTCCTCTCAATCTGCTGATAACAAACACTGTGGCGCTGGCAGCCCGATATTGGCCATGGCCTAGCTTCTTGACAATCATTTGTGTTGCTCATGTTTTAATTTTTGTCACATCTGAGCGGGGCCTACGGTTTATCGCCGAGTCCAAACGGCACTCCTTAGAAGCTTTTTCGTAGGCAATTTTAGTTTCGGGAGTTTGCCATTGCCCGCCGAAAGGGTGATGGCGATTTGAAAAATTGTTGGTGACCCAGCCAGAAATCGAACCCAGAATCTCTGCGTGGTAGTCCATGAGCTAATTATCGCGCCATCGCCATCGCTGATATCTGCTGATAGCTTACAAAATATGGAAGTGCCAATATAAACTCTAACTGAGGACGCAAATTGACATTACGCAGGCTTAGATACCGGAAAACTTTCGTTTTAGTAGCGTCTAGGACGTTCTGGGCCGATCTCACTTTAAATTTACACAGGACCCAATTAATCCAGCCTTCCGACTGCTTTCAGAGAAACCCTGCATTTACAGGTTGTGCTTAAATTTTCTAATACCTTCAATATTGCGTATAATATCGCTTGGTAAACCGATAGATGTTATTCCGAAATTTGATAAATACAGTTGTCGCTCTCCAAAAAGACAGAAGCGTTTGGTTGTGATGGGATTTGATGACATCCGTGCAGAACTGACTGCATAGTGCCTATCCAAAGATAGTGCTCGATAAATAACCTCATTTCCTGCAGCGAAAACTCCCTTGCAATGCTAAATAGACGATAGTGCCTAGGAGATTTTTAGTGTGACGAGGTACCCTCAAAACCGATGATGTTCCGTAGTATTGGCTAGTGCGCCTTCACTTTTTCCCGGCAGTTTTTGAAGCATATATTCCATCTGGAACAGACGCATTCCTAAGGCACTTTCGCGACGCTGAGACTCTTTTTACATCCCACCATGGAACAGACGATATGTAGTAGCTTTCCTGCCTCCACACGCCATTTCAAAATATGTATAAGGTTCAAGGACTGTTAAGATTCAGAACAGCTTCTATCACATTCCTTTTTATTCTGAGCGTAAGCAGAGCATGGACCGTCTTATCCAGTTCTAATTTAAGGCGTGTTCAGTTAGCTTTTCGCGGACTTATTATCCTTATCAAGGATTGCATCCGGTTTTGAATTCTATATGTGCCTCACAATAAGGTCAAATTATATAGGGTTTTTTTTTGTAAAAGCTTGAGAACTTTAAGTAATAATATTTACAAGACAGAAATATTGTTGAAATGATTTTCTTATTATTATAATCTGTTAGGTAATTTCATGACATTTATTGTTTGAATATGATTCCCGGCATATTCCCGCCGCGGCTACGAGCTACAGGGTCCATTCGATCAGTCCAATTTTTCACTACTTTCTCCAATAAATCTGGCCGTATGGCGTCAATGGTGGCTTGAATATTGGCTTCCAATGCTTCAAGAGTTTCTAATTTGTCGGCAAAAACCAATGACTCAACATAGCCCCATAAAAAGTAATCGAGAGGCGTTAAGTCGCACGAACGTGGGGGCCAGTTAACAAGACCACTTCTGGAAATAAAGTTGACACCAAATTGATTTTGCAATAAATATATGGTTAGGCACGTTGTATGGCAAGTTGCGCCATATTTTTAGACCCAAATGTCGCCGATTTTTAGCTGATTAATTTTTGGAAACAAAATATCAGTCAGCATGGCTCGATAGCGCTCGCCATTCACCGTAACGGCGGGTCCTTCTTTTTTTCGAAAGAAATAAGGACCGATGACCGACAGCGTGTAAACCACACCAAATTGTCAATTTTAATGGATGTGATGGTGGCTTGAGGATTGTCTTCGATATACGACGAAGCCATTTAACCGGAAATGAGCACAAAAATACAATTCTTTGATGAAAATTCTCATCTTCGGCCAGTTTCAAATTAGGCCCAATCAGCAAAAATATGACGTGAACGATGGTCATTTGGCTCTCATTTTTGCACGAGCTGTATTTTCTAGGCAAGTAAGTCAAGATCCTTATGGAAAATTTTCCACATAGTCAAAGGACAAAGGCTTACAAGTTGAGAACGGCGACGAATCGACATTTTGGCGTCTTCATCGCGCTATAATAGCAATATTCTCTTCGGTACGCACATTTCTTGTTGATGGTTCTGAATCAAGAAGAGTAAAATTAGTGCGAAAACGATCAATAAATGCACGAATTGCTTGCTCACTAGGCCGTTTATGTTGACCGTAAAATTGACGAAATGCTCTATGAACTTCATAAATAGATTTATTTTATTCAAAGCAAATTTCTAGAATTTGGAAGCGTTAAATGATTTACGATTAATTGCCAAATCTTATTGAACAGAAATGTTAACAGAGTTTGACATTAACAGCTGTCAAACCATAGACAACAACCATCGAAACTTCTCATGCAGCTAAAAAAAACAAACACATTTCAGTTGAAAGTTCAGAGGATTACCTCCGCCACTGGATTCGATAAAAGAAGTAAAGCAGCTTTTGAAGAGTTCTACTACCCAGGGACTACAGCATTTAATGATTTTTGCTACTTTCTTTAGTGGTGGCTGTAGTATTGAGTCACAGGGAAAATAATCCAGTTCATCGATGAGTTTGCTTCATTCTTCGTTACCGTCGGAATTTATTTTTACTGCAGTTAAATCTTGCTTACAAAATTGTCCAATTCGGATGACGAAACAAAGCGATACATTTTTTATCTTCCGGCTCCCGTGGTGTAAGACTCACGATTTCTGTATGAATTTCACGTGGCCGGGCACATCAATGGACGGATTACTTTTAGAATCCAAAGTTTAAAGGAAAATTAAGAGAATCAAGGGATTTACTGACGTTCAATGAAGTTTTCCAGAGCTGAGCTGACCCAACCAAAAATACAGCAACTCTATACTTGCTGTTGAAATAAAATCTATCTATAAATTTCCAACCATCAATTACAATCTATGATTGTAAATGCAAGCATAAATCTGAATCGTAAACTAAACTGAAAAAAAAAATCAAAAGCAAACAAAACAGTACAACTACGAACTACGTATTTGGAAACTCAAAATACCAATTCCATGTAACAGATTATATTCAAAATGTTCATAAAAGGTAACCCTGTAGCAGGAATACCCATCACAATCTAAATAGAATCTGGAAGCTTAGGTATTTCGTGACACTAACGCAAATAGCAATCAACATTTACAAACAAGTTGACATAAAACTAATCGGCGGCGGTAACGCTTCAATCAACTCTGTACAGACGTTTCCATGGCCAAACCTAATCCAAATTTAATCACCACACATGACATGCATCGCAAGAGCATGCTAACCTTTCGAAATAATACAACCAACAGCGTGGCGCTGCAAGTGCATGTATCTGTACGAAAAAAAAAGAAAAATATTTTCAGGCAATACTGATCAATGGCTAAGTAAAAGTCCTTCGTAAGGAGTTTTCCAAAAAAATTAAATCCGCGCGACCAAGCCGCGCAACTTGGATTAAAATGAAACACAAACTTAACGTTATAAATGTTGTTTATTCAACCAGGTGCTCGTTAGAACTGCCTAACAATGAAACTCATACTTAAAATCTAACCTCGATACAATTGACTTCAATGGCCTTGGTTCCCACGGGAAAGCTCATGCAAGTTCGCGCATGCAAGTGAAAAATGCATACAATGCGTCTGACTGGATACTTGAGCCTTCTCGTATTTCCGTCAGATAGGTGACTGCTTACGCGTGTTAACTGCTACCTATGCATAGTAGTTAGGGTGTTGCAATCTGGCAATAAAAACATAAGTTAGTCGCCTGCTATTACATTGTTGACATATTGTTGCTTTCGATATGATGGTTTGGTCGGTGAATTAAGTTACTGGGCTATCATAGTTGACAGCAATGTTGAAAGGACACCCTTGTGCCTCATTTCTATGATAGTTACATACGAGTAGTTTATATCCACAATTCTCAGTACTCATTTTGCGGTAAGCGGATAATGGCAGTAAATATTGCTTTGAATCAAGCCATTTTCACAGTTGTATTGAAACTCATTTCGACTTAATAGACAAAGTTTGCCTGGAAACCTACTGAATCAAGAGAACATTACCTGTTGCACTGCATACCTCCTTTGAGTAAGCTTACTTTTCTTACCAGGTACATTCAGGCTACTTAAATAGATTATAGCTGCCTTTGACGAGCCTTTCAGAGTTCCTTTTCTTTTCTTTTTCCTTTTCTTAAAGGTAATATTCAAGAGAATATTTTACAGATAATTAAAACAAACATTTTAATAAATTTTGTCAAAAACGAACCACCTGATCATCTACGGAATAGGTCGCTTGATGAGGAATGTCAAAGAGCTCGCAAAGGATCTTTTTCATGACTGACAAATTTCCCTAACTCTTCCCATGGTTTATTTAGAAATAACTACACTAAGTCCACTAAGAAATTCAAGGAGCTTTGTAGAAACAAAAATAGTAAGTGACTTGGGAATTGAATGACAAACATTTCATTACTCACACAACCGTACTATGCGTCCATTTCAAGGACCTACTAAATCCTGTAACAATAAGTGACACTATGCAATCTGGATTCACCAACAAAATTCTAGACTCTGCGATCACTTTTCAAAAAATAGGTTTAGCGCTAGGGGGTCTAAAAGAAGGAAAAGCAGCTGGCGCGAATGGTATTCCAGTTCAGTTCTATAACTATAGAACTGTTTTTCTCAAAGAATATCTTACTTACGCACTTACCAACTTTAGGTGGTGGACCACCGTCAGCAAGCGTCTCCAGCTAGCTCTATCTTAAAATCGATAAATAGATAGTGTGTATCGACCTGAAACAATGCTGAGGTACCATTCATCGGGCATTCTTTCGTCCGACCATATTTTAGAGATAAGTTGGTGTATGCTCCTTACCAAATCATAAAAAGCTGCTTTGAAGAGCTCGGCAGTCAGACCGTCCGCTGTAGCAGTTTTTTTGAATTCAGCTTAGATATAGCTATCTTCACTTCATTCATATTGGGTGGACGGAATCGTTGGTGATTGATTCTGCCTGACAGCGGTATTTAGTTCGTCATCGCCGTAACACAGTCTACAGAAATAATCTTTCCAGATTCTGAGCATCGACCGCGACTCTACTACGATGTTCCCTTGTTCGTCTATACAGCGAGATAGTTGTAGCTGATACTTCTAAGGTATTTGACAGAATCTGGCATCAGGCTCTTTATTCACCAATGCGCACATTTGGAACCGACGACACCCTTCTTCACTAGGTTAGAATTACCCTTCGAAAGGTTCAATTCAAGTTGTCTTGGACAGTTTTAAATCTGACATTCACAAAATAAGTGCTGGTGTGCCTCAGGGCTCCGTTGTGTCACCGACACTCTATCTAATCTTCATAAATTATCTTTTGTCTGCTACTTCTAATCCGATATATTCTTTTGCTGACCACAGTACTGTTTGCTTTCATAGAAGGGGAATGGCCACGTATGTTAAACTCATTCAATTTATATATTACCATAAATAACATGTTTGGGAACTAACAGAGTAGAATATAATGCTGCCGGAAAATAATGCTGTCGGGTGTGGCTAGGCCGTCAAAACCGAAATTTGTCCATTATGCATGTCAATGATCAGCTTCCTTAGAATGGCCTCATATTCGGTGTTGCCAGAAATGCTGCAAAATGTCTGAATTTTCTTAAGCAATTTAAGCTCAATATATAAAGCATTCACCCGCCCCAGTTGGAGTACAATGCTCACCATCTGGCCATGTGCCCCTAAGACGTCTTTGCAATTGCTAGATAAGATTCCATACCGTGTTATGAAACTTATATGTGATTATCATATTACACAGGCGATTGATACCCTCGAACACCGAAGTAATGTCTTCTATATCACCTTGTCCAATCACTATTTTCACCGCCACTGCATTTTCATCGACAAAACCTTCCTCGCAATAAATGATCATCAGTACTCCGTCAAACCCACTTTCGTACGAACTCTGAAATATCGTGATTCTTTCCTGAGTTGAACAACTTGCTTATTGTATGCCCTGCCGAGCTCAATTTTTTCCTAGTCATTATAACCTACAAACATTCAAAACCAAGGTACGTCGGTACCTCTCTTTCTTTCCTCTTTAACTTTCCATCGCCAGTGCTATGTGTAAACATTTGAAGGGTGCTTATAACCTCAAGAGCCTAGCCCCTAAAAATAATTAAAAAAATAGAACTAATTTGGACTGATGTGAGAGGGCTCTACTACCTAATTGCCTCTTGAAACCCCAAAATGAATCAGCTTTTCCCAAAAGCAGTTCTGAGTCTGATTTCTGCTTGCAACTACGAAGCCAATGGTCTTCAAGTGTTATTACCAATAGTGATGAGCTGACTAAGCCGTTAATGGTTCGTCTTTCAAAGAAGAAAAGGAGTTGCATAGCTAGTCCCTATGCTTTGATTTGAAACAATAATGTCAGTGTCATACTGAAACTGAAACTGAAACTGAAACTGCACTGACATGAACTCAACAACAATACCCAAAAATGTTAGTCAAGAAGCGATATAACAACCTTCAAATCTGGTCTTTTAACACAGGGACCAATTGATAAACCCTCACCGTAAAATGACCCAGTCGCCAAGTCGCATGAAGCGCCGTCTTGTTGGAACCATAGCTCGGATATATCAATGTTGTCGAGCTCTGACCACAGAAAGTCGATTAGCAACGCTCTATACCTAAGACTATTGACGGTAACGGTGTCTCCTTTCCTATTTCGAAAGAAATAAGGTCCAATTATGCCGCCATGCCATAGACCGCAAACAAAATGTCAATCTTTGTGGATGCATTGATACTTGATCGAACATTGCGTACGCTTCAATAACGGAAATTTAACTTATTGACATAGCCACCGAGCCGACAATGGACCTCGTCCGAGAAGATGATTTTTTGGCCAAACTCCGGATATCCAGGCAACATTTTCAGCGCCCAATTAGCGAACACACGGCGTTGTCTATGGTCGCTCGGCTTCAATTCTTGCGTCAGCACAACCTTATACGGATGTAGGCCCAAATTCAACTGCAAAATAAGCCGAGTTGACTCTCTGATGGTCTCAATTCAACCGAGCGGTGCCGAATGAACATTTCTGGGTCACAACGGGTATCGTCTTTATTTTCTTCATTTCACAACAAATGTACTAACGCTTAAACTTTTCCACGGTGCGACGAATTGCCTGCACACTGAAGCCGGAATTTTGACAGTATTTTTTTTTAATGATTTCCGCACATTCGGCAAGCGTAAAACGATGCACGATAAAATGGCAAGCCTCGCTGAATATTTTGACAGGTGGATGTCATTGGTAACATAAGCTGCTGAAACATAACAATTGGAAAAACTATTATTGCTATCTGGTCATCCTTTAGCTCCGAACAACATAAATAAATATATCACATCCTGTGCGTGCTATAGTACAATAGATAAAGTCGAGTCAACATATTCACAGTCACTGCGAGACAACGCACCGGTCGAAATACCGAAATCTGTAAGTGGGTCCGTATAAATTAAGCCAAATCAGTCGACTCCATGCGGTTCACAGGAACTGGGTATCTTTCAGTCCACATTGTGGTGAATTTTGTCCAAAGATCTTAGCCCGTACCCCTACAGGATCAAACTAACTGAAGAACTGAAGCCTTTCGACCATTTGAAACACAGAAATTTCTCCGATTGGGAACTGCTGAAGTTTAAAGAAAATCTGAAATTTCATCAGCCATGAAATTCGTTTGGGATAGTTCGCTATTGTGCCATGTTGGAATAAATTTCTGGACAGAATTGGAGAGACTTGACATTACATTGATAATTCAGGCTCCAACGAGATGGTGGGATATGGCACAGTTGATATATTGAAGTGGAAGTTCGTATAATCTCGAGAAATGGTTCGGGCGAAAGACCACTTCGCGTACGCAGTTGAACGTCATTGGAATTATTTTTATGGGCTTACGTCAAGTCGTTGTTTGATGGCGGTTATATCTGCTTTGTAGCAGTCGAGGGCCTCCGCTAACTATTCTGCTGCTCGTGGTCTGCTCAGGGTGCCACGTTACGTTGGATCCGAAAGTCATTGTGCTTATTTCGTTTAGCGCGGTCATCAACAGTAAATCCGTACTTTTCCGAGACTTTTGTTTGCTTCATAACATGGACATTTTTATGTAGTTCCTTAATTATTCCCCAAGGACAAAGGGGGTGTCAGTAATCCGCTCCGGGGGTGTGAGAGCTAGCTTTGGTCCATGAGAGGGCTCATCTGCTACAATCTCTATTCCAGAACTCTGATTAGCCCTGGAAGTCCTTTATGGACCTGAGCTTCAAATATGTCGAAGTAGCTCGCATAAAGTCTCTGCCGTCTGGAATAATGACTCTGCCGTTGATTCCATCTGGGGAAATCCTCCGCCGTACCAACTCCTTCTGAGGGACTCCTGTTAGACATCTGAAATGCATGTTTCAGCCAATCAGGCCAATCAGCCTCATCCGGTGTAGTTCAAGTACACTGGAGTTAACCCGGCTGTGCTTGCGCAGGTCCGACTATCCAGTTGCATATGTACATACAATCAGAATAAGCATACGCTCATCGTTAGTTCATTATAAATAGCTATCCAGGGGCTACCACGAGAAGGTGATGATGCGATTTAGCTCCCCACAATCAGATATAAGGAACCATTCAAGCAGCCAAGACATAGCTGCCTGCCAACTGAACTGTTTTGAGCAGTGGGATATGACTTGTGAAAGAGCATCAATCTATAAGATAGGAGACCATCCTAACTTAGCCAACTTTGAAGAGATCAATTTCCGTGCCATCACATGCATAATCTTGTTTGCCTCAACTACTGAAACAATCTGCCAACATTATAATCGGCTCTACCTACAGACGTTCAATTTTGCAAAAGTCTATTTCATAACGTTCATACCATGATGACATCAACATCATTAGTTAAATAAAGTGAGTTTCCACTGGGCAGTTGCAAGTGTTGGAAAAGAAGTTGTTAAATGGACTCGGAAGTGAATGAGAACAATCTTAGTACATGTTGGCCGTAAATAACAAGAAATATGAGGAAGCAATAAGCAGCTGTTAGTTTAAGACTCTATTAATGGCATCCCACCCGATATTAAATGAAGAGCTCGGTAGTATTTTGTCTTCTTGGTTTCGGGGCAACTCAGGAAAACGGAGAATTTGGTGACGCATCCTCATACCTAGGACCCTGGACTCGGCACTGAAAAGTCAGAAATCCCCTCTCACAAACAAAGAGAGAACCTAGAAGGCCAGACCGGCTTGTGTTGTGGGCCCACACAAAGCTTCTGTTGATACCATTAAATCATATCTCTATCCCTCCCTACACCTGGAAGGGTTAATTTCCACTTTGTTTTCAAATAACTGCCGATATGAGTTGAACACCCCAGTACTTATCTATTTTATGTTTTTTGTACAAATGTGGCTATTTGAAACATTTCGTACGTAGCCTCGTATACATTCACATTCCTCATTTGAAATACCACATATGGTATGCTACAGACAAAATTTGCAATACGTTCGGAATCCTCTTCACTGGGATTTATTTCGTTTTCAAATTGAAAAGCTTGGACTGAAAGTCTGATCTGCTTTTAAATATTTGAAAAGGCTTAATTTTTCCTCCCTTAAAGGAGGATGGTGTATAATCGGATGCATTGAAACTGTGAAATTTAGGTATTGCAGTACAAAAAGCGGCTCCCGATTCGTAATCAGTTTTATTTACTTTTTTTCTAAAGTAAAATATTTCCCATTGAATGCTACGAAAAGGTTTTTTGTCTTAGTGAACATTTGTTTACTTTCATCTTTCATACCAATAGACTGCTTAAATTTTGTTAAATCTCTCTCAAAATTGCCTGGTTTTTAGCAAAAACACTACCAATTTGATCCTCTGAAAGGTTTTGCCTAGTTCGTTTAATATATTTTTCCATTAACTACAAAGTAGATGTGTGCTGCAAATCTTTTTTAATACATGCGAAGCAATATTGACAAAAATTAACACTACGAGTACTCGTATGTCTTCCTGAAAATGTAGGAGGATGAAAGTACGAGTACTCGTATATCATCAAGCTTATTTGGAAATATATTTGCTGTTTTGAGCAAAATTGATGTATCGGTGGTTAAAACAAATCAATCAGGATGACCGAAGGTAAAGGGTATTTTAATATTTTCCTTGCATACGAATACATTGCAGAAGCTACGAGTATGATATTTATTTACTCACCAACTTTTCTACCAGCCGAATTTGTTGCACCTCAATTTTCAGAAGCAACGTTGAAGTATTCCGTTTTTGGAATGATGTTTTCGAACTAAGCACTGATGCAATATTTAATATCATAGTTCTTTAGTCGTCGGATGGATTGGTATTGTAGAAATGGGGTAGGAACTGAGAGATGTCAACCTAACGATATCCAGTGTTGCAACTATCTTCTACACATCGATTGTGCTTATAATACCTCCACGTGGTAACCACCGGGTACTGGTCAATGTCCATCCGGAATGGACTTGCTAAACTTATAAATGCGAGTGCTGGCAAGCAGACAAAAATAGCAGCACTATAAACAGGACAGTGGATGAATTCCCCAGATGGAATCAACGGTGAAAATAATCCCGAAACAAATGAGACCTTATTCGGGCTACTCCGACATATTTGGAGCTCAGTCTAAGTCGGGGTCTTAAAAAAGAGACGGCAGCACTCACTTCCCAGAACGGGTTACTGGTTTTCGGTTCAACCGACCCCTCGTCCTAGGGATTTAAAAAAAAATGGAACTGACCCTCCAGGTTGGGGGTTATGCCGTCGAGGTAACTGCCCGGCTATGGAAAAAATAAAAAAAAAGTTACAAAGCAACAACAAGCCTCGGATACGGACGGATCTACTGTTGACAACCCATGCAAACGAACTTAGGACAAGGAACTGCGGATATGCACGTGGAATGTTAGGTCCTTAGGGCCACGAGCAGCCAAACAACTAGCAGAGGCCCTAGACTGCTGCAAAACAGACATAACCGCCATCCAAGAAATACGATGGGATGGGCCGAACAAAAAGAAGATGACCAACGAGCAATGACCAGCTATGACATTAAAATTGCTATAGCCTACATGACGCCACCTCCGATAACGAATTCAGGCTTATCGACTTTGCGGCGGGACGAAACATTGTCGTAACTAACACGCGGTTCCCCAGATATCCCGAACAACGCCAAGATCAGTTAAATTTGGCAGGAATTTCAATGTCAGACGGCTACAATTGCGAGAAATCGCCAAGTCCTTTTCCGATTAAGTCTCCCTTAATGTCTTAAGAGGTCCCTTGCCGCCAGCATCAAGCATCGAAAAACAGTGGCGAGACTGCCAAAATGCCATCGGAGATGCCGCTTCTGATGTCCTGGGTTTCAATCGAACACTTCGACGTAACCCCAGAACTGCGATTCGGAAGTTTTACCAAAAGGTACAAAAAAAACATGCCACGGACACAAACCCCGAACCGAAGCCCGTAGAGACGAACAAAAGAACATCGAATAACTCTTGCCAACCGCTGCTTGCGGCTAGGAAGGCAATTGACTAGTATAGCCCTATCTCGAACAATGAAAATTACCCTATATAAGACCTTAAAAATCGCAGTCCTTCTCTATGGCGCAGAGGCATGAACATTATCAAAAATGGATGAGGGTGTTCTTGGCTGCTTCAAGAAGAAAATGCTTCAAGTGATGTTTGGTCCCGTCTGCAGCGACATAAACCTAGCTATCCAACGACTAAGATGGCTGGGTAATATAGAGCGGATGTAAACCAATGCTCCGGTCCGAAAAGTGTTGGAATCAGCCCTCGAGTTACAGCGCAGTAGATGAAGACCGAGACTCAGTTGGTGCACGCAAGTGGAAGGGGACCTCAGCCAACTTAGCGTGCGAAACTGGAGGCAGCTAGCACAAGACCGAGCTAGCTAGAGACGCTTGTTGATTAAGGCCCAGGTCCACCCCTGATTGTAACGTCACCTATAAAATTAAATTAAGCTCTTTAGTGATTAGTGCATTCTAGTAAATGGTGTCACCACAATATTGTTCCCAATTACACGTACATCCTGTTAAAATGTAAAAAGGGCTGAGTTATTCAAACGGCTCTCTTTATGGTTTAATAAAAAACAACTAAATAAACGGTCGTCTATTTTGACGCTAATTTGAACGCCATCCGTTAACTTGTTTGTTATTATTAGCCATAGACATTACTCGTAGTCTACCTCAAGTAATATCGGTGATTTCCACTATTGGTTATACCACATGAAATGTTTGATTTTCGCTAAGGACGTTACATGTTCTATTTTTATAAAATAAAGTGGTACGTGTGCTTGACGTGTGAGAATTTTAGGATTTAGAACCCAACGAAATCAGTGGGTGGGATTGCACAAAGCATGGGAGTATCTCCAATGACAATAGGGCGACACCTTTCTCTCATAGGAAAGGTTAAGAAACTCGATAAGTGGGTATCTTCAACCAGGATAAACGATAAACGCTATCAAATATTGTGAGGATATCGACATATTGCATGCCACATTGGTTGAAAAAAGCAACCTACATACGTTGGTCAATAGGCACGGTCCGATCGTTTTCCAAGACAATGCTAGACCCCATAGCTAACAAGTAGCGGTGCAAAAACTGTTACAGTTGGAATTTGAAATTATTCCGCATCCACCGTATTTCCACAACGGATTACCATCTTTCCCCAATCTGGATTCATTTCGCCGGCAGAAGGTCTTCCGGAACCGGGCAGAGGTCATAACAGCCTTTGAAGATTTCATTGCCTTAAAATGTCAGCACTTCTGGGAAAAAGGAATATTTGACCTTGAATCACGTTGGAAAAATGTCATACATCCCAATGGATCCTATTTTGATTGAATAAAAATGTTCGGAAAAATCATATTGGCTTTTACATTTTTACTATTAAATCGGACATTTCATGCGGTACAACCTGAAACAAATATTGAAAATGTTGGAGAAAGCCTACAAGTACTTTATAATATTGAAAACAGGAGAATTTGAGTGGTACAGAGCATTCTATGAGGGCCTTAAAGTTGTTGAAAACTTGCCTCATCCGAGAAGGTTTTGCTTGCTATTTATTTCCCATATTCACGATGTCATTCACTCGAAATTTCTTCCGGAGGATCAAATAGTGAATAAACACGTTGAGTATCCACTGAAAAAGACTGGAGTTGTGGCAGAAAAACTCTTGGATTATGCACCATCTCAGAAATTAGTCCTTGCAAGCTACAGATTCTATTTGTTTTTTTTTTTTTTTTTGAAAAGTATTACGAGTAAGTATACCGCTATCGCTGGCCTGGCAGCAAGCACATGTCTTCCACATGTTTATATTCATAAAGCGAGACCTGACTAATTCCTCATTAACAAACCGAAAACAACATACGAGTATTACAACATATACAACATCGCGTGCGTCGCGAGCAGCTCTCATGGACTAGAACCAAATGGTGGCTTTCCATCATTTTGAACCATATGTTGTTTTGAGACTAACAGTTCTAAAGTGTTCAAAAATTACAGAAACTCAGCTTAATATTTTCGCGGTACGAAATAGATCGATTTACGCTTTAACGACTTTGGAAATTTTGCAAATTTACTTCCAAAGTGGATGCTGTGCCAACTATAGCTCGTGCAAGCAAGTTCAAGTGTTCGTATACATAAACCCGAGAACCAGGGCTTGAAGATATCTATCCGTACCACTCTATTTTGTTCCCTTTTTAATCAATCTGGATATAATACAAAAAAACTGAGAGCAACAAATTGAACTTGGGCAGGAACAAAAATTTTATGATCTCTTAAGAAAAGTTCCGATCAGAGTAAATCCCTAGGATCAATATTTTTTTATGCATCTTTGTTAATTGATCCGATTTGGAGCAAAAATTTTGAAATTCGAAATTTGATTTTGAAAATATTTTTCCGATTTAAAAGAAGTGAGTATTTAAAACTGTACTCGTAAATAGAAATGAAATAAAGTGAACCTCTGAACTCTCAATACACCTGTTTCGCTTATATTGATATTTTACTATTTTATACAATAATTTGTCCACAAAACTAGTTAAATTTAAAAAAAAAATAATAACGTTAGAATTTAAACTCATTTTTGACTGTGTAAAAGCCTCTCAGCCGTTTGAATTGAATTCGGCCAAAACCAAAAGACTCTGCACAAGAGTGAAAAAATTAATAACACGAGCAGCACAAATGGATGCGTGAAGCTGGACCCCGACTTGCACCGGGCTGTAGCATCAATAAAGTTTTTTTGTTATAATGTATTGAATGACATGTTCTCTGTGCTCATTTCTGACTCCTACTAATTCTTCTTCTTCTTCTTATCCTTTTATTAACCCTTTCCTCGTTATACGAACTTATGCGTAACGAGTTTCCCATTTTTACTGCATCGCTGCTGCTCCGCTTATGGGGTTGGCTAATGTCGCAGACCGCAGAACGCGTCTACATAATGCTCGGTCCTGGATCGCTTCAGTGGTAAGCCCCAGGCGTTGTTGCGCATTTGCCATCTGAGAAGTCCAGGAATTCTTTTTCCGACCTCGTTTTCTTACAGTTGGAGTGACCGTAGTTGATAGTGCCTTTTTAACCGGATATTCCGCAGATCTTCTTTGAACGTGGCAATACCAGCTTATTCTATTCACCTCAAGCTGTTCGGTTACCGAATTCTTTATATGTAGACTTCTTCTTATACGCGTAGATCTAATACAATCGCGTTTAGTGACTCCACTAGACATCCTTAACATTTTTATTTCCGCTGCCGTCATTTTGTTTTTAAACGCTTTGTCCAGCACTGTAAACCGTATATAAGAGCTGGTCTAACAACCGTGGTGTAGAGTTTCACCTTTAATTTAAGTGGAAATTTTCGGTCGCAAAAGATTCCCGAATTTTCCCGCCATTTCATCCATTCCACACTCACTCTGTGGTTTACGTCGTCGTCACATTTCGCTTCCATGTTAACGATTGATCCTAAGTACTTAAAGATAGTGCTTTTCAGAAGAACTATTCCGTCTAACATTATATCCGGAACAGGTCGCAACGGATGCGCAAATGGGCACGTCAAATGCTCCGTCTTTGAACGACTTATTTTAAAGCCGTTTCTCTCTAGCGCATTTCTCCATGAATCTAAGGCGTTCTGTAAATCTTCGACATTATCGCTAAGTATAACTGCGTCGTCAGCGAAGAGAATTGGCGTTACATTTGCTTCGCGCATGCAGTCTTTTAAAAGATAGTCGAATACTACGTTAAAGAGGAAAGGGCTAAGTACGCTTCCTTGATGCACTCCGACATTAACTGGAATTTCTCTCGTTAGTTCAGCAGCGCTTTTAACCGCAGTTTTCACGTTTTCGTACATGTCTTGTATTATTCTAACAAGCGTTTCCGGTACGTTTTGAGACCTCAGCGCGGCCCATATGAGATCCCTAGGCACTCGATCGAATGCTTTCTCGAGGTCGATAAATACCATGTGTAAATCCTTAGACGAATCTCGGTGCTTTTCCATTATTATTCGTAGGCTTTGGATAGCGTCCACCGTCGATCTTCCTTCAACAAATCCACACTTCCTATTACCGAGCTTTATTATTTGCCGAAGACGTTCGTTTAAGAGTCTTTCGTCGATTTTCATTGTGTGTGACATAAGCTTGATTGAGTGTCGCCTTTTCCTTTGTATAATGGAACCAAGAAGCTACTTCTCCATTGATTCGGCATAGGTTGTCCACATTTTAATTTACTTAAAAGTTTCGATAGCCAAACGCTGCCGATCCCCTCCATCTTCGACCAAAACTCTGATGGACTGACTCCTACTAATTGTTGCTTAGAAAGAATTTAAAGTTGTTTTATAATTTGTGATAAGTGAATAAGAAATTTATACTATTTACGATCAAACTTGATGGCATTTGTTTTCATTAATAGCTCAGTTTCGTACAAAAAATTGAAAGGAGCGAAAAATTTAGCGAGAAATATTTTTTTGTTTCGGGGCGAAGCAGTTCCTTACTTACTTACTTACTTTAAGTGGCTCTACAGTCCGGGGTGGACCTGGCCCTCAGTCAACAAGCTTCTCCAGCCAGCTCGATCCCTGGCTAGCTGTCTCCAGTTTCCCACGCTAAGTTGGCTGAGGTCCTCTTCCACTTGCGTGCGCCACCTGAGTCTTGGCCTTCCTCTACTGCGCTGTCCCTCGGGGGCGGATTCGAAGACTTTTCGGACCGGAGCATTGGTGTCCATGCGCTCTACATAACCTAGCCATCTCAGTCTTTGGATCTTCACTCTTCTGGCTAGGTCCATGTCGCTGTACAGTCCATACAGTTCGTCGTTGTATCTCCTCCTCCACTCACCGTCAATGCAGATGGGACCGAACATCGCCCGAAGAATTTTTCTCTCGAAGCAACCAAGAACACCCTCATCCATTTTTGATAATGTCCATGCCTCTGCGCCATAGAGCAGGACCGGGATTATTAAAGTCTTATAAAGGGTGACTTTTGTTGTCCGAGAGAGGGCTTTGCTACTCAATTGCCTTCTTAACCCAAAGAAACAGCGGTTGGCAAGAGTTATTCTTCGCTTGATCTCAGCGCTGGTGTCGTTGTCTGTATTTATAGCGGAGCCTAGGTAGACAAAGTCCTTAACTACCTCAAAGTTATATCTGTCGAGGGTGACGTTCTGTCCGAGACGTCGGTGTTGGTTGTCCTTTTTGCTTGACAGCATATACTTGGTCTTGCCCTCTATGACCGCTAAACCCATTATCGCCGCTTCCGTCTCAATACTCGCGAAAGCGCCACTGACATCACGCTGCTTTCTCCCGATTATGTCAATATCGTCGGCGTATGCGAGTAGTTGGACGGACTTTTGAAAGACTATGTCTTTTGGGTTTGGGCCTGATTTTGCACTATTCTTTCAAGTACGATGTTGAAAAAATCGCATGACAGCGCATCACCTTGTCTAAATCCTTTCTGGACATCAAAGGTCTCGGTGAGATCTTTACCGACCTCAATGGAGCAGCGTGCATTCTCCATCGTGTCCTGCACACGCGGACGAGTTTGACAGGGTTCCAAAACTAAATATTGCTCTATATACCTCGCCTCTATAGATGCTGTCATACGCGGCCTTAAAGTCGATGAATAGGTGGTGTGTATCGGTCTGAAGCTCATGGGTCTTCTCCAAGATCTGTCGTAGTGTCAATATCTGGTCGATGGTGGACTTTCCTGGCCTGAAGCCACACTTATATGGACCTATCAGGTTGTTGACGAACGGCTTCAGGCGTTCACACAATACGGCGGATAAGATCTTATATGCGATGTTAAGGAGACTGATGCCTCTGTAGTTGGCGCAGTTCAGAGGGTCTCCTTTCTTGAGAATTGGACAAACAATGCTGAGGTTCCATTCATCGGGCATACTTTCGTCCGACCATATTTTACAGATGAGTTGGTGTATGCTCCTTACTAAGTCATCGCCTGTCGCTTTGAAGAGCTCGGCAGTCATGCCATCCGCTCCAGCAGCTTTGTTTGACTTAAGCTTCGATATGGCTATCTTCACTTCATCCAGGTCGGGTGGACGGAATTGTTGGTCATCATCGTCCAGGTTGAAAGGTTGATTCTGCCTGACAGCGGTATTTGGTCCGTCATCGCCGTTATACAGTCTGCAGAAATGATCTTTCCAAATCCTCAGCATCGACTGCGATTCTACTACGATGTTCCCTTGTTCATCTCTACAGGCTTCGGTTCGGGGTTTGTTTCCGCTGCATGTTCTTTTCACCTTTTGGTAAAACTTCCGAACCTCATTCCTGGAGTAGCATCTCTCAATTTCCTCGATCGCGCGCTTCTTATGCTCTTTCTTCTTCCTCCTGAGAAGCCGGTGCTCGTCTCTCCTTACTCGGAGTAAATGAATTGCTCCGTTCGGATAAATATAAAGAACGATAGAAATTATTGGGAGTAAAATTATTTTCCTCTCCGTATAATAGTTTTATGCAATCAAAAAAAACAAAAAAAAGCACTGTGGTGCTGGCAGCCCGGTATGGGCCATGGCCTAGCTTCTTGACACTCATTTGTGTTGCTCATGTTGCTATTTTTGTCACATCTGAGCGGGGCCTACGGTTTATCGCCGAGTCCGAACGGCACTCTTTAGAAGCTTTTTCGTAGGCAATTTTACTTTCGGGAGTTTGCCATTGCCCGCCGAAAGGGTATGGCGATTTTGAAAAATTGCTGGTGACCCAGCCAGGAATCGAACCTAGACTCTCTGCGTGATAGTCCAATGAGCTGACTATCGCGCCATCGCCATCGCTTTTATCAATTTTATGCAATCAATTAATATAAATATCCACAAAAACGAATCCGATCGGAAGTTTTTATTTTGATATATATCTATTTCAAGCCCTGCCGAGAACCTGCAAAAATCTCAGCAACTGAACATCAGTCGTACTAGCCCGAAGAGAAATTTGTATAAAGATTTCGGATTATTCGCTTGCAATGTTTAATTCACTCAGGAATCAGGAAGAAAAATGAACAACGCTTCTCTGTGTGGGCTTAAGAGCAGCTCTAAGCTGACGACAATTTTTTTAAGAAAATTACTTTTCCATCTCGGTGGCTCTCGGAAAACCCACACGTAGTCATAGAGAAGTCAATGCATCTTGAAAGTGTGACTTTTTGGTGTGGTTTTAGGAGTGGCGGCATTATTGGTTAATTGGTCTTTCAAGACGACAATGAAAGAAACTTTAGAGGCAATGAAGAGCGCTGCCAAGCATAAACAATTTCTATGACCAGATTCAGAGAATTTGCACTTGGGCGAACAATGGTTCCAGCATGATGTGGCTACATTCCACACAAGCCGTCTAAAAATCAATTTATTGGTAACTAATTTTAATAAACATGTAATCAGTCCTGGGTTGCCAGGATGCCAATGTGTTGGCTGCCAAACCAAAGGCAGTCATTTGTATGAGGTAATACTTTAAAATTAGTTAGAATAAAAAAAAATCGTTCAAAAATGGGAAAGAGTTTTGTTCTTTAGCTTTTTTTGAAAAGATACCAACAGATGGCCAACTCTTTGTATGAAAATTTAACGTCGAACGGCTACAACCGCTACTCCACGAGGAATCTGACAATGCCACAATCAAACACAGTGGCACTATTGAAGATGCTCGCTGTCAAGTATTAGGCTTCAACGCGCTCCAACAAATAACATTTTTTTTCTTGGACAAATAAAGGCAGGCAAATCTGGGAAAACATCGGGAGTACAGAGCGGCCCATCAAAAAAGAACGAAAGTACTTGCAAGCTCAAATAGGAAAGAGGATTATAAGCTTCTCAGCAATAAAAGAGCAATAGAAACGGTCAATCGAAGCTTTAGCGAGTTTTAGCCAAAGTTGGAAGATCTAGATAGAAATTTTCAAGAATTCTAAAGAAGAAACTAATGAAAATGCTCCCAGACGGCTTTAAAAAAAAAAGTTTAACTGAAAAGTTTTGGTCTCGTTTGCATCATTGAAATATGGAGAAGACATTCTAAAAATGATGCCGACCTCGTCAGAAAAATATTATGCGCCTCTCCAATTCTTTTGTGTATAGCTCACGTTCAATACGCATGGGCATTAGTGTTTCGGCCCGAAAGTTTTCAACTCAAACCTCCACTTCTTCTAAATTCCACGCAAGACTTGGTAAGAATCCATCACAAATGTCTCGGTTGATGCAACAAGTGTACCATGATGATTGCTTGAATGCGGACGCCTGAAATGATTCAAAAAGTGCGTGATTTTGCTGCAGAAGACCGCAATGCTTCAATACTCATTGAAAAACCAACAAAAAAAATATTTGAATCATTCTTCGCGAGGATTTAGGCAAAACAAAGGTCGAAATCAAGTGTACGAGTATATGTCAAATCATCTGTCGTATTCATCTGACTCGGCACCGTCCGAAATCTCGAAATAGAAATGGAAGTTGCAAGGATGCTTTTTTGATTACATTCCGATCACTCAGAAGCGTATTTTAAGGTTCGGCGTCCGGGGCCAATAAGTTTTAGCGCCCCATAGCACAGGAAAAAAAAATAAATAAAGTTGATCTACATTAGTAATATCAGGAGTTGCATCGACGCTCGAGGAGAAGTATTTTGACTTTTGAAATTGTTCCACTACTGTTGTTATGACTTTAGCTGACATAATTTTTATAATCTTTTCATAGGTAGTAAGTCCCTTTTCTGGGACTACCGAGACTTTGTATATGTTTTGAAACAAACGGACCAAATTCGGAAATTGCTTCTAAAATCATCATGAAATTTCCATTATTTATAGATTCAAATTTAGAGCAGGCATTTAAATCACTATTTAATCGCTGTAACAAGCGTACTGAATCTGGACGAGAATATTTTGAATAAAAACGCAGAAAAATAATCAGAAATCGTGAGGCAGTCCGCGATATTATTTGCCACACTGTGTAAGTGATACATTTATGGTTTTAGCTTTTTAGCGATGATAGTGATGGCGAATATTAGAAGTAAAATTGTCCAACCTTAGTTGTTGAGGATGGTATCGGCCGTGAAAAGCGCAGCGCCACAAACTACAAAAACCACTGATGCGTATTTTCCACCTCATGGTTCTTTTCTGGGTCAGATCCATTCAACATTTTTGACATAACATTTCGCAGCCAACGGAACGGAACGTAAAGTACTTTAATTTTTTTTATATCCGGAACACGACAAGAGATAGAGAGAAGCATCGAACGATCACTAATCCCAAAGCACTCGTTCTAGTGAACTTCACATTTTTGACACTTCACTTCACGAGTACATTCACAAAAAATTAAAAAAAAAGTAAAATAACTAATCCTTGTAACGTGCTGACAAAAAGGCAACCCTCAACAAATTCTTGGTCCCCTTTCGAAACCAAATGGCAAAATCCAAATATCAATTCGATTTGAAATTGTAAAACGCGTTAGTGCTAAAAATTCAGTTGAAAACTGAAAAACTGAATAAAAGTCTACAGAAGTGGCAATTAGAAGATTTTTTATTCACACTAATTGGTGTCCGGGATATGCGCAAATTTAATCTGCTCTATGTGCGGTGGCCTCTTTATTTTTTTCTTTTGATTTGTGGGGTTCACAGTGACTGAGCAATGGCAAGTTATCTGGAAAAGGTTAAAAATAAAATCAGCAAGCCATGGTTTTTTCAGTTTTTTTTTTTTCTACTATTTTTGCACGCCTCATCTTTGATATTGAAACTCGTTTAAAGTGAAGCTATTCAATAACGAACAATGGCAGATATGGTACATAGTTGAAGGCCATAAATTGTTTGTCAGCTATTCGTATTCATTCAACAAAAAACCCAATGTAGGTAGGCGGAATGTAGATACGAGTATACGAGTATGTGTGCTAAAATATATATATTTTAATATTTTTTTTCTACGTAATTGCAATCTATTGAAAGTCAACGGGGTGTATTCCCGGATTTGCAGCTAATTGCCAGAGTGGAGAAATCGTGTTACGATAGCATTGCCCATGCCGTTGGATTGGTCAAGGTTTCGCTCTTTCCTTTGACTCACATTAAACAAAAAAAAAATTAGGAACTCAATTCAAGTTTGAAGGTCTCCACGTATTCTTAGCTGGCATTGAGGCAAATGAAGAAATCTGGATTCAGTAGTCTTTGCTTTCGGAACTCTTATTACCTGAAATTTAAATTATAGTCATGAAGACGGTTGAAATATTACCAATTTATGAAAAGTTACAAAACAATTAAGAAGCCTTTATTCTAAGACTGCTCCTTTAAATAATTTTTCAGTAGAAAAGATTTTAATGCATTCATTCGGTCTGCTTGCAACCTGCAATTGTGCTCATATGAACCACAATTGACAATGGAAATCTTAACCAAAGACGCAACAACATAATTCTTTGGCATCAGGATTGAAGACAGAAATGAAATTGAATCTGGTTGTTGTTCAGAAAGATAATAGCACCACATCATTTACCGGTCTTAAGCACAGGTAAACTAGATTTCTTTTCCGCCTCAGTTTTGGTGTTATTGCATCAGACACCACAGGACCGGAGTCGTAAGACATTCGACGGGCAACGCCATCAAAGCCCCTAATGCTTGTTGTACCAAAGATCTTACTTACTGACTCAAGGTGGCGCTACAGCTCGGGTGGATCTGGGTAACAGCAAACAAGCATCTCCTGCCAGCCCAAGCAAACAAGAGCAGCCTTAAACATTTTGACAAAGTCCACGCCTCTGCGTAATAGAGCAGGACTGGGATCCTTAAAATCCCGTGTATGACCTCTTCTGTCGTTCGGGAGGGGATTTTGCTATACAATTGCCTTCTTAGCCCAAAGAAGCAGCGATTGGCAAGAATTAATCTTTGTTTGATCCCAGCGCTGGTGTCGCTGTTTGAATCTATTGCAGAGCCTGGGTAGACAGAGCCCCTAACTATCTTAAAATTATATCTGTCGAAGGTGACGTTCTGTCCGAGACATCCCTGTTGAGTGTCCTTTTTGCATGACAGCATATATGCATGACAGCGCATGGCCTTGTTTAAATCTTTGTTTGACATAAAGGTCTTGGAGAGCCCTTTATCCACCTTAATAAAGCAGATTGCATCCTCCATCGTCATCCCGTACATACTGTGCTGTCATACGCGTTTTCAAAATCGATGAATAGCTGGTGTGTATCGATATGAAGCTCATCGGCTTTCTCCAAGATCTGCCGTAGTGTGAATATCTGGTCGATGGTGGACTTTCCTGGCCTGAAGCCACACTGATATGGACGTTGACGAACGGCTTCAGGCGTTCACACAATACGGCAGATAAGATCTTGTGTGCGATATTAAAAAGGCTGATGCCCCTGTATTTCTAAGCTGAGGTTCCATTCATAGATTATTCTTTCTTCCGACCATATTTTAGGGATGATTCTTAGTCCTTACCAAGTCATCGTCTGCCGCTTTAAGGAGCTTGACCGCCAAGCTTGTCAACTGCTTCAGCTGCCTTGTTGGCCTCAAGCTTAGATATTGCTATCTTAATTTCTCCCAGGTCGGATAGACGGAATTTTTGGTCTGCGTCGTTCAAGTTGGAACGTTCATTCTGCCTGACAGCGTTATTTGGTTCGTCATTGCCGTTATACAGAAGTAATCTTTCCAGATTCACAACATCGACTGCGACTCTACTACGATGTTTCCTTGTTCGTGGCATGTTTTTGTTTACCTTTTGATAAGACTTCCGAATCTCATTCCTCGAGCGGCATCTCTCAATTCCCGCGTTTTCGTCTCTCCTCCTCCGCTCATAGAGCTCATGAGCAGCTCTGGTTTTTCTAAGCAGCGCCGCGTTATATGCATCTTGCTTAGCTGCATGTGCCTGCCGGCATTAATCATCGAACCAGGGGTATCGTTGTGGTGGACGAGTGAAACCCAGCACATCAGAAGCGGCATCTCTGATGGCGTTTTAGCAGTGTTTCCAATGGTCATCGATGCTTGATGCTGGCGGTATTGGACCGATCGAAAATGGATTTGGCGACCTCCTGTAATTGTAGCCGTTGGACGTCGAAATTCCTCACAGTATTAACTTGTCTTGGCGCTGTTCGTGATATCTTTAACTGTACCTTGACTACAACAGGGTAATGGTCCGAGTAGATGTTGGCTCCTCGTCTTGCGTAGATCGCAATGTGATCAATCTGTGAATATCGAGAATCGCTTGCAAGCTACGACGCTGTTTCGTCTCGCAGCAAAATCGATTAGCCTGAATCTGTTATCGGAGATGGTGTCGTGCAGGCTGTACCTTCTGACAATACTACCAAAGATGCTTTCTCTTCCTAGCTTTGCACTGAATTGTCCTCGACAGCTGTTATAGCGAGGGCATTACTCACATGTCTTGTTCAGGAACTCGCGGAAGCTGTCTTGGGTGTCGTCGCCTGTCTCCTCTGTGTGAGCCTGCGCGCATATCAAGCTAATGTTGGTAAATTTAGTTGATGCGGATTGCTACTAGCCGCTCCTTCCATGCTGTAAACTAGAGACTTTTGCCGTGGATAACAATTGCCGTAGGAGATCTCGCAGTTTTTCATCCTCCTTTGTTCGGCCTATCGCATTGCTTGGATGTCGGTAATATTTGCTTTGCAGCAGTCTAAGGCCCCCACGTCGCCTTTTAAGGGAGCCAGTATTCCACGTGCATATCCGAGATTTGTTTTACTTCATTCGTTTGTAGAGGTTGCTACCAATAGAATAAGCTGTATCCAAGGTTTATTTCTCTTCGTAACTTATTAACTTGTTTCCATGGCCTGCCAGTTACCCTAGTAGCACAGCGCCCAACCTGGAGGACCAGTTTTATTATAGGTACCCCTAAGATGAGGGGTCGGTAAAAGCGAATTCAGCAACCCGCCACCATCTCTTTTCCGAGACCCTGATTGAGTCTTACCGGTGTGAGCTCCCAATATGTTGGAATAGAAAGAATAAAGTGAATGAAATGAGTTGCGTTATTCCAGAATTGTACTTCACCGTTGACTTTATCTAGGGAGGTAAAATTATCTATTCACCTAGAGGAGAGCCAGGCGTGTGAAGGAACCCCGCATGCGGCCAAGACTGACCGTACTTTTGTTCTACCAAGAAGGAAGAACGGTCGTCGTCAAAAGTTACGTTGACAATAGCAACCTCTATTTCGAAGAAATTGACCTGTGCATTGAAAGGTGTGTCTTCCATTTTGCGTACTAAGTTCTTAGGCGCACTCTCGAATAACCCATTTAGGTAGTAAGCATAAAACAGCCGAGACAGTGCATGGATTACAAAGAGACATTCTGGACGTGACCGTTCCTTTCATGCTCTTCAACAAAAAGGAAGTCAGATTTATAGGTCAGAAGCTCCTGGGGAGCACGAAGGTCCCTAGTTTTTATAAAAACTACTCTTACAGGTCGCCAAGTTTTCAGTGTGTATGCATAGTTAGCAGCAGCAGGGTATAAGTATGTCATCAGTTCATCCATCAAAGGAAGCAACAGCATATTAAATGGTCTCAATAGTCGCCACAACCAATGAGATGTCCCATCTTTGGCGAGTCAAAGTATTTAGCAGCTTCGTTGTGAACTGGTTCCAATTAGGTTACTAGGAAAGCATGAGAGCAAGAGCCTTTATTTTCGATACAGTGTTGGTACCATCATATTTTCAGAGTGGTTCTAGCCTAGTTGATTTTAGAAGACTTTGACCAGCCTCATCTTCTCGCAAAAGTCTTTGTTAGAGGCACTCTTTCTTTCCCCGAAATGTTTCACAAAGCGGTAGAAAAGGGCGCAGTGAGGAATTGACTTATTCGGATCCTCTTCAAAAACTAACCTCCTCACAGAGATTTTTTTTATGATCATTGTGCGACATCCCTGCTTATGGGCTTAATAAGTTAGAATGTGCGTAGTGTGATCCAGATTTGCAATCAATATTCTTATGTCAATCTATTAAGGAAATCCTTGTCACGCGCTTAACAAGGTTCGATTATCAGTTTGATCACCATCAAATTGATGCCCTCATTGATGACCTTCCTTTTAACAATTTTATCATTCATTTTACTCTACAACAAGAACAAAAAGGCAAACAAATAACAAGAAAAACGGATTGGAAACCTCTTAGAACCGCAAAAGAATTCGATATTCAATTTCCCAATCAAATAACGCCCTTGCTCGATACCTACTACGAAATAGAAAGATGTCCAGTGAGTTAGATTTTAAAATTTGATGTGATTCTAGTAAACCCTTTCTCGAATTCGAATTCGGTTTTGCCATCATGTGAATACACGAATATATTTTAACAGTCGAACCAAAGAAAGTTTTCAACTTAAACACAAAATAGTTATTCGCTTGACCTTTCAACAACGCCCAAAATTTCTGACCCTCAAACGAAGAGGATACATAAAAATCATCGGAGATAATAGAAACGTTTTCGGTATCGGTATCGGTATCGTTGGACTGTAAGAAAACACCATTCTCTCAGTCTCATTTGAAGAAACAGAAAAAAACAATGAAAACCCGAAAACGAATTTAGTTTGTGGTCTTGTCATTACATTCGCCCTCGAGTTTTTTTTTGTGTTTTTTTGGTCTGTTGTATCTTTGTATCTATTCGTACTTGTATTCGTCTTCTATTTTGTTTCTTTCGAATCATTTGCAATTTAAAATTTACAAGGGTTACGTCCGGATGGCACAAGTCAACCGAGTTTCTACCATGCCACACATTTTAAGTCGGCAATGCAAATTTACTTGGTTGTCGTTTGAAATTTTCATGAGATTCGTTTTCCCCCTTCTCTCTAGCTGTTTGCTGTGCTACGTGAACCAACAAAAAATGCAAAGGAAACTGTTTTAAGATACACTTTGGACACTTAGTACAGCAATATTTTGTACAGCAAAGTTCAGTTTTTTTTTTTTTTGTTTCTTTCTAGCCAGGACCGAAAATCAGTATGGTGTTCACTACTTTCGCGAGAAAGGGTTGAAAGGGCTGGTGCTGGTACAAAACACTTTTATGTGAATACGTTTAGCAGCTATGGCATAGAACTTTCAAAACCAAGGATGACAAAAAAAAAAAAAAAATCCGAACAAGAAAGAAAAACAACAAATGTCGTCCTTGTGCTGGATACTATTACATAAAGAAGAAGAAGCAAACAGCAGAACAAAACTTGTGCAATAAAAACCAAATGATGACCGCCCAATGAGTCGTAAAATGTATTTTTATTCGCCAGCTTGTATAGTTTTGAATCTACAAAAATGTTAACCAAATATTCACACTACGTTTGGATACACCGAGAAATACAGTCACAACATACCATATCTACGAGTATGTATCTAAGAATGGGGAGGATCAAATTCAGTGTAAAACATTTTATTTCTTATTCGAAAGCGACCAGCAATGAAGGGTGGAATATGAAGTTTCGAACTTGCTAACGACTGCCACAATACTGCGGAGTTCCTTTATTATTCTTGCCCAACAGTTTGAGGGACTTGTCTTAAATATTAAATGTGGTTAAATGCGGAAAGAATTCTTGAAACTAGTGACAATGTCGACGCCAATGGGTACGGGATTTCTCTACAGAATTCTACCTAGACGAAATGGTCTCCGTCAATTTATCCCATTTTTTAGTTAATTTTAAATTGCGCGTTTGCATTCTTTCTTTCATAACATAGGCAACATAGGTGGATGTCATATCTACGAACTTTCTCTGTACTAAATTACCAATAACAAAATAAGAATACTAAAGGCAGTCGATATTTACATTCAGTGTATTAAAAAAGATTTGAGTGCTAAATAAGTTGATTTAAAACAAAATATAAAATAAATTTCGGATGGCAACGATTAGTAGCATCTTCCGACAGGTGCTGGTTCCTTAAATGACGAGAATGAGCCTCTGCAGCCGAACATCTTGCAGCTCTGCTAATAAGTCCTACTTCACGCCTCCCCGTGGCGCCACCTGGGAATCTCACTAGAGGTTGCGAAGTGAAGAGGGCAAATGGCGAGTTTCCTGCGCCATTAACCAGGATTAGTGTCGGAAAAACAAAACAAGACCTTATCCGGGCTACTCCGACATATTTGGAGCTCAGGCAGGAAAGGATTTCCACGACTTATGTATAGCCCTATAAGGGCCAACGGCAGCGCTCACATCCCGGAACGGGTTACTGGCTTCGGTGTAACCGACCCCTCGTCCTAGGAGCACTCAAAGTGGAACTGGTCCTCCAGGTTGGGGGTTGTGCCGCCGGGGTAACTGCCCGGCCATTTAAAAAAGATTAAGTTACGAAGCATCTAAGGACGGATCTACTGTTGACAACCCACGCAAACGATTTAAGGACAATGAGATCCTTAGATCCCTTAATAGACCACGTGCAGCCGAGCAACTAGCGGAGGCCCTAGACTGCTGCAAAGCAGACTTAACCGCCATCCAAGAAATGCGATGGGATGGGCCGGACAAAAAGAAGATGAAAAACTGCGACATCTACTACGGCAATTGCTATCGACGGCAAAAGCAGCGCTTATTTGGATGCGGATTTGTTGTCGGAGGCAGACTAAGACAAGAAGTCCTCAGCTTCCGGCATGTGAGCGAGCGCCTCGTAGCAATCCGCATCAAGGCTAAATTCGCCAACATTAGCCTCATATGCGCGCATGCCCCCACAGAGGGGAAGGATGACGACACCAAGGATGCCTTCTACGAGCTCCTTAACAAGACCTACGAGCAATGCCCTAGCTATGACATTAAAATTGTCCTCGGTGATTTTAATGCAAAGCTAGGTAGAGAGGGTATCTTTGGTGGAACAATCGGAAAATATAGCCTGCACGACACGACTTTCGATACCGGATTCAGGCTAATCGACTTTTCGGCGGGGCGAAACATTGTCGTAGCTAGCACGCGGTTCCCACATCTCGACATACACAAGGGGACTTGGAGAACTCCTGATCAATCAACAGTCAACCAGATTGAACACATTGCGATCGACGCAAGACACTCCTCCAGCATTAGGGATGTCCGTACGTTCCGAGGAGCCAACATCGACTCGGACCATTACCTTGTTGTAGCCAAGGTACGGATATCCCAAACTACGCCAAGACAAACTAATGCTGTGAGAAAATTCGACGTCAGACGGCTACAATCGCAAGAGATCGCCAAGTCCTTTTCCGATCGAATGTCTCTTAATCTCTTAAGAGGTCCAATGCCGCCAGAATCAAGCATCGAAGACTATTGGAAACACTGCCAAAACGCCATCAAAGATGCCGCTTCTGATGTGCTGGGTTTCACTCGTCCACCACAACGAAACCCCTGGTTCGATGATGAATGCCAGCAAGCACATGCCGCAAAGCAAGATGCGTATAACGCGGCGCTGCTTAGAAAGACCAGAGCTGCTCATGAGCTCTATGAGCGGAAGAGGAGAAACGAACACCGGCTTCTCAAGAGGAAGAAGAAAGAGCATGAGAAGCGCGCGATCGAGGAAGTTGAGAGATGCTACTCCAGGAATGAGGTTCGGAACTTCTACCAAAAGGTAAAAATAACATGCCGCGGAAACAAACCCCGAACCGAAGCCTGTAGAGATGAACAAGGGAACATCGTAGTAGAATCGCAGTCGATGCTGAGGATTTTGAAAGATCAGTTCTGCAGACTGTACGGCGATGACGGACCAAATACCGCTGTCAGGCAGAATCGACCTTTCAACCTGGACGATGATGACCAACAATTCCGTCCACCCGACCCGCACGAAGTGAAGATAGCTACATATATCTAAGCTTTAGTTCAACAAAGCTGCTGGAGCGAATGGCCTGACTGCTGAGCTCTTTAAAGTGGCAGGCGATGACTTGGTAAGGAGTATACACCGACTCATCTGTAAATTATGATCGGACGAAAATATGACCGATGAATAGAACCTCAGCATTGTTTGTCGGATTCTCAAGAAAGGAGACCCTCTGAACTGCGCCAACTACAGAGGCATCAGTCTCCTTAACATCGCATATAAGATCTTATTCGCCGTATTGTATGAACGCCTGAAGCCGTTTGTCAACAACCTGATAGGTCCATATCAGTGTGGCTTCAGGCCAGGAAAGTCCACCATCGACCAGATATTCACACTACGGCAGATCTTGGAGAAGACCCATGAGCTTCAGATCGATACCCACCACCTATTCATCGATTTTAAGGCCGCGTATGACAGCATCTATAGAGACGAGCTATATAGAGCAATGTCTAATTTTGGCATTCTTGCCAAACTCGTCCGTCTGTGCAGGATGACGATGGAGAATGCACGCTGCTCCATCAAGGTCGGTAAAGATCTCACCGAGACCTTTGATGTGCAGAAAGGATTTAGACAAGGCGATGCGCTATCATACGATTTGTTCAACATCGTACTTGAAAGAATAGTGCAAAACTCACGAGCAGACACAAGAGGCACTATCTTTCAAAAGTCCGTCCAACTACTCGCATACGCCGACGATATTGACATAATCGGGAGAAAGCAGCGTGATGTCAGTGGCGCTTTCGCGAGTATTGAGACGGAAGCGGCGAAAATGGGTTTAGCGGTCAATGAGGGCAAGACCAAGTATATGCTGTCAAGCAAAAAGGACAACCAACACCGACGTCTCGGACAGAACGTCACCCTCGACAGATATAACTTTGAGGTAGTTAAGGAGTTTGTCTACCTAGGCTCCGCTATAAATACAGACAACGACACCAGCGCTGAGATCAAGCGAAGAATAACTCTTGCAAACCGCTGTTTCTTTGGGTTAAGAACGCAATTGAGTAGCAAAGCCCTCTCTCGGACAACAAAAGTCACCCTTTATAAGACTTTAATAACCCCGGTCGTCCTCTATGGCGCAGAGGCATGGACATTATCAAAAATGGATGAGGGTGTTCTTGGTTGCTTCGAGAGAAAAATTCTTCGGGCGATCTTCTGTCCCATCTGCATTGACGGTGAGTGGAGGAGGAGATACAACGACGAATTGTATGGACTAAACAGCGACATGGACCTAGCCAGAAGAGTGAAGATCCAAAGACTGAGATGGCTGGGTCGTGTAGAGTGCATGGACACCAATGCTCCGGTCAGAAAAGTCTTCGAATCCGCCCCCGAGGGACAGCGCAGTTGAGGAAGGCCAAGACTCAGTTGGCGCACGCAAGTGGAAGAGGACCTCAGCCAACCTAGCGTGCGGATCGAGCTGGCTGGAAAAGCTTGTTGACTGAGGCCCAGGTCCACCCCGGACTGTAGCGCCACCTAAAGTAAGTAAGTAAGTAAGTTTAATTAACAGATTGTGTTCAACAAAATTAGCACCAAAATCCATAAACCGTTTCGGATGTCCCTTTTGGAGTTTCGAACACAATTGGCCACGTAAATGATCGACTAGGTACTTTTTAAACAGAACTTTTGAAATACCGACAGTTTCAATTGAAGGAGGGAAGCATGCTCGGATTGCAGACAACACGCAATTGACTGAGCATTACATCACCAAAATGGAAAAAGATGTGTGTACCAAATAAGGAATGGATCGTCGCATAAGTTCTATTTGCGGCTTTAGCAAGAAGCCATTGTATAGCTGAAATGACCGCAATTGCTTTCGAAAATACCATAGCAAATCAACTTGATTCATTTTTAAAACATTTTTATTATATTTAGTAAAATATTCTCTCATAAATATGCACAATTTTCAGTTTCTTGTTGCCGACCACTGGTACACATATAGTATGTCCCATCACGACGAGAGGATAAAATCTCAACAAAACAGAAAATCGTCAAAAATTCAATACTTTTTGAAAGAAACACCCTCTTTACATGTTTTTTTTTTAAAAATCGAAAAAAAAGTTAAGTTTCGACATTGAAGCATGCTGCTGGAGCGTAATGATGATAAATCTTCAATATTATGGTACTTTCTGCTAGTCATAGTTATTATCCTTTAAAAGAAACCAATTTGATTCAAATCCGATAAAATACAAATATGTCCCATTGGTCGTCAAAGGGTTAAGCGTTTCATGATCCGGAGACTGACCTGTCCTATTGTGTTTATTGAGATGAAAGAACCATGTGGTTACTGCCCCAAAGACAGTAGGACTAAGTCTGTTTCCACACGTGGAGTCGTACCAAAGGTATCCTCCTTTCCTATGCCTATCCCCTAGTACGTTATACTTAGGGTAGTGCTCATATGTTTTGTCGAGGAGCTCATATAATCATTCTCTGGTGGCATCGCTATTGCTTTCTGTAGGGGCACAGGTTTATGGTCGATTCCATAAGTTGGCTCGTCACAACTTTTTAATTACTTTCGTATGAGGTTGTAAGTCCTATTACGGCGGTTGACAAGCCGAGCATGTTCTTCCCTTTTTAGCTTTCATGATCAAAGGTATACTTATGCAGTTAATGGGGACCAAAACTGGAAAGAAAGACAAGCACTCTCCTAGAAATTCGATTTTTGCGGTTTTGTCCCAATTGGCATTGGGTTTTTGGTTTTTGGCAAAATAAACCACAGTGAAATGAGAGAGATGCCCAGCTGTGGGGAACGGTTCGGAATCAATTAACTGTGGTCTTCTTTTAAGAACTGAATATTCTTTTCACTTCTGGCAAATTCCTGTTTTACTGGTATGAGGCTTGCACTCTGAATAATGGTAAACAATCTGGGACGTATGCATCAGGCCGCCTTAATTGGAAAAATATGGCGATTCGAAAAAAAAATCCTTTACAGAGCTGTAACTCCCTACCGAAATATGTGTATTTTCGTGTTTATCCTACCGGTGTCTTCAATTTTCCGATTTTTTTTCTTCAGAATAACTGGTCTGTTTTCTTTCTTGCGCAAAAGCCCCTATTCGTCCTTTTATGTAGCGGTGTTTCATATACGAATTGTCTATCTAAATTTTTCATCCGGTGTTCGGCTTTCATAAAGGCTATCGGGCGGAGTCCTTTAGGAATATCTGCCGTTTCTTTGCAATGATGCCACTGTCCCAAAGCAAGTCTGAGGAATAGGTGCTCTATGAAGATTTTGGCGCTCCGTTGGGATCTTCACAGTAATTCTCCATTGGTCCGAAACTACATCGGCTGCTGAGAACATAGATGGAATATTTCCCCGACTTTGGGGAAATCCATGCAAGACATTCAAGATATCGACGTCGTTAGTGATAGTCAGACCTTTGAATTTTTCGTAGTCTAGGGTAGGAAACTTGATTGTAAAAGTGTTCATGAATTTTGTACCAACGTTTGGGTAGGCCTTGTTCGGCTTATCGTATCAGAGAGAATGTTTACATTTTTTCCCGCCGCTGGATAGTGAGAGAATGACAAACTTATTCACTTTTAGAGGTTGTACATTGGTATCTCGCTAAAAACACGTGTAATGTTGCCTTCTGAGGCTACAATCGACGCCGCCTTATCGGCTTAGACGATTGTTTTAACATATCTCGATAAAAAATAATCTAAAAGCGTCAAATCGCACGATCTAGGAGGTAAATTCACCTGCCAAGAATTGATCAGCGTGCTGTAGGGCATGTAGCGCCGTCTTGCTGAAACCACATGTCGTGCATTCTAAGCAAAAAAAAAGTTCGAAATCATTAAACGATAGTGGGGGCCATTAAAGGTAATGTGTTCTCACGGTCATCTTCGAAAAAATTCGGACCAATGATTCCGCCAGACCATAAACCGCATCAATCGGAACACTTTTCCGGGTGCATTGGCAGTTCTTGTGCACGCATTTCCTATGTTTGCACATCGGACCAAATTTGGCTTTGTTGCTAATTAACATACCTATTCAATTAGCTTTGTCGCTGAAGATGAAGAGGATCTTCTTCCAGCTTTTGTAAGGGCCACTTAAACAAAGTTCGATCCATTCGACTAATGGACAAATCACGGTCTTCATTAACGCTGGTAAATAAAGCCGTAATATTCTCCTCTGTACGCACTCTACGCATACATGTAGATGGCTGAAAGTCCAATAGGATAAAATTGATGCAAAATTTGGTCACTGTGGCTTAAATTGCTTGCTCTGTAGGTTGATTATGTTGACCGAAAAATGGTCGAAATGCGCAAAAAAAACATTTTTTTTAGAGCACAAAATTTGGCAATAAAATTCAATAATTTGTAAGTGTTGTTTGCGTGGAGATTAGATTATCTAGATTAGATTGCTAAGGAAGGTGGTATAATATATCTTAGATCACTTCCGCCAGAGATGGACCTATTGATATGTCATCCATATTAAAACTCATCTATGATGCCATAGTACGTGTCCTCTGCTTCGAGGAAGAATTTAGTTGGGTAACGTTGACGTGTTTTGATTAAATCATTGCAGTTACATAGTACGTGTTCTGCTGTTTCCACGTCCTCGTTGCACAATCTGCATATGTTGTTTTGTGCTATGCCCATGGTCATCAGGTGAGAAAGCCTGTGATTACTTAGTTGTAGTAGTTGTTTCGCTTTTCTGTGGCAACTGTTTGGTATAAAGTTTTTGGCTTGTCTGTTTCCTTCAGATTTCCTCTACAAATGTAGCTTCTTTTCCTCAAGCCAGGTTTTGATATTAGTTATTATGGTGTCCATCGATAGCCCACAGAATGGTCTTGGGATCATGAATTTGGATACGGAGCCTTTCCTGGCTAGTTCGTCTGATTTTTCATTGCCTTTGTATCCACTACGTCCAGGCCCCCAAATAAGATGGACTTTGTTTGTGGTTTTCCAGTAATTTTAGGATTTGAAGGCAATCCCAGACCATTGCGTGAATTTCTGCCTCAAATACGGACCTGCTTATATCCATACTGGCATGTAGGGACTGCTTCTGCTTCACTTCTTTATTTGTTTTGGATCCATCTGTGTACCATATATGTGAATGTTGGTTTTTCTATTCCCAGTTGAGACTCTGGAAACATAACTCTGAAGTTGTGCCGAAAGTTATATCTTGGTAAGTGTACTCCAAGTACAGGGTGGACCAAAAGTCTCTTTATATTTAAATAGGCAGTTGCGTCGCATAGTGACGGCGGAGTGGGGTGGTGGGGTTACGCATCGCAAGCGCGGCCAATGGGAATTTAGTGCCAAGGCGTCGTTCACCGGAACACAACGTGCATTCTGCGTACGCGAGTACTATCGAAACAACGAATCTTCGACTCCCGCGCAAAGAGAATATTGCGCTCATTACAACATACAACATAAAAATGAAGCTCCATCGATTCAACTGATTCTAATCAATTCAGATGGGTGCAAAAGTTCGAGGAGACGGGTTAAACAATAAATTTGCCACGATCCGGCCGACCTAGAACATCAAGGGATCGTCAAATCGTAGAGCGTATAAGAGTGTCTGTTCGCGTACAACCCAGAATTTCTACTTGAAAGCGGTTGAGCGACTAAAATTTGTCCAGAACATCTTTAAATCGCATTCATCACAAAGATTTTCATTTACTTACTTACTTTAGGTGGCGCTACAGTCCGGGGTGGACCTGGGCCTCAGTCAACAAGCTTCTCCAGCCAGCTCGATCCGCACGCTAAGTTGGCTGAGGTCCTCTTCCACTTGCGTGCGCCAACTGAGTCTTGGCCTTCCTCAACTGCGCTGTCCCTCGGGGGCGGATTCGAAGACTTTTCGGACCGGAGCATTGGTGTCCATGCGCTCTACATGACCCAGCCATCTCAGTATTTGGATCTTAACTCTTCTGGCTAGGTCCATGTCGCTGTTTAGTCCATACAGTTCGTCGTTGTATCTCCTCCTCCACTCACCGTCAATGCAGACGGGACCGAAGATCGCCAGAAAAATTTTTCTCTCGAAGCAACCAAGAACACCCTCATCCATTTTTGATAATGTCCATGCCTCTGCGCCATAGAGCAGGACCGGGATTGTTAAAGTCTTATAAAGGGTGACTTTTGTTGTCCGAGAGAGGGCTTTGCTACTCAATTGCGTTCTTAACCCAAAGAAACAGCGGTTGGCAAGAGTTATTCCTCGCTTGATCTCAGCGCTGGTGTCGTTGTCTGTATTTATAGCAGAGCCTAGGTAGACAAAGTCCTTGACTTCATCAAAGTTATATCTTTTGAGGGTGACGTTCTGCCCGAGACTTCGGTGTTGGTTGTCCTTTTTTGCTTGAAAAAATCGCATGACAGCGTATTGCCTTGTCTAAATTCTTTCCGGACATCAAAGGTCTCGGTGAGATCTTTACCGACCTTGATGGAGCAGCGTGTATTCTCCATCGTCATCCTGCACAGACGGACGAGTTTGGCAGGGATGCCAAAACTAGACATTGCTCTGTATAGCTCGTCTCTATAGATGCTGTCATACGCGGCCTTAAAATCGATGGATAGGTGGTGGGTATCAATCTGAAGCTCATGGGTCTTCTCCAAGATCTGCCATAGTGTGAATATCTGGTCGATGGTGGATTTTCTTGGCCTGAAGCCACACTGATATGGACCTATCAGGTTGTTGACAAACGGTTTCAGGCGTTCACACAATACGGCGGATAAGATCTTATATGCGATGTCAAGGAGACTAATGCCTCTGTAGTTGGCGCAGTTCAGAGGGTCTCCTTTCTTGAGAATCGGACAAACAATGCTGAGGTTCCATTCATCGGGCATACTTTGGTCCGACCATATTTTACAGATGAGTTGGTGTATGCTCCTTACCAAGTCATCGCCTGCCGCTTTGAAGAGCTCGGCAGTCAGGCCATCCGCTCCAGCAGCTTTGTTGGACTTAAGCTTCGATATAGCTATCTTCACTTCATCGTGGTCGGGTGGACGGAATTGTTGGTCATCAACGTCAAAGTTGAAAGGTTGATTCTGCCTGACAGCGGTATATAGTCCATCATCGCCGTTATACAGTCTGCAGAAATGATCTTTCCAAATCCTTAGCATCGACTGCGATTCTACTACGATGTTCCCTTGTTCATCTCTACAGGCTTCGGTTCGGGGTTTGTTTCCGTGGCATGTTATTTTTACCTTTGGTGAAACTTCCGAGCCTCATTCCTGGAGTATCCGCGTTATATGCATCGTGCTTAGCTGCATGTGCTTGCCGGCATTCATCATCGAACCAGGGGTTTCGTTGTGGTGGACGAGTGAAACCCAGCACATCAGAAGCGGCATCTCTGATGGCGTTTTGGCAGTGTTTCCAATGGTCTTCGATGCTTGATGCTGGCGGCATTGGACCTTTTAAGAGATTAAGAGACACTCAATCGGAAAAGGACTTGGCGATCTCTTGCGATTGTAGACGTCTGACGTCGAATTTTCTCACAGCATTGGTTTGTCTTTGCGTAGTTTGGGATATCCGCAACCGTACCTTGGCTACAACAAGGTAATGGTCCGAGTCAATGTTAGCTCCTCGGAACGTACGGACATCCATAACACTGGAGGAGTGTCTTGCGTCGATCGCAATGTGATCAATCTGGTTGACTGTTGATTGATCAGGGGTTCCACCAAAGATACCCTCTTTTCCTAGCTTTGCATTAAAATCACCGAGGAAAATTTTAATGTCATAGCTAGTTTATTGCTCGTAGGTCTTGTGAAGGCATCCTTGGTGTCGTCATCTTTCTCCTCTGTGGGGGCGTGCGCGCATATAAGGCTATTGTTGGCGAATTTAGCCTTGATGCGGATTGCTGCGAGGCGCTCGCTCACATGCCGGAAGCTGAGGACTTCTTGTCTTAGTCTGCCTCCGACAACAAATCCGCATCCAAATAAGCGCTGCTTTTTCCGTAGTAGATGTCGCAGATTTTCATCTTCTTTTTGTCCGGCCCATCCCATCGCATTTCTTGAATGGCGGTTATGTCTGCTGTGCAGCAGTCTAGGGCCTCCGCTAGTTGCTTGGCTGCACGTGGTCTATTAAGGGATCTAACATTCCACGTGCATATCCGAAGCTAATTGTCCTTAAATCGTTTGCGTGGGTTGTCAACAGTAGATCCTTCCATATCCGAGGCTTGTTGATACTTCGTAACTTATGTTTTTATTTTTAAATGGCCGGACAGTTACCCCGGCGGCACAACCGCCAACCTGGAGGATCAGTTTCATTTTTAATGGCCCTAAGACAGGGGTCGGTTACACCGAAGCCAGTAACCCGTTCCGGGATGTGAGCGTTGCCGTTGGCCCATATAGGGCTCGTCCGCCACCATCTCTTTCCGGCCTGAGCTCCAAATATGTCGGAGTAGCCCGGATAAGGTCTTGTTTTGGTTTTCCGACACTAACCCTGATTTATGGCGCAGGAAACTCGCCATTTGCCCCCTTCACTTCGACATCTCTAGTGAGATTCCAGATGGCGCCACGGGGAGGCGTGAAGTAAGGCTTATTAGCAGAGCTGCAAGATGTTCGGCTGCAAGGGCTCATTCTTGTCATTTAAAGAATCAGCACCTGCCGGAAGATGCTACTTCTACGGGGCGTTATACTAATCGTTGCCATTCATTTACATTTACATCCATATAAAATTCAAGTTGTGCAGGAATTGAAGCCTCAAGATCATGCTCACAGGTTGCAGGGGAAAATAGTTATATCCAAAGGAGGTGACATTAACTGGCCAGCTCGGAGCCCAGACTTATCCCCAATATTCTATTTCACTTTGGGGATACCTTAAAAATAAAGTTTATAGCAACAATTAAGGGTCTTTTGAAGAATTAAAGGCACATATCCGAGAGGACATGATTGAAAATTTACATTCATAATAAATAAACATTTTTTATCTCATATGACTAGTTTTTTTTTATCATCGTTTGAAATATAAAAAGTCTTTTGGTCCACCCTGTAGTTCGTTTTTCCTGAATTCGTAAGGGATTGCAGTATGAACTAATTTTGAATTTGATTCATCTTCTGTGATGAGCGTGTACCATTGTCTCTTTCATGATTTCGAGATGAGGTGGTGGGATGTTTAGGATAACTTCCAGAGCAGCTGTTGGTGTGGTTATCATTGTGCAGACACAGGCTAGTCTCTGTACTTTTTTTGAGTTTAGCCTGAGTTGACCTCCGCGTAGTTTTATGCTACCAAACGGCGACGTCAGCATACGTGATGATAGATCTCGTTATTGCCGTATACATCCACAGTGTCATTTTGGGGTTTGGTTTCCAATTTCTCCCTAATAGACTTTTGCTGGTCCACAGTGAGGTCCTGACCTTGTCGATAGTCTTAGAGAGATGGGTGTTCGACGTAAGTTTTTCATTTAATGATATACCTAGACATTTGACTTCCATTGAAGAACTCTATTTTTTCACCGAAGAGTGTGGCATTTCTGAGTCTATCTCGCCTTTTTCTCTCAGTGAATGAAACTATGGTGCTTTTGTTGGGATTGACTTTAAGGCCAACCTTGGGGCACCATTCAGTAACTAGGTTCAGAGCCCTCGGAAGGCGATCCGAGATTGTGTCTTCGAATATACCACTGATTAGGATAGCATTGTCGTCTTCATATCCCTGGACATGGAAACCATCATAGCTGAAAATAATCAGTAGTTCATTAATGTCGATGGTAGGGGTGAGAGAACTCCTCCTTGGGCCTCCTAATGAGGTTCTTATTTATTTTTCATATAGTGCCGTCAACTCCCATGTTTTGAATACCTCTATATATCTGGGAGAAGTGGGCGATGTTAAATGCACCTTCTATACCGAGGAAACAACCTCAATCTTTGTAGTGAGATTCTGTAGAGCGTATGTTTCCATGATCAAATAGCAATGCTAACTGACCATGTTTGATTTTGACACATGTCACGAATCACACGTAATCTGTCAAAAATAGAACACTAAAAACCCAAACAGCAAAAAAAATTATATTTTATAAATCATGGGCATTAAAGCATTCGCTTTAGGTGGGCTACAAGGTATATTATGTGGGGTGAAAAGTAATCCCACCGCCAGAATGCGCTGCTACTGCAAAAAAGGTTATGGTGCCTTGAAGTTCGTTCATATTTAGGCAGACATGCCAAATTTCAGTGCGATACTGTCTTTAGTTTTGTTTTGACAGCTGATTGTTGTTAGACAAAAACGATTTTCGTTCTCACATAAAACATAATTTTTTTGAGAGGCAAATCGGCGAAGGAAACAAAATAAAAGTTGGATAAATATTATGGGGCTAATGCTCCGTTAGATAACACCGTCAAATATTGTTTCGAGAGTTTCGTGGTGGCCGCAACTCCACTACCGATCAAGTCCCCAGCGGTAGGCCCTCCGATGCGGTTTCAGAGGACAATGTCAAATAAATACATGAAATGGTGTTGGGTGACCGGAAAGTGAAGGTGCGCGAGCTAGCAGATACCACAAAGATTAGTACTGAGTGCACACGCCATATTTTGGGCAAAATTCAGCATATGAAAAAGTTATCCTGCCGCTGGGTGCCGCGCATGCTCACTCCTGACCAAAAATAAGAACGCGGGAGCACCTCGAAAGAGTGCGGAATCGGGCGGACTTTTGGCATCTATTGGTAACTGCTGATGAAACCTGGATCCACTATTACACACCAGAGAACAGAATGAGTGTCCGGCAATGGACTGAAGCCGGCACGAGTGCCCCCAAGCGGCTGAGGGAGGCTCATTGGGTCGGAAAGGTTATGGCGTCGGTTTTCTGGGATTGTCATGGCATACTCTTCGTGGACTAAGTCGAAAAAGAAAAAAACCATCAACAGCGAGTATTACTGTGCATTATTGGGCCGATTGAAGGCCGAAATCACTGCGAAACGGCCGCACATGAAGCGAAACAAAATTTTGTTTTTGCAAGACAATGCGCCGGCGCATAAGAGCATCGCAATCACGGCTAAGATCAATGACTTACGGCTCCAATTGCTGTCGCATCCACCGTATTCGCCCAATTTGGCTCCCTCGGACTATTATCTATTCTCAAACATCAAAAGTCGGCTCATCAATAAAAAATGCAGCTCACGGGAGGAAATCATCGACGCCACGGAGGAGTATTTTGCAGGCCTTCCGGAAAATTACTTTTCGGACGGGATCAAAAAGATGGAAAACTGCTGGAATAAGTGCATCAAGCTAAAAGGGGACTATATTGAATTAAATAAAAAAACATTTAAAAAAAAAAATTTGTTCATTCCCAAGTAGGTTACTTTTCACCCCAACTAGTACGTTATTAGTTTATAAGCCTTCTAAGTATGACACAACTTATTGGACTTTATTTTCGAGAAGAGTTAATAATAATAACATTTTTTAATGCAGGTTTGTTGCCAGTTAAGTTTGTTCAGATACTTTTCTCAAGCTGCCATTTGCATTGCTTGAAATATAAAGCGATTTTCGTTTTGTCATTTGAATATTTCATACTTTATTTCAACCTAAAAAAAAGAATTCAGTTCGATTTCCGGTTGAGTGTAAAAGAAACGCGTGATTTTCTAAAATAAAATATTTATTTAAATTTATATAAATAACAAAAGTTGTCAACTTAACAAACTAATTCTTGTTTTGCTTAACATTTCCCTATCTACAATTATTTTTCGTCATTTTTGGTTTTTATTTCCAATTCGTACAGCACTCAGTTTAGTTTTTTTTTATTTTTTTAATTTTTTTTCTTGTGATATAAAAAAATATTTTTAAAAAACTAAAGAAGGAAGAAAAAAATATACAATTTATGGTTTTCAACTAAATGAATAATTTTGATTGGATTTATATCAATTAATTCCTATTTAGTGTGCTTATGAAATAGAATTCCTTACACGATCCCTTAAGCTACGGTGACATTGAGTATTTCTTAGTTTTTTTTAAAATAGACAAATTCGTCCAGTGTTACACTGGATAAATTTGTTTTCAGATAATTTTAAAGATGAACCTTATATTACTCCCTTTACCACTTAGGTACTATATGGTTACCCTTACTAGCTATAAATATCAGCTTGTAGTTGAATGATAGACAGAGCAAATCGTATGCTAAGAAATATGACGGCAAATAGGGAGAGTGTAGATGCACCTTGTCCACCTGAAAAGATACAAGAATTTTACCATTTTATTACACTCGTACATAGAAGAATTTCTAGACGATTAGTTGCTGAACTTACCCGCACTGAGAAGCATTTGATTGTTTAGATTTTGATCGTGCGTCAATATCGCAGATAATCTCGAATCTCGCCGCAGGTGTGGAAAGTTGGGTATATCCGCCACACATCTCAACTCCAATGTTTTTCTCATATGAAAGAATCTAGGACCATTTACATAGAAATGCACCTGAAGCGTTTGTCGTTTTAAGTGGTAATCATGTGCCACAAATGTTTGTTCTACTCTTGGTTGTAGTTCTCCCGGCAAAGCCTAAGTGGAAATAATAAAAGTTGTTTTGTGCTCATATTTAAGACAGTTTTAAGGAACATACCATATCCCCATTTATGTACCATGATAGAATAGCTGTTGGACTTGAATAGTCTGAAGAACAGTTGGCTGTTACAAATTCATCAAAATGATACATTGGATGGAATCCACTAATAAGAGGATTATTCTGTGGCAGTGCTATAAAAATAAAACCAAAAGATAGAATTAACTATAGAATTTGATTTTAATAAGTTATTTAAAAAAAGGTTGGGGAAAGCTGTTTTAATGAAGTAAAATAACCATTACGGTCTAGTAACCTGAAAAGCGACTGTGCATTGATGCTGCGAGGCATTACTATTATTAAGATCGGTTTCAAGATGTAGAAAAGGAACGATTCTAAAGTCTAAAAAGCAAATTAAATCAACCAGTCTTTCTACTCTGCGATAATTTTTGAACACGTTAAGAACTTTTCACAGGCAGACAATTCTAGCTCTAGGTAGTCTGGATAGAAAAAACAAGGTGATACTTTTAATTTCGCCAATAAATATACAAATACTTTCCAAAATGTATCTTCTTTTTCGTCAGCAATTTTTGTACCCAAGAAAAAAACTTCCATTTACTTTTATCACACATTAATATCTCGACCATGAGACATTGTTGCCCCTAACTTACAACCTTGTGCCCCTTAAAGTAACTGCATGTGCGATCCATATCCGGACTTAATTTGTGACGTCTCCCAAAGTACGAGTAATAGCTTTGTTATTGAGTCTGTAACCGCATTTGAAATTTATAAACATTTGAGGTTTATAAAATGATTGCGCACAGCGTGGGCGTTGGAAAATTAGGGAGGATAGAAAGAGAGGTACCGAGGTACGTTGGTTTTAAATGTTTGAAGGTTGTAATGGCTAGGAAATAAAGAGCTCGACGGGGCATTCCATGAGCGAGTTGTTCAGCTTAGGAAAAAATCACGATATTTCAGGGAACGTGGGCTTGAGAGTGTACTGACGGGCATTCATAGCGAGACGGGTGTTATGGAGGGAGGTTTGAAGGGGCAGAATGCTACCGCCAATTTCTATTGACCACTGAGGATGAAAATAGCGATAGAACCAAGTGAGACAGGAGATATTACGTCGGTGGTCGAGGGTGTTAATCCTATCTAGCAAGTGCAAAGGTGTCTTAGGAGCATCTAACCAGGTGTGAGCATTGTACTCCAATTTCGGGTGGATGAAAGCCTTATATTTTGAAGCCAGATCAGAAGGGTGGAATATTGCTTACATTCCTTTAGGAAATTCAGACATTTTGCAGTATTTTTGGCGACACCAAATACGTGGGCATTCCGACGAAACTGGTTATTGACATGCATACCGAGAATGGAGCGTTTTAAGGTTTCAACGATGCAAGTGCCATTCATGGATAATGGCTGGGTTTTTAAATTACGTGTTAGCGACAGCAGACATTAAATTAAATTCCACTCTGTAGTTCCTCAGATGGTTATGCTGTTAATTTTAGAATTTAATGAGCTTAACATACGCTGCCGTTCCCGTTCTACAGCCGAAGAGCAGGGCCCCGTGAGTTCGGAGACGAATATGAGAAGCAAAAAGTACCGTCATCAGCGAAGAAATACATTGGATTAGAAGTAGCAGACAAGAGATCATTGTTGAAAATTAAAAAGATTGTCGAAGACAAAACGGAGCCCTGAGGCACACCAGCATTTATTTTGTGAATATCAGGCTTGAAATCATTCAAGACAACTTGAATTGACTGTTCCATAAGATAATTTCTAATCCATTGAGGAAGAGAGTCGTTGGGATCAACAAATGCACTCATTTTCGACAAAAGAGCCTGATGCCTAAGTCTGTCAAATGCTTTAGAAATATAGGTAGGAAGTGCAACTATCTTGCTTTCGACAGATTGATGTAAACTTAAACAGTGGACCTGTTGCTAGGAAAACTGTACTGCCGGTCATTAAGAAGTTTTCGTGTTCCGAGATATTTTATAAGCTAACGGTTTATCAGAGTTTTCATGACCTTGGAAAGAAGGGACTTAAGTTCAATGGGTCTGTAAGAGAGAGAGAGGGAGAAGTAGATTCGCCTTATTTTAGGGACGCGCTGAACAAATGTTGTTTTCAATCTGCTCGGAATGAGTCCTAAAGAGTAGGATTGGCGAAAAAGCTTACGAAGTGGTCTTGCCAGCGTGGAAGAACACCTCTTCAGAAGAAGGGTAGATATACCATCTGGATGAGCGCATTTGTGAATGTTAAGATCCTTAAGAACTCTTGTTACGTCCCATAGACGGGGACAGAGCACAATGTGAAAATGGTGAGCTGGACGTAAAATGTGATGCAAACAGACAGGCTTTATCCAAAAAGCTGACAGCTACAATGTCATTATAAATAAGCATTGGGATTTAGGATAAGGCAACATTTCTAATGTTTTTGAAGAACAATCCACAATTTCTACTACCTCTGGGACATTGTAGTATTGTTTGCCTCAGTGTTTGGTTGTTGAGAAATTTCACACGCTTAAGAAGCGCGTTGCAGTCGTTCCTGGCTTGTTTGAAATTTTTCCGGTTTTCCCCTGTCAGGTTGGTCTTATACGAGCGAAAAAACATTTCTCTCACCCTGACCACCTATTTACACCTCGAGTCGTACCAAGCCTGATGGCGTCACCAATATTCTTCTTAAACGAATTGCTCCATATGTTGTTGAGATCTTAGCGTTCATTATGAATTTGAGTGTAAACTGTGGTATTGATTTGGTGGATGATTTAGCTCGTTCCGGTCGTCCGTCCACCAGTATGACTGAAGTAAACATCGAAAAAGTTAAGATAATCGTCCTCGCAGATCATCGCGGAGCATCAGGGAGATAGCTACTACCGATTTTGGTGTTTCGGTCGGGTCGGTACAGGGTGAGTTGTAGCGCAGCTTGTGCCGAGAGTGATAAATTTGTTGCAGAAACAACGTCGCATTGATGTCGCTAAAGAAATGCTTTCTTTGAGTCAAAATGTTATCGATGGCATCACTACCGGTGAAGAGACATGTATTCGTGAATATAACATCGAAACCAACCAACACTCATCGGAATGACGCTTCTCAGACGAGTCAAATCCAAAAAAAACACGACAGAGTCGATCCAAAATCAAGGCTTTGTTGACAGTTTTCTTTGATTGCCGTGCTGCGGTCCACTTCGAATTTCTTCCCCCAAGCCAGACAGTAAAAAAGGAGTATAACGTGAGCGTATTCAATCATTTAAGGGAAAATGTTCGTCGCAAGTGGCCGGAATTGTGGAGAAGCAACTCGTGGTCAAAGTTACCACCCTGAACAATGTTAGGCCAGTTGACAGAACTCAGGCAGGGTATTCGTGACAACTAAGAAACAGACTCCCCAAAGTTCACGAATTAATGCGGGCTCAATCAGAGATATGCTCTATCAGAGACGGATTGTGCCCCAACAGAACTTAAGTTTGGTTTATACGTCTGTTATTAGAAGCCGAATATCGGCCTGGTGCAACTCCAAAAATTAATATCAAAGTTAGAACTTGGTAAGGATATCAAGGAAAGACGTTTGTAAGCGTGATGTGCTTCAGTCAATGAACAGATAGTGAAAAGATTTTATTCTTAATATTCTGAGAATTTGGTGATTTTTACTAATACTCAGGGACAACATATAAATTAAATTTTATCTCATTTACCTGCTACAGTCATATTGGCAGCTTTCGTAGTTAATTTAAAATGTGGTGCATCACCTGAAACCTCACATCTGTATACACCAGATGACTTCTTTCCCAAGATCCCTAAATCTATTCTGCAAACTGATTCGTTACAGTAATGTTTTCCATCTTGAACTTCGGCTCCTTCAACTGGGAATTTCATATAAAATGGATGCATCATTGGCGAGTATCTAAATGAAAAATACCAAACAAACGTAGGCTGTTAGTGAAACTGTCAATATATGTAAACTGTTATTGAAATGTACTCGTATGTATGCCATCTAACTTATTAAATGGTATTCGTGTGCTTACCTGAAGAACTCCTTTTCATCTTTGTACCATTTGACCGAATTCAATGTGTGTCCACTCATGTCGTAGCTGCACCACAATGTGACATTATCCCGAAAATCAACAATAGCCGGTACATTTATTTCCTTCACAATGAGGCTGCATACCTGACGACAATCAACTGAAATATATCCGAAGGGTAATTGAACATGTTATAAGATTTGGTATCAACAAGTTCTTGTATTCTCGATATAATTGGAAAAAGGACAAAAGATACACATTTGATAGAAACATCATTATTCAGTGAAGGGTTAAAGTTCCGTACTCATAACGTTTACCAACAGGTACCTACCTGACCTAACGTGGAGGCAGAATATAGAATATAGCTTCTGGTCGAGCTTCGCAACCTTGCGGTCACTTCCAGTTGGGCACCTCCCTGCCCAGGACTGGCGGCCTTTAGCACTTAAGTCTTTCTCAACTTGTTCTTAAATTCCACCCGCTCACTCTCTACTGTGTCTTCTAATGAACACTTCGCTTGCAAAGCTACGGGTTCTTTCGAACCATACGGTGTCAGTGAGAATTCCACTGACATCGTAGGTCTCACCATTGAAGATGATGCCCATAGCATGCAAGTCCTTAACATCCGAATAATTTGGGCACTCACACAGAACATGCAGCCAATCCTCATGGGAAGCTCCACATGAGCAGTTCGCCGAACCGCTATGCCCTCTTTTATGCAAAAATGCATCAAGAGAGCCATGTCCGGTCAAGTAAAAGTCCAGGCTGAGGGTAAAGCTCCTTTCAGGAAACACCCCCATGGTCAGCATATCTCTAAGAAAGCTGTAAGTAACTCTGCCATTTTCGCTAGCGTCCCATCTAGATACCCCTCCGGGATAGGTCATCCACTTCTCTCTGGGAAATCCAATTTCGCTCGTTTAATGGGAGACCTTTTCTGATCTGGAAAGCAATACTACGACATATCGCCTCCAGAGCGGGATGCATTGCCTCTGTGGAGACAGTGCGGCACACAGGTCGGTAACCAAGCAATGCGACTCTTTGGCAAGCCAGAATCCGACGGCAGCCATCTACAGTCACAGCCTCGTCGTACCACACCGACGCTCCATATGTTGCACAGGAAACAAAGGGACCTTCGCATATGATACGAACAGAACGCCGGTTGAGCCTCCACTCAGATCGCAGAATGCGCCTCACCTGGCCTACAGCACACAACATGCGTTTCCTCATTTGTACGAGATGAGGCATGAATTTCATGCGCTCACCCAGTGTTATGCCTAAGTATCTGACCTCAGTCACACACTTAATGCTAACGCCTTCCATGCGAATCAGATGAGGCCGACTTCTCGTATTCAATTTGCAGTTGAAGTCAGTCGACACTTCTTGATTATCATTGTTATTGTCGTTGTCAACCAAGTCTTAGGCTCCCAGTGGTTTACAGCACAGCTACATCATCCGCGTATGCTTGTGCATAGACGTCAGAAAAATTGAATACGTTGAGCGTTTTGAAAGTCGGCCAATATACACCATATCAGTGTAGACAGAACGCCGAACTGTGGGCAACCCCTTTTTAATCCCGTCATTACATATTGGCCACAGATGTGTCTTATGTTGTGCGTGAACGGCTATCGTGGAGACTTAATTTCAAGGGATGCCCATACATCCATGGGAGCAAGGTTACGTCTTGGCAACGCTTACCTACATTAGAGATAATACTAATGCGGAACTGTGTTGAGGGCGCAGCTCTACCCTTGGTACGAGTCGAGGCCTTCCTTAAACCTCTTACTGATCTTAGGGTCTCAGTACCCAGCCTATTGGGCCTATTGGCCCCATATGTGGAACTGTGATCCTTCTACTCTCGATGCAAAATTGGACTTTTGAAGAAGCGTGGAAGATTTTTAACGTGTATAACTAATTGTAGAAGAAGGCTCTTAAGAAAAGTTTTTTTCTTGGGGATAGCTGAACATGTACAATGAAGGTGGAGGATTGTCTTCGCGCCTGCACCCAACAAAGGTGAATGTTGAACTTCTCTGCCATATCCATGAGTGGTGATCCGCAGTTTATAAGAGTTTGAATTAAATAAACATGAATCTACAGATCTGATAGTGGCTTCAATCTCAGAAAAGATGCGGATAACTATTGCAGATATCACGATTTTCTTCATCAAGGACTAGGCTTCTTTAATTGCCAGAATTTTTTGCCTGGAACATGTTACAGTGATGGGGAAGAGAGGCTTAGGTGAAGCTTAAAAGCGAAAACACCGCTACCAACCCCACTGTCAGTCTTTGAACCATTCGTATAAAAATGGATTGATTTGTCTTCTGAAAGGCATATTCCTGCATAAAGGTCTAGAGTGGATGATAACATGCTTGTCAAACTAATGTAAAGTAATGGTGCAGTCTTGTGGGATTCGTAGTACGTTAAGAATATTTGCGTGTCCAAAGTTTATCAGGCCACTGGCCAAAGTTAAAGAGAATACATGCGTTAGCAGCTGACTGTCAAGTCAAAGAGAACATCCAGTGCAGAGGAGGAAGTTGTGCGTAAGACCCCGCTTATGCCCGGACATGCTGTTGTTTGAATTTTGCTTAGTTTCATGCAGTTCACTGCTTCGTCTAAGGCAGTTCTCCATACAACCACACCAAAGTTGAGTATCAGTCTTATATAACTCAGACAAATAGCCAGTGGGCGATGCAATGTTGGAGGCCCCATTTTTCCCAATGGCTTTTATGCAAGAGAATAAAGCTACTGAGGCTTTATTTACTCTTTCTCGAATGGAAGGTTTCCAGCTCAGTTTCTGGTCGAAAATAAGGCCCAGATATTTCTCTGTGTCAGAGAAGGCTAGAGAAGGTATCGTTGATTAAGGGAGGGTCTATCCTCAATCCCCCCCGATCCACCCATTGGGTTAATCTATTAAGATTATTCTATTAAAGTTATTTCAAAGTATACTGATCCTTTCGTGAGCAGACTATAGCAACATCATTCGCAAACGCAACCATCCTGATACCTCCCACTTCCAAGTATATCAGTAATTCGTTGAATACTTAGTTCCAGAGAAGGGGTGAAAGGACATCGCCTTGCGACGAACCTCTGCTGATACATATTTTAGCAGAAGCCACAGGCAGTTGATTTTCCGGCTCTTTAGCATAAATAAGACTGCTTTACTCCCTAAGTAAGTATAAGGAGGCACGGAAAATCTTGGTGAGGGCAATCAAAACGAGCACACGGTGCTGTCGGTAAGACCTAATTACAACCGAAGAATTGCAAACATTCACAACGGAGAATTAAAACCTGCCCGGACGTAGGGCTCCTGGCCCAGATCGTGGCTGCAGGGTGAGCACACGTACTCCTGGACGTGTTCAATGCGTGTTTAAGTGCTGGTCTATTTAGTAGATGCAGAAACCTCCAACGTCTTGTTGGCCATAAATCCGTCGTCATGCGAACAATATGGGCTCCGCTAGGAAAACTCGTCGTGTATAGCGGTAGCTTCCATCTTCGTCACGCTCGACGTCAGGAACACATGTTACTCCCTAAGATGGACGGACATCCGCCAGGATTTGTGGTGGTAAAGTATACCGAACTACCTCACAAAGCTATCTTCAGGATAAAGTACGCAGGTACGACACGATGGAGAGACGATGAGAGAAGTTGTTGACGTCTTGATGGATCTCGGTCTCTGGAACTTCGTGTGCGATGAGCTCCTGCACCTATGAATATCGTGATGGTGAGATTCCGTGATAAAACTTAGCACAGAATACAGTGAACGGTCGCTAAAGTGGCGTTCTCCCTAGGCAACAATAGTTCGACGTTGACTTCCAAGTGAATATCGCAGGCGCAGAAGTCAACGCGAGTCCAATAATTAGCTATCTCGGAATGTGAATCGATGCAAGTGTTGTCAGCTGCACTGTCTAGGCTGCTGCCCTATTTTGGCGACTCGAGAGAGGTCAAAAGAAGATTACTACCGTCGGTCGGTCGCCAACCCTATATTGCTGTACGGCGCTGAGGTGTGGGCGGATGCGCTTTCAAGATGGGTTCTACGAAAGCTATTTACTTCAGTACAATGCTTGGGGTCACTTAGAATCACGTGTGCTTACCGAACTGTTTCTTCAACAGCTTTCACGGTGATCGCGAGAACCGTACCTGTCGTGTTACTTGTACGGGAACCCAGAGATAAATTTCTGTCTCCGGAATCTGAATAAGATAACAGAAGGAAAAGCAGATGATTGGCATGCTGGCAGCAGGAATGGGATAACGAAGTTGCGAGCAGGTGGACACACAGATTCATACCAGTAAGAATCATTCTGATGTAATTATTGCGCTGAGATTCAGGATACCGCCGAGAACACGCACATAGCAGGCAGTAGATAGAGCCAAGCTGGGTTGGCTGCGCATATCTCTCACTCCATCAGATTGCCAGTAAGTTAGAAAATCTTATTGAAAGTATGGAGAGGTCTGAATAGTGGCCCACTTATAAGAGACCAGAGACCCTTGGGGTTTTAGAAAGAGAAGCGAGGCTACTCGAACGAAAGATCTACCCTAAAGAATTGATAAAACGGTTCCAGGGTGGATTAAGATTAAGGCCATGCGACAAGAGGGGAGATTTTAGTGGGTATCAGATTGCACGAGTCGGTGTACGTAAGTAGGATTTTCCTTCTCCACAAAAAAAAAGCTTATTAGTCTGCAGCTCTTGGAGAACGTGTAGTACCTCTTTCAGATTTTCCTATATAAAGGCTAACCTTACTGTTTGCCAGGGCTAAGCTATGTACTAGTATGCCAGTGGCAAGATACACATAACTTCACAGTTGCCAGCACCTTATCTTTACCTTATTGTTACATAACTGGGTATATGCAATTAAAGGTGGGCAACCTAAAGCCATCAAAGGAAGCAACAGCATGTTTATTGGCCTCATTCATCACCACAACCGATGAGCTTAAAGGCTACGGCCTGTTGTATTATTCAGCTTACTGAGAGCCTCTATAATAAAAACTAGTTATGAGCTACTTCTGATTTGGGAGTGTGCTTCAAGCATGACACGAAAAGTCTCTGCTTTCGACTCAGCTATCAGATTTCCTGAGTGATTCCAGCGTGGTTGATCTTTTCCTTTTGAGGATTCCAGTCTTACTTCACATTAGTCAAAAGTGACCTGCTTAGAAGATTTCTTTTAACCAAAAAAAAGGCGATCTGGAGGATTGCTTTTTAGCTGGAATTCGATGTGGTATGGAAAATTCTGTTGGTAACTTTCAGTTAGCAAGGTGTGGCAGGAAATATGTTCAGCAATGGATTTGTTATGAAACGCAAGAGCAAAATAATTGCTTCCACAGTTGGGGTTTTCATTGACCGTCAAATCGCACATCTTTAAAAAATTCTCGAAAGATAGCCTGTATACTTCTTATTAGCATCGACATGGGAAAAGTGCTCTTGTTAAGGCGGTAATAGTGGGGGATATTATCCACAGCACCTCGAGAATTGTTCATTGTAAGTGTGTTGATGACATTGCAGCTCACTTTCTTGTGAATATCTGGCATTCGCTTGCATTAGACTTTGTGAACAAGGTGCTGACGTCGTAGCTGATACCCAAAAGAGTACAAAACGATTCGTTTTTGTCTAATTCCTTGTTTCAGACTGAACAAAATTTCAATTCCTGTTTGAGAGGAAACAAATAAAGTAAGCTGAACTATGGACTAAGCCTTGCTAGACCTCTTTGCCCGATGCTTCAAAACACAAGAAACATTTGTTCCGAATTCAAATGATTTTCAAATAAATGATGATGAAGGGCCTATTCAAGCCAGAATCAAGCCTCTGTCTTCGTCCGTATTACACTCCATTTGAGTACAAATCATAAAAATCCAAACACCACACATACTCGTATTTTAGTCAAATTGAAATTTCAAAGTCAAGCAGAACAGGGCTCTAATGCAGAGTAATAAAAATATTATAAAAAGAAAATGAGAAAAAAAAATTATAATTCACACACTGACATAATCAGTAGTACCGCACTGAAGCTAATTTCACTAAACACCAGCAATTTGAGCTTTATGTGCCTTTCATTTCTTCTCCTTACGGCTTTGTTTCTTTCTCTGACATAAAACATTAACTCCGGAATGACTCTGGTACAAAAGAAAACACCCTGTTTGCATTAATTTACGAGTGTCATAATCCACGGAAGCATAAATACACTCTGGCAAGACCACCCGCCTACCAGAGCCTTCTGCAATCCTACAATTTCACAATTCTATTCATCCTTTCCTTTACTCGTATTTATATTCGTATTTGTATTCGTATTCGTATTCGTACATCCATCCTACGGCTACCGCAAACATCGGGATCCTTTTATTCAATTTAAAGTAAACATCGTTACGATGTCGTACAGCAAAAGAGCGGAATTTTCCAGAAAACTTTTTGTTCCTTCTCAATTCAGTGCTGAGCCTGAGCCTGGGCCTGGGCCTGGGCCTGGGTCTGGGTCTGGGCCTGGGACGTCGCGTCATCATATTTTCCCTTACTGAATACTACCATCAGAATATGGAAAGACGGGACAGAGGAGAACTTACTCATCCTACCCTTGCTACTGCTGCGTGTCTTTAACACGGAGTTTATTCACAGTTCTTTGGTATATTAAAAGTTTGGTCCTTTTAGTTTTTTTTTTCGTATCCGTAGCTCGTATTTTGTTGATAAATGAAGCTACAGCTCGCATCATGAGCATTAGCATCACAACACAAATCTGCTGATAACGGTTAGTGCTAGCTAGAAGTTCCAAGTAGAGCTTCTCCATCCAAGTAGAAGTTCTTCGCTTGCTCCAAGTGCCACGAGATGGAATAGGATCCATAATACTGAACGAAGTGCGGTGCGGTAGGTAGGGTAACAGTCATTGCAGCACCGCCAAACAATTTACTATCTATCCCTCGGGAGTACAAGAAGTCAGATTGGGGGCTGTTGGTCGGGGATGATAATGTTTTTCTTTTTTCATTTTTTTTTTTTTTTTGTTGCTTTTTAAAAAGTTTTTCATCTGCTAGATGCAGATAAAGCAACCAGATGAAAGGGTAGATTCTGGGATTGTTGGAATGCGAAAAATGCTTTACTTTGGGTTTTGTTATGTTTTTGTTATGTTCACTCTGTTTTTTTCTTTTTTTCCTTTTTTGTCTTCAGTGCTGTTGTATCAGGAGCTGTGGATACAAGCATTCGACGTATAGTATTTGTGAGTCTTATAATTTGACAGTACTTTCAGAGTATTTCTTTCTTTTTGCACTTTCAGTTCGTTTCGAATGGGCTTAAGATTAAATCGTGAACATGCTTTATGTCGGGATCATCATCAGTAGGTGTAAATTGCAAAAGTTTCGATAAGTAGTGGCGGCAAGGAAAAGTTTTCTTTCTTTTCCATTGGTAAAGGGTGACCAGATAGCAATGATAGTTTGCACAATGTTATGGTTCAGCAGCTGCCAAAGTTACCAATGACGTCCAGCTGTCAAAATATTCAGAAAGGTTTGCCATTACATGATGCATCGTTTTACGCTTGCCGAACGTATGGAAATAATTTAAAAATATTATCATAAGTCCGGCTCAGTTGTAAATATGCGACGCGAATTTCGTCATGAGGGGTTGGTCATCATGGCTTCAGTGTGAAGGCAATTCGTCACACAGTGGAAAAGTTTGATTGTGAATACGCTCTTTTGGATCTCAAGCCACCAACGAGACAGCGGACAACCGTAGCGGACAGTATCGAAAAAGACTCAGAAATGTCAATTCGGCTCCAATCAGCTGAAGTGAGCATCGCCAGAGGGTCAACCTGGCTTATTTTGCGGTTGGATTTAGGTCTTAATCCGTATAAAACTATGCTGATGCAAGAATTTAGGCTCGGCGACCATAGAAAAGGCCGTGAGATCACTAAATGGGCACTGGAGATGTTAGCAGGAGATCCAGTTTTCGGCCAAAAACTCATATTCTCGTAAGAGGCTCATTTTGGGCTCAGCGGCTATGTCAGCAACCAAATTTGCCATTATTGGAGCGAACACATTCCATAAATGTTCAGAAAAGCATCAGTGCATCCACAAAGATTTACTATTTGGTTCGGTTTATGACATTGCGGTATCATCGGATCTTATATCTTTCCAAATAAGGAAGGAGACACCGTAACCGTCCATGATCTGAGGTATAGAGCGGTGTTAACCGACTTTCTGTATTCAGAGCTAGACAAAATCGATATTTCCGAACTGAAGTTACAACAAGACGGCGCTACATGGCATACTAGCGACGTAACGCTCGATATTCTAAAGGAGGTCATCTCATGGCGACCGTTCATCAATTGGCCGCCACGGTCAATGCGAATTTGGCACCACTCGATTATTTTCCTCATCTACACCAACAAGCTAACCACTTTGCACGAGCTCGTGGCCAACATTTAATACGCTATTACCGGAATAACGCCGTACTGAGTAATCAAAAATTAGACCTTACGCTTAAGGCACTGCCAGCAAAGCCGAGGCAGCCATTTGAATGATGTGCTATTCCACACATAAGGGTATTGATGTAGGTTAGGTTAGGTTTAAGCGGCTGTTGGAAAAACCAACCCACTTAGTCCTGTTGTCCGTTGTGATGCTCCGTGGACCTGGGATCGTGCTATTCAAGAAACCATTTTGAGTTTTTAACGAAGCGTGGGAGACTTTTGATGTCTGTATTGCTTAAATCGGTTAAGTTGTTGTAAAAAAAGGATCCTAGGTGGAGTTTTCTTCTTTGGGAGAGAGCTGGACATGGGCAAAGGAGGTATAGGATTATCTCCTCCTCGTCCATGCAGCTTCTGCAGAAGTTGTTGGTAAACATGCCAAGACATGATGACACCTATGATGGTGCTGAGTTGTTTTCTCTTTAGAAAGATGAAACTCATACACCGATTCAGATCTAGTTTTGGCCAAACTTGTTTGGTCGCTAAACATGTGATCTATCCGTCCGCCTAAGGTTTGTCTTAAGCATCCAGCTTTAATTCTAGTTTGCACGTAGCAAAGTGGTAGTATAGTGGTTCCAATATTGGCAAGTTCGTCAGCATTACAGTTCCCAGGAATATCTTTATGTCACGGTACCCAGCAAAGATGAACGTTGAACTTCCTTGCCATCTCCATGAGAGATGATCCGCAGTTTATAAGAGTTTTTGGACATAGGGCCAGGGATCTGATAGCGCATTGACTGTCAGAAAAAATGCAGATATCCACCTAAGAACTGTTCTACTTGTTGCTCTATTTAACATCACCTTATCATAGAGCTTAAATGTTTGCTTTTGTTTTTGAATTTGAGTGATCAAATTATGATTTCCTTTATGTATTCTTTATGTAACATCGGTTGGAATCCAAGCCTCGACTTCTTTCTGGACCGGGTTTTCGGACGGCTTTCCTTAAACTTATACATATGTACGATCTCCGTGACGATATACACATCTTTTTAAGCCACGCAGTATTCGTTCATCATTATCCGTAAGCTTGCATCATATGTAAATCTGCCTCCTACAGCGCCGCATTCACTGCCATGATACTATTGTTGCATTGTCAAATGCTAACCGCTCGTACATATCGTACATATTCCTAGTAAGCGACATTAGTTTCATCGATCAGTACTTGTTGCAGTTTCTTCACCGCGATATAATTGCTGATTCTTTAGAAGTACTTTTTCTAGTGGGGATTTCATGGTACACCACGTATGGATCCAGTCATATTTATAAAGTATTTGTATTGTTTGATATTATATTGCAAAAAGTTTAAGCATGGTACGAAGTCTTAAAATTGTTCAGCTGTATTATGAAAATAAGCATTGTACGAGGAATTTGTTCTGTGCACTGAGAACAACTTGTGGCCCACATAATCGGCGTACTGAAAACATAATTCGCCAAATCATCCGAAAATAAGAAAGTTGAAAGACATCTACCACGTTGTGAAGAGAATAAAGCTGTGATAGAGAAAAGGATACGCGATGACTGTGATGAATCGATACGGCTACTTTCTAAAATAGCTTGGCTTGTCGTAAGCAATCCAGTTCATTTGCTTCGCACAGACACCAAATTTGGCAACAGTGCAGGCTGTAAAAGAAAGCCATTTTCGAGCGGGTCGTAAGAAAATGTTTTATGCATAATGCTACGTCCGGCCAGAAATTTAGATAACAGGATGTCCTCTAAAATCCATAAGCGGGCTTAGGTTTTGTATATGGGAGGACTACTTTTATAGACTATATTACGTCGATTATGGTAAAAATACTGCTGTTAGAACTATTCATTCTGGACAGAGACGAAAATATCATATAAAGTTACTAACGAGAACGGATTACACACTGAGTTATTTAGACCAGTTCGCGATGACAATTGGCCTTTGTCCCCAACTTACAAATTTGTTTGTAATGGGTGATTTCTTAAGCTTTTGGTTTTAAATTGTTCAAAAAGACGCAATTTTGTCACTTTTTCGAGCATATGGCCTGTTATCCCGCTAATAACACGTCTGATTTGACTGATTTGACGTATCTCCACAAAAAATAGTCTAAACTGCACGATAGAGCAGGCCAATTCACCGGTCCAAAACGAAAGATAAACTGCTCACTGAAATCATTTGCCAATTGGTCCATCGATTCGCGTGCTGTGTGACGTGTGCTAGTGCCATCTAGGTGGAACAGAATGTTGACCAACTTCAGCTCGTTCACTTTGGGCAAAAAAGTTCGAAATCATGTCTGCTTTTTATTACTCATGGAGTTGATTGTTATACTCTATTTTAACAATCAATTTTAGAAGTTGAGTTTCTCTCAATTCAATTTGCAGGCTCACTATGCGAAATTATACGTTTATCAAATGTTTTCTTTAACAAATTAATTGTTTCGTTTGCTGTAATGCACGTAGAGCAATATTTCTCTCACCACATCTCTTCCAATTTCAAACAATTTAACCGGGGAATGAAAAAGTCATCAATCATGGCTCTATAGCAAATAACCTTATCCGTAACATGAAGATTAGCTTCATTTTTGAAAAAATATTATCCGTTGACTCCACCAACCTCCAGACCGCACAAAACCGTGCATTTTTCTGGATGTAATGGGGTTTCGATAATCTCTCAGTTCAAATGCGATAATTTGGCTTATTGACATACTCGTATCTACCCATTGGGTGGATCCAATGAAAGTTGATTTTGCGCCATTCACTGGAATTTCAAATCAAACGAGGTCATCTGGCTTAAAATTTTGCTGGTCTCAGATGGTCGATTATGTCGGGTGCAAGTACTCTAAAGGTTTGGCGGATAGAACCAAAATTTTGGAAATGATCTTCTGAAACTTGGTAACGTTGTTGAAGCTTGCATGTCATCACGACAAAATTGCAAAGACTACTGAATAAAATGACGCTGAGAGTTTGCAATCTGACAGTTGCATCTGTTAGAACCAGGTTAAAAAATAAGTAATGGCTAACTTTGCGACTTGGGTAAAAATAGGCCTAGAATATTGACCGCTAATATTTGTTTTTTAGATGTACTATAGTCAGCCAGCAAGAACATATTCGATTGTTGACTTTGTTCTTGTTAGAAATATCGATTCTACCGTCAGATAAAATACGCCGATAGTATAGAAATATTGTATGTCATTGGCCATTGTCTACTGTTCGTAAGGTGGCAAAGGACATAAAAAGAAATCAACCGACTGAGTTTGGTAATTATGGAATCTCATCAAAAACGTAAGTGGTTAGAACCAAGGGTAGTAAACGATTAATTACTTTTTCCTTGTTTCAGGCGAAAGTTAAATATTTCTTCAAAATTGTGGATGACAAAATTCGAAATTAATGGTTTCGTTATGCAGAAGAAACTTTAATACACAATTCCCCTCCAATGCCAAATGCTCAGTAATAACCTTCTTGAGTTGAAGAGAAGCTTTTGGCTAAAGGTGGCTCACCTCTTTTGCTCCACGAACTTTTACTGACTAAGCCATTGGCGGCAAAGTCTTAGATTTTTAAACAAATTAACTTTTCATCTCCAGTAATGAACGGCCCTTGTTGTGACGTGTACAGAAGGATAATGCAAACTTTGATTCTTTGCCTAAGATTATTTTATGAAAGGTAGTAGGTTATTTTGTACTTATTTTTCGAACTTTATAACTTTTTCCTTATTTGTAAGATGTTAATGGAAAGTCATATGGCTAAGGTTGTGTCCCCTTACCATAATAGTGAGATGTCCTTCGGCCTACCTGAACGAGGTTCATTTTTAAGGTCAATTTTGGGATTTCTGAACTTTGCAAACAAACGCTGACACTTGGACATACTGAAAACACCCTCTCTATAGACATTTTAGATTTCTCTAGTGGCATACCAACATAGTAAAATATGCCAAATATACTTCGATGGATCCAAAGTTAAGAATTTTGTCCTCTTAATCTTCGGCAGATGGCACCATCTCGAGCAGGCAACTGACGAAGTGAACCCTTTTCGACAAAACCAGAAGAAGAAGCAAGTATATGGAGATCTTCCAATAATCTGAAGCTCCACTAGCGTTTAAATATAGGAATCCTTTTCTCAAGGATTTTCTTATAGCAGCAGCTAAAAATGAGATTTCTGGTAGAGCCAATTCAAAGAAAAAGTAAGATTCATTTTGATTACTCTGAATTCGGAGAGATGGCAAGATATGATCCTAAATCATACGTTTGAAAATTCGACGGTGCTGAAAGAGCAGTGGTTCTCGGGTAAATGAGCTATAGGCTAAGTTGTAAACTGGTAGAAGTTAAGCTTCATTGAAAAAGAATCAGCCGAGTCACAAAAGAACAGAAAGGCAGTTATCTCAGAATACATACCCATATTGTCTAGATCTATGTCATCCATGGTTTTTAAAGCAAAACAAAAAAAATTAAATCCATCAAAGCTTTCCCTTGTTGAAAAAAATTAGAGCCGATCATGCCAGCGTCCAAACCGCATCAAATTATGCGCAAAAATATGATGGCCACACAAGCAATGGTTTCATGGTTCTCACCCAGATTTTATATAGGTTTAGGCCGTGATGTTTTCATAAAATTCCAACATAGTGAAGGAGTAGAGGCTAAACTTTGAAAGACTCAAAGACTCCATATGCCGAATTAACAACGCAGAATCCTGGATCACTCAATCAGAGCGACTATAGTTGCTATTGTGCGGACCAAATGGTAATGAGTTGCTGGCCTACTTACATATATGCTACGAAATTTATCGACAATGTTGCACAAAGAGCACTCAGTAGGTCAGTTGCGAGGACAAATGTAAACCATAATCTTCAGTCAGTGGTATAACAGGGAGGACATAAATGAGTCGATTCGCCATCGTGCACAGCAATTAAAGTTTTACCGAAGATTGTGCGGAAATCTTCCATGCAAGTTCTTAGATCTTGCACTTGCAAGTTCATTTAGTTTGAAGGGGACAAAGACAACAACAACTTCATTTTAAATTACAATATTGTTATAAATTTGTTGCATAAACTAAGAACTATTGCATCTCTTTTAGTACAATCTCCTGTTTAGCTGTTTTATTTTTTAAATGAGCCAGCCAATCACTTCGAAATTGTTCTGTGCCGCTCATTCTCCTTACATGTTATGGTAGGGAATTCTACAAGCGTACGGCGTTGATAAAAAACTAACATTCAAAAGAAAAAAACGGGAGTAGAGAGGACTTATCAGTTTTTGGGACCTGTTGGAAGGTCTGAAGCGCAGTCTTTCATACAAGCGAAGAAGTTTCCGTGTCTCCATTATGTTGCCAATCTAAATCAGAGTCATGTAGCCTATAAGCTGATCAAGGATGGTATTGTAAATTCGCCTCGAGAAGATTGAGATCCGGTCTAATCTATTTAATCCATAAATGTACAGTACCGTGTTGTAACAGGCAAGATATAACTTTCCTCTACTGTGAGCATCACAACGGCTTTCAATACGAAAGATTAGTTATGACTAGTGTTTTTACAAGTGCTGTGAAACCCATAGTGTACGAAGAACACCATATACCTTTCCTTACGCTGCATTAACATGGGAGTCCCAAGATAAGGTGTTGTGAAGTAACATGTCTAGATTTTTAGCAGTTTTAGGATATTTTATGACAGCATTCTCTTATAAAATGTTAGATAAACTGGCGATGGCGATGGTGCGATAGTTAGCTCATTGGACTATCAGGCAGAGAGTCTGGGTTTGATTCCTGGCTGGATCATCAGCAATTCTTCAAATCGCCATCACCTTTTGGCGGGCAATGGCAAACTCCCGTAAGTAAAATTGGCTACGAAAAAGCTTCTAAGGAGTGCCGTTCGGACTCGACGATAAACCGTAGGCCCCGCTCAAATGTAACAAAAATGACAACATGAGCAACACAAATGAGTGTCAAAAAGCTAGGCCATGGCCCATACCAGGCTGCCAGCACCACAGTATTTTGTTTTTTGTTTTTAGATAAATTGGTTAAATCTATCTATCTTTCCAACTCAATCTTTTCCAACTCCATACTAATAGACTGCTGTTGTCCAATTATTAGGACATTGTCAGCATACATTTGTAGTATGCATCATCTTATCAAGGTGGGTAGTTCATTCATAAGTATAAAGGGAGAATAGAACAGATCTATTTATCGAGCCTTGAGGACTTGAGGAACCCCTTATGTGATTGGGAAAAAATCTGACATCCAGAATCCAAAAACTGAACAGCTTGTTGTCTTTATCGAAAATAGGACCATATTAACCTTACTTATATTAAATTGTGTGTGCTGATTCATGTAAATGTTGACCATAACAATGCTTTCAATGACGTTGGCTTATCGACATAGGAGAATATTTTGAAGGAGTCAAATCGCAAGATCTAGCCGGCCGATTAAACGGTCCAGAACGAGAGATAAATTGCTCATGAAACTCATTTCCCAATTGGTCCATAGATTCGCGTGCTGTGAGACATTGGTGGAACAACTTTTTGACCAAGTTAAGCACGTGCAATTTGGGCAAAAAAATTCGATATCATTGAACGATGGCAGGATACTATTGTCAGGTATTGTCTGAGGTTGCGCATCGGACCAAATATGGCGTTGCGGCTTACTAATATACCCAATTAACCAGAAATGAGCTTTGTCGCTGAAGACGAAGCTTTTCTAAGGCCCACTCACAGAAAATTCGAAACTGTGACCGGTCATTTGGCTTCAGTTCTTGTACACGCTGTATTTTGTAAGATTTTAGACCAAGATCCTTGTATAAAATCTTCCACGTTGTGGAGTAAAACATTTCCAATTGTTGTTGTTGAATGGCGACGAATGGACAAATCACGGTCTTCAGTAACACAGGCGGATTCAGCAGCAATATTTTCCTCGGTACCTACGCACTGTCGGTATATCTTGCAGGTGGCTTGATGGATGAAATTGGTCACTATGGCTTGATTCTCTTGCTCAGAAGATCGATTATGACGACCGTAAAATGGTCGAAGTGTGCGTTAAAAGCATCAGAAATTTTGAAAAACCTTTCCATAATGAATTGGCAATGCTAACTGAGCATGTGTGACTTTGACACATGTCACGAATCACGCCTAAGCTGTCAAAACAAAAATCACCCGGTACAAATGAAGTCAAAGGTAAGATAAGGTCATGATGTGAAGAAACTGTAGCCGACAGTTGATCATAAAAGAGTTCCTTGTTACTGTCAATAACAAAACCCATATCCTACAAAGTACTCGACTGTGTTAGGAAATCAGCTGCTCTGGTGGCATTAACCGGTGAAAGGTTGAATGATTTCAAACTGAATATAATCCTCCACTAGTTATGCTATTGGGGGATTTGAGGTATAGGGTATCCAGAAGGATATAAAGAAGAGCAACATCGATTGAACTGTTTGGTCTATATTCCACATTCATTAAGAGATTGTCTTCTCAAAAAATAATCTCGCCGAAAACGTATTCCATTCCATCGACACTAGAAATTTTACGTGTGTGTGTGCAGCTACACCATCGTCTTCTTTGTTCTTTGTCTTCATTGTAAGGAAATAGGTAAGTCAACAAGCAAAACTGTCACATTTTAGTTCAACCAGGCATGATTGAGTCGTTAGTTCACTCCTAAAAAGTCACTTTTAGTATGCCTTACGTTTCCTTCGAAAATCATGACGGCCAGATCGGACCCACACTCTTATTGAATTGAAGGAAAGGTTCGACGAGTATGGAGAACTAGAAAGTGTGACTTAACACCTTTGCATCAGCATCTATGGCAATATGAAGTCGTGAAATCGCTTGATAAATCAGAGATGTTGGACGACATGTATGTAAGTCTGTGTTTACCTCTGACTTATTGTCGGCTGTACGAGTACATTGCTACTGAATTTCATACAGTTTATTTTAATTAGCCGCAACGCATCAATCCTCGAAATAGTTTTTAGGTACTAATGACTTTAATCACTCCTTCAACGAAGAGAATGCCATGGCTATAGCCGTGGTAAAATGCCTCTAACAAGACACTAGTTATTTACATATGTTTGTGGGCTCTGAGGCTGAAAACACATGGGATACGACAAAACGTCTTTTGTTGACGACTCAAACAACAATCAATCAAACAATATAAGTTAAATCAAAGGAGACACAAAGCCATGTTCCGGTTGCTGTGAATTAAAACAAAAATTGTCTTTTTGTCTGTGGAAAACAGGACGTCTTTGTCCGCTCTTATCTGTTTTCAGCGTCAGAGAAAAAAAAATTAAATGAACATAAACACGGTAGGAGTAAAGCATTTTTTGACGGCTCTCAGACGTTTCAGAAACTCATTTCCTTAACCAGTTACAATGGATCTGATAACAGCATCACAAACAAACATTGACAAGTACGCCACTAAAATTGTTATACCAAAGCAGCTTAAAACCGTTTATTTAGTTCGTTTTATATCACACAGCCACTTCTAAATAAAATCATTACTCGACGAAATAGTATTCTTGACATCGACAGCTCAAGGCTATGTCATCAAATGCAAACTGAATCATAAAGGATCTGAGCACAAAAAGTCATTCTATTGTAGTCTGGCAAACACAATACAATGACAAGGTATGCCAATTTTGAAAAGCGGCTCAAGGACACTCCGATTTGAATTCGATAAAAGGATTGTCATTGTAGTAACCCGTCTATAAATTCTCTGCTCTGTGCCTTACTTTGTTGTAGAAGCATTGAATGCAAAATATCCTCTAAATTTAGAGGATGTGAGCTGTCAATCGAATAAGGGAGATATCTAGCAAAAAAAGGATCAGTTCTTAAACGGACACAAATAGTGAATTGAGCTATAGAAACTGAAAAATCACTAAACGATTGCTTATGGTTAGATATATTCACTCAAAGGTCATAGTTATTGGGGACATATATAGTCAATGGTTAGTTTTTGGAATTTGGAATTTTGAATTTAAGAGGACTACAAGTTAGATAGATATTCAATTAGTTTACTAAGCTCATACTTACGCAATAATCCGGCTAAAACAATAAACACCCAATAATCCATTGTGAGAAGTTTTATCCAAACGAAGTTGTCAACGCTGAGAGACGTTTACAAAAATCTGTCATAACTCTGCGAGTACATTTAAACATTAAAATTTTGTTTATTTGCCATCACGACCGAATTAATTTATCTTCGTCCTTAAACTACGACACAATCTTATTCTATTATAACTTTTTATGTTTTCAAAAGAGATGAACTCAATTTGTTTGCAAACAACGATGTAACGACAATCCGCTCAAGAATAAGCCCGCTCAAAAGCCACAAGAAAATTGTCATAATCCTGTAAACACTTTCATATTCAATGGATTTCTTTCAGACTATATCAATCAACTGTATCCACTAACTATCCGTGTAATGAGAACAAACAATCCGAGTCGATTGAGACTTATTTACGAATCTCCGTTACTAGTCTCACATAACACGAGAGCAAAAACAAAAAAAAACAAAAAAACAAATTACGACAAAATAATAACACACGGTAACGACATTAACTGCTAACCCGATTGAACTTCACAATTGCACTGAAGAACCATAGAAGATAAGTGCCATCAGAAGGTCCTTGATTTTCCTTTTGATGCTGTTAATGGTTGAAGAATCTGTACCAATGTTGTATCATACAAAATTTGTATGACCATGTTAAGTTACGACGCAACTGCGACAAGCAGCATCCCTTCTGACGTGAGTACAATATGTTTTCAAAGGATACTCTAACATGAACAGCTTTTTCATTTACATCAAACTTGAGTTGGATAGGACAAATGAACTTTTCGGAGTAAGTTTTTGTTGGGATGCTGTTTAGTAGGAGGTTGGAAAACTTTTATCGGAGCTATTTTCGAGAAAAGCTGTGAGAGTTAAAGCTAACGGTTTATTTTGTTTCTTCTAGAATACCATATATAGGTTAGGTTGCAGAGAGAGTGTCATACACTCATTTGAACGTATAACAGATTTCAAAAAGTTCAGTCCAGGGCGTATGTGTACTTCGTTTGTAATGTGTATGATGTGATTGTTAAGCAACTTATAATGAGATACTTCTGGGAAATAAATAAATATTTAAGGCGTATGTCAAATCACCTATTTTTTTTTTAAAAAAGAATACACTTTAAGGTTGCGGGCTATTCAGCCGAGTTTAACTGTCTTTCACCTCCGACATTAAATCCAAGAAGAGAATTTTGTCTTCGAAAATTTCTAATTTTAGGCCCAAAAGTGAAAAGCATTAAACGAAAATTCCAGGCTCTCTGCAGTCACCTACAAACCAATCTGCACTTGCTTCAATACTTCTAAACGTTCATAAAGCTATGTTTCCCTGTCAGAAGGAATCCTCCACCCTATATTCTGCCTGTTGACGCTTAAGACAAAGCATAAATTCTTCCTTCGTATCACAAAGAAAACCACCTATTCCATCTGAAGCAAAGTCATATAAGGTATCAGGTCAAATACCAGGACCTGAATTCTAAGGCTTTAAGCGAAATTGCAAAAAATTCAAAATTTGATTCTGGTTCTGCAGAAATATTGATACGAAAGGCAGGTTTGACGTAAGGCGCATCTTAAGGTTTTTCCGCGTATTTCACGATTTGATGATTCCACAGCAGTATTTTGCTCAGATCTGGCATTCATGTTCTTTACTTTTCATTGCTCTAACCTTGCAGAGTTCAAAGACATTTCGGCAGACTGCATAACTACGACAATGAATCAAATATCGCTGTCAGGTAGAATTAACCTTTTTACCTGGGCGATTCCGTCCGCCCGACCTGGATGAAGTAAGATAGCAATATCTTAGCTTAAGTCCAAGAATGCTGCTGGAACGGACGGCCTAATTGCCGAGCTCGTAAAAGCGGAAGGAGATGACTTGGTAAGGAGCAAACACAAACCCATCTGTAAAATACGAACGGACAAAAGTATGAACTCCGGCATTATTTCTTCAGTCACTAAACCTTGGTTATCTCGTCAGTCTGCCCAGGATAAGTCTCTGAGACCTTTGATGCCCATAGAAGATTTTGAGGAGCCGCTGCACTCTCACACCATTTCTTCAAAATCATTCTTGAAAATAAAAGTGCAAACCTCAAAGGGCACATTCTTTCAAAAGACTGACCATTTACTAGCATGCGCCAAAGATAATCGGAAGAAATCAGCCTGATGTCAGCGCCACTTTTGCGAGTATTTAGAATAAAGCGGCGAATACAGGTTTAATGATTCATGAATACTCGTAGTGGAAGAGGAAATAAGTCGGGCATACGTTGGTTACTTTAGAAAATGCTATAATATTACAAAAAAAGAAACTTTTAAATGTTTTTCAGCTATAGTTACCTTTGTACTTACTCACTCACTAAATAAACGTTCCGACTAATTTTGAAATATTACGGAAAGTTCAATATATTCTCGGTATCGGGGTGAAGTTCTGGTGATATATATAAATTGACTTATTAATTAAGTAATACTATTATTTAAGTGCGTTGCTGTAAAATTTCATATACATGTGATTATTAATTCGCTTTTCATCTCTAGGTAAACACAATCAAAATGGCTAGTGAGACGATGATGGTGAAAATTGAGCACCGCGCCGTGATTAAATTTCTTACAAAACAAAGAAAAAGTCAAAAAATTATTCATGAAGAGATGGTGGCTGTTTACCAAGGTTCTGCACCTTCGTTATTAACTGTGCAAAAGTGGTCAATTGAGTTTAAAAGTGGCAGAGAGAGCATTGAAGACGACTCCCGCTCAGGCTGCCCGCTTACTGTTTGTACGGATGAAAACATTAAAAAAGTCGAGAAACTTGTACTTGAGGATGTCCGAATGAAGGAGAAAATGACGGCAGAGATCACTAAGCTTTCGACTGGTACCATACACACCATTCTTCATGACCACCTAAACCTTCCAAGAGTCAGTGCAAGATGGGTGCCACGAATGCTCACAGCGCCTCAGGAAAAATTACGAATCGCTTGTTCTAGAGAGCTTATGGAGCTTTGTAGTGAGAACTCGGAAGGTATTTTTGAACGAATTGTTACCGGGGACGAAACATGGATTCACCATTATGACCCGGAAAGCAAGCAGGAGTCCATGCAGTGGCACAAAAAAGATACAGACCCCCGAATAAGTTCAAGGTCACTCTGTCTGCAGGGAAGCTAATGGCCACAGTGTTTTGAGACTCAAAGGGAATATGGTAAGGTGAAACCATAAATGCCACATCATTCACATCCACTTTGCATCAATTAGGGGAAAAAATTAAATTAGGTTTCGACCCTTATTTCACAAACAGCTTGACCAACATGTTTGTTAAAATCCTAAATCGACTCTGAATTGCTGGCCGTAATGGCATCACCCAGCAAAAAAGTCAAACAACCTCAAATCGTAGCTGCTTGGTGGCCAAGCAACATCACCAAAACCACTTTTACACGATTACTGAATTAAGTGTGCATTCAATTGATTTTTGGGCGACTTGCGCGGCACAGATCCCCTTCTTACTGGAACCATAGCTCACTCAAGGCCAAATCTTCAATTTCTGGTCAGAAAAATGTATTCCTCTGTAGCGCTCTATTGTTACCTTTCTTCCACTGTCGTCTTGAATGAAAATTGGGCCAATGATTGGTGGCCACTCCATAAAACCAAACCAAACAGTCACATGCTTAGGATACTGCGTGTGGATTTTCCGAACCCCCAATTTGTCAATTTTGCTTGTTTCCCTAGCCGCCAAGATGGAAATATGCTTCATCTGCAAAAATAACGAAGCGGGTGGTCACCACCTTGTGGACTTTGGAAACTACGAGCCTTTTAAGTTTTGAAAAAGCCAAGGCGCGCCAAAAATCAAAGAATTCTAAGAGGGATGCATCAAAAATCGAAGAAAATAAAGCTAAAAAAAAAAAAACTGCTAAGAGGCGTCGATTAAGTCGAAAATTATTGCAACCGGCTTACGAGAACCCAGCCAACCAGGCCTCCGAAGTTGCTTTCTATGACGAGCCGCAACCCAGTACAAGTGGGGTAACAACTTCTGTTCGAATCGTAACTCGACCCAAGAAACTAACTACGAGTAACACCGAGAAGTGCAAATTATATAGAGAAATAGAAATTTTTTTATATAAAAAAATTAGAAGGGTTCCTTGCTTAAAATTGAGGCACGACCCGATCGTGTATCCGTAAATGTGTTATTTCATTCGAAATTTCAATGTTTTTAAGTCAAGCCGCGAGAAATTGCATTGCTTGGGTGTTTTATCTGAGCTGAGCAAATGGTTGTATTGTATATACGTTGCCAAGTTTTGTTTTGGCTGAAATAAAGAACCCACTGCAGCTGCTGGATGCAAGTTTGTGTGAACAGAATATAGGTTAAAATGGCTTGTCTACAGGCAATACTTACTGTCGGAGTGTAAAGAATGTTGCTATTGTAGCTGATAGTGTTTGATTCAATATCGGAACATCGACTCACCATTGATCTTGATTGATTTTGATCTAAAAAATTTCAAAATTTCACACACCCGCACCAGACGTCGAATTTAAGAGAAAAAAATATTTTTTTTTACGAGGCGCAATCTCATTTTGTTGGCTATGTAAACAAACAAAATCGCAACATCTGCCGCAGCCGCAGAGAGTGATTACTTGGTGTAGATATTGAAGAGGAAGTATAATTGGCCCGAAAATTCTGCTAAACACGCCATTTCGGTCAATGGTGAGCTCTACAGAGTCATGATTACAGAGCTTTTGTGAACTGAGATTGAAGACATGGGCTTGGGTGGTCTTTGCTTTCCTCACAATGGCACACCATGTCACACAGCCCATCAAACAATCAATCTAGTTCTAGGTGAGGAAAACGTGTTATCGTCGGAATTTTTCATGAGATAGAGGCAGAAATAAACAGGATGCAGCCACATAGATAAAGTCGTATTCCAAAACTAATTAGATTGTTCGCTCTTTTTGAAAAAGCCGTGACACACCAAAAATATTCTATTTTTGTTCATTTTGTTTTATTTTTAAAAATAAACTTGGGTGGTATCAACTGTTCGTCAAAGGTTTGAAACTACAACGACGAATAAACTGACTTGCACTTTGAATTGTAGAAAAAGCGTCACAAGTTTCTCAAATTAGTAACCAATTACGTTTTGACAGCTTTCTTATCATCACTGAGATACAGTGATCAGTGATACAGTGATCTAATGATCAGTGTTATGTTAGTGGCGTTTCATTATTTCCTGAACAACGTCCCATTTGGCTGTTTTAACAAAGTTTTATCACTTTAAAGAAAAATCCAAGCCTCAGCGGCGGTTTTAAATATTTTTCACTGCACCTTTTGGTCTTGGTAAATGGGTGATCTTATTTGACATCTTACACCTCTTACGTCTCTCTGGTGCAACCGTTGCTTATTTTCAACTCAATTTCCCTTTGGGTACTCTGTGGAGTAGAAAGTATAAGTAGTCTTCGGATCGTTGGCCGAATCATCATTGGCAAATAAATTTGGTTCTTCGTCGCTTTTTCACAATCTTTGGGACTCCAACTTTCGTGGGCTCCGTCGCGAGAAAGCGAGATTTTTGTTGCAAGAAAAAAGAAAAAACTTCACACTGCTTAGATAATTTAATTTGTAATGATTTTCCTAAACGGATAAACTACTTAAAAAAGTCACGACACTTCAAAAAACATTTTTTCTACAAACTGTGAAAACACTAGCACGAACTATACACTCCGGTGTGTGATATTAATTGGGTTATTCAACTGTAACAAAAATAGTTGAACTTATTCCAAGTGGCCGACATTTGTTTTTCAGCAACGGCAAAATCGGTCTAACTACTCATCGATGGAGATTTTTCAATGCTCGGACAACGGCGCACTTCAAAGGCTCAATTATTGGATTTCGAGTAGTAAAAGCTATAGTCAACCAAACGGACCACTGTTTGTAGTCTAACGGATTGAGGTAAGGAAATTTTAGGAAGCCTTTGTCTGGAGCCTCTGCGGGTACCAGAGAGGATTGGCAAAAGTTTTTGATCGTGGGACAACACAGGCAGGCGCTTGCTTGTCGAAATGTAGTCAGATACCTTGTTATCTGCGCAGTCGATTTCGACGAATTAGATTCTCCACGGCTTTGATGACCTGTGGCGTTCACACAGTACCTAGAAGGCCGGCCGCATATCGAAATGTGTACTGAAAACGTTATTTAGTTATTTGAAATAAGTCCTATTTTGTTTGATTAACCTTCGTGTCAATGCTAGCCGGGTATCCATTTGATTTTTAAAGCAATGTGGCCCATAGAACCACATGATGATTTTTTCAGTACCTCATTTACATTTTTAAATAATACGGTATCGAAAATAATGAGGTGACTGAGCAAGCTGAAAGCTTTGATTCGTATAGTAACGATGTTGAAAATAATGATGAGAATATCGGGGCGAACGGGGTTCAGATAAGCGTTGTGTTACCAGGAACGCTGATGGGCAGACAAAAAAAAATATGACGATCGTACTCTACGGCTTGCGAATACCCCAAATCAAGCCACCAGAACACTGAGCCATGCAGAACTGGGCCATTTCAATCGTCTGAAATCGTCTGTCGGTATTACAAATGTTCCATTTATTTTTTACCAGCGATATGTGCCCCATTATAGTTCGTGAAACTAATCGTAAAGCTGTAAGCGTTTATGCTGCCATGAACGCTAAAAATCCTACGGGAGAACCTAGACTTTGGAGGCGTCTTACATTGCAGGAGCTCAATGGCTATCTGGGAATATTGGTAGCAGCTGGTGCTCATCATTCCAGTTATGAACATTTTGTAGAGCTGTAGAAGCTAACAGCATTGCCATTGTATCCCGCTACCATGAGCATTTATAGATTTTGGACCATAAATCGATTTTTCCAATTCGACAACAACGTGGGATACAATGAATGTAAATCTCAACAAGAATAATAGACCATCGGAAAATATAACAATCTATGAGCAGCTTTTTCCGTATAGAGGTAAGACACAATTCACATAATACATTCCATCGAAGCCAGCCAAATATGGTATGAAAGTGTGGTGGGCTTGTGATGAAAAGACCTTCTATCCTCTGAAAGGCGAAATTTACGCCGAAATACCTGTTTATGGTGCACGTGAAACGCACGTCGAAAAAATGGTGGTTGAACGGTTGGTTGGTCACAATGAAGGATCCGGCCGTAATATTACAATGGATAACTTTTTCACTTCTCTGGAACTTGCCGATTATCTTCTCAGCAAAAACCTAACACGTTGGTTTGAAAACGTGCTAATAAAGCTGGCATCCCAAAAGATTTGTTGAGAAATAGATGACGTACTGTCCAGTCGTCTCTATTTGGGCTTATGGAAAATAAAACCATCGTTTCCTACGTTCCCAAAAAGACAAGGCCGGTATACTTTTATCCATAATGTACCACGATAATGCCATATCGGATGACCAGTTGAAAAGGCGGTGTGGATGCTGTGGATAAAATGCTTAGTCATTATACCACAAAGCGAGCTACTAAACGAAGGCCAGTTGCCATGTTCTATAATATACTCGACGTTTGTGCATTGGTTGCCTACGATCTCTATACTGAACACAACAAGGAAGCCCAATCCAATTAGAAAGGAAAACCGCCGAAAATTCCAGCAAGAATTGGGAAAGCAGTTGTGCATGCCGAATATTCAGGAAAGATCTGAATATCCCCTTATTTACTGCAACTTCAACACAAAAAATAGAATCGAAGCTATGCTTGGAGAGAACATACCTTTGAACCCACCTGCATCATATGAGCCATCACTAGCACGGATAACACCACTGGGGTCCGATGGAAGGCTCAACATTCAAGGATCGTGCCATGTCTGCTCGGAGACGCTGCAACTTTTGTGAAAAGTCTATCTGTGACCAGCATAACACAACTAAAAATAACTGTTTTCATGAAAAATGCATAAAAATACTGTAAAGTGTATAAATTCAACATTAGTTTTCCAAATATAGCTTTTGAACTGAATTAAATTTACTCTTGTACAATGTTTCTATGACTTTTTCTACATAATTCTTATTTTTTTTCTATCCGCTCCCATACAAAATGTACATAGTAGGCGTACCCGGGTACCCGTCGCGCTGACTAAACGTCAGCCATTCAAGATGTTGCGGGAATGGTTTTTCGTGAATCCACAAACAATAAATTTGTTTATTTACATACCCTTTACTTACTTACTTTAGTTGATGCTACAGCCCGGGGTGGACCTAGGCCTTAGTCAACAAACGTAACAAGCCAGCTAAGACCCTGCAAGTTGGCTGAAGTTCTCTTCAAATTGCGTTGGCCACCTAAGTCTCAGTCTTCCACTACTGCGCTGTCCCTGTCCCGCAGGTTTGAAGACTTTTCGGACTGAAGTGTTAGAGTCCATCCGCTCTTGTCTAATCCTTTTTTGACATCAAAGGTCTCTGTGAGATCTTAACCGACCTTGATGAAGCAAAGTGCATGCTCCATCGTCATCCTGCATCTTCTTTGACTGAAGGTACTCTGATATGGACTTGATGAACGGCCTCAGGTATTCACACAATACCCCTGATAAGATCTTATAAGCGATATAAAAAAGACTGACGATGTACCCATACATCCAAATACGAGGGTAGTTTGAAAAGTTTCCGAACGCAACGTAAAGATAGCGGCACTCGTCAATAAAAGCTAGTGAATGCTAGTTGCGCATCTTTTGACAGTTACTTACCGAAGTTTCAGTCATTTTGGACATGCAGTTTTTAGTTAACAGTCAACAGTCATTTTAGTGAGTCTATGTGAGTGTTTTTTGTGAAAATGGAAAGAATTGAGTATCGAGCTGTTATTAAATTCTTGTTTTTGAAAGGCAATACGCCTACGCAAATCAAAAATGAGTTGGACTCTGTGTATGGGGACTCTGCACCATCATTTACCACAGTGAAATGTTGGGCAGCTTAATTTAAACGTGGCCGTAAGAGCTTGGGAGATGATAAACGTTCGAGACGTCCAAAAACTGCAACCACTGACGATAACATTGCTTAAGTTCACCAAATGGTGCAAGACGACCCCTGAATTAAAGTGAAAGAGATAGTAGAGGTTATGAAAATGTCCAAAGAACGTGTTTGTTACTTATTAAATCAAGATTTAGGCATGAGAAAGCTGTCAGCGCGTTGGATGCCGCTTACGTAAGACCAAAAACGCGTTCGAATGAGCATTTCCAACGCTCTGTTGGCGCAGTTTAGGCGCAATAAATTCGAGTTTTGGCGCCGATTAATTACTGTAGATGAAACGTGAATAAACCATTATACGCCCGAAACAAAAATTCAGTCAAAACAGTGGACTGTAAAGGGCGAACCGGCTCCAAAAAGAGCGACAACTTTTTTTTCGGCTGGAAAAGTGATGGCGACTGTTTTTTTGGGATAGTAAAGGAGTTACCTTCAAAAAGGAAAAACCATTACAGGAGCGTACTGCGCATCATTACTTGCCAAGCTGAAGGCAGAAATTGCGGAAAAACGGTCACATTTGCAGAAAAAGAAAATCCTGTTTCATCAAGACACCTCACCGTCTCACACCTCAGCAGTTGCCATGAATTACGGTTTGAACTGCTTGACAATCCACCTTATTCACCAGGTCCAGCCCCAAGCGACTTCTGTTTGATCCCTCATCTAAAAACTGCTCTCGAAGGACAGAGATTTTCGTCAAATGAGGAGGCAATCACCTTCGTGGACAATTATTTTGCAGAGAAAAACGCCAAGTACTATTTGGACGGGTTAGAGACATGGTAGCATCGCTGGGAGAAGTGTGTAGAGTTAGTTACAAGAAGACTATGTAGAAAAATAAAAAAAAAAATTTAAGAAAAAATGTCTTGTATCATTGTTCGGTCGGAAACTTTTCAGACAACCCTCGTATCTAATTCGATGAAAAATTGTCTTGGCCATCCAATATTTAGTACAAAGGCTTCAATTGTTGTGTGATTTGGATTTTGTAGGCGTGCAAGTGAAGATTAACTTTTAAAAATCGCCGTAAAGTGCCACAAGTAAGGCCCAATTGTTGACTTTGGCGATGAATTGAGGTGCGTGGCTAGTTGAGAAAACTTTCGCTCACAGGGATGAAGTTTTGGCATGTACGTACTGACCGAGCATGCTGATATAGAGTTTGACCCTTTACCGAATCAGTTTCTTCCAAACGTTTCACCATTGCACGAATTGCGATCTTACCGAAAAATCGCCGTCTTTCATTAGTCACTGTATCTCATGTCAAAAATCTATTAGATTCGCAGATGGTGAAACGAAACACAGTGGTAAGAAAGGAATTTAGTAATGAATAAAATTTATGTTTCCGTTTATGATTGGATAATAATTCAACTCTGAATATTCAAATTTATTCAAATGTCCTCGTTAGCACGAGATAAAAAAGTAATTAAAATCAGCGCACTTAATTGAGGCAAATTAATAAGGATATTGCTATAATTTCAGTAATGCTAAAATTTAATCAAAATACAATACAACCTACCTACGAGTATATATAAAATGCATTCGATTATTTTCACATCGAAAAAAAATAATATCCAAATAGAAAGGATTATTTGAAAATCAGTGATCCGCATCCACACACTGCAGAGGCACGCTTCGTGATGAAAATTGCAAAAATTTCGGGAAACAAAAAATTATTTTAAATTTTAATTCATTGCACGCGTTATAAAAAAAGAAAAAAATATTACCAACCGTTATCTAAAATAAATCTACTGCAAAAAAAAAACAAATATTTTGCCTTCGATTTTATTTTTTTTTTCAAATTCAGTTCTGAATTAAGAGAACTCTATTTCGCAGAACTTCACATGTCCAACGCATTTTCCCCAAATTCAGTGCATGGTTCAGTACAATTTTGATAATCTTTCCGAATCGGCGGAGCTTATGAGGGTGTCATTGCAACTGAAGCAATTTAACTAAAAAAAAAATTCAGCAGGCCAGAATGCTGATATATTGTAGTTCCGTGGCGGAAATAAATTTGTGAAAATGTTTTTCAATTATTAAAGCATATTTTTGTCGACCAATACAGAACAGAATTTTTTTGTCAGACGGTAAATTTATTTTTTTTCCGAAGATTAAAGATGTTATCTGTGTTGGCGATACATGGTTCGACCCCAATGTTGAAAACATTGTATACAATATTGCGGCGTATGAATTATATCACAATGATCGCATAACAAACACCATAGGTGGAGGCATTGCAATTTAATGTAGGTCTAATCTCCGTTGTCTAGAACTTGCTGAATCAGTGTCTACAACTCACGGCATTGAGTACAAAAATGTAAATTACGGACGAAAATAGTTAATGTCTTCTCGCATTTGCGTATAAAACCAAATATTTTTTGTCCGATACCCTTTTTACAGTGCTAGCCAACTTTAGTGCTCTTTACGAACACATAATTTTGTGCGGAGATTTTAACATCAACATGCTAATAAAAACTAGTTTATCGAGGCAATTTCTTGACTTAATAGCAGGAAATGGTCTTGCCAACTCGGTATACTCCGAACGTGATTGCAAGTTTACTCGATCTCACCGCTGTGTCAGATGCGGAAAATGTTCCTCTTTGTGATCAAATTTCCCTTGACGGTACATCAGACCATGATTAAATTTTTCTGACTTATAAAATTGACTTTTCACTTCCCACCATCCCCACAACGTTCCCTTATAGAGACTATAAAAACATAAACTTTGACACACTACACGCAATTGTTAGCGCAATATGTTGGAGTCAATGCATGTTTATTACTGGAGCTAATGAAAAATTATCTTTCTTTCAAAACACTGTGCTGAAGAAATTTGATAAAAATGTGCCAGTTAAGACAGTAAAAATTAAAAATTCTTAATGTCCTTGGTTTTCTTCTGATGTTCTTGACTCCATCAATAGCGAAGGAAAATGTATCACAAATGGAAAGAGAGACCAACTTCGAGAAACAAAATGACATTGATTGCTTCTTAGATCCTGACAGTTAAACAATTTTCTCGTTAGACATAAATTTATGTACTAATTTAACTAAAGACTTTGCGACTGTTGTAGAAAGTGACGTCCTTGATGTTTTTATTTACTTACTTACTTTAGGTGGCGCTACAGTCCGGGGTGGACCTGGGCCTCAGTCAACAAGCTTCTCCAGCCAGCTCCATCCCTGGCTAGCTGCCTCCAGTTTCCACGATAAGTTGGCTGAGGTCCTCTTCCTCTTCCTCTACTGCGCTGTCCCTCGAGAGCGGATTCGAAGACTTTTCAGACCGGAGCATTATAGTTCATCCGCTCTACATGACCCAGCAATCCTAGTCGTTGGATCTTCACTCTTCTGGCTTGATCGATGTCGCTGTGTAATCCATACAGTTTGTCGTTCTATCTCCTCTTCCACTCACTGTCAATGCAGACGGGACCGAAGATTCCAAGGCAGCCAAGAGCATTTTCATCCATTTTTGATAATGTCCATGCCTCAGCGCCATAGAGCAGGACCGGGAGTATTAAGGTCTTATAAAGGGTGACCTTTGTTGTCCGAGAGAGGGCTTTGCTACTCAATTGCCTTCTTAGCCCAAAGAAACAGCGGTTAGCAAGAGTTATTTTTTGCTTGATCTCAGCGCTGGTGTCGTTGTCTGTATTTATAGCAGAGCCTTAGTCCTTAAATACCTCAAAGTTATACCTGTCGAAGGTGACGTTCTTCCCGAGACGTCGGTGTTGGTTGTCCTTTTTGCTTGACAGCATATACTTGGTCTTGCCCTCATTGACCTCTAAACCTATTTTCGCCGCTTCCGTCTAAATACTCGCGAAAGCGCCACTGACATCACGCTGCTTTCTCCCGATTATGTCAATATCGTCGGCGTATGCGAGTAATTGGGGGGACACTTGAAAGATAGTGCCTCTTGTGTTTGCTCGTGAGTTTTGCACTATTCTTTCAAGTACGATGTTGGGAAAATCGCATGACAGCGCATTGCCTTGTCTAAATCCTTTCTAGACATCAATGGTCTCGGTGAGATCTTTACCGACCTTGGTGGAGAAGCGTGCATTCTCCATCGTCATCCTGCACAGACTGACGAGTTTGGCAGGGATGCCGAAACTAGACATTGCTCTGTATAGTTCGACTCTATAGATGCTGTCATACGAGGCCTTAAAATCGATGAATAGGTGGTGTATATCGATCTGAAGTTCATGGATCTTCGCAAAGATCTGCCGTAGTGTGAATATCTGCCCGATTGTGAACTTTCCTGGCCTGAAGCCACACTGATATGGACCTATCAGGTTGTTGACAAACGGCTTCAGGCGTTCACACAATACGGCGGATAAGATCTTATATGCGATGTTAAGAAGACTAATGCCTCTGTAGTTGGCGCAGTTCAGAGGGTCTCCTTTCTTGAGAATTGGACAAACAATGCTGAGGTTCCAGTCATCGGGCATACTTTCGTCCGACCATATTTTACAGATGAGGTGGTGTATGCTCCTCACCAAGTCATCGCCTGCCGCTTTGAAGAGCTCGGCAGTCAGGCCATCCGGTCCAGCAGCTTTGTTGGACTTAAGCTTCGATATGGCTATCTTCACTTCATCCAGGTCGGGTGGACGGAATTGTTGGTCATCATCGTCCAGGTTGAAAGGTTGATTCTGCCTGACAGCGGTATTTGGTCCGTCATCGCCGTTATACAGTCTGCAGAAATGATCTTTCCAAATCCTCAGCATCGACTGCGATTCTACTACGATGTTCCCTTGTTCATCTCTACAGGCTTCGGTTCGGGGTTTGTTTCCGTGGCATGTCAATTTCCTCGACCGCGCGCTTCTCATGCTCTTTCTTCTTCCTCCTGAAAAGCCGGTGTTCTTCTCTCCTCTTTCGCTTATAGATCTCATGAGCAGCTCTGGTCGTTCTTAGCAGCGCCGCGTTATATGCATCTTGCTTAGCTGCATGTGCTTGCCGGCATTCATCATCGAACCAGGGGTTTCGGTGTGGGGGACGAGTGAAACCCAGTACATCAGAAGCGGCATCTCTGATGGCGTTTTGGCTGTGTTTCCAATGGTCTTCGATGCTTGATGCTGGCGGCATTGGACCTCTTAAGAGATTAAGAGACACTCGATCGGAAAAGGACTTGGCGATCTCTTGCGATTGAAGCCGTCTGATATCGAATTTTCTCACAGCATTAGTTTGTCTTGGCGTAGTTTGGGATATCCGCAACCGTACCTTGACTAAAACAAGGTAATGGTCCGAGTCGATGTTGGCTCCTCGGATCGTACGGACATAGCAAGGTGATCAATCTGGTTGACTGTTAATTGATCAGGAGTTCTCCAAGTCCCCTTGTGTATGTCGAGATGTGGGAACCGCTTGCTAGCTACGACAATGTTTCGCCCCGTCGCAAAGTCGATTAGCCTGAATCCGTTATCGGAGGTGGTGTTGTACAGGCTATATTTTCCGATTGTTCCACCAAAGATACCCTCTCTTCCTAGCTTTGCATTAAAATCACCGAGGACAATTTTAATGTCATAGCTAGGGCATTGCTCGTAGGTCTTGTGAAGGAGCTCGTAGACGGCATCCTTGGTGTCGTCATCTTTCTCCTCTGTGGGGGGGTGCGCGCATATAAGGCTTATGTTGGCGAAATTAGCCTTGATGCGGATTGCTACAAGGCGCTCGCTCACATGCCGGAAGCTGAGGACTTCTTGTCTTAGTCTGCCTCCAACAACAAATCCGCATCCAAAGAAGCGCTGCTTTTGCCGTCGATAGCAATTGCCTTCGTAGATATCGCAGTTTTTCATCTTCTTTTTGTCCGGCCCATCCCATCGCATTTCCTGAATGGCGGTTATGTCTGCTTTGCAGCAGTCTAGGGCCTCCGCTAGTTGCTCGGCAGCACGTGGTCTATTAAGGGATCTAACATTCCACGTGCATATCCGAAGCTCATTGTCCTTAAATCGTTTGCGTGGGTTGTCAACAGTAGATCCTTCCATATCCGAGGCTTGTTGATGCTTCGTAACTTATGTTTTTTTTTTTAAATGGCCGGACAGTGACCCCGGCGGCACAAACCCCAACCTGGAGGACCAGTTCCATTTTGAATGCCTCTAGGACGAGGGGTCGGTTACACCGAAGGCAGTAAGCCACTCTGGGATGTTGTTGCACAATTTCCCGAATGGGTGTTACAATTCTATCGGCAGTTATCAATATTTACGATGGCCGGGTTGCCGGCAGAACAAAAAAAACTACTTATAAAAAAAAAAAAAAAAACACCAGAATCTTATTAAAAAAACCGAACCACAAGGTTGGTGGTTAAAGCTCCAAGTGGCGATCTGTTACTTGAGATTTAGGGGAAAAATAAAAATGTCCTTGAGAAATTTGCAATGGCAGCAAATTGTTTGCCGAACCTGATGGCTGCTCAGCTGGGCTGGGTTCAGGAAAAGATTCGCGAAAATTTAAAATTTCAATTTAAAAGAATTTTCGCTGTTTAAAGTAGGCGCCAGGCACTTTTTCCGATCGGAAGTGCAAAACCGTATGCTGCAAAGAAATAAGCCGAAAACCACACCAGAAAGAAAAAGAATCATTTTTGGTATACGTTATAAAATGGATCTTTTTATTAATCGAGGATTGGTTGATAAGCTAACAGCCGAAAGGCGGCGACAACGAAATGTTTTTTTTTTTTTTTAAAGGTGGTACTGAAGGTACCACTAAATAGCCTGAACCGCTACTTGCGGAGCCCGACACTAAAACGCGATATGTTTTTTTTTTAAAGGATTCACCCCGGGTAACACGATATACACAACTTGTTCTAACACAAAAAGGGTACTTATCTTTCTTTCCTAATTTTCCAAAAAGTTCCTTGCCTGTAGAACTAACTCCTAGCCTTCCCCTTTCTAGTCCTGAGTTTTTCCTTGTTTCCTCCTCACTGTTTCTTCCCTTTTCCTCTCTAGGCTTCTTCCTTCCCTTTTTTTCTAAAAAAAACGATTGAACTTTTTCCTTTTTTTCTGGTTTTCTTTTTTTTTTTTGCCAAACTTCGTTTAAACTCATTGATGGACAACCAAAACAACAGTTCATACCGATGCATCGGGCCAATTTTTTTGGTCTTTGTGTCCAATACTCAGCAATTTTACTGAAGTGTGCCACCATGCCTTGAACCTTCGTTGTTTGCACTCTCACACACATACACACACCCATGAAAGTCTCATTTTTATTGCCCACATCTGGTGAAACTTTCCACAAGATTGGGATTTCCTTTTGGTGCGAGCTAATATTTCCCCTACGATCAATCATTTTGGTTGCATTCAGTCCCAATGCAATACTAGTCCTTCACAAAAGATAATTTGCTGAACAATATATGGCCTACTCGCGTTTATATGTCCTGATCATTAACCGTTTCTGATAATGGGCGCTACCCAGTGTAAACTAACCAACGACATCCCGGTGAATCCTTTTGTCTTAAATTTCGTTAGTGCGGGACACGCAAATGGAAGTGCACCCCTTACAAATCACTTTCTTTTACAATGACTTTTGTTTATTTATCTTTTGTACAAGATGGTTCGTTGGGCGACCGTCCGTCACCGAATAGGGCGTCAGTAATTTTAAATCTTCTGGGGCTTATTGTACGCAGAGGGTCCCAAACCATCCATCTGGCTCTAGACGTAACGCTCTTCTACCAAAGTGACCGCCCGTCACTACTAAAGGGACTCCTGTCTCTGCCTTCTCGCAGACCTATTGGTTGTCCCCTCCGACAAGCATAGAAACAGAAGGACCGAGTTCAAGAACCCACCAATTCTTCCCTCCAATATGCTTCTCCAAAGAGACAACGGACATAAAATGAAGGAGTGGGCCAAAACAATGGTTTGGGCAGGAAAGAAATGGGTGGAGCGGAGATGCCTTATAAGGCAAAGGAGACTACCCGACGGGGGAGACGACACCACACAAAGGCAAGAGCCAACAACTTCGGGAAAGGGTCCTATAAATGAATACATTGGGCGCTGCTCCTGCGCCTTTCTTCTGATCGCTTCCATCATAGACCATTTGTCCTACCTGGGGTGGTTGATCCTTCAAGATACTAAGAGGGTGCACCAATGGCTGATGAACCCATGGCTGCTCTCCACCCTTCTAGGATTTTGAAGAACCAACGGAAAAGAATATTAGTGAAAGGCTGAAGGAAAGGAAAGAGTAGACCTTGTTGTGGTAAATTTAACCGCAACAACTAAACTTTAGGAAAACTTTATAACTGTTCAGAAAATAATGAATTATGTTATAAAAAAAAAATTGCCCTCATCCCAGTTTTCTACATAGTTCGGTTGATCGTAGCACTGAATGACTTAGGCCCTGAGTTACGTAAAGGAGTGTTGTTCAACGGCTTAACAGTTTGCAGCTTCGGACCCATCACTTTATCTTGCTTACTCCAAAAATGTAAAAATGAACTCTCGTTAAAGCTGAAGATATCTAGTATTTGGGTTCCTCTCTTTTTTTTTCGTTCTCGAGAAAGGTTCCAGAACCCAATCGTTGTCTAAGGTCGACTACCGACTACCAATGGTTATAATGGCGTTGGGATCCTTTTTAACAGTCAAAATCTTCGCTTTGATTAACAAATTTAAAATGGACATTTCTATCACAGCACAACATTCTGTGATTAGGAAAATCGGGTCTAAATTGTGATAACTTCGGACAGTTCATTTTCGATATTTTTTTCAACATTCAACCATGAGCGATGTGGTGCTTGAAATAACTCTATTAATGTGTAGTATTAGTTGTGATTTGCAGTTCATTCAACAGATTCTACTTATACTCGTACAGGAGCTCCCTTGCACCCTTACTGCATCACAAAAGACATGGCCTTTTGAATTGCGTTAAATCAATAAACTCTCTCCATTTATGTGATGGGCTATAAAGATACATCCAAAGGTCTTCCATTATCATATCTTACAAAATCTAAATCTGACATTCAAATAATACAAAATATAACGTTGCGAACCACGGTCTAGTCTCTCCGCCCACTAAACTCTGAACTCCATTTAACCTTTAAATTTCTCACAGAATTTTTGTTGGAAATTTTCGATTTAAGGTATCCCCAAGGGTGAACTGTCTCTACTCCTAAGTGGGTATAATATACCGAAAAACAGGATTCAGCAAATCATCAAGGAAGTTTTGACTTTCATACACTTACGCACGCACAACAACACCAAAAAAAAAAAACGGAAATCAGATCTTACCTCGACGTGTTAACGTTCCTTCCTTATTTACGCTGCCGGTGTCGTTGCTTTTACCTCTGCCGTTGCCATTACCAACGTCGAAGCCGTACCAAAATTAGAGATACAAAAAAATTTCGTATGCAAGTCAACATTTTGTGTGCTAAGTTGCAATTCCCTATAAAACGATCCCTGGCACTCATATGCGTACTACCATCTTCCAATTCTGTCCCATTCACCGATTATTATTCCGGTCATGCGTCATTCTTTCTACATAAACTCCTTTCAGTAGGTGGAAGAGCTCAAAGTAAGGATATACGACAACGAGTATATTCTACCATTGCTACGGCGATATATTTCAGAGTTCCAAGAAGTAAATTACCAGTAAGTGCGCCAACGATGATTTAATGCGATACGTTAAAAAAAAAAAAAAAAAAAACACAAAACACATAAAGAAGAATCTCTTCAAGCGTATGTCCTGGGGTTCCATTCACAGTGCACAGTAAAAAATAAAATAAATAATAAAATATATTATATATAAAGAACTCACGTCAGAAAGATATTCCCCCTTGCACAGGTATGGATACGATCCAAACCAACCCAACCCACACCAACAGATGTTTGGCTAATAGTGCACATTTGGAGTTTCCTTTCACAGAGGGACTACCGCTAACGTTAACGTAACCGTAACGATATAAATCACATTAGTTAAGCAGCAGTCTCCTCTGTAAATTAATAGTAATGGTGTATGAGTGCGTCTGGTGAATGCACCAAGGGCATTTGAAGGTAACTTAAGCTTCACGAATTGCACCGCTAATTCCACCCAACCGCATTAAGTTCTCGGGGCATTATAATAATTTATTTTGCCGGTTTTTGGGGGAAATTTGGAAATTGTAAGGCACATTGTGGCAACGCTTGGCTAAATTCGCCATTTGAGAGCAGGGCTTTATGTTGGAAACCTTGTCGAGGAGTTGTAATCGCTCCTTTTGAGAAGGAACAAGAAGCAATCGTGCCTGCTAGTCAATTGGTCGGGCTTAACCATTTGGAGTAATTAAACTACGAAGGGCAGTGAGTCTTGTAAGGTCAAACGCACAATAGGTCAATCACTTTTCTACAGAATTTACTGCGTACTTTCAGAACAACTGCGGCTCATATTTAAGAGGTGTGTTCCTGCAAAGAGTGTTTTGGTAAAGTGGATTCACCGCCAGAAGGAAATAAGGGGGTAAATAACGCATACTATACGTCGTGGTAAGTTGGAACATGTATTTAAACTCTATCTAAAATTTGTTCGGTATTTAGCAGCTCCGCAAAAGATCGGAATCGAGGTTGTCTTCTCCTTTGTTTGCCCTAAAGGTCTTTTCAAAAATAATTGAGTCTGTTTCGAGTATTCTGATAACACCTTGGGAGTTGTAGTTCGATCGATCAGGAAGGTTTTGTTTTTATGAAGAATTGCTAACGAACTAACCATAGTGACGCTTCAATCTCGGCAAACTTGGGTCTCAATTGATACTCCTGACCTTGCTGTTGGCTAGCGATATGAAAATTTCTTGAGGTCCTTTCCTATGTTCCCTAAATGGGGTCTGTGTTTAACATCTCCAATGGAACTCCAATTCGAACTAGATCACCGGTGTCCATCCGATCAATATTGTATATATTTCGGCCAATACGAGGGCGGGTCAATAAGTCCGTGACTTTTTGAATTTCTGACCTCTTTACTGAAACAGCAACACTGCTCCTGTCAACAGGCATCTGTCAGTTGACTCCTGTCAAAATTTAAACTTGCTGCGTCAGTTAGTTTGTGTTTGACAGCTATTTTTATCAGACTACTCACTAATTTGAGGAGAAAATGGAAAAAAGTGAATTTCGTGTGCTTATTAAGCATTATTTCTTGCGGAAAAAAACCATTACCGAGACCAAGGCTAAGCTTGATAAATACTATGGGGACTCTGCACCATCGATTTCAATGGTAAAAAAGTGGTTTACTGAATTTCGTTGTAGCCGTACAAGCACTGAAGATGCCGAACGTCCTGGGCGCCCAGTTGAGGTCTCTACACCCGAAACAATCGAAAAAATTCACGATATGGTGTTGGCCGACCGAAGATTGAAAGTGAGAGAGATTGTGGAAGCCGTAGGGATCTCGCATGGCTCAGTGGTTTCAATTTTGAATGATCACTTGGGCATGAGAAAGCTTTCCGCAAGATGGGTGCCGCGTTTGCTCACAGTCGACCACAAACGCAATCGTGTAACAACTTCACAGGAAGGTTTGGCGTTGTTTAATCGCAATATGGAGGAGTTTTTGCGCCGTCTTGTAACCGTGGACGAAACATGGATCCATCACAACACACCAGAGAACAAACAACAGTCAAAACAGTGGGTTTCTAAGGGTGAATCGGCGCCAAAGAAGGCCAAGGTGGGTTTGTCAGCCAAAAAAGTTATGGCGACTGTTTTTTGGGATGCACGCGGGATAATCCACATTGACTTCAAAAGGGAAGAACCATCAATGGGGAATATTATGCCAACTTATTGGACCGATTCAATGACGATTTGAAAAAAAAACGACCTCATTTGGCCAAGAAAAAAGTTCTTTTCCACCAAGACGATGCAAGGGTGCACACATGTGCAGTTGCCATGGCAAAAATCCATGAATTGGGCTATGAATTGCTCCCTCATCCACCCTATTCTCCAGATTTGGCTCCGAGCGACTACTTCTTGTTTCCAAACCTGAAGAAATGGCTTGGTGGAAAAAGATTTGACTCCAATGATGAAGTCATCTCGCAAACAAAGGCCTATTTTGAGGACCTCGACAAATCATTTTTTTTGGAAGGGATAAAAAAATTGGAGAAGCGTTGGACAAAGTGTATAGAGCTCAAGGGAGACTACGTTGAAAAATAAAATTATTTTTTTATCAAAAAATCTGTGTTTTAATCCAAAAGTCACGGACTTATTGACCCGCCCTCGTATATCAATAAACTCTGACTTTTTAGCAAATTCCAAGTCTTTATTAAATCTCCTCCTCCGTCGGTGAATTCCATGCCTCTGCGCCATAGGCCAGGACCCAGGTTTTGAAGGACTTTTATGGAAAAGTTGTGTTGTTCGAGACAAAGCTTAGCTAGTCAATTGCATTCTTAGCCCAAAGAAGCAGCGATTGGCAAGAGTTTTTCTTCGTTTGATCTCAGCTTTGGTGTTGTTGTCTGAGTTCAAAGCGGAGACTAGGTAGACAAAGTCCTTAACTACCTCAAAGTTATACCTGTCAAGGGTGACGTTTTGCCCGAGACGTCGGCGTTGAGTTCCCTTATTGCTTGACAGCATATATTAGGTCTTGCCCTCGTTGACCGCTAAGCCCATTGTCACCGATTCCGCCTCAATACTCGCGAAAGCACCACAGATATCATGCAGCCTTTTTTCAATTATGTCAATATTATCGACTCATGCGAGGAATTGGACGGACTTTTGAAAGATTGTGTCTCTTGTGTTTGCACGTCAGTTAAGCACTATTCTTTAAAGTATGATGTTGAAGAAACCGCATGACATCAAAGGTCTCAGTCAGATCTTTACTGACCTTGTTGGAGCAGCGTGCATTCTCCATCGTCGTCCTGCACACATGGACGAGTTTGGAGTTGGCATGCCAACCTAGAAATTGATATAAACAAGGCCGATGCTTTTGTAGTTAGCGCTGTTCAGAGGGTCTCCTTTCTTGAGGATCGGAAAAACAAAGCTGCGGTTCTGTTCATCGGGCATACGTTTTTCTCTTATTCGTCTCTTCAGGCTTCCGTTCGAGGCTTGTTCCCGTAACATGTTTTTTCTTCATTTTCTTAATTTTCTGGAGCGTCCGCTCCTCATGCTCTTTCTTTATCTTCTGAGAAGCCGATGGAGCAGCTCTAGTCTTTCTTTCCAGCGCCGCATTGCGTGCGATTTCTTTAGCTACATGTGCTTGCCGGCATTTGGCATCAAACCAGGGGTTATGTCGTAGTGGTCGAGTGAACCCAGCTCATCAGACGCGGCATCTCTGATGGCGTTTTGGCAGTGTTTCCAATGGTCTTCGATGCTTGATGCTGGCGGTATTGGACCTCTTAAGAGACACTCGATCGGAAATGGACTTTGCGATCTCTTACGATTGTAGCCGTCTGACCTCGAAATTTATTTCAGTATTAGCTTTTCTTTGCGTTATTCGGGATATCCGCAACCGTACCTTCGCTACAATAAGGCAATGGTCCGAGTCGATGTTAGTTCCTCGTAACGTTCGGACATTCAAAATACTGGAGAAGTGTTTTGCGTCGATCGCAATGTGGTCAATCTGGTTGAAGGTTGATTGATCAGGAGTTCTCCAAGTCCCCTTGTAAATATCGAGATGGGGGAGCCGCGTGCTGGCTACGACAATGTTTCGTCCCGCCGCAAAGTCGATTAGCCTAAATCCGTCATCGGAGGTTGTGGCGTGCAGGCTGCATCTTCCAACTGTAGGTACTACCAAAGATGACCTCTTTTCCTAGCTTCGCGTTAAAATCGCCGAAGATATTTTATTTACATAGTAGGTCTTTTTCAAGAGCTCATAGGAGGTATCTTTTGCGTTTTCATCTTTGTCCTTTGTGGGGGCGTGCGCGCATTTCAGGCTAATGTTGGCAAATAATCGCTGTTTTTGCCGTCGATAACAATGGTAGTAGATTCCGCAGTCTTCCATCCTCTTTTTGTCCGGCCCATCCCATCCTATTTCTTGGATGAAGGTTATATCTGCCTTGCTGCAGTCCAGAGCTGCTGTTTGGCTGAACATTGCCCATTCAGGTATCTAACATTCCTCATGCATATCCGAAGTTTGTTGTCTTTGTTTCGCTTGCACGGGTTGTCAACGGTAGATCCGTCTATATCCGAGGCTTGTTGCTGCTTCGTAGCTTTTGTCTTTTGCCATTACCATTCGGGGATGTGGTCACTGCCCTTAGATCCAGGACTCTTCAGCCACAATCTCCCTTCAAGACCCTGACTTATGGCCTGAGCTGCAAATATGTCGGAGTAGCCCGGTTAAGGTCTTATTTGTATTATTCCGAGAATTCATTTCACCGTTGATTCCATCTGAAAAATTCAACTGCTGTCCCATTTTAAATGTGTCAGCTAGTTAGCATTCCCGATTTTGGTAAATACATTGACCACTTGGCAATATATTGTAATAAGCCCATTGGATATCAAGAAGCAGTTGCAACACTGGGTTATGCCAGGTTGACACCTCTCAGCACCTTCTCCAGTTCTATAATGGCCACCCACCGGGGACAAATAATGTTGACGATCTCTATGGTGGTGTCGTTCCTTATATGTTTAAACTGCGGTGCCCAAACAGGTAAAGTCCAGGACTAAGTCGAAATTATCCAGTCAATTGTGACGGTAAGTCGTCAGTTGACGTACTTGTGCGTTCCTTTCTGATGGCAAGAGGTACTTTGCATTCCATCGTTTACCCACTTATTTTACTTCAATACTTACAAATGCCACACAAAAAGCCGCCGGTCACTATCAGTGTTTTAATTGCTATTGGCTTGTCAGGAGTATTTTGGACATATCAAAGGTTTTGGTAAAAATCAATACAGTTTTCTCCGTGATCATCCAACAAAGTTGGGCAGAGATGCTAAAATTGCGTGCATGGTGTAACTTGGTAATAGTTCGGATTAACGCTGACATAGGCGTGTGGTGGCGATATTAAGGAAACACATGCCGTTATAATTGCCGCAAACAAAAGGTAGCACTACTTCAGTATCAAGTGTACAATGCTTTATCTTCTGGCATGCTTACGTTTTACGAGACAACGGTTCGGGGAGCCATATTTGAAATATCTGCATATTCTTACCTTGTCGAATACAGAATAAACCCTCAAATTGAACACGTGGTAACACAATTTTTAAGCGCGAAGTCATGCCAAACGCCTTACTAATGTTCTAGAAAACTTATTAAACTGCAGATAAAAATGTTGAGGTCCGTAGTGAAGAAGTTAGGGTACTCACTTTCGTGCTGTGTCAAGTGGTAAATTTTTATTCCTTTTTTCTCTAGAAGGCTGAAATAGGGTTGTAAGAAGTATTCCAATAAATTTGATGAAACAAATGACACAATTTTAAGCGCTCTCTTAGGCCAGTCATAGGTGGTCTCATCGCTACAACTGTGTATATGCATCTTCAAATATGTAACCAAATTCAACAGACTTCAACAACGATTCAATTTAGTCGTAGTTTACAACTATTTCTGAAGTGATACGGAGGGAACTTTTACGCTCTTCACTTGTAGTCGCATCTCCCTTTGCCGGTATCAGAATAGGATTCGCTATTAGTTGTCACACTACCTCGTGTGGAACTAAAGGGATACTGTGCTTATCATGCATACCACCCATCAAAAAATGCCAGAGGTTGATCCTCATTGTTCATTAAAGATTGTATTGAGCACTCTATAAATATGAAGATTGAATGTGATGCAATGCAGTTAAGTTCGGTTCGCGTAAAATATAACCACCTGCACTACAACATTGCATCCATTTATTGTCCTCCGAGATGCAAGCTAGAAAAGAATGACTTTAAAGGTATCTTTGATTCACTTGGACCGAAGACAACTCTATGAAGCCGGTATGCAATGTAAAATGGACTTTTTCTCGACAGGAAAACCAACATTTTGGCCTTCGGATATAACAAAGACCCCCGATCTTGTAGACTTCTTTCTCACAAAGGGAGCAGCCAAAATTTCTACAAACATCGAAGAAAGTTATGATCTCTCCTCAGATCACTCACCAGTCATTTTGACACTAAGCATACTCTTAATTAAGAAAGAAGTGGCGCCTAGATTAACTAATAACAAGACTAACTGGGACGGTTTTAGAAACTACTGCAATGAACATATTGTTCGAAACGTGTCGCTAAAAACACGAAACGAAAAAAAAGACGAAGTCAACAGATTCATCAAAGCCCTGCAGAACGCTGCCTGGAACAACACTCCAACTCCAACAAGAAAAGAGAAAGCAAGTAGTGAAATAAAATATCCGCTAGAAATAAAAGAACTGGGGAGAGAAAAGAGGAGAGCGCGCAAAAGATTGCAATAATCCCCAGCTTAAAACATACTTGAACCACTTACAACAACAAATTGAAAGAAGCAATACGAGACTACAAAAATCGGAATATCTTTAAATATCTCAAAGGTCTGACTGCCGAAAGAAGTTCAAATTACTCCCTCTGGAAAGCCATGAAAGGAATCAAAAAGACTCAAATGCAATTTCCTCCCATAAGAAAAAATGATGGCGAATGGGCCAAAGGAGATAAAGAGAAGGCGGATCTATTTGCCAAGCACTTAGAAGAAACGTTTAAGCCTTTTGATGGGTAGGCCTTAACATTAGGTTCTAATTATATAATTACGGCACCGGACAATTTTAGAATAAAAACAGTGTCGCTACGAGAACATAACCAAACAATCAAAAAATTGAAAAATAACAAAGCCCCTGGTTATGATTTGATAACAGGTCAAATTTTCAAGGAGTTGCCAAAGAAAGCCCCGATCAAACTGCTCCAACTTATAAATGCCGCGCTAAGATTATTAAACGTTCCAAGCCAATGGAAAGTTGCCGAAGTTACTCGTATAATGGCCCCGAACCCAGGCAAATCTCTAAATGAAAAAAAGTCCTACAGACCGATATCGCTTCTGCCGATAATATCTAAAATATTTGAAAAATTCCTATTGAAGAGCTTGCAACCGATCATTGAAGAGAGGCGTCTAATTCCTGATCATCAATTCGATTTTAGAACTAAGCACTCCACAATTGACCAGGTTTTTAGAATTACGAATGAAATTGAGAAAGCCCTAGAGGGAAAAAGATATGTTCAAGCGTGTTTCTTGACGTTTCTCAAGCCTTCGATAAGGTATGGCATGAAGGCTTAAATTTTAAGCTAAGTCAGGTTCTTCCGAGAGAGCTGCATACGATCCTGAAATCGTACCTGGAAAACAGAATTTCTCGTGTTAAATATGGCATCGAATACTCGGAATTTAAAGAGATCGCTGCTGGAGTTCCGCAAGGAAGTGTACTTGGTCCGGTATTGTTTTTACTCTATACTCGAGACATACCGGAAGAATCAGGTACCATAGTAGCCACGTTCGCTTACGACACGGCGATACTAGCTACAGATACTTCAGTCGAGTTAGCTACTAGAAAGCTACAAACGGCTTTGGATAAAATCTACGAATAGACAAAGATATGGCGAATTGTTCTCAACGAGACCAAATCTACTCATGTTAATTTTACTTACCGGAAAATAAACAACCTTCCCATTCCCATTTTCATTAACTCGGTACAAATACCATATGCAAATGAAGCAAAGTATCTAGGAATGACACTAGATGTAAAACTGAAATGGAAGCCGCATATTAAGAAGAAACGTGATGAACTTGAAAATAAATTCAGACAAATGTACCGGCTACTAGGAAGACATTCCAAGTTAAGCATACATAACAAACTGCTCATCTATAAGCAAGTGCTTAAACCTGTTTGGACGTACGGTATACAACTTTGGGGGTTGTACTAAACCAAGCAACCGAAATATTCTCCAAGGCTATCAAAACAAAGTTCTAAGACAAATCGTGAACGCCCCATGGTATATCAGAAACAGTGATATCCACAGAGACTTAGGAATAGTTACCGTCGAGGACGAAATAATGAACTTTGCTCGCAAACTCCGAATTCGTCTTCATGGTCATTGTAATAATAAAATATTCAAATTCTGGACGAGACAAACTTAGTGCGTCCATTACAAAGAATGAGACCATTCGATCTGGCGCGATAAGGACTATCCGCATATAATAGCGGTACTAGCAGGTGCTTTTGCTGGAAAGCTGCCTGCCCCACGCGAACGTTATTTGCAACGGAAATTACTTGATAAGGTAACTTAGTTGTAGTCGTTAAGAAGGGAGGCGTGTTTTTAGTGAGTAAGAATCTCACACTACTATGAGCAACGGGTTCATAGTGTCTATGAAGATTTTCACACCTTCCCACAAAAAAAAAATAAATAAATAAAAACTTCTGAGGTTTAAACGACCTCTGATCCTTGAATACCGTCAATCTTGAAAAATCTATCAAAAAATCTGTTTTGGTACCAGGAGTAGAGCCCTCAAAAGCTCTACAAGTGTTACCACACATTACTAACAATTGGCCTTAGAACACTTCCCCGAGGATAGGCAGGTTTGACCCAATGAGCTCACTGTTTCTTACTCGTAGTTTGAAATATTCCTCCATCTATTATAACGTAGACTTGACAATTTAAAAAAAAAATTCCAAGTTGATAAGAAGAAATACTCGATGAAGCAATGTTGATGTTTAAGAGCAGAAAAGTGATGTCTTACACCACTTACCCATTTTTAATAGCGACAAGGTTTTGACTAGAAATGCACAGATGTTTTCTCAGAGAATAAGATGTGGGACCCAGTTTTAACTGGGCATTTCCTCCAGATACGAGTAGTCTCTCATCATGAGAAAATGAATTTTTTTCCTTAAGAAAAAGTTTTCAACGCCTAATTCACTCAAACTTTAAAGACATTCCCAAGGACCTTTTAGTTCATAGTGCTATCTGCATTGCCGAAAATCTCCAAACTTCTGCACCAGGCTAAAAAGGGGTTTATAATTCTCCGGAAACTACACAAACTATCTCTGCTTTTAAGGTGTGAACAATATATGCACAAACTTTTGTTTTTTCGAAATTTACGTGTGTGAAGTGAACAAAAACATAACTCGAGGTTAGACAACTAAACCATCAGCCATCTAAGGGTTAGCAAAGTTCTCCTGCTGCCTTTTCATTTTTCCACCTATTAAATATTCCAAAGATATGAGAAAAAGGAAAAATCCAAAAACTCAAAAAAAAAAAGTAAAAATTCAAAACATTCTAAGGAATATAAATGAAGAATTAAGGATATACCTTTAGATGTACTCGTATGCATGGATGTGTCTACAATATATATGCGTGTATCTGCATGTTTTACGATGTAAAGGAAATTCACAGGGATGTCAATGGATTTACATCTCATTGATAGTCAAATATGATTGGCATTACCGTTTTCACATATTGCATCTGAAAAGTTTCAGCTTTTGAGTTTGTTTGTCAAATCAAATAGAAGATTAGGGATTTTTTTTTTTTTGTTATTATTCAGTTTATTCCAACTTCACCCCTCGTCATTTTAGTGAAACTGACTACTACTCCGTAAGTGGAAGGGAGAAGGCAAAAATCTATTTCACATTTTCAAATTGAGTTCTGAAATTTATACTAATAGATGATTCTATAACACTTGGCTACAACTAAAACGAAATTGGAATAGCAGAGCCTTTTTATATTAAATAGATGGCGGAACTATTCTGTAGAAGTTGAAGAGAAGTTGCAGGAGTGTAAGAAGCACAGTAGGTGTTGCTACAGTCCGGGGTCTCAGTCAACAAGCGGCTCCAGCTAACTCTATCTTTTGCTAGCTGCCTCCAGTTTCGCACGCTAAGTTGGCTGAGGTCCCCTTCCAATTGCGTGCACCACCTGAGTCTCGGTCTTCTTCTACTGCGCTGTAACTCGGGGGTGGATTCGAAGACATTTCAGACTGGACCATTGGTGTTCATCCGCTGTACATGACCCAGCCATCTGAGTCGTTGGATTTTCACTTTTCTGGTTAGGTCGAAGTCGCTGTAAAATCCGTAGAGTTCATTGTCGTATCCCCTCCTCCACTCGTCGTCAATGCAGACCGGACAAAAAATCACTCAAAGAATTTCTTTCTCAAAGGAGCCAAGAGCACCCTTATCCATTTTTGATAATGTTCATGCTTCTGTGCCATAGAGCAAGAGAGAGGCCTGTGCAACTCAGATGCCTTCTTAGCCCACAAAACCAGCGATTGGCAAGAATTATTCCTCGTTTGATCTCAGCGATTGTGTCGTTGTCTGAGTTTATTGCGGTGCTTAGATAGACAAAATCCTCAACGACCTTAACGGATATGACGTTCTGTCCGAAACGTCGGTGTTCTATGACCTTTTTGCTTGACAGCATATACTTGGCCTTACCCTCTTTGAACACGAATCCCATTTTCGTGGCTTCTGTGTCAATTCTTGCAAAAGCGCCACAGACATCACGCTGCATTCTTCCGATTATGTCAATATCATCGGCGTACGCGAGTAATTGGACGGACTTTTGAAAGATTGTGCCTCTTGTGCTTGCTCGTGAGTTTTACACTATTCTTTCAAGTACGATGTTAAAAAAATTGCATAACAGCGCATCGCCTTGTCTAAATCCTTTCTGGACATCAAAGGTGTCGGTGAGATCCTTACCGAGACCTCGATGGAGCAGCGTGCATTCTCCATCGTCGTCCTGCACAGACGGACGAGTTTGGCAGGGATGCCCAAACTAGACATTGCTCTGTATTGCTCATATCTACAGATGCTGTCAAAAACGACATTGAAATCGATAAGTGGGTGGTCTGTATCGATCTGGAGCTCAGGGCTTTTATTCAAGATCTGCCGTAGTGTGAATATTCAATCGATGGTGGACTTGATATCGACTTATCAGGTAGTTAACGAAGGGTTTCAGGCGTTTACACAAAATGGCAGATAAGATCTTGTATGCGATGTTAAGAAGACTGATGCCTCTTTACTATAGTTAGCGAAATTCAGAGCGTGTCCTTTCTTGATGAGCGGACAAACAATGCAGAGATTCCATTCATCGGGCGTACTTTCGTCCGACCATATTTTAGAGATGAGTAGGTGTATGCTCCTTACCAAGTCATTGCCTGCCGCTTTGAAGAGCACGGCAGTCAGGCCATCCGCTCCAGCAGCTTTGTTGGACTTAAGCTTCGATATTGCTATCTTCACTTCATCCAGGTCGGGTGGAAGGAATTGTTGGTCATCATCGTCCAGGTTGAAAGGTTCATTCTGCCTGACAGCGGTATTTGTTTTCTCGTCACCGTTAAACAGTCTGCAGAAATAATCTTTCCAGATTCTCAGCATCGACTGCGACTCTATTGTGATGTTCCCTTGTTCGTCTCTACAGGCTTCGGTTTAGTGTTTGTGTCCGTGGCATGTTTTTTTTACCTTCGGGTAAAACTTCCGAGTCCGATTCTAGGAGTAGCATCTCTCAATTTCATCGACTGCACGCTTCTAATGCTCTTTCGTTTTCCTCCTGAGAAGCCATCTCTACTCTTCTGCTGATAGAGCTCGTGAACAGCTGCAGTGTTTTTTGTAGTACCGCATTGCTTGCTTTGTGCTTAGCTGCATGTGTTAGCCGGCATTCGTCATCAAACCAGAGGTTTCGTTGTGGTGATCGAGTGAAATCCAGAATATCACAAGCGGCATCGCCGAGGACAATTTTATTTTACAGCTAGGGCATTGCTCGTAGGTCTTGTTCAAGAGCTCATAGAAGGTATCTTTGGTGTCGTCATCTTTCTCCGCTGTAGGGGCGTGCGCACATATCAGGCTTATGTTGGTTGATGCGGATTGCCACGAGGCGCTCATTCACATGCCAGAAACTCTAGGCTTCTTACCTAAGTCTGTCTCCAACAACAAACCCGCATCCAAATAGCCGCTGGTTTTGCCGTCGATAACAATCGCCACAGTAAGTGTCGCAGTTTTTCATACTCTTTTGCCCGGCTCATTCCATCGCATTTCTTGCATGGCGGTTAGGTTTGCTTTGCACCAGTCTAGGGCCTCCGCTAATTGTTCGCCTGCTCGACGCATGTTAAGGGACCTACCATTCCACGTGCATATATCTGCAGTTCGTTGTCCTTAATTCGTTTGCATGGGTTGTCAACAGTAGATTCGTCCGTATCCGAGGCTTGTTGTTGCTTGATAACTTTTTTTTTTCATGGCCGAGCAGTTAACCCGGCGCACAACCCCTAAACTGGAGGGCCAGTTCAAGTTGTTGATACCCCTAGGACGAGGGGTCGATTGGACCGAAAGCCAATAACCCCTTCTGGGATGTCAATGCTGTCTTTGGTCCATTTGGGGCTCTTCCGACACCATCTCTTTTCTAAGACCCTGACTTAGTCTCGGAAATCTTTGCCGGCCTGAGCTCCAAATATGTCGGAGTAGCCCAATTAAGGTCACATTTGTTTGGGGATTATTTCCAACGTTGGTTCCATCTGGGGAATTCATCCACTATCCCGGTTATAGTGCTGCTATTTTAGTCTGCTGGTCAGCACTCGCACTACAGCACCCCACCACCAAATTTTAAAAACGAAATAGTTTCATTTTTTGATGGTGCTGGTAAATACATACATAGATCTGAATAAGCGTATACGATCTTTCCAACAGAGAACTATAGCCAAGCTTAAATAGGTACCCTTGAGCGTATGGACATTAGCATTCTGACCCAGAATGTTTTCGACAACAACCCGGACAGCCTTAGGAAACTCATGTGAGCGACCCTTTCGGCGGGCAACGACAAACTCCCGAAAGTAAAATTGCCTACGAAAAAGCTTCTAAGGAGTGCCGTTCGGATTCGGCGATAAACCGTAGGCCCCGCTCAGATGTGACAAAAATGACAAAATGAGCAACACAAATGAGTGTCAAGAAGCTAGGCTGTGTCCCACACCGGGCTGCCAGCGCCACAGTTTTGTTTTTTTTTTTGTAACGCTGATGATGGATAACATTCTGCCGTCAATCATAATAAGTCTTTCGCCTAAGAGAAAGGCAGATAACGAAGCTACTGGAACCGATGGCTTAACTGCCAAGCTGCTTAGAGTGACAAGTGACGAATGGATACGGAGCATGCTTCAACTCACCCCCAACATCTGGGTCGACGAAAGTATGTTCTTCGAAAGGAACCTCAGCATTGTCCGATCCTTAAGAAGAGAAATCTCCTTAACAGTGGCAATTAAAGGGGAAAAAGCTTCCCAACATTGCTAATAAGCTCCTGTCTGCCATATTATGTAAAAGCCAAAAGTCTGACTGGGCTGTTTCATGCAGACAAAGGCAACTTCAAACGATATTTCCAAATTATGGCATATTTTGAAAAAAAAAAAAAAAAAAAAAAAAAAAAACAACAGAACCTGCAAATTAATACACACCACCTCTTCATCGTTATGAATCCATATGTTATATGTACTGTTTTGGCATCACTGCCTAGCTTATTCGGCTATGCAAGTTGGAAAAATGAAGTCTGCTCCGTCATGGTCGGTAGTGATAAAATCGTGAAGCGATACGCATTCATGTAATTCGTTCAACATACACTAGCCGGCATAAGTATTTTGACGAAACCTTTTTCTGGCTATTGAAGCTAGCTTAGCTCAGTACCGTTAAATAACGGTACAAAGATGATGCGCTAAACAAAGAACATATTTGTAGCTCTATGCATGCCAAATTTCATATTGTCTACCTTTTGCATTCTCTTTCTGCTGATAAGAATGCATAGAGACAAGAAATTTTAGCGTGGCATAAGTACGAGTATTTTGACGGAAGCTTTGTGTAAGTACGCTTGCTCTTTGAGAACGCTGGAGCCGAATAACTTTTGTATTTAAGATTAACTGATATTACACGTTGATAAAAAAATAAAAATTGATTAAAAGGTGTTATAAACCATGGGTAAAACGGCAGAGTTGAGTTTGGTTACCAGATCTTCGATGGTAGCAAAGTTTAACGCTGGAACGGCAGTAAAAGGCATTGCAAATAGAGTTTAGTAGTGTCGCGTCAAACTGTGCACTATCAAATTAATAAGTTTAAAAAGCATAGCGACATCAATGACTTAGCGAGATCAGGTGCTAAGCGCAAAACAAAGCCCACTCAAGACTGAGTCCTTCTACGGGAATTCAAAAAAAAAAATTTCTGAAGCCTCAATCTGCTGCAGATCAATGGAATTTGATGGCAAAGAACCCAATCAGTGAGCACACTATCCAACGACGTTTAAAGGAAAGCGATTCAAGGATATTTAAACCTAAGGACGTGCCATATATATCTAAGGCAAACAAGCTTAGACTGGCCTTTGCAAAGGAACACCTGCACAAGCCAAAGGAGTTCTGGAGAAACGTTTTATGGACAGATGAAAGCTCCTTTGAGTATAAATCATCAAAAAACACATCTTTTGTAAGATTGCCAAAGGTAGTAAGGCAAAAGAAACGACCCGTTTGCCAAAAAATGAGCCATGGCGGAGGCTCTGTCATGTTCTGAGGATGTGTTGCGTATAATGGGCTGGATGACTTAGTTCCTGTCACCGGCTCGATGAACCAACATCAATATTTGATCAACCTAGAAAATGCCCTTACTTGTGCAAATAGGCTTATTGGGGAATCATTAATCCTGTAACAGGATAATGCCCCGTGCCACAAAGACCTGATGATTTTTGAAGGATGTTGGTGTTGAAACTTTGGACTGGCCACCTCAAATCCAGATTTAAACATTATAGAAAACGGCTGGTCTCTTTGAAACGCTAAAGAACAGTTTCGCTAAATAAAACCAGAGAGGAGACAATTTCTGGGCTCACTTCTCTTTGGGAAGAGATAGCTCCAGAGATTCTTAAAAAATTAGTGGATTCAGTACCAAGATGCCTTCAAAAGTTATTGATGTCAAAGGGGGACATACATTTCACTAGTATCTTCTTCGTTTTTTATCTTTTATTAGGTTAAGTGAATCAACACTTCATGTAAACAAACAGCACAAAATACAGGATGTGCTGTTTCATTGCCCTTAGGACTCTCTGAGTATCGGTTTTTGTTATGCGTGACTTCTGTTTAAAAAAAACTCAGACCCTGGACTGAGTAAATTGAGGACCTTCTTGTGCCTATCGCTTCATAGATGATGCACTTTACGCTTAGTACCCTTTGTTGCAGCGTTTTTTAGGTAAGGGAACAGGCAGACGTTCCAATTGTTTCTTTCACTAACTTCGCCTATACTGTAATGGTTTCGGAGGTGGCTTTAGAGACGGCGCTGATTCAGGTTGTCCAAGCTATGGGCGTCATATCAACACAGAACTGCATAAGTTGCTCTCAACGATTCAGATTCTCTGTAGAACTTACTTACCTAGCGAAAGTTCCAGAGTATTGTAATAGTTTCTCGGCTATCGCAATGATGACCTGAAAGAGCTCCCTTCCAGTCGAGACAGAATGTGATTACAAATAAAATAACAACGTTTGCGTTAATTAGAAATGTATTTATTTATGTCGCACTTCTAGGATAAGAAACAAAAATACAAAACCGAAGACACGAAAAGTATAAAATAAGGCCAGCAGCGAAATCCTTTCAAATCTAAAGTCAAACAGACGATTTGATCTAGAGATTGTAAGCCTGTCGCATCATCAAGTCAAAGTACGCATCGTTATCAATTCCAGCACTCACAGATGCATAATAATTCGTGAATTCCTCCTGAGTCACCTTCAGAGAGGAAAAAAACAAAAAAAAAAAACCATTGGACATCGTACAGATAGCTCATAGTACAATAAGATACTGAGAACTTACCACTCCATCACTATTGCCCTGGTCGCCTTCGAAATTCTGCAAAAATGCCTTTAAAATCTCTTCGGCTGACATTTCTCCACTTTGATATTTTGGATGCTCTTTCACCGAGAAAACATGCTTCACATCATCCACTGTTATAACACCATCACCGGTGTGGTCCATTTTCTGGAAAGCCTTGTTAATGATATCGATTCGGCCCTGATTCATCGGAGGCTGCATCAACCCAAACCCATTCAACGAGAAAATTAGAAAATTATTCCAATTTATTGCAGACTTAATATTGTACAATAGATGTTGATGATGTTGCACATCCTTACCCGTAATTTCATTAGGAACTCCGTCATATTTATGGAACCACTGCCGTCCGTATCGAAACTAAGAACAGAGATAGAGTACATTTCAAAGGTAATTAAAAGATGTCAAATCGCATTCGCATCCACGATTATCACCACATCAACCCCACATAGTGGAAGAGTGCAATGCACGAAACTTCAACATGAGTATGGTACATACCTTTCAAACATCTGCCGCAACTCGTCATCACTACAGTCCAGGCCAGTATCTCGGATGCCAGTGATAAACTCGTCCAAATTCAGAGCTTTGCTTCCATCATCGTCCATGACTCGAAAAGCCCTAGGTTTGTGTTCAAAACCAAAACCACAAAAACAAAAATCCAAATGAAAACAGTACACAAAACAACATTCACTTCATTCTTCAACATCCTTCGCACATCCGAGTACAAGTACTCTTCTTCGTGTGCCACATATCCAATTATGTCGAGAATAGTGAAGAATGAACACATTTACGGAGTATCTCTTGGGCCCATTACGGGGTCGGGATTGGGATTGGGATTGGGATTGGGTTGTTGTTCATTCTCCGATAAGTCCAAACCACCCTCCACCACTTCTGCTACTCGCATGTACGTACCTGGCTATTCCGAGAAGTCCCGTTGCACCACGACTTAAACAAAGCAATCTCAGCTTATCAATGGGATCCTTTGGACGGCCATCAGCAAGTGCTCGTTGGGATTGCTTGATGAGTGAAGCCTCCTTTGAAAATAAGTCACCACGATTGCTCATCTGAAATAGTAAACGAATTGTTTTCATTGAAATTATTATGCATTTCTACGATAATACTTAGATTAGCTTATCAAATCAAATTGAAAGAGACCAAACAGTGAAATGTGGATTACAGAATTAGTTAGTAAACCTAAGGAAAATGAGGTTGAAAGGGGATTTTCGTCTTTGAAAAAGGGATTCAAATTCAAAACCTAAGTTTTCAAAATAAAATTAAAAACTGACAGCCATCATAAATGCCTACTGACTGTTGAAAAAAAAAAAATTCTAATAAATACAGTGAATAAAACAAAAATTGGGATAGACCACAGTTTGCGGCTTACTGCCAAGAAAGTATCTGCAATTACTCTGTGATATGGCATTATTAATTATTTAACTAAATTCACTTATTTCACAATAATCTCTTTGGAGTTTAGACCTCTGGCTTAGTGACTCAACTACTTTGGATTGCAATCGTTTACAACTGATTCTCTTATACCATTCCGTTCCCCCTTCTGTTTGACACATGAGTGCTTGTGGTATCGTACTCGTACCGCCTGTTGTTTTTATTTCCTTCGTTTTATGTTCATTTTCGTTTTGGACATCTGCGCCGGTAGTCTGATTCTGCGCTTGAGTTCTTTTCTCGCCGTTGCCTTTTAATGTAGAATGTATCTTCTGGTAGTTGCTTACTTTCACGTCGTCGGTCGTTATTATTACTTTTTTGCTTTGGCGCCCTCTTTCGTTGTATGTTAGACTTTCTGCAACCAAATGCAGTTTTGCATGTTATTATACGTTGCGATCCGAAATCAGCGAAATACTTGAAAATTGTCTCTAAAATCGTCTGACTTGTAAACAGGTTCGACAAGTCACTACCGTACAGCACAGAACCAACATTAGAGAAAAATGACCTGGAAGCAGGTAGGCAACTAGCGTTGAAAAACGAATTTCGGATATGCACGAGAGATGTTAGATCCTTTAAACAGGCCACATGCAGCACAACAACTGGCGGAGGCCCTATACTGCTGCAAATCAGACATAACCGCCATCCAGGAAATTCGATGGGATGGGCCGGACAAAAAGAGGATGAAAAACTGCGACATCTACTACTAAGATTGTTATCGATGGCAAAACCAGTGAGTGACTATTCGGATTTGTGGTTGGAGGCAGACTTAGGCATGAAGTCTTGAGGTTCCGGCAAGTGAATGAGCTCCTCGTAGCAATCCAATTACCCTGATATATTAAAGAATCCCTTCTATAAGCGCTTGAACAAGACCTTAGAGCAATGCTCTAGTTATGCTAGGAAAAGAGTGCATCTTTGGTAGTTCTATTGGAAGCAGTAGCCTGCACGACACAACCTCCGATAACGGATTCAGGCAAATCGACTTAGCGGAGGGACGAAACATCGTCGTAACTAGCACGCGCTTCCTCTTTTTCAATATTCACAAGGGGACTTGGAGAACTCCTGATCACCAACCGTCAACCCGATTGACCACATCGACTCGGACCATTGCCTTTTGGTAGCCAAGGTAGGGTTGCGGATATCCCGAACAACGCCAAGACAAGCTATTTCTGTGAGGAATTTCGACGTCAGACGCCTACAATCGCAAAAGATCCCCAAATTCTTTTCCGATGAAGTCCATCGTAATCTCTTAAGAGGTCCCTTGCTGGCGCAGCATCAAAGATCGAAGACCAGTGCCAGCACTACCAAAAAGGCATTAGAGATGCCTCGAAGTAGAGTCGTAGTCGATGCTGAGGATTTGGAAAGATTACTTCTATAGACTGTATAACGGCGACGACGAAACAAATACCCCTGTCAGGCAGAGTGAACCTTTCATCCTGGATGATGTAGACAATTCCGTCCACCCGACCTGGAAGAAGTGAAGATAGCAATATATAAGCTTAAGTCCAACAAAGCTGCTGGAGCGGAGGGCTTTTCAAAGCGGCAAGCGATGACTTGATAAAGAGCATACACCAACTCATCTGTAAATTATGGTCGGACGAAAGTATGCCCGATGAATGGAACCTCAGCATTGTTTGTCCGATTCTCAAGAAAGGAGACCCCCTGAATTGCGCCAACTACAGATGCATCATTCTTCTTAATATCGCATAGAAGATCTTATCTGCCGTATTGTGTCAACTACGGATATGTTCATATCAGTATGGCTTCAGGCCAGGAAAGTCCACCATCGACCAAATATTCATACTACTGGCCGCTTTCGATAGCACTATAGGGACGAGCTATAGAGAGCAATGTCTAGTTTTGGCATTTCTGCCAAACTCGTCCGTCTGTGCAGGATGACGATATAGTATGCACACTTCTCCATCAAGGTTGGTAAAGATCTCACCGAGACCTTTTATTTAAATAAGATTTAGACAAGGCGATACGCTGTCATGCGATTTTTTCAACATCGTACTTGAAAGAATAGTGCAAAACTCACGAGGCAGCACAAGAGGCACAATCTTTCAAAAGTCCGTCCAATTACTCGCATATGCCGGTAATATTGACATAATCGGGAGAAAGCAGCGTGATATCAGTTGCGCTTTTGCGAGTATTAAGACGGAAGCGGCGAAAATGGGTTTAGCGGTCAATGAGGGCAAGACTAAGTAGATACTGTCAAGCAAAAAGGACACTAAACCCCGACGTCTCGGACAGAACGTCACTCTCGACAGGTATAACTTTGAGATAGTTAAGAACTTTTTCTACGTAGAATCCATTTTAAACTCAAACAGCGGCACCAGCGCCGAGATCAAACAAAGAATAACTCTCGGCAATCGCTGCTTCTTGAGCTAAGAAGGCAAATGACTAGCAAAGCCATTTCTCTCTTCTGAATTGACGGTGAGTGGAGAAGGAGATACAATGACGAACTGTATGGACTGTACAGTGCCCCCGAGGGACAGCGCAGTTGATAGAGGCCAAGACTTAGGTGGCAGACGCAATTGGGAGATAACCTCAGCAAACTTAGGCTGCGAAACTGGAGGCAGAAAGCAATAGGTGGAGCTAGCTGAAAACGAACGGTAACGTCACCTAAAGTAAGTCCGCGGAACACGTATTTTCTGCGTCGGTTTCAGTAAGTTAAAAAAGGTCACCGAACTTCATGCCTTTTCTCACTCAAACATTTCAGCTACCTTAGACAACCTCCAAGATGTCAACTACCTGTGCTCTTAGGACATAAGATCTACGTGTTGGCACACTCTCAAGAAGGAGATCCGTACTAAATCGTGGCCTTTCCAGTTCGAAAGTTTGGCATTCGTGTAACATACGAGTACCTTCCCAGAAAATAGAATCACTTCATCGATTCGATCTGCAACAGCATATCTGGATGACCAACAATTTCCACGAATACGTGAAAATTTTGATTTTGTCACTAACGAGACTGACAGCAACAAGACACAAGAAAATACGTAACGTCGACCGACTTGTTGAGGAAAAGTCTGAAGGGTGTTTGAGAAGTTCTCCGCAGCAAAGGAATGTTCGGGGACTTCGCCAATTTCACCTATTCTAATGTCGCGAAGAGGGAGGAAAAGTCATATGTTATCTGTGTTCGTCGTCGAATAGAAACAAACAAAACTATTGAACTTAGGAGGAGTGCATAGTTGTATTGTAGCTACTTAGGAGTTGCGACCATACAGTGAGGGTGTTCGATGACGGATGATAACTCCATAGTTTGGGTGGGTACGTTCTCTAGGTATTTGGGTGGTTAGGATGCAGCAGTTCAGCTTTGAAATTTTCAAAGAGCACAGATCATGATATCGGACATGTTCTTGAGGAATGTTGCAGTGCCTAATAGAACAGGATCCATGAATCGTTGAAATGATGGCAAAAATAAGTCGAATTTACTGAACTATCCGCATTGCAGAGCAGATGGGTGATTGTTATGACATTTTTTTCCGAGCGATAGATATTCAGCGGTTCACTATTCAGTCTCCCTTTAGATACTCATTTGCCTCACCCCATGTTGCACTTTAACGAGCGTTTTAATTTGTCCAGGTCAGCGATGTGTATAGTATGTAGAAAAGATCAAGAAAGTAAGAAATGCATTATAATGATTTTTAAAGCACGACGGTTGTACAGGAGGTGCGCAAAAGATTTCTCCGAGTTTTCCTCTTCATTCTTCCAGGGCGTGATACTGTATGGCTAACCATTAAGTGTGTCGAACAGAGCAGTTTTTATCCAAAATTAGGGATCTGCTTAGCTGCTAGGCCGACTATGTATATTCCAATATCGGTCGAGGATATTGCATATAAGGTAAGCTTAATAGCGGTTTGATGTCCTCAGAAAAACTACCCGATGCAACGTCTTAAAATTGAGCTCACAAAGAACTATTTCGCCATAGTAAAAGGTGATAGATTTTAGGGTTTTTTATTATGAGTTTGCAGTCGAAGGCGTAGAAATTTATCAGGTAACCGTTGTTATCCTTTAGGGTGATCCTCAACCTAGATAAGCTATCTGACATTCTACGATAGAAAGTCTAGAAAATCTTTTTTTTTTTCTTGTATAATGCATCAGTCTTGAGTGAACTTACGCAATCTTTAGTATCTCGAGATGGTTATGAACCCTTTCTATTTGGGTAGCATGGCAACATATCCCTGAATTGGTCAACTATACAAAGCTACCTTCTTACAAAGACAGTAATTTCAATAAACATTGGAGATCCCATTTCATTAGCCAATTTAAAATAAAAACAAATTACTGACTTTAAACAAAGAGGGGCTTAAAGTGGTCTCGTACGCGAATGTTCTGGCAGTCCTTGTAACAGGAAAGGTCTTCTCCGTGATAAGTCAACTCATGCAAAGGAGGCTCGCAATTGTTGACCCCTAGGCCACGAACGTTGTACGTCTCATTCATACTTTCGGCGCAACTACACAGTAATCACTTCTGGGTAAGAAATATAGATAAGATCAAAAAAGTCCAATGGGTAGCTAGTGTAGATTTTACCGGGGCAATAAGGGCATGATATGTTAACCTTTGCTCTACACAATAGCACTGTGGTACAGATGGCGTATTTTAGAAATGTCACTGGAATCTCTGCCTATTAAGGAAGCCGGTTCGCAGTAAAACGCGGTGGTAAACTTGAGTATCGTAGACCTCAAGGCACTGATTGAGGGTTCCATGGCTTCACTGCTTGATGACAGGAATTGCAAACTGACAACAAAGTACTGAATGTCAAAGTCCAGCTCATGGAAGACCGATGCGTATTTCTGAAAACAAAAGCAAATGAAGAAAATACTGTGTTGCATATCCCAACTAAAACTGGAATCGAGCCTGAGTCTAGGGCTAAAGAATTATGTCTGGAGCACTTAAACACAATGGACAGCTCAGTAGTTGCAGATACGCGGACGTTGCGACCAAAAAACAACCTAGCAAATGTCATTGTCAGAATGTGGAACAGGGCAGATGTGGAACGCTTGCTACGACCAGCAACTAATCTACGCGGCACTGGTGTTTCGATGCATAAGGAATACACGGCGGCATCCAGAGAAAGGAGGAGGCAACTGCTAAAAAAAAATACCGAAGTCAGAAGAAAAAACAGCAACATAAAAACCGAATTACGTGGGCAAACACTGCGAGCAGGTGACGACGTGTTTTATTTTGACAAAAATAAAAGCATTCAATGTAACAGCGCGAACGGGAAGGCAATACTCCTACAGATGTGCAATGACAGAACTAAAGCGACAGCAACAGGAGGTGAAGATTAGAATGCTTATGGTGCAAGCACAAGCTGGGATCTCAACAGAGCTTCCCAAACTAGCGAAACCATGCTCCAGAATCGTTTTTAATCAAAATGCCGTCTGCCATTCTATAAATAATGATAAAGTTAACAATAATAATCAAAAGATAAAAGAAAAAAAAGACTTGTGAACGCTGGTTTTTTCGTTTCAAAAGTGTTGATTTTGACGTCGGCAACAAAAACACTGAAACAACAGGGGAAAATATCGAAAATGCAGAATTGCGAGCATACAACTGTTTCCAAACGTTGAAGGCATGGTGTGTTACGAACTATTTAAATCTGATGCAACAATTACTGGGGTTCTGGGGTTCGCTACCGTCAACAGCTGATAAAATCGAATAAAGCATTACAGTAAAAACGTCCAGAATATGACTTAAGATATGCATAAATTTTTTTCATTATGACAACCAGTATAAAAACTATTTGGCAAACAATCATTGGGTAGTTCTGCCCCACCCGGTGTATTCACCAAACCCTTCTGATTCCTATTTGTTTTGATCGATGCAGCCTGGGCTTTTGAAACATCACTTTCATTCTTTCGAAGAAGTAAAGAATTGGCTAAATGAATGGTTGGCTTCAAAAGGCGAGCAGTAGTATTGTCGTGGACTCCACTCATTGCAAGAAAGATAGGAAGAAGTCATAGATACGAGGGCGGGTCAATAAGTCCGTGACTTTTTGAATTTCTGACCTCTTTACTGAAACAGCAACACTGCTCCTGTCAACAGGCATCTGTCAGTTGACTCCTGTCAAAATTTAAACTTGCTGCGTCAGTTAGTTTGTGTTTGACAGCTATTTTTATCAGACTACTCACTAATTTAAGGAGAAAATGGAAAAAAGTGAATTTCGTGTGCTTATTAAGCATTATTTCTTGCGAAAAAAACCATTACCGAGACCAGGCTAAGCTTGATAAATACTATGGGGACTCTGCACCATCGATTTCAATGGTAAAAAAATGGTTTACTGAATTTCGTTGTGGCCGTACAAGCACTGAAGATGCCGAACGTCCTGGACGCCCAGTTGAGGTCTCTACACCCGAAACAATCGAAAAAATTCACGATATGGTGTTGGCCGACCGAAGATTGAAAGTGCGAGAGATTGTGGAAGCCGTAGGGATCTCGCATGGCTCAGTGGTTTCAATTTTGAATGATCACTTGGGCATGAGAAAGCTTTCCGCAAGATGGGTGCCGCGTTTGCTCACAGTCGACCACAAACGCAATCGTGTAACAACTTCACAGGAAGGTTTGGTGTTGTTTAATCGCAATATGGAGGAGTTTTTGCGCCGTTTTGTAACCGTGGACGAAACATGGATCCATCACAACACACCAGAGAACAAACAACAGTCAAAACAGTGGGTTTCTAAGGGTGAATCGGCGCCAAAGAAGGCCAAGGTGGGTTTGTCAGCCAATAAAGTTATGGCGACTGTTTTTTGGGATGCACGCGGGATAATCCACATTGACTACCTTCAAAAGGGAAGAACAATCTATGGGGAGTATTATGCCAACTTATTGGACCGATTCAATGACGATTTGAAAAAAAAACGACCTCATTTGGCCAAGAAAAAAGTTCTTTTCCACCAAGACAATGCAAGGGTGCACACATGTGCAGTTGCCATGGCAAAAATCCATGAATTGGGCTATGAATTGCTCCCTCATCCACCCTATTCTCCAGATTTAGCTCCGAGCGACTACTTCTTGTTCCCAAACCTGAAGAAATGGCTTGGTGGAAAAAGATTTGACTCCAATGATGAAGTCATCTCGCAAACAAAGGCCTATTTTGAGGACCTCGAAAAATCATTTTTTTTGGAAGGGATAAAAAAATTGGCGTTGGACAAAGTGTATAGAGCTCAAGGGAGACTACGTTGAAAAATAAAATTATTTTTTTATCAAAAAATCGGTCCAAAAGTCACGGACTTATTGACCCGCCCTCGTATTGATGGCTTCATTCATTATGTTGCTTAAATAAATGACCTTTGACATTTCATTTTGACACATTTACTTAAAACTTTTTACGTTTTACCGCGAAGTAACGTGTATTGTGAAAAATGACAGGGTGCTTATAAGGTTAATATTTACTAAGTACACAGTGTGGCAAATAATAACCCGGACTGGCTCTTGAACATAACTTAAACACGAATTCTGTTTATTTTTCGGTGTTTTTATTCAAAATATTCTCGTTCCGATTCAATACGCTTGTTACAGTGATTAAATGGTGATTTAAATGCCAGCTCTAGCTCATTTGGCGGGATTGCCAAATCCAGTGACCGTGTCGATGCTGTTTGAATGGTCGGAAAGTCATCAAAAACGCATCATTTTCATTTCAGTTTTAATTTTAGAAACAAAGAGAAGTTGCACAGCGCCAAATCATGTGAAAACGGCACATGATTTAACACACAATACTTACCATTTCGAGCTAAAAATCGACGTACAATGAGTGATGTGTGTCTCGGTGCATTATCGTGCAACACAGACCAACTTTGTTTTGCCTAAATCCTCGTGTAAATAGTTTGAATAGTCTCTTTGTAGATATAAAACGTTTTCCATAGTTCTAAGTGTAGCATTGGGGTCTTCTGGAACAAAATCACGTACTTTATCACGTATCGTTTCAGGCGTCCAAACTGAAATTGGCCTTGCTGTGTGTTTGCCATTCTCCAGTGTCTCTCTGCGGCCCAAAAAATTTTTATTCCACTCGAAAACAATTGTTCTCATCAAAAAATCCTCATTGTACACTTGCTGTATGTGTTGGGATGCTTCTGATGCGTTTTTACCAAGTTTTGATCCCTCCTTGTTTCATGTTGAATTGTTCAACATCCAATGAAAAGGTGGTCTTGAAAAATAATTTTTAAATTAGTTAAATGTCAACCAAATTTCATGAAATTTCGACGAATAAGAGAGAAAGATTAAGGCTTGAAGACGCATGTTCGGACAAATATCGCTCTTGATTGCTGAGATATGGCTCGTATCCGGGATATTATTTGCCAGACTGTGTAAGTTTTGATCCGGGTTAATATGCGACATTCTCTGATGCCCTAGTCTTTCATTACACTTCAACAGTTTTACTTGCAACTAGATTTTCCTTTTGCCGTGGTATGTGTATATCACAGATTATCAGAGCCCATTTCCCCACTTATCCCTTATTATCACTGTACTTGCTGTGAAGTTCAAAACCGCTCCGACTGTGCAAAATCCGAAAATTTCATATGCTATCCGCAGAAAGTCATTTTTCTGGTTACGTATTGCAAGATCTTCTATGGTAATTCCCTTATTTTTTGAAGTTCCTGTTTGATTCGTAACGGTAGTGTTTCTATGTGGACTGGCAGTCAATTCCACGCACAATTCCAAACTGTTTTTCAAAAATGGGGCGGTGTTGTGGTGCCGTCAATCCGTTTCGGTGAAAGGAGAACTACTGTCATATTTGCGATGCAGACTTTTGACGCTACCGTTGATTTATTCACCAAAGTTACTTATTCTAGGAGTTTATCATTTCGTACGAGGTAATGTAATGATCCTATTCTCTCCTGTTTAGCATTCTTTTTAAAAATTTGGCAAGCCAAGTCCGATTGGGTTACCAAGAAAAAGTGAGGTAAATACCAGTGACGTGTGGTTACAAGTACAGTACTGGGAATCGCCAGCTTGACGCCGCTTAGTGCCAACCATAATTGTACAACACACATCCACTCTAAACAGTCTTAACCATATGAAATTGAATTGATTGTGTTGCCTTAACATACAATGGATATACGTAAATACATACGAGAAATACAAGGTTATACCTATAATACTTTTATTTTTACTGACAGAAAACATTTAACTCAATTGGAGCAGGAGTCACGAGACCTGGTTAAATTAAATAGCAGAGTGACCAGACAGGTGTGGCAGTAAAATAGTTTCACATACATGAAAATCCACTTTTCAAAATGTATCTTACTTCTTTCCAAGGTTTGTTTTTTAAGTACCCTAATTAATTAAGGCAGTAGCTGGCACGAAATGCTGCCTAAAAAAATTGGGGCACACCTAGATACACATTAAACGAGTACACTTTACTTTTATGTGAATACTTGTTGAACCGAGATTTTTGTCTGTTATTTGTAACTTCTTATTAAGGATAAATGTGTGCTTAAGTGTTCATATATATTATTATCTGATATAATTAGATGAACAAGACTCAAAGTCTGTATGCAGTCACTATTGGTCTTATCGAGGCGCAGACATAAGCTCGATAAATCAATCGCATTTATATACTCCTTACTTAAATGCTTGTTTGCTTAGCAATAAGCATGAAAGACCCTTTAGGGCGTCTATAAACTTTTATCTAGTTGTTTGCCCTTGTCCTTCGTGATGTAAGGTGGTTAGAACCCAGAGTTTCCGTGACTTAATTAACCCAATAATTAGGTTCAGTTCCCTGCTAAGGAATTATTTGCTGTCGGAGGAAGCTTATTGTTGAATGGGTTGAACAATTGCTTGCTTATTTTTCTGGATGCGCCCTACATACGAACTAAAGGCACTTAACAAACTTGATGAATTAGACAGAGCTTATATCAGGAAGATGGGAACTTCCTGGAAACGTAGCAATACAATGTGATCTCTGAAACTCAGGATAAGCACAAAATAGGATCGTTCGACATATCTATAGGGCTCTCACTTACTGTTTCAACTCATGTTTTACTGATGTCACACTGATGTTTCATTGATGTTTCCGTAATATTGCTGTCGTGAAGTTTTAAGTTGCAAACCAACACTTTTACCGGACTTAAAGTATGCCAATTCTGCTCTTACTGATGTTCATGTATGCCTTAACGACGCCGGCAAATTGTGCAAATTGATTTCAAAATTTATTTGACGCCACTAGCAGCTGCCTGAATGTATCGATTTTAACCCGCCCCAACAAAGAAGCCCCTAGTTCGATGACGAATGCATACGGGAAAGTCAAGGGATGTACGGCCCTGCAGAGGGAATAGAGATGGGCTTGTGACTCGAAAGATCAAAAGAAGTGCTCATTCGAGATCCTTTCAGAAGAATGACGATCAGAAGTCTTAGCCAAAAATAAAACGAACATGCCGAAGCTGTAAAGCTAAAGCAGCAATCTTCATGGATGAACAAGGAAACCTCATGGTAGAACCATAATTAGAGTATAGAATTTGCGAAGGTTATTTCAACATTTTGACAGTGATGACGAACAAGTTACCACCATCGGGCAGAATGAACCTTTCAACCTGGACGAAGACAGACAACATTACTCCACACCCGACCAAGATGAAGCATGGTAAGTATTTCCATGCCCAAGTCTAACAAAGGATGTTACCTGCTGAACTTTTTAAGACAATCGGTGGTAATAGACTAGTCTTCGTCATCTCGATGAAAGATGAACTACAGGGTCATGTCTAGTTGTGGCATCCCTGCTTTGCTCATTTGACGCATTTGATTTTTTGATTTTTTCGACATCGTTGAAAAGATTATGCAACACTCGGAATTCAACTCCAAAGGCACCACATTTTGAATGTCTGTTAAATTAAATACTGCATATGCAGGCGTAGTTGACAATATTGGAAGAGCAGGCACAGGTATCAGTGGAGCACTGGGGTCTATTGAAGCACAAGCTGCAAAAATGGATAAAGACGTCGACTAAACAAAACAGAGTATATGCTGTTAATTAAAAGGGATGCACAACATCCATGTCTAGGATAAAACGCCACGATAGGCAACTAAAACTTTAAGCTGTTAAGGTCCCATTTAGATCAATAGAGAAGCGAGACGACATTTCAACAGCGATTGCCCGAATAGTTTGATAGTTTTTGGTTCCAACCCAGAAGGATAACGTAGTAAAGGGTGACCACATCTAAGGTGGAGAACCCAAATAGAAGAGGACAGCAGCCGACTACGCGTGCGCGACTTCAAGCAGCTGGAAAAACACTGAACTGGCTGTATAAGTAGGTATACCTGACCCACGTGCAAAGCCATTTAAGGAAGCAGTATAGTAAGATTGATGTATATTATTGATGTTTGAAATAACATTTAAGAACTTTTGGCAAAAGCATCTTTTATTTCATTTTGAAGTTCAATACGACACCCACCGATAGTGGTCGACTCTCTGTTGACGAATATCAAATATTCTAGTTCCTTATCTGAATCTTATATCGTAAGTGATTTTGAGTTTGTCCCCGCATTAAGGCTGTTTAGAGCCAAGGAAACAAAAATTGTGCATCAAGAAGTGCTACATGAAATGGTCATACCAAAACTGACAGCTTTTTTTGCTTTATTAAGACCGACAGGTCTGAAGCTCTTGGCAAGCATGTTACCACCCTTTTCAATTTCCTGTATAAAGTGTACAGGCAACGATTAGTATAAGGCGTCGTAGAAGTAGCATCTTCCGACAGGTGCTGGTTCCTTAAATGACGAGAATGAGCCTCTGCAGCCTAACATCTTGCAGCTCTGCTAATAAGTCCTACTTCACGCCTCCCCGTGGCGCCATCTGGGAATCTCACTAGAGGTTGCGAAGTGAAGGGGGCAAATGGCGAGTTTCCTGCGCCATTAACCAGGATTAGTGTCGGAAAAACAAAACAAGACCTTATCCGGGCTACTCCGACATATTTGGAGCTCCGGCCGGAAAGGATTTCCAGGACTTAGTCAGGGTCCTGGAAAAGAGATGGTGGCGGACGAGCCCTATAAGGGCCAACGGCAGCGCTCACATCCCGGAACGGGTTACTGGCTTCGGTGTAACCGACCCCTCGTCCTAGAGGCACTCAAAGTGGAACTGGTCCTCCAGGTTGGGGGTTGTGCCGCCGGGGTAACTGCCCGGCCATTTAAAAAAGATTAAGCTACGAAGCATTAACAAGCCTCGGATATGGACGGATCTACTGTTGACAACCCACGCAAACGATTTAAGGACAATGAGCTTCGGATATGCACGTGGAATGTTAGATCCCTTAATAGACCACTCGCAGCCGAGCAACTAGCGGAGGCTCTAGACTGCTGCAAAGCAGACATAACCGCCATCCAAGTAATGCGATGGGATGGGCCGGACAAAAAGAAGATGAAAAACTGCGACATCTACTACGGCAATTGCTATCGACGGCAAAAGCAGCGCTTATTTGGATGCGGATTTGTTGTCGGAGGCAGACTAAGACGAGAAGTCCTCAGCTTCCGGCATGTGAGCGAGCGCCTCGTAGCAATCCGCATCAAGGCTAAATTCGCCAACATAAGCCTCATATGCTCGCATGCCCCCACAGAGGAGAAAGATGACGACACCAAGGATGCCTTCTACGAGCTCCTCAACAAGACCTACGAGCAATGCCCTACCTATGACATTAAAACTGTCCTCGGTGATTTTAATGCAAAGCTAGGAAGAGAGGGTATCTTTGGTGGAACAATCGGAAAATATAGCCTGCACAACACCACCTCCGATAACGGATTCAGGCTAATCGACTTTACGGCGGGGCGAAACATTGTCATGGCTAGCACGCGGTTCCCACATCTCGACATACACAAGGGGACTTGGAGAACTCCTGATCAATCAACAGTCAACCAGATTGATCACATTGCGATCGACGCAAGACACTCCTCCAGCATTACGGATGTCCGTACGTTCCGAGGAGCCAACATCGACTCGGACCATTACCTTGTTGTAGCCAAGGTACGGTTGCGGATATCCCAAACTACGCCAAGACAAACTAATGCTGTGAGAAAATTCGACGTCAGACGGCTACAATCGCAAGAGATCGCCAAGTCCTTCTCCGATCGAGTGTATCTTAATCTCTTAAGAGGTCCAATGCCGCTAGCATCAAGCATCGAAGACCAAACACTGCCAAAACGCCATCAGAGATGCCGCTTCTGATGTGCTGGGTTTCACTCGTCCACCACAACGAAACCCCTGGTTCGATGATGAATGCCGGCAAGCACATGCAGCTAAGCAAGATGCATATAACGCGGCGCTGCTTAGAAAGACCAGAGCTGCTCATGAGCTCTATGAGCGGAAGAGGAGAGACGAACACCGGCTTCTCAGGAGGAAGAAGAAAGAGCATGAGAAGCGCGCGATCGAGGAAATTGAGAGATGCTACTCCAGGAATGAGGTTCGGAAGTTTTACCAAAAGGTAAAAATAACATGCCGCGGAAACAAACCCCGAACCGAAGCCTGTAGAGATGAACAAGGGAACATCGTAGTAGAATCGCAAAACAAAAAGAAATCCAACGGTGACAAATCACAAGATCTTGTCTTGTCATGGAGATTTTTCTTGCAATAAACGCAAACGCAAACGCTGATGTTCAAGCACTTAACCGGCGCATGCATTACGCATTCCGTGGTCAACTTACTACAATTCTTGAGTGAGTTGAACCTTATAAGGGTGTAGATTAGGGTGGGTCAACAATTATTCTTTTTCGATTTTTAAAACGGCTCAGTGCTAAAAAGTCGCTAAATAGTGTAATGAATTTATTTACAAAGTTTTAAAAAATAATCTTGAGGTTTAATTGCCACCGGATTGCAAAATTAGAATTAGTTTGAAAAAAGGCGATAATTTTGTAATACATTTTTCGAGTCAATAATTTCAATATTCGTGCGCTTTATTTTTTTTTTAAGTTACGATTCAACATTTAATCATTCAGGGTCGCGTTGCATAATAGATTACAGTCATTTATTTGAGCCGTCAAAGCAATGGAATGCAGTCGAAATAGTTGGGAGTGTCCCTATGAAGATGTGATGAAATTTAATGAGTGGGCCCGCCACAAGTTCAAATATGAGAAGGAAACTAATAAATAGCCAACATATAAAGAAATATGTAGGAGGTATTGTTGTTGCGAAATCTTCCATTCCTACAGTGGAACCAAAACGAATGAAGGTAATGTTACAAACATATCGTTTAAAGTGCAAAAATCTTCAGAAGTCGCACCCTAAAATATCTGAAAATAAGTTGGAAGAGTTTCGCGTTGTTTGATATTTTGGCTTGCAAGTAAAAATGTATAACAGATCATCAAACAACTAGAAAAATGACGATAAGTGGCATAGACGTTGTTGCAACCAAACATATATCTAGCACGCTAAAAAGAAAGCTGATAACAGAAAAATCTGAGAGCAGACAACAAAAAGTGGCCGAAATATGTACAGACAAGTTAAGTAGCCCATCTTGAAGAACCAATTGAATATCAGTCCCGGACTGATCAGGGTTAAATCAGCGAGTAATACTACAACTGTAGTCGATTATGCTCTTCTATTAAAACCGTGCGATAGGGCAAGAGCAGCTATTGAGCTATTGCATCAGCAGTTCTACACAGGTAATAGATAAAAATAAGCTGCAGCAAAATATTTCACATATACCGGCATTATACTTCGATAGAAGAAAAGATCAAACTTTGATTAACTCTGAAAAAGATGGAAAACATTATAGGCGACGCGTACTTGAGGAGCGTATTTCCTTGATAAAAATACCTGACTCGAAGTTCTAAGGCTACATTTCATCTGCATCAGACATTGCAAGGTGTATAAAACAAAAAATATTTAACTTATTTTTGGATGCGGATATACTCGTATTAATGGATTATTTAATTGCAATAGGATGTGACGGAGCTAATGTAGAATGCTGGCAAATGTGGAGGTATCATACGGATGCTAGAAATAAGACTGGACAGACCCTTACAATGGATTATCTGTTTATTGCATATGAATGAACTGTCATTAAGACATCTATTTCCATACATTGATAGCAGTACGACTGGACAGGCCAATTGGCAGAGAACTTGAAAACTGTGAAGAAAGACCTATAACTCAGTTTCAACCTATTCCATTCAATTTAACGAAACTTTTTGCTGAAGATATTAGTTCAAGCAGTCTCAATAGGCATACGAATCACCAGGGAAAATGTCCCATGCCCGATGGTTAACGCGTGAAAATAGGATTCTTCGTCTTTACGTTTCAACTGATACTGCCTCTGCAAATCTAATCATTCTTGCAACGTATATTGTAAAGGTTTACGCTTCGGTATAGTTACCCATAAAAACCCTATCCAGCTGTAAATATGGATCACGACTACTTTTTTTTTAACTCATCGAACAAACCAGATATTTGTGAGTAATTTGAAAGTCGTTATCGATCCAGTAATTCAAAGAAATAGCTTTTTGCACATCCGGAAAACTTTCTTACACATTCGTGAATTAGCTGCCCGTCGAATTTTGAAAGCTAGATCAGCAGCATCTAACAAATTGCCTTTTGAACTGGCAAGAAAATATCATTGAGCCTCCTTTTTTAAAATGTAGATCTCGCTCATTTACTTGCGGACATATGAAATGAAATACGATACATTCTCTTCTAACGAGGAGAGTATGCAAGATATAAATATGAAATTACACAATGTGAAGCATGATGAAACGAATAATTCTGCATCATGAGCTCAAAATTCGCGTTTTTTGAGTTACATACGAGTATGACAGCCTTCAAGTAAATGAGCGATATCTAGACAACAGTTTCTTTAGTTTTAAAGAAACCAGGGAGGAAAGAAAGAGAGGTACCGATGTACGTTGGTCTTGAATGTTTGGAGGTTATAATGACTAGGAAATAAAGAGCTCGGCAGGGGGTTGTTCGACTTAGGAAAGAATCACGATATTTCAGAATACGTCCGAAAGTGGGCTTGAGGGTGTACTGATGAGCATTCATTGCGAAACGGGTGTTACGGTTGGACGTTTGAAGGGGCGGAATGCTACTGGCAATTTCTGAGGAGCACTAGTGGTGAAAATAACGGTAGAACAAGGTGGGACAGGAGACATTACGTCGGTGGGCGACGGTGTCAATCGGCTGTGTAATATTTGCATCACCTATTAGTTTTATCGCCCGGTTTTGGATCTTATCTTGCAAGTGCAAAGGGTGCAATTTCTGCGAGCACCTGACCAGATGTGAGTATTGTATTCCAATTTTGGCCGGATGAAAGCCTTATATATTGAAGCCAGATCAGAGGGGGTGAAATATTTGTTACATCCTTTAAGGAAACCTAGACATTTCGCAGCATTTTTGGCGACTTCGAATATGTGGTCATTCCAACGTATGTTGTCATTTACACACATACCGAGAATGCAAAGTTTTTCGGTTTCAACGATGCAAGTGCCATTCATGGATAATGGCTGGGTATTTGAATTTCGCATAAGCGACAGCAGATAGCATTGTGTTTTGGAAGCATTAAATTCGACTCTGTCGATAGTTCCCCAATTGGTTATGCTGTTAATATCGGAATTTAATGAGCTTAACATACCGTGCCGAGTACTGTCGTCAGCAAAGGAATATGTTGGATAAGAAGTAGCAGACAAGAGATCATTGAAAAAAATTATAAAGAGTGTTGGGACACACTAGCATTTATTTTATGAATACCAGACTTGAAACCATCCAACACAACTTGAATTGAACGTTCCGAAAGGTAATTTCTAATCCATTTCACGCATTTTCGACAAAAGAGCCGTATGCCAAACTTTGCCAAATGCCGTGGATATATCAAGTGCAACTATCTTGCTTTCGCCAGATTGATGTTAACTTTGGTTCAAGTTCTCGGTGAGACATGCCATCAAATAACCAGTGGACCTATTTTTACGAAAACCGTTCTGCCGATCATTAAGAAGTTTTCGTGTTTCGAGATATTTCATGAGCTGACGATTCATCAGCGTTTCCATGTCCTTGGAAAGAAGGGGCGTAAGTGCAATGAGTCTGTAAGAGGAGAGAGAAGAAGATTCGCCTTTTTTTTTGGGATGAGCTGGGCCAATGCTGTTTTCCATTTGTTCCATGAAGAAAATCTTCGATTATTTGTTCAACAAAAATGAGAAGGGGAATTAGAGTAGAAAGAGCAATCAAAGCTGTGACTGAAGCTTCAACTACTTTAAGCAATAAATCAAATAGAGAAGGATTTATTAAGGCCCAGATAGAATCGAGGAGAGCAATGCCAAAATTTGACAGTAAAAAGGATTTTTCCACCAACTAAACCCTTCAATACAATAACTTCACTATATATATATATTTTTTAAATTTTATTTACCTGATTCAGTTTCTCTTAAATAAACATTAAATACTATTGATTTACGTTTTTTTATTTATAAATAATGTTGATTGGTGTAAATTTGTACGTTATGCCATTGAGCATCTCTTAACATTGTCTTTTTGACAATTTGCATGTTAAACTCCATATACAAGGGTTGTCTGAAAAGTTTCTGACCGCAACGTAAAGATAGCGGCACTCGTCAATAAAAGCTAGTGAATGCTAGTTGCACATCTTTCCACAGTTACTTACCGAAGTTTCAGTCATTTTGGACGCGCAGTTTTTAGTTGACAGTCGTTTGATTGAGTCGATGTGAGTGTTTTTTTTTGAAAATGGAAAAAATTGAGTATCGAGCTGTTATCATAGTAAATTCTTGTTTTTGAAAGCCAATACGCTTACGCAAATCAAAAATGAGTGGGATTCTGTGTATGGGGGATCTGCACCATCATTTACCACAGTGAGATTTTGGGCAGCTGAAATTAAATGTGGCCGTAAGAGCTTCGGAGATAATGAACGTTCGGGACGTCCAAAAACTGCAACCACCGACGATAACAATGCTAAAGTTCACCAAATGGTGTAAGACGACCCCCGAATTAAAGTGAAAGAGATAGTAGAGGTTATCAAAATGCCCAAAGAACGTGTTTGTTACATATTAAATCAAGATTTAGGCATGAGAAAGCTGTCCGCGCGTTGGGTGCCGCGTTAGTTTACGTTAGACCAAAAACCTGTTCGAATGAACATTTCCAACGCTCTGTTGGAGCAGTTTAGGCGCAATAAATCCAAGTTTTGGTGCCGATTAATTACTGTAGATGAAACTTGAATAAACCATTATACGCCCGAAACAAAAATTCAGTGAAAACAGTGAACTGCAAAGGGCGAGCCGGCTCCAAAAAAAACAAAAACTGTTTTATCGGCTGTGAAAGTGAAGGCGACTGTGTTTTTGGGATAGTAAAGGAGTTACCTTCAAAAAGGAAAACCCATTACAGGAGCATACTACGCATCATTACTTGCCAAGCTGAAGGCAAAAATTGCGGAAAAACTGCCACATTTGCAGAAAAAGAAAATCCTGTTTCACCAAGACAAGGCACCGTCTCACACCTCAGCAGTTGCCATAACGAAAATCCATGAATAACGGTTTGAACTGCTTGAACAACCACCTTATTCACCAGATCTAGCCCCAAGCGACTTCTTTTTGTTCCCTCATCTAAAAACTGCGCTCGGAGGACAGAGATTTTCATCAAATGAGGAGGCAATCACCTTCGTGAACAATTATTTTGCAGAGAAAAACGCTAAGTACTATTTGGACGGGTAAGAAAGATGGGAGCATCGCTGGGAGAAGTGTGTAGAGTTAGTTACAAGGAGACTATGTAGAAAAATAAAAAAAAAATTTTAAGAAAAAATGTCTTGTATCATTGTTCGGTCGGAAACCTTTCAAACAACCCTCGTATGAGTGACCCACCCTAGTGTAGAGACAAATCTAAATGCAAAATACGCCATAATGTGCCATAAGAAAAGTCCGAGTACTGTGCTCACCGTGAAATAGATGCATTTGGATTTTCTTCAACACTTTCACTAATATATTTTCTGAAGGATAGAAATCCGTAACAGAATCGGTTTTTGAAGTTTTTTAAAGGAGATGCTCTGCCTTTAGTGCGCTCAGATAGACGATTATATCCACCATAATCTGGTCATATTTCGCGAAACCTAGCTACTGCAGAATAACTATTTTTGTTATAAGTTTCACACGTTGGGAAATTGCTAAGCGATCTATATAGAAAATGATATGGCTTAAACTTAACAAAAACCGTATCGGATGAGAGTTCGTTTTAATCCTTGTAAATAAAATAGGTATGTCAAATACGGACCACGAATCGAATGACCCAATATAACTTTGTTTGATTCGAAATTCCCTTACTGCAACCGACGACTGAGAACTTCTTACGTTGTGTTGTGTCACTATGCTCACTTTCAGCTTCTTTCAAACACGGCAGATGTCATATAATTAGTAAACTAGTTTGTAAATCCACTAAAATAAAAAAGGATATCCTTTTGGACAAATGTAAATCATGTACCCCATTAGCATTCAATATCAAAATGCGGGCTTGTTTTACGTACAAAACCTTCTTTCGGGACAGATGTAGATTTTCCCCTTACCAATACTAACCACGATTTGCATGATATTACACCCAAACTTTCAAATTCTAAATATTGTCCGAAAACAGGTTCAATGCTCTGACATTTCTTCGATATTTGTAACGAAAGTCAAGGAACTTGTTCGTTGGCAGTCAAAACGCACGTTTCAAAAACATTGACCCGACACGTTAATAAATAATAATAATAAAAAAGCCAAAAAGTCAACAAGTCCTTTATTTTTGCCATGAAAGGATGTCAAGGGAAGAATGAAAAAAAATTACTCAACCGTACAGAGAAATTCCGCAATTAAATTTATCGATTTGTCTTACGGCTCTACCTATTCATTATTACAAGTGATATCGACTCAAATCACTAACTGACATTTTTATCTCTGTAAGTACGTACTGAATATGTAGCTGTCTATTTTTGTATTTCATATTAAGTGCGAGGAGGAGTGAATTCTCGAATCGCTAGGGCAATTTACTATCAATTCCAATAGTATGGAACGTCTATCATTATTGGATGTGCTTCAGTCGTACCCTTAGTAAAACATATATTTCAATTCCCATGGCATATCCTGATAATTATTTTTATACATGCCAGTGCGTCTACCACTAATACATATTCATGTTAGAATTATCGATTATTTTTAACATACACAAATTCGTGTTCCATAGAATTAAGTATTCATAAACTACCTACGACGATTGTTGATCTCCTATTGACTGTGGTAAATCGATACCAGATACGATACGAATCTAACACGGAAAGTTGTTTAGAATTAAAACTTGAATACGAGTACAACGAATGAGTAAGTAACCATGGGTGTGGGTTGATTGTGGGGCTTAGTAGATAACAACTGAGCAGAACATTTCAACTTTAGTGATCATAGCTGATGACTAGACATTACTATAAAAATTATTCAGATTCAAATACGATTATACACCAAAGTTTGCTATAACTACCTCAGAGTCGTAAATTTTCTTTGCCATCAGAGGAAGAACGAATCTATACGCCTGATGCGAGCGAAAGCTTGGCACCCAAAGAAATTATGCTCTTGGAAGTCGATATTCGTTTTACAGCAATCCTGCCAAGATATTATACCACTTATACTCAGCACACTTAGGTGCCTGTCACGCCGCCAGTTAATAGGCTACAGTTCGCTGACTTTTTAGAGATTAGGAGAAGCATAAATTTGGACTGCCGAATCGAACTATCTGGAATAATGCTCAATGTGTCAATGGGAGTTCCAGCACGGGTCCTGGTAATCTTTCATCTGAGCCTTCCCTAGTATGTTCATCGGCAATGTCTTGATCCAATTATAACCTGGAAACTAAGAAAGATAAATAAATTCATTCACCCCACTGTTTAACACTCTCGAATTAGCTTCGAAATGGTGTGTGGGTTTGATAGGAATTCAAGGGCAACTTGTATACCATTTTAGCCGAAGATACTTCTCCTCATCATCGATTTTTCATCTCATATTTCATTGCCAAGTAGATTGTGCAAACCTGCGCTTGGAAGTGAGATCCCAAAGATCTATTTTGTGTCATCCGTGACAACAATTGTTTTCTGTTTCAGAATTTGGCCAAAACCATTCCTGATACTACTCTTCACAGAAGAAATCACATATTTCCGCAACAAGACTACAAAGCATTTATTCTTAAATGGAACTTGGCTTTGAAATACAGTCCTTTTAATGAATAACAAGAGTTGGTTGGTAAATCAGTGGTCTAGAGCAGAACCAATTATGCCTCATCATAATTGTTCTTATCTTAGCCGTGTGGATCGATAAGATCCTTCTCAGTGGCAAGGTCCTTGCCTTGCCAATAACTCAATTGACCAGAGGGCCTGGTGGCCTGGTGCCTGGGATGTTTTCGACATGAAATTTTTAGTCCAAACAAATTTTCTATACAGAATGACACCCGAATACTCAGATTTCGCTGAAGAAAGTTATGGTGATGCCTTCAAACACAAGATGAGTCAAGCCAGTCAGCTTCTTCCTTTTTAATTTAATTAATTCAAAGCCTTTTGCTAGAACGCAATTTGTTTCATAGCGTTAAGGAGTGATAAAAGCTACATGAAATAAACCAAAGCACTGGACAGGATACCATACTGCCATTAGCAGGTCTTAATTAGCCCTGCCGTCTCATACTGGCCTTACTCAAGATTTGAAAGCAGGGACTGATCGGTAGTCTCGCAGGATCTTACGCTTTCGAAAGCATGCTACAACTGAGGTTAAGGATGTATTCGCAAAACAGTTTTGGCACGTGCGACTCGACCATTCTCTCCACGCTATTGAAAGGAAGTGAGAGGTCTGAAGCTCTTGTGGGGCGTGTAGAAATGCTCTTTCTGTTCAAAGAAGGTTCATTTCAGAGTTGCACATTCTCTATACAGTTTTGTAGTACACAAAGCTGTAAGCCATCAGCGACGGCCGGCACAATAGTGTGTTTTATGGCCTTAGTAAATAGAAGCTTGTTGTGAGCTGGATTTGATTAGAAGCAATTGAAAAGTGGAAAAGTGCCATCAGATCTTCTTCCAGTCAGACTCACTTGCCTATTTTATCCCACATTTTTGAAATATTTACGCAAGATTTTATTACAAGCACATTTTGGTTCTCATATTCTTTTTGGTTCGATCTGTGAAGATACTCGTACTGATGTCTCTTCCAATTAAACAAAAATGACTTGTGACATATGACTCGCTACTAATCTGTGTTACACAATGGAACGGGTGATCTTTTTTCTTGGGTGGAAGCGTTATTCAAGTTTGAACAGCATCCTCTACCTACTGTTTTGTTGAGTTTAGGCGAAACATTGGCCGACTTGCTGAGCTATTCCTTAAAGGGTGTTTGGTGATACTTACATAGATTCCTTGTTTTCATTAATGTCCACACCTTTGGTTTGACATGGAAGCCTCCGATAGTACTTCTCAGTGAGGAATCATTCCTGTTATGTAGGGTTAAGTCGATGGATACGTTAACAAACAAAATTGTCACATATAGCGAAGTGTAAATCCACATGTAACCATCAAAGGACCATTCCATCCACAACAATTCACTGTTTAGTGTGCAATTGTGGCTGATGGTGTCATTGGGAAAATCGGAAAAGTGTAATGGTCACCGTCATTTCTCATCGCTTTAGCCAAATGTTTGCCGAATTTGTGTGGTCGAAGATATAGATGTGGAGTACATGTAGTTTCAACAAGACGGTAGCATATCTCACACATATTTCGCGTTTGGGTGGTGTGAACTGGCCGCCAAGATCGTCTGATTTTTCGCCATTGTGGGGCTATGCAAAAGATCGTGTTTATGCACACAATCCGCTTGACGCTTGGAAGGTGAACATTCGCCAGGTTATGGCCGAGTGATTGCCTGATATGTGTCGAAAAGTCATCGATTATCATGTCAGAATCAAGTCCTGCAACGACTCCTCTAGAAGACATTTGAAAGATGTTCTTTTCAATTTATAATGGCAAGATGCAAACAATATATTGAAATAAATGGTATCAGCGAGGGTCCTGTGAATGAGCAAGATTTGTGCCATTTTATTAAGGTATGTCTGGATATTTCTCGTCAGATTGAGGCAATTTATATAGCATAAAATCAACCTTGAAAGGCTTACTTTGCATTTTTTATGGTACAGCGTTTATGGTGCTCTGTTTCCATTGTAAGTCATAGACACTGAAGCAGACTCTTGTAATACCTTCTGAAATGTGGACAAGTGCATTAGGTCAGATACTTAGATGTACTAGGTCACAGAGACATTGGTTGTAACTCTACCAAATGGATCATATGATGGATTCTGAACCCTTCTACGGTATCCATATCTCCTGTCGAAATACCAAGGATAAGAATGGACAGAAAATACAAACGGAAAACAATCCATTTCTTGAATAAAAACCCCGAAAATATCGTTAATTATATCGGAAATGTTATTTGAAGGCTTAACAAAACTATTTTCATGCAACACAGTCTAAAATGTTACCTACACAGGTCCTTACTCTAAAATGAAGAGTGCTCACTCTGTTAAAAAGATGATTCGGTTCCCCCTCTGCCACTTAAGGCTGCATATCTTCAAAACAAAACCATTGCACTGTGAGGACTATTAGCAAATCTTCTACGAGCGACCTCATCATTCTCAAGTTTGAAGAGTTTGTTCGTTGTTTTTTTCGCAAAACTATCCCAGGCGTAGTAATGTGTGTAGCAAGGCTACTGGTCTACAGAGCATCGTATATGTTGAAAAGCAGCTAATTAGCCAGTTAAACCGCTTTCTGTAATTACCTACCTACCCACGCTTAACGATGCCTCTGTTGGCAGCTTGCACCAAATAATCAATCGACTTTTAAAAAATTAATAACAACCGGATTATGGAATTTTCACGTTTTATTAACCACCAGCAGAAACTGGTGAAGGCCACTGGGATCAATGTCAGAAATGAATTTAATGACGCAACACATATCCCTGGCTTCCATTTGAAACAATTGGTTTTTTTGGGAGTATTTGCTAATGTAGCCATGCTGAACAGAGAGACGAAAGTCGTAAGTATGATCAGCGAACTAAAGGAAAGGCTCTGAGAAAATGAAGATATGCTACTTCAGAAACGGTGGATGACCTACAACTTGAACTTTATAACCAGCGGATGATAACTAAGTAGATAGCATCTCAGAACGGAATTTGATCAGAAGCAATCACACTTGATAAATGGAATATCAGCATTATTTCCTCGATAAACAAAAACGGAGAGCTTCTATACTAACTACGGCAACTAACGTGCATAACTTTTGCAAATGTCAAGCTATGATGCTAAGATTTAGAGGGAATATCAACAATAGATGTACCAACTTAACAAAAAACAAAACTCAAATCGGAACAATGGAAGCGCCACACGGTGGTTATTCCGGGAACTTTCTGATCAAGGTAGTATACAAAAACTCGGTGAGTCTCGAAAAACAAGGCGGTAAATGCCATCCAAACCCTTGGATCATTCCCTGCATTCGCGAAAGATTTAAACATAAAGATATACTCTACAGAAGGTGGAAGAGTGACAGACTAAATAAAATTTACAAAGTAGAGTATAAGTACGAAACAAAGTTAACAAAGGCAGAAAAATTTAATAGATCTAGAAATGATCCCCGAAAAACCTGGAACCTTGTCATCGAATAAATGGGAAAAAAAACAAAACTTGAACGAGATACTTATAAATAACAGCATTTCCAAGCAAATGTGCAAGGCATTCCTCTGAAGAAACGATCAATATTATCCACAATTGTGAGAGTATAACTTCAACACACAGCATTAAGACACTGTTTAACTCCATCTTCATAGCAGAAACATGTTTGGAAGAGGTATGTACCATAACTACATCAAAATAAATCACCGGGAATCGCCAGCATTTGAACGAAAGACATTAAAGTATATGCGGATATGTTTGTTCTAATTATCACGAGAATCATTAACCTTAGGCTCTGGCTCTGGAAAGCAACATACCCATATTGAAAACGCCCTTAATGAAGTAACTACTGCGTCGTTTGTAGTCCTACAAGAGTCAAAGCTAGGGCTTTCCGTGTCTTCACAAATGGTTTCCCTTTCGCGTTCGCGGACGATACAGCAATAGTCGTCATACATAGGTGTCCTCTCATCGGTATACAGGTAATGTGGACGAAATTCGATTAAGCTGTAAATTGGTGTCACGACGATGGGCTGATTTCAAATGCGGCGCAGACGAAAATGATGCACATCCGACAACCGCACTATCTTACTATCGACAGCTATTTTCTATGGGATGTGCACATAGAGAAACTCTGCTCAAACCTCAAGCAAGCTCTTTTTGCCGTGGTGTAACTTGGATATTACTCAACATTCGAAATCCAACAGCAGATATACTACGCGCCTGTGGAGTCCAAACTGAGATACGGCATAAAAGCATTGGGTAGCGCTTCAGCTACAAATTAATAAGCTGCAAAACCTTCAAAACTCCATTGTGAAGAAGATACAATTTTCACGTCCTAACAAAGACATAGGACGTAGAAGCTTCAAGGTACTAAGTGTCTAAAAACATATTTCAGATGGCACGAGTTCTTGAAGATTACGATGACAAACGTTTCAAACACCCGATAAATCATCAGCAGAATATAAGAAGAGGAGCCCAAGGAAAGTTTAAAATCCCGATAACCTACAATGTGTACAGTAGAAGAGAGTTGCAGTACTGCTTCCCACCTGTACTCAACCAGATTCCAAATTCCCTGAAGATCATTCAAAACCCGAAATTTGCAAAAAAAAAAACCAAACAAAAAACCTTGAAGAGATTTTTTCTGTTCATAATAAAATAAATTCAAATATGTAGGTATCTAATTGTATTTTTCTAGACTTAGATAAAAATTTTAATTTTTTGGATTCACTCTCATATGACAGTATTTATAGAGACGAGCTGTATAGAGCCATGCCTGGTTTTGGAGTCCCTGCCAAGCTCGTCAGTCTCTGCAGAATTACAATTGATTTTCTTTCCATTCGATTTGTTTTAAGAACATACTCGTAATTGAAAGATTTTTGTATCTACTAGAGTACGCCGATGACATCGGCATAATAAGGAATACACACTGGTTAGTATCAGTATTCAAACAGAAGCACCCAAACTATAATAGGATTAGCAGAACATATATGAGTGAAAAACGAAATAAATATTTTCTGTCAACAGGAGGGGACACATTGTAGAATATCCAGGGATCGAACAGAACCTCACAGTCGACAGGTACAACTTCGAGGTAGTAAGATGGTTTTGTTAAAGAAACTGCAAACACCTCAGCACAAAAACCAAAAGAATTACACTTGCCAATGACTGGTTTTCTTGTAGGCTATAGACACTAAAGTTGAATAGTAAGGCCCTATTCCGAGAAACTACGCGGACTTTATGTCACATCTTGACCCTTTCAGTCCTACATTATAGTGCTACTTTGTCGAAGGCTGATGAAGATATCTCCAGTTGCTTCAAGAGCAAAATCTTTCGAAAAATATTCCGTCCAGTATGGGAACCATACAGCGATATTGTCCTAGTCAGAAAACTGTGCGTTATTCCCCTGAGATGAATAGGACATGTCTAGGACTTAGAGGGCCAATGCAGTAGAGGAAGACTTCCATTAAGGCAGAGCGCATGAGTGGAAGACCTCAACCGACTTGAAGTGCGCAACTGGAAGGAGTTACAATAGTTAAAGATCGAGCTTACTGGAGGGGCTTGTTTTTTTTTTTTTCTTTCTTTTTTTTTATGATACCCTTTAACTGTCGCCATGGTGCGGGCGGAAAGATAGAAGGAGGAGAAAGGAAAGTTGTTGTGATGTAGTGGTTTGAAACTCAGGTGTGTTTGGTTTCGATATTCACTCCAGGGGTGGGAGTCCGAATAGGACAGAGTTTTTCTTCACTTGGAATGATTCAGGTTGTGAATTTTAACGGTTGTTTTGTGCTTGAAACTCTACAACAGCCAAATTTACATGTCAGTGTTATGCTTTCATACGCAGATTTTTCTGACTAAGTTCCAAGTACACAATGAAAAACTTGCCATGACTAGGATTCGAACCTTGAACATCCGAGTGAGAAGCGATGGCTGGTACCACTACACCACGGCCAACCCCAGATAGGTGTTAGATGGGGCGCAGGTTCAATTCAAACTATAGCGCTACCAACATAAGCAAGTGAGTAAGTCTGCATAATGGACGAATAAAGCCAATACTGCTGCGATCCATCCCGGATCGAAAATGCCGGGTTTTTCGCAACACTTCACTTTACATCGGCTACACTTCTTAACAATGTTCACAAGATCTTATCTACCGTACTGTATGAATGCCTGAATCTCTTCGTCAACAATAGCTTAATATCAGTGTGGTTTCAGGTCAAGAAATTCCACCAACGACCAAATATTCACACTGCGGCAGATCTTGAATAAGACCCCTGAGCTTCAGATCGATACACACCACATATTTATTGATTTCAACGCCGTTTATGAAAGAATCTAAAGATATGAGCTATGCAGAGCAATGTCTAGTTTTGGAATGCCTGCCAAACTCGTCCGTCTATGCAGGACGACGATGGAGAAAACACGCTGCTCCATCGAGGTTGGTAAAGATATCACCCAGTCTTGGTCTATGGCGCAGAGGGATGGACATTATCAAAAATGGATGAGGGTGCTCTTGACTGCGTTGAAGGGAAAACTCTTCGAGTGATCTTCGGTCCCGTTTGCATTGACGGTACAACAACATTGGAGATACAGCGACGAACTCTACGAACTGTACAGCGACATCGACCTTACCAGAATGGTGAAGATTCAACGGCTGAGATGGGTGGGTCATGTAGATCGGACGGACACCAGTGCTCCGGTCCGAAAAGTCTTCGATTCTGCCCCTGAGGGACAGCAGATGGTGACGTTAAGCACAAAGTAGGTTTTGGCCGGATCAAATAGCTGAAGTAATCGGAAATCTGTTGTAAAATACTACACCACGGGTGTTCGTCCACCTCTTACATATGGTTCGCATTGCTGGACAATGAGCAAAACGTTTAAGAGAAAAATGACAGCAGAAGAAATGAGATGTTAAGAATGTCGACTGGATTTACAAACGCGATTGCATAAAATCTACTTATATCAGAGGAATCCTACATATAAAAAAAATTCAGCAATTGAAAATCGTTAAAGGAATAGAATAAGGTGGTTTTTTCTTGTGCAGCGCAGACCGCCGGAAAACCCAGTTGAAAAGGCCTTCCAAAAACAAGAAAACAAACTAGGAAAAAGAACTCTTGGATTGCTCAAATAGCATACGTTCAACCGAAGCAATACAGGACCGTGCGGTATGCAGAATCATTTCACGACCGGCGAATTAAGCCAACCCCATAACAGGAGCTGGCGCGATGCAGCAAAAATGGGAAACTCGTTATGCATGAGTTCATATAACGAGGAAAGGGCTAGTAAAAGGAAAAGAAAAAGAAGATTTTCGGTATTGGGCGTGATTCGAAAAAAAAACCCTCTTGCGTAGCAATCGACTAACTCTACCACTCCGCCATCCCACTACCAAGTATGTTATAAAAGTGAACTGCAATATCCTTCGGTTTTCATTGAATTTTTACCCAAGATATCCCGAAATTGTAACAAACATGCTATACGAGTATTGTAGAACTGCGTCCTAGCGAAATAGTAAGGAAACAACCAATAGACTTGGCCCCAGCGACTGTGTGTCCCAACTTTGTAGCACCAAAAATACAAATACGAATTCAGAAAATTCCGCATTATGTTATATGAGTATCTCCTGCAGATACTCGTACGAGTATATGTATAACAAAATTCGAACTCATATTATGTGTCACCCAGCTAAGTTATTAGTGTAAAATTATCGACTATGAAATCTTTTTCGTACAACTTAACCAGAGTATACAAATCTTTCAATTTGTCTACACAAACATAGGTTTTCTCCAATCAATTTTAACCTTATCCAGTCTGTTAATGCCCCAAAATCCCAGTGGCAGGCTTACTGAAATACTGCATCATTGACGTATCACATTAAGAAAATGACACAGGGGCAGACAAAACAGGATGTTCTTGTGGAAGAAAACACACTTCAAGGCATGAATGACGTGGCATTAATCGATTGTCAGGAGCGTGTTGTTCAACACTCCCACCATGAGGCAACAAAAATTCGACAAAACACTTAACACTAGCACCAAATCACAAGGGAGTAACGTAATGAAAATAAAACCGGCTACAGATGACAAGGTCAATTGAAATATGTCTAATTGCAAGTATCCTTCTTAATAAGATATTAATTTAATTTATAAAATATATACTCACAGTTCACACGATTTATCTATATATATATATATATATGTATCTGTCAGTTAAGAATCCTTAGGTGGAAGAGATGAACCTTTCGACGAGCCAACAGCTGAAATTTTTCGACGTTTCCCGGCAAAGCAGTGAAAAGTACTGAATACAAGATGGCCAGTGAATGACAGTATTTTTTCCCCAATACTCACAAAAATTTCTATGAAATACAAGTCAATACACTCAAATAGTTATACACACGAAAATCTATGCTTGTGTAGGTTTTATATTTGTATCCATAGATAGAAGCTACTATATCTAGCTGACGAAGCTTGGGGTGGTAAATTGAAGTCGCATGACAAAACGCATGAGACACAACCCCCAGGTGGGCGAAAGTATAGGTAAAATAAGGGATAATTACATGTTTCGTTTTTGTTAAAGTCACCGAAGGATACGTGTAAAAGTTCAATAGAAGTAGTGCATTTCGTTGTATAAAAAAAAGTGGGGAAGAAAACAGCAATAACAAATGGAGCAAGGGCTAACTGACTAACCAACTTCTGTAGCCGCAGTGGGGAAGATTTTTGGCAGCCTCTGAGGCAGGTGCAGAACGCTGAGATGATTTTGTTTTCTCCCTGGATACTGACCTTGCAGTATCTGAATGGATGGATGTACAATACTTCTCCTGTCATCAATAGATAGTAACACTTTACTCGTATACTTGATAAGTTGGTATTTTGAGCTTTCCCCTTGAATTACACAGATGTATGTCATGTTGGTATGCAATTATGCTGCCGCATTCAATAAGAGGTTATTTAGGGATCGTGTCATTGTAATGATACCCACGTGGACTTACTCACGAAACCTCCCAAAGGAGTGGACACGACATAGTCAAGTTAAGGTTATGAATTCTTTTAACACAGTCCTTGCGCTTACGAGATTACCACCTTTATTAACCCTGAATAGTTCCGTGAGTTGATTATGCAAATTTATTTGTGGTTAACTGAAAGTGTTTAGCATGAATATTTGGGACAATAACAGTAGCTAATTAAGTGGCTTTGTGTAACTTCAAAGAAAGGGAAATTTAACGAAAATGTTGCCAATCCCGGTGTTTAAATAAATATATGTCGGACCATGTGATCCGATGGTTAAATGGACCCCATAGGCAATGCCTCCAAATTAGGCGCAGTGTATCGATCCTTCAACGGCCGAAATGTCAGTAATCATTTTGTGCCGCAGGCTAGCTAGATCTTAATATTCCAAAGGGATGTACTGATTCGTTGATGCTGATGGTCATATGATGGTCGACATAAGGTGCAACCCCAAAATTCTTTATGTCTGAACTACCTGAATAGCCGACAGTGGTATTGGCAAATTCCTCATAGTCAAGATCCTGACAGCGATATTCCAAATTCAAAGTAATAGTGTTCAGTTTTGCTCAACAATTCATTACTGACCAGTAGCTTGCTTTATGTGACAAATTTTGATGGATATTAGCTGATAACTTGTGGTCTTAGAGTGTTGGAAAACGCGGAAGTACTTAGATAAATAGCAATACGTTCCGAGGTGGATCTGGGCCTTCATCAATAAACCTCTTTTGTTAGCGTGAGACTTGGAATTGCAACAAGATGCGAACACCAAGAGGTTAGCGGCCTCTTTGAACTAGCACACACACTAGCTGTGTTGTCGCTTCAAGTAAAAGTCGCTTACACTTCAGACTGGTTTGTTAACATTCATTTGATCTGCTTGTCCTAGTCAAATCCAGCGACTAGTGCTCGAAATTGTAAGTAAGTAGAGCTTGATAAACAAACGGCCAGGATGGGGGACCCGCGTTGGGGTAACTGCCCAATCGCAGACAACAAAAACGGTTCAGTGACAATCACACACCTCGGATACGGACGGAAAGAATGTTGACGGTACCAGCAGATTCATAAATGACAACGAAATTCGGCTCTGTACCTTAACAGTCCGTGTTTAGTCGAACAGCTCAGGGAGGCCCCAAACTGCCATAAAGAAGATCTTAACGCAATTCAAGAACTGCGATGGGATGGGCCAGACAATAGATGGATGAAAAACTATGACATTTACTACGGTGACTGTTAGATAGAGAGAAGACAGCGCTTATTTGGATGCAGGTTTTTTTTATCTGGGGCAGACTAAGTCAAAGAGTCTTAAGCTTCCGGGACGTGAGCGAACGCCTCGTGACAATGCGCATCAAGGCCAAACTCGGGAACTTCAGTCTGTTTGGCGTACATGCCCCTACAGAAAGAAAGGATGACGCGATCAAAGACGAGTTCTATGACCTGCTAGACAGAATATATGCCTAGTGCCCCAGCTATGACACCAAAATTGTTCTAGGAGACCTCAATGCTAAGCTGTGCAAAAAAGTCGCCACCATATCCGAAATGGACTAAGATTTTTAAACTTCTTAACGGGACGCAACTTTATAGTAGCCAGCACGCGATTTCCACAACTGAACATACACAAAAGGACGACGCCAGACAATCCTCTAACATTCTTGATGTTCAAACCTTTCGAGGAGCCAACATACATTCAGATCACTACTTTGTGGCAGCCACGGTACGGATGCGGATATCACGAGCACAACAGAGTCGAGGCAGACCCCTCAAGAGACTACAATCGCAAGAGACCGCTAGAACTTTTGTCAATCGCGTTTCTCTAAGACTCTCTCAAACTCCGGGACTCCCCCTAAACAATCTCTAGAACACAAATGGGAATGTGTCTCCAAGCCATGGCGAGTTTCAAACCGCCACCACAAAGAAACCTCTGGTACGATGACGTATGTAGGGAGGCGAGTGCTGCCAGCCAAGAGGAATTCAAAGCTGCTCTGCATCGCAGCATGCGGTAAAGGAAATGGAGAGATGATCCGGTAGGAATGACGTTCGAAAATTCTATTTAAGAATTTAAAAAAACATGCCAAAGCCAGAACGAAAGCCTCCGACTGCGTCAAATATAGGGGAATCAATCTCCTGAAGATCGCCTGCAAAATCTTCTCTGCTGTTTTGTTTAATCGCTTGAAACCGATCATGAGCAGTGTGGTAGGTCCATATCGGGGTGATTTCAAGCCAGAGAAGTCTACCATCGGTCAAATGTTCAAACTATGGCAGATTTTGGAAAAGACTCTGGAATTCCACATCGACACTCACCAGGCTGAGGAGGTTTAGGACAAGGCGACGCGCTGTTATGTAAATTTTTCAACATTGCTTTAGAGAGAATCGTACAAAATTCACTGGCCAATAGAAAGGGGATGTTTTTCTATACGTCTTCCCAATTGCATCTGTACCCAGATGACGTCGACGTTATTGAGCGAAGCCAATGAAGTATTCGCAGCTAACGAAGCGGATGTGGCTACAATTGGTCTCACGGTAAATGAGGCAAAACCAAGTACATCAAAAAAGGACTCACAACATCGACAACAATTGGAAGCTATAACTTCAAGGCAGTTAAAGATTTCATCTATCTTGGCTCTGCAGTTCCAAGTAGCAACGATACCAACAGGGAAATAAGATGTAGAATAACTCTTGCCGACCACTGTTTTTTTTTTGAGGTTCAGAAGGCAATTGAGTAGCAAAGTCTTCTCTCGCAAGACCAAACTGGGTTTATAGAAGACCTTGACCATTCCCGTCTTGCTTTATGGCGCAGAGACATGGACACTATTGAAAAAGGATGAAGAAGCCCTTGGCCGTTTCTAGAGGAAAATACGACATGTTATTTTTGGTCCCATTTGTATTAACGGGTAATGAAGGAAGAGATTTAACCAAGAAGATTATAGGCTGCTGTACAGCGACATCAGCTTAGTCAGGCGTCTATAGATACCTTTATAGCCCCAGACTATAGCGCTTCTTTAGAAGAAGCAGAAGAGGAAGAAGAATTTGATGTTATATACTTTCTGCCGAAGCTCATTAAAGTCAACAGAACCAAAACAAATTCTAAGAACTTCGCATGTGCCTGCTTTGGTCAAAAAAATAACGATTATTGAAGCTTTTGATTCAGGATTTGTTTGCACGCTTGTGAAAGCTCATTGGATTCATTTACAATAAAGCAAGCGTTCTCCATTATCGTCGAGTAATCGAGTATCTCAATTTTTGAATTTAATTCACAAAATCATTTTTTTTATTTCTTAGAAACAGATAGCAGTCATAGGTAGTTGTGAACTGGTTCTAATTTGGATATCTGTCCATTTCTTTAAGGATTTCAGGCAGTCTGCTCTTCCTCAAATGTTTCGATCCTTTGCGATAGTCTTGTAGATATCTATCACTGCCTCTTTGAAACTGTCAGGGAAACATTATGTGAATCGTGGTTGGTGGTACGTTTCTCTAGATATTTCATTACAACTTCCTTCAAATGGTGTTCTATATTTTTAGGCTTTGACCTAAAAGTAGTTTCTACAAAATACTTTACAAAAAATTTTGAAATAAAGAACACACAATGGATGTCTTTCTAGGCATTGAGGGAGCCCTCAATAAAGACTTTAAAAACGATAACCTAATAACCAGTATGCTCTCCAACAAGAACATCAATGCATCAGTAGGTAACTTCCTATAATGGGTCAATACGCCCAAGGGCACCCCCCAAGGACGAGTAATATCACGCCGTCTGTATAGTATTGACTAAATACTTCTGAATCTTGAGAGGAAGTTAATAGTTTGTACGACCCCTTGCTGGTTCTTCGCTATGATCAGATAAATTCTAAATTATGCCCTTAGGATCCACGGTGAATTGGTCAAGCTCTACGAGTATGGTCTGGGAGTTAATCCTCAAAGATTGAGCTTGTTCTTTTCACATAAAAAAGGAGAATACCACTAATTGGCTTTCCTTTCAAAAATGGTGCAACGCTCCGATTATCCTCCGATTAAAAGCGCAAAATAACTAGGTATCCTATTATTTGGAAGATAAACTGCTTTGGAAGCTCAATGTCAAAGAATGTGTAATGAACGCAGCGGCCTTTAGGAAAAATTGAGGGTCTAACTCCGAAAGTATCCCATGGATGCACAGGGCTCTTGTTAGACCCATTTTTAACTACGATGGTTTAGCATGATGGTAATACGTACAGAGGATTGCAATACATGCAGGACTCATGCCATGAGAACGACGCCAACGGAAGAAGTAGAAAATATATTTTGTCTCTTGCCCCTAAATCTATACATGCAAGAATCTGCAATGAAAAGCGCTCTAAGATTGAGTCAGTTTAATGGGTGAAAACAAAACCCGAAAGGTCGCGCCTTAGTCAATACAAGTGTGCTTGAGTTATGCCACATATCGGACTGTATAAAAGGCCATCGTGACTTCTAAACACTATTCGCCGGCATTTTTCAAACAAAGAGGAATTACACAGGACTAAAGCAGTCCTGGACTAGATAGTACTGCGGTATGTTCTCTCTCGACTACGAGACCGCAGACTATACGATAATGTTCGTTTATATCTCGCATATCTTCATGATAAGCCAGACTCTGTCTGTATAGACGGTATAACGAAAACCAATGCAATGGTTTCCATTCTGCAAGAAGGCCTTCCCACTAATCACAATGAACTGCGGCAACTTTTTATACGTTTTCATGAGCAATTAGATATGACTCCTGATGATGTGGTTAATGATCTCTCCTCTTTTGCGTCTCACGTAAGCTCCAAACGCATACTACACCTCCAGCGAACGCGGTCTAGTTTCAAAAACTACCATCGCTCCTAACCCACTACTCAATTCTTTGCCGAAGCCTCCCAAATATCTGTCCCTGTATTATCAAAATGTAAGAGGATTACGAACTAAGATCTCTGCTATATATCTTAATTCGCAGATTCTGCCCTACGACATTTTTGCACTCACAGAAACCAATCTCACCCCTGATATTAAGGATAATGAATTATTTTCCCAAGACTTTGATTTACACCGTGACGACGATCTAGATAAGGAGGAAAATTTGTATGGCCGTGGGGTACTTCTAGCTATACACTCTCGTCTCGAGTCTTAACCCTTTAAAAAATCGTCCACTGCATTCTTTGAATTTGTTTGCGCTAGAATTCCTATTTGCAAGCGCAACCTATATATTTGCTGCTGCTATATTCGCCCCTCTCAACCAATTCAAGGTTACCAGCTAGCTGTTGATGCAATCGACAGCATTTTTGATGCTGCTGATCCCAGCGACGTAGTTATTTTTTTGGGTGATTTTAATCTACCTAAGCTTGTATGGGCTCAGACTGACCAGTCCTACTTTACTGCAACAAATCCCACCTCTGATAAAGAAAACCTTTTCATCGACTGCCTTACTGACTCTGGTCTGTATCAATTAAGTGGTGTCACCAATAACATTGGCAGACAACTCGACCTAGTCTTCGCCACTGATACGGATAACTGCATCGTTTTAGAAAGCAGACATCTTCTTTCTAAGTTGGATAGTTACCATCCTCCCCTTTCTCTTACATTGGCGTATGACAATGGTCTTAATCGCGCTTTTTATGAGTCTTCTTACAGTTTTAATTTTCATAGGGCTAACTATGCCGAACTGAATAACCTTCTCAGTATGGCCAATTTTGACTTTCTTTACGATAATCCCAACCTCACGGTTAACGATGCTCTCGCATCCTTCTATACTGAAATTTTCAAATGTCTCTCCCAATCCGTACCTTTTTTACCCAAAAAGAATCCCTCATCATCGCCACCCTGGTATAATAAAGAGTTGCGATCTATTCGTAATAAGAGAAATAAGCTCTGGCGTACTTACTTAATATCGCGTTCCGACATCGATTTCTTTTACTACCAGTCTGCCCAAATAAATTTCTCTGTACTTTGTCAAACTCTATATGACAACTATTTGAACCAAATGGACCGCACACTCATTACCGACCCCAAGCGGTTCTTTCAGTTCATCAAAACTAAAAGTAAATCGGATAACTATCCATCATCTCTGAATTTTCTAGATAAGTCATCGGGCGATCCCCAAATTATAGCAAATCTCTTTGCAATTTTTTTTAGCCAAGCGTTCGCCACCCATTCCCAAGAGCCAGACCACTCTTACTTTTCCTACTTAAATTGCTGTCCACAAACAACTTTGGAATCTGTGTCTATAACTTTAGAGCAAGTCAAAGAAAAAATAATAAACCTCAAAGATGATTATTCTGCCGGCCCTGATGATCTTCCCCCTATATTTTTAAAGAAATGTGAAATGCACCTAGCCCAACCTCTTACAGCTCTCTTTCAGCTTTCTATCACCCAGGGATTATTTCCCTCGACCTGGAAAAGGTCATTTATTATTCCCCTACATAAAAAAGGCCGAAAAGATGATATTTCCAACTATCGACCAATTGCTAAGCTGTCCTGCATACCCAAGCTTTTCGAGAGCATTATTTATGACACGATGCTTTTTCATTGTAAACCTATTGTTTCCCAAAACCAGCACGGATTTCTCAAAGGTAGATCTACGACTACCAACTTAACGGAATTCGTATCAAGCACTTTATGTGCACTGGAATCTGGAAATGAAGTTGATGTGATTACCACCGATTTCAGCAAAGCCTTTGATAGGATTTCACATGATATAATCCTTCTGAAATTAAAAGCTCTTGGTTTCCAAATAAACTTTATAACATGGGTTCGATCATATTTAAATGAAAGACAGTACTATGTTTTATTCAGGTCCATGATTTCTGACCCAATTAAAGCCTCCTCTGGTGTCCCTCAAGGCAGCCACCTTGGTCCCTTACTATTCATTCTGGCCATTAATGATGTTGATTGCATCATAAAAAAATCATACATATCTGTTTACGCAGACGATATGAAAATCTTTAGATATATATCTTCTTCCTCAGACAGCCTACCACTGCAGGAAGATCTTGACAGATTTTGTACTTGGTGTCAGAAGAATTTTCTTGAGCTTAACGTCAATAAGTGTCAGGCTATAACGTATTCCCGTAAGCGGCCCCCGACTTCACCTCGCTGCTATCTAATCTTTAATCTTCCTGTTCCCTTAGTGAATGAGTTGCGGGATTTAGGTGTTATCTGTGATAAGGAACTCAATTTCCGTTCTCACATTGATAATATAATAAAGAAAGCCAACTCTGCCCTCGGCTTCATCAAGCGCTGGTCTAAGGAGTTTTCCAATCCTTATGTTACAAAATCTCTTTACATAACCTTTGTTAGGCCTCTTCTTGAATATGCAAGCCAGGTGTGGTCACCCTACTACAGAACACACATTCTCCGAATAGAAGCTGTTCAACGCAGGTTTTTACGATTCGCTTTACGTGGTCTTCCCTGGGATGATAGCCAAAACTTACCACCTTATACTGATCGGCTGAAACTTATAAATTTACAACCCCTTTCTATACGTCGAAAAATTGCCGACATTCTCTTTATTCATCAAATTTTAGTTGGTAATATCGATTGTCCTTCCTTACTTCGACTTATTTCTTTTAATACAAACCCTCGCAATCTTAGGTCTGTGCCACTTTTCCGGCTAAATCTTCACCGAACGAATTACGGACACTTGGAGCCAATGTCTAGAATGCTTCGTGAAGTTAACGATATTCTGCCTCTCTTCGACTACCATCTCACCAAACTCTCTCTTAAAAACACTCTTATTTCCACCTATGCCTCACATCCTAACTTTTTTTTAACCGCTCCCACCCTTTAGTTTTTATCTTTAGTTTTAAGTGAAAATTGTTAGTTCTAAGAATTAGCTTGCAATAAGCATTAATAAATCTGTCCGGGTTTGACCCGGGCCGCAAATCAAATCCATAGTTGATTTCTCAGTATACGAAAACTAAAGTTTGTGAAGCAATGAAAACTTGACAAATATAATCCTAGATCCCCGGCAACGACTGGTAGCACGTCATGAAAAGACGGAACGCTTAACATGCATGTCATTTCACAATTAACCACAACAAAGATACTACCATGCGTTAGCATGTAGAGCCCGAGTTGTTTTAGTTACAAAACAATGGGAAAGAGGCATATGGCAGCGAACACAGCAGATTGTCTTGCTGAAATTACAAAGTTTTCAAACACGAGTTCAAATGAAGTCGTTAACAATGGGTTTGAAGTACCACCACTCATAGTAACTGTGTTCAAAATATAGGCCAATCATTTTTCATCTGCCAACGCTCACGAAATAGTGACTTTAGATGGATTCGATTGCTTCGGAGCTGACTACGTTTTTTGGTGGCGCCCGACGAGAGCATTGAATTGTTTGACAATCTAACATCGAAGAGAACGACATCTAAAGAATAAAGTTTGACTATAGAAATAAAATGTAAGGGGCATTACAAAAATTTTGCTAAAGGTGTCACTTTGGTAGTCCATGGATTCAAGGAAATGCCGTTCCGTGAAAGCGGAATTTAAAGAAAAAACATAACAACCAACAGCGAAAGATTCAAAAATCTATTGCTTAGTTATTTGGAAAATAACTAATTTATAAATTAACACCAACGCTTCGACCCACTTTGCATACTGAAGGAACAAATAGTGGGTTTAGCTTGGGCGCATAAGGAAAAAAGAAAGGAATCTCAGCCGTCAAGTTTAGGGATACATTACTCGAGCCACAGATCATCCATGGACTATAGGTAACAGCAAAGTTTTTTCGATTTCAGTGGCCGGTGTAGAAATTATCTATAGCTTTGCTTTGTTGGCAGAGTAGACAATAATCGATGCTTCTTTGGTCTAAGAAGGCAATCGACTAGCAAAGCCCTCCCTCGAACAACAAAGGTTACGCTATATAAGATCTTAATAATCCCAGTCCTTCTCTAAGGCTCAGAGGTATGGAGATTGGAGGATGCTCTTGACTGCTTTGAGAGGAAAATTCTTCAAATGATATTCGGTGTCTGCATCAACGCTGAGTGGAGGAGGAGATATAACGACGAGCTGTATGCATTGAATAGCGACATTGATCTAGTCAGAAGAGTGAAGATCCTACGACAGATGGATGGGATGGGACACCAACGTTCCGGTCCAAAATGTCTTCGACTCAACTGGAGGCAGCTCGCAAAAGATCGAGCTTGCTGACTGAGGCCCAGCTCACCCCGGACTAAAGCGCCACCTGAAGTATGTAAGTAAGTTTTGTGGGAGTTGATAGAGAAGAAATCAGTCGCTGATCATAAGCACTTGATTCTTTTCCATATGACATTTCAAGAATAGTGGAGTAGTATATTGCATCGCAATGTGATCGATTTGGTCAATGGTAACAAAATTACCATCATGTTCTTTTGTGGATATTGAGGTGAGGACAAAAATATCATTCAAACGGCCGCCTCGGGAAAGTTCGCAGCATGCGATTTTTTTGAGGTTATTTTTAACCACTTTTCGCACATTTCGGGCGGTTTCTCGGCCATAACTTGAGTAATGTTGGTTTTTAATGTGTCTAGAGTTCGGCTATTAATCGCGTAAGCATGGACTTTTGCGTAGCCCCACGGTGTCAAATTGCATGATCTTGGTGGCCAATTGACGTCGCCAAAACGTGAAGCTATGCGACCAGGAAACTTCTCACGCAATAAAGCCATAATCGGTCATGTTGTGTGGCTTGTTGCCCCGCCTTGTTGAAACCACATATCGTCCAAGTCATGATCTTCAATCGCCGGCCAAAAAAAATCGGTTATCATTCGACCATATCGCTCCAAATTGACTGTAATCGTCCGCCCATTGGCATATTCGAAGAAATACGGACCAATGACACCTTTCGACCATAGATCACAGCAAACAGTCACTTTGTTTGGATGCAACGGCACCTCTTTGATCACTTGTGGGTTTTCTGAGCACCATATGCAGCAATTTTGTTTGTTTACAAACCCACCGAGTGAGAAATGTGCCTCATCACTGAAGAAAATGTTGTTAGAAAAATCGGTGTTTATTTTCTGTTGTTTCAACACCGAAGAAGCGTATCTACGGCGTTGTAAATGACCAGTAGGCTTCAATTGTTACGTAAGTTGAACTTTATAAGGATGAAGATGCAAATCTAAATGCGAAATGCGCCATAGTGAGGTGTACCACACGTTCAATTGCTGTGAATGCCGGGAAATTGAAAAAATTCGGATCATTAGCAACACTTGCACTTACAACAGCAATATTTTGGACTGAGCGTGCATTACGATGATCAGTAACTCTCTCACTCTCTATCACTCTCATCAAATTTATTCACAAGTCTACCGATTGCTTGCGTAGCCGGCCGGATTATGACGACCATAATCATCGCGTAATGCGCGAACTATGGCTACGTTTGAATCATCATTTTTGCAGTAAGTTTTAGTAATTTTAACGCTTTGTTCGATTTGTAGGCGATCCTTTATTTACATAATATTACACTTCAAATGACAGTTGAGTTTCGCAGGTGTCAAATGCCAGCGTTGCCAACTTGAAAATACATAATGAATGCCCTACTCTTTTATTGAAATTTTCTATGACCGTTTCGCATAAATTTGGTGGAATTTCATTAACACACCTCCCAATTTTCTCTTTCAAGGCGCTGGTGATCGTGGGCTTGCTTGCAGACCTTTGACTTCAAAAAAACCCAAAGAAAAAAGTCCAATGGCGTTAAATCGTAAGATCTGGATTGCCAATTCTGGTCGCAAAAACGGCGGATTACGCGATAAGGAAGTGACTCATGCAGTAATTGAATTATTTCTCTGGCCGTATGGCATGTAGCACCGTCTTGTTGAAACCAAATGTTGGTCACATCCATATCTTGTAATAAAGGCACTTAAAATTGGGTTATCATCATTTGTGTTTTCTGAACCACAAATGCGACGAAGCCATTAAGATGAAAATGAGCTTCATCACTGAAGATGATTTTGTTCGACTGTAGCTGATGAACCTACATTTTTTTCAAAATATTGCTTAACAATGAAAATGCGTTATTTTTTCGTATAGCGCTCCATTCTTACTAACCCCGAAATGTCAGCTGTGACATTGTTATCCTTCTTTTTTCCGCTGCCATCATTTTACTCTTAAATGGCGCGAAATTCAAATTTTGCGTAAAATACGGGACACCCTTTATATGCTGTAAAATACAAGCATCCCTCAACGTGACCGACAGTTGTTGTACAAGAAGTTGAATTTGAACCAATCCCCTTAAAACTGAGGTTGCTCTATTATTTTTAAAAGGCAACTGACTCGACTAATTTATCTATTCGATTTACCAACGAAGCTAGCTATTTGGGTGCCAATCCGGATAAGAAATGTTTTCGAAATAACATGAACATACTACATCGAAAGCCTCTAAGGCGGTGTAGGCCTTCTGGTATCGCAAACGAGCTTTGGCAAACACGGGACTGGCTACTTTTGAAGCAACGCAGCTATGAGAAGCCCAGAAGCCCTTGGCAACAATTGTCTGGTGGAACAAGCCTTTACGTGAATAATTGACTTCTGCTTTTATCGGACTCCAAATAATGATCTCTCTCGACTGCATGTAGGCTTCCTCCAAAACGCCTTCAAATTCTCTAAACGCAATGGTAAATATAATGGTTTTTCCAATTTGAGATATTTCACAAACCTTATTATCGGCTTGAAATACAATCAAAGCGTTCATATGGCCACCGCCGGCACGTTTGCAGCGGTCGTTTCGTTGGACCCAATTCTCAATGACTCGACCAAACATTTCGGCCGAAACGGCCGCTATTTCGCGTTCAATGTTGGCTCTGAGCTCTTCCAACGTCGTTGGCTTGTTGGCATAAGCTAATGACTTGACGTAGCCCCACAGAAAATAGTCAAGCGGCGTTAAATCGCACTTACGAGGCGGCCAATCGGCTGGCCCATTTCTTGAGATAACACGTTCACTATTCTTACTCTTCAATAAATCGATTGTAACGTGTGCTGTGTGGCTTGTGGCACCATCCTGTTGAAACAACATGTCGTCCAAGTCCATATCGTCCGATTCGGGCCAAAAATAATCGGTGATCATGGTGCGATAACGCTGACCATTCACAGTAACGTAACGATCGTTATCGTCGACGAATAAGTATGGCCCAATAACGCCGCCGGCATGCAAACCGCACCAAACAGTTATTTTTTGTGAATCCGACCAATAACGCATATTTTGCTTATTGACGAACCCATTGAGCCTAAAATGAGCTTCGTCACTGAAGATGATTTTGCGATGAAATTCACCATCTTGGCGCATCTTCTCCAGAACCCAATCGGAGAACGTACGTCGCTTCAAATGGTCCATCGGCTTCAATTCTTGAGTCAGCTTGATCTTGTTTGGGTGTAAACCAAGATTCTTACGCAAAATACGCCATAATGTGGCCTGAGCGATACCCAATTTTTGGGAACGCCGTGGAATTGACTGATTTGTATCGTTTGCTACGGACGCCTGAACGGCAGCGATATTTTCGACACTTCGACCAACCCGTTGTCTCACTGACACGGCAACATCACACAACGAATATGTTGACTCAAATTTTTGCACTAAACTTGTTATTGCCTGTCTACTAGGGCGAGAATTACGACCGTAAATTGGAATTAACGCTCTTAAAGTTGCAGTCACCGACTCCGAATTTCGGTAGAAAATTTTTATAATTTGCAGACGTTGCTCGTTCGTGTACTTTACCATGATGAAAATGTTGATTTTACTGAATAAATTGACAGTGACAGTTTGATGATTAGTGAAAGAGTGCGTTCACAAATGTACCCTTGGTATTGATATCATGGATTGCACTCTCAAAGTCATGCACCTGGAGTTTCAATGGCTCTGTTCAGCGGTTGCATTTTTAATGTAGTATAATGGACATGCTGTCTAATGCAATGATACGAGTACCAGAATTCCTATTGCTAAAAAAGTACGGAATCGACTGTGCTTGTGGCCACGGAATGGTTTCGGCCGGGAACGAAATGTGCAGACAATTCCAAAATCGATATAGGACGCTAGAAAAACTTTTGTCTGTCGGTCAAGCGGAAGTATATGAAATCCTGACTATTGTACTTACTGATGTTGTGATGGGGCTCTATCTGCGCTAAATTTGAGGATAAAAAGTGAGTTAATACTTGTATGTTGCTGTGAGTGTAATGACGACACCACAGATTCCTACGTCAGTGAGTGTCTGTTAAGTCGACACATTATTCGTCTTTTAATGTTTTTCCATTTGAAGGGAGTCGCTTGCATTACAGAAACTGATGCCATGACCTTGTTGACTTGTTTCACGACAAACTTAACACAATTGTCTGCTTTCCTGGCTGTCAAACACAAATGACACAGTTGGCTCAGAATTTTAACAGCGGTCTATTGCGGACCATTGGTCAAAGATATCGTGGACAGTGTTGCTATTAAAGTTATAATGGGGAAAATTAAAAAATTCATGAACCTATTGATCCTTCCTCTTAGTATCGACAAACAACGATGAAGGGCCTTAGTTACTGAAGCAGAAATGAAGGTGTTTGTGAAGCAAGTAAAATGAGTAGTAATAAGGAATAATGGATTGAGAAAGCATTTATAGTTGATACTGAGTTAGCGAGCCAATAATTCAGAAAATGTTCAATAGAAGAGGCAAACTTGCATAAATGCAATATGAGTACTTTAACAAATACTCGTATTATTGTTACAAGGTGCTTCCTTTGATGTTGTATACCTATATATTCACCATTCAGAGGACCTTTCAAAGTTCAATAATGCGGTCAACCACAGTGCTTAGTGTGTTCAGTTTTTATTAATCCTTTACACAACTTGTACACCTCACTAAAAATCTCCAAGGATAATCATTGTTAATTTGAAATAGCAAATAAAGCTGCCCAGTCCGGGCAACAATGTGCTATTAATTCCTGTTTCAGGCCTCAGGGGTTAATTTGTCCAACCAATTACCTCGGCATTTGTTATGCCATTAAGTCCGAAAACCGAAAATTATTTCAACATATTACCACAACCGGATCGTAGTGCATAAACGGATCCATTCCATAGTTCACTACATAGTTGTAGGTAATGTAGTAGATATGAAACGGATAGTATATATTTTTCCTACGTGTTTACGTTCATTGGCCGACCGCAGTTGTATACGCGTCAGTTGATTAAAAATGTATCTCGTAAAGGGAGCAAATTATCCTGAAATAATCATAATTAGTATACGCCTGAAGCTATGTGAATTTTCATCGACTACGAGTACATGTTGGTTTCGTTTTCGAAGCTAATGAGCTCAAGGAGACGACCATCAGAGTGGTAGAGAGACTGGTAGCTCGGTAGCCGAACAGTCCGATGGAGGGGGTGAGTAGATTTACCATATTTGCTTATTCTGGTGGTTTGGTGTTATTTTATGTGCTTTATGGGGTGGTGTCTGAAGAACCCTCAGTAACACAACCGACAACCTCCCTTGAGTAATTGTCTGGCATAACTAGGTAATTAGTTATTCAAGATTTCGAATTAATCAATTGTTTGTTTCCGGAAGTTAAGTTTGCCTTCAGGCTTCATGTACAAAAGGCTTTTGAAAGACAGATATCGATTTGTTGAAGTTAGTCTACTTCAAGAATTGATGTAGCGTACAGTTGTTTTGTAGGTCGAATTGTACACAAGAGTAAGACGTTCAGCTGCCTCTCTCTAATTTGTGTTTGGTTCATGTTTTACCATCCAAATGGTTCTTACGACCGACGTAGCTCCATTTACTTTCCCACACTCCAGGGAGGTGTGGAAACAAACGATCGGCAATAATTTCTTTTCGAATTGTTCGTAAATGAACCCGGTTTATCAGGACATACATCTTAAACACTTTAAGGGATTTCAACATCTAAGTCATATTGAATTTTCCCTGTTTAAAGGTAGCCTCCGACAATGTTTATTTCACTTCAAATCCTTAAAAATAAAATAAATTTACCTGCAAAATCGATTCGATACTTTGACAGATTTCATCCCTCTCAAGAGTTACATTGGAAAAATTCAGTGTCGATACCAGGAAGTGGTATTAAGCAAATCGTGCGTGTATAAGCTTAGATGAGACGTAAAATTAGAAGTCAATTTAGATGAGTACGAGTTATACGCTCGATTCTCTGTATCCCAGATACGTTTTACCCACATTCTGACGAATGCATTGCTACTGTACGAGTATTTTAAAGTATCTGTTTTGGCTGTATGTTATCTGGTAGTGGCACTTTGGAAAATTCACAAAATATATATTCTAAGCCATGTGTTTCCTCTTGTGAGGAGCTTACAGTTTACAATCGCTTTAAATTAACTCAAATTGAAATAAGCACCCAGAAGGAAATATCTTTAATTTTTTTTCTTATAACTGGGATTTGCTTACGCTTAAGATGATTGCACATAGCGCGTGTGGAGGGAAAATTGAAAGATAACGAGATACATTGGTCTTAAATGTTTGCAAGTTGTAATGACTTGGGAATACAGAGAAATCGGCAGAGCACCTCATAATTGCGGCTTAAAAAAGATTCACTACATTCCAGGGTGTGTTAGAAAGTGGGCTTGATGGTAAACTGCTGTAGAAATTCAGGTCCATTCCACCAGATATTGTTTCCGATTATCATCCGCGTGATGCTTTGTCTGCAGGGTTAAGATTGGAAAAAATATATTTCCATATGGCGTTGTTGGTGTATTTTTGGATACAGGACAACCGGTTGCCGATGAATATCTTCTATTTCGATGGAGTGGCCTTGCCATAAACATCAGCTGCTTCTAACTCCAGAATTTTCGTCGTTTCTTGAAGTAGTTTGGCCAACAGTACAGCTTCACACAATTCTGTTGATATATAGCAGCAGATGAGTGTGAACTTCTCCATTTCCTTCGAGAACACGTAAGTAGATGGCTGCCACGAATTTTTTTTTTTTTTTATAATTGGTGTGCGCTCAAGGGATTATAAGGGAGAATAGAAAGAGAGGTACCGATGTAAGTTGGTCTTGAATGTTTGGAGGTTATAATGACTAGCGAATAAAGAGCTCGGCAAGGTATTCCATAAGCGAGTTGTTCGGCTTAGGAAAGAATCACGATATTTCAGGGTACGTCCGAAAGTGGGCTTATGCATTCATAGAGAGACGGGTGTTACGGTGAGAGGTTTGAAGAGACGGAATGCTACTGGCAATTTCAGCGGAGCACTGGTGGTGGAAATAGCGATAGAACAAGGTGGGGCAGGAGATATTACGTCTGTGGTCGAGGGTGTCAATCGACTAGGTAATATTACCGTCACTTATAAGCATCGCACGGTTTTGAATCCTATCTAGTAGGCGCCAAGATGACTTGGGGGCACCTGACCAGATGTGAGCATTTACTCCAATTTTGGGCGGATGAAAGCCTTAAATATTGAAGCCGGATCAAAAAGGGTGAAATATTGCTTACATCACTTGCGGAAACCTAGACATTTTGCAGCATTTTTGGCGACTTCGAATATGTGGTCATTCCAACGTAAGTTGTCATTGACACACATACCGAGAATGGAAGGTTTTTCGGTTTTCGGTATGAAGTGCCATTCATAGATAAAGGCTGTGTATTTAAATTTCGCTTTAGCGACAGCAGACAGTATTGTGTTTTGGAAGTATTAAATTCAACTCTGTTGATAGTTCCCCAATTGGTTATGCTATTTATATCGGAATTTAATGAGCTTAACATACGCTGCCATTTCCATTCTACAGCCGAAGAGCAGGGACATGAGTCGGGGAACGAATATAGAAAGCAGAGAGTACTGTCGTCAGCAAAGGAGTAAATTGGATAAGAAGCAGCAGACAAGAGATCATTGATGAAAATTAATAAGAGTGTCGGAGACAGAACAGAGCCCTGGGGCACACCAGCATTTATTTTGTGAATATCAGGCTTAAAACCATTCAAGACAACTTGAATTAACTGTTCCATAAGATAATTTCTAATCCATTGAGGAAGAGAGTCGTTGATCCCAAATGCACTTATTTTCGACAAAAGAGCCTGATGCCTAAGTCTGTCAAATGCTTTAGAAATACAGGTAGGAAGTGCAACTATCTTGTTTTCGACAGATTGATGTAAACTTAAACAGTGGACCTGTTGCTAGGAAAACTGTACTGCCGGTCATTAAGAAGTTTTCGTGTTCCGAGATATTTTATAAGCTAACGGTTTATCAGTGTTTCCATGATCTTGGAAGAAGGGACGTAAGTGCAATGGGTCTGTAAGAGGTCCTACGAAAAGAGTCTTAAAGAGAAGGATTGAAGGAAGGAAAAGTTTACGCAGTGGTTTTGCCAGCGTAGAAGAATACCTCTTCAGAAAAAGGGGATTTGTGAATGTTGAGATCTTTTAGTACTCTTGCTACTACACAAGTGCGAAAGTGGGCTCGTCCCATTTTTTTACTACCTTTGGGACATTGTAGTAGTTTTTGCCTCAGTTTTTGGTCAGAAATCTCATACGCCTAAGAAAGGCGTTGCAGTCATTTCTGGCTCGTTTGACTTTTTTCCGGTTTTCCTATGTCATGTTGGCCTTATGGGACAGAAAAAACATTTCTCTCAAGCTGACAGACTCTTTACAGCTCGAGTCGTACCAAGCCTTTTCCTTTGGTCTGATACTCTTTATTCGGTGAGGGATAAACGATCTCATTCCAAAGAGAATAGTGTCTGTGATCACATCAGCAGAGACATCCACGTCGTTATTGAGGAAGCAAAACGACCAGTTAATATTCCTAAAGAATGTGTTAAGTCCGCTTGAATTGACTTTCTCGTATTGCCATACATACGTTTGCTTTCTCCGAAGCGTCACTTAATCCGTGAACCTCTAACTTTTTTTATGTTGTTATCGATGCTGATCCAACGACTGATTTGGACTCGCTCCAGCATTGGTAACGTAATGTTTGCCATTCGCGGTATAACATGTCATGCTCTAACCCCTTGCCCCATAGCTGCTTTAGAATCATAGTGCAGTGTGATATCCAGCTTATTGGGTCATAAAGCCTTGCTATGGAGGTTAGGACAGTCCGTTTTCTTATTTCACCCTGACTCAACTTTGTAACTTGATAGAAGAACACATCTGGCATTGGCATCTTGTTAATGCCAAGCGTCTTGATATCAGTTGTGTCGGTATATTCGTTGCTTGCTGTTCATTTACAATATTCTTTAAGATATCTTCTGCGGTGCTCACTTGCCTGCATAGATGGAAAACTGCAGTTTGTAAAAGTTCCCGTACCGCTTGAAGCTTGTGTTGTGCCTTAGCAACGGTGTCGGCTCAAATAATCACATCATCAACATAGGTCTTCTCTCTGATGACAGATGGGGATATTTTATTCGTCTTCCGCTAGCTGAAAAGTACCCGGATTGCGAGGTATAGAGCTGATGTGGTACCAAAAGTTTTCGTATTTAACCGATAAATCCTTAGATCCTGGCTGGGATCTTCCCTTGATACTATAATTTTTGCAAATGGCGTCATACTTCAGTCATATTTGACATTTGTGAACCAGACAGCTGCAGTATACAAACAGATAAGTAATGGAGCGCTATAATTGTGTCGTTTTTGTTTTTACCAATAATCGATCAGTGGTTTTAGCGTAGCGTGAATTGCGACGTCGATTTCTTAATCATGTCGCGCCAACTAGATAAACATTCCGGCGCTTGGCTACTCGACCCGGAAACACAGGAAACCATACCGCCACCGGACTGGTTGTTCGGCCGAGAATATCGCGGCTGTGGCTGCCGATGTCTCTGGGAATGAAGAAACATCAACCTGACAACGGGCCACGCAATTGGGCATCACCAGACGGATCCTACAGCGAATTTTAGTGAAAGACCTACACATGTTCCCTTACAAAGTGTAAACAGTGCATCAGTTAAAGCCTCCTGAACGTCAGTCGCATGTGAATTACTGTCACGACACCCTAAATCTCAACAACGAAAAGGACGATTTTGTGTCGAAAATCATCATGAGCGGCGATGCGCATTTCCACTTAACCGGTTACGTCAATAAGCAAAATCTTCGTTTCTGGGGCACCGAAAATCCGTATGTGATGCTATTATATCCACTCAAAGCCACTGTGTGGTGCGGCGTTCACGCGGGAGGAGTGATTGGGCCTTATTTTTTCGAGGACGCTATCGGCAATACGGTCACTGTTAATGCCGAACGCTACAGGGCCATCATTAACGACTTCTTACTGCCGGAATTGAATGAGCGGGGCTTGGTGAATATGTGGTTTCAACAAGACGGTGCAACCGCATACACAGCACGAGCCACAATGGATATTGTAAAGGAAGCTTTTCCTGGTCGCGTAATCTTCCGTTTCGGTGATTTGGCATGGCCAGCAAGATCACCTGACTTAACCACCCCAGACTTCTTTATTTGGGGCTACTCGAAGTGGCGGGCTTATTCCAACAAGCCTAAGAGAATTGCAGCCTTAAGGAGAATATTCGACAGGAATGCGAACAGTTATCACCGGAAATCTTGTGGAAAGTCAAGAAAAATGCAGTAAAACACTGGCGGCAGCCACTTGACGGATATCACCTTTTCCACTTAACAAAAAAAATTGTAAAGGTCCAAATAAAGACTTCCATCACTCACCTTGTACGAGATGCATTTTGAGTGCTCCAAGAATTTTATGGCTAGATTTACTGCTCTCCACCTCTAAGGTGGAGCAAAAGGGTTCAGGTCTGTTGAAGGGAGTTTCTGAATCCTGTTTGTCTACTTCGTCGGCCTTTTCATTGACATCACTCTTAATGCTCAGGAATCCACCATAGTTTGGTCTTTTTCCTTGAGTGAGTTTTTGGAGGGATTTTAAACAGTACGTGACTGATTTGAAGTCAATGATTTATAGCTGCTTCACTATACATGAATATATGGATGATTTGCTGGAAATTTCCGTGGAGAATCTTTTGTCGAAGCATAATATATAATAAGGCCGTCTTTTGGCACGCAGATCATGTCAAGTTCTGGTAATTCAGAGAGTAGGATCTTAAGGTCCTGGTGTTCCAAAGATCTTGTTCTTTGATTTAGATTTAGATTTAGATTTATTTATTGTATCATACATGCTTACACAGTAAAAATTCACTTATAAGTCTGTGAAAGATAAAAAGTTTTTAATTCATATACATAAATGGTCTGAAAGTTAAGTTATATTGCTTTTATGTTAATTAAGCTTATTCTTATGTTTTGAATTTATTTCAAATTAATTCTAATTGAAATTGAAATTGCTTGAAGTGGGATAGGGATGGGAAAAAGGTTGCTCTGGTTTCTAAGAAAATTTTGAAGCTCGTTTTTGAATCGTCGTGCATCAGTTAGCTCTCGCAAGTTACGGGGGAGTGAGTACCAAAGGCGGATAGCAGCAACAAAGAACTGTCTTTCGGATGTTAGACAAGAAAAACGCGGAAGAATCAGACACGAAGATCTGTTAGATCTGTGAGATGCCGGAAACTGAATTTTTTCATAAAGATATGAAGGTTGTCTACTTAAGATTATGTTAAAAAGAAGTATGACTGTTCGAAATTTTATATAGTTACAAAACGATATGCTAACTAGATGTTTTGCAAGATGTGAAACGTGATTATAACTTTTTAAACCGTATACATATCGAACAGTAGTATTGAAAGCCACTTGAAGTCGCCTTCTACTCTCGGCATCACATCCATCAAAAATTGCACATCCGTGGATAAGTATAAGACTAACGTTTTAGCAAGTAGCAGTCTTATTTCGAGAGGAATAAACTTTTGAGCAGTATATAGGGTTCGTAGAATACCGTAAGTTTTCCCTACTAATGTATTTATGTGGTGGTTCCATGTAAGGGTTCTGTTGAAGACAAGACCTAGATTTTTCGAAGACTCAACAAATTCAATTTCAGAGCCGATTAGCATTAGGTGAGGGAAATAAGACAGATCTAACTTTTTTTCGAAATAACTAAACACTTACACTTTTTTGGATTAAGTATTAGGTCGGTATTGAGTGACCAATCAGAAATTCGTTCCAGATCCTCATTTAAGACACTGACGCAATTTTCAATCAGGCCCAAAGGACAGCTTTGATAAATTTGTATATCATCGGCATAGATATGCTTAGATGAACTTAGTATGACAGAAGCAATATCGTTAATATATATGGAGAACAATAGAGGCCCTAGAATAGAGCCATGGGGAACTCCTTGCCTTAAGAGAAGAAAATCGGAGAGGTTGCCATCAAGTGACACGGCCTGTTTTCTTTCACTGAGATAGGATGATATTAGTTTAACAGCAGTGGAGGAAATTGAGAAAAAGCTTCTTATTTGCTGAGCAGAGTCGAGTGATTAACCATATCAAAAGCTTTGGAGAAGTCTAAGAGTACCAGAAAGGTAACATTGTCCCTATCTAATTTGTCTCTTACATCTTCTATGACGTTCTATCCCGACTCTACTTGTAGGAACAAGTTATTTTCAATAAGATAATAATTAAGTTGCTTATGCATAATTTTTCCACATATTTTAGATAAAAAACGTAAGATGGAGATTGGTCTGAATTCTTCACCTTTAGAGCTCTTATTGGAATTATGTTTGCTAATTTCCATTCGCTGGGAAAGATGCCGGTCATAAAAACAGTATAAATGATATGAGTTACAAACGGTAATAGTAATGGCAAGACCACTTTAACAAAATTCGGATTTATCCCATCGACTCCTACAGCATTGTCCAATTTATTTACACTATTAAATACAAAAGACGTTTCAATCGGTAAAGAAGCATTCTCGAATGAATAGTTAACTGCTGGAGCATTGCAAAGTTGGTTTGATAAAAACGTTCGATTTAGTTCGTTGGAATCGATGGTGGTAGAATAAGTAGCCTTTTGCTTCCCGATTGCTAATTTTCGAATGTCATTCCAAAGTTTATGACCATCTGAGGAAGAACAAAGTCGATTGGAATAGAATTGTGTCTTAGCATTGCGAATTTCATGAACAACACTATTTCGTAGACTTTTGTAAGCCTGATGAAGCTCTTCTACCCGAAAATATTTCCATCGTCGATATCCCTCATCACGTTGTGTCATTAACTCTCGAAATTCATTCACTAACCAGGCTTTTGTTTGGTCTTGTACTTACTTTAGGTGGCGCTACAGTCCGGGGTGGACCTGGGCCTCAGTCAACAATCTTCTCCAGCTAGCTCGATCCCTGGCTAGCTGTCTCCAGTTTCGCACGCTAAGTTGGCTGAGGTCCTCTTCCACTTGCGTGCGCCACCTGAGTCTTGGCCTTCCTCTACTGCGCTGTCCCTCGGGAGCGGACTCGAAGACTTTTCGGACCGGAGCATTGGTGTCCATGCGCTCTACATGACCCAGCCATCTCAGTCTTTGGATCTTCACTCTTCTGGCTAGGTCCATGTCGCTGTACAGTCCATACAGTTCGTCATTGTATCTCCTCCTCCACTCACCCCTCAATGCAGACGGGACCAAAGATCGCCCGAAGAATTTTTCTCTCGAAGCAACCAAGAACACCTTATCCATTTTTGATAATGTCCATGCCTCTGCGCCATAGAGCAGGACCGGGATTATTAAAGTCTTATAAAGGGTGACTTTTGTTGTCCGAGAGAGGACTTTGCTACTCAACTGCCTTCTTAACCCAAAGAAACAGCGGTTGGCAAGAGTTATTCTTCGCTTGATCTCAGCGCTGGTGTCGTTGTCTGTATTTATAGCGGAGCCTAGGTAGACAAAGTCCTTAACTACCTCAAAGTTATATCTGTCGAGGGTGACGTTCTGTCCGAGACGTCGGTGTTGGTTGTCCTTTTTGCTTGACAGCATATACTTGGTCTTGCCCTCATTGACCGCTAAAACCATTTTCGCCGCTTCCGTCACAATACTCGCGAATGCGCCACTGACATCACGCTGCTTTCTCCCGATTATGTCAATATCGTCGGCGTATGCGAGTAGTTGGACGGACTTTTGAAAGATAGTGCCTCTTGTGTTTGCTCGTGAGTTTTGCACTATTCTTTCAAGTACGATGTTGAAAAAATCGCATAACAGCGCATCGCCTTGTCTAAATCCTTTCTGGACATCAAAGGTCTCGGTGAGATCTTTACCGACCTTGATGGAGCAGCGTGCATTCTCCATCGTCATCCTGCACAGACGGACGAGTTTTGCAGGGATGCCAAAACTAGACATTGCTCTATATAGCTCGTCTCTATAGATGCTGTCATACGCGGCCTTAAAATCGATGAATAGGTGGTGGGTATCGATCTGAAGCTCATGGGTCTTCTCCAAGATCTGCCGTAGTGTGAATATCTGGTCGATGGTGGACTTTCCTGGCCTAAAGCCACACTGATATGGACCTATCAGGTTGTTGACAAACGGCTTCAGGCGTTCACACAATACGGCGGATAAGATCTTATATGCGATGTTAAGGAGACTGATGCCTCTGTAGTTGGCGCAGTTCAGAGGGTCTCCTTTCTTGAGAATTGGACAAACAATGCTGAGGTTCCATTCATCGGGCATACTTTCGTCCGACCATATTTTACAGATGAGTTGGTGTATGCTCCTTACCAAGTCATCGCCTGCCGCTTTGAAGAGCTCGGCAGTCAGGCCATCCGGTCCAGCAGCTTTGTTGGACTTAAGCTTCGATATGGCTATCTTCACTTCATCCAGGTCGGGTGGACGGAATTGTTGGTCATCATCGTCAAGGTTGAAAGGTTGATTCTGCCTGACAGCGGTATTTGGTCCGTTATCGCCGTTATACAGTCTGCAGAAATGATCTTTCCAAATCCTCAGCATCGACTGCGATTCTACTACGATGTTCCCTTGTTCATCTCTACAGGCTTCGGTTCGGGGTTTGTTTCCGCGGCATGTTATTTTTACCTTTTGGTAAAACTTCCGAACCTCATTCCTGGAGTAGCATCTCTCAATTTCCTCGATCGCGCGCTTCTCATGCTCTTTCTTCTTCCTCCTGAGAAGCCGGTGCTCGTCTCTCCTCTTCCGCTCATAGATCTCATGAGCAGCTCTGGTCTTTCTAAGCAGCGCCGCGTTATATGCATCTTGCTTAGCTGCATGTGCTTGCCGGCATTCATCATCGAACCAGGGGTTTCGTTGTGGTGGACGAGTGAAACCCAGCACATCAGAAGCGGCATCTCTGATGGCGTTTTGGCAGTGTTTCCAATGGTCTTCGATGCTTGATGCTGGCGGCATTGGACCTCTTAAGAGATTAAGGGACACTCGATCGGAGAAGGACTTGGCGATCTCTTGCGATTGTAGCCATCTGACGTCGAATTTTCTCACAGCATTAGTTTGTCTTGGCGTAGTTTGGGATATCCGCAACCGTACCTTGGCTACAACAAGGTAATGGTCCGAGTCGATGTTGGCTCCTCGGAACGTACGGACATCCATAATGCTGGAGGAGTGTCTTGCGTCGATCGCAATGTGATCAATCTGGTTGACTGTTGATTGATCAGGAGTTCTCCAAGTCCCCTTGTGTATGTCGAGATGTGGGAGCCGCGTGCCAGCCACGACAATGTTTCGCCCCGCCGCAAAATCGATTGGCCTGAATCCGTTATCGGAGGTGGTGTTGTGCAGGCTATATTTTCCGATTGTTCCACCAAAGATACCTTCTCTTCCTAGCTTTGCATTAAAATCACCGAGGACAATTTTAATGTCATACTCGTAGCTAGGGCATTGCTCGTAGGTCTTGTTGAGGAGGTCTTTTACACTACTAGTTTTTATTGGAACGTATAAATCGAAAAGAAGATTTACATTGTTTTGTAAAAACTTAATTTGATCATCTGGAGAGGTCATACAATAGATAAGGTTCCATGGAATCAAATGAATGTGTTGTTCAAGGGAGGGCGTATCAATACTTTTGAAATCTCTGTATGTATAAGTGGATGCTTCTTCACTATTTTCAATATCAAAGTCATACGTCAGAAATAATAAATCATGCCTCGAAAAAGCAGGCGCAGAGATTTGGTCATAAAATAATGCTTTGTCACTATTATTTACAAAAAGGACATCTACTAGTGTGCTGGAGGAGCTGGTAAAGTGCGTAGGGACTTGACAATTCACGGGTTTTAAATCAAGCAATTGCATATTTTCATTTAAATGTCTTTCACATAACAAATTACTATTAATATCACTACAAACAATGACATTGCTTGCGCAAGTCGAAACTTCTTCCAAGACGTCATAAATAGGTGTCAAATCAATATACCTATTTGGTCTATAAACAACACCTAAGCAAACACTCCTTCCGCCACAAGTTATACATGCGAACAAATTTTGAGAAGCAGGGCCTTTTGGCGAGCGACATCTTCGTCGACAGTTTAAGCCCTTTCTAACGTATATCGCAACGCCTCCACCGGTACGATCACATCTATCTGCTCGAAAAAGTTTGTATCCGCTTATATCATAGACAGCATCCTTCACATCATTATTAAACCAAGTTTTCGACACGCAGATTGCATCAACCTTTGAGTTTACAAATATGTCTTTAAATTCATCCAGTTTTGGGCTTAAGCTTTGCGCATTTAAATGGCAAATCTTAAGACCGTAGTCATGATTACAAAAAATTCTTATCATAGGTCGAACCGTGTACTCTCTACCACCACCAATGGAACTCACTCTACTTTCATCTAGATCTATATGTGAGATGTAAAATAATAATAATACGAGAACCAAGTAATACACGCAGATCAAGAACATAAATTTCCTCTTCCTTAAAGCAACGTAAATTTATGAAAAGGGGCATTGGGGATAATTTTAAGCAAAGACAGTACAACAGTTAAAAAGAAAGTAAAATAAGAAAAACAAAAACAAAAACAAAAACTAAGAAATGACACTATGTACGAGTACTTGTTGGTGACGATCAGTGTTGATTTGTTGTTTTATGCGTCTTCTTCGGCAGGCACCTCGCGGCAATCGCATTTAATAATCGCTCATTCTCTACCAATATAGTTTCAGCTTCTGCACTCTCTCTAATATAAACGGCACCGAAATGTGTGTAGACAGAAAACAGCTGTTTGCTGCGCTTGAGACGCATAGCTCGCTGATACTCGTATATGGAGTGGTTTTTTTTTAGTTACACTCCCGTACATATAGATGTTGTTGTTGTTTTCTGTGTTGTTCTGTTGTTTTGAGGTAAGTTTGCTTTAATAATTTATCGTGAATTGACGCCGGATCAATGCATGCAATTTAATTCGAGAAACTTATCGAGTATTCGTCATCGCGGATAGCAATTAAATCTTTTTTCATCTAATGGAAAATTATTCGTAAATATTTTGAGTGACGTGTTTTCAAGATGTAATTTGTCCGGGAAATGAAGCCACATGATCATCGGTGACGTTAACAAATAGATTTATTATACAACACTCCCAAAGATCTTTATCAGTGGTTCACGGGTTTTAAAATTGCATTTAGCAACACACGTTTGCAGTCTTGAACTCAGTGGCTCCTATGTCTTGCCTTAGTTGTCGGAGGCAAGCGAAAGATATCGGGCCAATTGTTCTGCTAATTCTTACAATGATGAAATATGTGTATATGAAGCGGAAACTTTGTGATGTTGATTTTGCTGCCTTGCTGGTTGCAGTTCCATCTCGAAGTATCTGAAGCGGCAGCCAAGCTGCGCTTTAAGCCTTGCTGAACCCTCTCTCGACATTCAAGCTGGTTCATAAATGCAAGACTTCACAAAACGCAGTTTTGTATGAATGTGCTAGGGCTGACCTGGCTCCCAAGTCACAATAAAATCCGCGGTGAAATTGAGGGGCAGGGCTCAGAGGAAAATTTTAAAGGTCGGAAACTACAATGGGTCTATCTACGTCCTAGATTAGGGCTTCAAATGACGTTCTCGACGTCTCTTAAGGGTCAGCAGTTCTGGTATCTCTCAGTAAAAAAAAACCTTTGGAAGGCACATAAAATATTGTATATTTCTGCTGCATTTATGACACCAAAGACGTACTCAACAAATTCTTGGCAAGGACAGGGCTAAATAAATGAATGATTCACTATTTTGGTAAACTATTATATTTTTGTATTCGATCACATTAAATCGAATCGTCTTTTGTCAAATCCATTAGATCCTTCATTCAATATCTACCCCATCAGAGGATACTTAAATCGTAGTAAATGCCTTCAATTCGAAGAGTGGAATTTCTCAGAAAGAAGGTATTACTACTCTAATATAGGAAAAGGAAAAGGCTTCTGGCGGAAATAGAGAACATTTTCCAGAGCACCCAACACAGACCAAACTCCAAATATCCTCACGCAAAAATGCCATAAATTACGACTATATGCTCTGCAGCCGCACACAAATGGTCCCGCACATTAAATACAGGAAAAACCCGTTCAAATTTTAATCATTGGAAAGAATAAGGACAGTACCCGGCTCCGATACCATCATCCAGGAGAGCACTAGCATGAAAATCCTGTAGCGTAATGAACATTAATTTACGGTGGTCTCAGCGAGAACTTAATTTACGATGTTCATTGTGTTCGGTGATGGAATATGTTACAGCCAGAAACGCCCACAACGCAAAAGGTAAAATCCAGTAGAAGAGAGTAAAGACACCATATGATCCAATATCGGGTGCATGGCCTAGTACCTACGAAGGATGAAAGAATGGCAGGATGGCAAGCAAAATCCTTTTTTGATTCAGTATGGTTGGCTGACTTTTAAAATTGACTTCCGCGCATTCACACAGTGTGGGCTCACGAATAGACCACTATCAGTTAGCCCAGTGGAAGTTGGTTTTCTATATTGGCCAACGTATTTTTTTGCTGCGGAAATGTAGCATGTTGCGTTGGAAAATACACAAAAAAAGAAGACATTAAAGGAAAATGGGAAAACAGTATCAAACGGAACAGCTAAATACATCAGTTTATTTAAAAAAAAAAAAAAAAAAAAATTGTAAAAGAGCCCTTTCGCTGTCGTGAAAATAATTTTGATTCTTGCTGGGCAAATGGGCTGGATGATGCTGAAGGCTTCATTGGAGGTGTACATACGCCAAAAATTGAATATGCAGTTGCATCGTTTGGTTGCCAAACAATAAGATGTACCTTGTTGGGTCACTGCGTTTATTTGATGCCATTTGACATAAATTGGATGATGGCTGGGAGGCAGAGATTGATTCTCATGGGCGGTCGTTTTAGATAATGCACGTAGAAAGCCATTAGAAAATTGAGCCCCCGACAGAGTAGCCAAGTAAAATTTGCCAAGCCCTTCTAGTGGCCAATGCTTTGCCATCTAAATATGCTGCTCCTGTGTTTTTATAGCCCTTGAACTGAGGATAGTATATTCTTTGTGGTGTCCGAAAAGGGGTAAATGTATAATAGGTCTTCCTCTGACCTTATTATTAGAACCTAGAAGCTCGGTGGGTCTAATTAACTGCATTTGTCACTTATTCTTGTCCTCTCATCTGATTTATGTACTCAATTGGTAAAGCTAGTACCTTGTCGCTTCGTGGTTAACTTAAGGAAGAACTTTCCTTGAGAAAAGTAACTATGGGGATCGTTTGAAAGGGAAAACAACCCTTTCTAACGCTGTTAGTGAACAGGCTAGAGTAGCATGTACAAATCATTTGATTTAATATATGTACGAGTATATTCGTTATTCCCTATTGCAAAAGGAAAGTTATCTGTTCATAATGCTATTCAACGCGTTCCAAAGATTGTTGCTTTATTGAAAAGAGTAAATCTTCCGACTATTAATGAAATATTATTTCATTCAAATGACTGACTCAGCTATGTTGGCAGTAGGCCATCCTGACAAACCAATTTTTCAATACGTTTTCGATGGCTTCGCCCGCTTTTTCTAGAATAGCTTGGGCAATATTATAAAGGGTGGTCCAACCATAATGCACGATGTTAATTGTGAGTCACACCTTAACGTCAAGGTTTTTGCCGAACTTAATTTGAAATTTATTTGTTTCAGTGTTTGACGAATTCAACCATGTAGAGATACACAATTGAGCAGCGCGTTAAGATTGTTGAAGCCTTTTACGAAAATGGGTGTTCAAATCATTTCGTGCACTTCGTGATTTTTTTGGTCAGCATAATTGACCAAATGTGTCCACAATTGTGCGCAAATTTCAGCAAACCGGGTCTGTATGAAATGTGAAAACACTTGTGCTTGCTCGCCTAGTTCGTTCTGCGGAAAATAGTGCTGTTGTTCGCTATAGTGTGACACAATAGCCGTCAACCTCGACTCGTCGTTGTGTTTAACAATTGAATATCTCACGAACATCACTGATGCGAATTTTGAATAAAGATTTGAATTAACATGCTTACAAGGTTCAATTGACTCAAGAGCCGAAGCCTACTGACCATTTCAAGCATCGTCAATACGCCGAATGGTTGGTTGAACAGACAGAAGTGAATTGTGACTTTACAAAGAAAATCATCTTCAGCGACGAGGCACACTTTCACCTCAGTGGATTCGTTAACAAGCAGAATTGCCGCATTTGAAAAGCCGATGCATGACTGTTTGGTGCGGTTTATGGGCTGGCAGCGTCAACGGGCCGAACTACTTCAAAAATGAGGTCGGGCAAGCAGTTACCGTGAATGGTGTTCACTATCACGATATGATTACCGACTTCTTGTGGCCAGAAATTGAGGATATGGACCTGGACAATATGTGCTTCCAACAGGATGGTGCCACTTGCCACACAGCCAACAAAACAATGGCTCTTTTGTGCGAGAAATTCAATGGCCGTGTTATCTCACGTCGTAACGATGTTAATTGGACGCTACGATCATGTGATTTGACACCGTTGGACTTCTTTCTTTGGGGATATTTAAAAGAAAAATTGTACGCCAATAAGCCAAGAACAATTCAAGAGCTAAAGGATGAGATAATTCGGCACATTAACGATATTGAACCTCAATTATGTCTCAGAGTCATTGACAACATCGGATAGAGGTATGCCACCGATGCGGTGGCGAGCATTTGGCCGATATTTTGTTTCACACATAATTGTGATAGATCTTTCTATCATAATAACAAAATATTAAGATAGTTCTCCGAAAACTTTTTGTTTTATTTACAATTAGCATCGTGCGTTAATTATGGACCACCCTTTATAAGAGTAGCTGATTGGGCTCTGGATTGTTCGCAACTTATCGATATTTAATGGTAGACCCTAACGAAAAAATGTCAAACGTCGTCAAAATGCAGTAACATCATCAAAACGACTGGTTTCACGATTATTTAACTTAGTGTGCAAGAAATCAATTATTGGATGGCTCGCCCAAATCCAAATCCTCAAGAAATCAATCATAACGACCCAATAGCACTCTTCGTTGCCTGTAACATTTCTTACATTGTCGTATAGCAAGGAAAATCCACCAATAATGTCGCTACTCCAAAAACGACACCAAATACTCACCCATCCAGGAAGCTTAACTGTGACTACGTGTAGATTTTCTGAACCCTAAACATGGCAATTTCGAGTAAAATTGTTGCCAATTTCGAGCTGATGTAAAGCCCAAACAGAGAAGCATTAACGAAGCAGGTGGTCATTTTGCTTCAACTCCTGAGTCAATTGGGTCTTGTTAGTGAATAATCCGAAACTTCTGCCTACTGCGACTTATGTTCAGTTACTGAGATTTTTCTCACTTTTAGATTCTCGGGCTAAGGCGCACACTTTAGGCAACAGCTGCAATATTGCATACTCCAGCTGTAGTTGGTGTATTTATTTGACCGAAATTTCTTTTCAAAGTTCGCACTCTTTCAGCAACACAGTATCTAAGAACTAGGAAGACTATTTCAAGCCAGAGAACGTACATCTTTTGTCACCAAGTAGTATCTACGATAAATTAAAGATCCGCGGAGATGCACAAAGTATAGCCACAAGGTTATCTACTTACGGGGCTGATCCACAAACCAATCATGAAATTTATGAAGAAAGTAACGTTGTCTGTCTGTTACTTTTTCACGCCTAAGCCACTGAACCAATTTTGATCAATTTTGGTAATAAGATAGACTGGATCTTGGTGAAGGACATAGGACATATGGGTTACTTAGGTGGTGGATACGATATATGATAGCACTTAGATAATTTCCAGTCTGATTCTTATTTAGTAGTTACTTTGTAAGTAGGCCATTGATCTTATCAGGTACCTACTTACTATTCATCTTGCCGATATGCCTCGCCAGCGTAAGTTTTATCTAACGCGTAAGTCCAGCAGAGCTTGAACTGCGAAAGCAGCTAGAACCACAGAATCTGGGAAGTAGATTCTGAATCGGTAGATTTTAGATGCCGAGCGTCAGGCGGCTCTAAGGGCATGTATGGTAAAAGGGTTATGGAGAATGGCAATCAATGGGATGCAGGATTGGAAGAGGTTGCACAATGTAAACCAGCAACCAAGGTAAGAGACCTTTTCACTATATTTAAAGCGACAGATGGACATCCAAACCATCAACAGCTGTGGGAAAACCACAAAAATAACATGATGGAAAGATTACAAGAACACGATCCAAACGTTACATACAATGATTTCACTAACAATGATTGAAGATCAAGTGATAACTATTACTGGAAAAGAGTTATCAGATTTTGGGATGAGCAGGCCACAAAGAACCGGGGAAGATAGCAGTGATTTAATAATAGAACTGGACTACGATGCCGCCACTTAACGACAACATAAAAATGAGTCTTTTCCACGATTGAACCCGGAACAACAATTAGTTTTTGATAATGTTGTGCACAAATCCGAAAATTCCAGAGGTGGTTTCTTTTTTTTGGATGTACCAGGCAAAACATTTCTTTTAAATTTGCTTCTAGCCCAAATGCGTAGCTGTTACCTCCCCTGCAATAGTTGCTACTCTGGTCAATATTGGTCGAAAAGCACATTTAGTACTAAGACTACCATTGAACTTAGCTCATGAGGAATTCCCAGTTTGTTACAATATATTACATAAAACGGTGAACATAGATTAATGTTGCAGCAATGCAAGCTGTTGGTTTGGAATGAATATACCAAAAAAGAGCAATCGAAGCACTACATCGGACTATAAAAGATATCAAGAAAATCCAAAGTATCGTGAAAGGGATGGTGGTACTCTTAGCTGATGATTTTAGACAGAGTCCGGTGATGACTTTAGACAGACTCCGGGGCACACCAGCAGATGAAATAAATCATATTTTGAAAGAGTATACATTATGACTGCAAGTGAAAAATATTTGTCTTACTACAATCGGGACAATATGCGGCAGATCTTCTAAAAATCGGAGAAGATCATGTGGAAACAGATAGTAACGGTATGATTACATTTAACCGTGAGTTCTGTTCTGTCCATTGTAACACAGATGATTTTAAAAACAACGTCTATGCCGATCTGAAAAATAATATGAAGAACAGAGAATGGCTGTGTAAAAGAGCAATTTTAGCATCCAAAAATAAAATTGTGGGGCAGATCAACGAACAAATCATGTCACATGTGGAAGGTGATGTTGCCGAGTATCTGTCCGTAGACCATGTCATGGGCACTGGGAAAAGACGTCATACTATGTAGAGTTTCTTAACTCTTTGAAAGTTGGTGTTTCAGTCATATTAATGCAAAATCTTGACCCACCTAGACTCTGTAATGGCATGGCTACGAATTTCACTACTTGGATGCAGTATTGTAATAGCAATAATTATGGCAGAAACAGCAAAGGGAGAACTGCCATTCCAGTTTGCTATTCCAATTTAAAAGAGTCCAGTTTTCCCTGAAAACATTCTTCGCGATGACAAAAAGCAAAGCTCAAGGAAAAACACTGAAAGTAGCTAGTGGACGTTTAGAAAAAAAACTGTTTTCTCATGGGCAACTCTATGTGGTGTGCCTGGAGAAAGAAATTGGCTACTCGAAGTAGTAATTCTACCCAGACAAAGTGGTGAATTTTCCTACAGTCAAAACGCATTGTGCTCCCCTTTTGATACTCTGGTCGTTTTTCACCCAAAGCTGAATTTTAATTGGTTATTTGTTATAGCTAGTATTAAGTATTAACGGTTTCGCCAGGTTTTATCAAGTCATAATAAACCACACCATTTCGATCCCACCAAACCCAAACCATTGTCTTACGTCCAAAGCGATTTGACTTTGCAGTCGATGTCGATAGTTCGCCTGTAGTTACCCATGGTCTTTTACTCTTGGGGTTCTCAAAATATATGCTTTTCATCGGCAGGCATAATACGATCGAAGAATGGCTTCTATTTGTATGATTGGAAGCAGGATCTCCCAGGTTGTTTTTCAGCTTTCCTGCTGTGTTTCATTCAGTTCATCTGGGTACACAATCCTGTTTTCTGGATTTCTCCTCATGACTTTCAAACGTACCTTCTGATCGAAAAGTACCCAGAATTCAACTATAAAACAGATATTTCAATGCTTCCTCCACAATTTTGACCTCTTGTGACGAACATTATCGCTAAAATACTTTAACACTCTCACGTAATATTCCTTATTTACTGTCTGCCCTGGCGGAAGAAATTCGGAGTTGAAACGGTCAACAAAGCCTTGATTTTGGATTGACTTTTTCATGGTTGTCACGATGCTGTTTTTGCAAAATATTCTGCACTTTCGGCATAGGCCACATTTCAACTCGTCGCATGCCTTAAACATCGTGCATAACGCTCTATGATCTGCGAGAACAATTTATTAACTTTTTCGATTTTTCCGTCAGTCATACTGGAGGAAGGAAAACCAGAGCGAAGCAAATTATCAATCACAGTACCATCCGCTTTGTACCACTCGCACGCTTGTGTTTTCGACATCGTCGAGTCCCCATGGGCACATGATATTTTGTTAGAAACACCAAATTTTAGGCAAGCTCTTTGCTCAACTTGCGCTCAATATTTGAGCTCGAATTCACATATGTACCAACCCAAAAACAAAATGCTTTTGACAATATCTTAAGTGTGGTTCGTTTGAATGGGAATTGTTGGGTAATTTTTGACCAAAAGGTATTGAGACAGTTTGTAGTTGATCCTTATCGTTTCTTATGTCAAAATCATCACTTTTGAATTCATTAAAACCATTCAAAGCATTGTGATTTAACAAAAACGTTGGTTTTAAAGGGTAGCAGAAAATCAATGGTGTCCGCAACGTGCAAAACTGAAGTTCTATGTTGCTTTACCTACTACACTTTGAACACATGAGACTTTATGGGACTTTACTTTCCGGCAATACGTAACTTCCGTCAACGGAGCGACGGAACAAATTATAACAAAAATAAGAGTCGACAATGTTACCACCTATGTCGACAATATAAGGTGTCGTCATGTAATCTCTTCAACCTCATATAGGGTCATCCATAACAATACGTCAAATCGAGCTGTCATCCGAGACTATATTTGTGTATGTTTTGTTTGCGGCTTGCCATTTTACATATTACATTGCCTAACAATCGGTGAACGTTTTGAAATTGTAAGAACTTACAACAAAAAAAAGTGATTCTGTTGAACATATGTTAAGTTTAGTGCATTAAGTCGACATAATTGTCCAACTGAGCGTACTACAGACAAAACAGTTAATAAAAAATCAAAGAGACTGGCTCTGTTATAGATGTCTTAAGGCCTATCCATTATTGAAATGTACGTTTTGTGGAAAGTACCTCTGCTTTTAGTTAAAGTGTTTAAGAATATCAAAATCTTCGGTGTAAGGCAGTTTCTGTTCCGCTAAATAGTGCTAACATTCGCGTTACGCATGCATTCTAGGCGTCTAATATGCCTATGAAAAAGCTTTTAAGTAGTGCCATTCGGACTCGGCGATAAGCCGTAGGCCCCGCTCAGATGTGACAAAAATGAAAACATAAGCAACACAAATGAGTGTCAAGAAGCTAGGCCATGGCCCATACAGGGCTGCCAGCGCCACAGTGTTTTTGTTTTTTTGTTTTGTTCAGATATGGCTAATGAGCCATGACAGTGCACCGATCACTGTTGATGTCTTTTCACAAGCGTATTCCAAGTGGTGCTTGTATGGTGCCTATGTATTAAATCAACGGTCGTGAAATGACATCGTATTCTCTTACTCTAAGACTAATCATGTAGCGTACTTTCCGACTGCTAATAAGTTAAACATGGGTTTTATGATCCCCAAGTTGCAATCCGACCCCAAGGAGTCAGCATTTTATTGTTCTTATGGTCTCATTACAGAAGAGTTCTATTACTTCGAGCAATTTGGCAACGACCACGACTGAGATGTCATCCGCGAAACCGATGATTGATGCTTCCTGTGGGCTTGGAGACGCAAGATATCGTCGTACATCACACTGCAAAGCAGAGGACCCAAGACCGATCCTTCGTCGAAATCTTCGTCTTTCACTGACCCTGTCAGTGAAAATACTCGAGAAAATACAGACATGCATTCTACGGAGACAATCCATAATTCGTTGTCAATTGGCCGAATTGAAGGCATTTGGCACACCCAGCGTTACTACAGCGGAGTATTTTTTAGTACTCGTTCCTGTGTCTCATCTATACTGATTGAAGACCATGCTTTAGTAGATTTTAAAACTCTAACACGTATCGATTCTAAACTTGGCTACACATTTCTTTTTCCAAAAAAAAAACAACTGAACTGCATCTATTTTGGCTCTTCATATCCCTTAAAACCATCTTGCAATTTATCTAAAATTATCAACTTTAATTAAGTTACTGCCTACCTTCACTTACTTGTACATTGACTCAAAATCAGTTTTGAAACTAAATTTTGCTGAATATGAATTAAAAATAATTTTCAATAATTCTAACATCAGTACGTACTACGGGCGTACATATTCACATGCAGTCTATTCATTTCCTGTGGGTAGTATAAATTCAACGAATAGTTTTTGGGGAAAACCGATTTCCTTATATTGTTCCAAATGGAAATGAATATATCCCAGAAGTACGATTCGTAGATATCAATTTTCGAACTTCCACAATCCATAAATTTAATTTGAACTTTCCAAACTTTTGCCACAAGAAACCTTTTTGATATGCCAGAGGAGACTCACTTGAAAGAGAACCCTAAAAGGCGAAGGATACAAGTACTCGTATACTTGGAGAGAGTATGGAGTGTGCATATCCACACATGTTCTTACCCCACTCACAGGCCAGGCCGGAGATGTCTTAGTTTATGATCTCTTGCCACATAATAAAGAAACATTTCCTTTACCACAAATAACCGGGTAATTTCAAAAAAGTAAGTAAAGAGAGGAAGAAAAAGAAAAGTATCTTTAACCATTGAAACGTAAAATTTATACTCAATAGTATTTCATCCTACTCAGATACGTTTTTGTGTATTTTTAAACTTTGAGAACGATGTGAATACACATCCTGGAGACTTTTGAAATAGTTTTTACTTCAAATTTAATAACTTGTAGGTTTCTGAAAAGTTGGCATCTGCTTACAACTGGACAGAAATGACTGGATAACTGAAGATTGATTTTAAATTAACGACATGACAGAGGGATGAAAAGAAAAGTCTAGGAACCTTTTGGAACCTCTTGAACGAGACGATTCTGCGCCTCTAAATGCCTTCAAGGGGCAGACTTATCGGCTTTGCAGATGATGTCGCACTAGTTTTGCCTGTGAGATCACATAAGGACACCTAGGGCAGGTTATGGTCGGCGGCCACTAGAGTCGCGAACTGGCTATGAGATCACGGGCTTAATCTAGCGGCTCATAAACAGGAGATTGTTGTCCACATAAGACAACGATGATATAGAGCGGACTTCGGTGTGAGCATCGCGGGTGTAATCGTCCGCCCGAGCTCGGAACCTTGCTATCTCCGAATGTGCGTTTTCGCACTACTTATAGTACTTTGTGTAGCAAATAGGGAGGACAGTTCATAGAGCCACTAAGGAAGCAGCCCCAATGTATCGACTGATCTCTAATGTTAAGTGAAGTTAAAAGTAGAGTACTAGCGTTGGTAGCCAATTCCATATTACCGAAACCGGCTTAGGTACCTTCGTACAACACATCGGATCCATTCGGATCTCGTGTGCTGACCGAGTGGTCTGAGAAGAAGCCATTATGATCGCGAGAGCTATGGTAGTCGTCTTACTGACTCGGAAGCAGGGATACATTTCTCTCCCTAAATATGACTTGAAAAATAGAACACTGGCGTACTGGCAGCGAAATGGGATGACGAGGTAGTGGTCAGGTGGACACATCGAGTCATACCGACTGTAAAGACGTGACTGGGGCACAGCATGACTGTGAATTACTATCTTTCTCAGCTTTTCTCTGCACATGGACTGTTGGACGCATATCTACACTACATGGCAGTGAAAGAATTATCCAGAAACGACTAATGCCCTGGAGTAGAGGATACCGTCGAGTGTACAGCTGATAGAGGACCGGCAGGTTCTGGTAATCACGTCCGAAAGTATTGTTTCCACTATGTTGAGTTTCGAGGATGCATAGAGCACAACGAGCGCCTATGCCCAGTCCATAACAACGGAAAAAAGAAAGGAATTGATGTTGCATCTCTTCACTCATAGATATGGTTGGTACGAAGCCAATCTGCGTTGGCTAAGCGCATCACTAACTCCTACGGGTTGCCAGCAATGTGAAACAGTCGCTATGGAAGGTCTGAATAGAATTGCACAAGATATCACGTTCCCCTCGGGGTACTCGCATAGGTTGTTTATTAGATTAAGACAAGACAAGACCTAGTGACGCCACCCTGAAGTAATGCTTACTGCGCTTTAATGAGAATTAAAGCCATGAAGTGCTTTGAACTTCGCTGTGTTTCTTTTGAAGACGTGCGCACGTAGCATTTCCCTTGGTTCTCTACCAAAGACTCGCTCATCAAAGCGAGGAGTTGAGAACATTGCGGCAGTCAAAGAACCTCTGTTGCTCATAACGTCACTTTATTACCATAGTTCAACACTGTCGATCAAGCCTCGCGACTGGCTGTCATCTGGGATCAGTTCTAGTTTCTGCCCATTCGATGTCCAGAAGAAGCCTATTGTAGTATTCGAGGATTGATAGCAACTCACATATGACAGCTCTGCTGTCGCAAATGGGCAGTTTTCTGGAATTGCAGACCACAATCATTACCATTTATGCGCTGTCCAGTCCCATAACTAAATATTATGTATAGTACTGCTCACCAAACATGAGCAGATCATCCGTGGTCACGGAAAAAGTGATCCACCAAGTCCGGCGGATCGTCCTTGATTTACCTGATCATCGCAATTTACAGTGGGATGATCCTACAGCTGTCTGCAGTGCCTTGCACCCACCTGATCCCACAACGTGTCGGACGCCTGAGGCGAAGTCAATGTTTTTGCAGAGGTAGCAGCTTACTTTAATTTTGAAGCAGTTACTTGCTTCTCTCTCTATATAACTAGCAGACTCTAATCCTGTCGATATTCTTGCAGTTGCTTGCAAGGTGGACCAACCTCAGGTACCTATAGCAGCGCTCTGCTCTTCCTCTGGGTCGAATCCTACAATTCAGAATCTCCGCGGTGGTCGCCTAAACTGTGGGGCGGAAAGTCTGTCGATTAGTTAGGGAAGATTCCTTCTTGGAATTACATTTTGACTGCCCTTTCTACCTCTTCTTCTGTCACCAGGTGCCAGGTTTAAGTGCACAAAAAGTCATTTATTTGAGCTGACCTGTGAGAACTCTCATTGTGTAGTGGAAAATGATCTGTATCCGGCGGTTGCTATTCCTTTTTTTCTCCAAAGAATCCAGGCCAAAAAATGTTTGTGACAACACGTACAGTTTTTCCAAAGAAACAGCCGCCCTTTGATGTGCTTTTTGCGCATGCGTCAATTTTGCCTTAAGTCACAAGACGACCGTACAATAAAGGTAGATTTGGAACACAATGACCCATTTTAGAGAATCTTCACAAAATTCGTCCTGGGGCCCATGAATACAACGACTGATTTCATTGGAAAACCATAGTAACAAGCTCAAATAGCACTCGTATGACATAACGTTCTGAGTACGTGTACCATTAAAAACGTCAAACGTTATGGTGTTGATTTCAGATTTGGCGTATCTATTTACACTGGTAGAACCGTAGATATGGCTACCGGGAGCAATATGTACGCACAATCTAAGCGAGTAAAAAAACAAAGAACTGGGTAAATCAAGTGCCTTAAGCACTTGGGGCAAGTGCAATAATGTTAAAGAAAAGAAGTGACACATGTGTGATAAATGTCGTGGAAATGTACGAGTATTACGCCGATTCAAATAACGTTCGCATTTTGTCAAGGAAAATATTTGCCTAGTTAGGGATGGATTCAAGGCACAGTTCCACATCGCCCTTGTGAGGTGATGAAGGTCTTACAGGTTAATGGCGGGTTCTACGAAGACGAAATTGAATTTGGCGGTTAAGACGTCAGCTGATGTCAAAAAGGAGTATTGTTCATGTGTCAGTAGTAAGTGGTCAGTGGTCTTTTCATTAAAAGAACGAATTCAAAGATACGTTGTTCCTCGGTAAAAAAAATTGCGAATAAAGAGCATGCAGCGACATGTGCTTATATTAGTCCAGACTGCGCGAAAGAAAGGCGACAATCACAAATCGTAGAGGGAACCTCAATATTCGTGAAAATACTAAATATGAGGGCCGATTGTCCAATCTAAGTACTTCGAACTGCTAAACTAACACAAACGATTAGGTCTGTTTGTTTGTTTTTTTGTAACTAGCGCACGCTTTAGAGAGTTTTGTTGCCTTTCAATAAAATGCTTGCAAAAAGCGCGGGCGAAGCGGCATAGACTTATTAAAGCCGGTTGAAAGCGGTACTATACAGAGTCATTCATTTCGTAGTTTCAAGTTGGTAAGTCTGGCATTTGATACCTGGCAAACTGAGCTATCATTTGAAGTGTCATAATATTAGTTGAATGTTTGCCATTTACAATAATGGATCGCTTATAAATCGAACAACGCGTTAAAATTATTAAAACTTACTACAAAAGTAGTGATTCAAGCGTATCCACTTTTCGCGCAATACGTGATGATTATGGTCGTCATAATCGACCGACTGCGCAAGCAATCTGTAAAATTATGATGAAATTTGAAGAGAGTGGAAGCGTTACTGATGTCGTAAGGCCTATGTATTATCGTAGTGCACGCGCAGTCGAAAATATTAGTGTTGTAAGTGCAAGTGGTGCTGATGATCCGAATTTATCGATTTCCTAGCGTTCGCAGCAATTGAACGTGTCGTACAGCTCACTACTGCGTACTTTGCATTTGGATTTGCATCTCCATCCTTATAAAGTTAAACTTACGAGTACGTTACAACTGATTCCTGCTGACTATTCACAATGCCGTAGATACGCTTCTCGGGTGTTGGAACAACAGACAATAAACACCGATTTTTCGAACAACATTTTCTTCAGTGATGAGGCTCATTTCTCACTTGGTGAGTATGTAAACAAACAAAATTGCCGAATATGGGGCTCAGAACACCCACCAGTGATCGAAGAGGTGCCGTTCCATCCAGACAAAGTGACTGTTTGGTGTGCTCTATAGTCAAAAGGTGTTATTGAAGATGCCAATGGGCGGACGGTTACAGTCAATTCGGAGCGATATGGTCGAATGATAACCAATGTTTTTTGGCCAGCGATTAAAGATCATGACTGGGACGATACGTGGTTCCAACAAGATGGGGCAACAAGCCACACAACTCGACCAATTATGGCTTTATTGCGTGAAAAATTTCCTGGTCGCGTAATTTCACGTTTTGGCGACGTCAATTGGCCACGAAGCTCATGCGATTTGACACCGTTAGATTTTTTTCTATGGGGCTACGTAGAAGACCTTGTTTGCGCGAATAATCTCCGAACTCGAGACGCATTAAAAACCAACATTACTCGATTTATGGCCGAGATACCGCCCGAAATGTGCGAAAAAGTGGTTAAAAATTACCTCAAAAGAATCGGATACTGTGAATCTTCCCGAGGCGGCCATTTGAATGATATTGATTTTCACACTTAATGGCAAAGTCTAAACTTTGTAATGAATTAAAATTTTCATCAAAAGTGTATCGCTGTGTGTGTTTTATTTAGCTCTACTTTCGAAATCGAAAAATTAATGACCCTTTACGTGCCATTGACGTCAACGATGCAGATCAATAATTGGGCTGCGAGGCAAGATAGAAAAGAGACTTCCCTACTTTTATGTAAAAGCAAAAGACGTAATAGGAGATTAAACATACATACATATATCTAACCTCAAAAAAGTCGAAGGCGCTGTCGGCCTTCTGGTTGTGTAAAGAGTTTTCTCCGAGACACTGAGCTTGTCACCTAAGATAGTTTGGTCGAATACATCGTCGTTTATCTAGTGGAAGAAGTCCTAACCAAAATACTTTAGGTTACTGCTGCTTTAAATAGACTTCAAAGAACTATTTATCTCGGCTGCATGGCGCCTTTTTCGGCCACGCAAGGTACGTGTCTAGATGGTCAGATGAATCTCCTTCGAATTGATTGACATATCAGCCGCACTCTTAAAGACATCGTGGTTTTAAGGATAAATAATCGTTGGTACAACTCACAGTCGAAATTTGATGACCTTGTGCGCCGACTGAATGATTACAGTGTGGTAAATAATATCCCAGACTGACTCTAGAAAACATAATTTAAACACGAGTTCTGTTCATTTTTCGATGTTTTTATCCGAAATATTCTTCTTTCTATCCAATTGCGTCCAAAGCTGTCGAGGTAGCCGGAATGTCGTCAAAAAGGATCAAAATAGATGGCGCTCTTGGTTGCTGAGATATGGCTCGTGTCCGAATTATTATTTGCCATACTGTGTATTATCCTGGTCACATGAACATGCTGTCTGATGCAATAAGTCCTCAGAACGCAGTTGATAGGCTGAATCGCGGTTGGGTCGATGGCCATAATCATGGGCCATGAAATCTGAGAACACAGGACTGCAGATATATACGAGTACAATTGGTTATTGAAGTCATCAATATCCACCGGATAAGTCTCAGCGCAGCATTTTCTTCTAGTGTGGTTTCTTGCTTCAAAGATTCTCAAACATAATCCCACGAACTGTGGCCTTGACGTACTCGTATTGTATTGGTAAGGCCAGGCAAATCCAATTATACTTGTAATTAGTTTTGATGCATTCGTACGAAGCATGTACTGGATTGACTCAAACTTCATCAAGCTGGTATCTAAAAGTGCTGTAGGCTCTTTAAGTAAAGCAGAATGTTTATAATCCAGAATCGAGTCTTTGTCTGGGAATAGTAGGCAGCATTCGTCATAGTAAAATTCTGCTGATCCCGCAGAGTGTTGGTCCATATTGTCTAAAGAATAGAACAGTAAACTCCTCGAACTTAAAAGTGAAGCTTACAAAGGTTTGTATTGTAAAAGATGCTCTCAAGGATAACTTTGATAAATTTAAGCAAAAATTCTATCACAAGTGGAACTTTAACGTTTGGAATTCGAGTGCTGAATGAAAGAGCCTACACTCCGTCTGTAATCTGATGAAATTAGGAAGCCAAATATGCAGAGGCGTACAACCTCAAAGATTTACTTACTTTGATTCTCCTCCACCACATAACTCATGAAGCTTGACTGGATTCAAAAAATGAAAGAAAAAAAACAAAGAGAGCAAAGTAATCCACATACCGTCGGCATTAAATTCCGACAAAACAACTTGCGCGTCGTAAAATGTAGCTTTAAGGCGGCACACAAAATTTACGTATTGTATCTTAGCGATACGAGCATTCGTACGCAACGACACGGAATCCCTTTTCTTTTCTTTCCTACAAAATCTATGACTCGAAAATTGAATCCTTGCAAGAGGCAAAGCCTAGTCAGCCTGGCCTTTAAAACACACAAACAAACACATAGTAGCATTTGTACACAGATGCGAAAAGGATATAAATTGAATTATAAATTCACAATAAGTCAGAGGCACATTTTGATTATACCATTCGAATGGGGATGTAATAGAACCCGACTGGTGTGAAATTGGTTCCCGAAAAAGGTTTTTATTATTATTATTATTATTGTTATTGCCTTGGCAGAACGTAGAACGTAGATGATGAGAGAAACTAGAGATGGAGAGCGAGAACGAGAACGAGAACGAGACGAAGAAAAAGAATTAAAGAAACACAATTCGGTGGTTATGAATATCCTTTGGGTTAAGGCATAGCCCGAAAATAGAGTCACTCTTGTGGATATTTATGGGAACAGATGTCTGCCCGGTTTAACCCGAGTATTAATTAACTCAAAGGAAATAATTTTTAGAATAAGTGAATTTTGGGAAAGTTTAATGTGATTTGATTGGGTGGTAATGGCCTTCAGTTTTAGTATTGGGTTTTGTTCGATTATACTCGTATTGGAGCTGAACAGGTGGCGAGAAGCAAGTACAACAGGAAAATTAGTAGCATTTACTTCAGCACTTACAATTCTTGGAGCGCTAAGCATCGACATCGCCTTAGGTAATCCTTTTGCGTAGTAGAAATGAGAGGAAAATATAATTTGGATTGAAAACTAAAAAACAGTAGGAAGCGAGAGAAGCCAAAGGATGCAAGAAAAAAAAATTGCAATTAACCAACTCCATCTTAAAAGTCGAATGAATGCTTGAACGCAACAGTACCCGAAAAAATTGGCTCAACAAAAACAAGACCCGAGGTCAAATTATTGGAGAGCCCTGGCGTACCTTCGCGATAGTAACAATGACATCGAGAATGTGGACGAACTTATATCACCTACGCGACTATATGGAGTCATTTCACTCTGCACTTACTAAACTTAAAGAAGAAGATATTTTACATATGACATTAGAAGTGTGTCCAATGTGTTTATTATGGCTTAGACCCACTCGATACACTTACTTCCTTACTAACTTAAGGAAACGATACACTCCGGGATAGACCTGGCCCCAGGCAACAACCGTATCTGGCCAGATCAGTATTTTGCAAGCTGCCTGCGGTCAATTTCCACTTTCTAATGCACTGTCCATCGGGGCCGACTGAAGGACTTTTAGGACCGGAGCGTTTGTGTCCACCCGCTCTAAATAACCCAGCTGTCTCATCCGTTGGATATTTAATCTTCTAGCAAAGTCGATGTTGTGTACAGTCCAAAAAAGTGTATAGAATTTGTGGGTGTTCCAAATGTCAACAATGCCAATGCCCTAACTGTGCTATGCAAGTCTTTTCAAAGGGTGTTTCAACAGCCGTGTACTTCTTCATCTTCTTATCCTTTTACTCGTATTAACCCTTTCCTCGTTATACAAACTTATGCGTAACGAGCTTCCCATGTTTACTGCATCGCTGCTGCTCAGCTTATGGGGTTGGCTAATGTCGCAGACCGCAGAACGCGTCTACATAATGCTCGGTCCTGGATCGCTTCAGTGGTAAGCCCCAGGCGTTGTTGCGCATCTTCTTTGAACGTGGCAATACCAGCTTATTCTATTCGCCTCAAGCTGTTCGGTTACCGAATTCTTTATATATAGACTTCCTCTTATACGCGTAGATCTAATACAATCGCGTTTAGTGACTCCACTATACATCCTTAACATTTTCATTTCCGCTGCCGTCATTTTGTTTTTAAACGCTTCGTACATTGTCCAGCACTGTGAACCGTATATAAGAGCTGGTCTAACAACCGTGGTGTAGAGTTTCCCCTTTAATTTAAGTCGAAATTTTCGGTCGCAAAAGATTCCCGAATTTTCCCGCCATTTCATCCATCCTACACTCACTCTGTGGTTTACGTCGTCGTCACATTTCGCTTCCATGTTAACGATTGATACTAAGTACTTAAAGACAGTGCTTTTCGGAAGAACTATTCCGTCTAACATCATATCCGGAACAGGTCGCAACGGATGTGCAAATGGGCACGTCAAATGCTCCGTCTTTGAACGACTTATTTTAAACCCGTTTCTCTCTAGCGCATTTCTCCATGAATCTAAGGCGTTCTGTAAGTCTTCGACGTTATCGCTAAGTATAACTGCGTCGTCAGCGAAGAGAATTGGCGTTACATTTGGTTCGCGCATGCAGTCTTTTAAAAGATAGTCGAATACTACGTTAAAGAGGAAAGGACTAAGTACGCTTCCTTGATGCACTCCGACATTAACTGGAAATTCTCTCGTTAGTCCAGCAGAGCTTTTAACCGCAGTTTTCCCGTTTCCGTACATGTCTTGTATTATTCTAACATACGTTTCCGGTACGTTTTAAGACCTTAGCGCGGCCCATATGAGATCCCTAGGCACTCGATCGAATGCTTTCTCGAGGTCGATAAATACCATGTGTAAGTCCTTAGACGAATCTCGGTCCTTTTCCATTATTATTCGTAGGCCTTGGATAGCGGCCACCGGCCATCTTCCTTCAACAAATCCACACTGGCTATTATCGAGCTTTATTTTTTGCCGAAGACGTTCGTTTAAGACTCTTTCGACGATTCTCGTCGTGTGTGATATCAGCTTGATTGAACCGTAGTTGTTGCATTCTCGAGTGTCGCCTTTTCCTTTGTATAATGGAACCAAGAAGCTGCTTCTCCATTGATTCGGCATCGGTTGTCCACATTTTAATTTATTTAAAAGTTTCGATAGCCAAACGCTGCCGATCCTCTCCATCTTCGACCAATACTCTGATGGAATGCTATCTGGTCCCGCCGCTTTCCCCCTTTTCATTTTTCCGATTGCTATACTTATTTCTTCGATTGAAAAGTCTGAAACTTCCTCCTCGAATAGACCCGCTGTCGGCACGATATCACGTGGAAACTGTTTGTTAAGCAACTCCTTGCAGTATTCAAGCCATCGGTCACAAATTGCCTTTCGATTTGTTATTAAGCGACCGTCTGCGTTTTTGATGTATTTCGGCGAGGTTATTTCCATTGAATTTTTTCTCCTCTGTGCAGCGAGCTTAAAAATATTTGGCATTTTAGTACTGTACGACGTTTGAACTTCTTGGATAGCTTGTCTTCTATTCGCCGATCGTGAGGATATTTGTTCCAACTCCTGGTACAGGTTTTCCGCTTCTGCCGCTCGAGTTCGAGCCAGGACTGTCTTTGCGATCTTTTTAAGACGCTCGTATTCAAGAGCCAGTCGAGCTTTTTCGATATCGTCGCTTTGATCGCATTTTGTCCACGCTTGGAATGCACTCTTCTTGTCGGCCACAGCTCGTTTGGTTTCGTCATTCCACCACCATGTTTCTTTGTCGACGTGATGGTATCCCGATATAGTTCCCAGAAGGGATCTTGCGAGTGTCATGCATTCCTCGTGCATGCTGTTCCACATTTCTTGCGGGCTAAGTCAGTCTGCGATAATGTTTGTATTGTGAAGTACTTCTTTAGCCAGTGCGATGAATCTTGCGCTTCGTTCCTGCGATAGATTATACCACCGGATTTTTGGCTTTCCAAACGATGCCCGTGTTTTCGGTGGTTCCGCTGTGAAAAATTCTGTAATGAGCAGACGGTGTTGGCTTACTAGCGATTCTCCAAGTATTACTTTACAGTCCTTAACACGGTTTCTCATCGACATTTTGCAGAGGTGATAATCTATTTGCGTTTCGTGGCCTCCGCTGCTATAGGTGATAAGATGTCGTTGATGTTTAATAAACATTGTATTTAAGACGGTTAAGCCGTAAGCCCTACACGCTACAAGGATGTCTTCGCCAGCTGAATTTCTGGTTCCAAAGCCTTTACCGACGTGGCAGTCCTCATAATCAACATTTGTTTCTCCGACGTGGCCATTTAAATCTCCGCCTACGAAGAGCATCTCATCGATAGGTATATTTCTAAGCAAATTACTGAACTCTGACCAAAATGTATCTTTTTCCGATTGGTCGCATCCATTTTGTGGAGCGTACGCTCTAACAATGTTCCACGTTTCATTGTGTATGACGAGTTTAACACTCATCAAGCGGTCGCTTATTTTCGAGATACCAACGATGTTGTTTAGAAGATCCGCTGCAACAACGATTAAAACACCGTTGGAATCAACTGACCGTTCCATGGTAGAACATCTTAAATGCCTTAGTTTTTAAATCTAGAAAACGCGCTTTATTTCCTGTATTACACCACTTCGTTTCCTGTACGCACAGGATTTGTAGAGTTCTGCGACGCATAATCGCTTCCAGTTCTAAACTTTTTGAGGTCATCGATCCGACGTTCCAACTTACAAACCGAAGTTTATGAAAATAATTTGGAAACTTCATTTTGCCCGCCCCCGGAATCCGTCGGGCTCTGACACAAGCACTTCGGCTTGCTCTGGGACCACCCGAGTGCGTTGCAAGCGTGGTGCCCAGCGGGGTAGTGCTATTAATTGCGGTCATTTCCATGAAGTGTATCTAAAGTTTGAGTGGTTTGACACTTGTATGCACATTTCGAATTGATTGACTGTTCTTTTACCCCACCGGTAGTCTCCAGACGTGGGAACCCACTGATGGCATACAAACTTGTGGGAAAGTTTTAAGGTGTTAAAGTGTCACAGGCTCATTTTTGGTGTCATAGTTGCCTGTATATGATTGGTGTCCCATTTAGTCGCCTCTTACGACAAGCTGGGACGCACTGCGGCACTATTCTTTATCCGATGCCGCACGGAGTATGGATAGTTTTCCCTTTATTGTACTTATATATTTTTCTTGCATATTGTATTTGTATTTGTAATTTGTAAAATAAATAATAATATTAGTAATAATAATATCTCATCCTCCACTTACCGTCTATGCATACGGGACCAAATATCAATCGAAGAATTTTCCTCTCAAAGCAGCGAAGAGCACTCTAATTTAGTTTTGATAATGTCCATGAATCTGCGCTCTAGAGCAGGAATGGGACTGTTAGGGTCTTATACTCGTGTACTGTCGATAGAGGGCTTTGCTAGTTAACTACCTTTTTAGCTCAAAGAAGCAGCGATTAGCGAAGTTATTCTTCACTCAATTTGATTACGGAGCCTAGCTCGACAAATTTCTCAACTTCTTCTATGTTATATCTGTCATCGCATCCACCTAAATACTCACGATAGCGCCATATCGCTGCTTTTCTCCGATTATGTCACTATCACCGGGGTATGTGGATAATTAAAGGGACTTTGAAAAGATTGTGCCTCTCTTGTGATGGCGCATGGATTTTGCACAATCTTTGAAAAATGATATTAAAGACATGACAGCACATCTCCTTGTCTAAGTCTTTCTTGCCATCAAAGGTCTTGGTAAGATCTGCACGGAGAAACGTGCAATCCCCATCATCAACCTCCACAAATGAACTGTTTGTCAGGTAAAACATTGCTCTGTATAGCTCGTCCCTATACGCAGCCTTAAAATTGATCAATAGGTGGTATGTATCGATCTGAAGCTCACGGGTTTTCTGTAGTGTAAATACTCGGTCGATGGTGGATGTTCCTGGTCTAAGGCCATAATGATATGGACAAACTATGTTAAAGCTCCATTCATAGGGTATACATTTGTCCGACCATTTTCTAGAGATGATTTGGTGTAAGTACCTTATCGAGTCGTCGCCTGCTCCTTTGAAGAGCTTGGTTATCAATATCCGTCCGGTCTAGTAGCTTTGTTGGAGTTAACTTAGATATTGCTATCATAGTTATATGATTTATTCTCTTACATACTAGGTGGGGTGAAAAGTAACCTCCTTGGGAATGAAAAAAAATGTTTTTGTAGATGTTTTTTTATTTTATTCAATATAGTCCCCTTTTAGCTTGATGCACTTATTCCAGCAATTTTCCATCTTTTTGATCCCTTCCGAAAAGTAATTTTCCGGAAGGCCTGCAAAATACTCCTCCGTGGCGTCGTTGATTTCCTCGCGTTAGCTGAATTTTTTATTGATGAGCCATCTTTTGAGGTTTGGGAAGAGATAATAGTCCGAGGGAGCCAAATCAGGCGAATACGGTGGATGCGACAGCAATTGGAGCCGTAAGTCATTAATTTTAGCAGTAGTTACGATGCTCTTATGCGCCGGCGCATTGTCTTGCAAAAACAAAACTTTTTCGCTTCATGTGAGGCCGTTTTGCAGCGATTTCGGCCCCCAATCGCTCCAATAATGCACATTTATACTCGTTGTTTATGGTTTTTCCTTTTTCGAGGTAGTCCACGAAAAGTATGCCATGACAATCCCAGAAAATCGGCGCCATAACCTTTCCGACACATTGAACCTCCCTCGGCCGCTTCGGATCACTCATCCCGGCTTCAGTCCATTGCCGGGCACTCATTCTGTTCTCTGGTATGTAATAGTGGATCTAGGTTTCATCAACAGTTACCAATCGACGCCAAAAGTCCGCCCGAGCAAGTACAAACACTCTTTCGAAGTGCTCTCGCGTTTGTATTCTTGGTCAGGAGTGAGCATGCGCGGCACCCAGCGGCAGAATAACTTGTTCATATGCAGAATGTTTCCCAAAATATGGCGTACTAATCTTTGTGGTATCTGCTAGCTCGCGCACCTTCACTTTACGGTAAGCCAATACCATTTCATGTATTTTTTTGACATTGTCCTCTGTAACGGCATCGGAGTGCCTGCCGCTGCGGACTTGATCGGTAGTGGAGTTGCGGCCACCACGAAACTCTTGAAACCAATATTTGATGGTGTAATCTGACGTAGCATTAGCCCCATAATATTTATCCAACTTTTCTTTTGTTTCCTTCGCCATTTTGCCTCTCAAAAAATAATGTTTTGTGAGAGAACGAAAATCGTTTCTGTCCATACTCAACATGATGCCAAACACGTCAACGACAATCAGCTGTCAAAACAAAACTAAAGACAATATCGCACTGAAATTCGGCATGTCTGCCTAAATATGAACAGACTTCAAGGCACCATAACCTTTTTTGCAGTAGCAGCGCATTCTGGCGGTCAGGGAGGTTACTTTTCACCCCACCTAGTATATGCAAATGCTCTTTTCAGAATCTCAGCATCGATTGCGACTCTACTACGATGTTCCCTTGTTCGTCTCTTCAGACTTCGGTTCGAGGTTTGTGTCCATGGCATGTTTCTTATACCTTCTGGTAAGACTTCCAAATCTCCCTTGTCATTCCCCTTCTTTTTGCACCTGAGAAGCTGGTGTTCGTTTCTCCTCTTCATTTCAGCATCAGCTTCCTGTTTAGTTGCATGTGCTCGCCAGAACTCGTCGTCAAATCAGGGACTTTGTTGATGTGGTCGACTGAAACAAAGAACATCAGAGTCGACATCCCTGATGGGAGATGGGAGTATTGACACTGATTTTGGATACTTGATTCTGGCGACAGAGGACGTCTTAAGAGATCAAGATATCCCGTTGTGATGCGGTATATTCGTAACCGTCCTTTGACTTCGACAAGGTAATGAACGCAGTCAATGTTGGCTAATCGGATCATTCGGGCATCCACAATACTGGGGAAGAGTCTTGCGTCGATCGTAATGTTGACAATCTGGTTGACGGTTGACTGATCAGAGGTTTTTCATGTCCCCTTGTGAATATTTAGATGAGGGCTCCGCAATGTAAGGCCCCGCTGTGAAGTCAATAAGCCTGAATCTGTTATTGTAGGTGGTGTCGTGCAGGCTATTCTTGCGGAGTGTACTACCAAGGATGCCTTCTCTTCATAGCTTTGAGTAAATGTTGGCAAATTTAGCCCTGATGCGGATTGCTACGAGACGCTCATTCATATGCCCAGAAACTCAAGACTTCTCACCTAAGTTTACCTCCAACAACGAATTCGCACCCAAATAGCCACTGCTGTGCCGTCGATAACAATTGCCATAAAAAATGGCACAGTTTTTTATCTTCTTCTCGTCCGTCTACTTTGCAGCAGTCTCGGGCCTCCGCTAGCTTTTCGGTCGCACGTGGCCTATTAAAAGACCGAACATTCCGCGTTCAGATCCGAAGTTCATTATCCTTGCTACAGGGTTTTTCAATAATAGAAACATCCATCGGAGCTTGCTCCTAACTATGTCTACGAGTGTCTGACGTGCACTTAAATCATTTTTTTTTTTCGGATATACCGGGGGTACTCTTTGTATTTTTAAATTTGATTATTGAGTGCTGCCTCAAAAAATCTTTAAACACAAACAACGATTTTTCTCGCATCCTATAATAACACTAAAGGTTTAAGTAATATATAGATTGCAATATTTGAAATAGAAAATGACCGCTTACTGAAGTTTAACAAATCCAGACCAAAGCACTCGAAAACTTAATGCTCAAAAATATTTTCTGTCAGGTTTTTGTATAACATTGAGATAGAAACTGTTATGCGGTATGGAGTGTTGATTGAATTTTCTGTTTCCACTAAAAAACGAAGAAAAAATATTTTTGTGGAAGCCAACCCCAATGGAAAAAATACTGCCTCCATTGCCGGTTCATGTTGAAATTAGAAAATAAGAAAACCGAGATAGCCGCAGTCGAAAAGTGACTCTCAAACAATGTTATTCGAGTTTGGATTTTTCTTTGTTTTAGTTTTTTTTGTATGCAGATAACCATGGACTTCTGTTGTGTGAAAAAGGACTGCTAAAGGATAACGTAATTTTTATTTAAAATTTTATTTTTGAAAGTACTTGAAAAGATTGAAGTTTTTCTGATTTAATTGGATCAGTGGTGCATTCTGTCAATGGTTTCAGGCCCTCTGCAGTCAGAGAAATCCGATCAACATTTCGTCAGTATATATATTTATTTAAATTTCAGTAAATTAGTAATGGAATAACAAAACAAAAATGTTGGCCAAGTCTAATGGGGAATCTCTTCTCCGTAGAGCAATATCTGTGATAAATACAGAAGAAACGTTTGCAATCTCATGTCAACAAAATGGTACACGGCCCCATCTGAAATCTCGTACAGGGCAGAGGATCAGGAACTAAATTTACCAATCATCGAGGCAGTAGCAAATAGAGATGTATGCAAGCTTCAGGATAAATAGGACTACTTCACTGAGGCTGAAAAGGGTTGAAGCACTTCCCTGATTAGGGTCCAAATTGCAAGAGAGCTTCTCTTGCATTGCCTTCGTTTTAAAGGCAGATAACCAAAGCGATTTAAGCTCGGATTGCTAAACAAAATGCTGGCATATCCAACGCAAGGGGTTGAGATTTCTAACGATTATGTTTTAACTCAAGGATATAAACTTTTTGTGAACATCTAATTAAAAAAAATGATAATCGGGATCACCCTGGAATAAGGGATACAGAGCCAAGACTGAGGAAAGATCGCCAGTGCATCCAAAGTATGCCACTCTGCAAAGACTGCTCGATGCGAGAAAGGGTACTGCAATTCAAGCTAAGAATGTTGTCAGCTCCGCAAACATATCTTTGTAATAGACTTTATTATGAGATTAAAAATCATCCAAGTTAATTTACAGCATGGTTTCAAAGTCCCGAGGTAACCTTTATACCAATTCACTTGATTTTGCAATACACCTCAGATATTAATGTGCCTGGTAATGGACATCGGTTGAAGGAGAATATCTTTGACTTTCTCGAAGACCACATTGTTTGTTCTCCAGACTTTGAATCTTATCAAAAACTAGTATCCGATGTGAAGAGGTGTTTAAGAAAAGCAGGATTGACCATAAAGTTCGAACAAACCAAGTTTTGCGATGGCAGTCTTAAAACAGATCCAGTTCCAAAGATTCCCACCAACTCTCACGATTTCTAGAAATGAAAGAGAGGTGGAGGCGGATTACTCCGAATTTCGTCCTGATATGCGTGCATATGACGGAATGCCTTAAAAAGCACAGACTTTCGCTATGACGGAGGACGCGCTTAACGCGTCTAGCAAGGTTAAGGTGATATTGGTATCCGTACCTTTACTTTTAAATTTGCACATCAAGAGACGCCTTAGGCCAGGTGTAGGCTCAAACGTCAAGGCTTTGACTTCGAGATTGTACATAAAAGGGATACCCTAATCGTAGTGCCCGATATTCTTACACGGGCCGACATGAAAGAACTCAGTACCCAATCTAACCGATGCCGCATCAGACACGGGACATAAACGGGCCAGAGTTCTAGCTAGGTATGGTATCAGATGTCCAGAATCTTATCAGATCTTGCGACATCTGCAAGTTCTGCAAGCCGTTTAATGCGGTATTAAGGTCGTCGATGGGATAGCCCGACTTTCTAGGACCCTATTAACGATTAAGCAACTGTAATTCCCAGCCCTATATGGGCCAACGGCAGCGCTCACATCCCGGAACGGGTTACTTGCTTCGGTGTAACCAGCCCCTCGTCCTAGGGGCATTAAATATGGAACTGGTCCCCCAGGTTGGGGGTTGTGCCGCCGGGGTAACTGCCCGGCCATTTAAAAAAAAACATAAGTTACGAAGCATCAACAAGCCTCGGGTATGGACGGATTAACTGTTGACAACCCACACAAAAGATTTAAGGACAATGAGCTTCGGATATGCACGTGGAATGTTAGATCCCTTAACAGACCACGTGCAGCCGAGCAACTAGCGCAGGCCCTAGACTGCTGCAAAGCAGACATAACTGCCATTCGGGAAATGCGATGGGATTGGCCAGACAAAAAGAAGATGAAAAACTGCGACATCTAGTACGGCAATTGCTATCGGCGCCAAAAGCAGCGCTTATTTGGATGAGGATTTGTTGTCGGAGAAAGATGACGACACCAAGGATGCCTTCTATGAGCTCCTTAACAAGACCTACGAGCAATGCCCTAGCTATGACATTCTATTTTTCCTCGGTGATGTTATTGCAAACCTAGGAAGAGAGGGTGTCTTTGGTGGAACAATCGGAAAGTATAACTGCACAACACCACCCCGGATAACGGATTCAGGCTAATCGAGTTTGCGGCGGGGCGAAACATTGTCGTAGCTAGCAAGCGGTTCCCACATCTAGACATACACAAGGGGACTTGGAGAACTCCTAATCAATCAACAGTCAACCAGATTGATCACCTTGCGATCGACGCAAGATACTCCTCCAGAATCATGGATGTCCGTACGACCCGAGGAGCCAACATCGACTCGGACCATTACCTTGTTTTAGTCATGGTACGGTTGCGGATATCCCAAACTACGCCAAGACAAACTAATTCTGTGAGAAAATTCGATGTCAGATCGCCAAGTCCTTTTCCGATCGAGTGTCTCTTACTCTCTTAAGAGGTCTAATGCCTCCAGCATCAAGCATCGAAGACCAAAATGCCATCAGAGATGCCGCTTCTGATGTGCTGGGTTTTTCGCGTCCACCAAAACGAAACCCTGGTTCGATGATGAATGCCGGCAAGCACACGCAACTAAGCAAGATGCATATAAAGCGGCGCTGGTTATATGGATCAGAGCTGTTCATGAGCTCTATGAGCGGAGGAGGAGAGAAGATCACCGGCTTTTCAGGAGGAAGCCTGAAGCGGAAGCGCGCGGTCGAGGAAATTGACATGCCATGGAAACAAACCCCGAACCGAAGCCTATAGAGATGAACAAGGGAACATCGTAGTAGAATCGCAGTCGATGCTGAGGATTTGGAAAGACCATTTCTGCAGACTGTATAACGTCGACGACGAAACAAACACCGCTGTTAGGCAGAATGAACCTTTCAACTTGAATGATGTAGACCAACATTTCCACCCACCCGACCTGGATGAAGTTAAGATAGCTACGAGTATATCGAAGCTTTAGTCCAACAAAGCTGCTGGAGCGAATGGCATGAAAGCCGAGCTCTTCAAAGCGGCAGGCGATGACTTGGTAAGGAGCATACACCAACTCATCTGTAAAATATGGTCGGACGAAAGTATGCCCGATGAATGGAACCTCAGCATTGCTTGTCCAATTCTTAAGAAAGGAGACCCTCTGAACTGCGCCAACTACAGAGGCATCAGTCTCCTTAACATCGCATATAAGATCTTATCCGCCGTATTGTGTGAACGCCTGAAGCCGTTCGTCAACAACCTGATAGGTCCATATCAGTGTGGCTTCAGGCCAGGAAAGTCCACCATCGACCAGATATTCACACTACGGCAGATCTTGGAGAAGACCCATGAGCTTCAGGTCATCGATTTTAAGGCCGCGTATAACAGCATCTATAGAGACGAGGTATACAGAGCAATATCTAGTTTCGGCATCCCTGTCAAACTCGTCCGTCTGTGCAGGATACGATGGAGAATTGAGGTCGGTAAAGATCTCACCGAGACCTTTGATGTCCATAAAGGATTTAGACAAGGCGATGCGCTGTCATGCGATTTTTTCAACATCGTACTTGAAAGAATAGTGCAAAACTCACGAGCAAACACAAGAGACACTAACTTTCAAAAGTCCGTCCAACTACTCGCATACGTCGACGATATTGACATTATTGGAAGAAAGCAGCGTGATGTCAGTGGCGCCTTTGCAAGTATTGAGACGGAAGCGGCGAAAATGGGTTTAGCGGTCAATGAGGGCAAGTCCAAGTATATGCTGTTAAGCAAAAAGAACAACTAACACTCACATCTCGAGCAGAACGTCACCCTCGACAGATATAACTTTGAGGTACAATAGTTAAGGACTTTGTCTACCTAGGCTCTGCTAGAAATACAGACAACGACACCAGCACTGAGTGCTAGCGAAGAATAACTCTAGCCAACCGCTGTTTCTTTTGGTTAAGAAGGCAAGTGAGTAGCAAAGCCATCTCTCGGACAACAAAAGTCACCCTTTATAAGACGTTAATAATCCCGGTCCTGCTCTATGGCGCAGATGCATGGACATTATCAAAAATGGATGAGGTTGTTTGTGGTTGCCTCGAGAGAAAAATTCTTCGGGCGATCTTCCGTCCCATCTGCATTGACGGTGAGCGGAGGAGGAGGTACAATGATGAACTGTATGGACCATGGACCTAGCCAGAAGAGTGAAGATCCAAAGACTGAGATGGCTGGGTCATGTAGAGCGCATGGACACCAATGCTCCGGTCCGAAAAGTCTTCGAATCCGCTCCCGAGGGACAGCGTAGTTGAAGAAGGCCAAGACTCAGGTGGCGCACGCAAGTGGAAGAGGACCTCAGCCAACTTAGCGTGCGAAACTGGAGGCAGCTAGCCTGGGATCGAGCTGGCTGGAGAAGCTTGTTGACTGAAGCCCAGGTCCGCCCCGGACTGTAGCGCCAATTAAAGAAAGAAGAAGAATTCCCAAATTTTTATTGCCTAAGTATGTGTTTTTAAAACCAGTGACGATGGCAACAGTAATAAATATCGAAATGAATTTAGAGCAGACATATTTCATATGTTTAGTGAAGCCGAGTATATGTATGGAATCAAACATGTTCAAACTGCGCTCTATTCTCCTCAAGCATAAATACGGTCATAAATACAGTATAACTAAAAAAAAGAAGGCAGAATGGTAGGAATAAGTCGCATTCAAGTGCCATAAGGGTTGGATGGCCTTTCTTGGCCAACAATATCTGGCTTATTTGATATTATGATGAGCTGTCACTGCAGTGTAAGTGATGTGAAGGTTTGAGTCATACACAGACTTACTGTCAAAAAGAACCGCGATGCGTAAAATGCGCCGAAAAACATCATTCGAAAAAGTGCAGCTTATATAAACGGGCTCTAACTACTTGGAAAAAATACAAAAGCCAGCATCCAGCAAAATATAGAGGCTGCAATAAATACAATTGTTTTGACCGATACGATGAAGGTAAATACAGGTTGGTTAAGAAATAAGTGGGAAACCCGACATATTGGCCCATTAACAGAGGAGAAACTCCAGACCTCGTACATTTCTTCATTGCAAGAAGTGTAGCTAAAACTATACTAACGTCGCGGACAAATTCAGATAATTCACCAGTTTTCTTTATAATAAGTGAGGCAATGAGAAGGCAGACAGTTTATCCAGCCCGTGGAAAAAATGCTCAAACCATTTGACCGACAAACGGTACGACACCTGAGAACATTAAAATAAAGAGCCTGTCGTTGCTCGATCTTTGCAAGGCAATAGAAAAACTCAAAAATAACACGGCCCCTGGATATGATTTAATAACCGGGGAGATCCGCAATTAAGTGCCAGATAAAGTCCTGATCGGGCTTATGCATATTGTAAATGCTGCGCTAAGATTATTAAAACGTTGCAAGACAATGGAAAGTCGCCGGGGTTATAATGGTTGTTAAACCGGGAAAGCCTCCCGACGACAAAAAATCGTACAGACCATTATTGCTCCTGCTAATAGTATCTGAGGTAATATTTCTGCCGGTCATTGTTAAAAGACGTTTGATTTCTGACCACCAGGAAACTCCAGAAGTTCTGGACGTCTCTCGATAAGGCGTGAAGTTTAAGTAAGGACAGGGTCTTCCGGAACAATTTTATGAGATTTTAATATTCTTACCAGAACACTCTGAATTTAAGGAAATCTCTGCCAGAGTACCACAAGGAAATGTTCTTGGCCCGATCTTATTTTTACTTTACACTTGAGAAATACCGCAAGAAATAGCTGCTGTTGTAGCTGGTGCTGGGAAATTACTCTCAACGAAAGCAAAGCAACTTATGTAAACTGTACTTGCAAACAAATTAACAACAAATCCAATTTCATTAACTCGGTACAAAGTAAGTAAGTAAGTAATATTTTGTTTGTTCTGTGACAATATTTACAAGTTTAAGCAAAATAACAAAAAATAAGCGTTGGCTTTTGCCGTCAACCGAGAGAAAGAAATCAATAAATTTGAAATTACTAAAAAGCTTAATTTAAGATTTGTAGCCTATAATTCAGTGCGCATTTTAGAAAGTTATGTAAAGTGTTCAAGCTTGCGCCGTTTAGGATGTTTGTGATCTCATTTAGTGATAGGGCATTTTTTCCCCAAAAGGATCTCCTGATTGACAATGAGCGCATACTTTCAACAGCAGGCATAGATCCAAATGAGGCTATTGATGATGACAACTTCTTTGTGATCGAAGATCCGCAGGAGAAGCTCGAGGCTATAGGAGCGACTTTCGAGGAAGTGTACAAGGCGAATGACACCATTGGCATAAACCACGACTTGGAAAATCAAGTCCCTTATCAATTCTATCTTCAAAATCAAATCTTTCTTCAATATCAATTTCTATCTTCAAAATGAAATAGTGAACTGGCGAATCGATAACTCGGGTTTCACCCAGTTCAGTGACAAATAATGTCATCGCCAATGAAAGGGAACTACCCCCGTTCATCTCGAAGGAAGAACTCCAAACGATCTTCGACACAATTAGAAGTAAGAAATCTGTGGGAACCGATGGAATACCGAACATTGTGCTTCGACATCTCCCACTAGAAGCGGTGGATATTTATACCACCCTGTTTAACAATGCAATGAATAATGCACATTATCCAGCGCATTGGAAAATGGCGGTGGTACATCCCATCCCCAAAAGGGATAAAGACACCTCCAATCCGGCGAATCTCCGGTCGATCAGTCTCCTTCCAAACATCAGTAAGGTTTTCGAAAAAGTCATCAATAGAGTCCTGACTAAATGGGTTGAGGACAGAAATATAGTTCCGGATAATCAATTCGGTTTCAAGGCGGGGCATGATGTTATTCATGCCGCGTCTAAACTGGTTTCTGATATCCAATGGAACAAAGCCAAGAAACAGTGCACTGGTGCCTGCCTGATTGACTTGGAAAAGGCCTTCGATACCGTATGGTTAGAGGGACTCTTCCACAAGTTGAACAGACTGGGTATTAGTAAACCACTGCTGTATATTCTTTTCAATATGCTCACAGATAGACAGTTCATCGTGAAAAATGGCGATGTGACTTCTACTGGTACATTCAACATGAAAAACGGTCTGCAACAAGGTGCGGTCAATTCGCCAATTCTTTTCAACATTTACACAAGCGATCTGATAGGTTCACTTCACCATGCCATAGCGTACGCAGACGACTTAATCGCGTACAGATCAGGTCCAAAGATTGAGGTTATAAACATTCTTTTGCAACGTGACTTCGATAGAATTAAGCACTATTGCGACGACTGGAAGTTGAAGATCAACTTTCAGAAGTCGGAAACCATTCTGTTTAGGACGCCTTTGTCTGGGGCCTTTGCGGATACCAGAAAGAATTGGCGAAAGTTTCAGATCGTTGGACAACACGGACAACCACTTGCTTGTCGAAATGTAGTCAGATACCCTGGGATCTGGCTAGATCAATATCTGTATTTTAACAAACATATAGATGTTGCTCTGGCCAGAGCCAAAGGTGCTTTTGCCCTTACAAAGAGACTGTTTTATAACAGGCTACTCGATGCGAGGGTAAAGATGATCTGCTACACGGCCCTTATCCGGCCTATGCTTGTATTTGGTTGTCCCGTGTGGTTCAACGTGAGAGCAAGTCTTTTGGAAAAGATTCGGGTGTTTGAGAGGGCTTGTCTTAGGGCTTGTCTTCGCCTATACAGAACACCAGAGTCTGAGTACATAAAATTCTATCGCAATGAGGTCTTGTACAATAGGGCTAACCTAATAAGAGTGGACAATTTTGTTATTAAGTTGACTCGAAGGCACATTGCAAGAGCAATGACCTCGTCGAATAACCTGATCTCTGGGGCTTACTACCCCAATTATACTCGTATGTATCACGAGAGAGCTCGCTTTGACGGCTTTATTCCTCCAGAAGCGTTCCTCTATCTTGACATGAAAGGTCTGATCCAGGATAGATTAGCGGTGCCGTTAATCTTCCATGTCGCTCGAACAGCTGCGGAGAGGCGACTTAACTACGATAGAGACGTCGCACACGGCAGTGCGGAGCGTCTCCGGTTCAGTAGAGCGGAAGGGAATCGCGACATGAGGGATGTTGCTCAGCAGCACCAACAATTTTGGTGGCTTATTGAAGGAGCGGAATCTACGTCGTCGAATTCCTCTAGCACTAGTTAGCTTCGTTAAGGAGCAGGGTCGGCAGCCTAATTTTCTAGCCGTGGCCGACTAACATAGATTTAGTTAGGATTAGGATAGTTTTAAGGGGGGAAAAAAAATAAAAATAAAAAAAATTTATATATATATACGAGTATATATGTAAGTCAATTTACTAAGTTTTTGCCATACAATTATTTTCTTAGTTTTAATTAGGATTAATAGAAATAATTTAAAAACGAAATGTACAAAACGTCGAAAGACAAAATTTAATTGTTAGGTTTAACTTAGAGTGTCCGCATGGGGCCAGTAAGTTAGAATAAGATAATTTTAAGTTAATTAAGCTAATTTTAAAGCGTTTTTTTGTATAGCATGTAAGAGTTATTGAATTTAGTTGAATAAGAATGTATATTAAATGAAGTGAAAACGTTCCAATAAAATGCCGGACATCCTCCTTCGTTCCCAGATTGCAAATACAATAGTTCAGGTGCAAAAGTTCGCCTCTGGCTTTGAATATTATTGAGATGGACTCTACGCTGTTCCGGTCATTAAAGTAGCTGTTCCCCCAAGTTCTTGCTTGTATTCTGTACGTAGATTTTGATTGGCTTTGTTGACTTTGCGTCTCGAAACGCTCCCGTGTGCTCTCCCAGTTTGTTTCGTCTCCGATTAGATCGTGCAAGGGCACATTGTGTTCTTGGTTGAAAGAAATTAAGGTTTCGGTTTTTAAGATACATAGCAACCTTGTGAAAAAGATGATGACTTGGTTAAGCAGAAACTTTCCTGATATAGAGGAAGTGCAGTCTAAGCGTGAAGATATGTAGCGTTGGTAGTCCAGTTTCCAGGTGTAACATGTAAGTTGGTGTATTTTCAGGCAGCCTAAACAGTTTTTTGAGGAAGTATCTTTGGAATTTTTGTACCTCTTTAAAATGCCAAGCCCCTGACACTTGACCTCATTACCGCCTCAAAAAACTTGTACTTCACACTTGGGGCAACATTCCTTTTCTCCAGAATTCCTTTCCAGTTGCAATTAATCGCACGTTTAGATTCTTTCAGTTTCTCTAGCAGGTGTTTTTTTTTAAATGGATGCCTGTGAGGTGATCAGAACTCCGAGGTATTTGTATTCCTTGACTACATCCCGTTCCACGCTGTGCCAGGTCCATTTTTCATTCCTTGCTTGACGGCCCCAGCCATTTCGAAAAATCAAGACTTTGGATTTGCTGGTTTTAACTTGCAGGTTCCACATACGGCAATACTGTTGCAGCTTATTAATCATAATTTGGAGCATGCTTGGTGTTTCTGCGAGAATAACGATTTCGTCGGCGTAGAGTAAGAGTTTTATGAGAAATCCCTCAAGAGATCCAAATATGTTGAAAACAGAAGAGGACTCAAAGGACATCCTTGCTTTGCTTCAGAGTTTGTTTTGTTTGATTAGACAAGATATTCCCGTCCTACACCGCCGCTGTATTGCCATCGTAAAATTGTTGCAGAACCTTTAGAACTTTAGTTGAGACTCCTATGTTGCTGAGTTTAAGAAATAGTGATTTTCTGTCGATGGAATCAAAAGCCGCCTTAAAGTCTACAAAGAAAGCGTCGTTTTCACATATCCATGTTATTAAGCGCTCCATGTTGACTCCTGTGAAAATATTAGTAACAGCATTAAAGAAACGAAATCCCTCTATAGTTGGATGGATCATTTGTATCTGCTTTCTTGTGAATCGGAAAAATTATACTTTTTTTGAAAGCTAATGGTATGTTTCCGTGAGCTTCTGCAGGAAGTGGTCAGTTGCATTTTTGAAGAGTTCACAAGTAATACGATCTTTCTCCGGAGCCTCATTCAGGCGGCACCTATCTATAACTTTTTCAACTTCTTGTAGGGTTATGGGGGAGTCTAAGTCTAAGTCTACGGCAGTGTAAATTGTATTTCATTCCGGTCCACTGGTGGATTCAGCTGTTTTTCGAAGTATCCCGCCAGAGTAGTCACTTCAACGTTGATTCCTCAGTACAATACCAGGTGCAAACGAAGCAAAGTATCTTGAAATAATGCTAGATGTGAGATTCAAGTGGAAAACAAATTTATTGGGTACTTGGAGAGCATTCCAAAAGAGGCACATATAGCAAACTGCTTTATATGCATACTATCCATCAAGTGGTTAACACTGTTTGGATGTATGGTATACAACTTTGGGGTTCTACCAAACATTGGAATATTGGAGTAACTACCGTCGATGATGATATAACGAACTTTGTTCGAAGAACAAGGCAGAACTTGTGTGTCGACTACAGAGAACGAAAAGTTTCGCTTTAGCGAAATAAGGATCAGCTGCATTTAGTGCCAGTCTTTAGCAGGTGCTTTCGCTGGAAAGCTATTTGCTCAACGCGAATATTTTCGAAAAACTTGGTCGAAGTAAACCAGTGGAGAGAGGTGTTATTTAGTGAGTAAAACTCGAACCATACTATGAGCTACGGATACATAGTATCTATAAAGATTTTTCACCTATTCACGTAAAGAATAAGTAAGTTACGTTGAGATATTTGGCATAGTAGCAAGAATCAACCCATTCCAAGGAGCTTAAGCATAGCAACCACGAGCTTGATACAGCCGACTACTCCTCAGTCGTTCATTGATCTCCGCAGAGAACAGGCGTGTTTCGGCTTTTATTTTGTGTGAAATAGCGAACAACAATTTGTGAAACATCAAATTAGAAACAAGAAATTAAGTCATTCGGTAGCCTGGTGGTAGTGGCAGTGAGCCGAGAGAGCCAGGGTCGTGGGTTCGAGTCCCCGAATAAACATTGTCCATTTTTATTTTTTAAGTGTTTAAAAAGACAAAACAAGATTATTGTGTACATAAATAAAAAAGTGTGTTCAAACGATGAGTGGCAGTGAACGGTCCGCTATGTCAATAGCGGGATTAGAGGATGGCGCGACGTCATCTGATAATCAGGCCGTTAAGCCAGTTCAAAAGAAGACTTCAACAACAACAACAACAAAAACAGCAACATCGGCAATGACGATAAAGAGGAGGAGGATGTTGAAACCAACTCCGAACTCAGCAAAGCGCCCTTCCCTTTCAACCTCTCCCAAAAAGCTGCCTGGTAGAGCAAGGGAAGAGGCGCCAACAACGACAAAAAGGGCGGCAGCTGACAAAGACGATCTCCCATATGTTGGTGAAGAAGGCCACAATATAAGTAAAAATACCTTGCATCTCTGGCGGCTTCCGAGTCAGAGGACGAAGAGGACGAGGTTGAAGCGCTGAATAGTAGCATTAGGAAGCTACAACAAAAAGTACTTGCAATAAAAGCTAAGCAAGTTGCATGGCGAGAGAGGGAACTACAACAGCAACTACAGTGCTCTCAACGGGAGCCCAAGGGGAGTGAAACCATACCCCAACAACAACCACAGAAACATCAGCTACAACAGCAAAAAAATCAAAAAATTGCGCAAGAACCAACAATGAAACAGGCACAACCCCAGCAAAAAAGTAAAATACAACAAAAACAACAACAAAAAACAGATAAGCAACAGCCACAACAACAGCAACAGCAGCAGCAACAACAGCGAGAGCAGCAGCGTCAACAGCCACAGCAACAACAACAACAACCAGCTAAACAAAGGATACCCCCGATCAATACTTACAAACTGGAGTTAAAAGAAACCATTGATCTATGTAAGTCGGCCATAGGCAATAATTTTTTTATCAAAAGATTAAGTAATGATAGACATGCGATCCACTGCAACACAGTGGAGCGCTATAATAAAATAAAAAGCTTGTTAAAGGATTCGACGACGGAGTTCTTCTCCTTCACCCCGAAGGGGGAAAAGCTGCAAACAATGCTGCTGAGGGGGATTGAACCGTCAACTGATCCGGAGGAGCTCCTCGCACTGCTCAAAGAGAAAGAGTGCGAAGAGCTCAAGTTCGTAGGGGTCAAGCCATTCACCACAGCTAGAGCCAAAAGGGAGAAACGGAAACTACCGTTCTTCCTGGTTCAGCTTACTCCCGAAAGCAAACTGGATGGTCTAAGGAATATCAAAGTCCTAGACTACCAGGTTGTACACTGGGATAAAGTAAAACGGAGCGATAACATTTTGCAATGTGTTCGCTGCCAAAGGTTCGGACACGCCGCGTCGAACTGCGAAATGCAGCCTCGATGCGTCAAGTGCGGTAAGAACCACAAATCAGAAGAATGCCCTCTGGGTGTGGATGGAGCGTCGGAAAAAAGTCAACTCTCTTGCGTTTTATGTAAGAATACGGGACACACCGCAAATTATCGGGGTTGTCCTAAATTCCAGTACATAAAAAGAGTAAATCTGGCTCGGCAGCAAAAGGTGGAAGTTAAGCGTCCACCTGTTCAAATACAAACACCAGCCGTTACTCCCCAAGTTACCTACGCCCAAATGGCGGCAGGTAGGGGGAATACGGCACAGCAAGCGAAGGTTGCTTCTCAGGCCCCAGCGCCTAGAGCACCGGAACCGGCAACTGACATTCTAGCTATCTTGCTCTCTATCCAGGGGCAGATGGCTCAGTTTCAACGTCAGATTACTGAACAAGCTGCGCGCGTGGATCAAATCTACGCGCTTCTGCCGAGCCTCACGCGCCTCCAGTCGTAATGGGTACGTACATGGCGGAGCAAACCCTGAAGGTCCTTGCAGTGAATGTTAATTCACTGATTAGGATTGAGCGAAGAGCCACACTGTTCAAGTTGCTTAAAGACCAAACCCCTGATGTGCTTTTGGTTAGCGAAACTAAGCTAAGCAAAAGACACAAAATGAGGCACAAAAGGTACAAAATTATGCGAAGAAATCGACCCAACTCCATACAAGGAGGAGGCGTTGCAATCTTCGTAAGAAAAGGCATACGTTTTAAAAGAATATACAGTCGTGTAGTGCGTAGGTTTCAGGTGCTAGAAGCATGCATCATGTATATCCCTCTCCGCAGTGGAAAGCGGTTATACATGGTGTCTGTTTATGCGCCTAAGGCTACTCAATCCACCCAATTCATCTCAGAGCTCGAGACACTTTTTCGATTCCTGAGACTGGAATTGGAGGAAAACTATTTCATTATCGGCGGAGATTTCAACGCCAAACACAGCGATTGGGGAAATAATTTGCCAAACACTAGAGGGAACCTACTATTCAATTGGTGGGGTCAACACAGTGTGATGTATAGACTCGGCATAAAGGCGACGGATAGTCCGTCGTTTCCTAGACATGGCTCCTATTTGGATCTCCTGTTGTTCGACACACGAATACAAGTGACAGGTACGAACCAACAAACTGTAAACTGTCTTCGGACTTTTGTGTATGACAGTGACCATTGCAGTCTTAGTACCGAAATAACCGTTCCGAATGAAAATGCGGAATTGGAGGAGTTTGTCCAAAGATACTCTTACAACTACAGTAAGACTCGTTGGACACACTTCTCCAGGACACTGACAAGAGCACTCTCCTCGAATTCGCTCTATCCACCGTCCAACAGAAATCTGTCAAACGAGGAGATTGACAGGTATCTAAAACTACTGGACGAGACAATTAAACGGACTATGGACAAAACGATACCTCGGTATCAACATACTGACAACGAAGACCTATTCCGCAACGCAACTATAGACGCACTGCACCGACATAAAAGTAGACTACTCTCAAGACTGAAGACCTTGTACAGACAGTTTACAGACAGACATAGCCCGGAGATTATGACATTGAAGTCGTCGATCAAAAACCTCCAAACATTAATTAAAGAAAATTACAGGGCTTCTGTAAGTTTGTATTGGAACAACAAAATTCGGGCTGTAAATACCAGCAACCCGAATATGTTCCCGCAAATAAATAAAATATTTCGGAGGAAAGATCAAGACGAATTTTCATGTCTAAAAATCGCCCGAACGACTGACAACGAACGCATACTTTCAACAGCAGGCATAGATCCAAATGAGGCTGTTGATGATGACAATTTCTTTGTGATCGAAGATCCGCAGGAGAAGGTAGAGGCTATAGGAGCAACTTTTCAGGAAGTGTACAAGACAAATGACATCATTGGTCCCAACCACGACCTGGAAAATCGAGTCCTTGCCCACAATTTCTACCTTCGAAATGAAATAGTGAATTGGCGAATCGAGAACTCGGGTTTCACCCAGTTCAGTGACGAGAATATGGCAAATAATGTCATCGCCAATGAAAGGGAGCAACCCCCGTTTATTTCGAAGGAAGAAGATCACACGATCTTCGACACAATTAGAAGTAAGAAATCAGTGGGAACCGATGGAATACCGAACATTGTGCTTCGACATCTCCCACTAGAAGCGGTGGATATTTATACCACCCTGTTTAACAATGCAATGAATAATGCACATTATCCAGCGCATTGGAAAATGGCGGTGGTACATCCCATCCCCAAAAGGGATAAAGACACCTCCAATCCGGCGAATCTCCGGTCGATCAGTCTCCTTCCAAACATCAGTAAGGTTTTCGAAAAAGTCATCAATAGAGTCCTGACTAAATGGGTTGAGGACAGAAATATAGTTCCGGATAATCAATTCGGTTTCAAGGCGGGGCATGATGTTATTCATGCCGCGTCTAAACTGGTTTCTGATATCCAATGGAACAAAGCCAAGAAACAGTGCACTGGTGCCTGCCTGATTGACTTGGAAAAGGCCTTCGATACCGTATGGTTAGAGGGACTCTTCCACAAGTTGAACAGACTGGGTATTAGTAAACCACTGCTGTATATTCTTTTCAATATGCTCACAGATAGACAGTTCATCGTGAAAAATGGCGATGTGACTTCTACTGGTACATTCAACATTAAAAACGGTCTGCAACAAGGTGCGGTCAATTCGCCAATTCTTTTCAACATTTACACAAGCGATCTGATAGGTTCACTTCACCATGCCATAGCGTACGCAGACGACTTAATCGCGTACAGATCAGGTCCAAAGATTGAGGTTATAAACATTCTTTTGCAACGTGACTTCGATAGAATTAAGCACTATTGCGACGACTGGAAGTTGAAGATCAACTTTCAGAAGTCGGAAACCATTCTGTTTAGGACGCCTTTGTCTGGGGCCTTTGCGGATACCAGAAAGAATTGGCGAAAGTTTCAGATCGTTGGACAACACGGACAACCACTTGCTTGTCGAAATGTAGTCAGATACCCTGGGATCTGGCTAGATCAATATCTGTATTTTAACAAACATATAGATGTTGCTCTGGCCAGAGCCAAAGGTGCTTTTGCCCTTACAAAGAGACTGTTTTATAACAGGCAACTCGATGCGAGGGTAAAGATGATCTGCTACACGGCCCTTATCCGGCCTATGCTTGTATTTGGTTGTCCCGTGTGGTTCAACGTGAGAGCAAGTCTTTTGGAAAAGATTCGGGTGTTTGAGAGGGCTTGTCTTAGGGCTTGTCTTCGCCTATACAGAACACCAGAGTCTGAGTACATAAAATTCTATCGCAATGAGGTCTTGTACAATAGGGCTAACCTAATAAGAGTGGACAATTTTGTTATTAAGTTGACTCGAAGGCACATTGCAAGAGCAATGACCTCGTCGAATAACCTGATCTCTGGGGCTTACTACCCCAATTATACTCGTATGTATCACGAGAGAGCTCGCTTTGACGGCTTTATTCCTCCAGAAGCGTTCCTCTATCTTGACATGAAAGGTCTGATCCAGGATAGATTAGCGGTGCCGTTAATCTTCCATGTCGCTCGAACAGCTGCGGAGAGGCGACTTAACTACGATAGAGACGTCGCACACGGCAGTGCGGAGCGTCTCCGGTTCAGTAGAGCGGAAGGGAATCGCGACATGAGGGATGTTGCTCAGCAGCACCAACAATTTTGGTGGCTTATTGAAGGAGCGGAATCTACGTCGTCGAATTCCTCTAGCACTAGTTAGCTTCGTTAAGGAGCAGGGTCGGCAGCCTAATTTTCTAGCCGTGGCCGACTAACATAGATTTAGTTAGGATTAGGATAGTTTTAAGGGGGGAAAAAAATAAAAATAAAAAAAATTTATATATATATACGAGTATATATGTAAGTCAATTTACTAAGTTTTTGCCATACAATTATTTTCTTAGTTTTAATTAGGATTAATAGAAATAATTTAAAAACGAAATGTACAAAACGTCGAAAGACAAAATTTAATTGTTAGGTTTAACTTAGAGTGTCCGCATGGGGCCAGTAAGTTATAATAAGATAATTTTAAGTTAATTAAGCTAATTTTAAAGCGTTTTTTTGTATAGCATGTAAGAGTTATTGAATTTAGTTGAATAAGAATGTATATTAAATGAAGTGAAAACGTTCCAATAAAATGCCGGACATCCTCCTTCGTTCCCAGATTGCAAATACAATAGTTCAGGTGCAAAAGTTCGCCTCTGGCTTTGAATATTATTGAGATGGACTCTACGCTGTTCCGGTCATTAAAGTAGCTGTTCCCCCAAGTTCTTGCTTGTATTCTGTACGTAGATTTTGATTGGCTTTGTTGACTTTGCGTCTCGAAACGCTCCCGTGTGCTCTCCCAGTTTGTTTCGTCTCCGATTAGATCGTGCAAGGGCACATTGTGTTCTTGGTTGAAAGAAATTAAGGTTTCGGTTTTTAAGATACATAGCAACCTTGTGAAAAAGATGATGACTTGGTTAAGCAGAAACTTTCCTGATATAGAGGAAGTGCAGTCTAAGCGTGAAGATATGTAGCGTTGGTAGTCCAGTTTCCAGGTGTAACATGTAAGTTGGTGTATTTTCAGGCAGCCTAAACAGTTTTTTGAGGAAGTATCTTTGGAATTTTTGTACCTCTTTAAAATGCCAAGCCCCTGACACTTGACCTCATTACCGCCTCAAAAAACTTGTACTTCACACTTGGGGCAACATTCCTTTTCTCCAGAATTCCTTTCCAGTTGCAATTAATCGCACGTTTAGATTCTTTCAGTTTCTCTAGCAGGTGTTTTTTTTTAAATGGATGCCTGTGAGGTGATCAGAACTCCGAGGTATTTGTATTCCTTGACTACATCCCGTTCCACGCTGTGCCAGGTCCATTTTTCATTCCTTGCTTGACGGCCCCAGCCATTTCGAAAAATCAAGACTTTGGATTTGCTGGTTTTAACTTGCAGGTTCCACATACGGCAATACTGTTGCAGCTTATTAATCATAATTTGGAGCATGCTTGGTGTTTCTGCGAGAATAACGATTTCGTCGGCGTAGAGTAAGAGTTTTATGAGAAATCCCTCAAGAGATCCAAATATGTTGAAAACAGAAGAGGACTCAAAGGACATCCTTGCTTTGCTTCAGAGTTTGTTTTGTTTGATTAGACAAGATATTCCCGTCCTACACCGCCGCTGTATTGCCATCGTAAAATTGTTGCAGAACCTTTAGAACTTTAGTTGAGACTCCTATGTTGCTGAGTTTAAGAAATAGTGATTTTCTGTCGATGGAATCAAAAGCCGCCTTAAAGTCTACAAAGAAAGCGTCGTTTTCACATATCCATGTTATTAAGCGCTCCATGTTGACTCCTGTGAAAATATTAGTAACAGCATTAAAGAAACGAAATCCCTCTATAGTTGGATGGATCATTTGTATCTGCTTTCTTGTGAATCGGAAAAATTATACTTTTTTTGAAAGCTAATGGTATGTTTCCGTTAGCTTCTGCAGGAAGTGGTCAGTTGCATTTTTGAAGAGTTCACAAGTAATACGATCTTTCTCCGGAGCCTCATTCAGGCGGCACCTATCTATAACTTTTTCAACTTCTTGTAGGGTTATGGGGGAGTCTAAGTCTAAGTCTACGGCAGTGTAAATTGTATTTCATTCCGGTCCACTGGTGGATTCAGCTGTTTTTCGAAGTATCCCGCCAGAGTAGTCACTTCAACGTTGATTCCTCAGTACAATACCAGGTGCAAACGAAGCAAAGTATCTTGAAATAATGCTAGATGTGAGATTCAAGTGGAAAACAAATTTATTGGGTACTTGGAGAGCATTCCAAAAGAGGCACATATAGCAAACTGCTTTATATGCATACTATCTATGTCAGCACTGTTTGGATGTATGGTATACAACTTTGGGGTTCTTCCAAACATTGTAATATTGGAGTAACTACCGTCGATGGTGATATAACGAACTTTGTTCGAAGAACAAGGCAGAACTTGTGTGTCGACTACAGAGAACGAAAAGGTTCGCTTTTGCGAAATAAGGATCAGCTGCATTTAGTGCCAGTCTTTAGCAGGTGCTTTCGCTGGAAAGCTATTTGCTCAACGCGAATATTTTCGAAAAACTTGGTCGAAGTAAACCAGTGGAGAGAGGTGTTATTTAGTGAGTAAAACTCGAACCATACTATGAGCTACGGATACATAGTATCTATAAAGATTTTTCACCTATTCACGTAAAGAATAAGTAAGTTACGTTGAGATATTTGGCATAGTAGCAAGAATCAACCCATTCCAAGGAGCTTAAGCATAGCAACCACGAGCTTGATACAGCCGACTACTCCTCAGTCGTTCATTGATCTCCGCAGAGAACAGGCGTGTTTCGGCTTTTATTTTGTGTGAAATAGCGAACAACAATTTGTGAAACATCAAATTAGAAACAAGAAATTAAGTCATTCGGTAGCCTGGTGGTAGTGGCAGTGAGCCGAGAGAGCCAGGGTCGTGGGTTCGAGTCCCCGAATAAACATTGTCCATTTTTATTTTTTAAGTGTTTAAAAAGACAAAACAAGATTATTGTGTACATAAATAAAAAAGTGTGTTCAAACGATGAGTGGCAGTGAACGGTCCGCTATGTCAATAGCGGGATTAGAGGATGGCGCGACGTCATCTGATAATCAGGCCGTTAAGCCAGTTCAAAAGAAGACTTCAACAACAACAACAACAAAAACAGCAACATCGGCAATGACGATAAAGAGGAGGAGGATGTTGAAACCAACTCCGAACTCAGCAAAGCGCCCTTCCCTTTCAACCTCTCCCAAAAAGCTGCCTGGTAGAGCAAGGGAAGAGGCGCCAACAACGACAAAAAGGGCGGCAGCTGACAAAGACGATCTCCCATATGTTGGTGAAGAAGGCCACAATATAAGTAAAAATACCTTGCATCTCTGGCGGCTTCCGAGTCAGAGGACGAAGAGGACGAGGTTGAAGCGCTGAATAGTAGCATTAGGAAGCTACAACAAAAAGTACTTGCAATAAAAGCTAAGCAAGTTGCATGGCGAGAGAGGGAACTACAACAGCAACTACAGTGCTCTCAACGGGAGCCCAAGGGGAGTGAAACCATACCCCAACAACAACCACAGAAACATCAGCTACAACAGCAAAAAAATCAAAAAATTGCGCAAGAACCAACAATGAAACAGGCACAACCCCAGCAAAAAAGTAAAATACAACAAAAACAACAACAAAAAACAGATAAGCAACAGCCACAACAACAGCAACAGCAGCAGCAACAACAGCGAGAGCAGCAGCGTCAACAGCCACAGCAACAACAACAACAACCAGCTAAACAAAGGATACCCCCGATCAATACTTACAAACTGGAGTTAAAAGAAACCATTGATCTATGTAAGTCGGCCATAGGCAATAATTTTTTTATCAAAAGATTAAGTAATGATAGACATGCGATCCACTGCAACACAGTGGAGCGCTATAATAAAATAAAAAGCTTGTTAAAGGATTCGACGACGGAGTTCTTCTCCTTCACCCCGAAGGGGGAAAAGCTGCAAACAATGCTGCTGAGGGGGATTGAACCGTCAACTGATCCGGAGGAGCTCCTCGCACTGCTCAAAGAGAAAGAGTGCGAAGAGCTCAAGTTCGTAGGGGTCAAGCCATTCACCACAGCTAGAGCCAAAAGGGAGAAACGGAAACTACCGTTCTTCCTGGTTCAGCTTACTCCCGAAAGCAAACTGGATGGTCTAAGGAATATCAAAGTCCTAGACTACCAGGTTGTACACTGGGATAAAGTAAAACGGAGCGATAACATTTTGCAATGTGTTCGCTGCCAAAGGTTCGGACACGCCGCGTCGAACTGCGAAATGCAGCCTCGATGCGTCAAGTGCGGTAAGAACCACAAATCAGAAGAATGCCCTCTGGGTGTGGATGGAGCGTCGGAAAAAAGTCAACTCTCTTGCGTTTTATGTAAGAATACGGGACACACCGCAAATTATCGGGGTTGTCCTAAATTCCAGTACATAAAAAGAGTAAATCTGGCTCGGCAGCAAAAGGTGGAAGTTAAGCGTCCACCTGTTCAAATACAAACACCAGCCGTTACTCCCCAAGTTACCTACGCCCAAATGGCGGCAGGTAGGGGGAATACGGCACAGCAAGCGAAGGTTGCTTCTCAGGCCCCAGCGCCTAGAGCACCGGAACCGGCAACTGACATTCTAGCTATCTTGCTCTCTATCCAGGGGCAGATGGCTCAGTTTCAACGTCAGATTACTGAACAAGCTGCGCGCGTGGATCAAATCTACGCGCTTCTGCCGAGCCTCACGCGCCTCCAGTCGTAATGGGTACGTACATGGCGGAGCAAACCCTGAAGGTCCTTGCAGTGAATGTTAATTCACTGATTAGGATTGAGCGAAGAGCCACACTGTTCAAGTTGCTTAAAGACCAAACCCCTGATGTGCTTTTGGTTAGCGAAACTAAGCTAAGCAAAAGACACAAAATGAGGCACAAAAGGTACAAAATTATGCGAAGAAATCGACCCAACTCCATACAAGGAGGAGGCGTTGCAATCTTCGTAAGAAAAGGCATACGTTTTAAAAGAATATACAGTCGTGTAGTGCGTAGGTTTCAGGTGCTAGAAGCATGCATCATGTATATCCCTCTCCGCAGTGGAAAGCGGTTATACATGGTGTCTGTTTATGCGCCTAAGGCTACTCAATCCACCCAATTCATCTCAGAGCTCGAGACACTTTTTCGATTCCTGAGACTGGAATTGGAGGAAAACTATTTCATTATCGGCGGAGATTTCAACGCCAAACACAGCGATTGGGGAAATAATTTGCCAAACACTAGAGGGAACCTACTATTCAATTGGTGGGGTCAACACAGTGTGATGTATAGACTCGGCATAAAGGCGACGGATAGTCCGTCGTTTCCTAGACATGGCTCCTATTTGGATCTCCTGTTGTTCGACACACGAATACAAGTGACAGGTACGAACCAACAAACTGTAAACTGTCTTCGGACTTTTGTGTATGACAGTGACCATTGCAGTCTTAGTACCGAAATAACCGTTCCGAATGAAAATGCGGAATTGGAGGAGTTTGTCCAAAGATACTCTTACAACTACAGTAAGACTCGTTGGACACACTTCTCCAGGACACTGACAAGAGCACTCTCCTCGAATTCGCTCTATCCACCGTCCAACAGAAATCTGTCAAACGAGGAGATTGACAGGTATCTAAAACTACTGGACGAGACAATTAAACGGACTATGGACAAAACGATACCTCGGTATCAACATACTGACAACGAAGACCTATTCCGCAACGCAACTATAGACGCACTGCACCGACATAAAAGTAGACTACTCTCAAGACTGAAGACCTTGTACAGACAGTTTACAGACAGACATAGCCCGGAGATTATGACATTGAAGTCGTCGATCAAAAACCTCCAAACATTAATTAAAGAAAATTACAGGGCTTCTGTAAGTTTGTATTGGAACAACAAAATTCGGGCTGTAAATACCAGCAACCCGAATATGTTCCCGCAAATAAATAAAATATTTCGGAGGAAAGATCAAGACGAATTTTCATGTCTAAAAATCGCCCGAACGACTGACAACGAACGCATACTTTCAACAGCAGGCATAGATCCAAATGAGGCTGTTGATGATGACAATTTCTTTGTGATCGAAGATCCGCAGGAGAAGGTAGAGGCTATAGGAGCAACTTTTCAGGAAGTGTACAAGACAAATGACATCATTGGTCCCAACCACGACCTGGAAAATCGAGTCCTTGCCCACAATTTCTACCTTCGAAATGAAATAGTGAATTGGCGAATCGAGAACTCGGGTTTCACCCAGTTCAGTGACGAGAATATGGCAAATAATGTCATCGCCAATGAAAGGGAGCAACCCCCGTTTATTTCGAAGGAAGAAGATCACACGATCTTCGACACAATTAGAAGTAAGAAATCAGTGGGAACCGATGGAATACCGAACATTGTGCTTCGACATCTCCCACTAGAAGCGGTGGATATTTATACCACCCTGTTTAACAATGCAATGAATAATGCACATTATCCAGCGCATTGGAAAATGGCGGTGGTACATCCCATCCCCAAAAGGGATAAAGACACCTCCAATCCGGCGAATCTCCGGTCGATCAGTCTCCTTCCAAACATCAGTAAGGTTTTCGAAAAAGTCATCAATAGAGTCCTGACTAAATGGGTTGAGGACAGAAATATAGTTCCGGATAATCAATTCGGTTTCAAGGCGGGGCATGATGTTATTCATGCCGCGTCTAAACTGGTTTCTGATATCCAATGGAACAAAGCCAAGAAACAGTGCACTGGTGCCTGCCTGATTGACTTGGAAAAGGCCTTCGATACCGTATGGTTAGAGGGACTCTTCCACAAGTTGAACAGACTGGGTATTAGTAAACCACTGCTGTATATTCTTTTCAATATGCTCACAGATAGACAGTTCATCGTGAAAAATGGCGATGTGACTTCTACTGGTACATTCAACATTAAAAACGGTCTGCAACAAGGTGCGGTCAATTCGCCAATTCTTTTCAACATTTACACAAGCGATCTGATAGGTTCACTTCACCATGCCATAGCGTACGCAGACGACTTAATCGCGTACAGATCAGGTCCAAAGATTGAGGTTATAAACATTCTTTTGCAACGTGACTTCGATAGAATTAAGCACTATTGCGACGACTGGAAGTTGAAGATCAACTTTCAGAAGTCGGAAACCATTCTGTTTAGGACGCCTTTGTCTGGGGCCTTTGCGGATACCAGAAAGAATTGGCGAAAGTTTCAGATCGTTGGACAACACGGACAACCACTTGCTTGTCGAAATGTAGTCAGATACCCTGGGATCTGGCTAGATCAATATCTGTATTTTAACAAACATATAGATGTTGCTCTGGCCAGAGCCAAAGGTGCTTTTGCCCTTACAAAGAGACTGTTTTATAACAGGCTACTCGATGCGAGGGTAAAGATGATCTGCTACACGGCCCTTATCCGGCCTATGCTTGTATTTGGTTGTCCCGTGTGGTTCAACGTGAGAGCAAGTCTTTTGGAAAAGATTCGGGTGTTTGAGAGGGCTTGTCTTAGGGCTTGTCTTCGCCTATACAGAACACCAGAGTCTGAGTACATAAAATTCTATCGCAATGAGGTCTTGTACAATAGGGCTAACCTAATAAGAGTGGACAATTTTGTTATTAAGTTGACTCGAAGGCACATTGCAAGAGCAATGACCTCGTCGAATAACCTGATCTCTGGGGCTTACTACCCCAATTATACTCGTATGTATCACGAGAGAGCTCGCTTTGACGGCTTTATTCCTCCAGAAGCGTTCCTCTATCTTGACATGAAAGGTCTGATCCAGGATAGATTAGCGGTGCCGTTAATCTTCCATGTCGCTCGAACAGCTGCGGAGAGGCGACTTAACTACGATAGAGACGTCGCACACGGCAGTGCGGAGCGTCTCCGGTTCAGTAGAGCGGAAGGGAATCGCGACATGAGGGATGTTGCTCAGCAGCACCAACAATTTTGGTGGCTTATTGAAGGAGCGGAATCTACGTCGTCGAATTCCTCTAGCACTAGTTAGCTTCGTTAAGGAGCAGGGTCGGCAGCCTAATTTTCTAGCCGTGGCCGACTAACATAGATTTAGTTAGGATTAGGATAGTTTTAAGGGGGGAAAAAAATAAAAATAAAAAAAATTTATATATATATACGAGTATATATGTAAGTCAATTTACTAAGTTTTTGCCATACAATTATTTTCTTAGTTTTAATTAGGATTAATAGAAATAATTTAAAAACGAAATGTACAAAACGTCGAAAGACAAAATTTAATTGTTAGGTTTAACTTAGAGTGTCCGCATGGGGCCAGTAAGTTATAATAAGATAATTTTAAGTTAATTAAGCTAATTTTAAAGCGTTTTTTTGTATAGCATGTAAGAGTTATTGAATTTAGTTGAATAAGAATGTATATTAAATGAAGTGAAAACGTTCCAATAAAATGCCGGACATCCTCCTTCGTTCCCAGATTGCAAATACAATAGTTCAGGTGCAAAAGTTCGCCTCTGGCTTTGAATATTATTGAGATGGACTCTACGCTGTTCCGGTCATTAAAGTAGCTGTTCCCCCAAGTTCTTGCTTGTATTCTGTACGTAGATTTTGATTGGCTTTGTTGACTTTGCGTCTCGAAACGCTCCCGTGTGCTCTCCCAGTTTGTTTCGTCTCCGATTAGATCGTGCAAGGGCACATTGTGTTCTTGGTTGAAAGAAATTAAGGTTTCGGTTTTTAAGATACATAGCAACCTTGTGAAAAAGATGATGACTTGGTTAAGCAGAAACTTTCCTGATATAGAGCAAGTGCAGTCTAAGCGTGAAGATATGTAGCGTTGGTAGTCCAGTTTCCAGGTGTAACATGTAAGTTGGTGTATTTTCAGGCAGCCTAAACAGTTTTTTGAGGAAGTATCTTTGGAATTTTTGTACCTCTTCAAAATGCCAAGCCCCTGACACTTGACCTCATTACCGCCTCAAAAAACTTGTACTTCACACTTGGGGTAACATTCCTTTTCTCCAGAATTCCTTTCCAGTTGCAATTAATCGCACGTTTAGATTCTTTCAGTTTCTCTAGCAGGTGTTTTTTTTTAAATGGATGCCTGTGAGGTGATCAGAACTCCGAGGTATTTGTATTCCTTGACTACATCCCGTTCCACGCTGTGCCAGGTCCATTTTTCATTCCTTGCTTGACGGCCCCAGCCATTTCGAAAAATCAAGACTTTGGATTTGCTGGTTTTAACTTGCAGGTTCCACATACGGCAATACTGTTGCAGCTTATTAATCATAATTTGGAGCATGCTTGGTGTTTCTGCGAGAATAACGATTTCGTCGGCGTAGAGTAAGAGTTTTATGAGAAATCCCTCAAGAGATCCAAATATGTTGAAAACAGAAGAGGACTCAAAGGACATCCTTGCTTTGCTTCAGAGTTTGTTTTGTTTGATTAGACAAGATATTCCCGTCCTACACCGCCGCTGTATTGCCATCGTAAAATTGTTGCAGAACCTTTAGAACTTTAGTTGAGACTCCTATGTTGCTGAGTTTAAGAAATAGTGATTTTCTGTCGATGGAATCAAAAGCCGCCTTAAAGTCTACAAAGAAAGCGTCGTTTTCACATATCCATGTTATTAAGCGCTCCATGTTGACTCCTGTGAAAATATTAGTAACAGCATTAAAGAAACGAAATCCCTCTATAGTTGGATGGATCATTTGTATCTGCTTTCTTGTGAATCGGAAAAATTATACTTTTTTTGAAAGCTAATGGTATGTTTCCGTTAGCTTCTGCAGGAAGTGGTCAGTTGCATTTTTGAAGAGTTCACAAGTAATACGATCTTTCTCCGGAGCCTCATTCAGGCGGCACCTATCTATAACTTTTTCAACTTCTTGTAGGGTTATGGGGGAGTCTAAGTCTAAGTCTACGGCAGTGTAAATTGTATTTCATTCCGGTCCACTGGTGGATTCAGCTGTTTTTCGAAGTATCCCGCCAGAGTAGTCACTTCAACGTTGATTCCTCAGTACAATACCAGGTGCAAACGAAGCAAAGTATCTTGAAATAATGCTAGATGTGAGATTCAAGTGGAAAACAAATTTATTGGGTACTTGGAGAGCATTCCAAAAGAGGCACATATAGCAAACTGCTTTATATGCATACTATCTATGTCAGCACTGTTTGGATGTATGGTATACAACTTTGGGGTTCTTCCAAACATTGTAATATTGGAGTAACTACCGTCGATGGTGATATAACGAACTTTGTTCGAAGAACAAGGCAGAACTTGTGTGTCGACTACAGAGAACGAAAAGGTTCGCTTTTGCGAAATAAGGATCAGCTGCATTTAGTGCCAGTCTTTAGCAGGTGCTTTCGCTGGAAAGCTATTTGCTCAACGCGAATATTTTCGAAAAACTTGGTCGAAGTAAACCAGTGGAGAGAGGTGTTATTTAGTGAGTAAAACTCGAACCATACTATGAGCTACGGATACATAGTATCTATAAAGATTTTTCACCTATTCACGTAAAGAATAAGTAAGTTACGTTGAGATATTTGGCATAGTAGCAAGAATCAACCCATTCCAAGGAGCTTAAGCATAGCAACCACGAGCTTGATACAGCCGACTACTCCTGCATTACAATTGAAAAGTGAACATCAAAATGAATGTTAAGTAACGCCATGATGGAAGCTATTTTAAAAATTAATTAGTAAAAAAATCTGTACAAAGTTGGTGTGTATTTTCGTCTTCATTAATGCTTTCCAATCATTTCAAAAACCACCCATTTCTGACGCTGTTTTCCTTTTTTATTAAAAGGCCAATAAGCGGAATTTACATTTTTTCCCCCGAAGGGCAATGCTAAATGTCAGTTACATTAATTTGATGTTGCACACACGCAACAACAGACACAAAAGGATTTAAGCTGTGTTTGACAGGTACTCTGTAGCCTTTATTATACATTTTAATGGAAAAAAACAAAAGTCTATCCGGACATCTATAAAGTTGGACTGCAAACATTTGCTCACACATCATATGGATGCAAATAACTGTCTGTTAACAGAAAACGGTTTTAAGCGAGTCGATATCACTTCGTCGTTGTCGTTGACGTTGTACTGTGCAAATACTTAATCTATGTATCAAACACCTAGATTCGAGTGAGTTTCTCTGTTGCATTCGGCCAATCTATGTCACAGCAGATAAAATGTAAAACCTCGTGGCCTTTATACAGATGCTATTCTCGGCAAGCCCTTCGTTGTACTTAATTAATTGATTTTATCGTCGAAATCAAGTACGAAATTTAATTGGAGCAGCTTTTCGCTCGTTTCCTCGTAATGAGGTTACCGAAGTTCTGTTTACGTTGTCGTCCGTTTTCGTCCTGATTTTCTCGATGTCCCACGATGAGCGCAGCTGATTGTTGATTTCAATATCATTTCAATTAATTTCCGCGTTGTAAGGATTTACTTTCGAGTACCTTGGAACAAAAATCACCTTTAACCACTGACGGTTCTGTTTTATTTTGACCTTCTATCCAAGTTCCTTTTTGTGCTAACTTGGAAGGAAGCAAAAAAAAATTAAGAACCTAGAATAAATGCAAAATTGGTGAGTACTACAACTTCTTGTAATTATTTGAAGTTAAAACAAAGAAGCTTTTTCAAAACTCTTCAGAGGTTAGTTGTTCAGATGGAAAAAATGCCTTTTCCACCTGATGTCAAAGACTGACAACATATTTCTAAGTACTCGTAAGTATTTAGTATGAAGATGAAATTGCAGTGTGCATATGTTTTACAACACGAAAACTACTGGCACAGAAAACTTGCAACAAATTTCATCATAAATGGTAGCCCATTTGTTTTTTTTTTCAATCATATGTTACTTTGAAACTAACAGCTCTTATGCGCTCGATTGCATTCCGTAAGTATTGCAACATTATATCTAAAGTGGATGCTGTGTGGCCAAAACGGTGCGAGTTTTCAAAAGAAATTTCGGTCGAAATAATGCAGCAACCGCAGCTGTAGCTGATGTACGCAAATTTGTGAAGAAAGCTCAATTGACAACAAAGTATATTCCCATGTTCTTCCTGTGCTCCAAACGGTGAGTGTTGCAGCCCGACAATCCCAACGTGGCAAAGATCTCGAAAGCTGAACATCAGTCTTGAGTTTCGTGAGATGCGCATCTCAGTAGAAACATTAAGATGAAGTTTTTTCTTTCCCTTCACTATAAGGACCTCTACGAGTATTTATACTGAAAAAATTGAAAGGAATTGTTTCACTTAGATTCCACTTGCGTAAATATAAGCGAACAAGATGTAGAATTCATGTATTTTGTCTTCTCGAAAAAAAAATTCGTTGTGACAAGTGTAAGATCAAACAACAGCAGCGCCTCCAGATACACCTACAAACACACTGAAGCTGAATCCAAATAAAAATTACACCATAGGTGGGGTCAGCTGTTTTATTTAGTAGTACGAGGGTTGTCTGGAAAGTTTCTGACCGCAACGTAAAGAAAGCGGCACTCGTCAATAAAAGCTAGTGAATGCTAGTTGCGCATCTTTTGACAGTTACTTACCGAAGTTTCAGTCATTTTGGACGCGCAATTTTTAGTCGACAGTCGTTTGATTGAGTCGATATGAGTGTTTTTTTGTGAAAATGGAAAAAGTTGAGTATCGAGCTGTTATCATAGTAAATTCTTGTTTTTGAAAGCCAATACGCCTACGCAAATCAAAAATGAGTTGGACTTCTGTGTATGGGGACTCTGCACCATCATTTACCACAGTGAAATTTTGGGCAGCTGAATTTAAACGTGGCCGTAAGAGCTTGGGAGATGATGAACGTTCGGGACGTCCAAAAACTGCAATCACTGACAATAACATTGCTAAAGTTCACCAAATGGTGTTAGGTGACCGCCGAATTAAAGTTAGAGAGATAGTAGAGGTTATGAAAATGTCCAAACAACGTGTTTGTTACTTATTAAATCAAGATTTAGGCATGAAACGCATGTCCACGCGTTGGGTACCGCGTTTGCTTACGTTAGACCAAAAACGTGTTCCAATGAACATTTCCAACGCTCTGTTGGCGCAGTTTGGCGCCGATTAATTACGGTAGATGAAACTTGAAAACGCCCGAAACGAAAATTCAGTCAAAACAGTGGACTGCACAGGGCGAGCCGGCTCCAAAAAAAGCAAAAACTGATTTTTCGGCTGGGAAAGTGAGGGTGACTGTTTTTTGGGATAGTAAAGGAGTTACCTTCAAAAAGGAAAAACCATTACAGGAGCGTACTGCTTATCATTACTTGCCAAGCTGAAGGCAGAAATTGCGGAAAAACCGCCACATTTGCAGAAAAAAAATTCTGTTTAACCAAGACAACGCGCCGTCTCACACCTCAGCGGTTGCCATGGCGTAAATCCATGAATTACGGTTTGAACTGCTTGACGATCCGCCTTATTCAACAGATTATTCTAGCCCCAAGCAACTTCTTTTTGTTCCCTCATCTAAAAACTGCGCTCGGAGGACAGAGATTTTCGTCAAATGAGGAGGCAATCACCCTCGTGAACAATTATTTTGCAGAGAAAAACGCCAAGTACTATTTGGACGGGTTAGAGAGATAGGAGCATCGCTGGGAGAAGTGTGTAGAATTACAAGGAGACTATATAGAAAAATAAAAAAAAAATTTGAGAAAGAATGTCTTGTATCATTGTTCGGTCGGAAACTTTTCAGACAACCCTCGTATATACTCGTACGTTGACTTTCTGAGTGCAGACATTCTAAAGGTTTCTGTTAGATTTAATCAGACAAATTTTGTTCTGTTGTCCGTCTATCGATTGTTATGGTATGTTCAATGTTGTAGCGTTCATGGACTGGTGGTCCCAAAAGAAAATTATCTTTAAGAAAAGAGTGATCAAATACTATAAGTACATGAAGAGCCAAAAAATAAAGGCTATACCGAGATTCACAATGCGTCATAAGACTGCTCGCCGAGAATTCGCTAGAGAAAATATTAACCGTGACCGGACCAACATAATAAAGAACGTGTTCCTTTTGCATATGCTTATTATTGTTGCTATTTTGCATAAAAGTAAATCTGCAGAAAGATCTTATGCGTTTCTCAGTAATTGGAGCACTAACATTAGCCTTCTCATTCACTAGAATGAATAGCGAAGATGATAAGTATCCTTGAAACCCATGGTGCTGACCATGCGGTGGTTTCCTGAACGGAGCTTTACCCTCAGCTTGGGCTTTTTGTTGACCGGGCATGGCTCTCTTAACGCATTTTTGCATAAAAGAGGGCTTAGCGGTTCAGCGAATTGCTCATGTGGACCTTTCCATGAGAATTGACTGCATGTTCTTTGTGAGTACCCAAATTATTCGCATGTTAGGGACTCCCATCTTCAATGGTGAGACATACGATGTCAGTGGAATTCTAACTGACACCGTACGGTTCAAAAGAACCCGTAGCTTTGCAAGGGAAGTATTCATTAGAAGACGCAGTAGAGAGTTAGCGGACGGATTTTAAGAAGTAGTGACAGAAACTTAAGCACTAAAGGCCGCCAGTCCTGGGCAGTGAGGTGCCCAACTGGATGTGATGGCAAGGTTGCGAAGCTCGACCGGAAGCTATATTCTGGTACCACTATTGTTTCAGGCTGACCTAGAAGTTGGCCTCCTTGTGGGAGTATCGTGGTGGCTGTGGTTTACACCCAAAGTCTCGGGTAGAGTAAGCCAAATGGTGTTTTGACATCTCATGGTTGAACATATGTCGTAGCCTGCTATGACCTCTGCTCATCCATTTGATTGATATGGAATCAATTGGTCTATTCGGTGTGGAGTTGCACTGCAACTGGATGCCATGATCCAAAGAATGGCTGAGGTATTAGATAGGCCTCGACCGTTCACCAAAGGGGAAGTTCGTGCACACGACTTCGAATCTGGTACTGGTGGTGGTACTTGTACTACCCGAAGGGCGCTGATCAACGCATTGTCTTGATATCTCGTGCGAAGACACATCGTAGGCTTGAGCCTTCACGGCAGGTATCTACGTTAAACACATGTGGCATCTGTCCTTGAAACCCAATTTTTGCCATTTTTGGTAAACAGTCAAGACACAGAATGGGTTTTTCAGCAGAACAACGCCGCTATTCACTGTAGCAGAGCAACCAAATCGTTGTTCGATCGACATGAGATCAACGTGCTTCAATGGCCTGCTCACCAGATCAAAATCCAATTGAAAATTTTTGGGGCATACTGATGGGAAAAGTTTACACCAATAACAGACAGTTTAACAGTGTAGCTGACTTTAAAGATGCAATGAATTCTTCTTGGGCCACAATCCAGCGGGATGTGTTAAAAAAAATGTATTGCCTGTATGCCAAATAAGACTTTCACATTAGACAAAGCAGGTCCTTCTAGTTACTGATCGTTTAAAATGTATGTGTTTTAAGAATGTAATAAAATTGGATCCAATTAAAACTGAAGTGGTGATGTAGTTATAAAAGATAAAAAATGATCTTTTCTCTTAGAAATGATGGACCGGAACTTTCTGACTGTTCACAAAATTGTTTATTGTTCTGTTGCAAGCTTTCATCACAATATTCAGTTTGGTATTATCTCTTCAAATAACCCCACAGGAAGAAGTCTAAAGGTGTCAAGCTGCATGACCTTTGAGGCCAGTGAACTTCTCCTCTAACCGAAGTAATGCGATCTTGCAATTTCGAACGCAATAAATTTATTGATTGATGGCTTGTGTGGGCTGTAACCCCATCCTTTTGAAACCAGATATCGTCCAGACCCAATTTATTCAATGTTGAGAAAATAGCCGGTCAACATGTTGCGGTAACGTTATCCATTCACTATAACTGTCTCTCCAGTCTCATCTTCGAAAAAATACGGGCCAATGGTGCTGCCAAACCGTAATCTGCACAATACAGTGACTATTTTGGTTGTTTTTCGTGAATCTCGTATGGGTTTTCGGGTCCCCAGAAAGGACGATTTTGATTATTTATTAGGTGTTTGTCAATAGGTGGTTCCAGCAGTACGTGCCGGTCGACTCTGACATATCCAAAACGTAATGAACCAAGCTTAGACATGTGGTAAGCAAACTGTGTTGACACATTTCTGATTTTGTTTTGGAGTCATTGTGTGAAATTATCTGATTTGCGGGAAATGTTGATTTTGTTCGTTTATTCGAAGAAAACGGCGACTGAAGCGCATCGAGAGCTCCAAAAAATTTACGGAGATGCTGCTCTATCATTTTCATAAAACAAAAAACAGGGAGAACTTAGTTGCGCACCTTAAACATACCCATCCAAAAATGGGATCAAATGAAGACCAACTCTTAAAATTCCCCGTAAAGTGCCATAAGTAAGGCCCAATTGTTAGCTTTGGCGACAAATTGAGTTGCCTGACTGGTTTTGAACACTTTCGTTCACAGTGGTGTTGTTTTGGCATGAACATGTTGGCCGAGCATGCTGACATGGAGTTTTACACGCTTCAGCATTGCACGAATTCCGGACTCACTAGGGCGATGATCCTGACTGAAAAATTCATGAATTTTAAGATTGCCCGTTTTCGTAATAAGTTTAAATAACCGAAATAGGTTGTTGCGTGGTACACAACTCTTAAATTGCCAAAGATTGCATGACATCTGTCAAAAAGGTCAACTATAGTGTATTGAATTCAGTATATGGTAACAATTGACAGCCAACATCCACGCCATCTGTTGGCTCATCCTTTACAAGGTGGGCCATAATATATGACCCTATTTTCCTAGGCTAGATCATTATAAAAAAAATACAAGTTTTTTCGGATCATGTTTTGATAATGATATCGCTTCAGTGGCCGTCTAAATTGTTGATTACCCTTTGGGCTTTTGTTTCTTGGTATTTCCCATGGTTTTCTGCCGAAATTCGGGCTAAAGGTTCTCCATTTCTTGATGGATGTCCTCAAGTTGTTAGTTCATTTAATCGAGGAATAAGATATTCATTGATCAGGCTCTGTAGCACCTACCATTCAGAGTGACCCATAGCATGGGGCGTTCTAAAGAAAGGGCCAATGACTCATCCAGCATAGTCCATCATACAGTGACTTTTAATAGATGAAGAGGCTTTTCGTGCATTACTCGCTGACTTTCAGTGCCGCAGAACAGCAAATTTTTTAAGTTCAAGTAGGTGGCAATGTACCTAGTCAGCCATGATTATATTTGACGCAAAATCGCCCACGTCATTGCTGTGATTCAGAGTAAGTGATTCAACGTCAACAGCCATCAGCTGGTAGACTGTCTGCACTTTGTAAGAAGATTTGTATGAAGATTCAAATTTATTTTTCAAACAGCCGCTACGAAAACGTGCGTGGAATAACCAATTGTGATGTAGTCGATGTCGACGAAGCCACTACGAGATCTTCACCCACGGTAGCGATATTCTTGGCCGAACGAGAGGTACTAGGCCTTAAGGGGCTTGCTCGGTCCCATATTGATCCAGTCTCTAGGAGTTATGGAGCTAAATGCTGCGTTGAACGACCAGTCGGAGCCCGGTAGCTCGAAAAACGGGCATTAAATGCATATCACGCCGATTATTCCGCGTTGTGTATAGCGTTCCATTTGCTTATTCGCAAAAATTCTTATTTTGTTTACCTCACAAATATCAAAATCGAATTGGCCCACCTTGTAATGGTATCATAGGCCATATAGTCTTTTGTAACATCACATTGGTTCCACTCCTAGGTTCCACTCTTCGAAATGTATTCCTCTCTGTGAGGTGTCTGTATCTATTTGCAAATCAATATTTTATCATCTTCAGTTGTAATCAACAAGCAACTATGCTACTCTGAATCACAGTTGGATGCCTAATCCGACTGACAGTTGTAAAATTTACAGTTATTTCAAAAGAAATATCTCAAATCGCTAAATGCTATTACTCCACTAAACAACTAAATATCTAGTATAACACAAGTACAAACAAGCTTCGACACTACATCGACTCTCGTACTAGTGCTTCTACCGCCAATAAGCGTGTTTACCAGAAACACATTCCTCCATCAAGCAAGCAGCTTAAGTTTGTTTATCCAAGACACTCGTGTCGCTCCAGAGAAGCGCTCGCAGGAGCAAACAAAATAAGCACAAGCACACATTAAATCTGGCAAAGTGCCGAGATTTTAGCACTCGCATGTATTGAGGAGATGCATTCAAAAGACTATTCCGTTTTACGAGGTTCCTTATTCTCAAAAACATGCACATTACTCCACACGGACGGAAATCAAATGGTTTAAGAGTCGGTACGGGTATTTCGAGAAAAGGATATCGTTTCCTTGAGGTGGGTTCGCTTAAGTGAAATCACCCACCGTGGCTACGTTTCCGAGTGAAGCCATGCTGTGCTTTTAAGACTTGGTGGAAGTGAAGAGTATCTACTACGAAATGATAATGGAATTCAATGGATTGCATTATTTATGCATGTGGGCAAAAAAGACGAGTCCCACATTTAGAGTTTCATGGCCATCTAAGTGCAATGAACGACAAATTTGAAGATTGCTGGAGACCAAAATGCGTGATAAATAAAACAAGGTTAACAGTTCAGCAGTGCATTGGCTTTGGCAAATACAATTAAGCCAGACACTATAGGGGGTATTGACATCAAACCTGCACTGGGTTTTCATTCGTTTTGCTTGCAATGCACATAAGAGGCTGACGACCAATAAAAAGGAAGGAAACTATCAGAGACAAAAATCAACTTACAGTTTGATGGAAGAGCTCCCCATAGCTAATACAATAGGTACAGCATGTAATAAGTACGGTAACGTAACGATAAGTTGATCCGAAGTTGAATACACCTGAAAAGTAGTCCATTTGCCCAAGGGATGTCTAAGCTTCATAGGTAGCAAGTAGTCCGAGTGCTACTTGCATGCACCATTCGCAAACTTGAATAATCGGTGCTAGAATCGATGCCTACCTACTAAATACACATTCTAAATACTTCAACCACTCTCCTCGCGGGACTGCCGTCAGGTATTACTTTGCGGGGCTGGTGAACAAACCAAGCTTTTCGTCTTATTGCACCAGCTTTCGAGGTTTCTGCGCTGTTGCATTTCTTGGCCTTTCTATTCTCCGTAGATCATTTTAAAGAATCGACTGTAATCGAGGATTAGCGACAGGCGGGACAGTGTAGTTCTCCATGCCATGAAAGGTGGGCAATAATATATTGCGCTATTGATGCTGCCTTTTGTTCAATTTTGATCCTCTCGATTCCATTGGAAGTGTGTTGGCTTAACTCTCTTTTGCAATAAATCCGTATAATCTTATTTGCCAGAATGTCGACCGGAACCATTCCACTTAAAATAAAGGCGGCCCTGTTGAATACAGTTCGAAATCCGTTGATTCTTCATACCGCGCAGAGTTTGTATATTAAGGACTATTCTCCTTTTGGTTTCGGTCGACCTCACATTGGTTCGGCATACAACAGATTTTATTTGACAACTCTGGAGAGAGTAGGATTCCTTTTGAGTATCTGGGTCCAGAAATGTTAGGCAGTACGCGCGAGAGAGTTCCTTGCATTTGCGACGCTTTCTTAGTCATAAAGTTCACGTGTGTGTTGAAAAGTAATCTGCTGGGATTTCTTCAAGATATTTTACCACTTCTTTGGCCCTGAACTCTGCAGTTTTTCGACAGGTTATGACGATAACTTCTTTTTTATGGTCCGCTGGCTCTAGGCTGGTAGCTGCTAGCCAATTTCTTATTCTGACAATTGCTCCATTTGTGGCGTATTCAATTGTACGGATCTGTTTACCTACTCCCACGATGGTAATGTTATCGGCAAATCTTATTACCGTCACGCTAATCGCAGGACTCCGTCGTGTATGATGTTTTACAAGCAGACCGATCATTGTGGAACTCTGGAGGTGACATTGTGGTATTTTTATCTTACATCTATATTTTATCTCAATGTCCTTTTGTTGAAATAGCCTACCACTATACGTAGGAAGTAATATGGTGTGTCCAGTACTAAAACGATCAGTTCGCTGAGGTAAAATCATTTTTAACGTCCCGAATTACAACTGCACAGTTCTCCTTTTTGTCATCTTCTCGTCGGATGGCCCCTTTTGCGATACCCACTTCTGCTCTTATGGCATCTAAAGTAGATTACGGGTTTCAAAGGCCAAATTGGTCGTCTGAGATGGCTTCGGGAAGCGGACAATTTTTATTTGTTGACAAGGAATCAATTTAACTGTGAGTCCGTCCAGACTCAACTTGCCAAACTTATAAATGCGAGTGCTGACCAGGACAAAAAAAGCAGCACTATAAACGGGACAGCATATGAATTTCACAGATGGAATCAACAGTGAAGTAAATTCCGGAACAAATGAGACCTTATCCGGGCTACTCCGACATATTTGGAACTCAGGCCGATAAGGATTTCCGAGACTAAGTCTGAGTCTTGTAAAAGAGATGGTGGCGGATGACCACTTTATGGACCAACGGGTTTCTTGCTATACTGGTATAACCGACCTCTAGTCCCAGGGGTATCAAATATGAAATTGGACCGACATGGACACGTGGAATGTTAGGTCTGAACAACTAGCGGAGGCCCTTTTTGTTTTTTTCATCACTCCACTTGGGAGCATAGGGTTTTCACCTGGCATCTCCATCTCACTCGGTTGGTTGCAGTTATCTTTACACTGTTCCAAGTGAGGTTGAGTTTTTCTAGTTCCAGGAGTATCGATCGTCTCAAGGTATTCTTGGGATCTTGGATCTTTTGCCTTGAGGGTTCCACTGTAACGCCATTCTGGTAATGCTGTCGGCTTTTTTCCTGATAATATGTCCGATCGATTTTCATTTGCGTCTCTTGATCTGTTTCGTAATTGGTTCCTCTCTTGTCATTTCCAACAGATCCACGTTCATGTTGATGTTTGGCCAGAATACTAGACATATGAGTATGGTACGGAGAGATTTGTTGATAAATACCTGAAGTCTCTGTATGATATTGTTGGAAATCAACCAGATTTCGCTGCCATATACATATAAGTACTGACTAGACACATGAGTTGAATATTCTGAGATTCGTGTTCTTGGAAGTCTGGGAACCCCTCCAGGCCGAATGCTGCTCTTGCTTTTTGAAGTCTGTCTGTCTGAAGCCACGCTAATATGGACCTAATATTGTTGACGAACGGCTTCACGCGTTCACACAATACGGCGGATAAGATCTTATATGCGATGTTAAGGAGACTGATGCCTCTGTAGTTGGCGCAGTTCAGAGGGTCTCCTTTCTTGAGAATCAGACAAACAATGCTGAGCTTCCATTCATCGGGCATACTTTCGTCCGACCATATTTTAGAGATGAGTTGGCGTATGCTCCTTACCAAGTCACCGCCTGATGCTTTGGAGAGCTCGGCAGTCAGGCCGTCCGCTCCAGCAGCTTTGTTGGACTAAAGTTTCGATATAGCTATCTTCACTTCATCCAGGTCGGGTGGATGGATTTGTTGGTCATCATCGTACACTTTATAAGGTTCATTCTGCCTAACAGCGGTGTTTGTTTCGTCGTCGACCATATACAGTCCGCTGAAATGGTCTTTCCAAATCCTCAGCATCGTCTGCGATTCTACCACGATGTTCCCTTGTTCATCTCTACAGGCTTCGGCTCGGGGTCTGTTTCCGTGGCATGTTATCTTTGCCTTTTAGTAAAACTTCCGAACCTCATTCCTGGAGTAGCATCTCTGAATTTCCTCGATCGCGCGCTTCTCATGTTCTTTCTTTTTCCTCTTGAGAAGCCGGTGTTCGTCTCTCCTCTTCCGCTCATAGAGCTCATGAGCAGCTCTGGTCTTTTTTTGCAGTGCCGCATTGAGTGCCTTTTGCTTAGCTGCATGTGCTTGCCGGCATTCATCATCGAACCAGGGGTTTCGTTATGGTGGACGAGTGAAACCCAGCACATCAGAAGCGGCATCTCTGATTGCGTTTTGGCAGTGTTTCCAGTGGTTTTCGATGTTTGATGCTGGCGGCATTGGACCTCTTAAGAGATTAAGATACACTCGATCGGAAAAGGACTTGGCGATCTCTTGCGATTATAGCCATCTGACGTCGAATTTTCTCACAGCATTAGTTTGTCTTGGCGTAGTTTGGGATATCCGCCACCGTACCTTGGCTACAACAAGGTAATGATCCGAGTCAATGTTGGCTCCTCGGAACGTACGGACATCCATTATGCTGGAGGAATGTCTTGCGTCGATCGCAATGTGATCAATTTGGTTGACTCTTGATTGATCAGGAGTTCTTCAAGTCCCCTTGTGTATGTCTAGATGTGGGAACCGCGTGCTAGCCACGACAATGTTTCGCCCTGCCGCAAAGTCGATTAGCCTGAATCCGTTATCGGAGGTGGTCTTGTGCAGGCTATATTTTCCGATTGTTCCACCAAAGATACTCTCTCTCTTCCTAGCTTTGCATTAAAATCACCGAGGACAATTTTAATGTCATAGCTAGGGCATTGCTCATAGGACTTGTGAAGGAGCTCGTAGAAGGCATCCTTAGTGTCGTCATCTTTCTCCTCTGTGGGGGCGTGCGCGCATATATGGGTAATGTTGGCGAATTTAGCCTTGATGCGGATTGCTACGAGGCGCTCGCTCACATTCCGGAAGCTCAGGACTTCGTGTCTTAGTCTGCCTTCGACATAGTAGGTGTCGCAGTTTGTCATCTTCTTTTTGTCCAGCCCATCCCATCGGATTTCTTGAATGGCGGTTATGTCTGCTTTGCAGCAGTCTAGCGCCTCCGCTAGTTGTTCGGCTGCACGTGGTCTATTAAGGTACCCAACATTCCACGTGCATATCCGAAGCTCATTGTCCTTAAATCGTTTGCGTGGTTTCTATTGCCCCTCAGACGAGGGTTCGGTTACACCGAAGCCAGTAACCCGTTCCGGGATGTGAGCGCTGCCGTTGGCCAATATAGTGCTCGTCCGCCACCATCTCTTTTCCAAGACCCTGGAAATCCTTACCGACCTGAGCTCCAAATATGTTCGAGTAGCCCGGATAAGGTCTTGTTTTGTTTTTCCGATACTTATCCTGCTTTATGGAGCAGTAAACTCGCCATTTGCCTCTTTCACTTCTCAATCTCTAGTGAGGTTCCCAGATGGCGCCACGGGGAGGCGCGAAGTAGGGCTTAATAGCAGAGGTGCAGGATGTTCGGCTGCAGAGGCTCATTCTCGTTATTTAAAGAACCAGCACCTGTCGTAAGATGCTGCTTCTATGAGGCCTTATACTAATCGTTGCCTACGTGTTGTACAGCGACGTCAATTTAGCCAGAAGAGTGAAGGTCCTACGACTAAGATGGCTGAGTCATGTGGAGGGGACTAGCACCAACGGTTCAAAATGTTTTCGAATCCGTCCCCGGAGTACGAAAGTAGATGGGGATCTCTGTAAACTAACTGGCTGCAGACTCTTTTTGGAACCCAGGTCCACCCCGGACTTTAGTGCCAACTTAACTAAGAAATTAAGTGAGAACTTATTAACTCCGCACTTATGTCTTTGATGGTGATCAGCGGTATTAGAAGTAGTTATACAACTTTTCGCAGGTGAAAACTGCCGGCAATGATGGCAATTAAAGAATGAGAACTGCTATCTTTTTATTTGGTGATTAATTTCGGTATCTTTTAAGCATGCACGACACTAAGGAGCTGTCACGATATAACCCACCTTTCTAACTTTTCACCGGAGCATAGAGAAGGAATGGCTTTGCTTCATACTTCTTTCGGGAGTAAGCCAGTCTATGGGACAGTAGGATTGAATGTTTTCAGTTTTGTATACTAATTACCCTTGCTAATTAAATTTAGATTGGTATGCCATATCATATTTGATCTGTTTAGGATATGTTTGCGCTGTTTCATCAAAATATCTTGACTGACAAAAAAAAAAGTATTCTGTCCGATGTTTTGTTGTGTCGTGGTAATTTATTATGAATTTTATCAAAGTTAACCAATTAGTTGGATCTAAATAAATTCAAAAACTAAAAACAAAAAACAAAAAATAGAAAAGAGGAAACCCATCCGGTGTATGTTTAATCGGATATTCGCAACGGAAATTATTTTAAACGACGACAAAAACGGCACAGCCGGAATAATAAGTTTTAAGTGGAAAATAAATTGATATAACCCCATTTAGAAGGTGTAACATACAAGTACGAGTATTTGTAGGTGGCCATAACACCAGGATCAAACAAATACGTTCGTCGTTATGTTTTGTAATGTCCCTTTCAAATATTGTGATCATTAGTCAATGCAATTAAAATATTTGCATTGAGGTATATTTAAGCAGATTATGGGATTTAGTTTAGACCAGGCCTGGCATATTTAACACGTCAATGTTCGCGACACGGGAAAATTGTATGCAAATACCCTTGGCAATTGGAAATTACTTCAATTATTTAGTTAATTGATTATTTGTTCGGATTAGGAGGGGAATTTGTTGTTTCATCGATAAGTTGATCACGGTATGGAGGACATGACGATGCCAGGACCATGTTAATATGCAACATGGCCTTGTAAGACATTTCAATGTAATTTTAATTGAATTTCCATATAAATTGACAAATTACATGCGCACAAAAGGACTTGATACATCTAATGGGGGTGTATTCAGAAGACATTCGAAACCAGCTCGCTTAAGATGTGTACTTCAATGTGTAAATGGTTTAGTCGAATTTGTGGAAGGAGCCATTGAAGAGTGTTTATTTAAAACACGTGTCCTTGGTAATCAAATTATTCAAAAGTGATAGTAGATACGAGTATTATACTTGTTTGGGATCTTGCCTTTCTTGATGTCACATTACTATTCACTTTGTGGAAGGGGTTTTCAAAAGGAAATTCAAGTTTCTTTCGCTTCATTGAGCAAAAACATAATCTCGAGTAATAATTTGATTTATTCAGTTAGTTAGCGAGTATTGTTTAAAATATTATCAAAGACTTTCATGTTTGAAATTGAAAGAGCATTGTTATGCCGAGGCAATAATAAAGGAATATCGAGATACCCAGGAACAGGGTTATTTGAGCCCACTTTAGAGTATTGTTTCACAGGACTTTCACTGCTATTGTATAACTGGTTGAACATCAGGCTGTGTAATTAGTTTATCTTTTATCGTAGCTGTAGTCCTTGTTGCAGTAAATTTTTCCTTAACAAGGTTTACCCTCCTTCCTTGCTCATGTCCTTTCGTTCTGTCTTTTCTTTTGAGTGGGAAGGCCGAGCTCTGGGGGAGGTGGTGGATAGCCATGGTCCCGGTCCCATCAGCCAGCGGCCCACCGACCACAGATCTCGGAAAGTGACCCACATATGCAGGTTTCAGAGGAGGACGAGGTGGTTCGGTTGAAGGACGGTAGGGAGACTCACGTCGAACCAGTAGCCCAGTGTGCGACAGGAGGTCCACCAGAAACACCATTGTCGGAGTCCGTAGGCTAGACGGGAGACTCGCAACGGTCCTCACCAGACAGGACGTCTAAAAGTCGTCGACGGATGGGGACGCACGGTCCTTTTAAGCCAGCTAAGGAGCTAGCAAAGAAAAGCGATCGGTGGGTGAAGAGACGAAGATCTGCTATATAGTAACATCTTAACGAGGGAGTAACAGGGGAACAACAGTGACACTACCTCAAACCTGCTAGTTGTGTAACTTATAAACCCGGATGTTGGGTCCGTTGGGACCACCTCCCGAGGAAATTTTGCGTTTATTCCCTCGCAGAACTACCGCTAAGTATTAGTTCGCGAGGGGCGGATTTGAGCTTTTTGCTTCGTCACGGGGTGCTTAGCGAATTCGCGTTTCCCTGCTGTTCTAAATTCCTTAGATCGCACATTATTCGTTATGCTGCATTGTCCACAGCAGCCCAAAGATATTCGGACTTCAACATATATTGAAATATGCTTTCTGGTGTTAGCCGTTCAATAAATTCTTCACTCAATATAGATCTTTCGTTTGTTGCATACCGAGCACATTCGAAGAAAACGTGCTCCACGTTTCTACCACGTTTACGTTGCGAGGATAGGATGGTCTCAAATCATGGTTTCGATTGAATAAATATTCCCGGAAACAACCGCGACCCGTCAAGAACTGTGTAAGATAGTAATTCAGTTCGCCGTGTTTTCGTTCTATCCAACTTTCAATACTTGGGATTAGTCGGTACCTCCATCTCCCTTTTTGGGACTCGTTCCATTGTTGTTGTCACGCTTCTATACTGCGGCTTCTTTCAAATTTCTTCGCTTGATTTATGGATGGCTCGATTTTCTCGCGATTTTCATAAAGCCGCCTAGCTTCGAAGGCTAAGATATCGATTGGTACCAATATCGCGTCGTGGGATACCGTTCGAAATGCACTGGTAACTCGCAGTACACATTATCTGTACACAGATTTGATTCCCTTCATGTGTGTCTTTTTATTTGCGACGACGGACCATATTTTTGCCCCGTACATCTGTATGGAGGCTACAACTCTCGCTTCGGGCCACCGATATTCGACATGAGTCTCGAAAGAGCGCCTATCGCTTTCGACGATTTCTAGCAAGCGTATGCGAGGTGATGTTTGAAATCGTGCCGAGCATCAATCATCACTCCCAGGTACGAGTATTTTATATATGGGCTGGAAATAATTGTGTGCTCTCCGACTTTTATCGTTATCGTCTCTAGCACCCTTCTGCTCGTAATGAAAACAGATTCCGTTTTATGTCCGGCGAGGTCTAAACTCATATCGCGTAGCCAGTTTTTTATCAGTGCTATTGCTTCGTTGCAATACAACTCGATTTCTTCAAGCCATTTCGTACACGACTACGAAAGCAATATCGTCCGCGAAACCTGTAATGGCTGCTTCCCTGGGGACTGGGAGTGGTAGAATGTCGTCATACATCACGTTCTACCTAACTCTGATCCTTGGGGGACGCTCCCCGTAATTTTATATAAATTTGTCCCGTCGTCGAATTCGTAAAGGAGCAACCCATCGGTAAAGTAGTTCCTGATCAATCTTAATATGTACTTCGGTACATTTAATCTTTCGAGGCATTGTAAAATACGCGACCAGTTCGCCGAGTTAAGGGCATGTTTCATGTCAAGTGTAACCACGGCGCAGTACTTTTTACTGCCTCCTTTCCATCGTCTACCTTCTATGGCCGATTGGGATTTGTGTATTACGGCTTAAATCGCGTTGATTGTCGATCGGCCCTTTCTAAAGCCGTACTGATATTCCGCTAGTCCATCATTGGCTTCAATGTTAGGCTGAAGTCTGTTGCATATAATTCGCTCTAATAATTTTTTCCATAGTCTCGAGCATACAGAGCGGCCGATAAGATGACGGCTCCTCCGGTTTATTTCCTTTCGGTAATATTGGGTATTTTTTTCAAAATTTGAACGTTTATTTAAGAAAAGCATGTACAATAGTATTATTCAATGTATTGCCCATCTGAAGCTATGACTTTTTCCCATCTTTCTGGCAATTTGTGGATCCCATCCCAAAAGAACTGCGCCGGCTTGGCAGCCAAGAATGAATCAAGCCAATTTTTGATATTCTGCTCTGATGTGAACCATATTTCGGTGATGGCGTTCTTAGTAGAACTCCGTCATGTTTAGAGGGGAAAAAAGTTTTTACGATTCTGCTGAGTAATAGCAGGCAAGCTGGTGTCGGCCTCTGAGGGCTTTTGAGCTTCACATTTTCGTTCAATTGCGTACAAAGATCCTTAAAGCATTGTCTTTTGCTAGACTTAATGGCGGATTTGAGCGCAGCGCGTGCTTTTTTATACGCTGTCCTCAATATCAAATGTCTATCCGTATCGCGTCTAGACCATTGGTATTTTCTTCGTGCCTTTAGACAGGCTGATCGATGTTCCTTAATGTCGTGGTTCCACCAATACGTTGGGCGCCGACGGTTTCGTGTTCCCGCTCGACCCATTGATATATCGCAGGCAGCGTGCATTTGTCGCGATACTTGATGTACGATCTCGTTCGCTGTTCTCCCTTCAACAAAAGCTTCAGCGATTTCGTAGTCTAAGAGCTCCTCATCTAATGTGTTCACGTTCCATTTCGTCTTGCTAGTTTGGGACTGAGTGTTTCGAGATCGTGTAAGACTATGGAGATCGATTATAATTGCATTAAGGTCACCGTGGGTGTAGTGATTGCTGACGCGCCAAGTCGTATGCCTAGATAAGCTACTACTCACGAACGCAATATCAACAATCGAGCCTACACCCGCTCTACTATACGTGTTCGCATTTCCAATATTAGCTTCGACAACGTCCAAACTAGAGAGCACCTTTTCAAATAAGACAGTAGATCTCACCAACTCTTAGATTTAAATTTCGAAATATTGAATTTCGGGTCGGTGTAAAGGCCCCGGCCCATAGAATCCATTTCGTCCGTTTCGTCAATTGCGGTAATCGACAGGTAGATAGAATATACATATTGTTATGAAGACATTGCTTCCGCATAGTTAGCCTAGAGAAGTGTGGTCTTATGATCAGTTTCACACTCGTGAGACGTGTTTTTTGTTTTGTAGGTTATACATCTGGAGCCTCTGGACTAGAAATATTCGATAATTAAAAAAAAAGATAGATTTTGTAATACCTTGATTTTTTATGTTTTTTGAACACATGAAGGTGACGGCTTCATTTCTCACACAAAGTAGGGTTCTTTTCTGGTATTTTGCATAACATTGGAGAAGGTTTCAGGAATAAACTTTGCTTTTTAATTAGTCTCAGAGGAAGAAGTTTGTAGGAGAAGTCTGGAGATCTTGGAAGCCAGTTTATGTCATCGTTTTTCATCATCACATTTTGAGAATATTTTAAAAAGTTTGGCAAGCAGGGTGGCAGCTTGAAATCATCTTGTTGAAATCAGAAGACTTTTAGATATGTTTCATACATTTGAAGGAAATGAAGTGCGCCAGCATCCACCGGGACATTTGAATTTTCGGCAAGATTCACTCTTACTTCTGTACTGGAACGAAAGTCTACCCATCGTCAATAACATTTGAGACACAACAACGAATTGTATTGCCGAGGGCGCAGAACGACCACGATATGAACGCTGAGTTAAGACACCTGGCCGATTATTATCAATATTAAGCGGTTCATGGCATAAGTGGTGCGTTCTTTCGATGTAATGTTATTAAATGTTGAAGTTGTAACATTTCTATATCAAAACTCTAGATGTGGCATTTTTTTGTCCATTGTTTGGCACACAGTCACACACCAATGTGAGCTTTTGCATTAAAAGATACACACTTTGTCGTGGACATCCATTATGAGTGCATCTGGTCCCACACAGGTCTTCCCATCCGCTGCCCAAAGTTAAGTATATACACCGATTTCATCACATTAAAATCAGGTTGTGCAGTCAAGATACTGTCGGAACGCTTAGTAGAAGTTCACTTGCCTCGAAAACATCGTATTGATTGTTAGTTGTAAGAAACAAATTCCAAAGATAAGTTTATACCGGCATTTACAATCCCGTACATATCTCTTTCAGAGTAACTTAAGCTCGAAATACCCAACGTATTCATGCAACGATAAGCAATTTGTTATTATTTTAATCGATAGAAAATTGCTGCAATGGAATTATCTCAGGACACGTACTCGAGCACATATCATCTACAGCAATGGGTTGAGTAAAAATTCCAAAACAACAATGACTACACTGCAGCAAAAAGATGCCAAACGATAGTACAGAAATATGGTATTTCAGGTTTCCAAGTTATTTTCCATGTGTACATATGTTCCCAACTCGACAAAGGATTATGTTTCCATACAACGTAAGCAATATCCTTTTCTAAAGTTATCCTTTGTGTTTTATTAAAAAGAATTAAAGGACTTCAGATAGACAAAGTGTTACAGCATTGCTTTGATGCTACAATCCTTCATTTAAGATTGTATACATTCAGGAAGTGATTTATTAGGTTTTCTAAATATCTTATGTTAGGGAGCCTTCTATTGTGATAGAAAAGGTTCACCCATGAATAGGTCCTTAATGAATAAGTATTGAGCAATCAAATACTGGATCTGGAGTATATACCAATGATTAATGAAAACTAAAAACAGTTTTAGGTTTGAAAAGTTTGGTGAGAAACGAAGGTACAATGCATAATGACACTTTTAGAGCCACAAAAACTCTTCACTTTCCAGCTGTCTCTGAGGTTAACCTGTATCTTTATTTTGCCCAGAAGCAATAAGAATGATAGACTTCCGGTTGGGAGAGCGATTTATTATGTACTCTGGTTATGGTAGATTTTAACATGACTTGTTCAGTTGCTATACCAAAAAAAGGCTAAGACTGTGTGGTCAATCTGTGGATAATGCATAATGCAATTGAAAAGAGGTTGCAAGCCTTCTTATCTTGAATTCATACAAATACTGGTGAACACGTGTTACCACACTGTGCTCCCGCATGCCTCGATAACATCAAGTTATATGGAGTTCTTCTCCTGGAAATCTAAAACAAATAAAGGGTCTTTCATCAGGCGCTTTCTATCTTTAAATTCAAATAAAACAAAATGTGTATGAGGTGTCATCGAAATTTTTTATTCGTTTGAAAGGCCTATCGATGCCATTTTATGTGGAATATAACATCCTTCAAATGTCCTCCGCGGCTCTTCTAGATGGCACGCATTCGAAATGACTCTGGCGCATAAATCAGACTGAATATGACCGATGGCATGGGTTATATTGGCTTTAGGTTTGTGGCTTATTCGCATAGACCTACGACTACAGAAAACCGCACAAGAAAAAGTCTAACGGGGCTAAATCGTACAATCTCGGTGGCTAGTTCACATCACCTCCACCTGAGATGACCATGCTCTCGAATCACTGGTGCAGAATTTCCAATGTGGCGTAAGCTATGTGGCACGTAGCGCCGTCCTGTTGAAACCACATGTCGTTGGTGTCCATATCATCCAATTCAGGCGAAAAGAAGTTGGTAATCATCGACCTATAGTGCTCCCCGTTGACGGTGATGGCCTGACCAACATCGTTCTCAAAGAAATACGAACTGCTGAAGCCGCCAGCCCGGAATCCACACCAAAGAGTGACTTTTTCGGGATGCAATGGACACTCTTTTATCTCATGTTGATTGGTGTCGTTCAAAAGTTGACAATTTTGTGTGTTGACCCATTAATGAAGAAATGGGCCTTATCGCTGAAGATCATTTTTCGATGAAAAATCTGGGTCAGTTTCCAACTGCTCTAGAGTCCATCCAGCGAACACACATCGTTGTCCGATGTAGACCGCAGAATGCGTCTACATAATGCTCGGTCCTGGATCGCTTCAGTGGTTAGCTCCAGGCGTTGTTGCGCATCTGCCATCTGAGAAGTGCTGAAATCCGCTTCCAGTTGCGTGCGCCACCTAAGTTTCGGTCATCCTCGACTGCGCTGTCCCTCGGGGGCGGAATCGATGACTTTTTGGACCGGAGTGCTGATGTCCATTCGCTATATGACCCAGCCATCTCAGTAGTAAGATCTCCATTCTTCTGGCCAAGTCGATGTCGCAGTACAGTCCATATATTTCGTCGTTGTGTCTCCTCCTCCATTTGTACCATCAATGCAGACGGGCGAAGAGCATCCTCATCCATTTTTGATAATGTCCATGCCTCTGCGCCATAGAGCAGTACCGGGATTATTAAGGTCTTATAAAGGGTGCATTTTGTTTTCCGAGAGAGGGCTTTGCTACTCAATTGCCTTCTTAACCCAAAGAAACAGCGGTTGGCAGGAGTTATTCTTCGCTTGATCGCAGCGCTGGTGGCGTTGTCTGTATTTATGGCAGAGCCTAGGTAGACAAAGTTCTTAACTACCTCAAAGTTATATCTTTTGAGGGTGACGTTCTGTCCGAGACATCGGTGTGCAGTGACATTTTGCTTGCCCTCTTTGAACGCTAAACCCATTTTTACCGCTTCCGTATCAATACTCACAAAAGCGCCACTGACATCACGTTGCTTTCTTCCAATTATGTCAATATCGTCGGCGTATGCGAGTAGTTGGACGGACTTTTGAAAGATAGTGCCTCTTGTGTCTGCTCGTGAGTTTTGCACTATTCTTTCAAGTACGATGTTGAAAAAATCGCATGACAGCGTATCGCCTTGTCTAAATCCTTTCTGGACATCAAAGGTCTCGGTGAGATCTTTACCGACCTTAATTGAGCAGCGTGCATTCTCCATCGTCATCCTGCACAGACGGACGAGTTTGGCAGGGATGCCGAAACTAGACATTGCTCTGTATAGTTCGTCTCTATAGATGCTGTCATAAACAACAAAATAAAAACACTGTGGCGCTGGCAGCCCGGTATTGGCCATGGCCTAGCTTCTTAGCACTCATTTGTGTTGCTCATGTTGTTATTTTTGTCACATCTGAGCGGGGCCTACGGTGACCCAGCCAGGAATCGAACCCAGACTGTCTGCGTGATAGTTCGATGAGCTAACTATCGCGCCATCGCCATCGCCAGATGCTGTCATACGAGGTCTTAAAATCGATGAATAGGTGGTGTGTATCGATCTGATGCTCATGTGTCTTCTTCAAAATCTGCCGTAGTGTGAATATCTGGTCGATGGTGGACTTTCCTGGCCTGAAGCCACACTGATATGATATGGCGTTCACACAATATGGTGGATAAGATCTTGTACGCGATGCTAAGAAGACTGATTCCTCAGACAATGCTGAAGTTCCATTCATCGGGCATACTTTTGTTCGACCATATTTTAGAGACTAGTAGGTGTATGCTCCTTACCAAACCATCGCCTCCCTCTTTGAAGAGCACGGCAGTCAGGCCATCCGCTGCAGCAGCTTTCTTGGACTGAAGCTAGATATAGCTATCTTCACCTTATCTAAGCCGGGTGGACGGAATAGTTGGTCATCGTCGTCCAGGTTTAAATGTTCATTCTGCCTGACAGCAGTTTTGTTTCGTCGCCGCCATTATACAGTCCACAGAAATGGACCAGATTTTCAGCATCGACTGCGACTCTACTACGATGTTTCGTAGTTCGTCTCTATAGCCTTCGGTTCGGAGTTTATGTCCGTTTTACCTTTTAGTAAATCTTCCGAACCTCATTCCTGGAGTAGCATCTCTCAAATTTCCTCGACCTCGCTCTTTCTTCTTCCTCATGAGAAGCCGGTGTTCGTCTCTCCTCTTCTGCTCATAGAGCTCATAATCAGCTCTGGTCTTTTTTTGCAGTGCCGCATTGCGTGTTTTTTGCTTAGCTGCATGTGCTTGCCGGCATTCATTATTTCGTTGTTGTGGACGAGTGAAACCCAGCAAATCAGAAGCGGCATCTCTGATGGCGTTTTGGCAGTGTTTCCAATGGTCTTCGATGCTTGATGCTGGCGGCATTGGAGAGATTAAGAGACACTCGATCGGAAAAGAAGTTGTCGATCGCTTGCGATTGTAGCCGTCTGACGTTGAAATTCCTCGCAGTATTTGCTTGTCTTGGCGCTGCCTAAAATGGTAGGACTTAAATCAAACACATATAAACTCCATTGGCAATTCAATTTTATGTATATGATTCAAACAGGGATGTCAAATCCGGCCCAGATACTGAGATTTGTTATCATTGACACAAAATACATGCAGTAGTTAAGCCATCTGTTTGTCAAATCGATATTTCATATTCACCCTAAGATACCCATAGTACTGACTGTGATTCTGCCAGAAAAAAAATTGTTTGTGGTTATGAGCAGGGAACTTAGAGTGGAGACCGAAAATAGGCCCCCTTTTTTGGGACTTAATGAAAAATACGTTAATCCACGCCTCTAAGATCACAACGATCTAAAGCTGCCTAGCTAAACTAATTATTCTTTTCTCACCGCAGTCTTACCATTTACGTGCATAGTGATGTAGCCTACTCAACATCACCAAAATGAAATCCCTGTTCCAATCCGGATTTCACTTTCATGTGGTTGAAGTTCCATCTCCGGTTACAGTACGAGAAATTACAACTGGAGTGGAGCATACTTAAAGCTTCTTTAGGAATTCTATCTGCTCCTTGTGTCAGGGTTAGAAAAGTGTTTTTTCGGTCCCATAAGACCAACCCGACAGAGGAAACCGAAAAAAACGGGAAAAGTTCAAGCTAGCCACGAATGACATTAACCTTTGCCCACTTAGACTAATGAGCTTCACAAAATTGAGTAAAAAATTCAGTTAGAGCATGTGTTTCCGACAATTTGATGATCTGTTTCATACCAACGGCAAAAACAGTTTATACCCGACAGTGTATCTAAAGTTGTATTTATTTACGTTACATGTTTCCTGTATATTTTATGGTTTAGGAAAAAGTTTGAAAAGTTCCCAATTGTTTCATATTTTTTTCACCCATGAATATTTGCCGAAAAACTCAATGAGATACTCGTAGTATCGACCCAAAGTCGAAAACAAACAAAATCAGACCCTCGTGCACCGATGGAAGCCACTGATCCACGATTTTTTTGCTCGAAAAAGTATTAAATTGCTTAAACAATGAAGGGTGGAAAAAAGTTCGTTAAAAAGGTAAAACTTCTGCAACTCTGCAAGCTGAGCTGATGAACGGATAGTCCGTGTTTTGGAACTTCTACATCTGTATGACATCAGTGTGAGCCAAAGTTATCAGGGATAAGCCCAATCCAACTGAAAAAAAAGTAAAGTCAGTAACAAACACAATGTTAACTTGGGCAACGGTGTTTCAGGTGAAACATTTCTTGTTCGCAAATTATTATCCTGGACAAAAAAAAAAAATAAAAGTTAAACGTTGTCGAGTCGTTCGGAGTCGCAGTTGGAGTGTTCTCAGAACCAAGAAGCTTTAACCCGTTTATTTTTTTTTTTAGCACATTTTTCTTTTATGGTCAAAAATGCAAATTTATATTGCTTCAGTGCTTATTCGGTTGAAAATTTCATGAGATTGCTGTGTGTCTGTGTATTTTTGTATCGAATGTACCTACGGGTTACTCATATCAGGATTTTCAGTGTTTTCTTTTCAGGCTTTGTATTTTCATCGTTTTATTTTTTTTTTTTTTTTTTGATGTGTTGAAACATTTTTTATGGTTTTTGTCCACCCCAAACAGTTATCAGTTTAAAATGGAATTTCTAGGTACAAGGACACATTGACTGGGTAGTAGCCCGGGAGATATTAAAATTGAACTCCGCTCTGGTTTTCGTTTTCTTGTGGTGATGGCGTGGTGAGGTGATGAAAAAATAAAAAAAATAATAAACTTTGGCAATAAAATGGAGATAATGGTCGTCCAATGAGTCGTAAAGCGGTTCGCTTGAATACAGCATGATGTCGCCAAGGTTTTCGCCAGCCTGAATTGGTTACCAAGAGTAAAAAGTGAAGTCAAGTCGGGTCAAACGTAAGCGCGAATATATTTGTGTTTTTTTTCGTCACTGCCGACACAAGTTCTGGTAGAATTGTAGGAAAAGCCTTCATTTCAAATTAAATGAGTGCCACTGAAAATGGATAACAATTAACAAAAGTCGTTAACAGTTCGTTACCAGGAGAGACATCTACGTATCAGATGTGTGGATATGTAAGAATACAATTTGCTGGTTTACGTTAAGGGATTTGCAATTGCTGTTGGTAGTTCTTGTCAAAATTGAGAACATTTTTGGCAGGACAGTTGAAACCATATTATAAACTACCGACGTTCGTAGATTAGTCCGACAATGGATTAGGGCTAATAAGACTAAAGCAATCACACGGTTTCCTTATCCCTATATACCTACACATGGGACAGGTCGATCTCCGGATCATGAAATGCTAAATAAAATTGAACGCATTGCTTGGAGGTAAGGTATGTTCCCAGTATTCTGGACGACCGAGCGTTTCAGACATCCAACATTGATTCGTATCACTGCCTTGTTGTAGCTTAGCTACTTATGTCGATTTTACAAAAGCAACAATAAAAACGAACTGCTGCGTCATATCTTTGACGAAGAAAAGCTGCAATTAACCGTCAGAAACTTTGCCTGCGTATATTGATATCTCTCAACAACTCCTATGCAACCAGCATCAAAAACTGAAGACCATTAGCAACGCTGCCAACGTGTCATCATAAAAGCCGCAACTGATGTGCTGGGTTTCACTCGTTCACCAATCAAGAAATCCCTGTTTTCATGAAGTTCGTTGACAAGCACATGCAGCTAAAAAGGAAGCGTACAAAACGGCGCTGCAGCGCCTGATCGAAGATATTGAGAGGTTAATCTCGAGGCATCATATTAAGACCCTTAACCAAGAAATTAAAGGAAAGTGTCGAGGCCTGTCGAAATGAAGAAGGAACCCTTAAAGCAGAGTCATAGTCGGTGTTGAAAATATAGAACAGGAAGGCTTTTTCTGTGTTTGACCGTATAACGGCAAAGAAACCCTACATCCCGCCCTCAGGCATAATAGACTGTTCAACCTGGACGATCAAAGTCAAGACTTTTGTCCCTCCGACTTCATGGAAGGATAGTAATATCTAAGCTAAAATCAAATAAAGTAGCAGAATTGTTATTTTACCGGCGAGAGCACGTAAAAATTGTCAATAAGACACTTCCATAAGGTATAGGAAGTCGTGTCAATTGATTCCCACTGTTTCCGTTTTATTTTAATTTTAAATAGGAACCATCGGGTACAGATCGATGTTCATATCAACATTCAAATTCGACGGAGAAAATGGGAATGAATTGGTCATACCTTACGTTGCAAAGATAGTTCCATCGCGAAGTACGCCATGCATACTTCCCAAACAGGAAGTCAAGTGGGCTTCCCAAGTGAAACATTGAAAATGGATTACAGTTGTACGAATTCGATACTTTCAAAAATATACTCGTACCATACTCGTACCGTGTCATGCGAAACACCACCGGCTCATAAATCGGCACGATGTCACTAAGATACAATACGATACGATAAGCTATCAACTTCCTTGAACTCATGTTTGAAAGAGTTAAAAAGACTTAAATTTTTTAAGGCTGTGATTTTGGGTGGGCTTATCTAAAACCAAGGGATTCTAACTAATTGGTCATGTGCCTCAGTCATAGCCGCAGCAGGTAGTACTACTAACATAATCTAGTTTCCTTTGAGTAATACCCATTCTGAGCTAGCAAAGTTATAAAGTGCAGCTCTGTTGTACCAAGCAGTAAACATAAAAAGTGACTAACAGTCATCCATATCACACTCATTAAACAATTCTCTGGAAAACGCTATTATTTTGCTATTCTTAGTATCTCGGCTGTTAAACTCAAAGCGGCTTCTAACAATTCGGGAGGAATGGAGTCATGACCCAGTATTAAGATGATTGTCAGTAGATACGAGGGCGGGTCAATAAGTCCGTGACTTTTTGAATTTCTGACCTCTTTACTGAAACAGCAACACTGCTCCTGTCAACAGGCATCTGTCAGTTGACTCCTGTCAAAATTTAAACTTGCTGCGTCAGTTAGTTTGTGTATGACAGCTATTTTTATCAGACTACTCACTAATTTGAGGAGAAAATGGAAAAAAAGTGAATTTCGTGTGCTTATTAAGCATTATTTCTTGCGAAAAAAAACCATTACCGAGACCAAGGCTAAGCTTGATAAATACTCGTACTATGGGGACTCTGCACCATCGATTTCAATGGTAAAAAAGTGGTTTACTGAATTTCGTTGTGGCCGTACAAGCACTGAAGATCCCGAACGTCCTGGACGCCCAGTTGAGGTCTCTACACCCGAAACAATCGAAAAAATTCACGATATGGTGTTGGCCGACCGAAGATTGAAAGTGCGAGAGATTGTGGAAGCCGTAGGGATCTCGCATGGCTCAGTGGTTTCAATTTTGAATGATCACTTGGGCATGAGAAAGCTTTCCGCAAGATGGGTGCCGCGTTTGCTCACAGTCGACCACAAACACATGTGCAGTTGCCATAGCAAAAATCCATGAATTGGGCTATGAATTGCTCCCTCATCCACCCTATTCTCCAGATTTGGCTCCGAGCGACTACTTCTTGTTCCCAAACCTGAAGAAATGGCTTGGTGGAAAAAGATTTGACTCCAATGATGAAGTCATCTCGCAAACAAAGGCCTATTTTGAGGACCTCGACAAATCATTTTTTTTGGAAGGGATAAAAAAATTGGAGAAGCGTTGGACAAAGTGTATAGAGCTCAAGGGAGACTACGTTGAAAAATAAAATTATTTTTTTATCAAAAAATCTGTGTTTTAATCCAAAAGTCACGGACTTATTGACCCGCCCTCGTACATACCTAGGTACTCAGATATGGTGACTTGTTTCGCTCTTAAGCAAATAATGCTCCTAAGTTGTTGATGTGTTGTGCCGATCATATTAAGGTATTAATCAATTAATATTGACTGCAACTAATTAATTGATTAACAAAATTAATTGCAATTACTTTCAATTATAATTGATTTTAATATTTTCAAATCAATACTTAATTGTTGGTTGTTAATTTTTATTCGCATTCGCAACTGAAATTTTATATACAAGTCTTCTCACTGTCTATCAAGTATATTTAGTAATAGCCGATACACCAGGCTTCGCACTCGGAAGTGGAAGATGAAATTCGAAAAAAGTGCAAATCGCCCAAAGAGCAATTATTTGCTCTTAAATTTGTTGCCGAAGAAAGTGAAGACTTTACTATTTCATATACTATATTGTAGATATCCAGAGATCAAAGATGTTTCTTGAAATATAATATACCTTTACCGTCGTCTGGACCTGCAGAAAGAATGCTTTCCTATGCAACTATGTTTTCGTTGCTGAAATCGCATAGGTTATCAGACCAAATTTTTGAAAATTGAGTGGTTTTAAAAAAAAATTTGGGACAAATGACGAGAAATATAATTGAACTAAGTGGAAGTAATAAATTTTGAATCTGAAAACATGGTTTTGCTATTTTTTTCGTTATTTGATTTCAATTGTCAATTTCAATTGCTCTTTACAATTAACAATTAAACATTTCAGTTGCCGAAACCATAATAAATAAATAATAATTAGGTTAATTGTTAATCAGTTAAATTAATTATTAATTGTGAAAAGTTAATTGAAATTAATTGTTGCTGCCAACATTGCTTCCGATAATGCCTACAAGACATGTTGACCAACATGCTTCGGACAATACTCTAATGCAAAATGTAAAAGATATCGCATGACAGTGGGCTGCCTTGTTGAAAGTCCAAGTCGTGTATGGTTTCGTATAAATTTTCCTTATAAACGTTGTCAAATTTATAGCACTTCAGATAAAGTTTTTTAGGTGTCGTTCAGATGACTGTTGCCTCTATAGGTGGTGCTGACTAGGAAGTCTCTTTCCCTCTTTTGTTCAGTCATATTTTTAGAAATAATCTTGTCCATGATGTTCTTTAAGTCATATCTGGTGCCTTGAACAACTCGACAAATAGGACGTCGATACGGACAGTCCTTTGGAATATGACTATTTTTACTTATTCGAAGTTGGATGAACGGAATTGTTTCGTATCATAGGTTTGGGTGAATGGTTCGTTCTGCCTAACAGAGGCATTTTTATAGACATCGCCATTTACCAGACCTCAGCATTGACTGTGAATTTAATTCCATTTGTTTGTTCTATTCGTATTCGTACTTTATTAAGGGCTTTTCCGCCACCATCTCAAGACCAAGACCTTGACTTTGTTTCGGAAATCCTTACCAGCTTGAGCTCCAAATATGCCGGAGTAGCCCTAATAAGCTCTCATTTGTGTTACTCGTATTCCAGGATTTTACTTCATCGTTTATTTGATCTGTACAATTCGTGTTGATTTCATGTAAAATTCATCCCGCTGGGAGTGCTGCTATTTTTGTTTGCTGATCGGCACTCGTGCCCATAAGTTTGGCAAGTCGAGTCCGGATTGACATCCACCAGTACATTGTGGTTACCAATTGGAGCTAAAATAAGCATAATTGATGGGTAGAAACAGTTGTTAAACTGAAAATCGCCAGGTTAGCACCTCTCTGTTTTAACAGCAGTCAATCACAAATTTGTACCACTATGTCGAAGCTTGACATTGACTTGCAAAAGTACATCCCTATGCAGTGTATTATATGCGAGAGTGCTAAATAAATGGAGAATGTCGATCTGAAATTCGAGAGTCTTTCAGGAATCTAGTGTAGTGAAAACATTTCATAAAAACTAGACATACCTGGCCTAAAATCAATCTGGTATGGATGAAAATGACTCTTCATGAAAAGTTTTGGAAGATCAAGGAGGGCCTGGTATCCTTTTAAAAAGACTATAAAATAAAAATTGGCTCGGAAGGAGGCCATCCTGTGAATTAAATTGTTTAATACATTTTCGATTGTTTCGGCACCTATATCACAGACAGTCTGTCCAATAATGTTCTTGAATGCCTTAAACGTCTCTGATATATCCGCATAGTATTGATTAATAATGACACCCGACAAGAAAAAGTCCAACGGCGTCAAACTGCAGCTCTGTGGCGGCCAAGCATTATCACTTAAATGACTGCTTACACGATTATTGAACTAAGTGTTTATTTTATTTATTAATTGCTGGACTGTTTGAGTGGCAGGTAGCCCTACCCCGCTGGAACCATAGCTTGCAAAGGACCAAATCTTAAGTTCCTTACTATAGAAAATCGGTTACCATAGCTCAGTAACCGTGCTCCATCGACTATAACATCGATGGAAATGGGCGTCATATGACAAAATCATTTTGTGAGCAAAATTGTTGTCAATTTCGAGCTGCTCTAAGGTCCAAACAAAGAAACGATAACGAAGCGGGTGCTCATTTTGCTTCAATTCCTAAGTCAATTGAACTTTGTAAAGGAGTAATCCGAGATCGTTATGCAAAATTCTCCTAAGGCTGGTGCCTCTGAAGCTCTCGGGTTTATACCCACACCTGCTCCAACATCTGCAATATTCTTTCTTGAGTTCACAGGGCGAAATCTCAAGAAATTTCTTCACAAAATTTTCTTTCGAAATTCGCATCGTTTTCGTAACATAGCATCCACTTTGGAAGTTACTTTTCAATATTTCCCAATAGGTATAATAAGGTAGATAATTTTTTGTAGACAATGTTAAGGAGAAATGTATTCCTTTGAAGTTGGCGCACTCAATGGCGACTTTGTTTATGGAAGAACGATGGTGATATTGCATTCGTTGCGCATGCTTTTCTCTGACCATATCTGCATACATTGATCGTCAAACTAAACATCACTTCGAATTCAATCAATTACAGCAGAAGTAACATTGTCATTGGAATTGTATGGTTTGTAATGGAGACTTAGATTGAAGAAAGCTTGGGAGGAATGTGATTGGCAAAACAGCTAGGTATATCTCTTGATATTTTATCTTTTCATTGTCGAACTTTTGCGGTCTTACTTGACTCCATTGTGTATACAGAAAGCTGACGGGGCATCGGGCGTTGATCGCAATATTAATTATCTGCTTGATGATTGATTGAATAGAGGAAAGCCAAATTCCTGTATGATGTGGGCATACTGGCTATCAAAAGGTTTTCAAGCCCTGAATCTACATTGGGACGTTGTGTTGTACTAAGTGATGTTTGACCAGCTCGAAAATGGCTTTTTGACTCACCGTGAAGCTAAGATATCTTAACACACACTTCTATTGACGTAGCTACGACATGGAATATATATTTGATAATCTTAGAATCGTCTTTGCTGATGTAGGGAAAGCAAAACAATTTTTGACGAAATTTCCCTGAAACAGCAAAACTACATGCAAATTAGCGTCATCGTCCTTCTTTTTAAAAGCTGCCGTAATAGATGTCACACTTCTTGCCAACCAACATTCAAACTTTATTTAATATTTTAATTGAAATTAGACTTTTTCTAACGAAGAGTGTGTTCCAGACAGATGTGCTTGCAATTGGTTGTGCGAAAGAAATCGGTTCTTGATCAAAATATAGTTCCTTCCATCGGCAGTGATGGAAGTGAGTAAGCCTCGTGGGGTTTCCTAAAGAATTAATAGTGGATAGTGACTATTAACATGGGTCTCTGGCCCATTGAATTGAGTAATATTCACTCGCTTGCAAGGCTACTGTCTTGAGCTGGTGTTGCACCCAAGTAGAAACCAAATATAGTTCTTACGACTCCTATATTCTTTATTTTATGTCCAACTGAAAAGCCTTTAAATCACCAATAAAGCCCTTTCCATTCTTTCTTTAAATCGATACACCAAATATGAACTCATTGATGGAACAAATGTTATCTGAATCCCCCCCAAGCCCACCATGACCACAAAGAGCTTATATTTTCGACAAATAATTCAAAATTCATGACAATTACTCTTGCATCCACATTAATTTCGTATTCATTTAATTTCCAACGCAATAAGCCAAATTAATTCCAAAGCAATAACTTTTCTAGAAAAAAAAAAATAAACCCAAAAACACAGACGACGTATACGCGTCACCGCAATTAACGCCACAATTAATGTTGCCTTTCACTTCAATGGATAGATTTTAAAATGAAAATTATTCCACTCCTACAGTTGCAAAAATTATTACCGGACTAATCGACATTTTGTTGAACTCATGAGTTGCACATATGGATACCTACATTCATGCGAAGAGATATTATAATTTATTTAATGATAATAGCATGAGTTTCGATAACACACATTTTCGGCATCAATTTGTCGGCATTCATTTGTGTGCATACAGTCTCGGACAATATTATTAGGCATCCTGTGTTTTTCTTACTATTTACCCTATTGCTGCAAACACATTCTTTTCTAATTGTCATATCAATAGGTTTTTACAATCCATTTCTGCGTAAGAAAGCACCGCCTTATCGAAGAGGAATCGTGAACAGACAGCTTCTGACTTAACGTCTTAGGAAAAGAGGTCACTACGGAGTCAATATTTCTCTTGAAACTATTAGCAGACAACTTAGAGAAATTGTCGTGAGAGCTAGAAAGACAAAGCACGACCCTTCGCTTTTAGACGCTAACAAAAGTAAGCGAAAAAGTATAAGAAAATCAAGTCATTTTGCAGCAGGACAGACAATGATCACAGGTACACTGCGAGCAAAAGCAAAGCTTGGTTTCAGTGAAATGGGGCTTAATTCTTGGAGTGAGCCGCTCAAAGCCCTGACGGTTAACCGTCACTGAGCACTTGTGTGTTAATCTAAAAAACAACATCCCTGCTCACAAATGCAAATCCACCGGATTTAGAGAACAGAGTATCCATAGAGTTTGGACACTATATGTACTATCTGCACACAATCGATTGGCGGATATGTAGCTTACCCCGCCGATTTCATGAAAAGTAAAAGTAAAGTAAAGTAAAACACAGAAACATCGAATTTTTTAAAAAGATTTTCAATTATATGTAAAAATTCAGGACTGCCTAGTTATTTCGTCCATGGGTGTTACCTAGATTGTGTGCCATCAGTATTACTACTACTACTTACTAGGATTAGTTTTCTGAGCATTTCCCACCCAATGCAACACACTGTTTCCATATGAACATGGATGCAGCAGATCCAGTACTGAAAATAGGATTTCAGCTTATCCTCTGAAACCCGACATTATTCCCTTTACGAGAAGGAGGAAGCTATCTGGTCTGACTCATTCAGGCAACAGAAATCACCGTCTACTACTCCAAAGAAGCTAGATAACAAACTTCTATGAAATAAGTATGTTACGTCGAAAGCTTCTAAGGTGCTCTCGGCCTTCTAGCAGTGCGAAGGAGATGTCTGTCAACCATGGGGCCTGTCACCGCGAAGCATTCTCTGGATCTACAAGGCTATGGCAAGGCATCGGGTGTGTAGTGGAATAATTTTTCGCGAAAATTCATTATTGCTTCTTTCACAAGAATTCAAAGAAAAGCATGTCTCGAATGATGTTGAGCTTTCCCTACCACACCTGAGTCCACTACAGACGCATAGATAAATCCCCTTCCCCTTGATATTCATATGATGGGCTGCACTCTCGAAGCCTTACTTACGTGCTTAAGGTGGTGCTACCGTCCATTTTCAGAAGTTCGGCCTTCTGGTAGCTGCCTTAAACTTCGCGCGCTAAGTTGGCTCCTGTTCCCGTCTATTAGCAAGAGCTATTCTTCGTTTGATCTCAGTAGTGATGCCGTTGTTTGAATTAATAGTGGAGCCTAGGAACGGCTTCAGACGTTCGCACAAAATGGTAGACAATATCTTGTATGCGATGTTAAGAAGACTGATGCCTCTGTAGTTGGCGCAGTTCAGAGGGTCTTCTTTCTTGAGAATTGGACAAACAATGCTGAGGTTCCATTCATCGGGCATACTTTCGTCCGACCATATTTTACAGATAAGTTGGTGTATGGCCCTTACAAAGACATAGCCTGCCGCCTTATAGAGCTTGGCAACTTTGTTGAATTATGGCTGTTATGGCAGTTATGGCTGTCTTCACTTCATTCAGGTCGGGTGGACGGATGGTCTGCATCGTCTAGGTTGGAATGTTTATTTTGTCTGAAAGCGGTATTTACCTTGTCATTGCCGTTATACTATCTACAGAAATGCTCTTTCCAAATCCTAAGCATCACCTGAGATTCTCCCACGATGTTCCCTTGGTCGTCTATACAGCCTTCGGTTCCGTACTTGTGTCCGTGGCAAGTTTATTTATTTTATCTTTTTGTAAATCTTCCGAATCTCATTTCTGGAGAAGCATTCATTAACTTCATCGACCACGCGCTTGCTATGTTCTATCTTTATAATCCTGCGAGGCTGGTGCTCGTTCCTCCTTTTCTGTGTATTCTTCGTATAATTCTTGCTAAGCAGCATGTACTTGCTGACACTTGGCGTCAAACCAAGGCTTTCGTTGTGGTGATGGAGTGACACCCAGCTTATCAGAAGCAGCATTTCTGATGGCTTTTGGCAGTGTTTCCAATAGTCTTCAAAACTTGATGCTGACGGCAGAGGGAGATTAGGGGAACTCGATCGGAAAAGGATTCGGCGATCTCTTACGATTGTGCCCCTACGACGTCGAATAAGCTTTAGCTTATCTTTGTGCCGATCGGAAAAACTGCAGCATTATCTTGATAACAACAAGGTAATGGTCGATGTTGGCCCCTCGAAACGCCAGGACATCTATAAAACTTGCGTCGATCGCAGTGCGGTCAATCTGGTTGACGGTCGGTTGATTGAGCAGGAGTTATCCAGACCTCACTTTTGCATTAAAATAGCTAGAACCTTGCGGTATGGTAGGTTCTTACTGAAGTGTTGAAATTGCATTAAGAGAAACTTGAACTAGATCTTTGATTGAGTGGTCTGTTCCGAGACACAAAACTTAAAATTCTTAGACTAGTAAACGGCTATAAATATCTTCCATGTAAATGGAATCCCAATTCATACAAAAGCTTATTAGTGGCAACTTGTGGAAATGGGTGCCCTAGTTTTTAACAATAGTGTTACAAGATAACAAACTAGCATTTAGTGATGTGCATCGAATTAAAATCCAGATAAGATGACAAGAATATGCAGAAGACCACGGTGCCTTCAGCAGTATCCCAGGTTGCAAACCCCTCGATAGGCAGGGCAATAAAATGCTCCCAGTATGCTAAGAGGACCGCTGCATACACATCTATCTAGTCAAGTCATAAATACTTATTGGGTTATTCAATGGCTACAAATTTTAGAACAACTTATTCGAAATGATTTCCATTTGCCTTTCAGCACGACTTAAGACGATGTGGCCACTCATCGATTGCCAGACGCACTTCATGCATGGGGAAATTGTCCTTTGCACGGACAAGGGCTCGCTTTAACGACTCAATATTTGAGTTTCGAGTAGAGCAAGCCATGCCCTCTAATACGGACCAAAACTTGTAATCCAATGGGTTGAGGTCTGGACTACCAGCTGGCCAATCATCCGTTGATATGAAGTCCGGAACGTTGTTTTTGAGCCACAGTTGAGTCGTTTTTGCTTTGTGAGCTGGAGCAGAGTCTTGCTGGAAAGTCCATGGCTTGTTGTTGAATATTGATTGGTTGAGAGACTTCACAATGGGTTCCAAGACGGTCGATTGATATACTTTGGCCGATGATTTCACTCCTTTCTCGCAAAAATGGAGCTTGGTAACGCCATCGTAGCACACTCCCCACCATACCATTACAGACGCGGGATGGTGGAATGCTTCTCTGGATGACCGAGAATACACACGATCGTTCTGCTTATTGAACGATTCTTCTACGGTGAAGCTTTTCTCGTCAGTAAACAAAATTTGTCTGTGAGAGTTCTTCGCGTACCGGCTGAGTAACGTTTTCTTTCTTGGCTTGCGTTTTTCCTTCAATGCGGCCGTGAGCAGGTGTCCGGTGTGTCGCTTGTACGCGCCGAGTCCTAAGTTTTCTTTGGTAATGCGAGACATGGATTTTTGCGAAATTTGCATTTCCCGCGACAAGATTTTCTGATCGCTTTCGGAGTTCTCACAGTGCGCGGACGGCCGGATCTTTGACGGTCTTGTACTCCACCAGTATCTTCAAACAACTTCACAGCACAATACACAAAATTGCGAGTGATTTCAAGCGGTCGCAACGTCCTAAAGATATCGCCTTTTTCCATGTAGCATTTAAATAGGCCAACTACAACAATATGATTTTCGATGTCGCCCCATTCCATGATTGTAAGTAATCAATGTCAAAAACTTTTTACGTCACAATGAAGCATAAATATCAACTGTCAAATCGCAATCAATACGAAATGGATGCGCTCAGTGTTGCATTCGTAATGAGTGAGTTCAGTAATGAGTGACTTGACTAGTTAGACAGTTTGGAATTCATTATCCATCTTTTAGAATGAAACTGATCAATTCCTTAAGTGAGGCATACTATTTATCTTCAGAGTTGACAGCGCTTTTGTGATTGCAGGTATGTTGTCGTTCTTAAAAGCACCTTCTGTGTCCAGGACAATTGCATATTTCCTCAAAAGTAGGGATCGTTTGATGTGACTAGTGAGTATAACTTGAGCCGTTTCCACCGACATTCTTTTACATAAGGCATGTTGAGCTTAGAAAAAAGTTCCCGATCGATACTAGATCGTATATGGATATCAATTAATCGTTCTATTGTTTTCATAAGGAAAAATTAAATACTAATACATCTGAGGTCTTTTATATCATATCCACATCTCTAAATGACAGGTGAGCCCCAATTAGTAGTTCAAACTTCTATCTGTAGTATGCGCCCCGTTAAAGCCATCGCCGTCTTCCGAAGACTGACATATGCTTGATATCCGAAATGTCGGTGATCCCGAGGTGGTCTTTTCAGACGAAAATTTTAAAATTTTATTGTTATTGTTAAAGAAAATGTCTTTTGCTTTTTATAAACACTTTTTACATACACGTTTATGTAATCGTAAGTAGGTAGAAAATAAAATTGGTTAAGTTCGTCGATTACGACTCTAACACTGCGCCTCCACAGGCAATATTTCAGCCAATGGCAATGGCAATTTTAAATTTCGGTGGAGATTTCATTTTTGGCAATATCCAAATATTCCAAATATTGCTCGTGCCATCCGAGCAATATAATTATTAATAGCCTTAAAAATAATTGAAAAGCTGGAAAAAGAAGAAAAAAAAACGTAGATTTTGGGTAAACCCATTTTTGCTTAAGAGGCAAGAATTTGATTTGGAAGCTAATTCATTTAAGGACTTGCTATGGGAAGAAGCAGAATATGGAAACTTTTGTAGAATGTCAATAGGAAAATTCGAAGACTTTCTTTCAAAGGTAAATAAACAGGTTCCAGTGTTTTAAACATTCAAAAAACCTAATATGCTTTATTGCTGTGTTATTGGTTGAAAATTCAATATCGAAACAAGATACACCAATGAGATATGCAATTTCAAAGCGCAATCGTTTGGCCACCACCCTTAGATTCATTGCTTCTGGTGACTTGTATCGAAGTTTTGAATTTTTAACGCGTTTTTCAAGGAAAACTATTTCTAAGTTCATTCCAGAAGTCTTGAATGCTATTTATAATGCTTTACAGTCTATATATATGAATGTATGTAATATACATATATAGTCATTTATAAGTCTTTAATCGTGTGCAACTTTTCCAGATTCCGACATCAAGTCAAGAATGGTTACACATATCAAAAGGTGGTTTCCTCTTACACATATAAGGATTATAGCACCAGCGCATTCTGGATCAATTTTTTACAATTTTAAACGATTTTTCAGCATTATATTGTGTTCTTTGGTAGACGCGCACAGCAAGTTTATTTATATACAGTCCGTTTGATAAGATCGTATACGGCAAAACTGGTTTATGAAAACCGGTTTGGAAGTGGCATTTGCATTAGCAGATAAAAAAATACTTCTGCTAAGATGCTTTGAATAAAACAATTTAAAGAATGTTCAATTTTTGTCAGAGACGGAAGTATTTCAAAATGAGTGTCGCGTTTGCATCACGTTATGAAGCAGTATTCTTGTGCATGCATCCAAAAGGACCGAAAATGTCATACGGAGCAGCTGTTAAATACATGAAAAAGTCATAAGCATTTGTTAGCAAGTGGGTGCATCGTTATTCCCAAGTTAAAAATGTGGATGATTTGCCGGATCGTGGGCCTACGTCAAAAACAACAAAAAAGCAGGACAAAATGATTCTTTTATCGTTACGTGGAGGACAAGGGATTTTACGTAATAGGGTCTAAATGTGCGTTGTGATATGATACGAAGACGTTTACTAGCCAATAATGTAAAATTTCGAAGCACAATAAAGGAACCATTACTGTAAAAAAAAAACACGTAGAAAAACGACTAAGTTGGGCCAAGGAGATTTGGATAGAGATTGGAACAACGTTATTTTTTCGGATGAAGCTTCTTTTTGGGCATGGTCTCCTGTCACTCATACCTAGTGTACACAATCCAATAAAGTAATCCAGCGGACCGGACCGTCAAACACCCGGCAAAGGTGGACGTTTGGGGATGCTTCTCAAAACAAGGATTTGGCAATTTGTTCATGTTTACAAATAACTTAAACGCACCCAACATGGTCAAAATTTATAAGAAGGCTTTATTTCCATCTACCCAAAGGTGGTTTAAAAGAAGGAATGGAAATTGGTTACTGCAAGAAGATAATGACCCGAAACATCGCAGTCGTTTGTGCAATGCGTGGAAACAAGAAAATGACGTCGATGTTTTAGATTGGCCATCACAGTCGCCGGATGCAAATCCCATTGAAAATGTTTGGGCATTCATGAAGCTAAAGCTCAAAGGAAAGAAGATCTCGACGGTCAAACAATTATCACGAAAAATACAAGTTTTATGGAGATCTTTGTCTCAAGATTATGCTATAAGATTAGTAAAAAGCATGCCTTGAAGACTCCAAGAATTATTGATAATGGAGGAGAGTGGAAAACATATTAATTGAAAAGCATTCAAGTAAATAAACAAAATAAACCAGTACAATCGTTGTTTTTTATTTTTTCAAGTTCTTCTTTAATTTTTGCCGTATACGATTTTATCAAACGGACTGTAAATATTGGAGCAAATGGTAAAGCATCGGATAGCACAATTTTTTGAAACAGCAGTTTGTACAAAGGCTTAGAAGAAAACACCTTAAACATTCCCAGCACCTTTGACCGACAGAATAGGGGAAATACCTTAATATTTTATCGGCTATGATGCGTTTAGCCTAACAAGTTTTTTGATAAAGCCATATAATAGGAATTTCTGTTTGTCTGTCGATCAGAAGTTAATCCAGATCATTGCGACAGAATAATTAAAACTTGTTATGCTATTCATAATTTCCTAGCTTGTAAAGTCAAATAAACGAAGAGAACATACATTTAGAAAGCTTGCCACTTAATTTCAAGAGCCTACAAACACAAAACTACCACTGTTATAAGTTTGCTAACAAAATAAGGGATAGGTTAAATTCATATTGCACCAACCAAGGAAATGTACCTTCCCAATGGAGAGCAATATAAAAATGAATATGATCAATATAATACAATACGAGTAAAACCCAGTGTTTTTACTTTGCGTTTCCATATTTATATTTTTCTCTTTCAGTGTACGCGATACGGCAATTATCAGAACTGTATATCAGAGAATGAAATTGCTTCCGAGAGGATTCGGAGTGTTGGGATGTATCACAAAATAAACTGGCGTCGATGTCAATTGTGGAGATGAATTTATATTGGAACTGAAATGCTGAACTGCGGTTATGTTGTCAGAAATTAACTTTTGAATTTCCGACATAACTCTGGTGGCTTTCACTATTAGAAGTTGTTTCAGTTGCATGCCCACGCTGTTCCCAAAAGATATACAGCCCTATCGGCAACAATTTTTCCCGGGGAATTTTTTCCATTTTCGAAAACTAGGTATTGGCGACAACTTCGAAAAAGGGAAAAAATTCCCCGGGAAAAAATAGCTATCGTGAATGAGAATTCGAGGGAAAAATGACGGTTATTTCCCAAGAATTATTTCCCTGTAATTTTTCTGGGGAACTTGATTTTTCTGGAGGAATTTTGAATTTTCTTGTAATCATGTAAGTTTTATTTTTATTTTTTGTTTTCAAATGCAGATTGTAACATTTAATTAAGGTCAAACACAACAAATACAAAACAACTAGAAATGGTTGTTAGTGAGATGGGTAGATATCCAGACATTGCAAATGGATTTACTAAGACAAACAAAGAAGAAGTTAACATATTTTGGAAAAGATTAGAGAAAGAATTGAATAGTTTTGGACCACCAGTTAAATCTCAGTTGGAATGGAAAAAGGCATTATCATTGTTATGTGCGTGTGTGTATTATTGTTATTTATGAATGTGCATATTTGCACTGTTTACTTGTTTTAGGTTTAGGTTGACAAAAAAAGAAAAATGTTGTCTGAAAATCTCAAGTTAAAAAATGCAAATGGAGAAGGCCCATCCTTACTTACTTTAGGTGGCGCTACAGTCCGGGGTGGACCTAGGCCTCAGTCAACAAGCTTCTCCAGCCCGCTCGATCCCTGGCTAGCTGCCTCCAGTTTCGCACGCTAAGCTGGCTGAGGTCTTCTTCCACTCGCGTGCGCCACCTGAGTCTTGGCCTTCCTCTACTGCGCTGTCCCTCGGGGGCGGATTCGAAGACTTTTCGGACCGGAGCATTGGTGTCCATGCGCTCTACATGACCCAGCCATCTCAGTCTTTGGATCTTCACTCTTCTGGCTAGGTCCATGGTCCATACAGTTCGTCGTTGTATCTCCTCCTCCGCTCACCGTCAAAGCAGATGGGACAGAAGATCGCCCGAAGAATTTTTCTCTCGAGGCAACCAAGAACACCCTCATCTATTTTTGATAATGTCCATGCCTCTGCGCCATAGAGCAGGACCGGGATTATTAAAGTCTTATAAAGGGTGACTTTTGTTGTCCGAGAGAGGGCTTTGCTACTCAATTGCCTTCTTAACCCAAAGAAACAGCGGTTGGCAAGAGTTATTCTTCGCTTGATCTCAGCGCTGGTGTCGTTGTCTGTATTTATAGAGGAGCCTAGGTAGACAAAGTCCTTAACTACCTCAAAGTTATATCTGTCGAGGGTGACGTTCTGTCCGAGACGTCGGTGTTGGTTGTCCTTTTTGCTTGACAGCATATACTTGGTCTTGCCCTCATTGACCGCTAAACCCATTTTCGCCGCTTCCGTCTCAATACTCGCGAAAGCGACACTGACATCACGCTGCTTTCTCCCGATTATGTCAATATCGTCGGCGTATGCGAGTAGTTGGACGGACTTTTGAAAGATAGTGCCTCTTGTGTTTGCTCGTGAGTTTTGCACTATTCTTTCAAGTACGGTGTTGAAAAAATCGCATGACAGCGCATCGCCTTGTCTAAATCCTTTCTGGACATCAAAGGTCTCTGTGAGATCTTTACCGACCTTGATGGAGCAGCGTGCATTCTCCATCGTCATCCTGCACAGACGGACGAGTTTGGCTAGGATGCCAAAACTAGACATTGCTCTATATAGCTCGTCTCTATAGATGCTGTCATACGCGGCCTTAAAATCGGTGAATAGGTGGTGGGTATCGATCTGAAGCTCATGGGTCTTCTCCAAGATCTGCCGTAGTGTGAATATCTGGTCGATGGTGGACTTTCCTGGCCTGAAGCCACACTCATATGGACCTATCAGGTTGTTGACGAACGGCTTCAGGCATTCACACAATACGGCGGATAAGATCTTATATGCGATGTCGATTAGCCTGAATCCGTTATCGGAGGTGGTGTTGTGTAGGCTATATTTTCCGATCGTTCCAACAAAAATACCCTCCCTTCTTAGCTTTGCATAAAAATCACCGAGGACAATTTTTATATCATAGCTAGGGCATTGCTCGTAGGTCTTGTTAAGGAGCTCATAAAAGTCATCCTTGGTGTGGAAATCTTTCTCCACCGTGGGGGCATGCGCGCATATAAGGCTAATGCTGGCAAATTTGGCCTTGATGCGGATTGCTACGAGGCGCTCGCTCACATGCCGGAAGCTGAGGACTTCTCGTCTTAGTCTGCCTCCGACAACAAATCCGTATCCAAATAAGCGCTGCTTTTGCCGTCGATAGCAATTGCCGTAGTAGATGTCGCAGTTTTTCATCTTCTTTTTGTCCGGCCCATCCCATCGCATTTCTTGGATGGCGGTTATGTCTGCTTCGCAGCAGTCTAGGGTCTCCGCTAGTTGCTCGGCTGCACGTGGTCTATTAAGGGATCTAACATTCCACGTGCATATCCGAAGCTCATTGTCCTTAAATCGTTTGCGTGGGTTGTCAACAGTAGATCCGTCCATATCCGAGGCTTGTTGATGCTTCGTAACTTAATCTTTTTTAAATGGCCGGGCAATTACCCCGGCGGCACAACCCCCAACCTGGAGGACCAGTTCCATTTTGAGTGCCCCAAGACGAGGGGTCGGTTACACCGAAGCCAGTAACCCGTTCCGGGATGTGAGCGCTGCCGTTGGCCCTTATAGAGCTCGTCCGCCACCATCTCTTTTCCAAGACCCTGACTAAGTCCTGGAAATCCTTTCCGGGCTGAGCTCAAAATATGTCGGAGTAGCCCGGATAAGGTCTTGTCTTGTTTTTCCGACACTAATCCTGGTTAATGGCGCAGGAAACTCGCCATATGCCCCCTTCACTTCGCAACCTCTAGTGAGATGCCCAGATGGCGCCACGGGGAGGCGAGAAGTAGGCCTTATTAGCAGAGCTGCAAGATGTTCGGCTGCAGAGGCTCATTCTCGTCATTTAAGGAACCAGCACCTGTCGGAAGATGCTACTTCTACGAGTTCTTATACTAATCGTTGCCATCCAGGAGGCCCATCCAAGTAATATAAATTGTCTAGTACTGCAGAAGCAATTATAAATATTTGTGCAATGAGCGAATCGGTGGAAAGCGATAGTATTTCCAATGTTATGCTTAAAAACATTTCTTTCAATATTGTTGATATTTTGGAGCATATTTTCAATTTGAGTATCCTGTCCGGATGTTTTCCTGAAGTTTTAAAATGTTTTATTGTTATTCCCCTCCTTAAAAAAGGAAGCAAACATGAAAAAAACAACTATAGACCAATTTCACTGTTGTCTTCTATCAGTAAAGTTTTTGAGAAATGCGTAAAAAAAAGAGTGTTAGAGTATCTGAACAAAATAAAATTCTTCAGTCCAATGCAATTTGGGTTTAGAGCTGGGCTCTCTACTGAAGACGCCCTTTTAGATTTTTGCCCCATTATACAGAAAGGTTTGGATGAAAAAAGGTCTTGTGCTGGACTTTTTGTTGATATAACAAAAATATGGTTGACCATAATATTATTCTAAACAAACTATATAATATAGGTTTTCGTGGTTCGATACATAGTTGATTTATGTCCTACCTAAAAGACAGAAAACAAAAAGTGAAAATCGAATCCAGCCTTAGTAACTTTATGGTTATCAACCTTGGTGTCCCTCAGGGCTCGGTCCTTGGACCTATATTATTTCTCATATATGCCAACTCCTTGTTTACCCAGCCATTTGTAGGAAAAGTCAGGGCTTTTGCAGACGACCTTGGGATCGCATATGATTCCGCCAATCCCTTAAACTTAGTGGCTGATATAAACCATGATGTCACGGAGCATAAGCTTATGTTTCAGTCTTACCACGCACGAGTCTCCAGATATTAAGGTCGTATTCCATGCTTCTAAATGTGCAAGGTTTAATATGTTTCACATTCCATCTTCTGTCCAATGCTCTAAAATGTCTTTCGACGTGAATGTTCCCTGCCAGGACAGTTGCTTTACAATTGAAAATGTAAGCCATTTTAAATACCTAGGTGTTATTATTAACCGAAATTTAGGTTGGTCTAACCATATTTCAAGTTTAAAGCAATATCAGTTATCTACCGTTCGCTCATTCTACCGTCTAAAGAATTTTTTTCCTTTTAATACTCTAAAATCAATTTATTATTGGATACGAGTATATCAGTCGAAATTGCAGTACGGTATAGGATGTTGGGGAAGTGCTTACCTGAGTAAAATTCAGCCGTTGATTGTTCTACAGAAGTGTGTCATACGGAAGATCTGTGGTTCTTCTCGTCTGGCCCACTCCATGGAATTATTAAGATACATGCAAATCCTACCAGTTAGGCATCTGTTTTATTTTAAGGTCTTAAAAATATTTTTGATCCGAGGTGGTTATATGCAGAGTCCGATTTCTAACGCTTACAACTTGAGGAGCCATCAACAATCTCTTGTCGCTATTCCTGCTTTTCGTACCACCTGCTACAGAAATTCATATTCTATTTTATCCTGAAAATTATTCAATAGTCTCCTTGTAGATACAAGATTCGTAGGTAATTTGCGTACTTTCATGAAAAGAGTTAAACAATGGCTTTTTAGCTACAATCAGAACGAAATCGAGATTTTGCTACACTACATTGACTAATAGCTTTTAATATACTCTAAACAAATTTTCCTTATGAATTTTTTTTCCTTTTTGCATCTAGAATAAAATGGTTCTTATTTTTTCTCTTTTTCTTATTGTTCACCTCACTGTTAATAGTTTAATATAAAGTGACATTTGCCTCTATTTATGTTATTTAATACAAAATGTCACTAACTATTCTCGCATTTTAAGCTGCAACATACTTTTGTTATTTTTTTTTAGAAATTATTTGTAAATTGTAAAACGAGGATAATGATAAATAAATAAAATAAAAAATGTTAGTCACAAATTCAGGTCTGTTTGTGTTGGTATCAGCTTCCTCTTCATCGACTAAGACTGTTGAAACATTTACGCTACTATCAGTCTTGTAGTGAATACGAATGTTATGCAATGCGCAGCAAACATTTGTAATTTGTATCGCTTTGTACGGGCAATAGTGCAACTCTCTAGCTCCAAGCAAGCACCGCCATTTATATTTAAGAATGCCGTTGGTTTTCGCTATTATATAAGGGCAGCGAATATGCGCTTCATTGAACTTTCTTTCCACCATTTGTTCTTCATTTATCCTATATGGAGTCCACAGCCATGACTCCAAAGGATACCCAGCGTCTCCTATTGCAAGTAAAAAAAAATGAGCAATAAAAAAGAAAATCGATATGAGAGTATTGTTGAATCATGGCACGCTCCTGGATGAGTGGCATCTACGAAACGAAAAATAAAATTTGAATCCAAGTACACAAGCATCAAAACCTAGTTTACAAGTAAAACATTTAAACTGTAGAATCCTTTTCTATTGTAGTAAAGGTGTTTTTTATCTGGTGGAGCGATGATTCGAATGTGTGTACCATCAATGCATCCAACTACACCAGGTACGTTGAATTTTTCAAGAAAGTTTAAAATTGTTTTCCTTTTTTCTTCCTCAGACATCTGCGTTTTAATCCAAATAGGACACAGCTTTGTTTCAAATTTATTTAAAACAGTTAAAAGGGCCTCAGAAAAGGATGACTGGGCAAGTCCAACTTCATGATCCTTTCCCACTTCCGTCTGGTAACCACCTTCTGCAAAGAAGCGCAAGCATGCGCTGGGATTCACTACTCGCTGGGATTCACTACTCGTATTGAAGGAACAGCAAATGACTTTTTCGGTTACGGCAAAGAGTCAGAAAGCACATTCAACAAATATGTAAACATTGACTTGTTGACACGGTAATACTGATAAAACCTTTAACAAAATTAATAAAAAAAAATAGTAACGAATTATTTACCTGTTTCTTACAATGATTCAGGTAACTCCAAAGGGTTCGATTTATCTCTCAGATTTCTCCTGATTGATCTTTGCTGAGTTCTCTCATTTTCCTCATTTAGTCCATCCGCTAACACAAAAGATGCACTTCTCATCATACTTAAACTTTTTTAATAAAAAATGATTTCTGCTTTCAAATACAAATTGCAATTGTTTTTTTTTTGAGTGCTCGTTTGTAATCTATAAATGTGTAGCTGTCAAAAAATTCGAACATAATTTCGAAAATTTCCCGGGGAATTCACGATAGGCAGATTTAGTTCCCGGGAACAAAAAAAACTTTCCCGGAGAATTCACGATAGGTAGATTTAGTTCCCGGGAACAAAAAACTATCCTGAGGGAAAATGTTTCCCTCGGAATTCCCGATAGGGCTGATAAACATGTCAGCTGATTGCGGTATCTCTTTGGTGGAAGCAATGGTAGCTTCTAAGGCTCTGTAATATTTTCTTCCTGAATTAAGCTTGGCTCTTTTAGCATTAGACGCAGCATATAATCTATCCGTATTTTGGCTTCTCGGGTCAGCTCTAGTACTATTCTGCAACGAAAGAACATGAATTAAGGTATATTTTTGATTTTACTTCGCTTGAAAGATTTTCCATCGAATTCCTTATCAAAATTGTGCTGCTTATAAATGAAATATCATTTACTAAACATCCCCTCCCGATCCAGATGTTTTTGACGATTCTATTTTATTTTTCGGCCGCAAAGCTGGTTCGCAAAAATTTTATTTTCTTTTTTACATATTCCACACTTGTTTTAAATTCATCAGCCTTTTGTATATTTTACTATTTGTATCCCACAGGAATTCTCTTTTTTTATAAATTTCCAATAGCTTCAATTCATTTGATTTAGTAAATTTTATCCGGCGGGCAATATTGCCATTACCACTGCTTGAGCGTCTACACTAGGAAATTTTAAAGCAATGGCAATGCTAATGGCAATTTATTGCCTCGAATATTGCCTGTAGAGAAGCCAAGTAAGCCTCTGAGTTTAATATCCAGCAAATACACTGGAAAACAGGGGCAATCAGTTTAAGGAGGCAACGAAAACGAACGTTTTTGACACTCTTAGCATTCTGAGTGAACAAAAAATAACATACACACAGTGTGGTAAATAAAATGACTGATAGGAGCCATATCTCAGCAACGATCTATTTTTCGAAACATGCGTTTTAAGGCTTCCATTTTGCTCTACTATCTTTCAAAGTTTAAACATGGAACAAAGAGCAGTCATAAAATTCCAAGCAAAACTTGGTGAAAATGCATCAGAATTATTCCGATTGATGTCACATATAAGGCATGTTGTTTTCGAGTGGCATAAACGTTTTTTGGGCGGCAGAGAGACACCGGAGGGTGAAAAACACACAGAAAGGCCAAATTCAGTTCAGACGCATGAAATGATCCATAAAGTACATGATTTTGTTGCAGAAGACTGCAATGCTACACTGGGAACAGTGGAAGAGGGCTTAAACATCAGAGAAGACACTATTCGAATCATTCTTCACGAGAATTCAGGCAAAAAAAAGGTCTGTCACTGTTGCATGATGATACACCGAAATCGCATGCCGTCGCCTGAGAATTTAGTTGTCGTATGTGAAATTGACCTATTGTTGGCAAATTGAATTTGAACTTAGATTTACTATATCTTTTTTTCTAGCGGACCAATTTCAATAAAATATTCAGTGTATATTCGGAATATTTTATATATTATTTTTTTGTTTTATTGTACATAAAGCTTGATCTAGAGAAGTGAAAAAGTTACTGAGCTTTTAAAAAACGGATGTTTTTCTTCAGACAGCGATATCACTCTGGCATTCATTAATAGAGATGCTAAATCGATGCTATTTTTAAGCTTGAGATTCACATTTTGATAAGCGATTTGGTCTCCTGATGTTTTGTAAGATATATTAAATGAACTTTCCTCGTACTTGATCATCTTACAATTTATGTAAGGAATTTGGTGAAAATTTAGCTCACTGAATCTTGCAGCAAAATTGTTAAAGTCAGTCGGTATCATTTGAATAATATTCAGTTTTACTTTTCTGTAGTTCATACATTTAAGTTTTCGAATTAAAGATACTGGACTATGAATGCAATCTAACTCTTGAATATTTGAGTGTCCAGGCTCTGAAAATTTTTGTTCAATCCATTCGATTTCCTTGTGTTTGTGCAAAAAATATAAAATTGCGAATAAAGTAATCTGGTTGCGATTCTGTCGGACACAAAAGTCACTCCATAAAACAATCCTTTTTATACTCTCATTATCAATTAACATTTTAGATAGAATTTTATAAAGAGCACTGGCGATGTCATTTCCAGCTCTTCCATTCATTGACTCATTCCAAATAGCGCAATACGTTACATTGTCTTGTTCAGGTAATATTAAAGTTGCGGTTAGATTGAATGTGGATAATTTTTTTTTTTATAATAAACATTCGACGCGTACCAAACAGGTAAAGGGAACACATTTTGCATGTCGTTACACACTGCTGCTGTTGAAGGATCAATATTTTGGCGGTCTTTGTCCCGATCTGCTTTGATATATTTCTTTTCTCGTACATGACTTTGCTGATTTGTTAGCTCTATTGAGTTTAAACTGTTTTTGCTTAACTCATACAAAGATAATTTATCACAACGATCTTTCTTCGGCACGAAAAAGGACAAATCAAATGAGTAGTTTAATGTGTTCCGGTGAATATTTAGAGACACAGGATTATTTATCTTTTCTTTATAGAGAGAGTACATTTTAGAAACATTTAAGTGGGTTTCTAAATATTGCCTCTGGCTCGAAGATCTACGGAAATGCGAATCAATTACTGGGAAACTGTTTATGTGCTCTTTAACCTTTTATAAATCTTGTTCAGGTGTTTTTTTCCTTCCCCTATTACGAAGTGTACAAGGCCTTACTATGCCAGTTTGTTCATTGTGCAAATTATTAAAGAAATAATAAAGAAATAACTTACATGTTTGAAATGTTCTTCCTTTTACCTTGAGATGATAGATGAAAGATCGTTTCTTCTTAGCATTTGACAAATTTTGATTCTCGTTGCGTCTGTGGTTGCAAGCCTTTGTTTTAATGAAATCACTGTAAAAAACATGTTTTCCTTTTCACTAAGCACCCAAAATTGTTTATGAACCTCTGCTCTATCTTCCTTAGATTTATTTTAAGGACATAAATAAAAACAGGAACCTAAGCATGCTGCACCAACTTTTCTGGAAGTCCTCTCCTTTCCTTTAGCGCTAATGTACGATTGGCCATTTTCTCGTAAACGTTTTCTAACGTTGCATTTCCATAATTGTGGGTTACGCTGTTTCTTTCTAGTCGGTGTAACTATTTCACTCGCATCTAAATAAACAAAAAAAATAAATACAATGTTAAAGAGAAATTAAGAAAACAATTTATTAAATAATATTATTACAAGAACTGCAACAAGACGGTAATTCACGTTCAATTGTTCCTTGAATAAATGGCACTGATGGCACAGAAGGTGTTAAATTATTGCTAAAATCAGTATAAAATATTTGAATCCCAGCTGAGTGATATGAAGGATCAACTGCTTCGTCATACAATGAAAAGTCTAAAATTTCATCCACAATGCTGAAAAATAATTTAAAAAACATTACAAAAAACTGAAGTTCTTATTGTTGTTAAATAGTCTTACTCCAATAATTCCTGTGATAAAAGCGGTGGTGGTGATGCACGAGAATTTTCCATTTCACCTAGTTAATTAAAACAATATGCTTACATAGATATCGTATCCTACGACGCCACGTATGTTAATTAAGTCCTTTTGTACATTAAATGTAAAAAATATTTCTTATAAAGATAATCTTCTGCACACTTCAAAAATACCTAATATACTATAAACATTACACATATTACACATTATTTTAAACATACCTGAAAAATTCGATCTTAACCGTATGAAAATATCACTACAACTGATCATTCTATTAAATTCACACAGCACTCTCTATATGCATACGTCAATTAATTACGCAAATTGTAGTATTTACGAGTAGTTGTCGTATGCAAAGCGTTTTTTTTTACATACAACAATTAAATTCTTATTAAAAAAGAATTTAGTTTTTGTATGAAAATATGTCGTATGTAAAAAAAAACCCTTTGCGTACGACAAATAAATACTAAAACCGTTACTTTGAGCCTATATATGACAAAATAACCCGGTATATCTTAGAAACTATTAACGGTAGGCAAAAACAGATAACACCAACTAAAAGATCTGCTCGAAAAATATAATAATGCATCAAAATTCGAAAATGCTAAAATTTGACATACGACAACTATATTCTTAGCCGACGATACGAGGGCGGGTCAATAAGTCCGTGACTTTTGGATTAAAACACAGATTTTTTGATAAAAAAATAATTTTATTTTTCAACGTAGTCTCCCTTGAGCTCTATACACTTTGTCCAAGGCTTCTCCAATTTTTTTATCCCTTCCAAAAAAAATGATTTGTCGAGGTCCTCAAAATAGGCCTTTGTTTGCGAGATGACTTCATCATTGGAGTCAAATCTTTTTCCACCAAGCCATTTCTTCAGGTTTGGGAACAAGAAGTAGTCGCTCGGAGCCAAATCTGGTGAATAGGGTGGATGAGGGAGCAATTCATAGCCCAATTCATGGATTTTTGCTATGGCAACTGCACATGTGTTTGTGGTCGACTGTGAGCAAACGCGGCACCCATCTTGCGGAAAGCTTTCTCATGCCCAAGTGATCATTCAAAATTGAAACCACTGAGCCATGCGAGATCCCTACGGCTTCCACAATCTCTCGCACTTTCAATCTTCGGTCGGCCAACACCATATCGTGAATTTTTTCGATTGTTTCGGGTGTAGAGACCTCAACTGGGCGTCCAGGACGTTCGGGATCTTCAGTGCTTGTACGGCCACAACGAAATTCAGTAAACCACTTTTTTACCATTGAAATCGATGGTGCAGAGTCCCCATAGTACGAGTATTTATCAAGCTTAGCCTTGGTCTCGGTAATGGTTTTTTTTCGCAAGAAATAATGCTTAATAAGCACACGAAATTCACTTTTTTTCCATTTTCTCCTCAAATTAGTGAGTAGTCTGATAAAAATAGCTGTCATACACAAACTAACTGACGCAGCAAGTTTAAATTTTGACAGGAGTCAACTGACAGATGCCTGTTGACAGGAGCAGTGTTGCTGTTTCAGTAAAGAGGTCAGAAATTCAAAAAATCACGGACTTATTGACCCGCCCTCGTATGTGTAGTAAATCATCCGCCGTATTCACCCAATTTTCCTTTGTGTATTTGAAGTTGAAAGGATGCCTTTTTGTTGACGTTCCGACATTCAAGCAACTTCGACACGGGCGCTAGAAGAAACTCCTCGAAATGAACTTCAGCAGAGATTTTAATCACTATTGAACCGCTGTAACGAGTGCATTGAATCGGGAGGAGAATATTTCGACTAACAACACCGAAAAATAAAAGGCAATTGTGTTTTAAGTCAATCCGGGATATTATTTGCCACACTGTGTATCCGCCTCACACTATGACAACTTGATGGCATTAAATTCATGGAATATATCGTTACTACATAACATATCCTTAAAGGGACCTTAAAAGCCACATTCTTAAGCAAACTAAAACAAGATTGAATACTGTCTGCAGTTGACAGTATGTCATGGCACTCGATATAAAATAGATTGTGTTATCTAGCATATAATACCAGCATTTATCTTTAGCAAATAATTAAAAAAATGTCTTCATCTATTGTGTGCAACTGCAGATTTATAGGTATGTACACATACCTGGTTGTAACCCAATTTTGTTCATGTTCCTCATTCGAAACGAGGCAACTAACATCGAAACCAAAGTGAAACCATGCACGACTTTCTTATTTCCTTTGGGGAAACTCTACCCGAAAAACCTTACAAATTCGGTTTTAACTCAAAAAAGCTATTTTCCATCATTTATGCTTAATCCAGCAAATACGAATACATGTGATAGATACCATTGCATGGTTAGTATGAAGACTACAACGAGTATGTGATTAACAAAGTCTCAGTCCAATATACGAACACAAGCATGGTATGTATGGTGTTTCCTGCCATCCTTCTGTGTTATTTTATCTGCAAGATAAAGTTACTTTGGTTACTACCACCACACTACATCACATGTCAACTCACAGAAAAAAATCTGAAAAAAAGTATTAAAAATATATAACGGTAAACCTAAATGGAGACATACAGACATGTAGTCGTACATAAAGTTTTATATCATCCACAGTAGATTGTCATGGAGCCAGAATGTTGTAAGGCTATAAGGCTAGGAAACTTAATTCAGGTTCGTTATCCTGGCCACACAAACACTCTCTCAAGTCGTACGCATATCAGGAAAATTAAAAGAAAAAAAAAAAGAAAAAATACCCCCTGCAACGGAGTAGAGGTTTTAAGCAAAATTGCACATAAAACTCAAGTACACCTGACATCCAGGATCCAGGTGGATCTGTGTCAGAGTTCGCCACACACAGAAAACAGACACAACGACAATTGAGTTAAGTTCTGATTTGCTGATAATATTCATGAGGGTCGTAATAATTGAGAATAGGATTAGTGACCCCCGAACCCTCATTGGGAGTGGTACACAAGTATATATAGTACCTATCTACAGAGAGAGTGAAAACTTTTAACATCAGGTGAAAGATACGAACCTTGTGCTTCCCGTTCCACTCGAATTTATCTCGAAATGGAACTTTATTGCAGATCTTGGAACACGCATTTCCATGCAAATTAATGGATGGCTATGAGTACAAGTACAACTACGACTACAATGTTTTGATAAGACTGACCTAGACGAATATGCATGAAATTTCCAATTTTAAGTCCAGATGGTAGATGAAAAACAATATCCCGAAGGGATTTAAGCGATTACCTGTCTCTTGGGTCCGATAACAGGTAGGTACATACTCGTAGATGTACAATGAGATATTGAAAATTGTAATTTAATCTATTTCGCGATAATATTTTGGATAAGAATAGGAAAATTGGGAAGCCCCCAGGTATGGAACGGCAATGCTTTTCATTGAGAACTCTCGAAAATAAGAGCAGTTCAGGGAATCGGATTCAGAGAACAGAACAGATTGTATTTGTACTCGTATATTTCGCAAGAGATTCTGTACTTAGTTCGTTAATTTGTCATACATTTCTGCAAGAATGAGAGAGGAAATGCATGTTGCTCTTTCAGTTCTATTGCGAAGGAAATAATTCCAGTCATTATTGCATCCCAAGATAAGACCTCGCCTCGTGCTTACGTATGAAGAATACTAGAGTAGATGTCCTTTTGGGGGCATATGCGTCAAAGGCCATTGTTTTCGTAAAGTAAGGATCAGAGCTAACGTCTTCTGAAAATTATAATAGCTCAATAACCGACATTACCCCTGTGAGTATGTATCTTAGAGGAGGTACATATGTGTTGGGATACATGATACTCTAAACGGCCACCCGATAATATGAAAATTTGTGTCTAACTTAGACATTTACAAATAAAAGATTAGAATCCTCAACCGTAATTTCCTAGAAAATTTACACAAACTTCTGAATATGCTGGACCTCATGGAAAAAGATATTAAGCACGTTCTAAGCCACAAGCCATAGTTATGGAGGAAGGTGGCGGGCCTCTAGGGTATAAAAATAAGCACAGTGAACTGGATATTTATCCTGCGAACACTCGAATTCAAAATAACCCCAAAATATGTTTAGAAAAGGTACCAAATTCCATTATATATATTATGGATCTATTCCTTGATACAGAAGACAAGATAACATACTATCCTACGCCGCCGCCATGACAGGGCTGAAAATCGGAGGAGATATAAATAGTGTGACAAACTAGCTAAAAGCCTCGAAACATAAGGAATCTTTCTTCTGTTGCCGACCCTGGAAAATGACTCTTAGATCTGAATTTGGAATATGTGGACATTTAACAGGACACAAGCAGCTGAGTAATTATCAGAGGCCCTTGACGGCTACCACGCGGATTTTCCGCCATTCAAGAAGTTCGATATACTTTCGTGGTTGCTAAAGTTAAGAAAACAACACCTATGTATTCGTATGCGGATTTTCTATGGCACAGTTCAGAGGGCCTCCTTTCTTGAGGATCGGACAAATAATGCTGAGGTTCCATTCATCGGGCATACTTTCGTCCGACCATATTTTACAGATGAGTTTGTGTATGCTCCTTACCAAGTCATCGCCTGCCACTTTGAAGAGCTCGGCAGTCAGGCCACCCGCTCCAATACCATTGTTGGACTAAAGCTTCGATATAGCTATCTTCACTTCATCCAGGTCGGGTAGATGGAATTGTTGGTCATCATCGTACACTTTATAAGGTCGATTCTGCCTGAGAGCGATATTTGGTTCGTCATCGCCGTTATACAGTCTGCAGAAATGGTCTTTCCAAATCCTCAGCATCGACTGCGATTCTACCACGATGTTCGCTCGTTCATCTCCACAGGTTCGGTTCGGGGTTTGTTTCCGTGGCATGTTATTTTTACCATTTGGTTAAACTTCCGAACTTCATTCCTGGAGTAACATCTCTCAATTTCCTCGATCGCGCGCTTCTCATGCTATTTCTTCCTCCTCCTGAGAAGCCGGTCTTCGTCTCTCCTCTTTCGCTCATAGAGCTCATGTCATTCTTAGCAGCGTTGCTTTATATGCATCTTGCTGAGCTGCATGTGCTTGCCGGCATTCATCATAAAACCAGGGGTTTCATTGTGGTGGTCGAGTGGAACCCAACACATCAGAAGCGGCATCTCTGATACCGTTTGGGAAGTGTTTCCAATGGTCTTAGATGCTTGATGCTGGCGGCATTGGACCTCTTAAGAGATCAAGAGACACTCGATCGGAAAAGGACTTGGCGATCTCTTGTGATTGTAGCCGTTTGGCGTCGAATTTTCTCACAGTATCAATTTGTCTTGGCGTAGTTTGGGATATCCGCAACCGTACCTTGGCTATAACAAGGTAATGATCCGAGTCGATGTTGGCTCCTCGGAACGACATCCATAATACTGGATGAGTGTCTTGTGTCGATCGCAATGTGATCAATCTGGTTGACTGTTGATTGATCATGAGGTCTCCAAGTCCCGTTGTGTATATCGATATGTGGGAATCGCGTGCTAGCTACGACAATGTTTCGCCCCGCCTCACAGTCGGTTAGCTATATTTTCCGATCGTTCCACCAAAGATACCCCTTCTATTGCTCGTAGGTCTTTTCTCATAGAAGGCATCCTTAGTGTCGTCCTCTTTCTCCTCTCTGGGGGCCTGCGCGCATATAAGGCTAATGTTGGCGAATTAAGCCTTGATGGAGATTGCTACAAGGCGCTCGCTCAAATTCCGGAAGCTCAGGTCTTGTCTTAGTCTGCCTCCGACAACAAATCCGCATCCAAATAAGAGCCGCTTTTTCCGTCGATAGCAATCGCCTTCGTAGATGTCGCAGTTTTTCATCTTCTTTTTGCCCGGCCCATACCATCGCATTTCTTGGATGGCGGTCATGACTGCACGTGGTCCTCGAAGCTCATTGTCCTTGAATCGTTTGCGTGGGTTGTCAAAAGTAGATCCGTCCATACCCGAGGCTTGTTGATGCTTCGTAGCTTATGCTTTTTTTAAATGGCCGGTCAGTTACCCCGACGGCACAACCTCCAACCTGGAGGACTAGTTCCATCTTTAATGCCCCAAGGATGAGGGGTTGGTTACTCCGAAGCCAGTAACCCATTCCGAGATGTGAGCGCTGCCGTTGGCCCATATAGGACTCGTGCGCCATCATCTCTTTTCTAAGACCCTGACTTGGTCTTGGAAACCCTTAACGGCCTAAGCTCCAGATATGTCGAATTAGGCCGGATAAGGTCTTGTTTTGTGTTTCTGACACTAATTCTGATCTATAGCGCGGGAAACACGCCATTTGTCCCCTTCACTTCGCAATCTCCAGTGAGATTCCCAGATGGCGCCACGGGGAGACGTGAAGTAGGGCTTATTAGCAGAGTTGCAAGATGTTCGGCTGTAGAGGCTCATTCTCGTTATTTAGAGGGGCAGCACCTGTCGGAAGATACTACTTCTACGAGGCCTAATACTAATCATTGCCGTCCATGGTAATGTTGACATCTTTGGTAAAAATAGTCTGCCTGACGCATGACAAACTTAAGCTTATTGAGTCTGCTGCGGGATGAAATATTCATCACTACATCATGTACACTGTTTCTTCATCTTACAATATCCAAGAAGAGATGGTGTTATACATAGTTGAACGTCGGTATTCAATAATAATACAATATGTGTAAATATATGCAAGCGATGCCCTTTCCTTGACTTCATGAAAGTTAGGCCTTTCAGGGAAATTAAGTCTACACACCAGGAGTTCACTTTAAACACATGAGACATACTTTCGGGCAAGGTACAAATGCAGATTTAACAAACAGCAACGAAGAGAAGGTGTAATATGGAAAAGCAGAAATCGCCGAAGAGGTAGGTATGTCGAAATCTCTTTACAACTACTATGGCCGACGGCATTAAGCTCCGGAGACCAGTGGCATCGCTGCCAACGTTTCATCAGGAACATCGAAAGTGATGTTTTGGGTTTCTTCTGACCACTTCCAGACAAATGCTTGGTTTGATGAATAGGTCCGGGGAGCACATGCTGCTAAACAAAAAGAATCACAATCGGTACTGAGAATATAGAAAACTATTTCTGCAAACTGTATAACAGCGAAGGAGCTCAACATTACACCGTAAGACAGAATGGACCATTCAAACTTCACAATGACAGCCAAAACATCCATCGACCTAACCAAAATGAAGAAGCAATAGTAATTGAACTCAAGAAAGAAGCTGGATCTGACGGCCTACCAAGCGAGGTGTTCAAACTGTCAAAGTAGCTAGACATGACTCTGAAGAAAGCATACACCAAATCATTTCTTAAATGCCTGATCCCAAAAAGAAATACTTTTGCTATTAACTTAAGGTTACTCTCAACTCAGTTCACTATCTGGTACGATTTAGCAATGTTCGATAGTCGAAGAGTTGTTCCATCTATGGAAGGAAGGCCAAATTATTTTATTGGCCCTTAATGTGTGCAATGATCAGACTTTGTTTATTGCGGGTTGGTTCCAAGCCTACAAAGCTTGAACCAGTCTCCAAGGATTCTAGCTACATAGCTTAGAATTTCAGTGGACGTGAGAGAACTTGCCATAATTCCTTCTCTTTTTAGATTACTATACCTTATCCCGACTAGAATTTTTAAGCGGCATGCCCCATGTAGAGTGTCTTTCTCACGCGGACCCCACTAGCAAGAAAACTAAACTAAAACTAAAATTTAAGCTGTGCTCGATTGTAGCATAAGTTCCAGTGTTGTAATTAGTTGTATTAGTGCAACTAAAAAAAAAAAAAAATACTGTGGCGCTGGCAGCCCTGTCTGGGCCATGGCCTAGCTTCTTGACACTCATTTGTGCTGCTCATGTTTTCATTTTTGTCACATCTGAGCGGGGCCTACGGCTTATCGCCGAGTCCGAACGGCAATCCTTAGAAGCTTTTTCATAGGCAATTTTACTTTCGGGAGTTTGACATTGCCCGCCGAAAGGGTGATGGCAATTTGAAAAATTGTTGGTGACCCAGCCAGAAATCGAACCCAGGCTCTCTGCGTGAGCAATGAGCTAATTATCGCGCCATCGCCATCGCCAATAACACAACTTTTAACCCGATAATAATTGACAGTATATACTGCGTACTTACTCTATGAGTAGTTACAGACATTCGTGTATCCGTACAAAGGCGCACTTCAATATTTTATTATTAAATAACACTTACTAAAATATTGTTCAAAAATATTAAATTATCGAAAAATAATATGGATAAATTTAAACAACGCGAGATAAGACATTTAAGAGCGGAAAGGTTTAGAAGAACTTGGCAGCAATTACTGTCAGCAAAATCAAGTCAAGATGTTTTGCAAGATAGTGAAAACTAAGTATCAATCGCTCATGAATCATCAAACGATACGGCAAGTGATAACAGTTCTAATCCTCAGCCAGAAGATTATAGTGTTCACAATTCAAATGCAGAAATGGAATTGGAGTTCATCCAAAATAGTAAGCAAGAGGAAGTGAATATTGACATATAACCTGTAGCAGAAGAGGAAAATATGAATGAGGGAAATAATGATAGAGAAGACAACAATCTTGAAGATTTGTTATTATTTCATGATGTTAGCTCAGATGATGGACCAGAAGACGAGACTGATGATGCGATTGATGACAAAGTAGATGATACTGATCAATCCACTCATGATAAAGAGGATATTCGCAGGTGGGCCTTAGTGGATCAGAATAGTACTTTCAGTTGTACTTATTCGTGTTGTACTTACAGTCTGTTTGATAATATCGTACACGACAAAAATTAAAGAAGAACTTATAATAATAACAAAAAAATCAATTGTACTGGTTTATTTTGTTTATTTACTTGAATGCTTTTCAATTAATATGTTTTCCACTCTCCTCCATTATCAATAATTGATTGGAGTCTTCGAGGCATGCTTTCTGCTAATCTTATAGCATAATCTTGAGACAAAGATTGTTTGACCGTCGAGATCTTCTTTCCTTTAAGCTCTAGCTTCATGAATGCCCAAACATTTTCAATGGCATTTGCATCCGGCAACTGTGATGGCCAATCTAAAACATCGACGTCATTTTCTTATTTCCACGCATTGCACAAACGACTGCGATATTTCGGGTCATTATCTTCTTGCAGTAACCAATTCTCTTTCCTTCTATCAAACCACCTTTGGGCAGATGGTAATAAAGCCTTCTTATAAATTTTGACCATGTTGGGTGCGCTTAAGTTATTTGTAAACATGAACAAATTGCCAAATCCTTGTTTTGTGAAGCATCCCCAAATGTTCACCTTTGCCGGGTGTTTGACGGTCCGCTGGATTAATTTATTGGATTGTGTACACTAGGTATGAGTGATCCTGTCACCATGCCCAAAAAGAAGCTTCATCCGAAAAAATAACGTTGTTCCAATCTCTGTCCAAATTCTCCTTGGCCCATCTGAGTCGTTTTTCTACGTTTTTTTTTTTTGACAGTAATGGTTTCTTTATTGTGCTTCGAAATTTTACATTATTGGCTAGTAAACGTCTTCGTATCGTATCACAACACACATTTAGACCCCTTTTACGTAAAATACCTTGTCCTCCACCTAAAGATAAAAGAATCATTTTGTCCTGCTTTTTTGTTGTTTTTGACGTAGGCCCACGATCCGGCAAATCATCCACATTTTTAACTTGGGAATAACGGTGCACCCACTTGCTAACAAATGCTTTTGACTTTTTCATGTATTTAGCAGCTGCTCCGTATGACATTTTCGGTCCTTTTGGATGCGTGCACAAGAATACTGCTTCATAACGTGATGCAAACGCGACACTCAATTTAAAATACTTCCGTCTCTGACAAAAATTGAACACTCTTTAAATTTTTTTATTCAAAGCATCTTAGCAGAAGTATTTTTTTATCTGCTAATGCAAATGTCACTTCCAAACCGGTTTTCATAAACGAGTTTTGTCGTATACGATCTTATCAAATGGACTGTATAAATATAATAATTAGATTGATTCTTCCAAATAATTTTAAATGGCGCAACGGCAATCTTTCCTCATTAGGGTCACACGCGGCATTCCTGATGATACGCGAATGAGGCAAGGCGTTTTTTCCCCCTTGCAGTGCAGGTCAACAGAAGAGGTGATATCTCCCATCCTTGAGAGGTGCTCATTTATGTGCTGACCCACAAAACTATATTATCTAGTGTTGCATTAATGTTACTTTGCAGAGCATCCAGGTTATCAAGTTCGTTAATGTAGGATGAACTCCAGCACTTGCTAAGTTTCTCCATATAACTGGAACATTGATATTGTTTATGGCTCCTTCGATGTCAAGGAAGACTGCTAAAAAGCCTTTTTAGGAACAGTATCGTAGCTAGCTTCGTTCTTTGAGGCATGATCGGTATGATTCCGTCTAGTCCAGCGAATTTTTTAGCTGAGAATGTGTCTATGACGCAGCTAATTTTTTCTTCTTTTAGTATCCTCCCTGGGATTTCATATTGGCTTGGGAAAAATGTTTCTGCTACTAGTTTTGGATTAGGAATACATCCAGGAAAGTTGGTTTCTGGCAGGAGTCCCAAAGTTTCAGTATTAGATTTTTTTGAAGTCACCATCTGGTTTTAGATCCCCAACTACTGTATCTTCCTTAGATATGACTTTCCTAAGTCTCGCAAACTCTGTTGTGTTTTCAAAGATGAAATACAGTTTTCTTCATGATTTTTTTTAGCGCTGCAGATAGCGGTGTCTTCTGTCCTCAATCCTCAATATGCCCTTACATTAGTCCCAGTCAGAGCCCAAATTTGAGTTTCTTTCCGAATGTAGTTCTTTACTCCATCAATGCGATGAGTTCTTGGTTTTCCTTATCTTCGTAAGACACGCTTGATTAAAAGCTTGGGTGAAGATCATTCTCAGTTTTTCTGCTGCATAGTCTATTTCGGCCAGGCTCTCAATTTTGAGTCCATTGAGGACATAGGATTTTTGATCCATCTCTGATTTCGGGTTCTCCTAGTTAGAAGTTTCGAGATTGTTGTACAAAGGAGAGTTTGTGGGTGGTTCTTTGTCATTGAACTTGATCATTCTACGATCAGAGAACGGTCAGTCCGATGATACCTTATTGTTTCTAATGGCAAGGTTGTCAGGGCCTATTTTTCACTACAAACGTTGATTAACTACAGTGGTTAGCGGTTAAAGGATGATGATCAATTATGTATTGGAATAAGGACTCACGCCAAGAGTAAGTGTTCATGCTGCTCCATTGTTTAGGTAAGTGAATTGAGTAGTGCTGGGGGGGTTCATCAATCGATTCATACGTCATGTATGTTGACCAGCGCATTATTTGGACGCTCATAGTCGTGGAGAAGCTTTGTTTGTACTATCTCAAGCATGTCAGTTTGCGTTATTCCTCATCTTCCTACGCATGGCGACTATAAACGGTTTGATCTTGCATCGGGTTAACCCGACCTGAACTTTGTAGCTGGCTTTGCGTAGTAGGAGCAATTTTTTTTTTGATAAGCTTAACCACAATTTGCATGCCATAATTTTGTGTGGTCTCCCATTTCAATAACCTCCCAATTCTTGCTGCTGAGCTCTGGACTGAAGTGTTGGAGGTTGCCAATAGCTATATTGCGAGCTTTGTACAAGTTCAACGGGAGGAACACCAACAACTGAATTTGAAAGAAATATCCCTACTAGGATGGGATGCCGGGATAGGCGATGCGGTAATTATTTAACTCAACATGACACATTTTAGCTACAGTGTTAGAGTATAAGGAATAGTTTTGCTAACATAGAATATTCTACATGCTTCCGTCCACTGGCCCTTCGGTTTAACACCAAAGAAGTAAATGCTCCTTCAAATGGTGAAAGTCTGCTTCTATCCGAAATAAGCTCAGCATTCAACAGCATCAAAACACCTTTATTCCACATATGTGTTGACATTGTAGCACTATGCAGCAATGTTAGACTCCAAGAATGTTGGATATTCCTTGAGTATACCACCGGCTCCATCTCTCCTTATCAAAACTTAAAATATCAAACATTTACGGACCACAGCTGGATCTTTCGAAGCAGTTATGTCTTCCTTTTTAAAAATTTAGATAAAACGTTTGATGCACTCTCGAACAAGTAACCTTAGAGATGTTAGAGATGTATCCGAAACCTAAAAGATGTTGTATCTCCAAATAGTTCCGGCAAGGAAATTTATAATGCCAACAGTGATGTTACTCAAAAATTCAAATAGTAAAGCAAAAATACTCGTACTTGCAAATAATTTAAGTTGTAGATGCTTTTGTTGTACGATACGACTATGTTTGTTAGCTCATGCATTTTTTCTGCGACTTTTTTACCACATTCCCATGTTGCACGTCTCTGTCAAAAGGCATTTACCCTTTTTTGTTTTTTTTTTTATGTTTTGTGTATGTGTGAAGAGTGGTGGTGTATAGTATTCTTGTTGACGGAAATCGTTCTGTGTATGCTCTTGGTCCTATTTTCATTGCCACTGTGTGTACTTTAAGACGTGATGTTATTATGCAAAGCAAGCGTTTCCCTTGCTGAGCTGAAAATCCCCATTAGATGATCCCTATATCTTGATGTCCTTACAACAATTGAGATTCCAGTCATGTTTTCCACCGAAACGAGCTTCAGTTCTGTTTTCTTACAAGGAGCACATTTAGCTTACATGTGCATGTGAGTTAAGTTGCCTGTTGTAGGCATTGGCATTGGCGTTGGCGTTAGCGTTAGCGTTAGCAATGGTCTTACGAAAGGAGTTCCACTCGTAGTTCTCATCGTTGTCATCTTCCTACTCTCATAGTTCTTATCGTCCTCGTTCTTGTCTTTGTCGTCATCGTCGTCGTTCGTTGATAGTCTTCGGAGTCGTCTTCGTTCGTTATTTATTCCATTTTAGATAAAATCAATGAGAAATGAACAAGGGGGTGGTGGAAAGTTGAACACACCTTGAGTGAGTCAGTTGTCTTAACTTCGAGGAAACCTTCCAAGCAAGGGGTGTGCTAAATGTGGAAAGGTACGGTTTTGGATCTCATAGTCTTTAAACGATTGTTGGATATCGATTACAAGGGCAGACGATTGAAAGCAGTTACGTACGGAGTATTGTATTTCGATGACAATGTACGAGTATGTGTTTACATTATTCATATGACTTCTAATGGTTTTGAGTAGGGAAGATCAAAATGTTTAGCACTCAATGGGTTTGCCTTGACAACAGCTACTACAATCACTTCCAAGAGTGGTTTTTCATTATTCTCATATACATATATAGGAATGTATATATATATTTTTTTAATTTTGAAAGAGTATTGCAAGGTCGGATTCAGTTATATACTTTTATTGCTATTTTCCAGTAGAGCGAATTTACTTCGTTTTTTGGCTTCATAAGCCATTTAATAACGATTGTGCCGATTTCAATTTAGTAATCGAATAATCGTTTATGTACGTTCATAAACGTATTTGCTCTTAAGACCGAACAACTTTAACGGAAGATACTCGAGACAAGGCAATTTTACAAACTAATTTGTCGGATGTATAATGTCAACCTATCAGCAAGCAGACACATTGGTTATGAAAACTGCTATAGCGAGTATAGTGAGCAAATCGTTGATCATTACTCACATCATGGCTTGACATTTGCTTATGTTTCTATAGAAAAAGAGGCTTTCATAGGCATCGCTTTTATGCAAATAATTTAAAAAAATCTTTTAAAGCGAAATATGAACAGGAGAAAACAATGGCACATAGTTTGTTAACATATTCTGATAGACACTCGAAATTTTCGCAAGGTTTGTGGATGTTTGGCTATGGGCTATCGGTGGATCACAACTTATGTCTTTGGTAGGGCAGTTGTCAAAGATAGGCTACCTCTGGCAACAGATTTGGGACTGTTGACTTTCTAGCTAGACGACATATCACAAAATCACAGTATTTACAGTACTGGAATTGCTTATTTCAAGCGCCACAACAAAGAAAACAACCACCAGATCTCTTACTGAACGCATACCGAAATCTCTCCACAACTCCATGAAGTACCAAAGACAAGTGCCAACTTGCGGTCAGAGGCGCCGACATTGATGTGGTGGGCATATCCTGATCACCAATTAGAAATCTCTGGTTTTATGGAGAATTCCGAAAAGCACATGCAACTAATCAGGAAGCATATAAAGCGACGCTGCAGTGAAGAACGAAGAGAAGAAATGGGAAGAACTACGGCTCCTGCAGAAGACGAAAAACCCACAAGAAGTTCGAAATCAGAAATGTTTATAGCTTGTACTCCAGGAATAACATACGGGAATTTTACCAACAGGTAACAGGTGTAAAGGCAAGAACTTTCCTACAAAAGTCTGCAGGGATGAAGAACGGAACCTTGTAGTATAGCCGGAGTCAATGCTTACATTCCACCATCAGGCTGAATAGACTATGCTGTAGGTACTAATTCGATGTTAGGCAAAGCTTCCGTTAACTTCACCAAAGTGAAGTAACAATAGCAATATCCAAGCTAAAATCAAAGGAAGCAATTGGCCTGAATACTTAATGGCCTAGGTATTCAAAGCTGCTGGGAATAACACTGTGGAGAGCACACACCTAGTTTCTTGGGTCTGATCTGAATAGTGTATGCTTGATGTATGGATTTAAATATCGTCTACCCGGTTCACAAAGTGTCCTTAACACTGCATACAAGAGCTCATGCGAACGTCTGAAACCCTTCGTCAACAACTTGATTCACCCCTCTCAGTACGGTTTCAGACCAGTAATGTCCACAATCGACCAAATCTTCAGACGCTGGAAACCATTTAAGAAGTCCCGCCAAAATCGGTAGCTTAACCGAGATCTTTGATGAGAAAAAAAGTTTTAGACAAGGTGACGCTCTATCAATCACATTTTTCAACATCATATTTGAAAGATACATATGTGCAAAACTTAGAAGAGAACACCGAAACTAAAATCTTTTAGAAGTCTGTGCAACTACTAGCAGTAGTTAGCTAGTATTGAAAAAGAAGTTTCTAAAATGGGTTTTGCGGTAAATGAGGCCAACACTAGAAGAAATATGCTAAAGTTATATGCAACGTCGGCGAACTGAACAGAACCTCATAGTCTACAGCTATAATTTCGAGGTTGTAAAGGACTTTGGCTCTGCGTTAAATACCACCAACAACACCTCAGCAAAAATAAAATGAAGAATCACTATTGGCAATTGTCCTTTTTGGGCTAAGAAGACAATTATGTAGGAAGACTTATGCCGAACATCTATGGAGACTGGATAAAATCTTCCCACTCCTATTTTATAGCGCTGAAACATAAATTCTATCGAAAGCGGATGAAGGTATCCTCAGTCGTTGCGAGAAATAAATATTCGGTCCCACTAGCTTTGACGGGATTTGTAGGAGAAGATTCCACGACCAGCTGGAGTTCCACGACCTAGAAGGAAACTGCATCGGAATACCTAAGGCTTGAACCAAATATATATTAGGAAAAATCCTAATACGGTCACAACAAGTCTTTTTTCGAAGTATGGAAGGCAGCATAAGTATTAGCATATAAACTAATTATGTAAATAACTGAAGAATATGATATAACTGGTCTATCTCTTGGGTCCAGAGTTCGTTTTAAGGTGCAAAATCACGGAATGGCAATGATAAGTATAAGCCCTCGTAGAAGTAGCATCTTCCGACAGGTGCTGCTTCCTTAAAAAACGAGAATGAGCCTCTGCAGCCGAACAACTTGCAGCTCTGCTATTAAGCCCTCTGGGAATCTCATTAGAGATTGCGAAGTGAAGGGGGCAAATGGCGAGTTTCCTGCACCATAAATCAGGATTAGTGTCGGAAAAACAGAACAAGACCTTATCCGGGCTACTCCGACATATTTGGAGATCAGGCCGGCAAGGATTTCCAGGAATTTGTCAGGGTCTTGGAAAAGAGATTGTGGCTCACGAGCCCTATATGGGCCAACGGCAGCGCTTACATCCCGGAACGCGTTACTAGCTTCGGTGTAACGACTCCTCGTCCTAAGGGCATTAAAAATGGAACTGGGCCCCCAGTAACGGGGAAAATGCCCAGCCTTTAAAAAAAATCAAGTTACGAAGCATTAACTGCTTCAAAGCAGATATAACCGCCATCTAAGAAATGTGATGGGACGGGCCTGACAAAAAGGGGATGAAAAACTGCGACATCTACTACGGCGATTGCTATCTACGACAAATGCAGCGCTTATTTGGATGCAGATTTATTGTCGGAGGCAGACTAACACAAGAAGTCCTGAGCTTCCGGCATTTGAGCGAGCGCCTCGTAGAAATCCGCATCAAGGCCAAATTTGCCAGCATTAGCCTTATATGCGCGCATGCCCCCACGGTGGAGAAAGATTTCGACACCAAGGATGACTTCTATGAGCTCCTTAACAAGACCTACGAGCAATGCCCTAGCTATGATATAGAAATCGTCCTCGGTGATTTTTTTGCAAAGCTAAGAAGGGAGGGTATCCTTGGTGGAACGATCGGAAAATATTGCCTGCACGACACCACCTCCGATAACGGATTCAGGCTAATCGACATAACATTGTCGTTGCTACCACGCGGTTCCCCCTCGTCGATATTCGCAAGGGGACCTGGAGAAATCCTGATCAATCAATTATCAACCACATTGATCACATTGCGATCGACGCAAGACACTCCTCCAGTATTATGGATATCCGTACGTTCCGAGGAGCCAACAACGCCTCGGACCATTACCTTGTTGCAGCCAAGGTACGGTTGCGGATATCCCAATCAACGCCAAGACAAACTAATGCTGTGAGAAAATTCGAAGTCAGACGGCTACAATCGCAAGAGATCGCAAACTCCTTTTCCGATCGAGTGTTTCTTAATCTCTTAAGAGGTCCAATGCCGCCAGCATCAAGCATCGAAGACCATTGGAAACACTGCCATCAGAGATGCCGCTTCTGATGTGCTGGGTTTCACTCGTCCACCACAACAAAACCGCTGCTTCGATGACGAATGCCGGCTAGCACAGGCACCTTAGCAAAAAGCACGCAATGCGGCACTGCAAAAAAAGGGTAGAGCTGCTCATGATCTCTATGAGCGGAAGAGGAGAGACGGACATCGGCTTCTAGTGAGAAAAAAGAAAGAGCATGAGAAGCGGCCGGGCGAGGAGACTGTATAACGGCGACGACGAAACAAATACCGCTGTCAGGCAGAATGAACCTGGATAAAGTGAAGATAGCACTATCTTATCTGAAGTCCGATAAAGCTGCTGGAGTGAATGGCCTTACCGCCGAGCTCTTCCAAGGCTCGATCGAAGGCCGAGGTGGCAGGCGATGACTTGGTAAGGAGCATACACCAACTGATCTCTAAATATGGTCAGACGAAAGGATGCCCGTTGAATGGAACCTCAGCATTGTTTGTCCGATTCTCAAGAAAGGAGACCCTATAAACTGCCCCAATTACAGTCAGTCTGCGTAGCATCGCGTGTAGGATCCTATCTGCCGCATTGTGTGATCGCCTGAAGCCGTTCATCAACAACCAGGAAAGTCCACCATCGAGCAAATATTCACACTTCGGCAGATCTTGGAGAAGACCCATGAGCTTCAGATCGATACTCACGACCTATTCATCGATTTTAAGGCGCGTATGACAGCATCTACAGAGTCGAGCTATACAGAGCAATGTCTAGTTTTGGCATCCCTGCCAAACTCATCCGTCTGTGCAGGATGAAGATGGAGAATGCACGCTGCACTATCAAGGTCGGTAAACACCTCACCGAAAGTTTTGATGTCACAAAAGTATTTAGACATGGCGATGCGCTTTCTTTAACATCATACTTGAAATAATAGTGTAAAACTCACGAGGAAACCCAAGAGGGACTATCTTTCAAAAGTCCGTCCAACTACTCGCATACGCCGACGTTATTAACATAATCGGGAGAAAGCAGCGTGATGTCAGTGGCGCTTTCGTGAGTATTGAGACGGAAGTGGCGAAAATGGGTTTAGCGGTCAATGAGGGCAAGACCAGTTATATGCTGTCAAGCAAAAAGGACAACCAACACCGACGTCACCCTCGAAAGACATAACTTTGAGGTAGTTACGGACTTTGTCTACCTAGGCTCCGCTATAAATACAGAAAACGACACCAGCGCTGAGATCAAGCGAAGAATAACTCTTGCCAACCGCTGTTTCTTTGGATTAAGAAGGCAATTGAGTAGCAAAGCTCTCTCTCGAACAACAAAAGTTAGCACATATAAGACCTTAATAATCCCAGTCCTGCTTTGTATTGTATTTATTTATTGTATTTGTTATTCTAGGTACAATGTGTAGAAGAATGGATTACACAAATTCAAAAACATGAATTCAAAACGATTCCCAGAAATATAAATAAAAGGAACAGTCTATAGCCAAGTTTAGAACTACAGCCAGTAGCTAGTGTCGATTTTTCTTACATACGAGTATAATACGCATAACATGTTTAAGAGCCAAGAGCAGAGGGTTGATTTTGTTAGCATGAGTTCCACCCCAACAAGTGATACCATACTGAATCTTAGAATGCACAATACCATAATAGATCATAGCCAGTAATTTTTCTGAACAATATGAACTGAGATTATAAGGTTGTCTGGAGTAACATAGCAAACATTTTTTAAAAGCGTTGGTATGATCAAACCAGTTCAACTTGCTACCCAAGATCACTCCAAGATCCTTAAAGGATTGAACAAAATATATTTTAAAACAATGAGTAGAGCAAGTTTCAATAGAATTAAATGTACTGGTGCTCAATGCAGAGTTCCGAGTTAGTTCCGAGTTTAAACTTAAGACAGTCAGAAGCGTGATTAAAAAGATTACAGTCAAGCTAATTAGAAGACCCTGATAAAATGAAATACATCACTTTAGTCTTATTTCTCAAAATCATACGATGCTCAGCAAACCAGCGTCTCAAAAGATCCAAGTCAAAGTTAATGTCAACTTTTAAGTTAAGTGGAGACTTACTTGCGTGGGAAAAGGCTATCACCCTTTCGGCGGGCAATGGCAAACTCCCGAAAGTAAAATTGCCTTCGAAAAAGCTTCTAAGGAGAGTTCGGACTCGGCGATAAACCGTAGGCCCCGCTCAGATGTGACTAAAATGACAACATGAGCAACACAAATGAGTGGAAGGCCAAGACTCAGGTGGCGCACGCAAGTGGAAGGGGACCTCAGCCAACTTAGCGAGCGAAACTGAAGGCAGCTGGAGACGCTTGTTGACTGAGGCCCAGGAGAATATTTCGAATAAAAACGAAAAATAAAAAGCAATCGTGTTTTAATTATGTTTTCTTGAGCCAGTCCGGTGTATTATTTGCCACACTGTGTAGCTATACGAGTACATGTACAATATTAGCACATTCTATTTTATTACGGTATGAGTGTTTTTGGCTTACATGTGTATGTTATAAGTTGTTTTTTTTTTTTTTTTTTAACGAAAGTGCGTGATTTTATTTTTCTTTTGATTGGGTGAGGATCCAGTCATGTGATGAGGTGGCGGCACGGGGCATATGGGGTATATAGTAGTTTGTAGCCGATGAAGTGAGCTTGCTTGTCTATTCATTTCTCCGTTTACTCGAAGATGTATTGCTCCTTTGCTTCAAATACTGAGATCCCCATTCGCATGACTCTTAATTTCGTCTAACCTCATATAGTTAGGTATACAGTCCGTTTGATAAGATCGTATACGACAAAACACGTTTATGAAAACCGGTTTGGAAGTGGCCTTTGCATTAGCAGATAAAAAATACTCCTGCTAAGATGCTTTGAATAAAAAAATTTAAAGAATGTTCAATTTTTGTCAGAGACGGAAGTATTTTAAATTGAGTGTCGCGTTTGCATCACGTTATGAAGCAGTATTCTTGTGCACGCATCCAAAAGGACCGAAAATGTCATACGGAGCAGCTGCTAAATACATGAAAAAGTCAAAAGCATTTGTTAGCAAGTGGGTGCACCGTTATTCCCAAGTTAAAAATGTGGATGATTTGCCGGATCGTGGGCCTACGTCAAAAACAACAAAAAAGCAGGACAAAATGATTCTTTTATCTTTAGGTGGAGGACAAGGTATTTTACGTAAAAGGGGTCTAAATGTGTGTTGTGATACGATACGAAGACGTTTACTAGCCAATAATGTAAAATTTCGAAGCACAATAAAGAAACCATTACTGTCAAAAAAAAAAAACGTAGAAAAACGACTCAGTTGGGCCAAGGAGAATTTGGACAGAGATTGGAACAACGTTATTTTTTCGGATGAAGCTTCTTTTTGGGCATGGTCTCCTGTCACTCATACCTAGTGTACACAATCCAATAAATTAATCCAGCGGACCGTCAAACACCCGGCAAAGGTGAACATTTGGGGATGCTTCACAAAACAAGGATTTTGCAATTTGTTCATGTTTACAAATAAAAAGAAGGAATGAGAATTGGTTACTGCAAGAAGATAATGACCCGAAACATCGCAGTCGTTTGTGCAATGCGTGGAAATAAGAAAATGACGTCGATGTTTTAGATTGGCCATCACAGTCGCTGGATGCAAATTCCATTGAAAATGTTTGGGTATTCATGAAGCTAGAGCTCAAAGGAAAGAAGATCTCGACGGTCAAACAATTATCACGAAAAATACGAGTTTTATGGAGATCTTTGTCTCAAGATTATGCTATAAGACTAGTAGAAAGCATACCTCGAAGACTCCAAGCAATTATTAATAATGGAGGAGAGTGGACAACATATTATTTGAAAAGAATTCAAGTAAATAAACAAAATAAACCAGTACAATTGATTTTTTTAATTATTTTTTAAGTCCTTCTTTAATTTTTGTCGTGTACGATGTTATCAAACTGGAGTAAAGTAAAAAAATAAATATCAAAATTTTTTTTATTCATTTTTAAGCATCTGTATTTGATATCCTTTTACAGTATTAAGAGGCCCAATAGTACTCACTCAATATCGTCAAACCGAGTTGTGGCTATGCTTCGAATCTGTCATATTTCTTGTTTTTTAGCATAAATAGCACGGAAAATTCTGCGATCTTATCAATAATGAGAATAGAGGTTGCTTTACTGATATTGCGAAAGTTCCCTCCAACGAAGTTAGCTAATACTTCATGCTCGGTTTTCTTTAAAGCTTCCCTAGGCTTAAATTTACCTTTGTATCAGGCCAGGTTATGTCTGAGTGGACTCCATACCTCTCCCTGTTTTCAACTTCATTGTCACTAAAAAATCTAAATTTTTAAGCATTGTCTTTGGAAACCTTATCCATAGCCCTGAATGTGAAAACTCTTTTTATAAAGCAAACCGAGCAAGCAAGTCAAATTGAGCAACTTAAATTAAACAAATTTGTCGACAGCTAATCTCCACTCGTTATTGAACAATGATCTAGGAAATACACGTGAGGACATTTGTGGCACTTAACTGAGTTTCATAGCACCAATCAATGAAACCACCGGCTGAATAGTCCTACTCCAAATTACTTGGTTAGAATATATCACTTGTCGAGCTTAAACTTAATTAATAAGCTTTTCAAGTAGTAAACCTTGAAGCCCTCTACCTATATGCCTTTACTATGCACCATTTACATTAGAATGGCAATAATCCTACACTTGGTATGAGATTAGGTTATTTCAGGGGAAGTAATCTACCAGGACTTATACATCCATTGAAATGTACTTTGCTACAGCTGTTCGGTCCATTGAAAGGGTGTAGGTTAAATTACTCTGAATATCTGCCATTAAGAGGCGAGACAATGGTCATATCATTAAGGCGAGAATCGATTTGCAAACCGAAAAACTACCTAACCGTGTCATTTGCACACTGGTTACCAAGCAATTGAATCCGGTCCCATAATAATTGATTAGGGCCAACACAGTATTGCCCCAATGGTCGTGTAGACAGTCGACTGTATGGGAGGTGGTATCCGTAAAAGATTGTAAATTCATTTATCCCTGTTGGTCAGAGCAATTGAAATGGCCTTAAAACTGGGCGAACTTCGGATAGATTTAAAGCAAGTCATTCTCACTTTTAGGTTGTCGGTTGTTACTTTGATAATTTCCTCATTCTTCAGGATGACAATTAGAAGTTGCCTTCAACTTCACAACAACGAAAACTCTTTAATCAAATCTTGAAGTCAAAATATTTAGACGGAGGGAAAAGCCTTCAGCTTCATTAACAATGGAATAAGAATAACCGCCCTAGACAACAGGATAAGTAGGATAATTTCATTTGGCTTGGTCAATACTGTATCCCCTCCCCACGTCAACCACAAATATCATCAAATCTGCCAATATAAATCACAGAAATCTTTTGTGTGCCGAATTTATCAAGGAATTACATCTTCGCCATTACATTCATACCATTATAATGTATTCAGAGGACAGATGACTGTCGGGGGACAAATAAAAAAGGAAGTAGCCTTCCACTTGAGGCATCATCTTTTCTTTGACTAGAAGAAGAACGGCACAAGCATCGAAAGCGGAACTTTTATTCTCTCTACATTTGGGTTCCAAAAGTTCCATAATAAAGATGAGGAATCAATTCAATTGATTTCTGCTTTTATTTTCTATCTTTTTTTTTTTGGGGATTTATTTTCAGGCTAAGAGTAAACGAAAAATCCATTATCGTACTTAAGTGCGGTCTTATCTCATTTGATCCTAAATTGATTGACTCAAGTGGTAGAAAGTTACAAACGCATTCTCTTAAATCAATTCATCGAATTTTATGACAAAATTTAAATTTGGATGAGAGAATCTGTTTTTTGATTCAAAAAAAAGATTTAACTTCGTTTAGCCTTGAATTCAGTTTGGATTTTGGTCAACCAGCAGTTGAGGATTAAAGGATTGCTCATACCTCATCATACTATATTTCTGTGGTATGACTACGGTATCCGCTGGTAAAGTACCCTTTTTTGTCTCAGGAGGTTTTTAGAAGTTCTCGTGAATTAGACCAGCCTTCATGACTTGACTTCCGTGCTCTCACTGTTTCAAAGTTCTAGCTGCATATGGCGGCGTTTTGTCTTGGACGTCGATAATTTTTCCTGAAAGCAAACACTTTGTTTTTCCTCCATTAATCACTAAACCTATCTCTGCCGATTCTGCTGCCATAGTTACAGAAGCTGCACTGGCAATACCGACGTTGACAGAGTGACATGTATAGGAACGATCAGACGGTCATCCAGATAACATGCTGATGTTTGAGAACTTTTGTAATTCGGTTGTCATCTGCATGTCAACTGCAAGCGTGTCATCCGCTAGGTAACACCCGATCACACAGTGTCATCTGTTCACTCATCCGAGTGTCATTTTGCCCCAAAATGGATGACACTCTTGCTTTGTCATCCGGTTGACATGCCTGGATGACATAGCTGGATGACAGGAGATCACACGAGATGGAACTAATGGCACAGATGACACTTATGACACTGATGACAATTAGTAATAAGTTGCTTGCAAAAACCGAAAACGTCAGTAAAATAAAAATAAAACAATAGAAAAAGTGTCGGAGAAAAATCTGGGAGGGAAACCAAAAGTTTGTATGATTATATGAAAAAATGCACTGGTGTTGGTTGGGTAGCTTCGAGGGACGGTTCAGCGTTTGACAACTCCGTCAACTCATTTAAAATTGATTAATCATCGTACGCAGATGGCAAACTGCGACATCTACTACGGCAATTGCTATCGACGGCAAAAGCAGCGCTTATTTGGATGCGGATTTGTTGTCGGAGGCAGACTAAGACAAGAAGTCCTCAGCTTCCGGCATGTGAGCGAGCGCCTCGTAACAATCCGCATCAAGGCTAAATTCGCCAACATAAGCCTCATATGCGCGCATGCCCCCACAGAGGAGAAAGATGACGACACCGAGGATACCTTCTACGAGCTCCTCAACAAGACCTACGAGCAATGCCCTAGCTATGGCATTAAAATTGTCCTCGGTGATTTTAATGCAAAGCTAGGAAGAGAGGGTATCTTTGGTGGAACAATCGGAAAATATAGCCTGTACAACACCACCTCCGATAACGGAATCAGGCTAATCGACTTTGCGGCGGGGCGAAACATTATCGTGGCTAGCACGCGGTTCCCACATCTCGACATGTACAAGGGGACTTGGAGAAATCCTGATCAATCAATTATCAACCAGATTGATCACATTGCGATCGACGCAAGACACTCCTCCAGTATTATGGATGAACGCACGTTCCGAGGAGCCAACATCGACTCGGATCATGACCTACTTGTAATCAAGCCTTTAAATCTCTTAGGTGGTTCTCGGAATGGGGTTGCCGTGGTGTAGTGGTTCTAGCCATCGCTTCTCACTCGGACGGTCAAGGTTCGAATCCTACTCATGACAAGTTTTTCATTGTGTACTTGGAACTTAGTCAGAAAAATCTGCGTGTGAAGGCTAAACACTGACATGTAGATTTGGCTGTTGTAGAGTTTTCAAGCACAAAAACAACCGTTAAAATTCACAACCTGAATCATTCCGAGTGAAGAAAAACTCTCCGTCCTATTCGGACTCCCACCCCTGGAAAGTCAATATTGAAAAAAAAAACACACCTGAGTTTCAAACCACTACATCACAACAACTTTCCTTTCTCCTCCTTCTATCTTTCCGCCCGTGCCCTGGCCACAGAAAAAGGGTATCATAAACCCCTTGAGGCGCGCGTAAATTATAAAAAAAAAAAAATAAAAAAAAAACCTGCAGCAACACTACCAAACCGTCATCAAAGATGCCGCCTTTGATGTGCTGAGTGTTACTCGTCCACCACAGGGAAATCCCTGGATGACGATGAATGTCGGCAATCACATGCAGCTAAGCCAGAAGCATATAAAACACCGCTGTAGGACTAGAGTTGCTCACGAGCTTTCCGAGCTAAAGAGTAGAGACGAACACCGGATTCTCAGGGGGAAAAAGAAGGAACATGGGAAGCGTGCCGGTAAGGAAACTGGATAAGAGTCCAAGTAGGAAATTCAGAAGTTATCTCAGCAGGAAAAAAAGAAACATGCCACAGACACAAATCTCGAACCGAAGCCTCTAGAGACGAACGGTGGAATCGAAGTTGTCGCAGTCGATGTCATGAATAATCCTTTCAACATAGACTTTTGCCGACCTATATGAAGAGAAGATAGACATACGTAAGCAAAAATACATACGACATGACTGCTTGGCTGTCCCAAGTGGCGGGTGATGACTTGGTAAGGAGCATACACCAACTCATCTGTAAAATAGGGTCGGACGAAAGTATGCCCGATAAATGGAACCTAAGGATTATTTGTCTGATCCTCAAAAAAAGAGACACTCTGAACCGCACCAACTACAGAGGCATCAGTCTTCTTAACATCGGGAACAAGATCTTATCTGCCGTATTGTGTGAACGCCTGAAGCCGTTTGTCAACAACCTGATAGGCTCATATCAGTGTGGCTTCAGGCCAGGAAAGTCCAACAAAGACCAAATATTCACACTACGGTAGATCTTGGAGAAGAGCCATGCTTCAGATCGATGCACACCACCTATTCCTCGATTTCAAGTCCGCGTATTACAGCATTTTTAGAGACGTGCTATACAGAGCAATGTCTAGTTTCGGCATCCCTGCCAAACTCGTCCATCTGTGCAGGATGACGATGGAGAATGCTCGCTGCTCCATCAAGGTCTCGGTAAGGATCTCTCCGACACCTTTGATGTCCAGAAACGATTTAGACAAGGCGGTGCGCTGTCATTCGATGTTTTCAACATCGTACTTGAAAGAATAGTGCAAAATTCACGAGCAAAGACAAGAGGCACTATCTTCAAAAGTCCGTCCAACTACTCGTATACGCCGACGATATTGACACAATCGAGAGAAAGCAGCGTGATGTCAGTGGCGCTTTCGCGAGGAAGCGGCGAAAATGTGTTTAGCGGTCAATGAGGGCAAGACCAAGTATATGCTGTTGAGTAGAAAGGACAACCAACAACGACGTCTCGGGCAGAACATCGCCTTGGACAGATATAACTTCGAGGTAGTTAAGGACTTTGTCTACCTAGGCTCTGCTATAAATACACACAACGATACTAACGCTGAGATCAAGCGAGGAATAACTCTTGCCTACCGCTGTTTCTTTGGGTTAAGAAGGCAATTGATAGATAGCAAAGCCCTCCCTCGAACAACAAAAGCTTCCTGGTCTATAGCGCATAGGGATTTGGAGTACAGGAAGAGTGATGGTTCTACCACTGAGAGGGCTGAGTCATGAAGGGAGGATAGACGCCAATGTTCCGGTCTGAAAACTCTTCAAATCCGCCACCGAGATACAGCATCGTAGAGAAAGACCGCGACTAAAATGGCGCACGCAAGTGGAATGAATGTCTTCTCAGCCGACTTAACGTGCGGAACCGAAGGAATCTATCGAAATACCGAGCTGGCTGGAAAAGCTTATTGGCTGAGGCCCAGGTCCATTACTGACTGTAGCGTTGCCTTAACACTCTATTTTGGTATTTGTCTTTTAGTTTAGTTATTCCAATCATCCAAAGCCAGATAAGTACAAAAAAAAAAAAAATTAAAGGCCCTATCTCATTAAATAAACTGTATAATGTACCACTGCCTATTAAGGCTGCTTAGCTGCAAGTTCACCTTACTCAGTTTTTGGTTAATCCTGAACTTTAGTTCTTCTACCAAGGACTAGTTTCTGACACCATCACTTGGAATTCAACTGAGTTTCCTACGTTCTTTCGTAATCTGATAGATGATGGCCTTGCTGACTTAAAGCTTCACTGATATGAACATTGCATCACACTCAACAATTTATATACTCGTACCTATGAAATTATAACTGGCATAGGTCAGGTCATATGCACAAGATTTTTTTATCAGACAACAGACGAATAAAGGTAACGACATGCTTCCCTGTAGTAGACCCAGCTATAACCCTTGCACTTAATTAACGAGAGAAGGTGCACTATCTAGCAGCCAAAATGAGAGGTCCGTTTTCCCCTAAAACAAGACTCGGCTATTGGTCCATCATCGTACAAAATATTGAAAAGGCAAAAAGGTCTTGTTCCGGTGGAAAAGACAGTACCTATTGTTATTTCCCAGTAAATCAAAATTCCAAAAAATAACAAAAGGCTATTCCAAACAAAATCCGTTATACACAAAACAGTACCCCGTAACATGGTTAAATTCCGTTGTCACTTCGGGTGTTATGACAGAGTAGAATTCATCAAAAATTCTGTTACCCTTACATGATTACTCAGTCGTACCACCACTCATCGCGAATGTGAAGTACCTACAATCAAAAATCAGCCATTAATTAACCACTTGGCAATGGGAAATGAATTCTAATGAACCCATTCAAAACACAGCATCCGAAAAGGCTAAAAGGCAAAAACCAAAAAAGCTTATATCAACGCCTATTCCGACTCCTACATGCAGATAATTTCAAAACTCGCTAACCGTGCCAAAAACCACTCCCATAATTAATTACAAGTGCTGTTACTTTGCCCCTAGGTGTTGGAATGATACCTCTTTTACGTATATGTTAGACAGATACATGTACCTACATATATTTGTATTCGAATCGGGACCGTACCGAAATTATACCCTATTACCATTACCAGGGATCGTCGTCGCATCGAAGTGTTACAACGAATCTGGCAGATTAACTAAGTTAATTACTTGCTTGTCCTGTGTCACCAGTTCTTGTCGTGGCCATGTGATGTTATAAACGGCGATAGCACGTACGTTTTCGAAAATGCTTTCATCGTGCAAGAATGCCCTGATGGAGGAGAGTTTTTTTTTTATTTAACTCTCCAGCCAGCTCCAGATTTTAGGTGGAACACTTTTGAAAAAGGTTAAGTCATTAGCGTTGAAACTATTTCGAATCAGATAACTGAGAATACCACTATCTCCCCTGTCTTCGGTTACCTCTGTTTAATTAATTAATTTGACAACACGAAGTGCTGTGTTAAATTTAATGGAATATGAGTATAGTTGTCACAATCACAATGGTATGAGTGTGTTGTGTTGTATGTGGTACGTGTTGTTAAAAATGTCAAAATCATGCGCTTATTTCCAGCTTCACTTACAATCGAAGATGTCATACTCGTAGCTTAAGTGACAGAAATATGGATTTGGAGATATTTTTAGCCCGGGAGTTTGTAGGTTTTAAAAAATCCAAAGCATACTTATTATTATTTATAGCTTCATGGGGGGACTTTCTTGATTAAAAACTGAGAAACAAGATAAAAGGAATGTCAATGAAAAGTGAAATTGACATCACTGGGCAATAGATAATTGCAGGTCAAGCCCACGACTATCTTTTCGACTATCACCAGTGGTAAGGCCTTCGTAGGCTACTAAGGCTAGTAAGTAAAAAAAATCAAATATGAAGCGCTCAATACCTCTTTGAACGTCTTAAGGTAATGGAAACGGCAAACATCAACTTTGATAGAGTCAGCGGCTGTCACACAATGCTCAAACAATGCCTGCAGTATAGCGGGAAAGGAACCAGTGGATGAGCTTGTAAGAAGAGGAGTGCTACTCGATAATAGTGAGGTCGCCAACATCAAACCACCCCCCTGCATGGTAAGGGGCACTATCGGGAAAAAGACCATAAAGACTACTAACCATTGTGTCATAGCCAATTGGAGCGGACTTAACACCTACTTTAGGAATTCCGACTAGGAGTTATGTTTTCTCGATATCGACGTGGATTCCGCTACAGTCGCAGAAACTATTCTCTTTGAAATGATATCCCTTATCCCTCACGGGATAAAGAGTATTAGACCAAAGGAAAAGGCGTGGTACAACTCGAGCTGTAAAGAAGCTATCAGGGTGCTCGGTCCTTTTAAACCAACCCATCAGAGGAAAACCGAAATAAAATTCTAACGAGCCAAGAATGACTGTAACGCCCTTCTTAAGCGTGTGCAATTCCTATACGACCAAAAACTAAGGCAAACAAATACAACAATGTCTCAGAGGTAGTAAAAATTATTTGTCGTTCATCAAAAATATTAGAAATTCTGCCTCATCCTCGATCCCAACGCTCATTTATAATGATATTCCAGCTTTCAGCTCTTAAAACAAAGCCAATCTGTTTGCTGCACACTTTGTAGCCAGGTCAACGCTTCCAGAATGCGCTATGTCTCCGACTGCACTTGAGCGCGTCGAGTCTTCAATGGGACGAATCCACTTTCGCACTCGTGTAGTAGAAAGAGTACTTAAAGATCTTAACGCTCACAAATCCGCTGGTCCAGATGGTATATCTCCCCTTCTTCTGAAGAGGTGTTCTTTTACGCTGGCAAGACCACTGCGTAAGCTTTTTCATCAATTGAAAACAGCATTTGTCCAGCCGTTCCGTGAAAAATGGCTAATCTACTTTTCTCTCCTCTTGCAGACCTATTGCACTTACGTCCCTTCTTCAAATTTCGGGAAAATGCTAATAAACCGCAGCTCATGAAATATCTCGAAACACGAAAACTTCTTAATGACGGGCAGTACGGTTTTCGTAGCAACGGGTTCACTGATGATTAGATAGCATGTCTCGCCGAAAAGGGAAAGCAAAGTTTATATCAATCTGGCTAAACCAAGACAGTTGCACTTGATATTTCTAAAGTATTTGACAGAGTTTGGCATCAGGCTCTTTTGTTGAAAATGCGTGCATTTGGGATCGACGACTCTCTTATTCAATGGATTAGAAAATACCTTTCGGAACGTTCCATTCAAGTTGTCTTGGATGGTTTCGAGTCTGATATTCACAAAATAAACGCTGCTGTGCCCCAGGGCTCTGTTCTGTCTTCGACACTCTTATTAATTTTCATTAATGATCTCTTGTCTGCTACTTCTAGTCCAATATATTCCTTCGCTGATGACAGTACTCTCTGCTTTTTATATTCTTTCCCGGACTCACGGCCCTGCTCTTGGGCTGTAGAACGACAATTCCGATATTAACTGCCCTACTAGCGGGGGAACTTTCAGCAGGGTGGAATTTAATGCTGCTTAAACACAATGCGACAGCAAACGCTTAAGCGAAATTCAAATACCCAGTCGTTATCCATGAATGTCATTTGCATCACATCTGGTCAGGTGCCCCAAGACATCTTTGCGCCTACTAGATAGGATTCCGAACCGATAAAAGCTATAGGTGACTCTAATATTACACAGTCGATTGACACCCTCACCTTGTTATATCGCTACTTTCACCACCATTGCTCCACAGAAATCGCCAGTTGTATACTGCTCCTTCAAATCTCTTACCGTAACATCCATCACGCTAAGAATGCTCATCAGGTCCACTTTCGAACGTATCGTGAAATATCGTTATACTCTCCTCAGCCGAACAACTCAATTATGGAATGCCCTGCGGAGTTCTTTATTGCCTATTCACTATAACCTCAAAACATTCAAGACCAACGTACATCGGTAACTCTCTTTCTATCCTTCTTAATTTTCAATCGTCCGCACTATGTGAAATCATTTTAAGGGTGCTAATAACCCCTTGAGTGCGAGCTAATTATAAAAAAAAACAACCTAAGGTGCTTGAATCTTGATATCCTTCCGTATCCAAGGCTCTATGATGGCAAGTTAATAAAATTAAACAGATTATTAATAGATTTTCTGACAGGACACTGTCAACTCAAATTGTCAGATATAGACATTTGTAGATTTTGTGGCAATCTGTGCGAGATTTAGGACATAACACGCATACTGTGTGAATGCGAGACAATATCGCTTAGTCCAGGGAAATTCCTAGAAAGATTCTTGTTTGAAAATCTAGAGGAAGTATACGACACGGATTTCAAAGGCCTTTCAACCGATCTCAACCACAGGGATCGCTATTGGTCCGTTTTGGTGCCTAGTGCTTATGTGATGGCAAATCCATTACACCACTATTTTAACCTAACCTAACTTTGGGTCAGGCTCGTTGGTCATACTGGAATGACAATAAATTTTGACAAGTCTCTATTAAAGGTTAGTACTATCCGAAAATCAGATGAGTCTGCCAACAGTAGTGCCATCTATGTGTCAGACCGGACACTTATTAAGTCATATATCTCTGCCATCATTTTTTTCCAACGCTTACCTGCCATTCCTCGCGGATTTTCAACTGATTTTATCGAAAAAGTTTATTTTAGGTATTTTTGATGTTCCTCGCATGCACTCGTATATATAAATTCAAATTGCATCAACGACGATTTGCAACTTAAGCAGCAGACCTTAAAAACAAAATAAGGTGCATCGATTATATACATCAGCACAATTTAAAAATACTCAAGCTATTGCAAATAGCAGAATCACTCCTTATTAAAACAGGACAAAAGCGGTATGTAGTCATTTAAATTCTTTGGATATCAAGTCATTGAAACTTGCATTCGACTACTGAAGGATTGTTAAGATAGGCTTACAACGAATATTGCCGTGACCTTTGTTTACCCAAAGAGCCTTCAGCTCCATCTTAGAGCACGTCACTCTGAGTCTTGTATGGGGCTCATACGTCAACTTCTAGCCGTATGAATGGTTATGCGGATTATGCTTACTGGAAAGCCGACTCCGAATGGCAGAGCTGACTCACTATACCATCCGAACTAGATTCTTCGTCAAAGATATCGATCGCTATAGGCACATTTGGCTCCAACAGAGGGAACATTATTGCAGGACAATTCCATTTAATTGTAAATAATTTCCTACAAAAGCGCACAACTTTGCCTAGTGATAGGAAAACTAGATATGGCTGTGTTCGTATGTATAGTTTCTCTCTTTAAACGCTGTTAAATGGGTTTGAAAATCCGATTGGACATCAGGCGTCTTCAAGCGCTTTTTCGTATAAAAAAACGTAGTAATAGAGGGAAACCCAACCAACACAGTCTTCAGACACTCGTACTGTGCGCCGGATAAGGTGTTGTATGCGATGCTTGAGATAATGGTGGCTTTACCTCTTTAAAGCTAAGTTATGAATTTAGAAGGCGCAAACGATGCCAAGGATTAAATTTTTTGTTCATGCATATTTCATCCTGGAAATCGATTGTTATATGCCCTCTGCCAACTCATTTTCCGTTGCCGTATAGCCGGGCAAGTAGCCCGACCGGCCACGTAATAACACAGGTTTAAGATTTATACGTTTACTTTATTTTGGAAGAGTAGACAAAATTGTTCAGTTATTATTTCTTTCGAATGTTAATTGTAACTGCGGCTAACATGGACCATTCTGAAGTTCCAATTTTCGATGATGAGTTCGACCATTACAAGTGGTGTTCGACAAATGACTCGAGTAATGTTGGCTTTTAATTCCTAAATCGTAACCGGCTTATGCATGAAGACTTAAGTCCTTATGAAGCTCCAAAGAAAATACCTAGAGGTGTGATGTCACTTGATCTAGGCGGTCTATTCATCTTGTTGGAAACGAATGTCGTCAAAACCACGAGCTTTCATTTTAGCTACCAAAAATCCTATTATTAAGACGGATTACGGGCTGGCATTCAAAATAACATTTCGCCTTCAGTTTTGAGGTAATATGAACCGGTGATTCCACCCGTCCGACCTAAACGCAACCGCAACCGCAACCTAAATACGACTGTTTTCTTAATGCTGAACAAAATTTTGGTTGAAAGCAGTACATCGTTTTAGGATCACAACAATACCAACTGAAACAGAGACGAATCGGAATGTCGGCCAGCTCCAGTTCTTGCACGAATTGAATTTTAAACGGTCCTAAACCATTTCCTTCAAATTAAATATGCCAAATTGTTGCATACGACAACCGAAGCTCTTGAGAACGACACATATCAGTGTGACACGAGACATGTATAATGCTTCATAAAATCTCCACTGAAAGTAGTATGTTTGCTTCTTCATCACTTTACGCGTTCTTTTAACATTTTGGTATGACTTCTGTATGTTATTCCTGCAGTACAAACTCACAATATCTTCTATCACGACCTTCTCGTGCTTCTTTTTCTTCTACCGGAGAAGCCAATGTTCTTTCCGCCTCCTCTACTCTTATGCCCGGCATTTGGATCTTGGCTGCAACAAGGTGGTTATCTAAGTCAATATTTTGGCTACACTGAATTTTATACTGGAGGTCATGGCTTAAGTGGTAGTCTATCGACTCTCCAGTAGTGTAGCATACATTATTTTTTTTTAGGCAACCAAAATCAAGTGGATGAATATTTGCCTAAAATACAACAAGTCACCTTACACTAACAATTCGTCGCCCTAGTAACACAAAAACGCACATTAAGCACAAATTATAGTAAAGTGAAAAGTGTTTAAATTATTCCATAGTAGTAAACCTAAACTTGAGATTTCAAAACCAATCTTTTCAAAAATATTATCGCACATATCGAACAATTAAGAATATGTAAAAAAAAATTTACAAGTGTTTAACATACGTTTTTTTGCCACTATGGCGACGAATTATTAAATTAAATGTTGGATGTCACTGACTGAGTGAAATAACCATTGAACCCAAATATTTTCCGGCATTTTAAGGGTGGTAGTTAGATGGCCATGTTCATAGGTGTATATTCAGATGAGGAATCCATGTCCTTGCTATGGTGAAACTTATTCCTGGCCTACCAAAGATGTCGTGCTTTCCTATCCCGGCCTTAACCCCTTGACACTGAATCCTAGGCCTTAATAGATATCCAAAAAAAGGATCCGGATTTCGTTTTCCCGTGGTCATACTAAGAAAAAAAAATTGGTCCGGAGAATTCGGAAAAGCCGTTCATAGCTGGAAAAGCTGGGGTCATATTTGACCCCATCGGTCTCAAGTAAAACTTTTTAAGGTATTTTCCAGATTAAGTACGTTAAGTGTTTGAATTTATTTTTAATAAAAAATTATGTCCAATTTATGTTTTTAATTTTAACATTTAAAAGAAATATACTTACTTACTTTAGGTGGCGCTACAGTCCGGGGTGGACCTGGGCCTCAGTCTCAGTCAACAAGCTTCTCCAGCCAGCTCGATCCCTGGCTAGCTGCCTCTAGTTTCGCACGCTAAGTTGGCTGAGGTCCTCTTCCACTTGCGGGCGCCACCTGAGTCTTGGCTTCCTCTACTGCGCTGTCCCTCGGGGGCGGATTCGAAGACTTTTCGGACCAGAGCATTTGTGTCCATGCGCTCTACATGACCCAGCCATCTCAGTCTTTGGATCTGCACTCTTCTGGCTAGGTCCATGTCGCTGTACAGTCCATACAGTTCGTCGTTGTATCTCCTCCTCCACTCACCGTCAATGCAGACGGGACCGAAGATCGCCTGAAGAATTTTTCTCTCGAAGCAACCAAGAACACCCTCATCCATTTTTGATAATGTCCATGCCTCTGCGCCATAGAGCAGGACCGGGATTATTAAAGTGTTGGTTGTTCATTTTCGCCGCTTCCGTCTCAATACTCGCGAAAGCGCCACTGACATCACGCTGCTTTCTCCCGATTATGTCAATATCGTCGGCGTATGCGAGTAGTTAGACGGACTTTTGAAAGATAGTGCCTCTTGTGTCTGCTCGTGAGTTTTGCACTATTCTTTCAAGTACGATGTTGAACAAATCGTATGATAACGCATCGCCTTGTCTCAATCCTTTCTGGACATCAAAGGTCTCGGTGAGATCTTTACCGACCTTGATGGAGCAGCGTGCATTCTCCATCGTCATCCTGCACAGACGGACGAGTTTGGCAGGGATGCCAAAACTAGACATTGGTCTATATAGCTCGTCTCTATAGATGCTGTCATACTCGGCCTTAAAATCGATGAATAGGTGGTGGGTATCGATCTGAAGCTCATGGGTCTTCTCCAAGATCTGCCGTAGTGTGAATATCTGGTCGATGGTGGACTTTCCTGGCCTGAAGCCACACTAATATGGATCTATCAGGTTGCTGATGAACGGCTTCAGGTGGTCACACAATACGGCAGATAAGATCCAATACGCGATGATACGAAGACTGACTGTAATTGGGGCAGTTCAGAGGGTCTCCTTTCTTGAGAATCGGAAAAGCAATGCTGAGGTTCCATTCATCGAGCATACTTTCGTCCGACCATATTTTGCAGATGAGTCGGTGTATACTCCTTACCAAGTCATCGCCTGCCGCTTTGAAGAGCTCGGCAGTCAGGCCGTCCGCTCCAGCAGCTTTGTTAGACTTTAGCTTAGATATAGCTATCTTCACTTCATCCAGGTCGGGTGGACGGAATTCTGCCTGATAGCGGCATTTGGTTCGTCATCGCCGTAATACAGTCTGCAGAAATGATCTTTCCAACTCCTCAGCATCGACTGCGATTCTACTACGATGTTTCCTTGTTCATCTCTACAGTCTTCGGTTCGGGGTTTGTTTCCGTGGCATGTTATTTTTACCTTTTGGTAAACCTTCCCAACCTCTTTCCTGGAGTAGCATCTCTCAATTTCCTCGATCGCGCGCTCTTTCTTCTTCCTCCTGAGAAGCCGGTGCTCGTCTCTGCTCTTCCGCTCATAGAGCTCATGAGCAGCTCTGGTCTTTCTAAGCAGCGTCGCGTTATATGCATCGTGCTAAGCTGCATGTGCTTGCCGGCATTCGTCTTCGAACCAGGGGTTTCGTTGTGATGGACGAGTGAAACCCAGCACATCAGAAGCGGCATCTCTGATGCCGTTTTGGCAGTGTTTCCAATGGTCTTCGATGCTTGATGCTGGCGGCATTGGAACTCTTAAGAATAAGAGACACTCGATCGGAAAAGGACTTGGCGATCTCTTGCGATTGTAGCCGTCTGACATCGAATTTTCTCACAGCATTAGTTTGTCTTGGCGTAGTTTGGGATATCCGCAACCGTACCTTGGCTACAACAAGGTAATGGTCCGAGTCGATGTTGGCTCCTCGGAACGTACGGACATTCATAATACTGCAGGAGTGTCTTGCGTCGATCGCAATGTGATCAATCTGGTTGACTGTTGATTGATCAGGAGTTCTCCAAGTCCCCTTGTGTATGTCGAGATGTGGGAATCGCGTGCTAGCCATGACAATGTTTCGCCCCGCCGCTAAGTCGATTAGCCTGAATCCGTTATCGGAGGTGGTGTTGTGCAGGCTATATTTTCCGATTGTTCCACCAAAGATACCCTCTTTTCCTAGCTTTGCATTAAAATCACCGAGGACAATTTTAATGTCATAGCTAGGGCATTGCTCGTAGGTCTTGTTGAGGAGCTCGTAGAAGGTATCCTTGGTGTCGTCATCTTTCTCCTCTGTGGGGGCATGCGCGCATATGAGTCTTATGTTGGCGAATTTAGCCTTGATTCGGGTTGCTACGAGGCGCTTGCTCACATGCCGGAAGCTGAGGACTTCTTGTCTTAGTCTGCCTCCGACAACAAATCCGCATCCAAATAAGCGCTGCTTTTGCCGTCGATAGCAATTGCCGTAGTAGATATCGCAGTTTTTCATCTTCTTTTTGTCCGGCCCATCCCATCGCATTTCTTGGATGGCGGTTATGTCTGCTTTGCAGCAGTCTAGGGCCTCCGCTAGTTGCTCGGCTGCATGTGGTCTATTAAGGGATCTAACATTCCACGTGCATATCCGAAGCTCATTGTCCTTAAATCGTTTGCGTGGGTTGTCAACAGTAGATCCGTCCATATCCGAGGCTTGTTGATGCTTCGTAACTTAATCTTTTTTAAATGGCCGGGCATTTACCCCGGCGGCACAACCCCCAACCTGAAGGACCTGTTCCATTTTGAGTGCCCCTAGGACGAGGGGTCGGTTACACCGAAGCCAGTAACCCGTTCCGGGATGTGAGCGCTGCGATTGGCCCTTATAGGGCTCGTCCGCCACCATCTCTTTTCTAAGACCCTGACTAAGTCCTGAAAATCCTTTCCGGCCTGAGCTCCAAATATGTCGGAGTAGCCCGGATAAGGTCTTGTTTTGCTTTTCCGACACTAATCCTGGTTAATGGCGCAGGAAACTCGCCATTTGCCCCCTTCACTTCGCAACCTCTAGTGAGATTCCCAGATGGTGCCACGGGGAGGCGTGAAGTAGGACTTATTATCAGAGCTGCAAGATGTTCGGCTGCAGAGGCTCATTCTCGTCATTTAAGGAACCAGCACCTGTCGGAAGATGCTACTTCTACGAGGCCTTAGACTAATCGTTGCCATCTATACAGACATATACAGACAGAAATATACAGACATTTTAATTTTCTTTGGCTGTAACGCCTATTTTTTTATGGTATTGGGGAAAACGGTCGCGATCTTTGGTGAGACAAATAGTGAAAAGCTTTTCTTCTTTTGTAATAATATTCGTATATGCATTTGTGGTATTTTCGTTTGATAGCCGTTCTTCGTTGAGTCGTTAGCAATGGCGTTTTTGTTTCGCTATACTTCCCAATGAGGCCCATGGCAATAGAGCGCTTGAATTCGAAACTTGTTTTTTGTGATTTCTCATTGTTGTGGATTTTTTTGTAGACAATATAGCTATTATTTAATTTTTGATTTGCGGTCGAACTCATAAGTTACCTTCTTCTTCTCATGGGTATGAGATCAACACCCTCCATAAAATTATTGTAAATCTTAATTATTTCAGGGCATTGGATATTTATTTTCTCTGCCGATCTAGCAATGCGCCATTTAACTGTGCACACATTTTGTGATGAAAGAATATTCAAACACATATTCACGTCTTTGTTGTCAAACCACTTGACTACCGTAATATTGTTAGAAGAAAACGCATCAATTTTGCCACGCTGAGTTTTTGACTAACTCGTCTGAAACTTTGGCATTCCCTTGCAGTTTAAGCGAATAGTTCCACATGCCATAATTTCCTTTTGAAACAGTTTCCTCTGGAGAGTGTTTTCGAAGCCTGTCGTAAGTGCAAATATTACGGATTCACCCAAGCTGCCTTTGGCGGGCGTCGCTTTTTTACCGAGGTACATTTCAATTTCATAAAGGTAGCCAGTCTTAGCATCGCGACTGAACCAACATTTGAGACCCCACCGGATTGGCTTTCCTTTGACATATTGCTTCATTTGATTTTTGGCCAAAAAAAACTTTATCGCATGCTCGTCTATTGATTGCTGCGATGGAGACAATGCTGCTTGCTAAGTCTTACTGAAATGGTCCAACAGACGTACCCTAAATGCCCTGTCGTGCCTAATATCATCTCTTGGTGGTTGTATCAAATTATCTGCAAAATGAAAAATAAGCTCGAATCTGAAAATAACACACAAATCGGGAAAAGTTGTACTTGAAACCGATGGGTCACATAAGACCCCATTTAATTCTGTTAAATTTGATGAAACTATTGAACACATTTGCTAATATCGATATTTTTCCAGTGAAACATATCTAAGATCACAACGCACAATTACCTTTGAAAGGATTTTTTTTCAATTTATTAGATATATAAGTAAAATACTAGAGCTGCATAAACAACATCCATTCCAAGCTAAAAAATTATACTAACAGCTGGTTATGTGTCACAATGCTGGTGTTGTCAGATATAATCAAAGCAATAATATTAAAAAACGCGAGAGTCATTTGTGACCCCTTGACTTCACAATTCTTTACCCTCCTTATGTTCGGGCCATCCCATCGCACTTCTTGGATGGCACTTATATTTGCATGATAGTAATCAAACGCCTTTGGAAGTTGGTAGACTGCACGTGGCCTGTTAACAGTCCGAGCTATCCACATGTAAATTCAGGGGTCGCTGTCCGTTAAACGTTTGGAAGGATAGTCAAAAGCGAATCCATTTATTTTTATTTTTTTTATTTTATAATTTGCGCGCGCACAAAGAATTATGTATCCTTAAAATGTTTGCACATAGCGCGGGCGAAGGAAATTTAGGGAGGGAGAAAAGAGAGGTACCGATGTACGTTGGTTTTGAATGTTTGAAGGTTGTAATGGCTAGGAAATAAAGAGCTCGACAGGGCATTCCATGAGCGAGTTGTTCGGCTTTGGAAAGAACCACGATATTTCGGGGTACGTCCGAAAGTGGGCTTTGGGTTTACTGATGAGCATTGATAACTAGACGAGTATTACAGCTGGAGGTTTGAAGGAGCGGAATGTTACTGGCAATTTCTGTGGAGCACTGGTGGTGAAAGTAGCAATACGACAAGGTGAAGCAGAAGACATTACGTCGGTGGTCAAGGGTGTTCATCGACTGTGTTATATTAGCATCACCTATTAGTTTTATCGGACGGTTTTGAATCCTATCTAGTAGGTGCAAAGAAGTCTGGGGAGCACCTGACCAGAAGTGTACATTGTATTCCAGTTTTAGGCGGATGAAAGCCTTATATATTGAAGCCAGATCAGAAGTGGTGAAATATTTCTAACATAACATGAGGAAACCTAGACATTTCGCAGTATTTTTGACGACCTCGAATATGTGGTCATTCCAATGTAAGTTGTCATTGACACACATACTGAGAATGGGAAGTTTGTCGGGTTCAACGATGCAAGTGCTATTCATGGATAATGGCTGGGTATTTGAATTTCGCTGAAGCGACAGCAGACAGCATTGTGTTTTGGAAGCATTAAATTCCACTCTGTTAGTAGTTCCCCAATTGGTCATGATGTTTATATCAGAATTGAATGAGCTTAACATAGGCTGCCGTTCCCGTTCTACAGCCGAAGAGCAGGGACGTGATTTCGGAAACGAATATGAAAAGCAGAGAGTACTGTCGTCAGAAAAGGAGTAAATTGGATAAGAAGCAGCAGACAAGAGATCATTGATGAAAATTAATAAGAGTGTCGGAGACAGAACAGAGCCTTGGGGCACACCAGCATTTATTTTGTGAATATCAGACATAAAACCATTCAAGACAACTTGAATTGAACGTTCTAATCCATTGAATAAAAGAGTCATCGATCCCAAATGCAACCATTTTCTACAAAAGAGCCTGATGCCAAACTCTGTCAAATGCCTTAGAAATATCAAGTGCAACTATCTTGCTTTCGCCAGATTGGTGTAAACTTTGCTCTCCATTTTCGGTGAGACATGTCATCAAATCACCAGTGGACCTGTTTCTATGAAAACCGTACTGCCGGTCATTAAGAAGTTTTCGTGTTTTGAGATATTTCATTAGCTGGACAAATGCTGTGTTCCATCTGCTCGGAAATAGTTCTAAAGAGTAGGATTGATGGAAAAGCTTACGCAGTGGTTTTGCCAGCGCTATAAAAAACACTATATTATCGTGTTAGCCAATATAAATAAATTTACTCATGCAGTACTGGGGGTTGTTACGATACTGGCCCAAGGAATAGGACTGTTTTAAGCTTCCCGATTAATCTTTGCGCCCGTTCCGAGCGATCAGATATTTGTAATTTTAGGCGACTAACTATTTACTTGTGCACGTCATATGCTCATATGAAGTAAAATGCCAGAAGATTGGCCAGAAGATTGGCCAGAAACACGCACATACACAATCAGGTAGACTATTAGACTGCCCTAGAGACATCTTCAGCCCGTGGAAAGAAATAGATAAGAAATAAAAACTCAATTCAAAAGCTAACCCAGATTTTAAAGCTAAAAAAACACTCAATACAAGAAGAGGCCAACGTGTTTAGTCCCAATTATGAAAGTCATAACCCTGCTCGTACTGCTTTGTACATTAACCTACCGTTTGCAACTGACAGATAAATTTGTTACTATGAGTTGTTTTATGTGTTACAATAAGAGAATAATTACATTTCAGTGCTCGAATTTTTAATATTCACAAAAAGAACGCCACATCAACGTTCATTTAAAATTACATTAACCATGATGATGCCTATTCAAAGGCTTCCCAATTCAGCTTACATTAAGGATACATTGTAGAATCCTTGTCGTATTTTTTATTCTATTTTTTTTTTTTTGCATTTTTAAAGCTAAATGCAAAGAGAATGAAATATGTAAATCGTTTTATTTTTTAACGAACAAAAAATTGATTTAATATACCCAACTCATGGAAATACCGGAGGGATATCCATCAACACAGTCAAGTCAGTCTATCGTCTAGGGCCTAATTGAACGATGAATGCGTTTGACGGCTTTAACTTGTGAAATTTCATTTCTGTTTCTTTTTTTTTTTTGTTTTTTGTTTTCATTGAATAAGGGCGTCCAATTTATTTCGACTGCTCTTAAGAGATGTTTCCTTCAATTTTTGTTTTTTTTTTTTTTTTTTTTTGAATAAGGGTGGATATTTAGAATATTCATCAGATATTGTATTTGATGGCGTTGGATGGGGGGGAATATTAAGAATTATAAATTCCATTAATCGGATGGCTTCTTATTTTTTTGTTACTCTTAATCACTTCCCTATTCATTTCTGTGCTGATTCAAATTTGATCAGGCGTAAGGAGCTATTCATAGCGAAACGTCTGTGATTGAATGATTTTTAAATAAAAGAATTTTTGTAGGTAATTACCTTCTGAGGATATTTTAAGAATAACCGAAAGTTTGAGCTTCTTTTAATAGGGAATGAGTTGAAGTAAAACAAAAAGTATCAACACTTTGAAAAATTATAGCGAAAAATTAAGAATTTACAAGAAAACAAATCTCAATACAATTCTCTCTCAATGCATGGTATTGTAAAGAGCAGACTTGTGGTTTCCTCTTGAATCATATTGCAAAGTTACTTTCAAAGTAGATGCTGAGTCGCTGAATCAGTGCGTATTTCGAAAAGAAATTTCGGTCAAAATAATGCGCCAACTTCTGCTGGGATACGCAAATTCGTGTAGTTTCAGAATTTCCCGGTATAACCAAATTAATAATTAACCATTGCCGGCAAAGCAAAAATACAGAAGGGAACCCTAAAAATTAATTTTACAAAAAAACCGAACCACCCAGTTGGGGGTTAAAGATTCAACTGGCGATCTGTCATCCCATCAATATGGAGCTCGGTCCGTAGCTCTCACACACACATACATCCTTTCAGACAACCGTTCAGACCGATGAGTTGGGCGAATTTTTTGGTTTTTGTGTGCAACACTTGGACTTACGTTGCTTCCACTCTCACACACAAGCACCCATGAACGTCTCATTCTTATTTTCCACATCGAGGGGAATTTCACCCCCAAGATTGGGATTTCCCTTTGGTTTTGGCCAGTTCTTATATTTCCCCCTTACGATCAGTCATGGCATACTCCCGTTTATATATCCTGATCATTACGTATTTCTGATAATGATCGAATGGAGTAACGTGAGGGCCAAACAAGGAATTCTACCCCCGTTGCGCTATTAAATGCAAACTAAGCAACGATATCCCGGTGAATCCCTTTGTCTAAAGCTTCGTCAGTACAAGGCATGCAACGAGGGATCCAGTCTTTAAAGAGAGGAAGTTCGTAGGTGAACGTCCGACACCAAATAGAGCGTTAATGATGACCTGTTGAAAGGACCTGTCTGGGTTTGTATAGAACACCAGAATCAGAGTACAAGAAATATTATCCCAACAATGCCCTTTACGATGGGGCTCATCTGAATAGGATTGACAATTTCCTGATTAAGGTGATTCGAAGGCACGTTGCAAGGGCAATTACCTTATTACCCCAATGACATGTACCACGAGAGCTCACTTCTATCGGGCTTTATCCCGCCGGAGGCTTTTCTTCATATAGATGCTAAGGGTTTCCGATAATATACCGCCGCCACCGCGGTGCGAAGGATAAGCGGCTCATCTACGACGGGTATGTCGCTAATGCTCAGGAGCTTCTCCGTTTTAGTACCGCGATTGCGGAAAGAGATCAGGTCGATGCCGAAAAACAGTTCGCCGAATTCTGGTAGCTTAAGGAAGTAGGGAGGGTAGACCTATAGGTTGGAAGAAAAAAGCAGAAAGTTAAAGTTCAAGAACCCATCAATTTATCCCGTTAATATGCTTTTCCAAAGAGACTACAGACATAAAATAAAAGGGAAGGACAAAACAAGAGATTGGGCTGGAGAGATATGGGTGGAGTGGAGATGCCTTTTAAGGCAAAGGAGACTACCCGATGGGAGAGACAACGCCAAATAAGGGCTAGAGCCGACATAGCAGAAGGTAATCCAGTGTTCATCTCGCTCAACGGAGAATTTTTCAGCTTTTGAAAAGAGTGTGCTCCTGCTCCCAAGAATCTCAACGCGCCAAGGATCTCAGCAACTGTTGCTCAGTTGAAATAGCCTGAGGAGAATTTTGTGTAACGATCTACGATTGTTCGCTTAAAAGACCCAATTGACTTATGTGGCGAAATAACCAACCGCTTAGTCATCGCGTTTCTGTTCGAGCCTTGAAGCAGTTCGAAATTAAATTTTTTTTGCTCAGAAAACCATTTTTTCAGATAAAGTGCATTTCCATCTCGGCGGCTACGTAAACAAGTAAAAATGCTGCATTTGGAGTTCGTTGGACTTGGACAAACTATGATTTCAGCAAAATAGGGCTGCCACACAAGCCGTCTACCAACCGACTCATTGCACAATGAGTTCAATAATCGTGTCGTCAGTAGTTTTGGTAATGTTGTTTGGCCACCACAGAGCTGCAAATTGATGTTGCTGGACTTTGATTGGCCATTAAAGATCGATTCTATGCGAATACTCCAGAGAGGATTCAGGCTGATATACTATGATCCCATTCTAACCGAGAGTGACTATTGAAGATTTAAATGGATGGGCCTACTGAAACTTTAAATTGCCACTGTTAATAAGAATCTTTTTTAGATTTTAAAATCTATAGTGTCTACAAATCAACTTTAAGTCATCCCGGCCTTGACAGCCAAAAATCAGCGATTTATTGGTGACATGGGCAAAAAAGTACTCTTAAATTAGACCCATCCAATTGGTTTTATTTCAGGTTTAATTTCAGAAGATGCACTTTAAGGGCTAAAATGGTAGTGAAACATTTAATGGAGACACAACTATCCACACTTAATCTTCCGCGCTGCAACTAACACTCCCACCTCTACGTGATGAAGTTTGGATACTCAAATCGTGTCGGACTTTGTTGAAGAGTATTCATACCACAGCATTTCTCTTTAAAATACTGATCATCGGCAGCATCGCTGAGGGGAAGAAAAAGTACGACACTTAACATGGCTACTGCTACCCAAAAGGATTGTATGAATGTGAATTTGCTAGTCGAGGTAGACTTGGGCAAGAAGTCTTAAGCTTCCGGCATGTAAACAAACGTCTCATAACAATCCAGATCGAGGATTAATTCGAATACCTCACCATGATTCGGGTTCATGCCAATAGAGAGAGTAAGGATTCGCCGACCTCCAAGTTCGAACATATTACACTAAAATTGTATTGAGAGATTTTTACGGGAAGCTGGATAAGGAAGCCGGTTTTGATTGGGTAACCGGAGAGAAAGCAACATAGTACAACATTTCAAAGGGCTTAGAATTTTCAACGAGATTAAAGTTTTTGGGTGCCAGCATTTGGTTCCCACATTCCATAAAGCAACTTGCCTATATTCTCGGTCTATCCATAGAAATTTAGCATCGTCTGTTCGATCCATAAGTACGTAGACCTTTCCAACTTTTCATGAACTAGTTTCTTAAAAAATCGCGAATAAAATGTCCAAAATAATTGATAAACAACCTGGAAGGTTCATATCAATGTTCCAAAACAATTTCAAATGTACACTCTCGACCTACTCGGATAAGCGTGTTCAATATTCAACGTAATGTCTCATCCCTACCAAACTCGTTTGGTTATACAGATTTCATCAATCTTGGCCCTGTGTTTACTGGCAGCAACGAAATTAGCGTAAAAATAAGACGCAGAATTCTTCCTGATACGCTTCCTTTATGAGCAACAGATCTCTCCCTCGTCAGACAATTCTTGCTTTAAACAACCTGCTCTGTGGTTGGTTGCGCAGTGGCTTGCACCTTGTCAAAGCGGAGAAGCTATGCACTCTTTCCTGAAATCTGCACAGAAGTGGGCCAAGTCTATGTTAAGTTTCCCTCAATATCAAAAGTTGACTCACTCCGGCTTTGACTTATGACCCCTCAGTACCTTATTAAGGCACAAATCCAAATAATAGTTCACTTTGATTAATGGTCCTGGTTATTTCTATCTACACTAACATATGTATGTATATTGAGAGAAATATTCATTCAGAACGAATTTTTAAACTTCAGGGATCTTCAAAATACTCGCAGTATTCTTTGCCATCCAGATTGCAAGAAAAAGGAAAGATTGTGTTCCTCAAATTGACTCCAAGCCGAAATATACGCAGTGTTGATGGCAACGAATAACATTGATAAATACTTGGTGGAGAGGGTGAACCATTTCCATCTGTAACGACAGCTAAGGTATGCCTTAAGGCTTTCCGAATTTTCCTACAACTTCCAAGCTAGTTTGAGAATGCAAGACGTCACTGAATGTAGTCGAAAGGCTGAGTTCATTTAGTCTGGTCTCGGTCACAAGTCACAATGGGATCATAGGAACTGAAATTGCCGATGAATGTGCTATGCACAGCTCAGACGAGAGTTTTCAGGACCCTTACCTACGTAAAGCATACCTGCGTCCCTGGTTAAGCCTTGCTAAAGTTGTGAAGGGATCACGCCCAATAATAAGCGGGAGTACAGCAATATTTGTCCCATCCAGACTTTATGTGGCATGGACTACCGATACTTGAAACTCTTTACTATGGGAGCCAAGGCACCCCGGACTTCGAAAAGGTAGCGAGAGTCATGATTTATTCTTAAAGCCACAGAAAGATTCTTCAACAAGTTTATTGACAAGATTTAAAGTTTCAAAAAGTACTGCGCGCCGTAACTCTTAAATTGGCAAGCATTTTTATGTCGACTTAGACTCATACCAATGTATTGATATCAAAGAAATTTCGAAAAGCGCTGGTAAGGTGTATCCTGGCCTCAGAAACAGGTGGTCTCGTAAAACACAAGACTTGACGGAGGATTTCAATTGACAAAGCACTTTAATGTACTGAGGATGAGTGGTATAGAATCCTGCCCTGTCTAGTAAAAATAGAAATGAGAACCGTTGGATAGGATGTAATTGATCTTATCTTTGCCGTGTGGCTTCAAAGCGACCGCCGTCATTGGTAAGCCTCACATTTTCAGAAATCATTAATACCCTTTAACGTTACATTTTAAATTTAAAGTACATGCTTTGACAACTAAATACTTAGCTTGGTAAGAGAAACGAAGGATGATGGTTTAAGGCACATGATGAATCAGAACAATCAGCTATTTTCTTTTCGTAAAGAGGAGGATCTCTCCTCTCCTATTCTGGGGTTCTACTCGAACAGCAACATTGAGATTGTTGAGCAATTTATAGACCACCATGTACCTAGTCAGAATCTGCGAACCTGTACCTATTGCAAAACCTATGTTTCCCTTACGCCGTGATACTCGTATCTAGCCGATTTTGGCAAGGCGTCAAAACATACGTTGTCGAAAGTAGATATCCCCAATGTCCATGAAAATATTCAGCCCATTTCGTGTATCCGTCTCGCAATCCCCCACATTGATGTTTATGACACGTCACTTCGAGAACGCCGTCTTCTAGCGGAGTCCTCTGCCACTTTCTTAGTATCTTCAAGTCAGTAATAATAATAAGGAAAATACTGTCGTTCTTCTAGAAAACTAAACTAATCGCATTTGCATCTGGATCAATGTTTCAGACTTTTGCTTAGTCAGCTCGAACTTTACCTTGATGTCTGCATCGATGACACTATTGAACTCCCGAACAAAAAAGGAGATGTTATACTTATCCAGCTTTGAAAGTTAATGACAAAGGGCAATGCACACGCTATGAATGTAGATACTGATAAGGGCATCCTTACATCTACATCATCGTCATAATTAACTCCTTTTAATATAGTATCTCCGTTGGACAAGACCAATTAAGTATCCTTTACTGGTTTCATTTTCTACCTCTAGTGTACAGTCAGTTTTAATGGATATTATTGACCTCCCTGTGTCCGACCAACAACGGTAGACAGAACCGAAATTATATCAACATTTGATGAAAAAGACAAATTCAGAAAAAAAGAAAAAAGGAAACGAAACAAAGGAAAAGAAGGAACTTGTAAGGACACTTTCCTCACACATACTCGTACTTGTACAGCCATCAACATTGACTCATGCGTCTCATAAACATTGCTTATCTAGCTCTGGTTATCTCCTTCGTCTTTGTCGTAGTCACTTGGTATCGTCATCCTTCGTCTAGGTTTACTGGCTGGCCCCATCTATGTCTGCAACATTACCCCATAAAGTTGAACTTGGTAATTAGCTACGTCCATTCTTATTTCCTCGTCATCATCCTCATCCTCAACCTCAACCTCAACCTCATGCTCATCTTCGTCGTCGTCGTCGTAGTTGTCGTTGTTGAATGTGAAATTGGAGTTAGAGAGCTGGGGTCGATGTTGTCTTTTTAGTTGTTGGAGCAAATTCATTTGCTGCTACTCCATCCAAAATGTTTTGCTGCTTTAGGGAGCATCCCATAAATAACCAAGAAGTAACTTTGTCCAGCTTCACTATTCTCGTCGGTATCGCCATTGCTGCCATCGCTGCCATCATCACCATTCTCTTCGACGCCGTCATAGTTCCTCAAGTGTAATGGCAGCAAACATTAGCTGGCCTGGCTAGTGCGAACGGAACTTAAGGATTTTGCCCAGTAATAGTACCTACTCGTGGTAGTTTCTTTGAAAATTCATTCGATGTGAAATGTCTTCTCCCAGGACAAAAGCACCAGCTACGAATACATTCGCAGTTGTATAAGGAGGAAAACCGACCGACGAAGGCGGCACTACTCTCATCGGACAAACAGGACGAGCAAGGAATTGTAACGTAAGTACTTGTGTTTTCTAAAAACTAACTTAACAAAAAAAAAACAACAAATAACAAACAACAACTACAACGGCCCGGCGGGACAAATAAAGGAAAGGACCTCTTCACAGTGTCTATGTAGATCTTGGTGGTGCTTTCTTGTTTTAATTTTTATTTTTTTTTTTAGTTTTTGTACTGTTTTCGCTGGTTTTCTGTTGTTTTTTCGTCGTCGATTTTCGGAGATGCTTGCTCTGTGCAACTTCTCTCCCAGGAGTTAATGGCCGTATTTATTTATGTATGGCGAATATTAAGTGCTTGTCAAATGTGCTGACATTAAATTATTAAACGTTGTTTTGAATTATTAATGCGACATGGGTCGTTAGCTTCCTCTCTGAAAATTTATTCGCGTTGCTATTTGCGTGTTTTATTAGTAAGTCAGCGCACACAGAAACAGATACTGGTGTACATATACCTAAATACAAATACTTTTGGATAAACTCGTACACAAGTCTCGGATGAGACATTATTTAAATACATTTTTCGCGCGATAATGTGACGAAAAAGTTTTGTGCGCGCGCGATTTTATTGTTTTATTCAGAATAAATGTTCTGTAAATAATTAAAATAAAACTTGAATGATTACTGACGGGACAAAGGGACAAAGGGAATGACTCTGCAGCAGATCCCGTGACATAAGCTGAATAATAAATTGAAGAAAACAATGTTGATGGTAAACATTGAAGGTTGCCATCAATTTGGCAATACTGAGATGCCTTGCAGATATCTTTTACTCATTTTTAGGTCAACTTGAGAGTGATAGACTTGCTGCAATACCAAGATTTGTACAAATGAAAAGAGGAACATAAAACTAGGAATTGAGTTGATTAACGTTCTCGTTGGCCACGATAATTGTTTACTGTATTCACACTGGCAGTTTTGTCACGAAATATTTATCCATTCACTGCGTTCTGAAAATATACCAATTTACATACTCGTTGATACGGCTATGATGTACCTTAGGTTTTTGAAAAAGATTGTATACAGATAGAAATGACAAACAAAGTATTAAACATCGTAATGCTTCCTTCGGTGGATTCAAGATGCCTGGCACCGATGGCAAATACCCGATTATGCTACAAGAAGGTATAAACCAACTTGACACTCTCATAAGGGTATATAACAAAAACCTGGCTACCATTGGCAAAAGACATGATACCAAGAGCTTTATTAGTCTGATCTTCCTTACTTTACTTTAAGTGGCGCTACAGTCCAGGGTGGACCTGGGCCTCAGTCAACAAGCTCCTCCAGCCAGCTCCATCACTGGCTAGCTGCCTCCAGTTTCGAATGCTAGGTTGGCTGAGGTCCTCTTCCACTTGCGTGCGCCACCTGAGTCTTGGACTTCCTCTATTGCGCTGTCCCTCGGGAGCGGATTCGAAGACTTTTCGGACCGGAGCATTGGCGTCCATGCGCTCTACATGACCCAGCCATCTCAATCTTTGGATCTTCACTCTTCTGGCTAGGTCTATCTCGCTGTACAGTCCATACAGTTCGTCGTTGTATCTTCTCCTCCACTCACCGTCAATGCAGATGGGACAGAAGATCGCCGAAGAATTTTTCTCTCCAAGCACCCAATAACACCCTCATCCATTTTTGATAATGTCCATGCCACTGTGCCATAGAGCAGGACCGGGATTATTAAGGTCTTATACAGGGTGTCTTTTGTTGGCCGAGAGAGGGCTTTGCTACTCAATTGCCTTCTTAGCCCAAAGAAACAGCGGTTGGCAGGAGTTATTCTTCGCTTGACCTCACCGCTGGAGTCGTTGTCTGTATTTATAGCAGAGCCTAGGTAGACAAAGTCCTTAACAACCTCAAAGTTATATCTGTCGAAGGTCACGTTCTGTCCGAGACGTCGGTGTTGGATGTCCTTTTTGCTTGACAGCATATACTCTCATTGACCGCTAAACCCATTTTCGCCGCTTCCGTCTCAACACTCGCGAAAGCGCCACTGGCATCACGCTGCTTTCTCCCGATTAAATCAATATCGTCGGCGTATGCGAATAGTTGGACGGACTTTTGAAAGACAGTGCCTCTTGTGTCTGCTCGTGAGTTCAAGTACGATGATGAAAAAATCGCATGACAGCGCATCACCTTGTCTAAATCCTCTCTGGACATCAAAGGTGTCGGTGAGATCCTTACCGAGACCTTGATGGAGCAGCGTGCATTCTCCATCTTCATCCTGCACAGACGGACGAGTTTGGCAGGGACGCCAAAACTAGATATTGCTCTATATAGCTCGTTTCTATAGATGCTGTCATACGCGGCCTTAAAATCGATGAAAAGGTGGTGTGTATCGATCTGGAGCTCATGGGTCTTCTCCAAGATCTGCCGTAGTGTGAATATCTGGTCGATGGTGGATTTTCCTGGCCTAAAGCCACACTGATATGGAGCTATCAGGTTGTTTACGAACGGCATCAGGCGTTCACACAATACGGCGGATAAGATCTTACATGCGATGTTAAGGAGACTGATGCCTCTGTAGTTGGCGCAGTTCAGAGGGTCTCCTTTCTTGAGAATCGGACAAACAATGCTGAGGTTCCATTCATCGGGCATACTTTCGTCCGACCATATTTTACAGATGAGTTGGTGTATGCTCCTTACCAAGTCATCGCCTGCCGCTTTGAAGAGCTCGGCAGTCAGGCCGTCCGCTCCAGCAGCTTTGTTAGACTTTAGCTTAGATATAGCTATCTTCACTTCATCCAGGTCGGGTGGACGGAATTCTGTCAGATAGCGGTATTTGGTTCGTCGTCGACGTTATACAGTCTGCAGAAATGGTCTTTCCAAATCCTCAGCATCGACTGCGATTCTACTACGATGTTCCCTTGTTCATCTCTACAGGCTTCGGTTCGGGGTTTGTTTCCATGGCATGTTATTTTTACCTTTTGGTAAACCTTCCGAACCTCATTCCTGGAGTAGCATCTCTCAATTTCCTCGATCGCACGCTTCTCATGCTCTTTCTTCTTCCTCCTGAGAAGCCGGTGTTCGTCTCTCCTCTTCCGCCCATAGATCTCATGAGCAGCTCTGGTCTTTCTAAGCAGCGCCGCGTTATATGCATCTTGCTTAGCTGCATGTGCTTGCCGGCTTTCATCATCGAACCAGGGGTTTCGTTGTGGTGGACGAGTGAAACCCAGCACATCAGAAGCGGCATCTCTGATGGCGTTTTGGCAGTGTTTCCAATGGTCTTCGATGTTTGATGCAGGCGGCATTGGACCTCTTAAGAGATTAAGAGACACTCGATCGGAAAAGGAATTGGCAACCTCTTCTGATTGTAGCCGCCTGACGTCGAATTTTCTCACAGCATTAGTTTGTCTTGGCGTAGTTTATGATATGCGCAACCGTACCTTGGCTACAACAAGGTAATGGTCCGAGTAGATGTTGGCTCGTCGGAACGTACGGACATCCATAATACTGGAGGAGTATCTTGCGTCGATCGCAATTTGATCAATCTGGTTGACTGTTGATTGATCAGGGGTTCTCCAAGTCCCCTTGTGTATGTTGAGATGTGGGAACCACTTGCTAGCTATGACAACGATTTGCCCCGCTGCAAATTCGATTAGCCTGAATCCGTTATCGGAGGTGGTGTTGTGCAGGCTGTATCTTCTAATTGTTCCGCCAAAGATACCCTCTCTTCCTAGCTTTGCATTAGAATCACAGAGGACCATTTTAATGTCACTGCTAGGGCATTGCTCGTAGGTCTTGTTAAGGAGCTCGTAGAAGGCATCCTTGGTGTCGTCATCTTTCTCCTCTGTGGGGGCATGCGCGCATATAAGGCTAGTGTTAGCGAATTTAGCCTTGACGCTCACATGCCCTAAGCTCAGGACTTCTTATCTTAGTCTGCCTCCGACAACAAATCCGCATCCAATTAAGCGCAGTCGCTGTTTATCATCTTCTTTTTGTCCAGCCCATCCCATCGGATTTCTTGAATGGCGGTTATGTCTGCTTTGCAGCAGTCTAGGGCCTCCGCTAGTTGCTCAGCTGCACGTGGTCTATTAAGGGATCTAACATTCCACGTGCATATCCGAAGCTCATTGTCCTTAAATCGTTTGCGTGGGTTGTCAACAGTAGATCCGTCCACATCCGAGAAACATAGAATGAAAAGGTGCAAAAATGAGAAAATTCAAAAATGGTTGTTGTCATTGCTAATTCTACGATCAGCTCTACATATGGCGGAACTATAAATTGACAATTTTTGCTTTAGCGTTATTGTTGCATTTGGAGAATATATCTTTATTTTGGATGAGATGACACATATATACCTTACATACATACAAACATAAATACAGGGTCATTCATTTCGTTGTTTCAAATTGGTAGCACTGGCATTTGAGACCTGCCAAACTCACCTGTCATTTGATGTATCATAACATTAGTTGAGTGTTTGCCATTTACAATAATGGATCGCTTACAAATCGAACAACGCCCTAAAATAACTAAAACTTACTACAAAAGTGGTGGTTCAAACGCAGCCAGTTTTTGCGCATTATGCGATGATTATGGTCGTCATAATCGACTGACTACGCAAGCAATCGGTAAAATTGTGAAGAAATTTGAACATAATGGAAGCGTTGCTGATGTCGTAAGGCCTGTGCATTATCGTAATACACGCTCAGTCGAAAATACTATACTGCTGCTGTAAGTGTAAGTGTTGCTAATGATCCGAATTTATCAATTTCCCGGCGATCGCAGCAATTGAACTTGTCGTTCACCTCACTATGGCGTATTATGCATTTGGATTTGCATCCCTATCCTTATTAAGTTCAACTTACGTCACAATTGAAGCCTGCTGACCATTCACAACGCCGTAGATACGCTTCTTGGGTGTTGGAGCAACAAACAATCAACATCGATTTTTCGAACAACATTTTCTTCATTGATGAGGCACATTTCTCACTCGGTGGGTATGTAAACAAACAAAATTGCCAAATATGGGACTCAGAAAACCCACAATATCAGAGCGATATGGTCGAATGATAACCGATTTTTGGTGGCCGGCGATTAAAAATCACGACTTGGACGATATGTGGTTCCAACAAGACGGGGCAACAAGCCACATAACACGACCAATTATGGCCCTATTGCGTGAGAAGTTTGCTGGCCGCGTAATTTCAAGCTTTGGCGACGTCAATTAGCCACCGAGGTAATGCGATTTGACGCCGTTAGATTTTTTTCTGTGAGGCTACGCAAAAGACAATGTTTACGCGAATAATCCCCGAACCCTAGCCGCATTAAAAACCAACATTACTCAGGTTATGGCCGATATAACGCCCGAAATATGCGAAAAAGTGGTTACAAATTACGTCAAAAGAATCGCGTCCTGCGAATCTTCCCGTTTCGGCCATTCGAATGATATTGTTTTCACACTTAATTTTCTTTCTTTGGTGTTCCAATCTGTAGTAGGGGTGCTCTACTAACCCTTTCAACAGAGACCTGAACACATGTGCTTGGTTGATGCCATGTCCCGAATATACTCTCCTCTAAATCATTTTTAAAATACATTTGCAAGATGAGTGCCTTGAACTATCTCCTCCGCCATAAGTCAAAGAAATTCAAGTAATTCTTTCCAATTCTTCCTAACCAAGTATTGCTAAGACAACATCTGACCACATCTATTTGGGTTTTGTTTTATTTAAACTGAAAAACTTTCCCCGAATAAGGAGATACTCGTAACAATTGAAAAATCATCATGACCACCGAATTGTCGAAGCAAAAGTTCAAACTGCCAACTTAATTATCTGTTATATTGTACATACGTCTGGAAAGTTTTTTTGTTTTTCAAATTGGATTACCGTAAAATTATCGTCAATTTTTAAGCCATGCCATAAGGAAGAAGGACCGTCGACATGCTCGTACCGGCAGACCGCGTTTGGTAACTCATCAAAGTTTGCTTGAAGAAACAAAATTTTCCTTAAGTGAAATTTCCGAACACAGCTGCTGGCAAATGTTCTCCCGCAAAAGTCCTTGAACATGTTTTGAAGATAAGAAAATAAATTATCGCCGACTTTCTTCGATTTGGTGATTCAATAAAAATTTTACTGTGTAAGGCGACGATAATGGGAAGTTTTGTGGAACTTCGTTCTGAATACCAGAAAGGGGGGTTAGAACTGAGAAAGAGAATCTTTAAATGATGCGATTGACCAATGTCGTAAAGTCATTTCATTATACTGATGCCAAGGAATGTATCTATCATTCAAATCTTTACATTAACCACTGTCAGTCGGGGGCCTCTTTCAAAATCAAACTTTCCACAAATCTAATCGTTATCTTTTGACGCAATTTTGTCACTTTTATTGCCAGGCAATCTCCTTCGGGCAAACAAACAGACGCATCCTTTCAATGTCACGTTCGGCAAATAAAGAGAAAACGGGAACGAATCACTTCAGTCAGCGTCAGGTGTCCTTGGCAAACACCATGAACAACAAACTACAATACAAAAGTACAAAAGCGTATCATTATCGAAATCAGAATAGTCCTTACCTATACCTTTCCTTCTCTTACCTAGTCTCTGTCTCCTGTCAAGGACAACACAAATGAAATACGGGTCAGGCAAGATCTTTGTTGATTGTAGTTAGTGCAGATTACTAGTTTATGTTTGCAAATTAGAGAGACGAAGCCATAAGACATCTTTTGTCTATCTTGGGTAAAGTTGTATTAATCTATGTTTTAGTTTCATCCTCATTATGTTGAAGCTTCATCTCCTACTACTACTCCTACTCCTACTCCTATTTTACTTTTCCATTCTATTCACGTTTAAGATTGAAGGAATAGAGAGAAAACAAAAAAAAAAAAACTTTCTTCCTAGCACCGCTTAAGTTTTCCAAGTGTTGAAGATGCGGACTATTGAAAAGCAATTAAATGTCTGCTTTTGACACATTTATTGGAACGGGACAAACGACTACTACAGATACTCGTACTCGTACCATGCTACAGTTGGAGTTAAATATCTTCTGAAGGTTAAAGAAGAATGAAATAAGTAGAAGGCGAAAGTTTTTCTCTCGACTGAGTAGACAAAGCCCATCAAAACAACACCTGGTGCTGCCTTGAAAGCACACTAAAGAATGGGAAATTTCGTTTCTTTGTATCTGTCAATCTTCTAGTTCTAAATATGTTGAAATAATTGGTTGTTTTATCCATCTCCGAAAGGTGTTTCATAAAGGTGTCTATTGACGTAGCATTATTGCCAATGTTGCATTTATTCGGTTGGTGAAAATTATTGATTATTTCTTGCCACATTATGGATAGTCAGGACAATGTTTCTTGTTAATTTAATGATGTACTTATGGTAGCAGTTAATGTTAACCGAGTGTGGTATCTCAGGGTAAGTTTTGAAGCAGACCTATTCACTTTTATTCTCTATAACAATTTTTTTTTAGGTGGCGTTAAATCGGTGATGGACCTAGGCCTTTCCAGATAGCATTATCTTTGGCTACTAGTTGCAACTCTTTGGGGCTTGAGCATTGTTGGTCATTTGCTCTTTCGATGTGGTGAATGCTACCCTCGAATCGGTGTTTGAATTCCAGCCGTGCTCAAAAGACTTGCATTTTTTTCACTCAACTAAAATCAAGTATGAAGTGTAAGTGAGCAGAATTCTATAACAACAAGCCAGCCAGCTCTCACTATCAATTTAGGCTCCCCATTAAGTGTTCGATGCCACCCATGGAGCTAAATAACCACTGAGCCCCCAACATCTTTCTTCTCTCTTTGTCTAATTTTCCAAAAAAAAACTTAACACATGCTGAGGCATTATAAGTGCACTACCTAAAACCCTGCCTGCTTCCCAAGGCTTTAAAAAAAAGATTTTTTTAACAATTTGGGGAAATAAAAAAATATTGTTGCAGTGCTTTTTGGTAAACAACATTCTTGGTTTTTCTTTCATTGCCGCTCGTGTAAACAATAGATGGTTTTCCGACTGGTGAGCAGGCAACGTAAAGCTGGCCATGCGAGAAAACTGGATTTTCCAAATTTACGAGTATACCGAACATTTCAAAAGATTGTGCTTACGACTTATTGATGGTAACGACGAATGTAAGGCGAACAGGGAATTGAAGACGTTTAAATTCAAATGGTATATGATTGGGATGCGTGGAATCAAAACGTCTTCTCCTTTGAATCTCCCAATATTTTATTTTAACGCAAGCCTGGTGCCACGATAAAGCTTGATACCAGAAACTGTTCCATTCTATGTTCTCGAGCCATCTGTGAAAATTGCAATTTTATTTGGCCTGATTACTGTATTATCTTGCAAGTCCTACCTTCGCTAAGGGTAGTCACCTTGTCGTGCATTGACTCACCGGGCTAAGCTGTCGACGACGTCAGTTTTCAGAAGGGCCACCCATGGCAGACAGGCTGTTGAGGAGCTATTATCTAAGAACTAGCCACCACTAATTCAAAGTGTTAAGCGACCCGTGCTTATTGAATGGTTTGAAGCCAGGAGTAACCGGCTGTATTCTAACGGAGCCTCTCCGAAACAGGGCCGCCTCGGGGAGTAACCATGGCCTTACCACGCTAATGAGGGACTCTGGCGTGGCCGCTCTTTTTTCCCGCGCTACTCATGGGAATATAAAACGTAGTAAAAGTAAAAACAAAAACATTTAAAACAAATTGCGGGGACAAACCACAGGGGTAAGAGCCAAGCCCCTACCTTACCCTCGGCGGGAAACAAGGGCATAATGGAGGAAAAGAGAGCGGAGGAAACTCCGGAAGTCTCTAATCCCCCGAAAGTCCTGGCCGCGGGGAAACCAGAGGCCCAACCGTACCTCCATTTGGGAAACCAGGCAGAAGACACGACCCTCTTAGAAAGGGGCTAAGTGGCCCTTGAACGAGATGGTACCTCCCCTACCTCAGTAAAGGCTTTGAGCCCGAGGAATCCAGAAGGAGGGCTGAGGAACATCGGGCCAAGCCCGAAACAAAAGGATGGGCTGCGGAGAAAAGGGGGAACACTACCATCACACCCCTAAGCAACGTAGCCAAAAAACAAAGGGTGGAAGAAGGTGCCACGAGGGCAAAGTGCGTGCCTGTGAAAGCCAATGCCACCGAGAGCATGCATTCTAATAAGAAATAAAATAAAATTTACTTTACTTTCAGAATACGTGACGCGAGACTTGGTGCCAATACAGGTGGCTCTGGACATTGAAGGAGTTAACCGCACAATCATCATCGCATCTGTGTACTGTCCAAGAGATAAGCCCAAGATATCTTCCTTGATGTAACGACTTGTGGAGCACTCCAATAGGATCCGCATGCCGCTGCTTATGGGGTGTGATGCAAACGCCCACAACATCATACGGGGTAGCACCGACACGAATAACAGAGGTGAGTACCTAAGTTCGTCCCTTGACATTTGCAATGTAGGAAATGCTCGCACCGTTGTGAATCGAATTAGGGAAGAAGTTTTTGACCTCACGCTTGGCAGTCCGAGCGTAAGCAAAATTATAAAGAACTGGAAAGTACGAGTATCTTGTGAACCGTCATTGTCCGACCATCGAATCATAGTATTCGACCTGGACAATACAAGTATCATGAGAAATTCAGTAAGGAATTCCAGGAAAATCAACTGGGAAACCTATCAGAAAGCTCTAGAATATAATCTAGGGCGACTTGGGACGACAAAATCTCCAGCTCACTTTCTGGAGCTAGAAAACGCAGTGGAAGAAGTCACCCATACCATCACAAATGCGTTTGAACTAAGCTGCTGCCTTACGGGGGGAAAAAGTAGAAAAGATATGCCGTGCCATACTTTGTCAAAACTAAGATCGGAAGTGCGCAAGCTGTTTAACACAGCAAAACGCAATGGAGACTGGCAAAGGTATCAAACGGCTCTTACCACCTACAATAAGGAAATAAGAAAAGCGAAAGGAAATAGCTTCAGGAAATTCTGCGAGACAATCTCAAGCACCCCTACGGCGGCAAGGCTACACAAGGTCCTTGGTAAGTCGGGAGAAGATTCAGCCTCGCTTAAGAAACCAGACGGTAGCTACACGGAAAATGATGACGAGAGGGCACTCTTATGTCTACGAACTCATTTTCCAGGGAGCTCACCTAGTACTGGCTTTGGGAACAGAACAATTTCAGCTCGACCTCGGAAGGAAGACTGGGAAATCACATCAGCCATCTGTTCTAGGGGAATGGGCAATAAGTTCTTTTCACCCCTTCAAGTGCCCAGGTGTGGATGGTATAGCGCCAGTTCTACTACAGAAAGGGAGAAACGCATTACTACCACAGCTGGTAAAATAAGCGAAAAGTAGCATTGCATTAGGATTCATACCACTACAATGGAAAAGGGCAAAAGTTGTGATCATACGGAAGGTGGGGAAAAAATACACGACACAGCAAAAGTCGTACAGACCGATCAGCCCCACTTCGTTCCTTCTGAAAACAATAGAGAAGGCTGTGGATGATTACCTGACGGATGAAACACTTAGTATGTCCCCTCTGTACCATCGTCAACATGCATACAGGGCGGGCAGATCGAAAGAGACGGCCCTGTATCAGCTAACAGAAACTATCCAAAATGCTCTAAATTCAAAGGAGATTGACAATACCTCGCATGATTCTATCAAACGAGCCCTACAATGGAAAGGATCCAACAACACAGTATCGAGATGGATGTGCGAACTGCTGAGCAATAGATCAGCAGAGACACAGACAGCAGCTGGAACTGTTAGAACTTCAAGAAGGTGTCCACAAGGGGGGGTATTATCACCCTTAATATGGTGCCTTGTTGTTGACGAAATACTGGAAAAATTAACCACCCTTGACATCAGTTGTCAGGCATGGTATTAATTGCCAGAGGAAATTGCCGCGATATTATACAGCGAGGTCTGAGAGTAATTCAGGAATGGTGTCTCACGGCCGGGCTGAACATCAATCCGGCTAATCGTGGTCTTAATCTTCACAAAGAAAAGGAAACTTCAAAGACTCAAATGAATCCGATTGTCAGGCACGACACTGAGATGAAGTACCTGGGACTACATCAGGACAGCAAACTGCTCTGGAAGAACCACACTGAGGAAGCTGCTAGAAAAGCAACCCGTGCTCTTATGATATGTAAGAGTCTAGCGGGAAAGTCGTGGGGCTATACCCCTAACATTCTGCGATAAATGTACATAGCGATTGCGAGACCAATGATGACATATGGTGCAGTAACATGGGCAAAACGAACCAGTCTTGTCACAACGAGAGAATCTCTCAACAAGGTGCAAAGGCTGGCGTGCCTATGCATCACCGGCGCAATGCGTACATGCTCAACTGCTGCAATGGAGGTACTATAGGAATTAACTCCCCTACACCTCATTGTCTCAGAGGTAGCGAATAAAACCATTCTTAGAATAGCAAAAGAAGGAACTGGAATGGGGAAATGCATAAGTTCGAAAGAACATGATGCACTACTCGGAAAACTTCCACTCTTGGCTATTCCAAGAGATGACAGCATTAAGAAATAAACTTTGAAAAAGAATTTCTTAACGAAGCTCAGCAACAAGAAGGAATGGAGCGATGGATCCACTATCTATGGACTGAACAACCACACGATTAAGTGGTATACAGACAGCTTGAGAACTGATGGAGGAACTGGTGCAGGAGTGTTTGGGCCAAGAACGAAATACCATGAATCTATGGGCAAGATTACCAGCATCTTTCAAGCAGAAGTATGCGCCATAAACAGATACGTTCGAATCAATCTCCAAAAGTATTAGAAAAACTATAACATAGCAATAATGTCAGATAGTCAAGCAGCTATCAAAGCACTGGACTCCCTTGTCATTAAATCCAATCTTGTATGGGAATGCCTACAAAGTCTCAACAAATTGGGCAAGAAAAACAGAGTATCTGTGTGCTGGATACCATGCCATGTGGGCATCACTGGTACTCACGGCGGACTCTCTAGCAAGAAAAGGGGCAGCGGAACCCTTCATAGAACCTGAACCATTCTGCGGCATAGGCGAACACACCCTAAGCGAAGAATTCATGAAATCGGAAAAGGAGAAAAGAGCTTGAACCGTTCGGGATCTCCAAGGTCTGAGACAGGCCAATAAAATCTTAGGAGATTACAATCTCAAAAGATTTAAGCCATGTATCAGTCTTAGCAAAAAAATCAGATGAAGGTCTCTGCAGATTCTGCAGAGTACTGGAATCTTGCGGGGCACTGACCCAAAAAAGGTTTGAATATTTGGGAGAACACCAAATTCAAGGAAAGGATTTGCCAACCACGGATCCACTACACATTCTCAGATTCATAAAAGAAACTGGTTTGGATGACGTGCTCTGAGTAGTGAGCAAACCTCTCCAACGTAGGAGGCACAATAGACCACAAGGTCGCAGTGCACTACACCCTATATAGTATATTATTATTATTATTATTATTATTGCAAGTCCTTACTCTCCGGATATATGATATCATACGAAATGTCGAAGTCGATCAAGGAGGGAATTCATTCGTTAAAATAGGATTGCCTGGCAGTAGCTCCGCTAGGATCGTGCCGTGCCGTGCCGGTGACCCAATTTAGTGAGTCGTAGCGCACTGTTGCCAGCAAGTTTTTTTTTAACTCTAAATCAAGCGGTGTTAGGTGCAGAAAAGTGTCCAATGATGCCGCAAGCGTCACGGAGCGCACCTGTAATGACTTTGGAAGCCGCACCATACTAGTGTTCCATATGTAAGTATGGGCCTCACGATTTCCGTGATGGAAATTTCATAATAGAGCCCTCTCTTTTGGGACCAAACTGGCTTTGAATAAATCGGTATTTCGGGAGAACGATACTGCGTATGATTTTCGGTCCGGTTTTGTATTGACATGGAAAGGTGATTCGACCACTGACAATACGAACTGCATAGGGACATTGATCTAGACAGGCGCCTACTGATCAACCGTTTGTTGATCGAATGGACCACAGCTCCGACGGATAGAGCAGTAGATCTAGACTGCATTCAAACAATCAACTTGCAGTTGGATACTAAGTGCAGTTGTCAAAGTGGTCATTCTAGCTGGAGACGCTTGCTGGGTATGGCTCAGGTTCACCGAAAGCTGTAGCGCTACCTAAGTAAATATGTAAGATGTAAACGAGGCAGGAGATATGTAACATTTCAAAGGGAACTCAATAGTAGCGGAAAGGTTATATTTAACCTTCTGATTGGTTCCGTGTTGTGTGCAAACCACTGTGTAATAAAATACTGGCATTTATGGCCGCAAATGATTAATTTAATTTGCAAAATTCTTCATAGTCCCTCTATTTGACGGGTCACTGTGGGGAATGTTTGGTATTTTCCTGTTTAAAAAGATACACATGTATGCCGGCATAAACAACGAACAGCAACTTTCACAAGAAATATTTTTAATTTTATTTATTAATTATTTTTTTTTTTACAAATCAATCAGTCAGTCACCCAGTCATAAAGGTTTTATGACCGGCACTCTATATTAAATATTTTTGCATTTGCAAATTGAGTGGAAATAAATCAGTCCGATTTCACAACTAATTGACGTATCTCCTATTAGAGTCAGGTATTTGCCAATTTAATTAAATTTATCAATTATCCGATGCACTTGAGCAACAAAGTCAACAGAGTAGATGTGTCGACCGTGCAATTTTTCCCCAGTAAGAGTGCTGTAAATCAGTCATCGGCAATTCAATTCGATTTATTTAAATAATAAATTTTATTTAAAAGACATAAAAGAGCAATTACGGATTTCCGAGTTCAGGTTTACAAATTTGGTATTGGGCGCCAATTGGTTCTTGGTGAACTTGTTGGCAGATGTGCCTTTTAGCAAATAGAACTGTAGGGGGTTGAGCTTTCATGGTTACATTTGCATCGAAATTTTTTGAATTTTTAATGAATCCGTCGATAAATTATTGTGACTTGATATAGAAAGACAATTTTAAAGAATGTGTTAGTTTAGTTAAGTCTTTGGAAATAGGACCGAAAATCACCCGATTTAAGCGACGAGAAGCGACGAGCACGAGCACCAACTTCCGCACTAATTTATTGCTAAAAAACCAGCGACCTTACGGGGCCCTCTTCCGATTATATCAATATCATCGGTGTATGTGAATTGGGGCGTGAGTGAGTGAGAATTATGTTTAAGAACTCGCATGACAGTGCATCGCCTTAATTTTTTTGATGTCAAAGTTCTCGGTAAGATCTTCGCCGACTTTGATGGAGCAGCATGCCTTACCCATCGTCATCTTGCACAGACTAGTTTTCTTAAAACCGAAGAACATGTTGTTCGATACACACCATGGGTGTGTTTTCATCGGTTTTCTACAAGATCTGCCGCAGTGGGAATATTTGGTGGCTGATGGACTTTCCCTGCCTGAAGCCTCACTGATAGTGATCAATTATGGTGTTGACGAACAACTTCAGGCTTTCAAATAGTACAGCAGATACCAACTCATTTCCTGTCGCTTTGAAGAGCTCGATAGTCAGGTGGTCCGCTCAAGTAGCTTTGTTGTACTTTATCACGGATACAGATAAACTTGTAAATGTGGTTACGTTTGTTTCATCCAGGTCTAGTGAACGAAATTGTTGTTATGTCCTTAGCATAGATCGCTGTTCAAATTCCCTTGCTCGTCTCTACGGGGGTTGTATCCGTGGCACATTTTTTTCCTTTTTGGTAAAACTTTCGAATATCATTCCTGGTGAAGCATCTTTCAATATCCTCAACTGCGCGTCCCATCCTCCTCTTTTTCTTCCGTTGTTCGTCTGTCTTCTTTTGCTCTTGGAGCACGTAAGCGGCTCCAGTCCTTCTCTGCAGTGCTGTGTTTTGTATACATCCTCCTAAGCGGCATATGCCTGTCGGCACTCATCATCAAAATAGGAGTTTCGTTGTGGTGATCAAGTGAAACGCAACATATCAGAAGCGGCTTCTCCGATGGTTTTTGTAGTGGCAGTTTTGCCACTGATATTCGATGCTTTATGCTGGCGGCAATGAACTTCTTGAGAAATTAAGAGAGACTCGATCGGAAAAGTATTTGGCGATATTTTGCGATTGTAGCCATCTGACGTCGAAATTCATCACAGTTTTAGGTTGGCTTGCCGCTGTTCGGGATATTCGGAACCATACTTTGGCTACAACAGGGTAATAGTCGAGTCGATGTTTGCTCTTCGGAACGTTCGGACATCCACAGTACTGGAGGAGTATCTAACGTCAATCGCAATGTGGTCAATCTGGTTGACGGTTGACTGATCAGGAGTTCTCCAAGTCCACTTGTGAATATCATCGCAAAGTCGATTAGCCCGAATCCGTTATCGGAAGTTGTGTGTCGACTATACCTTCCGACAATACTGCCAAAAATAACCTCTCTTCCTAGCGTTAAATTAAATTCGCTGTAGAAAATTGTAATGCCATAGCTAGGGCAATGGTCGCAAGCCTTTGAACATGGCTCTTAGAAGCTATCTTTGGTGAGGTCATCTTTCTCCTCCGTGAGGATATGCGCTTAAATAAGACAAATGTTGCTATATTTAGCCATGATGCGCATTACTACGAGGCGCTCGTTCACATGCCCGAAGCTCAAGACTCAAAATCTGCCTCCAAATCTGCAGCGCTCGTTCTTGAAGCTAAAGTCCAAAACAGGCCAAATTCTGGTGAACGACGAGAAATTGGCTGACTCAGTTTTTCTCGTGCATCCTCACGCACAGCAGCTATGTCTATAGCAGGCCTTGCATTGCGGAGTTGTGATAATTTCTTGTACCCGTTGACTCGAATTTTGCCACCAAACGTAGAAAAGTCGCCTCGCTAGGAAGATTTTGCGAAGATACGAATCACATAATGCGCGGAACTTTTTTATAACCGAGCACTGCATTTGAGAACAAAAACAATTGAGGATATGCAGACGTTGTTAAATGGGTAAACGCACTCACACCAATGAACAATTTGACAGATGTTACTTTAACAACATAGCCGCTATAAACGACCTCCCTTATTGAAAGATACTGTATTATGTGACTGTCATCACCGCCATGTTAGCAGTTGTACAGCCTTTATAAATCCTATAGTGATAACTTGTGGGTTTCGCTCTCTCTTAACATCAAATACCTAGGAGGAGCAATTACCGAATTTCATGTAGCCGCAGAGGTCATGTCTGAACCTCTGTTCGCATTTGCCATCGCATATTGACTTCCATCAGAGTGCAATCAGAGTTAAATCATCTTTTTCAGCACATTAAATTCCACCTTACTTACTTAGGTAGCGCTACAGTTCCGGGTTAGCTAGGGCCTAAACTAACAAAGTCTTGTTATTTACGTGAACACCTGTCGTAGAGACGTAATTTCTCGGGATGCCCATACATCCATTGGAGGAAGGATATGCCTTTCCATCGCTCTCTATTTATTCCTTTCATACTAATTTAGAACCCGTGTTGAGGGCACAAGTTCTACGCTTGTTATAACTCGAGGTCTACTCAAGACCTCTTAGGGTCTCAGCACCCAGTACTTATTGCAACTCTACATCGGGTGAGACCGGCAGGTGCACCCTCCATGAGTTTAAGGTTTAACCCAGAGCCATTGTAACGCTCCCTCAAGGGGGCCTACCTTAACAAGTCATGGACAACTGACTCCCACAGTACCGTGTTTTAAGTCCTGGTATGGACTACCTGTGGTCTTGCCAATCCACAAGACCTGTGACCGGCAGCTTGTAACTGGATAAATCATAGCAACCTTCAGTGGCGTAAAAGTTTGAAGATGTTATTGATAAGTCCAGTTTTTCCCAACACCCGCTTTTTATTAGACAACGTCACTGATGAGCGAAGCCTTGATGATTCAAGGGCGGGGGCCTGCTTGACCTAACCAGATTCCCCAGTTAACCTAGTCTTTAGCGTACTGCCTTCTTTAGCGCACTGTAAGTAAATTAAGGTGCCCTTCTACTTTTGCGCGCCACCTAAGTTTAGGTCTACTTCTGCTGTATTTGTCCCTCCTACTTAGATTCGACGACTCTGCGGGCCGAGGCATTGGTATCTGTATTCACTGTTCATCTGATGGGCAGGTTTATGACAAGATTGATACCATTATACAGTTCGATTAGTTCGTCGTGAAGTCCGTCAGTGTAACCAGAACCGAATATAATTTGGAGGATTTTTTCTCAAAACAGCCGAGGATCTTAATCAGCTTTTGACATAATTTATGCTTTAATGCCATAAACCATAAAAATGATTCTTCTTTTTATTCCTGATGAGGTGTTGTTGGCAGAATTTATAGCAGAGCGAAAGTAGAGTCCCTTACTACATCGAAGTTATAACTCGCGACTATGGGGTTTGTGTTATTTACGGCTAAACCCATTTCGGCATCGGTACCTATCTTGCCGAAGTTCTTTTACCTTAACCCTCCGATCAGCGACAGCTTCGATTGGATTATTATAGCAACAAGGTCCATAGGTACCTACAAGGATTTGTGTGTACAATTTTTCAAGAAATGTACGGTATTTTCATTATGCAGTTGTGCCTGATTGTCTTCTTCATCAACTAATAGTTCTTTTCAATCCGAAAATGTATATTATAGAGAGAAATAACTGAAAATAAACAAGAAATTTATAGGTAAAATAATTTATATATTAATTAAATATTTACTTTGTCTATGTAGCTAGTACAGCAGTGCAGGTTTGGCACGGATATAAAAGTGCTGAGTGTTCAGCATAAGCTGCATTATTTCAGCAACAGCAATACATTTGGGTTTTTCGCTGGCTTTTGTACTCCGTACGAAAAAAGTGGCATGATGGCCGATTTGAACGCCATAAAAACGAAGGAAGAGGTCCTGGGGTTGTTACTTAATTTTTTTTACGTGGCTTTCAATTCAACTTACCACAATATCAATTGTGCTTCCATAGCATTTTGAATTTTGGGATAGCACGTAATTAGTAGATTGGTGGCTCTTTCTTCAATGTTTGAAATTGCCAATTGTCTCATCAACAATTTCAAAAATAATAATCGTTCGTCCGATTTTTGGGCTGGATTAATTTCATCGTATATTATGATTGAGGCTAATGAAGCAATATTGATCATATTATAGAAAATTGCAAGCGAAATACAATATTTTGGGCTTGATTGATCTCGCGCTCCTATTCCGGCATCTTTCCACCACAAATCATATCCTTCGAATCACACAACTACCACACTTTTATTCCGTACTTGGTTGTCTTAGATGGAATGAATTTATTATGTGAAATCTGCCCGTCCTCGATAAGGAAAAAGTTGTTTGTTCACGGAAAAAAATTAAAACAATAAGAAATTTTCGTAGAATAACCATCAACGGATGCGCGAATGCTGTTTGCGGTTCGACTATTCGACTGATTTCCTCCTAATAATTTCATTGGTCATACGAATTATGAATTATTTTCTTGCCCAATTCCTATGTATATATACTCGTATATATCTTTGTTAACCCTTCTTCTTGTCCATAATCTCTTCTCTCTAATACACGCAAGTTCCTAGGGACCTTGTCGCTAATCGGAGGGTTAAAGCATACAGCCAGGGCTAGCAAGATCAATCACAAATCATACAATCTCTCTAATCAAGGGGAGACTGAAGAGTAAATTACTAGACCCAAACCTTAGGCTTATTTTTCAAAACAAACTGAAGTCCGAACACCGATTACGTATTAACCTTCACCTTGTCGGTATATACCTGGGTGTAGATCGCGATTTTCGATTTCGAATATCTCTGAGATTTATTAAGTGAATCTAAAACGGCTCCTACCCTGTGACTAAAATGTTGAGTTCTTTCGGAGAGTGCAATTTTTAAATTTTATAAAGATATTTTGATAATTTAGTTGGCATTTATTACCATTTTTTCGACTACCTTGACAGTATATGCCAGGGTATAGAAATTATTCCTTCATGTGTTCATGCAAATGGCAATGGCGATGGCGCGATAGTTAGCTCATTGGACTATCACGCAGAGAGTCTGGGTTCGATTCCTGGCTGGGTCACCAACAATTTTTCAAATCGCCATCACCCTTTCGACGGGCAATGGCAAACTCCCGAAAGTAAAATTGCCTACGAAAAAGCTTCTAAGGAGTGCCGTTTGGAATCGGCGATAAACCGTAGGCCCCGCTCAGATGTGACAAAAAAGACAACATGAGCAACACAAATGAGTGTCAGGAAGCTAGGCCATGGCCCATATCGGGCTGCCAGCGCCACAGTGTTTTTTTTTTTTGTTCATGCAAATAAGTACAAACTTATGTACAATACATACATATGGACATACAGAATATGTGTATAATAAAATTGTTTGATAATATGGTTTGGTGAGTGAAATTTTTAAGCTCGCTACACAGAGGAGAAAAAATTCAATGGAAATAATCTCGCCGAAATTTGTGACCGCTGGCTTGAATACTGCAAGGAGTTGCTTATCAAACAGTTTCCACGTGATATCGTGCCGACAGCTGGTCTATTCGAGGAGCAAGTCTTGGATTTTTCAATCGAAGAAATAAGTATAGCAATCGGAAAAATGAAGTGGGGGAAAGCGGCGGGACCAGACAGCATTCCATCAGAGTTTTGGTCGAAGATGGTGGGAATTGGCAGCGAATGGCTATGGAAATTTTAAATAAACTAAAATGTGGACAAACTATGCCGAATCAATGGAGAAGTAGCTTCTTGGTTCCATTATACAAAGGAAAAGGCGACACTCGAGAATGCAACAACTACCGTTCAATCAAGCTTATGTCACACACAATGTGAATCGTCCAAAGAGTCTTAAGCGAACGTCTTCGGCAAATAATAAAGCTCGATAATAGCCAGTGTGGATTTGTTGAAGGAAGATCGACAGTGGACGCTATCCAAAGCCTACCAATAATAATGGAAAAGCACCGAGATTCGTCTAAGGATTTACACATGGTATTCATCGACCTCGAGAAAGCATTCGATCGAGTGCCTAGGGATCTCATATGGGCCGCGCTAAGGTCTTAAAACGTACCGGAAACGTATGTAAGAATAATACAAGACATGTACGAAAATGTGAAAACTGCGGTGAAAAGCTCTGCTGGACTAACGAGAGAATTTCCAGTTAATGTCGGAGTGCATCAAGGAATCGTACTTAGCCCTTTCCTCTTTAACGTAGTACTCGACTATCTTTTAAAAGACTGCATGCGCGAACCAAATGTAACGCCAATTCTCTTCGCTGACGACGTAGTTATACTAAGCGATAACGTCGAAGATTTGCAGAACGCCTTAGATTCATGGAGAAATGCGCTAGAGAGAAACGGGTTTAAAATAAGTCGTTCAAAGACGGAGCATTTGACGACATCTGACATCTTTAAGTACTTAGGATCAATCGTTAACATGGAAGCGAAATGTGACGACGACGTAAACCACAGAGTGAGTGTGGGATGGATGAAATGGCGGGAAAATTCGGGAATCTTTTCCGACCGAAAATTTCCACTTAAATTAAAGGGGAAACTCTACACCACGGTTGTTAGACCAGCTCTTATGTACGGTTCACAGTGCTGGACAATGTTATGTACGAAGCGTTTAAGAACAAAATGACGGCAGCGAAAATGAAAATTTTAAGGATGTCTAGTGGAGTCACTAAACGCGATTGTATTAGATATACGCGTATAAGAGGAAGTCTACATATAAAGAATTCGGTAACCGAACAGCTTGAGACGAATAGAATAAGCTGGTATTGCCACGTTCAAAGAAGATGCGCAACAACGCCTGGGGCTTACCACTGAAGCGATCCAGGACCAAGCATTATGTAGACGCGTTCTGCGGTCTGCGACATTAGCCAACCCCATAAGCGGAGCAGCAGCGATGCAGTAAAAATGGGAAACTCGTAACGCATAAGTTCGTATAACGAGGAAAGGGTTAATAAAAGGATAAGAAGAAGAAGAAGGTGAGTGTTATTTATCTCTACGAGTTACTTAACTTTACGAAGTAATTGAATGAATTACATTTTTATTTATTTATTGTACGCAGAATTTCCTAGTAGGCCTTTTTTTTCCTCCCTATAGCACATAGCGCATCTCGATCCATCAAATCATCGCATTCTGCGGTTCCCGGAGCTCTTTTACTGTTATACCAAGAATGCATTTTACAGTACTTCTAGTTGGAAAGTGGCTCATAGCTCTTGGAATTTGAGCCCTTTTATTGATGAATGGAATACAGAAGTGCTCACCAAATTCTTACAAAAACTCCCTTCGTTGGCTTGTTTGCGACATTAGGTTTGCTTGACGGGTTATTTTTCGTAAAAATTATGTAAGCTGCGAGTCCCGCTGTGTCAATTATATTGAAAAACAGCAAGTGGCTATCGATTTGTTTTTCTTTTCGTAGTATACTGGGACAGCATCTTATCCATCGCATCAACTGCACCTTTGGTTTTGTTCTGATATAGAATAACGTCCGGCTTCAATTTTGGCCCAGAAACACTATCATCATTATGTTGAGTAGACAATAACACGAAAGCCTTGTCTTTTTTTGACACATAGGAGTAAAACACTATTTTTTTTTGTTTCAAAACCATAGGTAGTTGATAAAACCTCTCTAGTATCCGAAGCATTGAATTCGACAGAGAGATTCCATCCCATAACATCTACTTACAGCATCATCTACATAATGCTCGGTCCTGGATCGCTTCAGTGGTAAGCCCCAGGCGTTGTTGCGCATTTGCCATCTGAGAAATCCAGGAATTCTTTTTCCGACCTCGTTTTCTTACAGTTGGAGTGACCGTAGTTGATAGTGCCTTTTTAACTGGCTATTATCGAGCTTTATTATTTGCCGAAGACGTTCGTTTAAGACTCTTTCGACGATTTTCATTGTGTGTGACATAAGCTTGATTGAACGGTAGTTGTTGCATTCTCGAGTGTCACCTTTTCCTTTGTATAATGGAACCAAGAAGCTTCTTCTCCATTAATTCGGCATGGGTTGTCTACATTTTAATTTATTTAAAAGTTTCGATAGCCAAACGCCGCCGATCCCCTCCATCTTCGACCAAAACTCTGATGGAATGCTGTCTGGTCCCGCCGCTATCCCCCGCTTCATTTTTCCGATTGCTATACTTATTTCTTCGATTGAAAAGTCCGAAACTTCCTCCTCGAATAGACCAGCTGTCGGCACGATATCACGTGGAAACTGTTTGTTAAGCAACTCCTTGCAGTATTCAAGCCACCGGTCACAAATTTCCTTTTCATTTGTTAATAAGCGACCGTCTGCGTTTTTGATGTATTTCGGCGAGGTTATTTCCATTGAATTTTTTCTCCTCTGTGCAGCGAGCTTAAAAATATTTGACATTTTAGTACTGTACGACGTTTGAACTTCTTGGATAGCTTGTCTTCTATCCGCCGATCGTGAGGATATTTGTTCCAACTCCTGGTACAGGTTTTCCGCTTCTGCCGCTCGAGTTCGAGCCAGGACTTTCTTTGCGATCTTTTTGAGACGCTCGTATTCAAGAGACAGTCGAGCTTTTTCGATATCGTCGCTCCGATCGCATTTTGTCCACGCTTGGAATGCTCTCTTCTTGTCGGCCACAGCTCGTTTGGTTTCGTCATTCCACCACCATGTTTCTTTGCCGACGTGATGGTATTTCGATAAAGTCCCCAGATGGGATTTTGCGAGTGTTATGCATTCCTCGTGCATGCTGTTCCACATTTCTTGCGGGCTAAGTGAGTCTGCGATACCGTTTATATTGTGAAGTACTTCTTTAGCCAGTGCGATAAATATTGCGCTTCGTTCCTGCGATAGATTGCACCACCGGATTTTTGGCTTTCCAAACGATGGCCGTGTTTTCGGTGGTTCCGCTGTGAAAAATTCTGTAATGAGCAGACGGTGTTGGCTTACTACCGATTCTCCACGTATTACTTTACAGTCCTTAGTACGGTTTCTCATCGACATTTTGCAGAGGTGATAATCTATAAGATGTCGTTGATGTTTAATAAACATTGTATTTAAGACGGTTAAGCCGTAAGCCCTACACGCTACAAGGATGTCTTCGCCAGCTGAATTTCTGGTTCCAAAGCCTTTACCGCCGTAGCAGTCCTCATAATCAACATTTGTTTCTCCGACGTGGCCACTTAAATCTCCGCCTACGAAGAGCATCTCATCGATAGGTATATTTCTAAGCAAATTACCGAACTCTGACCAAAATGTATCTTTTTCCGATTGGTCGCATCCATTTTGTGGAGCGTACGCGCTAACAATGTTCCACGTTTCATTGTGTATGACGAGTTTAACACTCATCAAGCGGTCGCTTATTTTCAAGATACCAACGATGTTGCTTAGAAGATCCGCTGCAACAACGATTCCAACACCGTTTCGTCCATTGACCGTTCCATGGTAGAACATCTTAAATGCCTTAGTTTTTAAATCTAGAAAACGCGCTTTATTTCCTTTATTTCACTACTTCGTTTCCTGTACGCACAGGATTTGTAGAGTTCTGCGACGCATAATCGCTTCCAGTTCTAAACTTTTTGAGGTCATCGATCCGACCGATCCGATTCCAACTTGCAAACCGAAGTTTATGAAAATATTTTGGAAACTTCATTTTGCCCGCACCCGGAATCCGTCGGGCTCTGACACAAGCACTTCTGCTTGCTCTGGGATCACCCCAGTGCTTTGCAATCGTGGTGCCCAGCGGGGTAGTGCTATTAATTGCGATCATTTCCATGAAGTGTATCTAAAGTTTGAGTGGTTTGACACTTGTATGCTCATTTCGAATTGATTGACTGTTCTTTTACCCCACCGGTAGTCTACAGACGTGGAAACCCACTGATTGCATACAAACTTGTGGGAAAGATTTAAGGTGTTAAAGTGTCACTGGCTTATTTTTGGTGTCATAGATGCCTGTATATGATTGGTGTCCCATTTAGTCGCCTCTTACGACAAGCTGGGACGCACTGCGGCACTATTCTTTATCCGATGCCGCACGGAACTACCGCTCAAATGAGCACTCGAAAGAAATTTTATTTCCTTATTTTCCATCTTGAGTGAAAAAAACCTTTTTTCAGAATGTCATCAACAAATAACAAAATTGAATGGTAGAAAAAAAATTCCCATACAAAACATATGAGAGTTATATTTCCATACCCGGGTGTTTACTGTCAAGATTTAGAGTTTTTTATTGGCGACAAAGTGAATGTTAAATTGGATACTTATTCATCTTATATATTGAAAAATGAAGTTTTTAGCTGAATTCCTGTTCAAATTCACTTCAAGAATGTGTTCAACTTCTTCTTGCTCAACGGAGAGCATTTGTCATAACTTTTTCAAAATCTTTCGAGCTACACCGCTCAGGCGTTGTCTGTTTTTTGACCATTTTTAGATAAGTTAGTCTTAAATTGTAATAAGATATCTATTTTAGAGAATACTGTAACTTCCCTTTATCACAATTCAGTCTTAAAGTCGTGCAGTCTCATCGTTTGTACTTCATGGGGACGTAGCACCTTACACCCAAACTGCTATAGGGAATCTCCGAATTTATCGATACTTTCTCAACCAACCTTTGCTTCTCGACTCTCTTGTCTTAATCCAATACTGTACTTCTTTTTCTTCCTAAACTGGTTCATCAGACCACATCCCCTGACATTTCACATCTGCTAATTCCAACTATAAGACCACATATGATAGAATGACGACACCAATCCCAGATCTGATTGAAAAAAAAAACAATCTTTTATTTAGGTCACTCAACAATTCAAAACTCAGTAGGCAAATATGTACATATATATATTTATTTTTTTTCAATAAGCACGAATGACATCTTTTCACCTTCACAAAACAATTCACCTACATCCAAGCAAGCGTGCTGGTGTCGCTTGACTAGTGAAACATTCGACGGCAGCGTTGTTGCCTAATAAAATTTATGTTCAAACGTACGAGTATCTACTCGTATGTACATATTTCGTTATTATTTCTAAACACCATAGTGCGAGATAATTTAATTCGTTTCGCATGGATGCAGTCCTGTTGACCTAAATTCCGTTCAAACCTCAATAGCAGCATGGAAACTACTATAGCCTCCAACCCTTTTCGTGGGTGTGATGATACAAATACGAGTATCTATGTACGCTGTGAGCATTTCTATGCGATCATCTATTCCCCAAAGGCCAAACTAATTTCCCCACGTTCCTCAGTTTTTCCCAAAATGTTCGTTCTATTCGTATTTTGAACGATGACAAAGGCAAGGGATGATTTCATTTTCGTATAAACACCAAAATAGATAAAAGTAGAAATTAAACATAAATTTTAAATAATTTCGTAAGTCATAGAGAAACTTGCACATGAGGATGGGTGGTAAGTCCTTTCTGACTTGAAAAAATAAACATCATTCTTCCCAAGGATAACAACATGACTTTAGATGAGAGAAGGTGGTAGAGCAAGGTGGCAAACTCTTACATACGAAACGCCTTCAAACATTTGGCTTTCGCAAGAAGAAACTTTAAGAACTTAAAGACTGAAGCTGCCTGGATTAACAAGACTTCATTTTGTTTATGTGATGCTTTTTCGGCTCTGTTGGTTATTGGCTGTTGGCTGTTGGCTGTCGGTTGTTGGGTGTCTTGGATTTTTGTTTATTTATTGTTGCTGGTGTATAGTACTGTCTTATATATTTCTTTCTTTTTGTAAGTAACTTTTCTGACACTTGGTTCCATTTTAAGCTTAACTGCAAGGCCAAGTAACTTTTAAATTAAAAAAGTTTCCTATGTGAGCATAGAAATGGGTTGCATTGACGGGTTTTCCCTCCCTTTCCTCATTCCATTTACAATTAGGTAGTTATTTGGCTGGATTTAAGCATGTTTGTAGATTGTGTAGGTATCACAGTTAATTAAGTTTTTGTCCTTTGGCGTAGTCAATTGTGCATACGTTCACGACATGGTTTTTAGTCAATTTCATATCCATATTCGATATGTGGCATAAGATTCTGAAAATACTAGAACAGCATCTGAAACAGTAAAATATTCTGTGGATTTCAATAAATTAAAAGAACTTTTAACTTTTGAATGTTGGCAAACGGTTTACTGTGGAGATAATCCTTCCTTGAAACTGTTCAAAAACATTTCAAATCGAGTACTTTTGTAAAAAATCGTGCAGGTAAAAAGAAATATTTAAAACCTTGGATGACTAATAGTCTTCTTAATAAGATAAGGAAAAAGAGAAAATTGCATTCAAAATGTAAAAAACGTCAAAGTAACTCAAGACTTAAGAGACATTATGTAAATTTTTGTAAACTTGTGAATAAAGAAATCGAGGACGCTCGCAACAACTTCTATGGTGATATGCTCACGAGAGCTAAAGGTAATGTACGCGAAGAGTGGAGAGTAGTAGATAACATTTTAGGAAAGGTTAAAAGCGGCGCTAAGATTGATAGCATTGAAGTGGGGGGAATTATGGAGCCAGGTCTTGGGAATATTACTAATATTTTTAACGAGTACTTCACTGAAGTTTCTGCGAAATTAAAACCAAGTTTTGATCCTTGTATAGCCTGCAACTGTTCCTCTTGGTCTGATGTGCCTTTTATGGATGGATATTCAATGTAACAGTTTTGTTTATAATCCGATTACACCAGTTGAAGTTTATAAAACTGTATTGTGCCTTAAAAAATAAAACCTCTTGCACAAATGATGGTGTTTCGAGTAAGTTATTAAAAAATGTCGCCTGGTATGTCGTTGATGTTCTGTCTTTTTTATTTAACAAAAGTATTGAAATGGGTTGCTTTCCTGACCATCTTAAAAGTGCCGAAGTCATACCTCTTTTTAAAAAAATGTTATTTCTAATTACAGACCAATATCACTTCTTTTAACATTTTCCAAAATTTTTGGAAATTGATAAAAGTTCGAATTGTCTCTTTTTTGGACAAGTCTAACTACTTTAGTAAGAATCAGTTTGGTTTCAGACAAAGCTTGTCTACTGAGGACGCCATCTTAAGGGTTTGTAGTCAGTTACATGGAAGTTTAAATAATAACAAATCTACAATTGGTCTTTTTATTGATATGACAAAAGCTTTCGATCTGGTGAACCACGATCTCTTGCTTAGCAAATTTTTCAATATTGGTTTTCGTGGAAATATGTTTAATTGGCTTCGTTCTTACCTAATAAAAAGAACACAAAAACCTACTATAAATGGGGTCTCGAGTGCATCCAGGTTATAAAAGAACGGTGTTCCTCAGGGTTCTGTACTTGGACCATTGTTTTTCTTAATTTATATTAATTCTATTTTCAAACTCAAGTTAAATAGCACTCCAACAGCTTTTGCGGACGACATAGTTTTTACATATGGATATGGAACCATTTTCGAAAGTATTGTGTCGATAAATGAAGATCTAGAAGCGTTGCGGTTGTGGTTTACCTTACTTACTTACTTTAGGTGGCGCTACAGTCCGGGGTGGACCTGGGCCTCAGTCAACAAGCTCCTCCAGCTAGCTCGATCCCTGGCTAGCTGTCTCCAGTTTCGCACGCTAAGTTGGCTGAGGTCCTCTTCCACTTGCGTGCGCCACCTGAGTCTTGGCCTTCCTCTACTGCGCTATCCCTCGGGGGCGGATTCGAAGACTTTTCGGACCGGAGCATTGGTGTCCATGCGCTCTACATGACCCAGCCATCTCAGTCTTTGGATCTTCACTCTTCTGGCTAGGTCCATGTCGCTGTACAGTCCATACAGTTCGTAGTTGTATCTCCTCCTCCACTCACCGTCAATGCAGACGGGACCGAAGATCGCCGGAAGAATTTATCTCTCGAAGCAACCAAGAACACCCTCATCCATTTTTGATAATGTCCATGCCTCTACGCTATAGAGCAGGACCGGGATTATTAAAGTCTTATAAAAGGTGACTTTTGTTGTCCGAGAGAGGGCTTTGCTACTCAATTGCCTTCTTAACCCAAAGAAACAGCGGTTGGCAAGAGTTATTCTTCGCTTGATCTCAGCGCTGGTGTCGTTGTCTGTATTTATAGCGGAGCCTAGGTAGACAAAGTCCTTAACTACCTCAAAGTTATATCTGTCGAGGGTGACGTTCTGTCCGAGACGTCGGTGTTGGTTGTCCTTTTTGCTTGACAACATATACTTGGTCTTGCCCTCATTGACCGCTAAACCCATTTTCGCCGCTTCCGTCTCAATACTCGCGAAAGCGCCACTGACATCACTCTGCTTTCTCCCGATTATGTCAATATCGTCGGCGTATGCGAGTAGTTGGACGGACTTTTGAAAGTTAGTGTCTCTTGTGTTTGCTCGTGAGTTTTGCACTATTCTTTCAAGTACGATGTTGAAAAAATCGCATGACAGCGCATCGCCTTGTCTTAATCCTTTCTGGACATCAAAGGTCTCGGTGAGATCTTTACCGACCTTGATAGAGCAGCGTGTATTCTCCATCGTCATCCTTCACAGACGGACGAGTTTGGCAGGGATGCCAAAACTAGACATTGCTCTATATAGCTCGTTTCTATAGATGCTGTCATACGCGGCCTTAAAATCGATGAAAAGGTGGTGTGTATCGATCTGGAGCTCGTGGGTCTTCTCAAAGATCTGCCGTAGTGTGAATATCTGGTCGATGGTGGACTTTCCTGGCCTGAAGCCACACTGATATGGACCTATCAGGTTGTTGACGAACGGCATCAGGCGTTCACACAATACGGCGGATAAGATCGTATATGCGATGTTAAGGAGACTGATGCCTCTGTAGTTGACGCATTTCAGAGGGTCTCCCTTCTTGAGAATCGGACAAGCAATGCTGAGGATCCATTCATCGGGCATACTTTCGCCCGACCATATTTTACAGATGAGTTGGTGTATGCTTCTTACCAAGTTATCGCCTGCCGCTTTGAAGAGCTCGGCAGTCAGGCCATCTGCTCCAGCAGCTTTGTTGGACTTAAGCTTCGATATGGCTATCTTCACTTCATCCAGGTCGGGTTTTGGTAAAACTTCCGAACCTCATTCCTGGAGTAGCATCTCTCAATTTCCTCGATCGCGCGCTTCTCATGCTCTTTCTTCTTCCTCCTGAGAAGCCGGTGATCGTCTCTCCTCTTCCGCTCATAGAGCTCATGAGCAGCTCTGGTCTTTCTAAGCAGCGCCGCGTTATATGCATCTTGCTTAGCTACATGTGCTTGCCAGCATTCATCATCGAACCAGGAGTTTCGTTGTGGTGGACGAGTGAAACCCAGCACATCAGAAGCGGCATATCTGATGGCGTTTTGGCAGTGTTTCCAATGGTCTTCGATGCTTGATGCTGGCGGCATTGGACCTCTTAAGAGATTAAGAGACACTCGATCGGAGAAAGACTTGGCGATCTCTTGCGATTGTAGCCGTCTGACGTCGAATTTTCTCACAGCATTAGTTTGTCTTGGCGTAGTTTGGGATATCCGCAACCGTACCTTGGCTACAACAAGGTAATGGTCCGAGTCGATGTTGGCTCCTCGGAACGTACGGACATCCATTATGCTGGAGGAGTGTCTTGCGTCGATCGCAATGTGATCAATCTGTTTGACTGTTAATTGATCAGGAGTTCTCCAAGTCGCCTTGTGTATGTCGAGATGTGGGAACCGCGTGCTAGCCACGACAATGTTTCGCCCCGCCGCAAAGTCGATTAGCCTGAATCCGTTATCGGAGGTGGTGTTGTGCAGGCTATATTTTCCGATTGTTCCACCAAAGATACCTTCTCTTCCTAGCTTTGCATTAAAATCACCGAGGACAATTTTAATGTCATAGTTAGGGTATTGCTCGTAGATCTTGTTGAGGAGCTCGTAGAAGGCATCCTTGGTGTCGTCATCTTTCTCCTCTGTGGGGGCATGCGCACATATAAGGCTAATGTTGGCGAATTTAGCCTTGATACGGATTGCTACGAGGCGCCCGCTCACATGCCGGAAGCTGAGGACTTCTCGTCTTAGTCTGCCTCCGACAACAAATCCGCATCCAAATAAGCGCTGCTTTTGCCGTCGATAGCAATTGCCGTAGTAGATGTCGCAGTTTTTCATCTTCTTTTTGTCCGGCCCATCCCATCGCATTTCTTGGATGGCGGTTATGTCTGCTTTGCAGCATTCTAGGGCCTCCGCTAGTTGCTCGGCTGCATGTGGTCTATTAAGGGATCTAACATTCCACGTGCATATCCAAAGCTCATTGTCCTTAAATCGTTTGCGTGGGTTGTCAACAGTAGATCCGTCCATATCCGAGGCTTGTTGATGCTTCGTAACTTAATCTTTTTTTAAATGGCCGGGCATTTACCCCGGCGGCACAACCCCCAACCTGGAGGACCAGTTCCACTTTGAGTGCCCCTAGGACGAGGCGTCGGTTGTGGTTTACCTACCATAAATTAATTATAAGCGATAAAACAAAACTAGTTTGTTTTAAGGTATCTGGTAACAGCTTATATGATTTCAATTTATGGTTCCATGCTCATGATTGTAGGCAGTTTTCCTTACCCATACATCAATGTGGAAATAGTAATTTCTCTGCTGATTTACCCTGCACAGAAAACTGCTTTAAGATTAAATCAGTTCAAAATTTTAAGTACTTAGGTGTAATAATTGATTTTAACTTAAACTGGAAGGACCACATTAAAATGATTAAAACTTATATGCTGAAGGTCACACGTAAAATATACCTATTTAAACCCTTTTGTTCTCAAAATGTTTTGTTAATGATATACTATGGTCTTGCACAATCAACGTTGCAATACGGTATAACAAGTTGGGGGGATTCGTATGCCAATACATTCAGTCCTCTACTTACCGCTCAAAAGCATTTATTAAGAATTATTTCAAATAAAAATCGATTAGCTAGTTGTTGGCCCTTATTCAAAATATTGCAGATACTACCAATCAGACATTTATATGTATTTAAAGTTTTAAGAGAGTTCTTCAAGCAGAGCGGTAATATTCCAAGTAGAAATATACAAATGTACAATCTATGTGTAAACAATATGTTCATATGTTCGCTTTTTTACACATATACCGCTCTATTTATATTTAATAGACTGCCTCTGTTTATAAGAGAATCTTTTCGTTATCCAAATTTCACTAAAAATGTTAAAAACTGGCTATTCACCTTGAGCTATGAAAGTATTGAATCATTCTTTTAACATCTTCATTTTCATCAGCAACACAATCATATTTACATCTTAAATCAATTAGTTAGTTTTTTTATGAATTTTTATGTTTATATTTGCTTTTTAAATCTCTTTCTTCTTATACTAAACTTTATAAAATTGTAAATCAAAATGTTACTGATTATCACCCCACATTATATTCCAAATTGAAAACAAATTCTTGAAGTGTCATTCACCACAAACTTTTGTTTAAGAATGATCACTAATATTTGTTCAACTTATTTGTTATTAGTTTTTAAGATTATGAAAAAATTAATTGAATAAATAAAATAAAATGAAATGAAATGAAAGATTTCGATGAACGAGATGTGGTTAATTCCGTGCCACACAAAATATTCCACTTCTGATATCAATGCTTTAATCCTTAAGCTGATATTTTGGTCGTTTCGACATATGGAATTCGAATTCCAGAGGCAAGGGCAATGAGTTAATCCAGCTTCCGGTGACTGGTTTTCGACACAAGTATGCCCGATTTCTGAAGATATTTGCTGACGTCCAATGTGCTATGCCCAAAGTTCGGTATTTGAATTGAAATTGAATTGAATTTGCTCAATTTTTAAACTAAGTATTGTAAGTGAACGATTTGGCTTCTTTGGTAATTTTAAACTGAAGGAGACGGGGTTTTAGACACCAACGAAGCCAGAATGAACGTCTTGTTCCGTTATTGTTTCACTCCTATATGGAGTCATGATGTGAAGAATGCCTTTAACTTAGCTAGCTGGTCCTTTATTAGGAAATCCTTTTTCAAAATGGATACACCAATAATCTGGTAAGGGGATTTGTCGATTACCTAAGCACCAGTTAAGCCATCTAAGATTTATCATGCGTACAACATTACCGATCATTTCACCTCTCTTTCGGAACACAATGGCCCAAAAGAGTGAGATGGATTAGCCTATTGCGTGGGTTGAGAATTGGTTGAAACATGCCAATCACGTGGATTTCCGACTATCTGCTTCCTACTTCCGACTTCTGACTTCCGACCAGACAATCAGTTTGAAGAAGTCCCTAGTAAGCCTCAGAGTGTTGGCTGAAAACAAAGAGCTTATAGTCAAGTACGCAAGAAAGGTATCACTTACTCAGACAAGATCCTTTCGAATGCAACCGTGGATACGCCGACAGTAGTTTTTCACTAGAGTGGTCAGTCTAATCAGCGTAGAGGTCTTTATTAATAACCGACGGCTTTCAAAAAATCTCGACGAAGCAGCCCTTGAGATACCCCCAATGATCTCCGTTGACGTCCTAACGAGTGAGGTACAGAGGGAACACCATAGTTGACTCTCGAACCGGCTTGATGCCAACAAGCTATTTATCTTCCTTATTAACTCCCACCATACACAGTTTCTGTGCGGGAATGATTACATTGGGGGAAAATCTTCATAGATTTGGGCACGATGTATCAGCCTTATGTCCGGGATATCCAAGCAAATGCATTGCAAAAGATTGTTGTGTCAGCTGAATACGGAGTTCTGCCCATTCGTAGTGCATGTACAGAACCAGCTTTGAAGACCTAAATTCTAAGAACAGACCAAGAACCTACATCAGAGAATCTCAGTATAATTTACCCGGTCCAATTGGCGTAACAACAGTCCTACGAGGAGAGTTGTAATGTTCTTCTAACACGGGTTACGTGTATCTATGGAGACTTTCCATTAGTTATAAGTCGTCGTTAGACCGAAAATCACACAAAGAATTTGTTTTGATAAAGTCCATGCCTCTGCGCCATAGAGCAGGACTGGGATTTTTAAGGTGTCATATAAGGTACCTTTTTATTGTTCGAGAGCGATTGGCAAGAGTTTTTCTTCGTTTGATCTCAGCGCTAGTGTCGTTTTGTGAAAGAATAGCGGAGCCTAGGTAGATAGAGTACTTAACTACCTCAAAGTTATATCTGCCGAGACGTCGGTCGGTGTTGGGTGTCCGTTTTGCCCACTTTCATCGCTTCCGTCTCAATACCCACAGAAGCGCCACTAAAATCATGCTCCTTTCTCCCGAAAATCGCGTGTGTGATTCATTGGATGCGTGGTGTTATATTTATACGGCACTTTGGTTTGGATTGTTTGGCATTTTATCGTGGAGAGACTTATCCCGGCAGAGCGTCTACAAATTATTCAACTGTATTATGAAGGAATGTGCTTCTTGGTGGTTCGGTGCGCTGTATAAATAAGGTAGGCACTGACAGATTTGAACCCGGTGATATCCAGTGTTGCAACTATCTTCTACACATCAATTGTGCTTGTAATACCCTCACGTGGTAACCGACCTGCTAAACTAATAAGTGTGAGTGCTGACCAGCAGACAAAAGTAGCAGCACTATAAACGGGACAGCGGATGAACTCCCCAGATGGAATCAACAGTGGAAACAATCCCGATTAAAATGAGACCTTATCCGGGCTACTCCGACATATTTGGAGCTCAAACCGGTAGGGACTTCCGTGTCAAAGTCAGGGTCTTGGAAAAGAGATGGTGGCGGAAGAGCCCTTAATGGACCAACGGCTGCATTTAGATCACAGAACCGGTTACTGGCTTTCGGTCCAACCGACCCCTCGTCGTCTGCTGTTGACAACGAATAAAACCGATTAAAGGACAACGAACTTCGGATATGCACGTGGAACGTTAGATCCCTTAATAGACCACGTGCAGCCGAGCAACTAGCGGAGGCCCTAGACTGCTGCAAAGCAGTCATAACCGCCATTCAAGAAATGCGATGGGATGGGCCGGACAAAACGAAGATGAAAAACTCTGACATCTACTACGGCAATTGCTATCGACGGCAAAAGCAGCGCTTATTTGGATGCAGATTTGTTGTCGGAGGCAGTCTAAGACAAGAAGTCCTCAGCTTCCGGCATGTGAGCGAGCGCCTCGAAGCAATCCGCATCGCCAACATTAGCCTCATATGCGCGCATGCCCCCACGGAGGAGAAAGATGACGACACCAAGGATGCCTTCTACGAGCTCCTTCACAAGACCTACGAGCAATGCCCTAGCTATGACATTAAAATTGTTCTCGGTGATTTTAATGCAAAGCTAGGAAGAGAGGGTATCTTTGGTGGAACAAGCGGAAAATATAGCCTGCACAACACCACCTCCGATAACGGATTCAGGCTAATCGACTTTGCGGCGGGGCGAAACATTGTCATGGCTAGCACGCGGTTCCCACATCTCGACATACACAAGGGGACTTGGAGAACTCCTGATCAATCAACAGTCAAGCAGATTGATCACACTGCGATCGACGCAAGACACTCCTCCAGTATTATGGATGTCCGTTCCGACGACGAGCCAACATCTACTCGGACCATTACCTTGTTGTAGCCAAGGTACGGTTGCGGATATCCCAAACTGTGCTAAGACAAACTAAAGCTGTGAGAAAATTTGACATCAGACGGCTACAATCGCAAGAGATCGCCGAGTCCTTTTCCGATCGAGTGCATCTTAATCTCTTAAGAGGTCCAATGCCGCCAGCATCAAACATCGAAAACCACTGGAAACACTGCCAAAACGCCACCAGAGATGCCGCTTCTGATGTGCTGGGTTTCACTCGTCCACCATAACGAAACCCCTGGTTCGGCGCGTGATCGAGGAAATTGAGAGATGCTACTCCAGGAATGAGGTTGGGAAGGTTTACCAAAAGGTAAAAATAACTTGCCATGGCAACAAACCCCGAACCGAAGCCTGTAGAGATGAACAAGGGAACATCGTGGTAGAATCGCAGTCGATGCTGAGGATTTGGAAATACCATTTCTGTATTTCTGCAGACTGTATAACGGCTATGACGTACCAAATACCGCTGTTAGGCAGAATCAACCTTTCAACTTGGTCGATGATGACCAACTATTCCGTCCACCCGACCTGAATGAAGTGAAGATAGCTTTAACTAAGCTTAAATCCAACAAAGCTGTTGGAGCGGACGGCTTGACTCCCGAATTCTTCAAAGCGGCAGGCGATGTCTTGGTAAGGAGCATGCACCAACTCATCTGCAAAATATGGTCGGACGAAAGTATGCCCGATGAATGGAACCTCAGCATTGTTTGTCCGATTCTCAAGAAAGGAGACCCTCTGAACTGCGCCCTACAGAGGCATCAGTCTCCTTCACACCGCATATAAGATCTTATCCGCCGTATTGTGTGGACGCCTGAAGCCGTTCGTCAACAACCTAATAGGTCCATATCAGTGTGGCTTCAGGCCAGGAAAGTCCACCATCGACCAGATATTCACACTACGGCAGATCTTTGAGAAGACCCACGAGCTCCAGATCGATACACACCACCTTTTCATCGATTTTAAGGCCGCTTATGACAGCATCTATAGAAGCGAGCTATATAGAGCAATGTCTAGTTTTGGCATCCCTGCCAAACTCGTCCGTCTGTGCATAACGACGATGGAGAATGTACGCTGCTCCATCAAGGTCGGTAAAGATCTCACCGAGACTTTTGATGTCCATAAAGGATTTAGACAAGGCGATGCGCTGTCGTGCGATTTTTTCAACATCGTACTTGAAAGAATAGTGCAAAACTCACGAGCAAACACAAGAGACACAAGCTTTCAAAAGTCCGTCCAACTACTCGCATTCGCCGGTGATATTGACATATTCGGAAAAAATCAGCGGAATATCAGTGGAGCTTTTGCAAGTAATTTTATGCTGTCAAGCAAAAAGGACACCGAATACCTACCGATGTCTCGGGAAGAACATCACCTTCGGCAGGTATAACTTTGAGGTAGTTAAGGACTTTGTCTACCTACGTTCCACTATGATTTCAGACAACGACACCAGCGCTGAATAATCTCTTGTCAATCGCTGCTTCTTTCGGTTAGGAAGGCAATTGCCTAGTAAAGTCCGAGATTAGAGGAGGAGATACTAGGGCGAACTGTATGAACAGCGACATCGACCTAGTCAGAAGAATGAAGATCCAATGACTAAGATGGCTGGGTTATGTAAAGCGGATGAACACTAATGCCCTCGAGAGACATTAAACGCAAATGAAAGGGGACATCAGCCAACAAAGCGTGCACAAGATCAAGCTAGCTGGAGACGCTTGTTGGTTGAGGCTCAAGTCCTCCCCGGGCTGTAGCGCCACCTAAAACAAGTATATATTCGTACATACAGATGTGCATTAACGCTAAGAAAACAGTCGAAAAACTCCATCCATTTAGACTCAATAATGTTCCTTTCCCCGCTCTGAACCTGGCAGAAGGCATTGCTGTGCAAAAGGAAGGTCTATTTCAAAATTTTTTCACCAACAGAGTTCTAGTATTATTATATCAGACGTCATGGTCATTGGGCTATAAGTCTGCTAAAATAGGAGAGAAGTATTTTGTTGAAAGTTAGTTCCACAACCGAGGTTGTTATTAATCTTATCTCGGCTCTGTAGATTCAAAGAATCTCCTTTGGACCATGTTTCGCCGAAAAATCGATTATACTACCAGAAAGTCGTTAGCGCTTAAAAATTTTGACTCACAAGTGCTTAGCTTCTTTGGTGAATCAGATGATGATAACTTTAAGCACCATTTGGCTCCCTTCTTAGCTTAAAGAGAGCAACTTCAGTTTTGGGAGAAGCCTATTTAAAGTTTACCGATCATCGAAAATGCGATCCGAAAAACTTGTGATTCATCTAGGCTATCTTGTACTGCCGAGTTACATTTGCTGCCAAAAATTGCTTTGTAAATTTCAAATTTCATCCCAGATTCTAGAGCGCAATCCTACAGGATCTCCCTCGCATGTTGGTATATTGAGTCTTGGTCCGTCACAGCAACTGATGATAGATACAGTATAGACAGAGGTACTCATAGACAGTTCCACTTTATAGGTGTAGTGCCTACATATTTCGAATTACACGCGAAAGTGGGTGGGATTATTCGAAAGGGCCTTGGAGTATATGCACTGGTAGTCTCAAATCAAGATCAGTTATATTGCTAGCAATGGAGCATATAATGTTTCAAAAACAATTTGGAAAATACAAGCAAATTTTCCGTTTTATGACGCATTAAATAGTGCTTCATCTTTTACCACATAGTTCACTCCAGCACCATATGTGTGCTGTTCCAAAGTTATCTCACTCTGTCAAATTTCTAAACAGATTTTTACGTACACTTACGTCGCACCAGATTAAAACCAATAAATCTTCCACCTTATCCATAAAAATAGAAGAAAAAACTGTAGAAATATATTTTTATGAACTTGAGCACATAAAAACTGTGAAAAACTACATGTAAGCGTTTTCATCCTGCTGGAACACATAAAATCCTTTCAGTACTTTGACATGCTTCCTGCGACCATTAATCACACTCCGATGGAGTTCGTGTCCGATGGGAAGAATAATTTTTCTCTCCTCGTCTCCATCCTTCACTACCACCACCACCGCCGCCGCGCCTGTGATGTAATTTCATTTTTAATTTGCCACGATCAGAAAGGACGAACGGACACATTATTCACCAAAGTGACTAGAACTAATTTACTTTCCATAACCAATTACGATTAGTATTCGTATGCTCGTATTCGTTATAGTATTCGTATCTCTGTGTACACCTGCTTACTGGGATGTATTTGTATCTCTGTGTGGCACAATGTCATAAGGATGAACCAAGGAAAATGAATATTTCAGTGTTTTGGCATAAATTATCCTTGCAAGTAGCAGACCTCCTGGAAATGCAACATTTTTCCTATTTAATTATTTTCTACCATTAGTATGAGTAGTTGTAAATTTTGGTTATTCTTGGATGGAAGATCCAATTAGGATCTTTTGGTCTTATCCCATGGGTTCGCGTTCGTATCTGTAGGGAACTGATTGATGGTGAGGAACCGAACGAAGACACAAATCAACATGACTTAGTGGAAAATATCGTTTAGTGGGAAAATTAAAATAAAACCAAGTTCCGAAATAAGAATCCACGAATCCGGAAAGTGGTGGTCGTTTAGTGATGCAAGTCCAAGTTGAAGTTGAAGTTGAAGTTGAAATTTTTGTTTTTCCCATGATGGAACTGGTACGAGCCACGAGTATGTCCTTGCGTTGCGTGCCTCTTCTGTAATAAGAAAACTTTCGTCCCTCATCAACTTTCTACTTAAATAATCTCTTGAAAAGTGCCAAAGTTGTGCATTTCTTGATGAAAAAACTTTTCCCTTCATTTCGCAATTTCGTGTTAATTGTTAGAGAATCGATGATGAGAGAGTGTTGGGTAAATTGTTGAAGGCGCATTGCCACTCTTCTTTGTTTCGAACAATTTCGATTAGTACTCTAGTTTATGTAGTTAATGTGTTTAGTGTGACTGAACGTAGTTGAGCTGGCATTTAAAGGATTGACTGACATAATGACTAATTAACTTGTTTCTTTCACTTCAACTGGACGGCAATTGATAGAAGAATGTCAACAAGATATGGATGGTTTGAGGGTTTTCGTGCAACTCTTATTGTTGTTGGAATATTTTAGTTACTTTCTTGAATCTACTTGTTTTCGATTAAAGCAATATGAGGCCGATATGAGGCATACCATGTTTGCTGCACGTCCATGTAAAGGGTAATGGAAGTAATGCGGTTGAATTGAAGGATTAACTTGTACTTTTGATTTCTTTTTCAGTTGAAACAGAACACTTCCACAGTTGTTTGTTTTCATTGTGCAGGCTCATTGTATATTTTTTTGAATTTCTTAGTTGGTACACCATGAGCACCACCACAAGGTGCAGGTCGGGCAATCTCACAAAGAGTTCAGTGCTTGTGATTTTCTATTATCTAGGCCAGAAGAAGGAAAAAACAACAACAATCCCTGTATATTGGTGTAGTACCGAAGTCAACAAATTAAAGAAAACTAAATTTACAAATTTACGCCAGAAGTCCTGAGTTTTGGGCATGTGAACGAGAGGTACAAGACTCTTCGTATCAATGCTGAATACGAGCATGCCCCCACAGAGGAAAAGATGACGATACCATAGATAGCTTCTATGAATTTTAACAACGACCTACGAGCAATGTCATAGCTATGTCTCCGGCGATTTAATGCTTGAAAGAGAGGGCATCTTTGGGAGAACCCTTGGAAGGTATACCCTGAACTACACTACCTCCGATAATGGATTTAGGCTAATCGAATTTTCTTCAGGGCGGAACATTGTAGCAGCAAGCAGTACCCACATCTCGATATTCACAAGAGGACTTGAAGAACTCCTGTTCGATCAATCGCCGACCAGATCAACCGAATTGTGACCGACGTAAGACGCACCCGCAGAATGTTTCGTTGAGCCAACATCGACTCGAATCATTACCTTGTTGTAGCCAAGGTACGGTTGTGGGTATCCCAAACTACGCCAAGAAAAACTAATGCTGTGAGGAAATTCGACGTCAGACGGCTATAATCGCAAGAGATCACCAAGTCCTTTTCCGATCAAGTGGCTCTTAATTTCTTAAGAAGTCCACTGCATCCAGAGCATTAAGTATCGAAGAACGGTAGCAAAACGGCAAAAAAGACATAGGTGATGCTGCTTTTGATGTACTGCGCGATGGCGAAAGTCGGCAAGCACATGCAGCTAAGCAAGATGCATACAAATCGGCGCTGCAAAGAAAGACTTGCTCGCGAGTTCTATGAACAGAAGAGGAGAGACGAAAACCGGCATCTTCGGTGGTAAAAGAAGGAGCATGAGAAGCGCACAGTCGAGGATATTTTACAAAAATGAAAGACCAAACTCCGAACCGAAGCCCGTAGAGAGGTACAGGGGAACATCGTAGTATAACCGCAGTCGATGCTGAGAATCTGGAAAGATTACTTCTGTGGACTGTACCAATATAACGGCGACGACGAACAAATACCGCTGTCATGCAGAATGAACCATCTAGTCTAAACAATGTAGATGTAGATGTTTTTTTTTTTTTATTTTTATTTCCATTAATTTCATTTAAAACTTCACAATGGTTAGATATTTCTGCGAAGCCTTATAGGCTTTTCCGCAGAAGATTGTTTTTCACAGTTTTATGATAAATTTTTGGTAAGAAAGCTTAGATTAATATATTTATATTTATATATATTTTTTTTAGTTCTTGTGGAATTGTGTTTAGGACTTCAGGTACACTGCATTTCAGCTGTCTTCTCCCGCAGGTATTGAAGAATCGGGGTTCGTGAAGCATACCTTGAGCCCGCATTCTTGTGTTGATTCCATGTTGAATTGGTGTAATGAATCGGCAGTCATCATAGTACTCCAGTATAAGGGTCATCTTGAAAATATCTTCTACTGGAAGAACTTCGAAACGCCTTTGTTCCGGAATATTGAGCTGGTTATGTACGCCTATCTTCTTCAGTGCTGAGTTTTGGAGTTTTCGCATTGCCCCATGCAAGTATACCATATCTTAGTTTGGATTCCACAAGGTCAAAGTATGCTTGGCTTAATACGGCCGTTGTGGCATGGTATTTCAGATAGGTAAGTGCATATAAAGCTCTTCTGAGGTTCACTCGCAACTCATCTATGTGCATATCCCACAAAAAGTTGTTGTCGATCGTTACTCCCATGTATTTGTATCTCTCCACTGTGTCGATAGGACAATTAACTGGACTATTCATTTCTGAAGTGGATTTGCAATTGTGTAGCCCTGAATTGCAAATTCCGTATATGCATCATTTTTGTTTTAGATACATTGATCGTGACATTGATGGTGCATAATTGCTGTTGCCGTATGGAAGGATCTGTGATGCACCACTATCGCCGCATCGTCTGCATATGCAAATGGAATGGCCTTCTTAAAAACTCGTAATAGCTCATTGGTGTACAATATGAACAGTATTGGACCCAGTTTTAATCCTTGAGGAACTCCATATTCAACATTTGCATTTTGGCTGTATGTATTGTTTATTTTGACACAAAATTGCCTGTTCGTCAGATATTCTCGTAGCCAATGTGTCATCAGTCCTCGAATACCAATATATTCCAGTACTTCTACTAGTTTATCATGGTTCAGTGTATTGAAAGCTTTACTGAAGTCCAAGAATAGGACTAAAACATAATGAGTTTTAGTTAGACTTTCGTTGATGCATTCTGCAAATTCTTCTCTCAGCTTACCAGTGCTTTTATTTTTCTGGAAGCCGTACTGGCTTACGTGTATTAGCGAATCTTTTGCGATAAAGTCTCGCAGCCTCTTTGTTATCACTCTTTCATGCACTTTTCTATTACCGGCAATATTGATATTGGCCGATAATTTTTAAGGTCGCTTTTTGTAACTCCTTTGTATATCGGTCTGATTACAGCAGTTTTTAAGCTTATAAGGATTTTTGCTTATGCAATACTGTACAATTCCGTCCATCCGAATTCCGTGAATCCGTGAAGTGGCAGACGACGCACGACTTGGTATGCTCGATGAAGCCCCAGCGTTGTCTGTCCGATCCTCAAGAAAGGAGACCCTCTGACCCTCTGAACTGTGCCGACTACAGAAGCATCAGTCTTCTTAACATCGACAAGATCTTATCCGCCGTAATGTGTGAACGCCAGAAGCCGCCCGTCAACAACCTGATAGGTCCATATCAGTGTGGCTTCAGGCCAAGAAAGTCGAGCATCGATCAAATATTCACACTACGGCAGATCTTATAGAAAACCGATACACACACACCATTTATTAATAGATTCTAAGGCCTTGTATGACAGCATCTATAGAGACGAGATAAAGGGTAATTGCGGGAGAGATGCCGCGTCGGGATAGTTGCCGCACCTAACCAAATTCATACATATAGTCATCCGTGGAAAAAATTTTGCTTTGCTTTTAGTGCGTTAGGTATTCAAACGAAAACGTACGAAAAAAAAATATTTACATACAACATATAACGGGAATTTTTTTCCCTTGTTGTGTTTTTCGTACCCCTTTAGGCTATGGCGATCCAGAAGCAGGTTATCGCGTGATTTCTCAAGCGTAAGTATTTTTTGCCATTAATTAGTGTTTCAAGAAGTGGATGGTTTGATTTTTTTTTGTACTCGTCATTTTTAGTTATGAACCGTGGTGCGGCATCTCTCCCTCACTACAGGGCTGGAGCTTTAGGATTCAGGGCCTCAGGAATCTACCCCTCTATTCATCAAGCCACTTCTGGAGCATATCAGACTCGACAGCAGTTGAATTTCACCAATCAATAGCTCTTCCTTCAGAAACCATGACTTTATATCCCGAATCGGACTTGGAACCTGCAGTGCAAACCACCAGTAATACCTCGAACTTGGAACTGGTTATTTCAAGGACCGGCAATACATCGCACACCTATTATCACTCTGAAAATGAAACGCACACCTCATTATGTTTCAAGCCTACGCGAACAAAACTCCTTCAAAAAATTTTGCCACTATCAAAAATTGCAGCGCTGATTTTTTCAAGACGAGGGCAGAAAGCAGAGGTCATCCTGTTCAATTGAAGAAACGAAGAACGCCAAGTCTCCCAACCAGAAAAAAAGGCTTCAAAGAGCCGGCTGAGGATCCTAATGTTTGTGCCGAATGTTTGGAAAATTAAAATTATTTTTAGACCTAAAAATGGGAGGATTGGATCCAATGCGCGAAATATAGCAAATGGCTACATGAAAACTGCACACGCTACAAAAAACCAGAATCCTCCCTCTGTACAGATAGCAGTCATGTCTGAAGAGTCTGAAGAGTCCACAGAGTGGACATTAAAATTAAATTAAATTAACATGCGGCATCTCTCCCTCACACGGTGGGTGCCATCGCTTATCGTCATTAACTGAAGTCGGATCATAAACAATTTCCGATGAGTATTTCACTGCTGGGGCGATGGCGATGGCGCAATAGTTAACTCATTGGACTATTTCACGCAGAGAGTCCGGGTTCGATTCCTGACTGGGTCACCAACAATTTTTCAAATCGCCATCACCCTTTCGGCGGCCAATGGCAAACTCCCGAAAGTAAATTTGACTCGGCGATAAATCATAGGCCCCCGCTTAAATGTGACAAAAAAGACAACATGAGCAACACAAATGAGTGTCAGGGGCTGCCAGGCCACAGTGTTTTTTTTATTTCTTATTTCACTGCTGGAAGATGCACGATGTGATTATTTTGCGTTTGAATACTTGCCCCTATTAGATGAGCTAGGATTTTTAGATGTTCTCAATGGCTGAGAGCCGTATCTTCGTGTGGGAAAATTAGCGTGGCAATCATATAACTCAAGAACCATCATTCGAAGATCATTCTTGAAAAAATTGCGAACAATTAGAAAAATCAATTCAAACAAAAACTTTTACGAGTACATAGATAGGTCACGACTTTGTGTGCCTAGACTCTGCTGTTAATTCGAACGACAGCAATAAAGCATGCATCAACTGAAGTATTACGAGTACTCTTATCAATTGCTATTTGTTTACCTAAGAAAACAATGAATTGAGATAAAACTTTTCCGAATAATCTTCAGTTCCGACTGCAAGGGCAGTAAATTGAATAAGAGGAGTCTGAATTCTTGTTCGTCCGTGCGGCATCGGATAAAGAATAGTGCCGCAGTGCGTCCCAGCTTGTCGTAAGAGGCGACTAAATTGGACACCAATCATATACAGGCAACTATGACACCAAAAATGAGCCTGTGACACTTTAACACCTTAAAACTTTCCCACAAGTTTGTATGCAATCAGTGGGTTCCCACGTCTGGAGACTACCGGTGGGGTAAAAGAACAGTCAATCAATTCGAAATGAGCATACAAGTGTCAAACCACTCAAACTTTAGACACACTTCATGGAAATGATCGCAATTAATAGCACTACCCCGCTGGGCACCACGATTGCAACGCACTCGGGTGATCCCAGAGCAAGCAGAAGTGCTTGTGTCAGAGCCCGACGGATTCCGGGGGCGGGCAAAATGAAGTTTCCAAAATATTTTCATAAACTTCGGTTTGCAAGTTGGAACGTCGGATCGATGACCTCAAAAAGTTTAGAACTGGAAGCGATTATGCGTCGCAGAACTCTACAAATCCTGTGCGTACAGGAAATAAAGCGCGTTTTCTAGATTTAAAAACTAAGGCATTTAAAATGTTTCTACCATGGAACGGTCAATGGACGAAACGGTGTTGGAATCGTTGTTGCAGCGGATCTTCTAAACAACATCGTTGGTATCTTGAAAATAAGCGACCGCTTGATGAGTGTTAAACTCGTCATACACAATGAAACGTGGAACATGGTTAATGCGTATGCTCCACAAAATGGATGCGACCAATCGGAAAAAGATACATTCTGGTCAGAGTTCGGTAATTTGCTTAGAAATATACCTATCGATGAGATGCTCTTCGTAGGCGGAGATTTCAATGGCCACGTCTGAGAAACAAATTTTGATTATGAGGACTGCTACGGCGGTAAAGGCTTTGGAACCAGAAATTCAGCTGGCGAAGACATCCTTGTAGCGTGTAGGGCTTACGGCTTAACCGTCTTAAATACAATGTTTATTAAACATCAACGACATCTTATCACCACGAAACGTAAATAGATTATCACCTCTGCAAAATGTCGATGAGAAACCGTGTTAAGGACTGTAAAGTAATACTTGGAGAATCGCTAGTAAGCCAACACCGTCTGCTCATTACAGAATTTTTTACAGCGGAACCACCGAAAACACGGGCATCATTTGGAAAGCCAAAAATCCGGTGGTATAATCTATCGAAGGAACGAAGCGCAAGATTTATCGCACTGGCTAAAGAAGTACTTCAAAATATAAATGGTATAGCAGACTCACTTAGCCCGCAAGAAATGTGGAACAGCATGCACGAGGAATGCATAACACTCGCAAAGTCCCATCTGAGGACTATATCGAAATACCATTACGTCGGCAAAGAAACATGGTGGTGGAATGACGAAACCAAACGAGCTGTGGCCGACAAGAAGAGAGCATTCCAAGCGTGGACAAAATGCGATCGGAGCGACGATATCGAAAAAGCTCGACTGTCTCTTGAATACGAGCGTCTTAAAAAGATCGCAAAGAAAGTCCTGGCTCGAACTCGAGCGGCAGAAGCTAAAAACCTGTACCAGAAGTTGGAACAAATATCCTCACAATCGGTGGATAGAAGAAAAGCTATCCAAGAAGTTCAAACGTCGTACAGTACTAAAATGCCAAATATTTTTAAGCTCGCTGCACAGAGGAGAAAAAATTCAATGGAAATAACCTCGCCGAAATATATCAAAAATGCAGACGGTCGCTTATTAACAAATGAAAATGAAATTTGTGACCAGTGGCTTGAATACTGCAAGGAGTTGCTTAACAAACAGTTTCCACGTGATATCGTGCCGACAGCTGGTCTATTCGAGGAGGAAGTTTCGGACTTTTCAATCGAAGAAATAAGTATAGCGATCGGAAAAACGAAGCGGGGGATAGCGGCGGGACCAGACAGCATTCCATCAGAGTTTTGGTCGAAGATGGAGGGAATCGGCAGCGAATGGCTATCGAAACTTTTAAATAAATTAAAATGTGGACAACCTATGCCGAATCAATGGAGAAGTAGCTTCTTGGTTCCATTATACAAAGGAAAAGGCGATACTCGAGAATGCAACAACTACCGTTCAATCAAGCTTATGTCGCACACAATGAAAATCGTCGAAAGAGTCTTAAACGAACGTCTTCGGCAAATAATAAAGCTCGATAATAGCCAGTGTGGATTTGTTGAAGGAAGATCGACGGTGGACGCTATCCAAAGCTTACGAATAATAATGGAAAAGCACCGAGATTCGTTTAAGGATTTACACATGGTATTTATCGACCTCGAGAAAGCATTCGATCGAGTGCCTAGGGATCTCATATGGGCCGCGCTGAGGTCTCTAAACGTACCGAAAACGTATGTTAGAATAATACAAGACATGTACGGAAACGTGAAAACTGCGGTTAAAAGCTCTGCTGGACTAACGAGAGAATTTCCAGTTAATGTCGGAGGGCATCAAGGAAGCGTACTTAGCCCTTTCCTCTTTAACGTAGTACTCGACTATCTTTTAAAAGACTGCATGCGCGAACCATATGTAACGCCAATTCTCTTCGCTGACGACGCAGTTATACTTAGCGATAACGTCGAAGATTTACAGAACGCCTTAGATTCATGGAGAAATGCGCTAGAGAGTAACGGGTTTAAAATAAGTCGTTCAAAGACGGAGCATTTGACGTGCCCATTTGCGCATCCGTTGCGACCTGTTCCGGATATAATGTCAGACGGAATATTTCTTCCGAAAAGCACTATCTTTAAGTACTTAGGATCAATCGTTAACATGGAAGCGAAATGTGACGACGACGTAAACCACAGAGTGAGTGTGGGATTGATGAAATGGCGGGAAAATTCGGGAATATTTTGCGACCGAAAATTTCCACTTAAATTAAAGGGGAAACTCTACACCACGGTTGTTAGACCAGCTCTTATATACGGTTTACAGTGCTGGACAATGTACGAAGCGTTTAAAAACAAAATGACGGCAGCGGAAATGAAAATGTTAAGGATGTCTAGTGGAGTCACTAAGCGCGATTACATTAGATCTACGCGTATAAGAGGAAGTCTACATATAAAGAATTCGGTAACTGAACAGCTTGAGGCGAATAAAATAAGCTGGTATTGCCACGTTCAAAGAAGATCTGCGGAAAATCCGGTTAAAAAGGCACTATCAACTACGGTCACTCCAACTGTAAGAAAACGAGGTCGGAAAAAGAATTCCTGGATTTCTCAGATGGCAAATGCGCAACAACGCCTGGGGCTTACCACTGAAGCGATCCAGGACCGAGCATTATGTAGACGCGTTCTGCGGTCTGCGACATTAGCCAACCCCATAAGCGGAGCAGCAGCGATGCAGTAAAAATGGGAAACTCGTTACGCATAAGTTCGTATAACGAGGAAAGGGTTAATAAAAGGATAAGAAGAAGAGTCTGAATTCTTGTTCTTGTGCACTGATTTAAAAATGTACAGAGGTTATACTTAGAGAATGTTTAAATTACTCTAAAGGGACGCTGCAGCAGAGAAAGAGTTAGTTAGTTTAGTTTTAGTTTTAAATGCATTTTATTTTCTTAATCACTAATTCTTACTTACTAACAAAAACTGCTTAAATGCTAGTTTCCCCACCGCCCTACAGAACCTAAGGCGATCCACCCTGCCGTGTGCGATGTCTCTGTTGTAGTTGAGTCGCCTGTTCCCAGCTGTCCGAGCGACATGGAAGATTAACGGGATCGCTGATCTATCCTGGATCAACCCTATCTGATCAAAGTAGAGGAATGCTTCCGGTGGAACGAAGCCGTTAGAGCGCACACTCTCATTATAAATGTAATTGGGGTAGTAAGCCCCGGATATCAGGTTATTCATCGAGGCCATTGTTCTTGCAATGTGCCTTCGAGTCAGCTTAATTACGAAGCTGTCCACTCGTATTAAGTTCGCCTTGTTGTAAAGGACCTCGTTAGGATAAAAAAAATTGTACTCCGACTCTGGTGTTCTGTACAAGCGAAGACAAGCCCTAAGGCAAGCCCTCTCAAACACCCGAATCTTTTCCATTAAGCTTGCTCGTACATTGAACCACACGGGACACCGAAATACCAGCATGGGTCTGATAAGGGCAGCATCTACATTTTTGTTAAAATACAGAAACTGATCTAGCCAAACCCCAAGGTATTTGACTCCATTTCGACAGGCAAGAGGCTGTCCGTGTTGTCCAATGATCGAGAACTTTCGCCAATTTTTTCTGGTGTCCCTAGAGGCTCCAGACAACGGCGTCCTAAAAAGAATGGTTTCCGACTTTTGAAAGTTGATATTCAACTTCCAGTCATCGCAAAATCGTCTTATCTTATCGAAGTCACGCTGTAAGAGAGTATTAATGACCTCGATTTTTGGACGTGTTCTGTACGCTATCAAGTCATCTGCGTACGCAATAGTATGGGGAAGTGAACCTATCAAGTCGCTTGTATAAATTGGCGAATTGACCGCGCCTTGCTGAAGACCGTTTTTAATTTGAAATATTCCAACAGAAGTCACATCATTATTTTTCACGATGAACTGTCTGTTGGTTAGCATATTATAAAGAATGTAGAAGAGTGGTTTACTGATCCCCAGCCTAGCCAACTTGTAGAAAAGACCTTCTAACCATACAGTGTCAAAAGCCTCCTCCAAGTCAACTAGGCAGGCACCAGTGCACTGTTTTTTGCCTTTATTCCATTGGATATCGGATACCAGTTTAGACGCGGCATGTGAGATAGCATGTCCTGCCTTAAAACCGAATTGATTATCCGGAACTATATGTTTGTCCTCAACCCACCCAGTCAGAGCTCTATTGATTACTTTTTCGAACACCTTACTGATATTCGGAAGGAGACTTATCGACCGGAGATTCGCCGGATTGGATATATCCTTTCCCTTTTTGGGGATAGGTTGAACCACCGCCGTTTTCCAATGCGCTGGATAATATGCATTATTCATTGCATTATTATACAGGGTGGTATAAATGTCCACCGCTTCTAGAGAAAGATGTCGAAGCACGATGTTCGGAATACCATCGGTCCCCACTGATTTCGTACTTCTGATTGTGTCGAAGATCTCATGGAGTTCTTCCTTCGAAATGAACGGGGGTAGCTCACCTTCTCTGGCAATAACATTATTTGCCATATTTTCGTCGCTGAATCGGGTGAAACTAGAGCCCTCAGATCGCCAGTTCTCTACTTCATTTCGAATATAGAAGTTGTGCACCAAGACGCGATTGTCCAGGTCATAATTAGGGCCAATGATATCATTGGCCTTGTATACTTCCTGGAAAGTCGCCGCTCAGTGGCCTCAACCTGCAACAGAGAAAGAATTTAATACAGGTGTCGCTTGTACGTGAAGAAAGACTACCACGGTGTACGTAACTCTTGTTAATCGAGTTGGATGCCGAAACCATCCATGCTATATTGCTACCTCAAGTAATTCGTGAAAGCAATAGCCATTAGCCAATCAATTAAAATTAGAAAAGAGGACACCCATTTAGATACATGCCATTCAATTCTAATGCACAAAAATCATTTGATAGTGGCAATAACCAACAATAAATTGATAACCTGAACTAGGAAGCCTTAAACTAAATGTTCAACTCACAAAACTTTCACACTTTGGTGCATCAAACCAAAATCTTGAAATTTATAATCAGTACTTGTCAGTGTGACATATAAAAAGCACTCTACTGTAACTAAGAAATTATTTGCCTTTAAAGCTTGATTTTAACATGGCGGAGAAAACATCAACATTGATCCCACAATTGGCATCCCATAGTGTGCTTAAATATCTCACTGTCCCTCAGCAGACCTTTGTTTCTTAAAAAAAAATCAATACTTCAACCATTTTGCATTACATTTAAATTTACTGATAAAAATCCATTAAAAGAAGATATATGTTGCATATCCATGAATTCCACCATTCGCAAATGAATCCAAAGAAATTTATTTCAATTTTTTTCGATAAATTAAACAGATAAATCTAGGGTACTGCTTTAAAAAAAATATATCTTCTAAAACAATGGACTCTGTTGCTTGGATATGAATTTATGGATGACAAGTAAATTGTATCCAATTCTAATAATCCAGATTAATTTGGAAACTTTTTCATCAACCTCCATTAATATTCTTAAGATTTAATTCCGCTACGGACAATGTTAATTCAAAAACGAACACCATTTCGCAGACACAGTAAATACGGATTAAGTTTTTGAATAAATTACACAAAATGCCGCTGTATTGACTCGCGGTGCTTACAAGTATTCCCAGTGCATTTAAAATTTAAATTTTGAAGATTTGTTGTGTTACGGCTTGTCTTATTGGTATAGAGATTACGGCAATCCCTGACAGACAGCATTTCAAGTTATATGCTGACTTTGACGTTTTTGTTGCCAAAATCTAAAAACTGTTTTACTTAAAATTCGTTACAAATGTGCGAACAAATTCAAGTGCTTGAAGGCGAAAGCTTACTTCTTAGAATGCAAGCCATTCGACATGTACGAGTATGTACATAAAGGGGAGCCAACAGCTAGTGTTAAAGTTTTTATTAAATCAAACACAGACTTATTTCAAAATGAACATTGATAAATAAAATTGGCTCTATGACAGTTATAAATATTAGACAACGTCATTCATCTAACCATCATGGTTTCTATTCCAGGCGATCATCCGAAGGTCAAAATTATCGATGACTTTTTGAAGAATAAGTTTAAGTTTGGATATTACGTTTGAGATCCTAAATTGTAGCTGGGTTATTGGCATAGACCTTAACCCTTTCAGATCTAATGGGACATATATGTCCCATGACCTGCATTCATATGACTAACTTGTAATTTTCTCTTATAAATCCTATTTGTTTTTGTCCCATCTGTAAACTCAACGTAACTGCTAAGAGAATTTCGTGTGAAAAATTAAGTTTTACTTAGAAAAAATAAGTGTATACAATTTAATTTGTTTTAAAAATTAGGAAACTATGGATAGGTAAGTGAATCACATAAAATAAGATATTAACATTAGGAAAATGTGGTAGTATAGAACAAAAATCAAGTGCGGGATATATCTATATGTCCCAACAGTAGCAGATCGTGGGACAAATAGGTCCCACTAGATACAAAAGCCTTATTTCATAAGAAATTTGTGTTTCAAATACAGAACCAACAAACATAAAAGGATCAATATTTCGGAGGATCTTTTGAACGAAAGTTTAGAGGAGAGCGAAGGAAGTGATTTTTACGATGACAACATCGACGATTCAAATTACAGCGATTCTGAGTTCGCGGATGACACCGACGATGAAAGTCACTTTGAGGAAATTGAAGAAGCTAATTTGATGGGTCCGAACGGAAATTTAACTGGAAACGAAGATGAGGATATAGCTTCTACTTCTTCACAAAATACTATTTGGAGCAATAGCAACACAAATTTCGTGGCTCGCAAATCAATTCCAAGCTTCGAAACGGCAACAGTTTTTGCCAATGTAAACCGAAGCTCCTCTGAATTGATTATATTCCTTTAAGTTATACCAAAAAGTTTTTTTTATCCATTTGGCTGATTGCACAAATCAGCGAATCGAAATAATGAAAAGGCAATTGTACAACAAAAATACGAGTAGAGGGGAACTACGAGTACCTAACAAAAAACCGAAGCTAGAAGTACAATTTACAAATCCATTTGAAATGATGGTAGTGGTTGGTACATACCGAGTACCTCAAATGCGAATGTATTGGTCACAGAATCCTAGTTTGTGCAATTCAGCTATTCAAAAGGCGATTGGTCGCGATAGATTTCTCATGCTCAGTGTATCAGTCAATTGATGACGCAATGGCGAAATTCAAAGGTCGATCCACTTTGAAGCAGTATACGCCACTAAAACCGACCAAACGCGGCATCAAAATCTGGGTACGGAGCGACTCAAATACTGGATACGTGTATGATTTTGATGTGTATTCGGCAAAAGAGACTGATGAAGTAGAGGGTGCGCTGGGAGAACGTTCGGTAAAAAAAACTGCGCTCAGTAATTTCAATTCCTCAGGCAGTTGTGATCGTTTTTTTTCACAACTGTTAACATAGCTCAGACTCTCAAATATGGACTAGTGGGCGCAATCAAGCGAAACCGAAAGCAGTTGCCAAATTTCGACGTTCGAAAATTGGAAAGAGGCTAATACATATTCAAATATAATGACAATGGTTGTCTTGTTTGTAAATGACAGGATACTTAAGACGTAATTTTGATTAGCATTTGCCATACCGATGATGTTACCACCGTAAAAAGAACGAATAGGAAGGGAGGTAGCACCGATGTCCCACGTCCAGAACCAATTGAATTTTACAACAAATACATGGGTGGCGTGGATTTGTCTGACCAATTTTCATCACTTTACGATCCGGGCCGAAAATCAGACAAGTGGTGGAAAAAAGTTTTTCCAAAAACCAACTAACGGTAGCTGTGGCGAATGCTTGGATTATTTTCAAGGAAACGAAGCTCAAGAAAATTGCTTTGATTGACTTTTTGGTAGCACTAGCTGTCCGTACGTTCCGAGGAGCCAACATCGACTCGGACCATTACCTTGTTGTAGCCAAGGTACGGTTGCGGATATCCCAAACTACGCCAAGACAAACTAATGCTGTGAGAAAATTCGACGTCAGATGGCTACAATCGCAAGAGATCGCCAAGTCCTTTTCCGATCGAGTATCTCTTAATCTCTTAAGAGGTCCAATGCCGCCAGCATCAAGCATCGAAGACCATTGGAAACACTGCCAAAACGCCATCAGAGATGCCGCTTCTGATGTGCTGGGTTTCAGTCGTCCACCACAACGAAACCCCTGGTTCGATGACGAATGCCGGCAAGTAGCTAAGCAAGATGCATATAACGCAGCGCTGCTTAGAAAGACCAGAGCTGCTCATGAGCTCTATGAGCGGAAGAGGAGAGACGAGCACCGGCTTCTCAGGAGGAAGAAGAAAGAGCATGAGAAGCGCGCGATCGAGGAAATTGAGAGATACTACTCCAGGAATGAGGTTCGGAAGTTTTACTAAAAGGTTAAAATAACATGCCGCGGAAACAAACCCCGAACCGAAGCCCGTAGAGATAACCAAGGGAACATCGTAGTAGAATCGCAGTCGATGCTGAGGATTTGGAAAGACCATTTCTGCAATTCTGCAGACTGTATAACGGCGATGACGGACCAAATACCGCTGTCAGGCAGAATCAACCTTTCAACCTGGACGATGATAACCAACAATTCCGTCCACCCGACCTGGTCGGACGAAAGTATGCCCGATGAATGGAACCTCAGCATTGTTTGTCCAATTCTCAAGAAAGGAGACCCTCTGAACTGCGCCAACTACAGAGGCATCAGTCTCCTTAACATCGCATATAAGATCTTATCCGCCGTATTGTGTGAACGCCTGAAGCCGTTCGTCAACAACCTGATAGGTCCATATCAGTGTGGCTTCAGGCCAGGAAAGCCCACCATCGACCAGATATTCACACTACGGCAGATCTTGGAGAAGGCCCATGAGCTTCAGATCGATACCCACCACCTATTCATCGATTTTAAGGCCGCGTATGACAGCATCTATAGAAACGAGCTATATAGAGCAATGTCTAGTTTTGGCATCCCTGCCAAACTCGTCCGTCTGTGCAGGATGACGATGGAGAATACACGCTGCTCCATCAAGGTCGGTAAAGATCTCACCGAGACCTTTGATGTCCAGAAAGGATTTAGACAAGGCGATGCACAGTCATGCGATTCTTTTAACATCGTACTTGAAAGAATAGTGCAAAACTCACGAGCAAAAGAGGCACTATCTTTCAAAAGTCCGTTCAACTACTCGCATACGCCGACGATATTAACATAATCGGGAGAAAACAGCGTTATGTCAGTGGCGCTTATGTGAGTATTGAGACGGAAGCGGCGAAAATGGTATATGCTGTCAACCAACACCGACGTCTCGGACAGAACGTCACCCTTGACAGATATTACTTTGAGGTAGTTAAGGACTTTGTCTACCTAGGCTCCGCTATAAATACAGACGTGTCATTGTGCGCTGAGATCAAGCGAAGAATAACTCTTGCCAACCGCCCTTGCCAACCGCCCTTGCAAAGCCCTCTCTCGGACAAAAAAAGTCACCCTTTATAGGACTTGAATAATCCCGGTCCTGCTCTATGGTGCAGAGGTATGGAAATTATCAAAAATGGATGAGGGTGTTCTTGGTTGCTTCGAGAGAAAAATTCTTCAGGCGATCTTCGGTCTCGTCTGCATTGACGGTGAGTGGAGGAGGAGATACAACGACGAACTGTATGGACTGTACAGCGACATGGACCTAGCCAGAAGAGTGAAGATCCAAAGACTGAGATGGCTGGGTCATGTAGAGCGCATGGACACCAATGCTCCAGTCCGAAAAGTCTTCGAATCCGCCCCCGAGGGACAGCGCAGTAGAGGAAGGCCAAGACTCTGGTGGCGCACGCAAGTGGAAGAGGACCTCAGCCAACGTAGCGTGCGAAACTGGAGGCAGCTAGCCAGGGATCGAGCTGGCTGGAGAAGCTTGTTGACTGAGGCCCAGGTCCACCCCGGACTGTAGCGCCACCTAAAGTAAAGTAAGCTGAACAACACATAGCATACGGCAAAGAAAGGGCGAATGTAAAAAGAAGTATGAAATCTGGAAGACCGTCGGAAAAAAAAAACAATGACTGGTGTTGGAGAACATTTACCTATTGAAGGCGATACACGCCGCCGATGCCACAGTTGTGCTAATATCTACAAACAAGGAAACTCGCACAAAAACTATTTGCATATCGTGCAACATTCCAGTATGTAAAGCGTTGCTATTTACCATATGTAACTTTTATAAAATTAAAATACATGTATGTACGTAATGTAATATGAATTTTCTAAAAAAAATAGACATTATTTGAATCAACATTTTGTTTTGGCTTATTTAGTAACTGGTAGGACTTACATATTTGTCCCAGTAGTAATAACTGTTGGGATACACCCTGTCCCAGTGCATTTTCTCTGAACAAGGGATATCTTATCACCAAACTTGCAATTTCTCATAATTTTGTTTTTATAACGATAACAAATCAATCACTATTTCATTAATATCCTTGAAAAATAAATCCGGACTGAAAGGGTTAATCTTCAAATAACCCCACAGGTAGAAGTGACATTTCTTTGGGATGTATTGGTTTTCCGGCACCAGTCCCCATATAATAATTTTATTAATTTACGTACCCATCAGCCCGCTATTAGTGTTTTACTGCCTATTTCTGAGAGAGTCTTCCGACAATTTTTCTTTATACTTTTGAAGCATCGGGAAGCCGAAAGACGATGAATGGCAGCCGATATATGCAACAAATGATACCAGCTTTCAAATTAAATATTTCAATGAGAACATTTTATGCGTTTTTAAAAAGCATGTTCCAGTGGTGAAAAGAAGGTCCAAGAACTGCACATTACCTTGGCTTACAAAAGAAGCCTTTGATCACATGAAAGCCCGGGATATCCCATACAGGAGATGGAGACGGTACAAATGTCGTGAAATACACACAGATTGCAAAGTTGTTCGTAATGCAGTGACCTCATTAATCACATCTGATAAAAAGTCACTCTATGCAAACAAGTTCAATGCAGTTATCTCAAATACCGACTTTTGGAAGACTATGCACTACTCGGTTTGTCTTTCTCATCAATTTAGACGAACTTAATGCTAAATTTGTTTTTGCATATGATAAACGTGATGCGACTAAAATTTCTGAACTGCAATGTACTGACGAAATAAGTGTTGGTAAAACGATATTATATATTATATATATATTATATAATATAATATTATTCCCAAGTTCATAAAAATCCTGCTTCCAGTTATTCTCACTCATATAACGCATATTTTTAATCCACATATTTTCCGTCCCAAGCATATTTGCACCACAGCTTTACTTAAAGTTTGCGAAGATCTGCGTGAGGGCTTAGATCACAAAATGTTAGCACTTGTTGTTGTGTTGATCATAAAATACTAGTCATGACACTTAGGACTCAATTCTCGCTCGACCGATATCTATGTAATTTAGTGTCGTCATATCTAAGTAATCGGTTACAGTATGTGTGTCATGAGAAAAAGCGTTTATCTTGTCTTTTTGTTCCATCAGGTGTTCCCCAAGGATCTGTTTTAGGACCCCTATTCTTTATATGTTATATAAACGACATAGCCGTTCTTCTTGTGAATTGTAAACGTCATATATATGCAGATGATGTGCAGATTTATTCTGTTTTTCCCAAATCCCAGATTAAGCAAGCGATAATTAATCTAAACGACCAATAAGCAACAATTTGTAAGTGGTCATTTGAAAATAAACTTAGTACTAATCCAACAAAGACTAAAGCAATGATCATTAATGCTAGCCGAGTTAAAGTAGACATTCCTCTTCTTTATATTAGTCGAACTCCAATTGAATACTATGTTAAAACATTCAAGAATCTTGGGGTTAACATGAGCCAACAATTCACCTAGAGGACTCATATTACCTAGTCAATTCATAAATACTGGTGCACAGAAAAATCAGCGCCAAATGAAAACGAATTGATATTTAAACAATTATTTTTTGTTTTTATTGGGTTATTCAATGGCTACAAATCTTAGAACAACTTACTCGAAATGACATCCATTTGCCTTCCAGCACGACTTAAGACGATGTGGCCACTCATCGATTGCGAGTCGCAGTTCATGCATGGGGAAATTGTCCACTGCACGGAAAAGGGCTCACTTCAACGACTCAATATTTGAGTTTCGAGTAGAGCAAGCCATGCCCTCTAATACGGACCAAAACTTGTTATCCAACGGGTTGAGGTCTGGACTACCAGCTGGCCAATCATCCGTTGATATGAAGTCCGGAACGTTGTTTTTGAGCCACAGTTAAGTCGTTGTTTCTTTGTGAGCTGGCGCAGAGTCTTGCTGGAAAGTTCATGGCTTGTTGTTGAATATGGATTGGTTGAGAGACTTCACAAGAGGGAGACTATACTTTGGCTGATGTTTTCACTCCTTTCTCGCAAAAATGGAGCTTGGTAAAGACGCGGGATGGTGGCCTCTTTGAACCCTCGGGACGAGCGGGGATGCTTCTCTGGATGACCCAGCATACACACTATCGTTCTGCTTATTGAACGATTCTTCTACGGTGAAGATTTTCTCGTCAGTAAACAGAATTTGTCTGTGAGCGTTCTTCGCGTACTGGCTGAGTAACGCTTTCGATCTTCGCTTGCGTTTTTCCTTCAATGCGGCCGCTGAGTCCTAAATCTTCTTTGATAATGCGAGACATGGATTTTTGCGAAATTTGCAATTCCTGCGACAAGATTTTCTGTTTTCGCAGCGGTTTTCGGTCGATTCGTTTCTTCACGGCTTTGATCGCTTTCGGAGTTCTCACAGTGCGCGGACGGCCGGTCTCGTACTCCACCAGTATCTTCAAACAACTTCACAGCACGATACACAAAATTGCGAGTGATTGCAAGCGGTCGCAACGTCCTAAAAATATCGCCTTTTTTCCATGTTGCATTTAAATAGGCCAACTACAACAATACGATTTTCGATGTCGCCCCATTCCATGATCGTAAGTAATTAATGTCAAAAACTTTTTACGTCACAATGAAGCATAAATATCAACTGTCAAATCGAAATCAATACGAAATGGATGCGTTCAGTGTTGCATTCGTAATGAGTGAGTTCAGTTGTGTACCAGTATTTATGACTTGACTAGGTACAAAAACTGCATCGAAAGTATACGAAGCCCTTAGAGGACTTAGTCCAATCTCCAACTACCCTCCCACCAAAGTTAAGTTAACGCTTGTAAAATCATACATCCTGCCTATTCTATTATATGGGTGTAAAATATACTCCGACATGGAATTTGAATCTCGGCGAAAGCCGAATTTTGCCTACACGAAAAACCCAACAAATTGCAAAGAAATGCCGCAAACTTTGCGGACGGTCGCTGATACATTTTTTGGCCACTGCGTTATTTTAATGTTGATATTCATCAAGCAAATAACGCGCATTGCAGGCAACTTTGTTAGTGGAATACAGTAGAAGTATGTAGAAGTAAGCGGAAAATATAGCATCCACTGCAAACACTCTTCCGACGATGTGTTCTTTGAAAATGCCTGGCTAATCATTCACAGATATCCCAAGTTTTCTACTGCAAAGCGTACCTTGTTGCGTCTTATAAATGTAATATGACGGTACTTTGTCGTATAACAGCCACATTTTCAGGATTGAAGTAAAGTCTTTGGCCGCCTTCAAGATGAACATCTAGATGTACGACCGGCGGATTCCGCTCGTTAAGAGGCGCACGTTTCTGCCATTCAATGCTGTACATGTGACTCAAAGCTGGGACAAAAAGATTTTCTTTTGTGAGCAATTTCATCATGAGCTTTTATTTTGACTCAAAAACTCTAGCTATAACATTGTGTCTATCGTGAAGTGCCTGTCCTTGAAGAATTACTTTTGAAATTTCATTCCATTTCGGATAAGTCGTGCATGTTATGAAGAGGTCAGGTCTGTCATATTTTCGAATATAACAAGATGCAACTTGCGTACGCTCGTGCAAATAACGTGGCCTACCTATAAAACTAGACGGAAGGATAGCCAACTGACCAAAGTCTTCAACGTTGTTGTGTCTTGTTGCATAGTGTCCCAGAGATGCACGTAATTTTCGAGGTACACTAAGCGATCAGTCTCTCAATCTTTTGCAAACGTCATATCGACAATAAATTGATTAAATAATCCTCGAAACCTATTCAGGTAAATGAATTGGTCCTGTCGTATTTGCAGCAAATATGAATAAAATTGCAGTGATGATATTTTTTGCTCATAGCTTGGAGCTAGAGGTCGAAATTATAGCCATCTTCTCTGCAACTATAAATTAATGCGTATTCTAGAGCGTCGTAAGCTTTGTCTGTTTCCATAATGAGTTGCAAATGATAATTGCGAGTGCGTAAAACGATATCACGCCTACCATTTTCCTGGTCTGCCAAAACGATTGCAACCTTATCTGTGAGAGGGGCGTTGTCCTACCTCGGTGTTCTGTATCAGGAAGTCTTTCGGCGCTGATGACTATTCTGTAATCATTTCCTTGCCCCGGGTGTATTGGTATTGAGTCCAATGCAGCTTTAAAACTATGTAAAAGATTGACTTGATTCAGCATGTTTTTGCAGTTGAGCGAAAATTCCTATTTCTGATATTAGTTGGTTGAATGCAGTCCGACACAAAATAAATCTGAAGGAATCTTCGCTCATTTTGTGGGAGATGATAAACTTGGCCTTGTACTCGTACCTTAAAGACGTCACTTGACATTCGCCATTGTATAAGTGGATGTTCTCTAAAAAGTGTTTAGATTGTTGATGTTTACCATTTAAAAAAGATTTCATAAGCTCTGAAGGGTATTGACAATTTTCAATATAAACTTTTTCATTTGAAATGCATAATCGCCTTAACTCATTTCTCCATTTGAGAGCGCCACAGAAATTAGACAGGGTCATTCAGTTCATAGTTTTAAGTTGGTAATGCTGGAATCTGCCACATGTCAAACTCAGCTGTCATTTGAAGTGTCATTATATTAGTTGAATGTTTGCCATTTACAATAATGGTTCGCTTACAAATCGAACAACGCGTTAAAATTATTAAAACTTACTACAAAAGTGGTGATTCAAAAGTAGCCACTTTTCGCGCATTACGCGATGATTATGGGCGTTATAATCGACCGGCTACGCAAGCAATCGGCAAAATGTGAAGAAATTGAATAAGAGTGAAAGTGTTACTGTTGTCGTAAGGCCTGTGCATCATCGTAATGCACGCTCAGTCGAAAATATTGCTCCTGTAAGTGCACGTATTGCTGATGATCCGAATTAATCGATTTCCCGGCGTTCGCAGCCATTGAACATGTCGCACACCTCATTTTCGAAAAACATTTTCTTCAGTGATGAGGCACATTTCTCACTTTGTGGGTATTTAAACAAACAAAATTGTCGGATATGGGGCTCAGAAAACCCACAAGTGATCGAAGAGGTGCCGTTGCATCCAGACAATGTGACTGTTTGGTGTGCTCTATGGTCGAAAGATGTCATTTGTACGTATTTCTTCGATAATGCCAATGGGCAGACGGTAACAGTCAATATGGTCAAATGACAACCGATTTTTTTTTGGCCGGCGATTCAAGATCATGACTTGGACGATATGTGGTTCCAACAAGACGGGGCAACAAGCCACACAACACGACCAGTTATGGCTTTATTGCGTGCGAAGTTTCCTGGTCTCGTAATTTTACGTTTTGACTGTGTTAAATTTTTTTCTGTGGGGCTACGCAAAAGATCGTGTTTACACAAATAATCCCTGAAATTTAGGCGCATTAAAAACCAACATTACTCAAGTTATGGCCGAGATATCTCCCGAAATGCGCGAAAAAGTGGTTAAAAATTACCTCAAAAGAATGATATGGTCCAAACTTTATAATGAATTGAAATTTTCATCAAAAATGTATCGCTGTGTGTGTTTTATTAAGTTTACTTTCGAAATCGAAAAATAAATGACAGTTTATCATGGCCATTAGCATCATACTCCCGTTGCACATCGAAATCGTCAGATGAAATTGACATATTGTCATATGTTTTCTATGCCTTCCCAAGCTGATTGTTGTCATTGTTGATGTTTATCACCATTTTCCAGAGCTCTAGCTCTTGTGACGTTGTGACGTAGACGATATTTGGTTACTGCACTTCACTTCACTTCACTATTTTCAAATTATCGAGAACCCGCTGTTCGAGCCCTTTGAGAACTCAGGCGAGCTTCTCCGACTGTAAAAGTCTTCGATTCACGCGACAATGTAAGACGCAATCTATCTCCCGATAAATATGCTTCGCGTTCTCCTCAGTTTTTAAGATGCACCATCCAGGCATACAAGAGGCAACATTTTCCGAATAACCAATGTATAGTCGCTGATCTAAGTCGACACCTATACTTTCAATATTCGCGCCTCGGTCTACATATGGGCTTCGTACCACATCACATCTCAGATACCTTTGACCTGAACAATCAGTTCATGTGTTAAATTGCACTTACAACGACGAGGGCAATTCAACCAACACAAACTCATATGTTTCACCGCATGTTCTGATTTTATTTTTTTTCCATTTTTACAGACTGCGGTCAGTGAACCGATGGGGGGATGAAAAGTCAATTTTAAGAAGCATCCGTCCATATGAAAATAGCACAAGGGCTTGCCGCCATAGTGGTCAAAGCTGCATTAACTTCGTACGTACTGTATACCACCGTTGCATTCCCCAGTTCATACTTACTGATTCTGCCCAGCCCTAGCTTCATGAATTTTCTCAGAGCGGAAATAATGAAAGGATCCTCCAGTGGGTCTTGCTGGTCTTGTCGATTATTTTTTTTTTCGTATTTTTTTCCTGCGGTTTACAACACCACCAGCAACATAATGTCCGTTCATTAAGCTGCGGTTGCATGTTGCGATACCCATCTATTCTTTCTCACTGCGCAACGGATTAAAGTTGTAAATGTGAAAATTTAAAGCCATCATGCTTTTGATTTTTAAGCACTTTACCATGAGGAGCTTAAAATGTAAGCAGGTGATAAAAAGTGCTAAAAAATGAATGAATAAAGGGCACAGGATATGGCAACGAAATGACAAAGTGCTGTCAATTTTGTCCTTCATGCATTTTCTCCTTCTGATTTCATAGATTTTTTTTTTCTTTTTACTGAATTCATTAATACTACGAGTATATAGTAGTTGGAGCTTTGTGTATATAAATTAAAATAATCAATACTGGCTCTTTTACTCGAGTGGTTTATCTAGGTCCCCTAACACTTTTTGACGTGGGATGCCATTGATTATTCTCCAAAAGCGTGATTTTGGTGTAATCGAACAAAATGTTCCAATAAATGCTTTCTGGATAATTTTTATTTTTTAATTGGCCGCCAAACTATTCAACGCGTAAAAGACATTTAATGGTAGATATCTCCTGCTTATCTGAAACGCCACTGGACGGCTTGTGGGGTTGACTCTAGTTGCAAACTTTACGACTGGTACACGGGTAGTTTTTGTATTACGTTTTTGGTAAGGCAAGGTTTATCTAATGTTTTTGCATTGTCTGGAACTTGAACCACTACTGCTTTTGGATCGTTATTTTTTTCATCAACCAATTTCATTGATGATGATTAGACTGAGGTTAATTCACTTTCGACTTCTTAATATAGAGGCTCGCCAAAGACTACTTCCTCACACAAGTGGCGCTACGATGGTAGGTGAAGCTGGGACCCAACCAAAAAGCCATATAGCTCTAGATAGCACGATATCTCGCCAGCTGCTAGAGGCTGCCATACTCCAAGTTGTTTATTTTACATGCGGTCGTGCTTATCTGAATCGTCACTCACTGTTATCTGAAAGACTCTTAGGACGGCAGATGTGCTGTGCATCAGCTTAATATAGACCCGCCATCTAGATCTATTTGCCAGCAGAGTCCATATAGTTCGTGTTCGTCCTCAGTCAGACTAGCAGAAGCCTTATTTGAGCCCCTAGTAGAGATACGGAAAGAATTTTAAGGACCGATACGGGATATTGAGTCGGATAAGCCTTTGATATGCTTACAGCAAAGCTCACACCCCGGAAATGGATTACCTACTGGCATTGTTCGGCTGTTAACAGCTCCAGCAAAAGAAAGAAGAAAAACGAACTTTGGGTATGTACGGGGAATGATCGAACTCTTAAGAGGTCAAGTGCAGCCTAACAATCAGCACGCAGATATAACCGCCATTCAGGAAGTACGATGAGGTATTCCGAGAAAACAATTGGCGCACAACGTGGGGGAGATATACCTACTTGTTGATTATTATCGAGAACAGATACACCGCTCATTTGGAAGCAGATTTTTTATACTCGTCAGGCATAGACAAGAAGTCCTGGACTTCCGACTCCTGAGCGAGCCTCTTATGAAAATTTGCATGAAGGGTAAGGTCGCTATCATAAGCCTTACATGCGCTCTTGTTAACACAGAGGACAACAAGGGATGCTTTTACAAGCTTTTTACAAGACATTATTATAGATATAGACCAGAATAGAGCAACAAAAACCCCACCTCAGACCTCAGACGATTAGGGGACGATGGGTGTCTGCATTCATATACTAACTAAAGCATTAGGCACTAATATCATTGACTCCAAATCTGCAATGTTATGCCTCAATACACTACAAGACCTCTCTTATAAGAACAAGGTGAAACTCTGGTGAGTACCTGGTCATAAAGGTAAAGTCGACAATAAAATAGCCGAGTAACTGGTTAGAAACTCTTCCGCTGATTGTTTCATTGGTCCTGAGCCATTCTGTAATATCTCGAGTTCAGCAATTAACTCAACTAGAGTTTGAAGAATACCATCCCAGCGCTAATGTGGTCGCCTAAATTGATAGGGGAGCTTAGGTAGAAAAGGTCCTCAATTACCTCAAAGTTATACATATTGAGGGTGACATTCTGTCCGAGACTTCGGTGTTAGTTGTTCTTTTCCGTTGACAGCATATATTAGGTCTTGCACTCGTCTCAATACTGTACTGACATCACGCTGCTTTTTCCAATTAGGTCAATATCATTGGTGTATGCGATTAATTGGACGGACTTTTGAAAGATTGTGCCTTGAGTTTTGCACTATTTATTGGAGAAATAGGAGAAATCGCATGACAGCGCTTCGCCTTGTCTAACTCCTTTTTTGACATTGAAGGTCTCGGTGAGATGCTTACCGACCTTGATGGAGCAGCGTGCATTCTCCATCGTCATCCTGCAGAGACGGACGAGTTTGGCGGCGGGGATGCCAAAACTAGACAATACTCTGTATAGCTCGTCTCTGTAGATGCCGTCATACGCGGCCTTAAAATCGATGAATAGGTGGTGTGTATCGATCTAAAGCTCATGGGTCTTCTCCAATATCTGCCGTAGTGTGAATATTTGGTCGACGGTGGACTTCCCTGGCCTGAAGCCACACTTATATGGAGCATACAATACGGCAGATAAGATCTCGTATACGACGTCAAGAAGATTGAGACTTAAGCTGGCGTACATCAGATCGTCTGTCCTTTCATGAGGATCGGGCAAGCAGTGCCAAAGTTCCATTTTATTAGGCATACTTTCGTTCGACCACATTTTAGAGATGATTTGGTGTATGCTTCTTACCAAGTCATCGCCTGCCGCTTTGTAGAGCTCTGCGGTCAGGCTGTCTGCTCCAGCAGCTTTGTTGGACTTCAGCTTAGATATTGCTATCTTCTTTTTATATAAGTCGGGTGGACGGAATTGTTGGTCGAAAGGTTCATTCTGCCTGACAGCAGTCTTTGGTTCATCATCGCCGTTATACAGTCTTCTGAAATATTCTCTGTTAACTCTTAACTCGACTCGACTAGCGTCGACTGCGACTCTTCTATGATAGCCTTTGTTCTTCTCTACAAGCTTCGCTTCGTGGTTTGTGTCCGTGGTATGTTTTTTACCTTTTGGTAAGATTTCTAAATCTCATTCCTGGAGAAGCATTTCGTCTTCTACTCGTGGAACTCGTAAGAAATTTTAGCAGTTCTAGGCAGCGACTTTTAGTTTGCATCTTTCTCAGCGGCATGTGCTAAGAAGCCATGGGTTTCGTTGTGGTGACCGAGTGAAACCCACATATCTGATGGCTTTTTGGGAATGTTGCTCCAGGTCTTCGGTATTTGATGCTTGCAAAGAATCTCTCAAGAGATTTACAAATAAGTGGACTCTATGGGAAAATAATTAAGCGATCTTTTGCAATTGTAGCCGTCTGATGTCGAAATTCCTTATAGCATTAACGTTTTGCTGGCGATGGTGATGGCGCGATAATTAGCTCATTGGACTATATCACAGACAGTCTGGGTTCGATTCCTGGCTGGGTCACCAACAATTTTTCAAAATCGCCATCACCCTTTCGGCGAGCAATGGCAAACTCCCGAAAGTAAAATTGCCTACGAAAAAGCTTCTAAGGAGTGACGTTCAGACTCGGCGATAAGCCGTAGGCCCCGCTCAGATGTGATTAAAATGACAACATGAGCAACACAAATGAGTGTCAAGAAACTAGGCCCATACCGGGCTGCCAGCGCCGCAGTGTTTTTTTTTTACTATCGTTTTGCTGTTCGGGATATCCGTAATTGTACGTCAGTAATGATTCTATTCAATATTGGCTCCTCGGAACGTTCGGAGTCAACCGAACAGGAGTTCTCCAGGTCAATTTGTGAACGTCGAAATGCGGGAACTTCTGTGATTAGCTGGCTCATAGCCTAAATTTTCCTTTAGAAATCTTGGAATCCAGACTAAAATTTCTTGCGTATTACTAAAAAGAGTTTATTTCTATCACTATCTAGAGGAGTTTTCCCATTCTGGTGGTCTTTCTTTCGAAAGTATGATGCGGTTACCTGAAGCGTGTTCGAACTTCTGGCATCGAAAAAATTCTAGTACGTAATTTTGTCTCTTAAATTGTATGCAACTTAGCACGATGGTACAGGAATTTGATACATTACTGAATTGATCAACTTATGTGTTAGGCATAAATTGCTTTCGAAAAAAAAAGGTTTTCGTAATTAGAAGTGCGCGTAAAATACTTTTCTTTTTTGCCTGTATTTATATATTGCCTTTATTTCACATGCTCTGGTAATAAGCGGCGTTTATCGGATCTCTCATCGCCATCCTATCTTTCAGGAAGAAAAAAAATAAATTATAGAGATCCTGTGCCCTCAAACCTTTGCTGATATTCGCTCGGGATATTGCTGCCAGAAAGAGTACTCTTCACATCTCAGCTTCGATTCACACTATTAGTTAGTCACCGATTCACATGTGTCAAGGAAGTGATCGAAAAGAGTTATCGTATTAATGGTAGGTTTAGTGCGTAACATCTCTGATATCCTGAAGAAAGAAGAGTTTTAAAGAAGTCAACAGTGCTAGCTTTGTTTGTTAAAATACTAACACCAGACTTTGTGATGTTATTACTCAAGAACTACTTGAATTGCAACTAGTAAAACGTGCTAATAAATCTTGTCAACACGATATTTCCTGAACTATCGGCCGCAACAGTGATGAACCTCCAACTTGCACTTATGATTAACAGGACCACCAGTTAAGTGAGTAATAATAATAATAATAATAATATATAGGCGATGGCGCGATAGTTAGCTCATTGGACTATCACGCAGAGAGTCTGGGTTCGATTCCTGGCTGGGTCACCAAACAATTTTTTAAATCGCCATCACCATTTCGGCGTGCATTGGCAAACTTCCGAAAGTAAAATTGACTCGGCGATAAATCGTAGGCCCCCGCTTAGATGTGACAAAAAATGACAACATGAGCAACACAAATGAGTGTCAAGAAGCTAGGCCATGGCCCTTACCGGGCTGCCAGCGCCACAGTATATTATTATTATTAATATATAGGTAGTGGTGGACAGCGACCTTGTGGTCTATTGTGCCCCGTACTTATAGGTTAGAGAGGTTTGCTCCCTCTTCTAGAGCCCCTCACAGTTTAATTCACCAGGAATTATGTTGGGGTGTTTATGTTCTGACTTTGGCCTTGGCAAGGAAAAACCTAGGCAGAGCACATCATCTAGACCAGTTTCTTTTATGAATCTGAGAATGAGCAGTGGATCCGTGGTTGGTAGATCCTTTCCTTGAATTTGGTGTTTTCCCAAATATTTAAACTATTTTTGGGTCAGTGCCCCGCAAGATTCTCATATGTGTTCTGGAGAGACCTTAATCTGATATCCCTATTTTCATTAGGTGCTCACTGAGCTTGAAATGTCCCGTTAGGAAATCAGTTAGGATGCGTAGGTTATTTTACTAAGACTGATACATGGTTTACATCTTTTGAAATTGTAATCTCCTAAGAGTTTTTTGGCTTGTCTCAGACCTTGGAGATCCCGAAAGGTTCAAGCCCTTTTCTCTTTTTCCGATTTCCTGAATTCTTCACGTAGGATGTGTTCCCCTATCCCGCAGAATAGTTCAGGTCCTATGAAGGGTTCTGCTGCCCCTTTTCTTGCTAGAGAGTACGCCGTGAGTACCAGTGATGCCCACATGGCCTGGTATCCAGCACACAGATACTCTGTTTTTCTTGCCCAATTTGTTGAGACTTTGTAGGCATTCCCATACAAGATCGGATTTAATGACAAAGGAGTTCAGAGTTTTGATAGCTGCTTGACTATCTGACATTATTGCTATGTTACAGTTTTTGTAATCCTTTTCGAGATTGATTCGAACGCATCTTTCTGTGGCGCATACTTTTGCTTGAAAGATGCTGGTACTCTTGCTCACGGATTCATGGTGTTTCATTCTTGGCTCAAACACTGCTGCACCAGTTCCCTCGTCAGTTCTCGAGCCGTCTGTATACCACTTTATCGTGTGGTTGCTCAGTCCGTAGATAGTGGATTCATCGCTCCATTCTTCCTTGTTGCTGAGCTTCGTTAACCTTCATCTCATCCTTGTGTAGAAAACTATACAACAATTTTTTGTTTTCTTAATTTCTCAAGATTTCTACACATATGGACAGTAAGTGCATGTCATAAAAAAAATCATTTGCGTTGAGTGTTTTAGCACGTGAATATCGTTGGTATATTTAGTGAAATATATAAAAATAATTGGAGATAACAATATTAAAAGCACGATATCTGACAGAGGAAGAAACGGAAGCATTTTTGAATGAAGGAAATGACGATATCAGTGATGTTTCTGGATACAGTGATGACGAATTTGTGCCAGAAGAGAATATTGATGATGACGATAACTTATATTCAGACGATAGCGATTCTGACGAAAAGCAAGCGAGTGGCTCAAATGAAACCAACGAATCAATTGCTGAAGTTGAAAATGTGGATCCACTGCTTGTTTCGAAAGATGGTATTGTTTGGCAACTAGAGCCATTTCAGCATCAAAGTGGTAGATTGCGGAATGAAAATATAATTTCTCTTCATCCTGGAACAACAAGATATGCCAAAGCTCGTGTTGATGGCATCAATGATGCTTTTTTGCTTTTATTCCCACCACAAACTGAAAATAGCATTTTGAAGCATTCAAATGCGTATGCACAAGCAACACATGGTAAGGATTTCAAACAAATCGATTCGAATATGTTGCAAGCATATATTGGTGTTTTGATTTTAGCTGGAGTTTATAGGTAATTCGTAGTTGCTTTCCTTCTTATTTCAACTGATTCTTGACTTTTTTACTTTTAGATCGAAAAACGAAACTACAATTGAATTGTTTGATGATATTAACGGTCGTCCGGTGTTTAGGGCAATTATGTCGAAGAAAACATTTGAGTATTTGATTCGAGTTATTCGTTTTGATGATATCATTAGCAGAAAACAGGAACGATCTACAGATAAATTTGCACCGATTCGGGATATATTTGATGAATGGTCCAATTTATTGAGTGACTTCTAGAATCCACATGAATGTGTGACAGTTGACGAGCAATTACTTGGTTTTCGTGGAAGATGTAAATTTCGTCAATATACGAGTATGCCATCAAAACCAGTAAAATACGGACTAAAATTCTGGTTGCTGGTTTGTTCTTATACCTGCTATGTTTGCAAAATCCAGCCATATTTGGGAAAGGCGATTGGAGCCAGTTCGAGTGAAAAAAGACAAGGCGAACGAGCAGTTTTGGATCTCGTTGATGGTTTGAAAGGTCACAACATAACAATAGATAACTTCTTTTCCTCATATGAGCTTGGGCAAAAATTGTTGTCAAAGGGCATTACAATGGTTGGCACGATGAGAAAAAATAAAAGAAGCATCCTACCAAAGCTTCTTGAATGCAAAATTAGACCGTGGTATGAATCTACTTTTGCATTTACCGAAAACACAGCTCTTGTTTCGTACATTGGACGGAAAAATAAGTGTATCGTGTTGCAAAGTACTTTGCATAACTCAATTGAAATCGAATCGACTGAAAAAAAAGTTACCAGTGCTCACTTGTTAAAGCTGTAAAAGAAAATCTAACAGATGGCCAATGGCTGTATTTGCAAACATGATTGACATTTCTGCAGTGAATGCATTAATTATTTTCAAAGAAGTGAATCCGAATTGGTAAGCAACACAAAAAACAACAGTAAGAAGGAATTTTCTACGTGAACTTGGAAAACAACTTATGGAAGCTAGAAGTGCGGAGCCAAGATCAGCATCGTCTGCTTTATTGCTTGCAACTGTTTTGGAAGAAAGTTCACCATCGTCACATTTAGACGATGTTTCTGCATCAACTTCAACAAATCCACCAAAACGGTCAAGCGTTCCACCATAAATTAAATGCAGAGCAAGATGTCACGTTTGTATGAAGAAAATTCCGCCAAAAAAAATAATTTCTACGAGACGATTTGTTATTTTTGCACAAAATCTGCATGTAAAAATCAACATAATCGAAATGTATGTGTAAAATGCATTCAAGAAAAATTAATTTGAACCTACCTACCTTCTCTTGTTATTTTAGAAATAAATTATAAAAGCAATTTTTCGGTTGAATTTTAAAAAAAATTTAGAAAATACATTAAAATCCCATATTTGTAGAAATCTACACCCGAGGGTAGAGAACGTAATTTTTTTTGAGGATGAGATGAAGGTTAATAAATTCTTTTCAAAGTTGTATTTCTCAATGATGTCATCTCTTGGAATGGCCAAGAGTGGAAGTTTTCCGAGTAGTGCATCATGTTCTTTCGAACCAATGCATTTCCCCTTTCCAGTTCCCTCTTTTGCTATTCTTAGAAAGGTTTTATTCGCTGCCTCTGAGACAATGAGGTGTAGGGGAGTTTTGAGCCTTGTATTGTCTGCAAGTGTCATTACGATTTTACCTTTTTAAATGGACGTTTCTCATCAACAATATTGTGGGGAGAGAATTCAAAACGTTTACCTCATTACCAACTTCACAATCAATCACCAACTTTCCATCGGATAGGTGATTCAAAAGCAAGACTTTAGGGTACAATTTTTGCCCTCCCAAAAAGAACGTCCAATTCCAATTCCAAGTCCGAAAACATGTGTTTCTGCCAATTTCATTTCTTCATTTAAGCCAAACAACAGCACACTTAAGGACGTTGCTGTTTTCCCATTTCTTGTTCTAATTAATTTTCCTCAATAGAAACCACTCATTGGACAACCTCCTAAAGTCCTTTAGAGTGGAGCTGTTTAACCGTCAATTGATCTTTAAGATACAAAGCGACAATAACTATTTTCTTTTCCGCAATTCACTTCTATTTCCATTAATTCTATTCGCCCGTAAATCTCAACAGGAAAGCTCTGAAAAGGGGGTCAAACGGAAGGACCTAACCGAATGCGATTTCCTTAAACGTCCACCAATGGTGCAATATGGTGGCGGCCTCTATGTCCCGTTGCAATTCAAAAACCCATGTCGACCACCATCCAAGCATTCTCGACCTAGTCTGTTACTCTACACACACAAGCATACTCGTGCTATTATTCTTGGTAGTAGCACTCTTCTGTCTGCCTGGCTTTGGTATATATTACATTTAAAGCACAAAGGCTAACCGGTTCGGGAATGCTATTCGTAGACGTGCTCTTGAATTCCAAATAAAATAACTGTAGATGTGTGTTGTGCACAATTTCCTTTTACGACTCTCAAGAGTGGTAATAAATCTCGCTGAAAATAGTTTCCGGCAATCATTTTGTTTCCACTTAACCTCATTCGATCCTTATTCTGTCTCTTAGAGTACTCGTATACCAGGGGCTACACCATCTAAAGCTCTGAATCTAAATTCAACTGTCCCGTAACACTCGTACTCCTACTCGTCTTCTCAATTTTCATAGACCCACCGACCAACCGACCGATCTCCACCATCATCCAAAAGTAACACAATTGCAATAGAACCAAGTACGAGTAGGTATACCCTCTTAACTGGGTTCTTAACTGGTTACCATGTTGTGTGATTATCTGGGGCACACTTAATCTTCGGGAAATCCTTAAAATTTTCGCTTTTGGTCATTACACATGTTCTTCGATGAGCTTTCCAACAGTAGTTTGGGGATAAAATTGAAGGGAGTAGGCGTTTGTTCCTCCTTTTAAGACAACTTGGGGGTGCTTCATTCTCAATGCCAAACATCTGCAGTGAATTCAATTATAACAAACGGACATTCGAGATGCATGTTTTTGAAATGTCGTAGTACTCCAACATTGCACAGGATTAAGGGTGGACTGTGGTGTTCCCGTGCAGTTGTTGGAGTTATTTTATAGAGAGGGTGAGCTACAAAATCCCCTCGGCAGTGACATCTAACAAGGAAAATCGTATTAATTTCGAGAGATTTCGGGGACTTTTATTGTTCATTGGAGTTGGTTGGACGGTTGTTTCTTGTCTTGTCAGTTAGACGGGATATGTGTATTGTGCTCGTAAAGGGATTTCACTAGGATTTGACATATGGTTGCTGTGCATTTTTAGCTCGTTTTTAGAATGACTCTCCATTTGGAGCATCATTAGGTCGAAATTGAAGTGCACAAATGCGAATAGGTTGCTCGTTTTCTGAGGATTATCTTAACAGATATGTGTACGAGTACTTCACAAAACAATAAGTACCTTCCGCCCTAAGGAGCAAGGCTTCATTTGTGCATTTCAATTGCACATATGGTAATTCGTGCATCGCACAGATTAAATTTAAAATCTATCCTTTGGTAGCATTGAAAGTAGGTTAATAGAGTGCTACGCTTCTTGCAATCCGACCTCACTCTTTTCGTCCTCAATCGGGGACGATAAAGGAACAACTTCATTCAGTTTTGGCTTTCACCTAGTTTGAATTCGCGATTGAACATTTCGACACTAGACATCTGCCTAATCGTTCATTCTACATAATCATTCCGCACAATCTGACAATATATAATTGGCCCTCATTAGCACTGCTACTTCATAAAGTGTCATTATAGTCCAAGCTGCACCTGGCCTTCAACTAACACGATCTCACACCAGCTGCCTCCGATGCCGCATTCCATGTTCTCCGAGACACCCTCACCTTCTGTGCTGTCGCTGTCTCTCAGGGACTTTATGAAGCTGAGACGTTCGTTCGTTCAATATTCTCAGGCCATCTCAGACTTTTAATCTTCTTATCACGGAGAGTCTTATGTCAATACAGTTCGATCTTATAAGAGATGGGTATGTTAATCAAGTGACTTTTGAGTGCATGCGCGTACCAGTGAATTTTTTAGTACTATTTCTTGGGCACATGATAGCGCGTCGTGACATCATAGGACTCGGGTAGGTCGTTCTGGACTTTGATGGAGCAGTGAGCGTTCATCTTCATTCCGCGCAGACAGTCGAGATTGGGATAGATGCCAAAACCACAGCCTGCTCTGTATAGCTCGTCTCAGAAGCTGTCCAGCTTTTCAGCACCTTCTGTGATTCAGCCACAAGGTTTCCTTCTTTATTTTTACTATACAATCTTCTGTTTGGGTCTTCTTCCCTTGACCAACAGATTGGTAGAACCTCCGTACGCTATTCCTGAAGAACTACTTCTCGTCCTCATTTTTTCTTCTTCCGGAGAAGCTGATCTTATTCCCGCGTGTTTTTCTCTAACAGCTTATGAGCGGCTCCCGTCCTTCTACTCATCTTGTACTGCTGCATGCGTTTGTCGACATTCTTCATCGTTCCAGGGATTACTTGGTGGCGATCGCGTGAAACTTAGCACATAAGCTGCAACACCTTTAATAGTATGTCGACAGCTATAACACTGGTCTTCAGTACTTGATTCTGGCGGCATAGGAGTTGTTGAGAAAATTCGGTATACGAATTCGGCAAAGATTGTTGCGGTCTCTTACCATTGCAGCTTTTTTATGTTATACCTGCTCACAATTTTTCATCTCTCCTGTGATGCTTGGAAAATCCATATTCGCACATTGGTTGTAAGAAAGTGGTGATCCGAGTCAACTTCGACTGCCCGGAACGTTAAAATGTCTAGAATACTAGAGGCATGCTTCAAGTAAGGCGGTATATCGTTTCGCAACAAAGTCAGCAAGACTAAGTCCGTTGCCAGACGTGGTGTTATGTAGGCTATGCCAACTATCACACTAAAGATGTACTTTCTTCTATCCTGGCAATAAAACCATCTGGTACGATTCCAAAGTCATACTTCGGACAATGCTCACACGTTCTGTCGAGGAGCCCCTTGAAACATTTGTTGGTGGCATTGTCTAAGTCTTCTTTAGGGACTTAGACGAATGTAAGGCATATGGCAAATCCGCATTCAAATAAGTACTTTAGCAGTCACCATAGTATTCATTACATCGCATAGTAATTCATGTTTCACCTAAGGAAATTAGTTGTATCTGGTTATTAGCCCAATGACGGTATAGGCTAGTAACATGTTACTGGTCGAGTAAGGGTGCAAAAGTCGTTACGCTCAAACTACTGAAATGGTGAGAACAATCAAAATTGTTTTTCCAGCCAACTTGGAACCTGATCATAATCATTGTGCTAAGATAGGCACAATTAGTCGTGTCTTGGTATGACCAAGGAGAACGATTTATCTAAGTGCTACGGGATTCCCGACCGCTCTGCCACAATTACAGAGAGAATCAACAGCTCCAGCTTTCTTAAAATTGATGAACATAGGAAAGCCGTATCTACAATACCATCACCGTGAAACACTAAAAGTGTATTGTTTTCAATACATATCTGGAGACAGATCAAGAAGCGTTATGTTGACGAGCTCTCGAACGGCGAAGAGTCTCCGCCAGAAACAATGGAGCCTTTCATACTCTGCGACCTCATGCACGCTGCTTTCAGTTTTCTAGACCAAGGACTCTCACATCTGCGATAGCTTAATCCTCAAGACGTATGTTCGGCCTTTCCTGTCTTCTGGATGCCGGGGTCTGGGAATTGAAGATTTATTTTGCTGTTGGGCATTATTATTGTAGTCGACGAGTTGTAGCTTTTTGGACTACATTCACATCTTGGTACAGCTCGTAAAGTTCGCGGTAGTATCCTCTCGTCCATTCGCCCTCCTCGCATATGGGATTAAATATCCGCCGAAGAATTTTTCTCTCGAAATATTTCAGTATCTGCTTTCCTGTCCAGTACTCGGCACAATAAAGCAAAACCAGCAGGGTCAGTATTTTATAGAGCTTGCACCTGGTCTATCGAATTTTAGACCTATTTGTTTACCCAAACAGAAGAAGCAGCGGTTTCTTAGTGTAATTCTTGATTGGATCTTGACTAAGGTGTCATTCGTGGAGTTGATGTTGACTTAGAGGTAAATGCACTCCTTGATACGAGTACCAATAGTTTAGTTTTTCCTTTTTTCTTCGTCTTGTCATCATTCGCTAAAAAGCCTACCAACTTCGCCTGTTCTGCAGCAGCCATTAAAACTTATTTTACGGCATACTGGGAGCGGCCGATGATATCGATATTTAGACAGATTTGTTAAGATAGTGCCACCTGAGTTCACACTTGCTTTGTGCACTATCTTCTCCTGAACGAGATTAAAAAAATCACATGACCGCGCATATTCTTGCCGAAATCCAGCGGATGTTTGAAACAGTTCAGAAGAGCTGTCCTCAAAGAGGAAATTTGGTCTATTGCCGACTTGTTGGACCGGAAGCCACATTGGTACGTTCCGACTAGTGTACGGAGCACCTGTCTTGTAGACTGTGAATATAAAGTTGATAGTCCAGTCGTCGCGCATACTCTCCTCCACCCAAACTTGACTGATAATTTGGTGCATGCGCCCTATCAAAACATCACTTCCGTATTTGTTAAAGCATCAGAGATGGTAGTCTTGTTGTTTTTAACTTTTTAATAGCTAGGCTATGGTGCTTGTTCTTCATTGACTAGATGTGGGTTCTCTTCTTGCCCTAATACTCCCTTATTACTCGTATTATGCCCATCTAGCCGTTTTTTATTACTTGGCAAGGACGGCAACACGATGAAAGTTTACCAAGAAGGTACTTAGCAGAAACTTTAGTGCTGCCTAAAAATGATATGTCCAATTGTCAACTAATGGGTTTACCTCATAGAATGCAGCAACTGAAGGCAAATATGCCTGCGTCCAGTGGTAACTAAATCAAAAGCCATAATAATCCTGGGCCAATGCAAAGAAAATTTTGATTTAAAACTTGGTCATGACCAGGATAGGCTACGAATTAGACACTCCTACATCGATAACATTTGTAGCGTACGGATAACAATCGACCATTCCATATTTAAGATATCTATACTCTATCTCTTACAGTAGCCAACAGATGGTGTGGATGTTGGGCGTTATTTACTGAATTCAATGTTGTTGATCTATTTAACAGATGTCATACCTATACAATCTTTGGCAATTTTAGTCGTGGAGTCGCTAACAGGCCAACAGCGCATTTTTGTTATTCAATTTTATTACAAAAAAGGACAACCTATGAAAGTAACTTTCGTAAAATTTGTGAATTTTCCGGTCGAAATAATCGCCCTAGAGTGTCCGGAATTCATTAAATGGTGAAGCATTTTGAAAAAACTGGTTCGGTATCGGGTCAAACTCCATATCCGTACACACCGTACAAACATCACCACTGTGAGCTATAGTGTACAAAACCAGCCAGGAACCTCACTTTTTAAGTTGATCTGTCTGCCTCTAAAATCCAAATTACACAACAATTGAAGCCTGATGGTCCACATCTACGACGCCGCCAATTTCTTAACTAGATGTTGCATCGCAAGGACAATTTGTCATCGAATTTGAACAATTCCGCTGAAGCCCATTTTTGGATCGGGTACGTAAAGATTCACGAAAAACCAATGCATCCAAAAGTCATTGTATAGTGGGGATTATGGGTTGGCGGCATCATTGGCCAGAACTTTTTCGAAGATAAGGCTGGAGACACAGTAACAGTGAATAGAGAACGTTACTGCAACATGTTGACCGGCTATTTATTTTTTTCCAAAATTCAATGAATTGGGTCGGGAAGATCTCTGGTTTCAAGAGGAGGCTGCTACCGCCCAAACAAGCCATCAATTAATCAATTTATTGCATACAAGATCGCAATATTTTGGTTGGAGGAGAAGTTGATTGGCCGATTTGATACCTCTAGACTTCTTCCTTTGGGGTTATTTGAAGATTAAAGTTTATGCCGTTAACCCACCGACAATTCAGGATCTTAAACATAACATTCAAACTGAAATTGCGGCCGTCGACACAATTATTCTTCAAAAAGTCATCGAGGATTTTGACCTTCGGATGGTCGCTTGCAACAGAAGCCGTGGTGGCCACATGAACGATGTTGTATCAAGTTCAACATTAGGTATCTGTTGGCTAACCTTTTGTTAAGAAGGGTTCCGTTGAGGAAGGAAAGTGTCTTGACCTTACCAGTGATATAATACAATATCGGAAAATTCGAAGACCCCATAGACTCAGGCAGGAATGCAGTATCTCTATTAGGTCTTCTGTTATTAACAGCGACGTGCTCCGGATGGTATTATTTAGAAAAAAAAAAAAAAAAAACGAAAATGCACCATGACTTCTTATCGCCTAAGTATCACGACTATGCTGACGACGTTTGTTTCATTTAATTTCTCACTAGTAGCGGAAGTGAAGGATTTGATAGCGGAAGGGTTAAGGGCTTATTGATATGACTTCGAGAGATCTAAAAAAACATTGCCAAATTCCAAACGCAATTAAGCGCTGGAATTGTTGACGTTTGTTATATATTCAAAGTTTGTTTCTTACATAACCCTTAAGTCTGTATACTTATATATTGATCATCATATCTTATGCTATATATAAGAAGTATCTACTTAACCTAAACTGTAAGTAGAATCGAAGCGAAGAAGTTCGGTCTCTCTCTCACTGTGATCGGCAATAATAAAGTTGTTACTTCACCAAAACCGTGTGTTTGACTAAACAGTGGCGACGAGGATTTTAAGTAACCCAAACCTATATTTTTCGAAAAGACAGAGAAAAAAATTCTATAAGTCATAAAATGTCTCGGCTAGTAGAGTATAGTGAACCATTTGTAACTGGGAGCAATTTCAAGGCGTATGAAGACCGGCTGAAGCAATTTTTCAAAGAAATTGACATCGGTGCAGAAGCAGAAACAGCACTTTTCATCACGGTAGCGGGCGCAAAAATTTATTAAATTCTAAGTCGCTTACCAAGCCTGAATTACCAAGTGAGATTAAATTCAATGATTTAATCGTAATACTGGAGCAAATCATTTTGCTCTAAAAGAGAACAGTTCGTGCGGCCCGATACCGGTTCAATAAAATTCAGCAAGGCGGTGGTGAGCCGCTATGTCAATTTATTGTCCGCCTCAAAGCAGCAGCACAGACATGTCAATTTGGTGACTTCTTGGAACACGTAAAAGCTGAAACAAAAGTTGGAAATGAAAAAGTTGAAGGTGTTTCTACGGAGATTTCAGATACAAGGGCTGGAATATACAAATCATACATTTTGGACATACATTCGATTTATACAGAGGGTAAATAGCGTGAAAATTCAAGAAGCCTTGCTGCGAGACAATTCTTTGTCGTTCGAAAAATGTTTCGCGAAGGCACTGAATATGGAATTATCCGAAAAATCATCCAGATCTACTAAACCCAAGTACCAGCATGCAGTTTATTATGGCAGAAAAAATTTCAACGTGAAACATAGTAATTCAAGAGCACAACATGGTGATAAAAAAAGTTTGCATGTCAAGAAGTGATCCCGAAAAGAAACGTGTGGTAGAATTGGCCGTACAGACCACATAGATTCGAAGTGTCCAGTCCGGAATTAGCAATGCTTTACGTGCAATAAGAAGGATCATGTGGTAAGCAAGTGTCGATTTAACAATGTGAATCAAGCAGGTGGTGTCAGCAGTGAAAGCCCTTCCCAAGAAATAGAAGTGGTGGTTGTTCGGAACCCTCACAACAAAAGGCATTTCTATTTTCTACAACGGCACCATGCCGGCGGCGAACAACACATCATATCACCAGCCAACGGTGCCCAACACCGTACTTGGAAGGAGCCAAGGAGCCAGACGAGAGCCGTCTACGATTATCAACAAAACCTTCCTTAGAGCAATCATCTGAGGATTAGCGGTACCTGCAACCGAAAAATAGAAATCATCAGAGATGATCACATGCATGCAAGTAAATATCTTATGGGCTCCACCCGGAGACCACACTCCATTCCATAGTGCGCTGGATAGCGGTGGTTGCGACCGATATGTCGTGTCGATGAGCGTGGCACACATAAGATGACAACAAGAATTTCGTTTTACCTTCACTTTGTTTTCGTTCTTCAACCAGTGCGGAGTGCATCAAAAGCGAATACAGTCCACCTTTGTGCAAAATAAATATATATTTTTTAATATTGATTAAATTAAATTAAAGGTGATTTATTTACGAGTAAATGGTGTGAAATTATCGATGGAGGTGGACACAGGGGTAGCGGCGGCGATCATCAACGAGCAGGAGTATTTAGATAAGTTTGAATATGTTAAATTAAAGAAAATTTAAATTTAGTTTCGGTCACAGGTACAAGGTTGAGAGAGCTAGGAGTCATATTCGTTGAGGTTAGTTCTGGCAGTTACCTGGTGAAGTTACCAAGGAGAAATGCCTAGAAAGGGGTTAATCCATCGGACATGGATAGATAAATTGTTTCCAAATTGGAGAAATACGTTTCAAAACAACATAATCTCTCAAGTAAGTACCCAAGCAGAACTTTTAAGTCGTATTAAGTCTCGATTTCCAAACATAATCGTACAAGAGTAAAATCATCCGATTGTGTGAAATATGAGCCAGAAATAGTTCGTGAACCAGATCAGGTGCCCATCTTTCATGCACCATATAGGATACCTTACAAGTTACGTGAAAAAGTAGACGTGGAATTGGAAAGGTTGGTTAAGGAAGATATTTTAATACCAGTGGAATTAAGTAAGTGGGCTAGTCCGAATGTAATCGTTCCAAAAAGGTGACTTTGAATCAATGCATAGAAACGCAGTAGAGTAAGTGTCCCAAATATGGCCCACCCTTAACTTTTTTGAAAATAAAACAGCCAGTGTTACGTTAATTCACTTTGTTTTTTTTTAATAGCTAAAGAAATTATTTCATTATCAGTCTTCATACACATAAAACATAAAAAACACAGCTTTCCAAAAATAAATAAATAAAAAACTAAAGAAAGTTATTTTACCACTTTTAAATAAAGTGCTGCTAATATGGACCACCTTGTGTTAAATATGGACCAGGGTGGTCCATAATTAAAACAACTTACTATTGCTATCTATGCAGAGCAAAATTCGCAGATGAAATATTTTTCTTCGTTGCCTGAACAATCTTCATGTGCCCACATGGTACAGACAACACATTGAACCCATTTTTCACCTGCCTTGTCTTCAGAAAACAGACTAGAGCAATAAATACATTTAGCATCTTCTTTATTAGTTCGATCAGGGCTTTCATCAGATAAATCGTCCGGAATAAAATCGTTTTCACTTTCAGATGAAGAAGATTCTTCTGTACGTTGGTTTTTCTTTCTGTGGGGAATGTTGCTTCGCTTTATGTCCCCAAAATGTAAGTTCTTGAGTACCTTGTGGAATAATTAACAATTATTATTTTTGTTAGAGCTTCATAAACTTCCTCTGCTACAAGGAAATCGTGGTCCTAGAAGATATGCCTATCAAAAGGACATATTCCAGGACATATTTCCTCTGTCAAATATTTTTTTAAGAGTCCCATGAATTCGATAAAAAGGTTGGATTTTATGACTAGAGTGCGGGGGAATGGAAAGAACATGAACATGATTTTTTCTAGTCAATTCTATGAGTTCGATGTTCCTTGTGTGGCTGGCATGTCAGTCCATTATGAGCAATACTGGAGAAGACTCAGTAGATTTCACTATTGCAAGAAAGTGCTGTAAACAAATTGGTTTGAACCCATCCAGAGGGATGATTGGCATGAATTGATCCAGGCGGTGCACCTTTCATAAGAAGAGGATTATCCCTTTTCCTAGGGAAGATAAACATCGGTGGCACAAACGATCCTCCTGCGCTCCTACATAAAATTGAAGTAATTATAGATCCCCTTTCAGCTGAAGTGAGTGCTCCTATCTGCTTTCGACCGTTCATAGCTAAGACTTTTGGCATTTTTGCTGGGACAACCGAAAGTCCCGTTTCATCGACGCTATATATGTTGTTTGGAGAAAAGTTGTACGTTTTCATTTCTGTTTCTAGAAGGTCGAAGAAAATAGCGACATTTTCCTTGGAAAATTCTTTTGCTCGAGCTATAGACGTTCCAGTCGGTTGTTGGAATGATAGTGATGGATGGCGTTTAAGGAATAGCCGAAGCCAAACTCTATCTGCAGCTTTTTGTTGCAATAAAAAAGGGTTCGGTATATTGTTTTTAATAGCTAGTTGAAATGCTAATGATCGTATGTCTTTTCTTGTTAGATCGAACAAATTTTCTTCCATCAATAGCGTAAATTCCACTAAAGAGTCCTCGAGCTCTATAGGGAAGATGGGTTTTCAGCCCAACTTAGTAGACACCAAATCTTCCACTGGTTTTTGTGTCTGTGCAGCCAAACGCCTCAAGGTAATTTTAGGCACCTTAAATTGTTTCGATGCTTTCAAGAACCCCATACTTTTCTCGTTAATGGCATCTAATGCTGCTTTCATATCCTCTTTGTTCCACGCCTGTCGTTTTTTTGCCAGTTGTGTAACTCTCGAAGCCATTAATTCTTTTTAAGAAAAATAAAACAATCATGTTATTGCTATGCATAACAGTGTGTTAAATATGGCCCACTGTGCAATAATAGGAACACATATGGTGGGCCATATTACCAACAATGGCCTTTTTCACTATTTTTTTAATTACCACACACTTCATAATATTCCAGTCGGTAATGGATCGTATCCTAAAGGATAATTGCGTAGTGTTTTTTGCTACTTGGATGACATATTGATCGGAGGCACAACCCCTAAGAATTGTGAAGAGTCGTTATTTGAAGTTTTAGGTCGGTTAAATGTACACAACAACGTTATTAGCTGAAATACTGCAGAGACATTCATAAAAGGTGTTTTTTAAATGTGCTACTAACTGCAGATACTTATAACTCCCAAAGCAAATTCCAGATTGCAAGTTGTCATTGTAGTCTTCGCAAGTTTACCCTGGCGATGCACACGCCTTAACAAATTTTAGAAAATTTGGTTCCAAAATTATCGTTATGTGCACTCAACTTATAGATCACATGTACCATATTATAGGTACACTCGACGTTATGAATTATCTGAGTCCGCTTTCGCTGTATCGTTGACCGTTTCGCACATAATTTTCTTTGGAAGATACAGTAGCACCGAGACGTAGACGAAGATTGTATATTAAAGACGCTTGTATGTAGAAGTTTTCAACGAAGACAAGGAAAAACTATCTAAATGCCAGTTTAACAAGTTCTGAAAGCTGGAAAGGGCTGAAGAAACTGAATTTTATTATTACATCATGTATCTCGTTCCTACAATTCTTTTGGTTTTTGTTTTGAAATTATAAAATAAAATTCAAATGAAACTGAAAAAAAAAAAAATACCCCCAGGGCTTAAGCTTCCACATCGTAGTTTGTAGCCACTAGGATTCATTACTTACACAGATTTAAAGGCACTAGAATCTCAACAGAGTCAAATTATTTCTGAATAGAGTAAACGTTGAAAAACTTGAGCCGTTTTGAATTCCAAATTCTAAATTCAAAATTCCAAATTCCAAATTCCAAATTCGAATGCGAATGGTTTGTTTGCCAATAGACGATGAATTTTATGTGATTTGCATTTAGAAGGACCAGCCTCCTTGGAGCACGAGCTACGAGTATTCATTTATTGGTACTGCGGAATAAAAAGGCTCTCTGGCATTACTGGTGGTGATGGTGGAAGAGGGGGATTTCTAATTGAAGCATACTGAACTGACAATCGAGAAGTTTATTATTACTGCTCAACCGAGCGGGTAATTTTTCTTCCCCAAGAAATTGAATGGAAATACGCGAGTTTGTTGCCCTGAACTAGTATTGAGTTACCAACACTACCGACTACAGTAAAAGATTCCCTTTTTTTTCTGTGGCCCCATCTAGGGGGCGTTTTGTTTGTACAATGAATGGAGAATTAATTTTTCCGGTTTCAGTGAAAGTTTTAAATGTTACAAATTTATTGTAGCTTATGTAGTTATTTATGGGAGAGATGAAAACTTGTGCTGTCTCTGGTTCGAAAAGTACCTTGAAATTTGGAAAATTTGGATTTGTTTTGAATGAAGGAGTACCGATTGTAAGGAGTACTGTAATCATTTCTAAGCATTTTATGTATCAGCACACATAACTTACATCTTGTGGCTTAGATTTTGGAATACAAATTTTTTAAGCGAAGTTAATTTCGATTTGGAATGAATTTTCTTTCACTTTATGACGAGCGATCAGAAAGCCAAGAAGTTGTACGATTTTCCAATCAAGATTTAGATGTTACACCCAAAGAGTATTGAAACGAACCAGGAATGTCACAAATTCGCCGTAGCTGTTGTCTTATTTTTCAATGATTCGGCATTATCACCATCACAGAAAGTAGTAGCCGAATTCTCTGATTCCAGAAAGATGACACTTTTCAGGTCGTTCTCGGAAAATAATTGCCCATTTCAGGAATACAATGCAGCTTTTACTGTGATACGTATCTTTCAAAGCTAGTTGAGTAAACGCTTAAGTGATGAAGTGGCTGTCGTACCAGCAGCAACCACGGCTCTGGACTGGATACTCCCAGTAGTATTCAGCGTTATCTGCATCAGTTTCAGAGCAAGCGCCGCACGATTGTTTTTGTCATTTATTTTCAGAACACTATAGTGCATCACGCCGACGCACGTAAGTAGTCTTAGTCTGATTCTGAGTTACAGCAGCAAAGGCGCAGACCTTCAAGAGCCATCGTTTGGTTCTGCCTTTGATATATAGCAGTCAGCCGCTAGGCTAGAACGAAGACAGGGTATAATTGATTTTTAAAAACGGAGTCAGCATCCTCAATCAGTGTTCTTTTCACAGGCATTGGTTTTATCCACTAAACTAGCGATTTATTCACGCTGTATCATCTAGTCTACTTTTACATTTCGGCAAAAGTTGCGTTGCCGATACCACCCTCAATGTCGAGTGTTTCTTCAATTCTGCTTATCGGATTTTGAAGGCCATCCTCAAAGGATCCTCCGTATTAATGAGCATGTTGCATTTTAGCAGAGGATGTAACGAATTCGAAAAAATCAAAATTATCCTATCTTCTATATCTAAAGCTTTTCCAATTTTAGATACAAATGTTACCCCCACTGAATATTCTCCTGATAGTAACCATCAGCTGGCCTATGTCAACTGTGTCAAGTGACTTAAAGCTAATTAGGGAAGCAACACTGTATTTGCATAACACACCCCATTGCTTGAATGCAAGTTTTCTCTTCCTTTCATTATTTCATTTCATTCCCATAATTAAATAATAGGGTGTTTGCAACCAACGTCGTCTAGACGGTTGCCATTGATAAACTTTTTAATTCGAGGCATCAGAGAGGTAATAGCGGCATTCCTATTTATCCACCGGTTTCGTTCTTTTGAATCTTTGGCATTTTTTCTAAGTTCGGCACCAGATTTAGTCATGCGTGGAGAAACCAATCTAAACCGACTACAGTGACCAGAACTATGATCGCTACACTGGCTTTCTCTGGAGATCGTGTGCGAGCTAAATCAACTCTGGAGAACATTTTTTTTCTTGAAATTGCATCCTTTTCTTCCGTCTTGATTAGTTTTCCGCCAGTGGAGGAGTGGTACTTTCAGCATTTGCTTTACAGACAGCATTCCCATCTCTTTATGGCAAGCGTTAGTCTTACATCTTCTTCTCATTTTACACTGCTCCTTGGGCGAAAGTTTTTCCGAGCCCGTTCGATCTCTTGCCGGTTTGCCGGAAGTCTAACACATCACCCACTTTTTCAATCAGGCAAAGTTTGATTCTAATAGCCTAAACCTCTTTGGTACTTTATATATTGTTCGGGCATCTTTTACCCTAAAATTGATATATAGCTCCCAGACGCGCACACCAAGTTGGTGGAGGTCCTCTTATACTTGCGCTAGCTACCAAGAAAAAGTTCTTCTTCTGCTGTTCTATCGGGTCAGAAGAAAGTTGGAGCGTTGGTGCTCATTCGCTAAGTCCATTTGTATGTGCACTTTCGAACCGGGGTAGCGCCATAGGACAGCTTGTCCTGTCCTTATACTTTCTCATCCACAGGAATAAATTTTCCTTCGATAAGGCCAAATATATTCATCCATCTACGCTAACCTCCATGCTTCTCCTTTAGAAGGCAGAACTGGTGTTTTATGTTCCCTTAATCTTTCTTGATAAGTTCTTATTATCCAAATACCGAAAAAAAAGCGATTGCCAAGAGTAACTCAATTGTTGAGTTCTCATCACCAAATTTAATAGTGGAGCTAAAATGTAGCGATTCTTTTCTTGTTGACAGGATAGTGCAAAAGTATGCTTACAATTTTCACAATTCAAGAGTTAAACTGTTTTGGCGAATTTGGTTCTATTATTTACGAACGCAATAGTAACGGCCCACAAAGTTCTCCCAATGATGTCAATGTCAGCAACCAAAGCTAACAGTCGTACAGCTTGCCTAAATCTTTCCTTGAAGTCTCAGAGCGATTGTTTACAAATTTCAAAAAGCAGCAAGCGTTCTCCATCGTCATTCTGTCGAGTTTTGGAGGGATTACAAGGACAGATATGGTTCAGTATAGTTTCTCTCCATAGATGAAGTCGACAAGGAGGCTGTATAGTATCAATTTGAACTTCTTGGGTTATTTCCGGGATCTGATCAGTGTGTATGTAAGTTTACTTAAGCCGATAGGGTTGAGAAAGATTTTTGATTTATGTCTTCAAGCGTGTACATAAGACGGGAGACTAGGTACTATTGGTACAGTACTTACGTGCTTAGGTTATATTTTTATGATCAAATCTTGGAAATCAGTAGGTGCATGCTCCCAAAGAAGTCATACAACGATTCCTTTAATTCTTTGGAACGTGTACTACCCGGTATCAGGTACCTGTTGTTTTAAAGGTTAGATATTGCTTTGCTGACTTTATTTTGCTCGGGTGGAAGGATCTATATAGCTTCACCGTTTAGATTAAATAGACATTCTGCTTAAAAGCGTTCAGCAGTCTTCATTATGTGAAGGTATGCACATACCTTTAGTTATATCTGCAAGGTATTGTAGCCTTTGTCACATAAAAAGCAAGTTGGTTTAGCAACATCGTGATTATGTAAGTGAATATCAGCGCAAAGTGCCGATAGGCCTTGACATTTCAATGCGATCTGAAATGTTTCCTCTTGACAAACAAAAAAATACAAAGGTAGACGAGGTTCCTACTCTCTGTAGCCGGTCTTTACCATCGCACTGGATGGCACTTATACCTACTTTAAATCAGTCTATTGTCTCTTCTGCATGACTTCCAACTTTAATATTTCGTCACCCGAACTAGTCTAGAAAACTTACCTACTTATTGGGCTCCCGACCCGTGTAGAGTCTCTGCCTGGGACACTGCAGGCTTCCATCCCCTACGATCCCGAGCACGCTGCTTCCGGTTGTCCAGACCAAGCGCTCTCGAATACGCGATGGCTTGGTCTTTGAAACGGAGGTTCGGTCTTCCTTGTCTTCTCGAACATGGGGGCTGGGATTCGAAGATCCTCTTAGCTGGAGCATTACTGTGCATTCGCTCGATGTGGCCGAGCCAATGTAGTCAACGTGTTTTGGCTTTTTGGACTACATCCACATCTTGGTACAGTTCATAGAGTTCACGGTTGTATCTTCTCCTCCATTCACCCCTCGCACACAGGACCAAAAATTCGCCGAAGTATTTTTCTTTCAAAGGAACCCAGTACCAGCTCTCCCTTCTTACTTATCGTCCAGCACTCGGCGCCATAAAGAAGAACTGGCAGAATAAGGGTTTTGTTGAGCACACATTTCGTCCTTCGAGTTAGGACTTCGGAACCCAATTGTTTGGCCAAGCCGAAGTAGCAACGGTTTCCTAAGGTAATTGTTCGCCGGATCTCCACTAGGGTTTCATTCGTAGAGTTCATGTTTACTCCCTAAACTTCGTAACTTTTGCTATCAATAGTGACGTTTTGTCCTAGGTGGTGGACAGATGCTTGTTTGTTTGTTGAGAGCATGTGCTTAGTCTTGTCCTCATTTACTTCAAGGCCAACGGATTTCGCCTGTTCTTCAATCGCCGTGAATGCTAATATCACGGCATGCTGGGAGCGATCGATGGTGTCCGCATTCCCAAGCAGCTGAACGGACCTGTTGAAGATAATGCCTTCCATGTTGACACCTGCCCTGCGCACTATCTGCTCCAGTACAAGATTACAGTCGCACGATAGCGCATCTGCTTGCCCAAATCCGGTGCATGTTCGAAATAGGAGGAAATACTTCCAAACTGCACGTTGCAACCATACAACCATACTTGGTTGATGATTCGGTGCATGCTCCCTACCAAAACTTCTTCTATACTAGGGTGTGGAACTGGTTCTTCATTGTCTGGACGTGGGTTTTCTTCTTGCCCTATCACTCTCTCTACATGGTACCCATTAAGCAGCTGCTTGAAATGCTGCTTAAACACATATACTATTCCCAGCGCTTCGGTGATTAGGTTTCCTTCGCTCTCTCGAAGAGCCTACGTTCCGGTTTTGTAGGCAGCAGCCATTTGCTTAGCTTTTTTATACAACTTCCGTATGATATTACGATCACACGACTCTTCGATCTCTTTGAGCTGGGAAACTGCGTAAGCCCTCTTCTTTCTACCCAGGATCTTCTTTTCCTCCCTTCTCCTGGCTCGAAATTCATCTCTCGCTGCCCTTGTTTTGCGCTGCAGCGCTTTCTTGTGTGCATCTTCTGTCACCTTCTTCCTGTACACGCATTTATCATCATACCACGGGCTCTTTCTCTAGGGAGGCTGGTACCCTACAGTGGTTTCGGCTACCTCCTTGATGATGTCACGATACTGGCACCACTGATTTTTGGCGTTTGTAATATGGAAGTGCGCAGAGGAGAGTTTCATAGTCAGGCGCTCCCTGTAGACTCTGGCTACTCCAAGTCTGCTAAGGCGTCCAACGTCGAATTTCTTCTTCTTGGCGGTTCACAGCTTCTTCTTGTTGGACAGTCGAGCTCTGAATTAAGCCGCGACAAGAAAATGGTCAGAGTCTACGTTTGCCTCTCGGAATGTGTGCACGTCGAGGATATTGGATGTATGCCTCGCAACTATTGCTACATGGTCGATTTGGTTGGCGGTTCGACCCTCTGGAGAGCGCCAGGTTGCCGTGTGGGTCCTTAGCCTTGGAAACCTAGTGCTACTGAGTGGCACCTGGGGTGGTGAGTGTTCTTACATTCCAGGTGCAAACTCTACCTGTGTTGTATTGTCGTAGCTGGCATGCAGTTCCCACATCTGGATATTCACAAGGGGACTTGGAGAGCTACTTACCTACTTACATTTCGATCGACGTAAGAGACTCATTCAGTACTATGGATGTTCGAACGTTCCGAGGAGCCAACATCAAGTCAGACCTTTTCTTTGTTTTAACAATGATAAGGTTGGGGATATCCCAAACAGCGCAGATGCAAACTAATGTTGTAAGGAATACCGCCGTCAGGCAGAATGAACCTTTCAACTAGTACGATGTATACCAACAATTCGTCCACCCGACTTAGATGAAGCGAAGATAACCACACCTATAGGCATATCTGCATCTAGCCATGATAAAATATGACATGTCTTCTTGATAGGACGGCCTGATTGCGAAGCTCTTCAAAGGAGCGGGAGCTGAGTTGGCATCTGCCGTACTGTGTAAACGCCTGAAACCGTATCAGTGTGACTTCTGACCAAGAAAGTTCATCATCGGCCAAATATTCACACTACGGCAGATCTTGGAGAAAGTTCATGAGCTTCAGATCGATACGCACCATTAATTTTTTCGATTTTAAGGCCGCGTATGACAGCATCTATGGAGACGAGCTATACAGAACAATATCTAGTTTTGGCAGCCCTGCCTAACTTTGCAATTATTGAGACGGAAGCGGTGAAAACGTGTTTAGCAGTCAATGAGAGCGAAACCAAGTATATGCTGTGAGGCAAAAAGGACCTTCAACATCGACGTTTCGGACAGAACGTCACCTTCGACAGGTATAACCTTGAGGCAGTTAAGAACTTTGTGTACTATACTTAGGCTCTACTACAAAATCAGATAATGACACGAGTGTGAAAAGTAACTCATGCCCCGCCGCTGCTTCTTTGGGCTAAGAAGGCAATTAACTAGGAAAATCCTATCTCAAACAACTATAGTTACCCTATATAAGACCTTAATAATACCAGTCCTGCTTTATAGCGCAGAGGCAGCATGGACATTATCAAAAATAGATGGGGATGCTCTTGGCTTTGGTCCCTAATGTCGAGATTGTTCTTTTCAAGAATCGTCAACAACATGCACGCGGATACGAGACTAGATATGCCCCATAAACATTTTTGATACCATGTTAACATTTTATTGAGATTTGTCAAAGAGTTTTCTTATAGAGTTCGTCGTTAAATCCTTGATACGAGTATTTATAAGGAGAACCGTGTAAGGACACTCAGAATGTTTCAAATGAATGACACACTTGACAAAGCTTCTTTTAAAAAATATTTCACTACACTGCATTAAGTTGGTACCTTAAACATGACGAACTTGAGTCTTAAAACTTTCGTTATAGCCTATGAAAGAAGAGAGTCCTAAAAAATCCTTTTAAACAATTTGTCTTTGTTCAACTTCAGCAGAGTTACTACAGGTTGATTGAAAAGTAATTGAAAAGTTTGGCTTTTATCTGTAGTAAAAATCATACCATAGATAGGAGGATACCAACTATTGTCATCATTTAGAAATAACTTTCCAATTTCGTTGTACAAAGCCAACTTTTTATCTCCCAAAGACGACTGAAATTGGTAATCAAAAATTGCTAGTTTTATAGCGAATTGTCTCGTTGCAAGGCAAAGTATGATGCTGCTTTGGTTGCCATTGTATTTGGCATCAAATCAAGAAGACAATTTCAAGGATTATGAGTTGTATTCTTCAAGAATTTATCTTGATCATGAATTTGATAAGTATACGAGTAGTGAACAAAAATTGGGCACTTGAAGGACGTAACTATGGGCAGGTTTCTTGATTATTTCTACTAAGACCTTGATGGGGTGCTTTGAGAGGAATTTAGCCATAAAATCCTTAAGTGCATCATCATCATGCATCTGAATTAATTGAGATAACTACAAGTTTACAGTATAAATAATTTAACGGCTCACTTTTGAGAAGACTAAAAGTTTGTTGGTAAAAATTTATTATCGTTCTCTTTCATAAGTTCATTTTGTGTTGAACACAATATTTCATATGAAGTCGTTGCACACACGAGAATAAATTTCGACAAAGTTCTATCACATGGTTTCCAGGTCAGTGAGCCTTTGGCCATAGATACTGTGTGCCAGCCAACTGCATACGTACGATTGGCATTGTGCAATTTACGAGCTTTAATTATTTTCAGCTCTTATCAGTTAAAGTTATTTGAAATATTAACCTGAACACCAAGGATCCTATTAAAGGACAAGGGTTACGAATACTTAGAAGTTGGAATGGCTTTACTATATTGTATCAATTTTGTGGTTTATTTGTGACATGAATTATCCGTATCTCAAACTTACAGAATGGTTTTCATACCGCTGATGTTGAAGTTAATAACTAGCATTGAATTAGACTCTCTATTGAAGGAGGTAGGGGAAAGAAGAGGCTTTATACTTAAGAGTTGATGCAAACGAGGATTTTTGTGTATTGAAATCAGTCGATTGTTATATGAAACGTATCGAGTTAGGGCAGAATTTGTTGCGAAACCTGGCTTTGGCCCCATGAAGATGAGCTCAAACCAAAGAGAATTTTCGTTATCCAGATCGTGGTCGGTTCAATCACATACGTCAAACCGAACTATCATCCGAGAGTGTATATAATTAGTTTTAGATTTACATACTTACTTACTTTAAGTGACGCAGGTGGACCTGGGCCTCAGTCAACAAGCTTTTCCAGCCAGCTCGATCCCTGGCTAGCTGCCTCCAGTTTCGCACGCTAAGTTGGCTTAGGTCCACTTCCACTTGCGTGCGCCACCTGAGTCTTCGCCTTCCTCTACTGCGCTGTCCCTCTGGAGCGGATTCGAAGACTTTTCGGACTGGAGCATTGGTGTCCATGCGCTCTACATGACCCCGGCATCTCAGTCTTTGGATCTTCACTCTTATGGTTAGGTCCATGTCCCTGTTCAGTACGTAGAGTTTATTGTTGTATCTCCTCCTCCACTCACCGTCAATGCAGACGGGACCGAAGATCACCCGAAGAATTTTTCTCTAGAAGCAACCAAGAACACCCTCATCCATTCTTGATAATGTCCATGCCTCTGCGCCATAGAACAGGACCGGGATTATTAAAGTCTTATAAAGGGTGACTTTTGTTGTCCGAGAGAGGGCTTTGCTACTCAATTGCCTTCTTAACCCAAAGAAACAGCGGTTGGCAAGAGTTATTCTACGCTTGATCTCAGCGCTGGTGTCGTTGTCTGTATTTCTAACAGAGCCTAGGTAGACAAAGTCCTTAACTACCTCAAAGTTATATCTGTCGAAGGTGACGTTCTGTCCGAGACGTCGGTGTTGGTTGTCCTTTTTGCTTGACAGCATATACTTGGTCTTGCCCTCATTGACCGCTTAACCCATTTTCGCCGCTTCCGTCTCAATACTTGCAAAGGCGCCACTGATATCACGCTGCTTTCTTCCAATATCATCGACGTATGCGAGTAGTTGGACGAACTTTTGAAAGACTGTGTCTTTTGTGTTTGGGCGTGAGTTTTGCACTATTCTTTCAAGAACGATGTTGAAAAAATCGCATGACAGCGCATCGCCTTGTCTAAATCCTTTCTGGACATCAAAGGTCTAGGTGAGATCTTTACCGTCCTTGATGGAGCAGCGTGTATTCTCCATCGTCATCCTGCACAGACGGACGAGTTTGGCAGGGATGCCAAAACAAGACATTGATCTGGATAGCTCGTCTCTGTAGATGATGTCATACGCGGCCTTAAAATCGATGAATAGGTGGTGGGTATCGATCTGAAGCTCATGGGTCTTCTCCAAGATCTGCCGTAGTGTGAGTATCTGGTCGATGGTGGACTTTCCTGGCCTGAAGCCACACTGATATGGACCTATTAGGTTGTTGACGAACGGCTTCAGGCGTTCACAAAATACGGCGGATAAGATCTTATATGCGATGTTAAGGAGACTGATGCCTCTGTAGTTGACGCAGTTCAGAGGGTCTCCTTTCTTGAGAATCGGACAAACAATGCTGAGGTTCCATTCATCGGGCATACTTTCGTCCGACCATATTTTACAGATAAGTTGGTGTATGCTCCTTATCTAGTCATCGCCTGCCGCTTGGAAGAGCTCGGCAGTCAGGCCATCCTCTCCAGCAGCTTTGTTGGACTTAAGCTTCCATATAGCTATCTTCACTTCATCCTGGTCGGGTGGCCGGAATTGTTGGTCATCATCGTCCAAGTTGAAAGGTTGATTCTGCCTGACAGCGGTATTTGGTCCGTCATCGCCGTTATACCGTCTGCAGAAATGGTTCTTCCAAATCCTCAGCATCGACTGCGATTCTACTACGATGTTTCCTTGTTCATCTCTACAGGCTTCGGGTCGGGGTTTGTTTCCGTGGCATGTTATTTTTACTTTTTGGTAAAACTTCCAAACCTCATTCCTGGAGTAGCATCACTCAATTTCCTCGACCGCGCGCTTCTCATGCTCTTTCTTCTTCCTCCTGAGAAGCCGGTGTTCGTCTCTCCTCTTCCATTCATAGAGCTCATGAATAGCTCTGGTATTTTTTTTGCAGTGCCGCATTGCGTGCCTTTTGATTAGCTGCATGTGCTTGCCGGCATTCATCATCGAACCAGGGGTTTCGTTGTGGTGGACGAGTGAAACGCAGCACATCAGAAGCGGCATCTCTGATGGAATTTTGGCAGTGTTTCCAATGCTTGATGCTGGCGGTATTGGACCTCTTGAGAGATTAAGAGACACTCGATCGGACTCGGACTCGAAGGACTTGGCGGTTTCTTGCGATTGTAGCCGTCTGACGCCGAATTTTCTCACAGCATAGTTTGTCTTGGCGTAGTTTGGGATATCCGCAACCATACCTTGGATACAACAAGGTTATGGTCCGAGTCGATGTTGGCTATATTGTTGTTGTTATGCAGGCTATATTTTCCGACCGTTACACCAAAGATACCCTCTCTTCCTAGGTTTGCATTAAAATCACCGAGGACAACTTTAATGTTATAGCTAGGGGATTGCTCGTAGGTCTTGTCTCATAGAAGGCATCCTTAGTGTCGTCATCTTTCTCCTCTGGGGGGGCATACGCGCATATAAGGCTAATGTTGGCGAATTCAGCCTTGATGTGAATTGCTACGAGGCGCTCACTCACATGCCTTAAGCTGAGGACTTCTTGTCTTAGTCTGCCTCCGACAACAAATCCGCATCGAAATAAGCGCTGCTTTTGCCGTCGATAGCAATTGCCGTAGTGTATATCGCAGTTTTTCATCTTATTTTTGTCTGGCCCATCCCATCGCATTTTTTGAATGCCGGTTATGACTGCTTTACAGAAGTCTAGGGCCTCCGCTAGTTGCTCGGCTGCACGTGGTCTATTAAGGGATCTAACATTCCACGTGCATATCCGAAGCTCATTGTCCTTAAATCGTTTGCGTGGGTTGTCAACGGTAGTTTTAGATTTACCACTTCTTAATATGTATCGCTTAGCATGTTAAAATTGTGGAAACATACTTCAAAAATAGTAACTCTGTAGGAGGTATGTTTCGCGCATCATGAGCAGATTATGGTTGGCATAATTGCTCATCTGAGCAAACTAAAGGTACAACTTTTAGGAAATTCAAAGTGATCGGCTATATTATAGATATCTTCAGGCCTATCTATCATAGAAATGTACTTCGTCGAAAATGAAAAAGGTATAGCCGTCCTTGTCAATTCCCATCTCTATAGGCAAATGGTTACCGAATTTTTTTTTTACCTCAAAGCGAAGATGTGGTTGTGGAAGACATATGGTTTAGCAAGGCTGTGCCACATTTAATACAACTCGACACGTTTTGACTTCTTAGCGATAAATTGTTGATGTCAACTGGTCACCAAGATCATGTGATTTGTCGTCGCTTTAAATTTAAATATTTCCGACTCGAAGTTCCTCCCTTGGTCCGAATGGATTGTGTGTAGGACCACAAATCTGGAAAAGGCGTTATTAAGTAGTTGTTCAATAACCATTGATGTCTGGTTAGGTACTGCAAAATATTAGGGCGATTTTGTGAAATAATCCACCGCAATAATCACGAATCAATTTCCGGCTGCTGTTCTTGGAAGAGAACCTAAGACATCTACTGATACTCTTTCAAAGGGACATGCTGGTTGACTTGGTTATAAGCTACCCCTTGTAAGCCGTGCGCCACCCCTCCTTAATTGACAAGTTTTGCAGTTTTGGCATTATAGCTTAACAACACCCAGAAATATCACTCCTTTCCCTTATCAATAGTTTTTCTCTAAATAAAGTGCCGTCCGCTGGGAATATCGTGAAGATGCGAAAGTATTTCTGGAATCAGCTTTCTTGGTATCAAATGTAGCAGTTTTCATTGTTTCTCTCCCGTTTTCCATACCTGATTCAAGACTACATCTACCGTTTCGACTACATCTACAGGACATCTGCGTTACTGTGTTGAGGCCCAGGTAGATGCAAAATGTCAAAATCGTATTGCTGTAGCCTTTCCAGCCAACTGACTATTCACATTTCAGGTTGCTTGACGTTCCGCAACCATCAGATCGAAACAATAATCGACAGCCGAAGAAAAAGTTGTGGAAGTGAAGAGTGGGCAGGACTACTGCTAGCAGCTGTCTTCTCGCCACGCAGTAGTTCCTCTCTGCGTTATTCAATGTGCGGCTTAAATATTCGATAACTACCTCCGCTTCCCCCTGTCTTTGACTTAGGACAATACCACGATGGAAACCCCTTTTATGAGCCGCCAATAGTAAGAGCACAACCCCAGGAGGCCCTGAACCTTACGCTTGGGTTTTGGAGTTGGCCACTCCTTTATTGCCCTTATTTTTGTCGGCTCTGTACTAAGTCTGTTCGACGAAACGACATGCCCTAAGTAACTCACGCTGGTTTTGAAAAATTGCACTTACCTGGGCTCTGGTTTAATTAAGCATCTTGAATTCAACTTAGTACCGCTTCCAGATTGGTAAGGTGCGCCTAGAATGTTTCAGAGTAAGCACCGAGTATCTTAATATCAGGGCCGTCCACCATGCTAGTCCTCGCATCATTTCGTCCATTATTCTTTCGAACGTCGCCGGAGCGTTTCCAAAAAGCATAAAATTAAATTACCACAACCCATTGCCATTAGTGTAAGCCTTTTCTTTGTCGTGGGGGTCTATTTCAATCTGCGAATAACTGTTTTGGAGATCGTGGGGTGAAAACGATTTTGCACCTGCCAGCGGTCAAAAGGAAAAGAGTTCATACATCCTGGGTAAGAGGTAAGAATCTTTTTTGGTTACTTCGTTAAGCTGCAAGTAGCCCGAGAAAAACGTGGAGGAGCCATCCTTCTTGTTGACTAGGACAATCGGTGCTATCCAGAGACTTCTATTACGCCTTTTTCGCTCATATCTTTAGTGAGCTCATCCATTTCGTGTCGGGAACTCCTCCTGTCACGCAGTTTAATCGGCTTCGCGGTTTCTGTTTCAACCGAATGGATGCCCAGTTACAGCAGTTCTACCGAAGTCAGATGGTGCTTTAGAACATACGTCGTTGAAGTTTCGTTCAAGAGTTTTGAATGACATTCTCTCCTCCTCAGTAAGTACATCATGGGCTTCAGCACAAAGGTTTTGTATGTTGGAACACTTATTTGACGAAAATGCTGCAGGCATTTCACACACTTTTACCGTCTTCAACCGTCCTACGCTGATGTTTGGAGGAGAAATTATATCTTGTGAAAAGCTGTTTGCCTTTTTTTTTTACAAAAAAGGTTCTCTCACTTGGATTTATAAGGCCTCTTCCCATCTTCACCCCTCTTGGCAACCTAATGCTATCTACTACTGCTGCACATTCTTCAACATTAGATGAGATTTGGAACACTCTACTAAGGTCTATCATTGCTAGTAGCTTTTGTCTGGCAGAAGTAGTTAACAGTCGTTGTGAAGTTCTGAATGGAAGCAACAGCGGAAATTTTCGGCTTTGAACTTCAACCGACATTTCATCAAAGTTCAGTTGACATTGTTGCCTCATCAATAAATCGACTTCAGGTATGTTAGCAACGTCCCTCTCCAATACTGCAATTATTCAAAATGAAACTCATCAGCGCCATCCCTTCATTTCATATGCCATTTCTTATCAACTTTGGGACCCTTCAGTAAGGTATTCCCCGTCAGGTATTTTGATGACAAGATGGAAATAGTTGCTCCGGAGTCCATGACTAGAGAGCATTTTGTTCTTCCCCCAGAACTCTCTAAATATGGGCTTTCCTCGCCGGTCGTTCCTATGAAAGCACGTCTTGCTATTCCCTCGTTTTGAGGTTGTCCTCATTTACCGTTCGATCACTTTGTATAAAACTACTTATGGGCAATCGCTCCTTGTTGCCTCCACTCCTTAGTTTTTGTATTGTTGGCTTTTTTGCAATGCTCGTTGAAGGTTTACTCTCCGGATAGTGTAGAGGGACGACTAACTGTCAGAAACTCTTGAATTGACTCATCCCTTAGTCCCTCTATGCACTAATTAACGGCGAACTCTTCTATCACCTTGGCTGGACATCTGGGAAGTGCTTTTGCTACTAGTTGCCGTAGATTCAATGCGCATTCAGCCATCCCATCCTCTCCCAGGGCACCTGCACGCGACTGCGCAGCTGTGTGTAACTAGATGTAGTGTTTCAGAGCAACGTTGTCGCAGAAGAATTGTCAATGATCTGCAATCTACTTCACTGCTTTCTAGTAGCGCACTTTATACGGAGAGCGTCTCTTCATCGAAATCAATTGCCAGAGCATCTCCTTTTTCTTTTCCAGTCCAACGGGCGCATTAAGACACAATTTCGAACTGTCGTTCATAGTCAGGCAGTGAGCCGTTGGAACTTCGCCTGCCGAATTCGTTGACGTCTTGCTGCTCATCTCCATATTCACCTGCATCAGATTTGTGGCTTTCTGATGTATGTATGCGCTTCACTGCTGTTTACGCCATTGACGAATGGTGGCTGCTATTCATAAAGGAAAGCAGCTTACCGAACGTTTAAGATCTTCCACTCTTTCCACGATGGCAGAACTTTGGACTGCATGATCCTGCGGCCCCCGCACAATCCATCAATGACGTTGTCTCATAAAAAGCGGAGGTAGAGCAAAACTGGTCTTATCTATAAAATCATTAGACCTTCACGCCACTGATGGTTACTATGATTTGTCCAGTCAAAAACTGCCGGTCATAGGTCTTGTTAAGTGGCAAGACCACCGGTGGTCCATACCAGGACTTAAAACATGGTACCGTGGGAGTCAGTTGAGTTGTTGAGGTAGGCCCTCTTGTGAGAGAATTAACGGAGAATGATGGCGAGGCTACACGACAGAGGTTCACGTACATCACAAGAAGCTATGCATGCTCCTGCTTCCATTCCGCCAGTTGTTTCTTCCAGAACAGGCTCCACCTTATACTCCTGTAACATAGTGTACATCTGAGTACAAACGCTTGACCGCGTGGATTTAATTTTTCTTGTTTTAATGACTCCATGTCGCTTAGCGTTACTTAGCTATTTTCCATTTGGAAAGTTGCTGTCAATTTCTATCCCAGCACAGCTTCTACAAAATGAGTCACTCAAGGCTCTCATCTGATTCCGTAAGGACCCGGTCCATGAAATTCATGGATCCGTTGCTCTCTATGGGCCGGGGCCTTTAGGTATGATTAGATAGTATCTTAAGTCACTCCCAAGTTGAGAAGGGTTTTCAACTTCTAGAATCCGTTAATTGCTTATATACGGTAGAAAAGAATCATCAACCGATTTATCATTCAAATTCGAGACGGTTTTTTGCCTTTCGGAGCTATTTGATGTCATCCTGTTTTATGGAGCATACTAGCCCCTCTCAGTACATAATCTCTGTAGAAATTCTTAGATGTAAAACCGAAATGAATTGAAGTAGCATTTACCAGCCGAGCTGCAAGGTGCTAGTTTACAGGTCTTCAGATGCTGCTTCTTGTTGCTTTGTTCCCACATTGAGCCAGGAAGAAATAAAACCCAAAAGACCACTTCATACAGAATATTGTCTACAGACTGGTAGCTAACGTTTTCCACACTCCCTGACTTCTGGGCATTGAGTCGGTTCTACTATTTAAATGTATCTGCCGTCACTAATTACAAAAATGTGTTGAGAATTTTCGTTACCCAAAACCTAAGAACTTCTTAGTTGTTCAACGTTGACAAGTTTCATTTTAAGCACTTTTGTTGACAACTTTTAATTAGTGGTTCCATTTTCAGGTTAAGGTTAAACCAAAACAATTTTTCAAGTATCACAAGCCTATTTTACTGATCGAACCAATCCCTTAAAATTCGATTTCAGTTTGAAGGTGAATTCTCCCCAAAAGCAAACTTTGTCATGTGGCCCATATCAGTTGACTAGGTAATAACAGTGACTATAAAACTACCCTATTGTGACATACCTACCCTTACAGGTCCCCATTCGACCACAAAACCGTATTTCTGGGATAATTCTTGGAAAATTTCAAACATGTCTCCCAGGGAAAGTTTACGGCATTGCTCCCAAGGCTTTGGACTTTTAATTCAAAGCAGAATTCCATAAGACAAAAGTATGATGTGCGCCTTCTTTTCAATAGGGACACAATCCCTGTACTACCTATTCAAAAGTGTTGAAACAAAGGTTAAGGGTTTGGGGAAAATGAGGTTGACGACGATGTTGCCAGAGTTTTTTCTTCTTTTCTGTTACCTTGAGGGGACTACGAGTATTTAAATAAGGAAGATTCATGGTTAATCATGAAGGGAAAGCATAAATAATTGATGTTATCTGCTTAATCTTTCTCCGGTATACAGACTTTATGACACTTGAGGTGTGGTGGTGGTTAGTATCGAGTTTTAACTTTACAAGAGATACTCATTGTTATTTTAAGGAAACTTTGATTATAAGTATTTTTGTACAAACACATCCGAAAGCATTTCATTCGTCGCCATGTTGCACTTTCTACGTGACCTGTGAACAATCCCATTTTCAAGAAATTAGAAACTGATGCAACGAGGAACTTACGCCATTCTCTTCTCGTACCCTCCATCTATTCATAGATAGTCATATCTATTAGAACCAGATTTTGATAAAAAAGCAGTTCAAGTTTGGTTATTGAAAATGACCTGATAGTCAGTCCACAACCGGAAAGCCTCTCACATAGAAATACAGTATTCTTGAAATATTGAATATAACTCTACGCTGACTAGGAAATTAAGAAAATTTTCTTCCCTAAGGGAGCATATGTGGAAAGATGTGCGTCATACCATAGCTTAATTGTCGACACTTAAGCTTTGTCCGAAATGAAAAAAGTGCTGTCCTTTTTGCGCGAATAGGTTTTCCAATTTATTACAATAACTAGTTCCCCCGGCATGAAATTTAAACAACCTCAATCCTATTGGGCCTTCAATCGGATTCGTAGCGAAGTACTTGCTTACAGGCTATATGGAAAAGACTTAAGGGATGTGAAGACCCAACTCACGGCTCTGGCAAAAGTGGATTCACTGCTGACATCTAAAGGACAACGACCTTTATAGAATATAGAATGCTCTGACCCTTAACAGGCTTCGTACTCCCGAACAGTTGATAGAGTCCCTTAACTTAACGATCTCCAGAAAGTGTGATGGGATGAGCCGGACAAAAGGTGGATGAAATGTTGTGATACATCCTATGGTGATTGCTATAGGGAAAAGTGAGTGCGATTATTCGGATACGGATTTGTTATGTGCGGCGGACTTAGGCAGAAAGTCTTGAGCCTCCGTCACGTGAAGGGGGAAGGGGGGGGGGGGTCTTTCGAAAAAAACATCAACGATTGATTCGCTAACATACGACTTATATCCGCCAATGCTACTATGAAAGAGAAGGACGACGTCACCAAATAGTGTTCCTACGAGCTCCTTAAAAAGAGAAGTGTTCAATTAGAACATTGACTTCTAAGTACTCGTATAACATTAAAGTACGAATCTAACGCCAAATTGCTATCACACTTCACGGTACGAAGCGCCAAAACACAAAGAAGAAGAAGTGTGAGAAATAACAACGTAACAAAATAAAATTGCAAGGGACAGAATCATTATCAAACGCTTATTCCGAAATCTTCTGCCGCCAGTATCAAGTACAGGATACCAGGTGTACCGCCACCAAAGTGCCACCAAAGATGCCGTAATTGAGGTGCTGAGTTTCACCCGGTGATTACCAATAAATCTCCGAATTGATGAACAATGCTAAAAAGCAAATTTGCCTTAACAAGAAGCGTACAAAACTGCACTGCAGGGAAGGGCCGCTCATGAGCTCTACCACCAGAAGATTTCTTTTCTGTTCTGTACCTTTGTGCTCCAGTAATAACGTACGGAGGTATTATGGAAAAACTTTTCTGTATAAAGTCGATATCCTCCCCATCACCAGAAGAAACAATTGGACTTAGAAGATGGCATCCACAACTTCCATTCACTTGACCTAAGGATAGCAATATCTTAGCTGAAATCCAATAAAACGTCTTATGTCAGATTTGGTCGGAGTAGTGTATGCCTGATGAATAGAATATCAGTATCTTTCACCCTATCCACAATTTTGTTAATGTAACACACACTGTAGCTTGGACACTATCGAAATCAGATGATGATATCCTCGGTGGTTTCGAGGGAAAATCCGCTGTACGATGTTCGGTTTTGTTTGCTTTGACAAATGACGAATAATATGATTTGTACAGCGGTATTGATCAAGTAAAAAACTGCGCAACATTCGTAGATTGTAAATGTAGAGGGGGACACAGGGGGAAAAAAATAACAGCGAACCACACAGGTGGTGCTTATATCGATAATGGTGGTGTGTAACTCCAACAAAGAAAACCCCAGGGGGAAATTTTCAACAGGCAGCGCGTTTAATGCTGCCACTTTTGGCTGCTCAGCTAGGGGTGGATTTATAGTTAAAAATGAGTTCCGAATAAGAAAGTACCAAAATATAGGCGACACGGAATCTTTTTAAAGGAATTGCGATGCCCAAACCTACTACCCTTTTTTATTTCTTACACCTTGAATCGAACAATAAACCTCTTATGTATTTTACACACACAAACTCTTATGTGTGGTTGCCCTGATTTTCCATATTTTCACTCATTGTCCATCCACACACCCATTCACATGTCTCCCTAAATGATTAGTATGTATGTACCACGCTCCCCTAGTTAGCTTAAGCATTTAACCATATCTTGGAGCTTCGCTAAACATTCACAAGAATGGCACTTTCACTACCCAGATACTAAATGAATCTTCCGAGTGACGAAGGAAGAAGGAAGCACTTCTCCGCCGTATTTATACTATATAATGAACCCGGGGGGAACGGGGAATATAAGATAGCGGCGCATTCTTTATATTTTTTCAATTGTTTTACAATTTGTATTGTTTGTGCTGTGGTCATTGTGTTCTTTCCTTAGTGTTTTGTTTGCCCCTGTGTCTTTGTGGATGTGTTATGTTGCAGAATGTTGTAGACAATCTGCCTTACCCTAGGTAACTTGTATGGATTGTATGTTTGCCACAGAGGGTTCCAGACCGTCCATTCGGCTTTAGGCGTATAGCGTTTGGATAGAAGTGACCGCCCGTCACCCCCACGGAGACTCCTGTCTCTACCTTCTTATGGACCTATTAGTTGTCCCCTTCGACAAGCATAAAAACAGAAAGACCGAGTTCAATTACTTCTCGAAAGGAAATAACGGACATAACCGACAAGGAAAAGATCAAAAGGTGAAGCGCTTGGAAGTTGAAGGAATAGAGCGGATAGCTTAGCTCTACTTAAGGCTGAAAGCTACCCATCAGGGGAGACAAAAATAGCAATCGGGACAAGGGTCGGCTATTTCGCTTTAGCGCTTTCCTTGCGCTCTTGCAGCAGGCTGCCCGTCTGTTCTCCTGGTATTTCTTTTTAGGGCTACCTACTTATGTTGTCGTTCCAAGATACTGAGACAGTGAACCGATGGCTGATGCGACCATGGCTGCCCTCACTCTCTCAGAATTATCGAAGAACAGCTGTTGAGAGGGAGAAGGTTCTAAGGGGTGAAGGCAAAGGTTTTATGGAAAAAAAGTCCAGCTTGTTGTACTAAATTTTTCCGCAACATCTGTTCCAATTTCGGTAAAAGAAATGGATCTGATATGTTTGCCATCTATGCCATGACCCAAATGGTCTAGTAATTGACTAACAGAACTTGGCCTATATTTGTTGTTTATGCAACAATATTTTCAGCCCTTTGGATCTGGTGATATGAGATCTACTTCGGGTCACTTGAATTCTTGCATTCACGAGAGCATTCACTTGAAACCAAGTTATAGCAGCCAAGCTGTCCACTAATTCTATCTCCCAATCCCATAAAGTACGGAGATTAAACTATCGAATGTTTCTGTGGTGCCATCCTTCAACTGTTTCTTCTTCTTCTTCTTATCCTTTTATTAACCCTTTCCTCGTTATACGAACTTATGCGTAACGAGTTTCCCATTTTTACTGCATCGCTGCTGCTCCTCTTATGGGGTTGACTAATGTCGCAGACCGCAGAACGCGTCTACATAATGCTCGGTCCTGGATCGCTTCAGTGGTTAGCCCCAGGCGTTGTTGCGCATTTGCCATCTAAGAAATCCAGGAATTCTTTTTCCGACCTCGTTTTCTTACAGTTGTAGTGACCGTAGTTGATAGTGCCTTTTTAACCGAATTTTCCGCAGATCTTCTTTGAACGTGGCAATACCAACTTATTCTATTCGCCTCAAGCTGTTCGGTTACCGAATTCTTTATATGTAGACTTCCTCTTATACGCGTAGATCTAATGCAATCGCGTTTAGTGACTCCACTAGACATCCTTAACATTTTCATTTCCGCTGCCGTCATTTTGTTTTTAAACGCTTCGTACATTGTCCAGCACTGTGAACCGTATATAAGAGCTGGTCTAACAACCGTGGTGTAGAGTTTCCCCTTTAATTTAAGTGGAAATTTTCGGTCGCAAAAGATTCCCGAATTTTCCCGCCATTTCATCCATCCCACACTCACTCTGTGGTTTACGTCGTCGTCACATTTCGCTTCCATGTTAACGATTGATCCTAAGTACTTAAAGATAGTGCTTTTCGGAAGAACTATTCCGTCTAACATTATATCCGGAACAGGTCGCAACGGATGTGCAAATGGGCACGTCAAATGCTCCGTCTTTGAACGACTTATTTTAAACCCGTTTCTCTCTAGCGCATTTCTCCATGAATCTACGACGTTATCGCTAAGTATAACTGCGTCGTCAGCGAAGAGAATTGGCTATCTATCTTTTAAAAGATAGTCGAGTACTACGTTAAAGAGGAAAGGGCTAAGTACGCTTCCTCGATGCACTCCGACATTAACTGGAAATTCTCTCGTTAGTCCAGCAGAGCTTTTAACCGCAGTTCTCACGTTTCCGTACATGTCTTGTATTATTCTAACATACGTTTCCGGTACGTTTTGAGACCTCAGCGCGGCCCATATGAGATCTCTAGGCACTCGATCGAATGCTTTCTCGAGGTCGATAAATACCATGTGTAAATCCTTAGACGAAACTCGGTGCTTTTCCATTATTATCCTCCATCCTTCAACTGTTTGAGGCCAATATAAGATTCGGAAGGATGAAAGTCGGAAATAGGAATTTCAGCAATCATAAACGAGTGCATTTTGTTGTCGTAGAAGGGTGTTTGTCTTTCCCAGGCGGGAGAGTAATTTTCTGTGTATCAAGGCAGGTGGCTTCTCAGCTGAGACTCGACTTGAGGAAGGCTCTTCAGTTCATTACTAACTCGGTAAAAACGGACGGACGGACGTCAAATCTGATTGTTTGCGCCATAAATTCGCCAGTTCGACCAAGGGCAACTTATGAGTGATACGAGTACCTTGTGAATAATAACGATTGCAATGTCATTGAGTAACTATTGAGGAGTCTTTGGCCGTTTAGGTGTCGTCTGTTTAAGTTTCTGCAGTGCATCCAGAAGTTTCGTTTTTTCTTCCAAAAAAATTGAAAAACTTCTTCGGCTTCTTATAAGAAATTGGATTTAAGATATGGAACTTCCTTATCCTCTCCGGCACTTAGCAACAGTATTTCTTTGTGGCGCCTGTCATCCTTTAACACAACAGTCTATGCGGCTTTGGACTTGAACTGTTGAAAATTTTTGTGATTTCCTTATGAGGTTAGTAAGGCTTGCTCAAATAGCTTTATCTCACAGGGTTTCTTTCTATCTAGCCTTTCCACCCACAGGGTTTCTTTCTATCTAGCCTTTCCACTCCGATGATGTTAAAATTGTTGTGAGAAAGATAAAAGGATAACCAAACGAAAGTCCTTTATAGTACTATGAAACAAGAGGGAAATTAGATTCGATTATATGTGTTACATACTCCAATAGTTAATAAAAGAGGAAGAGGTAAGGAAGGCTATAGAGTAGTCAGCAGTTTTGTTTGACCTTTTTAGAATTTTCCTCTGTTGAGTTCTTCATGGAAAATCGGAAAACCCGTTCTGTTGCCTTGTTATGGTCCTCACAGCCCGAGCCTTTATTTTTTTCGCTCTTCATCCATTCAACGATAAAGAATATCACGACGATATTATGGACAATGTTGATCAGTCGTCCTTCCGGCGCTGTCGGTCCAGAATGAGTAGGTCACCTTAAATTGTGAAATCGCCCAAAATATCAATTTTCCAAAACAGTTAGTCTTTAGCGGGGGAAGAATTGTTAAATGCCATGAACCCTCATTCTAAAAGAACCCTCATTGAATGAATATATAATATTTTTTAAAGCCCCATAAGTACAGATATTCGTACTGTTTTCCGTTTATCATTTCTACAAATTTTCCCACTAACAATTAATTGAGGGAAATCCCTCTATAAACACATTTTCCAACGAATTACGTACCTGTAAATCAATTTAAGATACAATTGCGTGAAATTTTCTCACGGTGTCAATGCTGCCACCCCCTTGTTTAATCAATTTTAACGCAATTTAACTTTAAACAAAATCTCAAAACATAAGAAAAATACCGAATAAACGAAAACGGAAGAGATAAAACTTTGGGGAGCAATTCTTGAGACGGTAATTTGCAAACACAGAGTTTCTGGCATTTTGGGAAGGCATTGCCAAAGGAGAAAGTTTAGTTGGTCACCATAAGTTAAAAGATTTCACAGCCTCCTTATGGTTGTTGGAGAGACGAGCTACGCAGCGACTGCCAGAGCCACCCAGAGCCAATTCGCCACCCTAACAATTTGTGAAGATAGAAGCCAAGGTGGTGTTACCAACTTTTATTCTTTTTTTTTGTTTTGTTTTTTTGTCTGTCCAATTTATTTGTTTTGTCCTTGGAGTTTTCTCTCAGCTTTCTTAAAATATTTTGTTTTTATTTCTTGGTATTTGTATTCTTTATCTTTTGCGCGCAAAGACAGGAAAGGAATCAAATTAAGGAAATACCATACTTGCGAGACAGTGCTTCGAGCAGCATGCAACAACTGCAGAAGTTGAAGAGGTTTCAAGTCTGCGCGACAGATTGGGGAATAGAAAATTCAATTCGAATGCTGATTCGAGTTTGGATCACCTTATTCTATTCAATTCCAAGGCAATTAAATAGGCAGTAAGCTGTGTAGATGAAATTCCGCAAAAAAACTTTACTAAAAATTTAGTTAAATAAGAATATTTGAGATTTGAAATTTAAAAATGCCACACTTACGAGTATGTGGTCCTCTTTAATGTGAAAACTTTGTCGGGCTTGAATTAATTTCACAGAAAACTTGTACCAAAATTGAAAACTGAAAGTTATGTGGGTATTTAGCCACTTAAGTTCCACCAAGTGAGAACACGTGGCTGATTTTTTCAAGACTTTTATGTAAATATTGAAAGATATCAGAGCTCTGTGGATACAGAGATGACCGTAGGAATAAATATGTCAAGAGCAACTATTGAAAAAAAAAAGTTTTCTAAGTTTCGCCAAAACTTTTAAGCGAAAAGGAAGCGGTAATCGAAATTATAGAAGTCGTTTAGAAGAAACACTAAAAAAAATATATAAATACAATGGCGTAGTCAAGGCCCACGCCGTAGGTTTTCCGTCAAAACGTAGTTATACAGAGAAGTATGGTTACAGAATAGATAAATCACAAAATTATTATTTGTAGCAAGGGTCTATGGTAGCTAAAGTAACACACGTACCCCTCATACTGCATCGAATTCAAGTGTCTAGTGATTGTTGTAGGGGCTGGAATCATCACGGCCAACTGTCTTACTGCTGTTGACACTGTCTTATTAAAGTCTCCTGTGAGAATGAGGGGTACATACGTCAAGTCTTCGAATGTCTGTATAATATTATGAATACTGACTGATTATCGAGCCAGCGATGAAAGGGTTAGCTTTTTTATATCTTGTATTTGCCTTCCAGGGTGAACGTAGATCGATGCAAGCAAGAGTTTCAGTTCTCCGCCCATGTTACGTTGATGCATGATCGAGGTATCGCCGACATATGGCTCTATAAGTCGAACGCCCAATGCGAGTGCTGACTTGGCACATCTATGCACGGCGGATACCAATGCCACCAGCAGATCGTTTGCCATCACCGCGCTGATTGACCGATGTGCTTTCGCCAATCAGGAACTCGAAGCCTAAAAGTGGCACAGCGTTGCATTTATCATTCATCCAGGTCTCCGAGATCGTGATATAGTCCAAATGGCGCATTATTTGGCTCTGACTGTTGTGAGCGATCACTATTCAACGTAGATAAACGTCCGTCACGCATCACGTGGGTATATTCCCGTCGAATTTCGCGAGATATATGACTGCCGTCCTCCTTTAACCCACGATAGAACCGATATTCAATAAGTATGACCCTTCTATTGAGGTAACGCTAATCAGCTCTACGTACATTAGTTGAGTTACTTGCTTTGAATCGTACTCTATCACTACTTGATCAAATTTCACGCCTTGCGATTTTTCAATAGTGAGAGCTTAGGCTGAATAAACTGGAAACTACGTTCACTAACACTTTGGTTTGTTGCACTCAATAGATATGTTTGCGGTGCATTTTTCTTTGGGAAAATAGAAGAGCTGTAGCACACCAGACTTGGTTACAGTACGATTTCATTTTTAGACGCGTCAGTCGTCCTATATTTTTGATATCAAATTCGAACCGGAGCCGACCTTTTCCTTTCTGTGCAGCAATGTCGCTTCTCTACACACCGGTGCCCTCACTTAAATCCTGTTTTATGTACAGAAGTATTCCGATAGCGCCGTTTACTAGTTCATCTTCAACGTTTACATTGATTTTAATCATGTAATGATGACCAACCCCTAATCGCAGCACCTATACAACACCGTCGCTTTCCGTCGTTTTCATCTTGTGGATAGCGAAGCGTTCGTTACACAATTCCGTTCTATTTCGGTAGCCGCTGTACACATTCACAGCTGTACCCTCGATATCCATCTGCAAAGCCTGACTATTGAACACGTCCACAGATGAATTTCCGTGGACACCCTTGCGACGCACATTAATTTAACACCCCAACACTCAACCGTTCGGAATCGAGCTTCAACGACGGCCCTTTCTTCGGCACCGTTAAACATCCTCCAATACACTTGTTCGACCTCATCAACCATGGGTTTCTGAGGTTGATTGTGGCTCATCGCTGTGATTTAATAGGCTGTTTGGACGGTGATACCGCCGAGGTTTGCAGCTGACTTCCCAATGTTTGCACATACCACATGCGCGCTTGGAGTTAGAGCGTTGAGTTAAGCAGTTGATTTCGAGCAACAGTTAGCGGTGTACTTCGTTTGTCAATCGTTTACTGCCCGACTACAGACTGTCCATATAGCGGCTCGAGTACGTCGATACTCGTATCATCGATGTTGTCATCAACGGTCATCAATTGAACCAAGTCGTTTCTTTCTTCCGTTGGCAATTCGGCTTCTTTATTTTGGAACGTGCACAGCAACTCATTTATTATTTTGTCGATTTCAATGTTGGCTTCTCGCGTTGTTCCTATAGCTCTAGATGGCGAACAGGATCTAACACAACGACAGATTCGATTCTGAACGTCACTTTAAGCGTTACCAATTCACGCTTATAATTATGCATGTCTTCTCTATCTTAGCAACATCTGCGCACATCTCTTGAGCGAGCGCGTTGCTTAATTCCATTGCGCCGTCGAACTCCGTCTCCAATGCATTCTCACATTCATCATTAGCTGCTTTTTCTCATCTTCCTCTTTTGAAGCATGTATTTGGCCATGAAGTCTATCAGACATATTGATTCCATGTGCTCGGGCCGCTCTTTATACTTCTGAATGATGTTCTTGGTCCACACGTCTGTGGAGTTTTGATCAATGCCGTCTCGATCGAGCTTCACGCGTAGCTTGCAAGCCATGTGCCCACACTGTGGGTCTGTAAGCCATTTCGCGGGTACTCTCACTACTGTGTTGGTATATACATATAGCAGATACCAGGCGGCCTCCTGAGATGACGTTACGTCACAGGATTTACACTAGCTTGCACCTTGTAGATCGACTAATGCCTGCGAAGACATCTGCTACAGCTGCTACGGCAGGATTATCGCTTTCGTGTTTTGGATTTAGTCAATTCAATATCTGGAGCAACTTTGGCCATTGTATTTTGTTGAGGCTCATCGTAAGAAGCTAGACGAAGAGATCCTTTTTACGATTAGACCAAGATTTGAAGCTATTCGGTATGGTTTTGAAAAGAGGCCACATTTCGAGATATTGTTTGTCCTCTGTCATGCGACGTGTGAGGTTTTCTGTATAAGTAATGCATTTAAATGAGGAGTATGTGACTTGTGTGACTTCCACACGTAGTACGAGTATCTTCATCGCCACGTAGAGGTTGCGATCGGGTGTCACAACTCGGCGCTATAAGCTATTTCGTATATTGTGACGGGTACATTTGGTTTAAAGAAACTAGCCACACCATAATAAATGGATGGAAATGATAGCACCTCTACATGCACATCGTAGTTAATATCGTCGTCGTTTCATAAAAGCGTTCCCTGTCTGCCTATTGAGTTACTGAGCGTTTTTAAAAGACCATACCTCTGCTCAATTGATTGGAAAAGAAAAAAAAATGTTCTGGCGTTTTTCGCCACGTAGCGTAAGACTTTGGCAAAATATGGCACGAAGGTCTAAAGTACAAGCTACCTGCAATCTTATTATAAAAACAAATTGTTTCGGGGTAGACACGGGACTGAATATTTACAATTCGATGAAATTCTCACCGGTGTTCCACAAGGAAGCATTCTCGGTCCATACCAGTTCCTTCTGTATTCAAGAGATGCAGATCAAGATACTGTGGTAGTCAGACTCCAACCAGCTTTAAACTCAATATTTGAGTGGACGAGGACCTGGCGAATCATTATAAACGAGACCAAGTCAACACACGTCAATTTTACACAGAGAACGAAATTACACCTCCGAAAGGCGAAGTAATCGTCCTTAATTGCAAACTCGAAACTTGTCTTGTGAATCATTGCAATACGGAAATAATTCAGACATTGGACGAGACCAACGTTGTGCGCGGACTATAAACAACAAGATCCTTTCACCTTAGTTATATCAGTGATAGTAGAAGCCTTCGCTGGAAAGCTACCTGTCAAACGCGATTAACTACAGAAGCCTAAACTACTCGTTAAGGAAACTGAATCTTGGTGTGATCGATGTTAGAAGATTTATTAGTGAGTAAGAATCTGACGCTTCCCTGAATATATTTTTACCTACCCACGAAAAAGAAAAAAATGATAACGACATTCTTCGTTAGCATGTCGCAGTAGCGTTATTCCTTTAAAGCAACCGTCAATATCAATACTTTGCTTTAAATAAAATAGGTGAGGCAGGTCATATCAAAAACCATTTAATATCCTGAAACTCTGGGTATAATCGACAAAGTTCTATGTTCGCCCAATTGACTAAACAACATTCCAGAGCCGTATGCGCATCCGGTAAGATTTAAGAGGAAATTGACTTCGCCAAAGCAAGAATTTGCTCATTCATCATCCCAATTATCATGGCCATTTCCGGTTTTGTAAAAAAAAAACAAAAAAAAAAAAACTGCCACGTGTATTTAGTGTACGATGCTTCCCAGCTTAGATTTCTTTCAGAAACTCTCTGAACCCTATAGCTCCTTACACCAAATTAAATATTTGCTACGAAAATCCCCCAAAGCATTCATTCCTCATCGCACCAAAATGCGTCGAAAGTATTTCAGGTAATTCGAACAAAACTCTTGCCTTCTCTACGTGCCAAGAAATTTAAAAAAAAAAAAAAAAAAAAAGACAAAAACATAAGGAAGCCGTTCCAAGTGAAATCCCCATGGTAACTCTTTGGCTGGTTTTTTTCTTAATAAATTTAACACAATCCATCATTCCTTCAAGGATTGAAATAAAGGACGAAAATCTTTTTTATTTCAAGTTTTTTGTTTTTTATTTTTTAGATATTTCGACAGAGCGACCCTTTCTACCGATTCTTCTTTGACTAATGAATGAAATGCAAAGGAATCCCGAAGTGCTCTAAAGGGAAAGTCAAGTCAGAGAAATCCCAGTTAATTTCCATCCCTTTGCTTGGAATGTTAGTGCTGCCGCTTTGGCGTTTCTTTTGACCCGCGTCGAATTCAGAAGTGGATCATTTCCTTAGGCGTTCACTGGCCTAATGATTAATTACCATTTATCTCAGCCATTTAGTGAAATATAATGAAAAGAGCAATAATTTGGAGAATTTTCTTTTTCCACACTCTCCGCCCCGCTGATTTAGATTTCTTTCCTTTTAAGAAAGAGAACTAAAGGAGCCTGGGATACTAATTTAATTATGTCGCATGAAGCACAAGTACGAGCACAGTCGAATATAAAGTTTACGACTTTGGCTTGTACTTACTTTGTGCCTCAGGGGTCATGCCCCTGAGTGTCGATTTAAATGAAAATCTGTTTTTTTCTTTTTTTTCTTTTTTGAAAATATAAAAGAAAGTATTGAAGTACTTCCTCTTTAGGGGCTTTACTATAGAAGAAGGAAGTGTTTCTTCCGAGAAAAATCAATTTTCTTAAGACTTATTTATTTTGGTTGACTTTGGGGTGAAAAATCAGTTTTGTTCAATACTAAAATGCATCAAAGGAGGTCACATGGAAAACCGCTTCAAATTCCAAATAAATAAAATTGTTTATTAGAATGTTAGCAGCCATAGAGTGTTTTTGCAGATACAGATATATCCTCGTATTCAACATTTACGACAATTATTAGAATAATTCCTGTTGATTGAAAGTTCGAGGGAGCCTTACATGTGAATGAATCTCTTTGTACGAAAGTATGATGGTATCGAAGGCTTTCTAGTCAGATCAGAGGTACATCAGAATCGGGCTTGAGGTCTTGTTGCAAATGCTCCAGCGAAGCTCAAAACGAAATATATAGATGGAAGAGAAAGATGTTCAATTCCGGAACAATTTTAGTCGAAAACAAGGACACTTCGCCTCATGCATAAAACTCAGTAATCTGAGCAGAACAAAGTCACAGCTAGCTGCAAGTGAGTTGAGTAAAATAGAGAATAATTCGTTCAAATACGTTGTAACTCCTTAGGTGGGCTCATGGTGTCATCAGAACTAAGTTCTTTAGTTGCAATTTTATTGTGAAAAAATGGTTACAAATCACGCCAATTTTTGATGTCTTCTTATGAGCGGAACTGCTATTCAGCGAGGCCATGTGCCGCAACAAGTAATAGTTGGACGTCGCAATATCTGGGAAATATGGAGGGTGAGGTAGGACTTCCCGTTTGAGGGTGTCCAGGTAGTTTTAAGGGGTTTGGCGACGTGAGGCCGAGCGTTGTCTTGCTGTAACTCCTGCTGGGCTTGGCAGGTAACTCCTCCTAATACTGAAGGAAGCTTTTCTTGCATTTGGCACAGACCCTCATCGAGCAATGCCTCCAATTCAGCGTCTTCAAAGGATTTTGGCCTTGCTTCATGCGGATGGTCGTCAACATCGAAATCATTGTCTTTAAGGCAACGAAACCGATCACGGCACGTTGTTTCACTAAGAGCAGCATCTCCGTAAACTTCTTGGAGCTCTCGATGCGCTTCAGCTGCCGTTTTGTTCGAATGAAAGAAAAAAAATCAATACTTTCCGAAAATGACGATTATTTTGCATAAAATCAGACATTTTCACGAAACCAAAAGTGTATGAAGCCAAAACGAAAGCACTAATGTGTTAAAACGGTTTATTTACCATACGTGTAGACTTGGTTCATTGCGTTTTGGATGTGTCATAATCGACCAGCACTTACTGCTGCTTGGTTCATTGCGTTTTGGATGTCTCATAATCGACCAGCACTTACTGCTGGTTGGGGCCATCTATTGACAAACAGCTAGAACTTATAATATAAATATACAGGGTGTGTTTTTTAACTTGAGACATCCAAATTACTCGAAAAATACGCGATCTCGCGAAAAATGTTTCAGACAAAAGTCACAAGCTTCTGAAGGGGACGTAAGATGGTGACCACGAGTTTGACCTTGAGACACATTTTCAAGGTCAAACGAAGGCCACTTTTGATTTTTCAAATGATAATTCCTGATTTTCATTGCTCAGTCGTATTCTTCAGTGGGGCACACGACTTTGTCTCAAAGGTCTTATTCATTCAGTGCTAGATACCACTGCACTGGCACGCCTAAATCATTAATCGGTTTACAACGTTGTTAGGGTGTTAGAAGTTCGATATTTGTTTTGAGGAACTGATTATTATAAGTTACGTTTTCCAGATTAATAATGTAGGCTATTTCAATTCAAGAGAAAATTGAAATGATATTGATTTATGGATAAAGTGGAAGGAACATCGATGGTGCTGTTGCTCTTTACGCCCAACGTTTCCCAGACCAAATACGATCGCGCGCTTCCTTTTATCGGGTCATCCAACAATTCACTGGTGAAGGAAGTGTGCAACCAAAGAAAAGGAATCAGTCAGATAGGGTGGCTGTTGAGGACAATGAAATAGCAGTGTCAGCTGCCGTTGCACCCGATCCTCACATTAGCACTCGCCATATAAGTCGTGAATCAGGAATTTCTCAAACGATTGTCTGTAAGATATTCCATCGGCATAAATACCATCCTTATCATGTTTCAATGCATCAAGAACTTTCTAGTGAGGATTTTCGCAACCGGGTTTCCCTTTGTCAATGGGCACTTCAGCAAATTGAACGGGACCCCTTTTTCTTCGTCAAGGTGTTATTCTCTGATGAATCGAATTTCACCAATCACGGTACGGTCAATCAACATAATATGCATTACTGGGTTACCGAAAACCCTTTTTGGTTGCGACAAGTTGAACGCCAGCACCCTTGGAATGTTAAAGTTTTGGGCGGGAATTATTGGGGATAAATTAATAGGTCCATAGTTTATTGAAGGCAACTTGAATGGCGAAAATATGCAAACTTCTTGCGGGACCATCTTCCAGTATTACTAGAAGAACTGCCATTGGAGTTGCGACATACAATGTGGTTTCAACATGATGGTTGTCCAGCCCATTATTCGCAAGAAGCCCGGGGCGTATTAAACAATGTTTACCATCAACGCTGGATCGGACGAGGGGGTCCGAGGCAATGGCCTGCTAGATCACCTGATCTTACGTCACTTGATTTCTTCTTGTGGGGCTACTTAAAAAGTGAGGTTTACAGAAAAAAGCCAACAACACATGAGGACATGAAAAGACGAATAACTGAAGCTTGCCGGAAGATTACGCCAGAAATACTTCTCAGTTCTGTTGGTTCATTTAGAGCGCGGATAGACAAGTGTATTGAAGTGAATGGTCACATTTTCGAGCATTTGTCGAAATAGTCTCGGGAAATAAACGTCGAAATGGGAAGAATTCAATGATTCAACAGTGGGAGGCGAGGGGACCCACTCTAATTAATCACCCCGAAGGAAACAAAATACTGCTACGTCGTTGTTTCTGGGTTATGCTAAACGCAGTATGTAAAACCAAATGACAATCCTACGAGCAATACGACTGAGCAATGAAAACCAGGAATTATCATTTGAAAAAACAAAAGTGACCTTCGTTTGACCTTGAAAATGGTACTCAAGGTTCAGAACCATGTGACTTTTGTCTGAAACATTTTTCGCGATATTTCGTATTTTTCGAATAATTTGGATGTCTGAAGTTAAAAAACTCACCCTGTGGATAACAGTGTGCCCCTATCTTTGCTATTTAATTCATTATGTTTTGGTAACTAGTTTTCAGTGTTCGAGAATGAAAGACAGGTCACGAAAGGGCTGGAGGAAGAATTCGATATGAAGCCATTTCAAATGACCACAATAGTGAAATTGAAATAAAAGAAAACGAAAACTAAGAAGATCCTTCTGAAATTCAGGTGGGTAACTTTTGTTTGTCAAGTCATACACTACTACTAAGACTACACCATCGAATGCAGTAAGTCCCCGTGCACACAACATTATTCTACACCTTCCAGAAGTAAAACAACAACCGAAATTTGCTATTACAAAGATGCAATGTTTTCAATTCTAAAGTAATTGAATTACTTGTTACGAACACCAATTTGTGTATTGGAAAAATTAGAGAGAATTACCAGAGAGTTCGAGATGCAAGTCCCACTGATTCTATGGAAGTACATGCATTTTTGGATTATCGATAACGGCTTGAGTTCATTTGAGCTACATTGATTTATGGGCACATGATGTCCGATGAATGGAATCTCAGCACTGTTCATCCGATCCTAAAGAAAGAAGGCTGTATAAACTGTGCCAACTACAGAGGCATCAATCTTCTTAACATCGCGTACAAGATCTTATCTGCTATACTGCGTGGACACCCATGTCAACAACCTGATAGGTCAATATCAGTGTGGCTTCAGGCCTCGAAAATCCACTATCGAGCAAATATTCACACTACGACAGATCTTGGAGAAAACCCATGAGCTTCAGATCGATACACACCATCGATTTATCGATTTCGAGGCGGCGTATGACAGCAGCTTTAGAGACGAGCTATACAGAGCAATGTCTAGTTTTGGCATCCCTGCCTAACTCGTCCGTCTATACAGGATGTCAATGGAGAATGCACACTGTTTCATCAAGGTCGGTAAGATCTCACTTTTGATGTCAAAAAAGATTTAGACAAGGCAATGTGATTTCAACATCATTCCTGAAAACTCACGCGCACACACAAGACGCACAATCTTTCAAAAGTCCGTCCGATTTATCGCATACCCCGAAAGAATAGATATAATCGGCAGAAAACAAATGAAAGATAGTGATCAATGACGCTTTCTAGAGTATTGAGCAGGGAGCAGCGAAAATAGACCATGAATATGCTATCAACCGGAAAGGATAAACAACACCGAAGTACCGAACAGAATGTCACCCTCAGCATATATAACTTTGAGGCAGTTGAGAACCTCGTCATCCTAAGCTCAGCTATCAATTCAGACAACGACACCAGAGCTGAGATCAAACGAAGAATAACTCTTGTCAATCCCTACTTCTTTGAGCTAAGAAGGCAATTGACTAGTGAAACCCTCCCTCGAACATGCGCAGAGGCATGGACATTATCATAAATGTATGAGGGCTCTTGGTTGCTTTGAGGTCAGTGGAGGAGGAGATACAACGACGAACAGTACGGAATGTAAGGCGACATCAACTTAGACAAAAGACTCAGGATCCAACTCCTAGAGATAGCTAGGTCGTGTAGAACGGATGAACACCAGTGCCGCGTTCCGGAAAGTCTATGAATACTCCCCCGAGGGACAACGCAGTCAGATCATGTTGACTGGATACGCTAGTTGACTGAGGTCCAGGTCCACCAAGACTTCAGAGTATGTCCGAGAGCGGGGTTGAGCGTGTGTTATGGTGACCATTCATAGCAAGATGGTTATTACCGTTAGAGATTTGAATGGGCGGAATCCTGCTTACAAATTTTTTTGGAGCACTGGTGATGAAAATAGCGATAGAATAAGGTGACCCAGAAGACAGAAGAGTGTCAATTGACAGTGCAATATTGGCATCAGTTTTGTAGCACGATTTTGAATCTTATTTAGTGCAAAGAGGTTTTAGGGTACCTGACCAGAAGTGAGCACTGTATTTTAATTTTTGGAGGAAGCCAGATCGGGAGATTGTAGTATATTTTACATCGTTTTCGAATATGTAGTCATTTTAACGAATGTTGTCATAGACACTCATACTGAGAATGGAAAGTTTGTCGGCCTCGACTATGCGAGTGGCATTCATGGATAATGGCTGGGTATTCAAATTTTCCTTTATCAACGTCACTGCTCGACAGTCTTTGGAGGTGTATGAAAATCAGAGAATACTATCATTAGCAAAGGAATATATTCGATCAGAAGTAGCAAACAAGAGCATTAACGATGATTGAGAAGAGTGTCGGAGACAGAACGAAGCCCTGGGGCAGACCAGCATTAATGCTGCTTTGAATGTCTTTAGGGAGTTTAACTGCTGAATTTCATTTAATTTAATGTTGTCTTAGGGCTGCAGACTTTAAAACATTCAGGTTGTTCTTAGTGATTGATCTATCAACTTACGAAATGGGGTTAATTGTTCTCTGGCCTTAACCCCGTAACAATCGATTCAAAACGACTCAATGGAATGTCCACCATGAAGAAATGAGTGCTGGAAGAGAGACTTAATTCTACTAATATAAACAGAAAAGGAAAACAATTAAAGTTAATTTGTTGACTTTGAAAGTTTAATGTAGCAACAGTCTTGGTTCCTTCTATATGTATCACTGAAATTTTAATTCTATTTCTTTCCTTTTTAAGTTCCTCGTGATTATGTACTCGTACATATGTACAATAAATCGATACTAGTTCAAATCCTTTGAATTTCATAAAGTCCTTGCAATGGTAACTCTCCACTTATCAGCGAAACAATCAATCGACGATGGAATGACTGTAAGCAAAAGTGATTGCAAGCATTTGTCAAATGTAAACGTCAGCGTTTTTGATTCGACTTTGCCATGAAGGTGCCTAGATCTAAAATTGATTTCTCATGTTTGAAATACAATTTGTAGTCGTTTTGAAATAGCACCGTACTACTTGTATCTATGGGTGCCTTTTGTCATTTAAACACAAACAGATACACAAGTTGTTCGTTGCTGATTTGCTTTATCCACTTCAACCAACTAGCATTGTAAATTATTTCCAGACTTCAATTCAAATCGGAATCGACTACTCTTTCGTCAGGCTGGCTACCACCTTATTGCATTCCTTTCATTTGAAATTGTTTCTCGTTCGTGTAATTACTTTTATCCTTTCTATGTACAATCTCCTTCTCATCCCTATTCATCACCCACTCTAAGGGCTACAACAGATACTTCTTGGTGCATAGCATTCCAATGAGATGCTCACGGACAAATTGGTGTGCTCTATGTTGACAGGAAACAAGTGAATCGCATTGCATTCGCAACAAAAGTAAAACAATTCCCTTCACCTTCCTTTGGGTGCTAGGAGCAGTATTAAAGCAGAGAATGAGTGGCCATGACAAGTGACCAAATGGCTGAATACCACTGGAAAACATATATTACGTCCTTCCTACTTCCTCTGTGGATAATTCAATCCCTTTAATAGTTGCAATTGCTCTCGCTACTTCACTATCTTCATTCTAGTTCAATTAGGATTTTTTTTTTCTATTCTTTCTTCCCTATCCCACTGTATTTTCTTTTCTATTTTCCTATTTGCTTTAACACATATCCTTACATACGCACACGTATTCACATATGTACTATAGAGAATGTATTAAATACTTAAGTGGATTGAGTGGAGTTGGTTCAGGCTCGGACAAAAGGATACGAGTATCTACTACGTGGAAAATGGATTCGTATTGGCACTTTATTATTTCCCTCCGATTTTCCAGAAGATTTGTATTTTTTAATTAGCAACAGTGTAAAGGAAGATTACGATGAAAGTCTAAATAGAAACGATAGGATAAATTAATGCATCCGGGCAGTCGACGTACGATTACTACTGTCAGTGAGGTCTCAGTAGTCGTATGTTTAAAATTAAATTAAAAGGGGACTATATAGTAGGTGATATTTGAGTTTGATTCTATTCGAAGGTTCGTTGACTTTGATGACGAAACTTGGTCTAGAAGAGTGTCCAACAGGGCCTTAGATGAATCGTCTTATTTTGCAAATGGATACTTATAGCTGGATTGAGATCGCAGTTGACGATCACTAATTTTCAAGAACTACATTGCAGACGGAGAAAAAATGCAACCTATGCCAGACGTGGAGAGCTTCCTGAAAGCCAATAATAAGGCCTGTTTAAGCTTCTGCAAAAGACCACAATTTTTCAAGCGTTCTTAAGCACCCGAATGAAACATAGGTTAACTTTGAGGAAAAATTCCAGGATCCGCTTAAGGACGCTCACTTCTCTGGCTGCACATTAATCCGCACAATGACAGTTATTTGCTTAAGAAGGTAGCTTCGGAAGGCATTTTGCTCAAGGTAGTTAGAATCACCTTTATAGATGTCTTTCTTAATGCCATAGATACTCTGTTACGCGGTTTAAAAGCCTGTTAAGCTGCTCCGTACAATATCCAATGGCTTAACTGGGTTAACCGAAGATGGAGTAGAAAAAGCTGCCAACAATTTCTTCTAAAGACCCCAAAACAACTCTTGATCATAACATCAGGTTCAAGCTCAATCACGAAGTGTGTCGAATTTAAAGCATGCCTACAATGCAAGAAAATCAATTGAGACCACACTACAGTCTTTCGCATCGAAAAATCACAGTCTCTTAAGGAGTATATAATTGTGGGATTGTTCGAAAAAGGGTTACCGGCTGCTTGAGCATATAAAAATGCACAATTCTAACCTTAATTATCGAATTATCTGACGTCTGCTGCTACTCCAAAGAAGTTCCTTGTCGGTCGATTAGCAGAAAAAGGTTAACTTGGACAAAGAAAATAAGAAGCAAGCTCTATAGCACCGCAATATACTCAATATTGATAAGAATTAGCTTAAGGAATGTGTCTAAAATGGAGGAAAACCCACTGAGCTACACAAATCTTGGATGGGTTGAGTTTTTCTCTATCGAATTGGCCTTCGAAGATTGAAAAATCTGTTTTCTAACCCTGTCAGGCTCCCTGCTACTCTTTTGCGTTAACGAGAATTCACTCTGTGTCTACTCAACCGCGGCCGAAGCACGAATTGTAGGGTCCCCAACTATTAAATTTAAGCAAATCATTGCCGAGATTGACTCGTAAGGCACAAAATTTCATGACGACTCCTGTGGCTCTCTCTTTGACACGTTTGATAGATTGCGCTAAATGCATGTCCTGGAAAATCATAGCTCCGGCTCTAGAAGGGCGCACGTTGAAGGACTATTGTCTAAGCAGCAGTTGAAAAGGAGAAGGCTTAGTGAACTTAAAGAACTTTGTCAAGTGCTGCCGAAGGTGCGAGTGTAAAAAATCTAACTGTTCAAGCGATCGGTGAAGTAACACTTACTAAAAAAAATCTCTCGAAACTGAATATGATTCCTCTTCTTCCGTCTTAAACAGGCCCAAGGAGAGCTATCCTGCTGGCACTACCTCTTTGAATTAATTTCTTTCCGCACCATACTCGGATGTAACCAGTGCTGCAGCTAATAAAGGCTCTGGTTCCAGTCGACAGAAATAAAAAAATTAGGGCAGACCCATTGGCAAAAACAAAACCACCAATTCTACCGCACAAGATGTTCGGATAGAATCGGTGCTGTAACAAGCAAAGCTCGTACCTACCACAGGGTTTTCCATAAGGACTTTACAACTTTTTTTTTTTAAATAAAACGCAAACCATTTGAGGTATTTCAAAAACTTGAAGTAGAAGTACAATCAAAACATTTATGAATGGAACTCGACTTCGTTCATACGGCCACCACGGGCACGTTTGCAGCGGTCGATTCATTTGACCCAATTTTCAACGACTCGACCACACATTTCGGCAGAAACGGGCGCTATTTCGCGTTCAATGTTGGCTCTGAGCTCTTCCAACGACGTCGGCTTGTTGGCATAAGCCAATGACTTAACGTAGCCCATTTCTTGAGATAACACGCTCACCATACTTACCCTTCAATAAATGGATTGTAAGTCGCTTCAAATGGTCCATCGGCTTCAATTCTTGAGTCAGCTTGATCTTGTATGGGTGTTAACCAAGATCCTTACGCAAAATACGCCATAATGTGGTCTGAGCGATGCCCAATTCTTGAAAACGCCGTGGAATTGACTGATTTGGATCATTTGCTACGGACGCCTGAACGGCAGCGATATTTTCGACACTTCGACCAACCCGTTGTCTCACTGACACGGCAACATGACACAACGAATATCTAGACTCAAATTTTTGCACTAAACTTGTTATTGCCGGTCTATTAGGGCGAGAATTACGACCGAAAATTGGAATTAACACTCTTAAAGTTGCAGTCACCGAATTTCGAATTTCGGTAGAAAATTTTTATAATTTGCAGAAGTTGCTCGTTCGTGTACTTTACCATGAAGAAAATGCTGAGTTTACTGAATAAATTGACAGTGACAGTTTGATGATTAGTGAAGGAGTGCGTTCACAAATTAAATTCAAAGTTGTCAAGTCCCTATTGGACCGATATAATATGTATCTGGTCGATTGAAGTCGCTTGATGCTGTTGTATTCACTCTGAGAACAAATACTGATTGCCGCAGTTCATGTGAATGGAATTTGAATATTGCAGGAGATCCCCCATTCAAGAAAACGTCAGGTATTCCACACTACGAATATGACGGGGCATTGAAAAGATCGGAATATTGATGTCTCTTTGTCTCCTGCTTTGGAGCATCCTAATCAGAACCAGCTTAGCTCCAACCCTTATTACCGAAGCTGCAAGTTATCTGAGTTGCACAACACGATTAAGCTAGTTTATGTTTTTCATCGGTCATGGTGACGCAAGCTTCTTTGAACTACGAGATTCTTCTTTTAATGGTTTCAAGTCACCTTGCCAGATGGCATTTATCCAGTTATACTACAAAAATAATTAAGCAAGCTGCCGATAACTTTGAAGAGATAAGTCGGTACTCACATACAACGCGAAACCTTAGTGAATAATGACAGCTGCTCGCCAAGAATTTTAACCATTTTTATGTTGAGAGAAGGATTGAGCTCCATTTTTACAAGACTAATTTGCGAATGCAATCTCTGCCTCTGATGCAACATGTCTCCCAAAGTGGAAGATTCTGCTAGAATGCTCATCAAAATACTCACCAAGAAGGAGAACGTGCTGAGCATTTTCATCGACTTTATCTTTGCTTTCAATATCGCAACTTTGGTCGGCTTATATGAATCACTAGTTTTGTGGATACAAGCAAACTTTGTTACGAATGGTCCCTACAGCCAATATTTGATGACAATCGTGAAAGGGGGTTTCCTGCGGAGCGGAGTCCTGTCTTCACAGCTTTGAAATATGTTGCTTTAATTTATACTCTCAATCTTTCTACCGTCTTAACTCAAGTATATGCAAATGATGTAGCTCCACTATCTGTTGGATCATTTCTAGCAAATGCTTCCTTAAACTGGATACAGCCCTTAACGTGATCGACGTTTGGTGTGCTAGAAACAGACTTTCAATCAGGTAGGAAGAACTCTTAAAGCCATCACCATGAGATTTTGGTAAGACATGAGGCTTTCTCGTCACCAAGGAGGGTTCTTTGGATCCACACGGTTCTAATCTAATAAGATCATAAGACCAATGTTTATTCTTTTCGTTTTTTAAATAAGTCACTGCTGGTTTTATTGGGCTCCGAAGCCATATTTTGTTGAAGAGAAGTGGTCTTTGATGCATCACGCACTGAGGTTTTCAGTAAGCTTGAGTGACGACTGTATTTTGGGTTTGGTCTTTTTTTTTTACTTTCCATGTGCCTAGGACTGGCTTTGAGCACTTAATTTCGTTAAAAAAGGAAAGATAGTCGGGTCTCAATAGATGGGATCCAAAATCGGCACTGGTGTCTTTCTGGATGGCGATACCTAATGTGATATTTCACTTCCTGCTACGAGATTCTATGTGTGTCTTCCAAGCGGAGATATGTTATACGCAATCTTGATGGCAATGAGCTAAAATATATTGCAGCTGTGGAGGTGGACAAGTATCCGCATAAAATTTAGTGGGTTTCTATGTAATGAACTTGCGAGGCCAGGTTATGACCAGACTCGAACCTGCGTTTCGGTACTTGGTCATGGCTGCTATTGGCATTTAGACTTCATGTTCGTCGACTTTGAAAAGTTAGTTGTGATTGCATCTGGGGATAGCTTGCTATAAGAGGCGTCGCTGACAAAATTTTTACTATTATTAAAGAGTCGTTTTGCACAGTGGACAGCTTTCCAATGCAATTGAAGTGCGACAAACATTCCAACAATGAGATGTAATACCACCGATTTCGTTCTTAATTGCGATCGATGATATAATGACTGCCCCGGTGGGTACAAGCGAGAGCCGTGGTATCCAATGGAAATTGGGCAATTTGGACTACGCTGATGATATCTGTTTCCTGGCAATCTACAATAGTGCCCCTAACATAATGTATCATTCACTGCAACAGAATGTGGAGGTGGCTGGCATAAGGGTCAACTTCAACAAGACAAAAAATATGCACACTACCCGAAAGCAACAATAGCAGGTTATTTTGAGCCAGGAGACCATATAGGAGGTCCATATTGATGGTCCTGGATATCAAAAATAGACTAAATAAAGCTCGTAGTACAATCAGAATCCTCTCTGCAGTTTGGAACTGTAGAAAAATATCGCTTAACACTAAGTTAAAACTGTTTGAATGCAATGTAATATCTGTACTGCTATACGCATGTGAAACATGGAATGCTCCCCCAACATCTCGAACAGTTTGCAAGCTTTTATTAATCTTTGTCTGCGTTACATCTTAAAGATGCGGTGGCCATAAATCATTTCCAACAATGAATTGTGGCTTGGGACTGGACAAACAAAAGTGGATGTTGACATCAAACAGAGAAAATGGGGCTGGATTGGCTTTACACTAAGTAAACCAGATGAAAACATAGCGAAGCAGTGCTTCCAATGGAACCCTTAAGGTGCAAAGCGAGTTGGTAGGTCAAGTAAAATATGGAGCTCAACTGTTTTGACGGAACCCCAGTCCCCAAATTTGCGATAGTGGACATAGCTTTGGTATCGACCTGCAGAGAGAGATTGTTGTCGCCCTATGCTCCAGGAGGAATTAAAGTGTTGCTGCCAGCAGCAGTTGCCGGAAAAGAAGAAGAAAATAAGATAACAGCAGATATCATAACACACTCTAGGTTATCGACAGCCCAAAGAAATCCAACATCTCTTAGTGGTCAGCGACTTTCCTGTAATCCTTTACAATCAACGACTACAGACTGAAGGCCGGGCCTAAAATCAACTTAAGCAAACCTCCTATCATCCGAAGCTGCCTCCCGGTCACCCTTTAATAAAAGTCGGCTCAAAAATTTAAATAAATTTCCCATCATCATCGACAGATACATCAAATCGATTTCACTCGCATCAAATGGTATATAGCTAGTCCCACCATCTCAAAAACAAATATTAAGGAGAATAAATATGTACATATATGTATCTATGAATACCTTGTAAATCTCAAATAATCCTTGGTGTGAGCATTTGCAGAATAAAAAAAAGCAAAACAGTCGTCCAAATCCCAAGTGAGGAACGCTATCAGTATGTTTTCGTGAGAGTATCCCATTTCCCACCTAAACATCAAATTGGATATGGAAATTTGGCTCATACTACTTCTTTTGTGGAAACCGATATTTAAATCAAAGCAAACGAAAAAAGAACCCTTCAACTTTTTTCCATTCCAGGACGATTTGAATTTAAGTTCAGCTCTTTTATATCCCACAGATATCCATGGGGTTTCAATGAAACGAACGTATTGACCTGACCGGCCGGTTGGCGTAGGATTTATCGCAGAGGATTATTTTATCCTTATAATGCAATTTCAAAAGGATTATACATTTGTGTCTTATTGGTAATGTCGTTTGTATTTTTTGTGAAAGAAAATGAAAATCTACAATATAAGCGTGTTCATATAGAAAAATATCGACAGCAGACGATAGGGAGTTACCTATCGGCCTATGATCTGAGACAGGAGGAATGCTTGCAGTGCATTCGTTGGTGGTTTGAAGGTGGCAATTGGACGAATAAGCTCAACCTATAAACCAACAAACATTTTATTTTTAACAATTATCCGTAGTTCAAAAATATTTTTTTGTTCACCCACAGGAATCTTTAAGGTTTCAGATACAATTTTAAACAAAACAAAAACGCGTGGATTGCTATTTTCCTTCTGAAACTCCTTCTCACCCACCCACTACGGTGTGGTTCGTGCATCGAGAATAACACTGCGGCCCAAAAACAAAAAACGTAGAACATGTTTGGTTGGAAAAAGCGCTAGGGTGAACGACCTTAAATGTGGATGCTGTGAGAGACAAGGCAATTAACATTAGAATCATCATACGAGTATGACAAATAAAATGCGGTACATGCAAAAAACGGAATCGCTGTATGGTCAGAGAAGAGGTGTTGAGCAAGCGAGAAGAGATAACAGCTGAAGATTCGATGATAATTACTCGGTGGTGACGGTTCTGCTAGTACCTGAAAGTTCAAAAGTGAAAATCAGAAAAAAAAAAAAAATTAAAAAAAGAAAAATAAAAAGAAAGAAGTGATAGCAAATTATATTCCCCGCTGTAGTATCTCTCCTAGAGAGGAAATCCACCTAAATTACTAGTGCCCGGTACAGAAACCTAAAAATTCTACAGAAAAAAGGAAAGAAAGAATCCTATTATAATAAGTGCACCGCGGTGATAAACCGCCTAGCCAAGAAAGACACCTAAAGTTCCAAAAAAGACTATTGTGCCGCTTCCATATGTGATATATGGGATAATATTCAAGCCAACAATCAACAGTGGCGGCTCTCATGCCGAAACTCATCACCATCTATAGAGCTCCGAAACTATACACGGGTCAAAGTACCCCCAGAAAGGAAATATCCCGCATCCACCATTTACCAGGAAGTTATCACATTCGGCCGATCAGCAACGAGCCGTTACAAGGATAACTGAAGCACGAAAATCTACCCCATGTCTCCCTTCCCCAACCCCACCTATTTGTGTTAGCAAAGATATCCGCAGCTTGTAAAAGGTTGTAACAATCCAACATTTTTTTATTATATACTAGAATATGCTTTCTTCTAAAATTGAATTTCACTTTAACTAGCCGCTCCAAATATACAGTCAAAGTAATAATAAAACAAATAAAACGAGAGTCCAACAATTCGAATCGTCCAGCGAAGAAGTGCACTTCCTCCCTGAGTAATTTGGTTCTAAAACGGTGAGTACAGTTTCTATTTTTAATATACACATATAACGTACATATGTAATATAAGTCGTAACCCCTACGGTATAACAGAAGTGATAGAAGAAAGCATTTAAGAACAGAGTAATTCAGAACAAAAAAAAAAAAAAACCAAAATGTATTTAGTACTAATGAAAACGGTCAGAACACGCCGTATCTAATATAAAAGAACAAAAAAAAAAAATCGATTACTATCTATACAACATATTTAATATAAATTTTATCGTAAATTTTTATGTTTGAATTAAATAAAAATGTTAAACTTGAATTGTACTTCTGAACCACCGATTCTCTTTGTTTTCATCAATTGGGTCTTTAAAAAATGTGTAGATTTTGTGGTTATAACCTGTGCCTGCTGCTAGACGAGATTTTAGGATTTAATATCTTTTTGGGAAGGCATTCCTTTCTTTTCAGGGATACAGTCCTTAATATGGAGATGTAAAGTTTGGTTTGTATAGGGCGAGAAACAAGGGGAGGGACTGATTGCGAAGGTTGACTAGGTGAAAAAAAAAAAAAAAAAAAAAAAGTATTTATATACAACATAGGGGTAGTTACTAATACACCTACGGATCTAGTAGCTACCAAGGTGTGTCCTAGCTAATCTATGTTAGACACTTAGGGGAGGGTTGTTCCGGTTGAGCATTACACCTAGCTCACACCTCTTTTGCTTTGCTAAGAAGTATTATGGAAGTTTAGCTGATTGGTAGAATCTTGGTGTGGGACTGAGATGATAGGTCGAAGATATCTAAGGACAAGTTCGGGTCCCAAATTTTAAACCATTTTTGCTCGAATTCCATCTGGAGCCAGGCATGGAAAAATAAATGTAACTGCGGTTGGTCTATGTTGGTGGCAAGATCCCCCCTCATTCCGGCGAGCGAAAGACGGAGCTAAAGCAAGGATGCCTGCCGCAACCAACTGATCAACCCCCTTCTACTTCTTGACCGGACTGGCCTCTCTTGTTGCCTGTGTCTGGAGGTCATATGGGTAAGTGAATGGTAGTTGGGAGGGTCCTTAAAGAGTTTTTTTTTTTGAGTCCAGACATGGTCTCCGATCTGTCAGTATTTCAATGTGAACCAAAGGACCCTGGGTGGAAGTGCATAACATCAAGGCACACCCCCCTTTATTATAATTGCCCAGTTCATAGATATAGTATAATAATTATAGATTGTAACTGTGTGGGTGAATTATAATAAAGAATTAAATCAAATTATATATATATAATTACCGTTACAGGTTTTTGTAACGTCTTTGGAATTCATCATTCAAGGATTCACGTAACGCACACACCACCTTCTCTTAAGATATTTTTCTTTTTCATCAGATAGTTCTACGCAATATACGAGTATTAAGACACCATTGCCTGCAACTAGCCTTTGTCTATCAACACCCATTTTCCTCTAATTTTTATTACAACAGATATAAATTTCAAGTCCTCGTGACAGAGAGGGGATCTTGTTCCGGGCCACTAAGGATTTATTTAATAACTAAAAAAAAACTGGATTCAGGACACCGATGTTCACATAAACAGCCCAGTTTAGAAAAATATCCACGTGTCAAGGACTCCGGAGTTATTATGTTAGTAAACAATTTAAAAAAAAATGGGGGGTGGTTAACAACATATTAAATCGCAAAGCTTATACCCGTAATAAATCTATTCGATTAACAATGGAGATACTCATATCACAGATCCCGCAACCGTTGCCAACGAGCCTAATGATCATTTTTCTTCATTGGGACAAATGCTTCTTCCCAAAGCGCTCCCAAATATTTGCGATCTGTGTCATACTTCCTGGATCAGAAAGTTCCCGGATTAACCACCGTGTGGCGCTCCCATTGTTCCAATTTGAGTTGTGTTTTTTCTTTTTAAGTTGGTACATCTGTTGATATTCCCTCTAAATCTTAGCGTTATAGCTTGACATTTGCAAAAGTTACGTAGCCAAATATACATCTACCTCTGTGTGTTTAGCTTGCATCACAATCCTGTAAGTACAAGCTTCTTTTTTGAACCAGTTTCAGGTCTTGAGTTACTGAAAACAATAAATTCTCTTAAAAATTCGAGCTCTTGTGGTTATGATGGTATATCCAACATTATTCTAAAGATTGTAGCCTTCAATATACATTTTTAACTTTAGTATCTTCTCGGGAAAGCTTCCTGATCAATTAAAATTTTCCGATGTGATTCCCCTTTTTAAAAAGGGCAGCAAAAACGAAAAGAGCAACTATTCTTCTAAAGTTCTAAATCTAAAGTTTTCGAAAAGACTATCAAAAGCGGAATACTAAAATATCTTACAAAAAATAACTTTTTTAGAGAGAATCAGTTAGGATTTAGAGAAGGCCTTTCCAGAGAAAATCCTCTCCTTGATTTTTGTGATTTTTTGTACAAAGGATCTGATGCTAAATATCGTTGTGCCGGACTTTTTGTTGACATTTCAAAAGCTTTTTACATGGTTGACAACATCATTCTTTTAAATAAACTACATTGCGTGGGATTCCGCAGTTTTATGTTAGATTGATTTGCTTCCTATCTAAGGAACAGAATCCAAAGAGTAAAAATTGGGAATAGTTTAAGTAGTTTAAAGATTATCAATCTAGGTGTACCCCAAGGATCTTTCCTTGGTCCCATATTGTTTTTAATTTACGCCAACTCTATTTTTCTACTTCCCTTTATGGGTAAGGTTAAAGCTTTTGCGGATGACTTTGCTTTTGCTTATAGCTCCGCCATCCCCACGATGTACATCTGTTACGCCTTTGGTTTGCCAGATACAAGCTTATAGTGAGCAATAAGACAAAGTAAATATTTTTCAGTTTTGTTGTGAAAGAAGCACTGACCACTGAAATAACTTTACACTCATCTACCTGCTACAGACATAAATTGTATAATTGTATTTGTGTTGGAGAAAGCCCAGATATCCTATATAGGGAAAATATGAACTGTAATGCTGACTGCTCTAAAATAGAAATAGTTAAGCAATACAAGTATCTTGATGTTATTATTGATCAAAATCTGAGTTGGCGTGAGCACATTTCCAGTTTAAAAACGTATCTCCTATCGTGTCTACGTATCTTTTACCGTCTTAGAATCTACTGCTCTATAAACACTCTAAAGACAGTTTATTTTGGGGTTTTCCAATCTAGCTTGCAGTACGGAATAAGCTCCTGGGGAGATACCTTCCTTAACAAAATTCAACAGCTGACTATTCTACAAAAGAGTGCTATTAGAAAAGTATGCAAATCGGCTCGGTTGGCTCACTCAATGGAATTATTTGGAAGACTGAAAGCTTTGCTGTAAGGGACTCATACCCTTTGAAGTTCCTGAAAATATTTTTCAAAAGAGCTGGATATTTGCACCCTACCCGAAGGTATACGAAACACTAGAACCCTTTCGAAATTTTTAAAAAACATTGAGACTGTGGCTATTTAAATTCAATCATAATGGAATTGAAACCTTGTTGTTAACTACATTTATGAAACATAATATGAAGATCGCAAATAAAGTCCTGGCTCGAACTCGAGCGGCGGAAGCGGAAAACCTGTACCAGGAGTTGGAACAAATATCCTCACGATCGGCGGATAGAAGACAAGCTATCCAAGAAGTTCAAACGTCGTACAGTACTAAAATGCCAAATATTTTTAAGCTCGCTGCACAGAGGAGAAGAAATTCAATGGAAATAATAATGAAAAGGAAATTTGTGACCGGTGGCTTGAATACTGCAAGAAGTTGCTTAACAAACAGTTTCCACGTGATATCGTGCCGACAGCTGGTCTATTCGAGGAAGAAGTTTCGGACTTTTCAATCGAAGAAATAAGTATAGCAATCGGAAAAATGGAGCGGGGGAAAGCGGCGGAACCAGATAGCTTTCCATCAGAGTTTTGGTCGAAGATGGAGGGGATCGGCAGCGTTTGGCTATCGAAACTTTTAAATAAATTAAAATGTGGACAACCTATGCCGAATCAATGGAGAAATACAAAGGAAAAGGCGACACTCGAGAATGCAACAACTACTGTTCAATCAAGCTTATGTCACACACAATGAAAATCGTCGAAAGAGTGTTAAACGAACGTCTTCGGCAAATAATAAAGCTCGATAATAGCCAGTCTGGATTTGTTGAAGGAAGATCGACGGTGGACGCTATCCAAAGCCTACGAATAATAATGGAAAAGCACCAAGATTCGTCTAAGGATTTACACATGGTACGAGTATTTATCGACCTCGAGAAAGCATTCGATCGAGTGCCTAGAGATCTCATATGGGCCGCGCTGAGGTCTCAAAACGTGCCGGAAACGTATGTTAGAATAATACAAGACATGTACGGAAACGTGAGAACTGCGGTTTAAAGCGCTGCTGGACTAACGAGAGAATTTCCAGTTAATGTCGGAGTGCATCAAGGAAGCGTACTTAGCCCTTTCCTCTTTAACGTAGTATTCGACTATCTTTTAAAAGACTGCATGCGCGAACCAAATGTAACGCCAATTCTCTTCGCTGATGACGCAGTTATACTTAGCGATAACGTCGATGATTTACAGAACGCCTTAGATTCATGGAGAAATGCGCTAGAGAGATTTGGGTTTAAAATAAGTCGTTCAAAGACGGAGCATTTGACGTGCCCATTTGCGCATCCGTTGCGACCTGTTCCGGATATAATGTTAGACGGAATAGTTCTTCCGAAAAGCACTATCTTTAAGTACTTAGGATCAATCGTTAACATGGAAGCGAACTGTGACGACGACGTAAACCACAGAGTGAGTGAGGGATGGATGAAATGGCGGGAAAATTCGGGAATCTTTTGCGACGGAAAATTTCCACTTAAATTAAAGGGGAAACTATACACCACGGTTGTTAGACCAGATCTTATGTACGGTTCACAGTGCTGGACAATGTACGAAGCGTTTAAAAACAAAATGACGGCAGCGGAAATGAAAATGTTAAGGATGTCTAGTGGAGTCACTAAACGCGATTATATTAGATCTACGCGTATAAGAGGAAGTCTACATATAAAGAATTCGGTAACTGAACAGCTTGAGGCGAATAGAATAAGCTGGTATTGCCACGTTCAAAGAAGGTCTGCGGAAAATCCGGTTAAAAAGGCACTATCAACTACGGTCACTCCAAATGTAATAAAACGAGGTCGGAAAAAGAATTCCTGGATTTCTCAGATGGCAAATGCGCAACAACACCTGGGGCTAACCACTGAAGCGATCCAGGAGCGAGCATTATGTAGACGCGTTCTGCGGTCTGCGACATTAGCCAACCCTATAAGCGGAGCAGCAGCGATGCAGTAAAAATGGGAAACTCGTTACGCATAAGTTCGTATAACGAGGAACGGGTTAATAAAAGGATAAGAAGAATATGAATGAAAATATGTAAAGAGAATAATGAATTATTTAAAAAAAAAAATTACCAAATGACTGCAGCTTGCTTCGGTCCCTCAAAAAAGACGCGTCCGACGAAATCCAATTCTAATGACCATAATCCAACAACGCAGGACATATCGCTAACAATTGGGCTAAATTTCAGTGCGTTCGGATAGTTAATCTGATTTGGCAGCAAAAAATAGACGATAAACGTAGGACTGTTCGTATTCAAGTATAAGATGTAACTCCATAAGTTGCCAACTTCAAAAGGCTTCGAGTAGGAAGTACGGTACATTAAGCAAAGGTAGCTTATCTGGCCCTATTGTATAGGGCATTGGAATTTTGTCTGATGTGCTGGGTAACTTGATTTCTATTCTTTTATAGCTAGCTAAGCAATAGCCACAATACGAAAGCAGCTAACGAACATGGACCAGGTTTACGCTGTCGCCGTGACTATCAGAATCGGAATCAACACGAATATGGCCGCGCGAAACCCTAAATGTATTTGAGTTGGAGATAAATTCATTTGATAAGGATCCGGCGAAGAGCTACAGCATTACAGTTGATCAAAATAAAGTCACAAATTGGTTCTCGCTAGCGAAACTAAAGATCAAAAACCCAAAATGGAACGAAACTCCATTAGGGAAGGACATTCTGCAGTTTTTATAAGAGGGCAGCTTCTGGTTGCTAGAGGCATGCTTCTCCTTGGTGGAAATTAGTTGTCTATGTCTAAGTCTGTCTATGTCTATGTTCTGTCAATACATATGATGCTGCATAAACCACCTTATTTATATCAGAACTCGAGATTTTTCTTCAAATCCTCACGTTAAAGTTGGAAGAGATTTGGAGAGAATGAATACAAATCAAGAGGTAAACAACAACTCATTTGGTGCAGCACTGTGTTATCAAACAACTTTGCCAAGAATTGGTGGAGAACCCATAATTTCCATGACACAGTTTCTATGCTTATCTCCGGTTCTTCAAAGCACGAATAGAACTGGCAGGTGCGAACAAAATGCTATCAACTGTCTACTATCGTTTCACGTAGAAAAATAAATAGTTAAAGCGAAAAGATCACAATAACACTCAATGTCTAAATGCTCGAATTAAACAGAGACAGACACTATTGACTACGGGTGGCATAAGTCCAAAAAGTGCCACCTGAGGCGACAGTCTTTTCGTGGCCGAATTTCCACAGGAGAAAATGGATTTGCTGGGCGCCATGTTTATGATTAGCATTCCAGTTCACTGTAATCACTATTAGCTGGGCAACTTCAACTTCAAATTTGGCGATCCGAGAATCACGATTTTAACGTATGCAGTGATGAAAACGCTGCTAATGTCATTGTCGCCAATGAAAGAGCGACAGATGAACTCCTGTACATCTTTGAGTCTCTGAAAACCAAAAAGTCATCAGGACTAGACGGTATTCTACTTCCGAATATTAGCATGGTATTCGAGAAAGTGGTTACTAGAGCTCTGTTAATGTAGGTTGAGGACAATAATAAGACACAGTTCCGGAAAATCAATTTGGTTTTCGAGTGAGGCATGACACTGTTCATTCTGCTTCAAAGCTGATCTACGATCTACAATGGAATAAATGCAAAAACCAGTATGCGTGTGCTTGTCCCGTCGACTTTGCGAAGGCCTTCGATACCGTAGGGTTAGAGGGACTCTTCAATCAGTTGACTAGAATGGGCATGCCGAAACCTCTGCTATATACAGTGTTGTTCAATAAGTTCTTCGGTTGTTTTCTTGGAAGTAGCGTTTATCGTTTCAGAAAATCTTTCCCATAGACTGAAAAGGCTTAGAATGTCGAAGAAGGTAGATGATTGGGTCCCCCACGAACTCAGTGAAAGAAAATTTATGGATCGCATAATGGTCTGAGATCTGTGGATGTTTTACAGCAACATTCGGCGTAAGAAGTCATGGTGTGCCACTGGTAAAACACCACAATCGGTCGGTAAATAAAATTTACGTCCCAAAAAGGCGAAGTGTCTTTTACTTCGAGTTCCTTTCCTCTAGCAATAAATGTCGCTAAATATTGCTCTCAGCTCGATATTTTAAAGCATGCCGTAAACGGCCGGAATTGGCGAACAGGAAGGGCGTTGTTTTTCATCATAACAGACCACACATAGTTTTAGTGGCATATTGTCCCAACAAAGCCCTTTACGATGAGGCCAGTCTGAATAGAATTGACAATTTTCCGATTTAGGTGATTTGAAAACATGTTGCAAGGATAATGACTAACGACAACAATGGATTATACCACGAGGGCTCACTTTTATCTGACCAGCGCTTTTTTCCAAATTGATTCTAAAGAGTTAGTACAAAGGAGGGGTGTTTTTCCGGTAGTATATCACCGGCACGACGGACGATCTGAGGGACTAGCGCCTCATCTACGACGAGAATGTCATCTGGAGCTCTTTCGTTTAAGATTGGCAATTACGAAAAGGGATCAGATTTATGCCGAAAAACAGTGAACTGCATTCTGGCGGCATCAAGAAGTGGGGAGTGTAGATATGCTTTCCTAGGTCGATACGTTACAAAGGTAACATACTTCTCGTTGTTGTAAGTTGGATAAGAGATAGTTATGGGAGTTGAACGTCCGCGTTTGTTGAGGTTCTTCAGTTCAGAAGTGATCAGGGCTTCACGACATCAGTAAAGTCCCTGCACTGCCTGTGTATGTTGACGAATTCCTGGCACCCAAAATCGCATTTGACAGATAACTTCCTTGCAATGAAACATCATTATGAGAGATTAGAACAACTTTACAGGTAGTACATATACTGGGTGAATGGTGTCATTGTCCCAAACCAATACCTAGAAAATCGGGTCTTTTTGCACAGTTCCTACCTTCAAAATAGTATGTAGTTTTGGTGATACAAAAACCCAGATTTATATTAGTTCAATGAAGAAGAAAAATGGAGCCAAGATGGAGGAAGCCCCCTATAATTCGAAGAAGGAGTTGCAGGACCTTTATGACGGTATGGTAAGAGGGACTACTATTTAAGCGGAATAGACTGAGCATTCGCAGCATACTGCTGAACATAATTTTCAATATGATGTTCATGAAGAACGACGACAGAGCTTCTAATGCAGAATCTGCAAGAAAGCGAGGTTGATTCGCCGCTCATTAACGACATTAACTAAAGCGATCTTACTTCAACATGTCATATTGCACGCAGATTGCTTATTCGAGTACAAATAAGGTCCAGACCTCGACGTGATTAATAAACTCTTGCAGCGTAACTTTGATCACTGATATTTGAAGACCAACCATTATAAGTAGGACATAATTTTGAAGAGATAGCTTGGAGCTTTAAGGACCTATCGTAAGGCCAGACTCTAGAAAAATAAAGTGCTCGTCAAAATAGAGCGAAATACCTTGGGATCGAAGAATATATTATAGCAGTTAACTCGATGCGAGAGTTGACCTTATCGTACGAGTACTTCTGCTTGTGTAGCTCAACGGGAGCATGCAAGCTGGGTCCCTCTCGAGCGTTCCTGCGGCATATTTCTTTTGATAAGAGGCTTGGTTATACGTTTGTTCACGACCGGTATATTTCAGTCAAAAATAAAAATTAAATTGATAACTTAAGCACCAGTCTATTTTTTTTTAATTAATTGGACTGCATCTGATGAAAAGCTTACATAAGCCAATTGACAGCGAACAGTCCAACTAGCATCAGTTACAGTCTTCAAAGAAAAAGTTATTATACAACAACAACAACAGTCTCCAGTACCTTACTGAATGAAACCAGAACATTCAATTTGTTGAGATGTGGCCAATCTTCTTTCAAAGTAGCAATATGCTCATACTCGCATATCATCCCATCCTAAACAATGTACTAAATCCAGAGCCAAACAATGGCAAGTAACTCCCTTTGGAAGTAATCAGTGTGGTCAAGAAAGATATTGTCATCTAATTTTTTCTCGTTATCAATCAAACTGTCTGTCCAACGATAAGCGAGCAATTTTGAATCACCAGTGAAATTTATGTAAAAGTTTATCAAACTCTTTTGTTCGTACTTCCGCGCACAAATCCGAAGCCAAAATGAAAATTTCCTGTTCCAACATCATTCCAGTTGCAGAGTGACTAGACAACGAAAGATTAAGTATCCATGAGGGAAATATGAGTATCTGATCCATGAAGCATGTACGATTATGTCTACATAGGTATATGTGTATACTACATACTCGATTTGTAGATATACATATAGTTATAGACACATGCTGGAGTTACTGAGTGAGAAATTACCATGGCCAGATGGTTCCACGACCATCGACTGGTTTAAGTTCAACGCCTTGCCAGGCGAACGTGATTGAGCATTAAAATTCCATAAGACCATATTCCTACCACTAGACTGGACAATGGGAGCCGATTGCTGGGATATTGTTGACAGTGACAACGCTGATGATATATTGATTTTGCTCCTTGTACTCGTATTGTTGGGAATTGTCCTGATGTCATTTCAGCATTAAAGGAATAAATTGGTGGAAAAGTTGCTGTGCCGTTTAAATAGATCGAAGGAGATGATGTTTATGTCTTAATTTACTGCTGAAGCGGATACTGATAAAGTCAAATAATCACAATTCATATAGACAAAGTGATTGAAAATGTGATGTCGTTTTGTGCAGGAGTATAAGGTAAAATTATTTGAAGAGCTGTAGAGTCCTTTACCACCCCTCGATCTTTCATCTTCTTCACAAATCTTTTCGCCAGGACAGTGGTAAGGTGGTATTGTGCAGAGTATTCTGTTTGTTCAGTTAAAGACTTTTAACTCCCTCGAAGTAAATATAGAGCTGGTAATGATAAATTAGGCTGAAGGCACACCGGATTTGACAAGACGGGGTAGCATGTCTCGGAAGTGATACGGCAAAAAAGCAAAACACCCCATATACTATACTAGGTGGGGTGGAAAGTAACCTCCTTGACCGCCAGACTGCGCTGCTACTGCAAAAAATATGCAATGTTGCCTTGAAGTCCGTTCATATTTAGGCAGACATGCCGAATTTCAGTGCGATACTGTTTTTTTTAGTTTTGTTTTGACAGCTGATTGTTGTTGACGTGTTTGGCATCATGTTGGGTATGGACAAAAATGATTTTCGTTCTCTCATCAAACATTATTTCTTGAGAGGCAAAACGGCGAAGGAAACAAAAGAAAAGTTGGATAAATATTATGGGGCTAATGCTCCGTCATATTACACCGTCAAATATTGGTTTCGTGAGTTTCGTAGTGGCCGCAGATACCACAAAGATTAGTATTGAGCACACACGCAATATTTGGGGCAATATTCTGCATATGAAAAAGTTATCCTGGCGCTGGGTGCCGCGCATGCTCACTCCTGACCAAAAACACGAACGCGAGAGAACTTCGAAAGAGTGTTTGGACTTGCTGATACGGAATCGGGCGGACTTTTGGCGTCGATTGGTAACTGTTGATGAAACCTGGATTAACTATTACACACCAGAGAACAGAATGAGTGCACGACAATGGACTTGCACGAGTGGTCCGAAGCGGCCGAGGGAGGCTCAATGGGTCGGAAAGGTTATGGCGTCAGTTCTGTGAGATTGTCATGGCATACTCTTCGTCGACTACCTCGAAAAGGGAAAAACCGTCATCAGCGAGTATTACTGTGCGTTATTGGAGCGATTGAAGGCCGAAATCGCTGCAAAACGGCCTCACATGAAGCGAAAAAAAGTTTAGTTTTTGCAAGACAATGCGCTAGTGCATAAGAGCATCGGCTAAAATCGACGACTTACGACTCCAATTGTTGTCGCATCCACCGCATTCGCCCGATTTGGCTCCCTCGGACTATTATCTCTTCCCAAAGCTCAACAGATGGCTCATCAATAAAAAATTCAGCTCACGCGAAGAAATCAACGACGCCACGGAGGAGTATTTTGCAGACCTTCCGGAAGATTACTTTTCGGACGGGATCAAGAAGTTGGAAAGTTGGAAAGTGTATCAAGCTAAAAGGGAACTACGAGTATATTGAATAAAATAAAAAAACCGTTAAAAAAAAATTATTTTCATTCCCAAGGAGGTTACATTTCACCCCACCTAGTATGTATATGAGGCAACTGTTGGCAAATCCTTGGTTGTCTTAAAGTATGTGGCAAATTTGTTTATTAAGAAAGCCATCAACCAATGACGTCAAGAATCTGGATATTTTGCGTCTGCAATGGAGCCCAATCATTCGGCTTCAGCTCGTGGATTAATATATCTGACGTATGGGCAAGTCTCTAAACAAAAAATGCCAAAGCCACGTGAACTTCTTACCTCTTGAAAATGGCAAGAAATCGACTGATTGCTGCAATTACCTATACTTATGGACTCGCTTTCAACCGCAAAACTCTCGTCATTTCTGCCAAATCACTGTCTCACTGGGAGGGCTTTGAATTAGGCATTTCGAGTTCTTTTACCAAATGTTCAACTGTTTGCTTGTCAATATAGTCATATCGACCGAAAATTGTGGTAAACGCACATAACATAGACCGCTTTAAGCAAAGCCTACAACATCATAATTCTACAGAACAGCTAGTTTTGAAACTAAAGGAGTGCTACGAGTAATGCTCTCAACATGCTATTCCATAAACTGCCCCTAGGCTTGCAAATCAAATATTTCATTTAGTGTAATGCCATTAGACTCAGATAATCTGCATCCTGGTCCCGGAATCCTATGGTCATAGTAAAGCTCCAGGGATTTGGACTCGACCATAATTGACTTATCGATACCTAAACTTAATTATAATGACAATATACAAGTCCACATTTCAGAAAGAACAGAATCTAGCAATAAACTCCATCTATAGAAGTATAAGTACTAATTTTTACCGAGGGCTCCAACATACAGCGGCAGCGCAACTGAACTGGCCTGCAAGATACATGGACCTAACCCCATAACAATACACAACATAACAATAATCATTGACAGCGAGGCTGCCACCAAGGCGTTCACCAAATTACTTTGTCCTCTAAATTAGTAGAACCCAGATGTAGCTCAACTTCTGACGTTTCTCTTGTAAGGTCGGCCTGCACCCCAATGAGACTCATCCAAATTTATGTTGAACAGTCTACAAACCTGTACCATATCTAGAGATATATGGCCAGCTTACGTTAAAACCGGACGAGTGACTTAATCTAATAGCCAGGCACCAGCCAGGACCTAGCTTTACGTACTTGGAAAACCCTCTCCGAAGAATCATCAGAGATTTCTGGCATAAAATTCTGGCATTCTACGCTTTTAGCAACACCCTTCAACATCCAGGTCACCTGAGTTGTGATATCAAAACGGCGTATCTGCGCTTGCCCTAAGCCGCACATTGGCCAGATAGTTGCTCCATAAATCGGCTTTGATTAATATAGTTCACTGCACTTGTACTCTTATTGTGTAAAGTTCAAGTTTGATTTGTTGATAATGCTCACGACAGCTCCTCAGAAGTTTTGATTTAATCTTAACGTCATGATGGATGATGGAAGATGGTATGTTGTCATGAAATATTGCCTTTATATCCGCAAGTCCGACTTCTTTTCCAACATCCAACAAACAGTGTCTTAAGTTCAATTTACCAAGGAGATCCCGGGCCCGGTTGTTTCCATCTTCCATCCATCCACGAAAATAGATATCCATTTGTTTCCTGACACGAGCTTTGGGATAATACAAACCAAGGGTATATCAAAGTCATTATGGAGTATTATACCAGGTGTACCAATATGAAGTGAGAGTCAAGATACAAATGTCTCTTTATTGTGAACGGGCCTTAATTTTATTTTTGTTTGGTTGCTATGACACCTGTCAAACATATTTAGTATACATCAAGTCATTGAGCAAACAACATCATATTTTTCCATCGTGTTAAAAATGTCGAATTTCGTACCAGAAAATGGTGAATGACTTGCGGAAAGAATACATTTTTTGTTTTCATTTAAAGAAAAGTGCTGCAGAGTCGCATCGAATGCTTGTCGAAACATATGGTGATCATGCTCTATCAGAAGCAATATGCAAAAGATGGTTACAATGGTTTAGAGATAGCGATTTTGATGTGAGAAATGAAGAACGTGGAAAACCACCAAAAAAGTTTGAAGACGCCGAAGTGCAAACAATATTGGATGGAGATGACACTTTTTGTCAGAAACAAATAGCAGAAATGTTTAATGTTGTTTTGCTTCAAAGACACGATAAAAAATCAGTTTTGCATCGAATTGTTACTGGCGATGAAAAATGGCACTCAGCTGAGAGCTGCTACCCCACCCGCCGTATTCACCAGACTTGGCTCCTTCCGATTACCATTTTTTTTCGTCGATGGGACACGCATTAGCTGAGCAGCACTTCGAATCCTACGAGGAAGTCGAAAATTGGGTGACTTTTTGGTTTGCTTCAAAAGACGAACAGTTTTATTGGCGCGGAATCCATAAATTGCCTGGGAAAAAATGTGTAGCTAGCTATGACCAATACTTTGAATAAAATGTTTTTTCCTTTCCCATTAAAAATTAGTGTTTTATTTTCACAAGAAAACGCTCACTTCATACCGGTACACCTGGTATAGACCTATAGCATTGTCGGACAGTCGGTTATCCTATCTATGGAGCGAAGCTCAAATTGTGGCATTATTCTTTTTATTTGCAATGAAACAAGCTCTGTTTTTGGCGAGTTGATTCCCGGGTCACAGAGCTTGGCATATTTATCGAGGATTCCAAGCTTACGAGTAGTTTCGAATTTTACTAAGTTTTTACTTATAATGGGAACCTTGGAAATATTTATTGCGGACTTCAGTGTCAAGGAAGACAGCCGATGTGAAATTGTCGTCATCGAGATATTTTTCAAGCGTGTTATGAACTGAATTCAGGTCCCTTTCCATGCCTATAATATTTGAGTGACTGCCATCAAGCGCTCTAAATTGCTATCTTGTATTTCGTCAGAGACTGTTGCTTTTGGCTGAATTGCAAAGTTTCTTCGCGTCTTTTCTGATGCATTTTTGCTCGTTAGTCCATCAATGTGAGGAATTCTTGAATTTTTCTTATACTCGTGGGGCATGTTTTGTTAAAGGCCTGAGTGAAGATCGTCCCTAGTTTCTTTTCATAAGAGTTTCAAGGTTCTAAGCATTTACTTTCAGCAAAGGTGTCAAAGTTATTCAACCCCGGTTAACAACTTAAACATTGTGTACAATTATGTATTGGGATAGCTTCACATCCAATGATCATGAGAGCTCATACTTGGCAACTTAACGAATATTCGTTTTCAATGCGTCAAGAGTTTATGGATTGTTTGCATAAACACGATCATTTGCACAGCCTTACAAAAAGAAATCCAACGGCGATAAATCACACGATCTTGTTGGTCGGTGGCCGACAGTTGTGATCGAAACAGGAATGTCAAATCCTGATAAAGGATAGGTACTAGCACATCCCTCACTACCTAAACTTACTACGTTGTGTTAACACTACTGCAGTAGTTCGGAGAAACTTTGCACTTTGCGTCGCCTTTTCCTCAGCTATTGTACTCGTAGATTAATTCTGCCAGCATCTCGAATTGGTCCACTGCATTGAAAAGGTCAAGGAGAAGAATGTTGTCATATGTAGCGTTGAAGTCGATAAGAGATGATTATTATTATTGACTTGAAATTTGTTGACCTTTTGAAGGATTTACCTTAGTTTATTTTGGTCGATCTCTACTCTCTCTCTCTCTACTTATCGTGGACATTTTCGATGTCCTTGGTCTGGGAGGTTCCGACAGATGTTCTCCCTTTTTCCTTACCCTCCTTCCTATCAATTATTTTCCCACGCATGTAAGGGTATATTTTCTGTCCCATTGTTCTTGATATGTGTTTATTATCATATTAAGAGGCCTTTTTCGTTGGTGGTAGGCATACTACGGTGGCTCGGATTATCTCTTTAATGATCTCAACAGATTGTTGGCTTTTATGAATTGTGACGATGAAGCAGTAAGGTCCTTGTCCAGGCACTCTATATGCTCTGTCTGGATCAGTGGTGCTAAAGTTTCCAGCGTTGAATTTTCTTTTCCGAGCGGTATGAAGCTTTTTCTCGATATAAAGCCGAGGTCTTGCTTTGGTTACAATATCAAATTGTAGCAGTCGACGTTTGATTTCTGATTGCTTACGTATTTAGAATGTTGGATGCGTGTCTTGCACGTAAAGGGAGTTTTTTTTAGAGGCGGATAACTTTAATATTCCTGAAATTGGCTCTATTTGACATATAATTTTATGACATTAATGCCTGAATATGATTTCAGGTCGTCGCGGCTGGCCCGTTCATGGCGTAATCTATAGGTCCAATTTTCACAGACTGTTCGCAGTAAATCAGGCTGTATTTCGGCAATTACTCGTCGAATTTTGGCTTCCGACTGCTCAATTGATATCGTGAATTTAATAGTTTTTAAAATGTTCCTACGATAAATTAATTGTGTTGCGAGCAATGTGGCATATGACGAGGTTCTCCTGGAACAAAATGTCTGCAACATCACTTACTTATTGGGCTCCCGATCCATGTAGAGTCTCTGCCTGAGACACTGCAGCCTCCGTCCTCTACGATCCCGGCACACTGCTTTCAGTTGTCCAGACCAAGCGCTCTGGCATCCGCGATGGCTTGGTCTTTGAAACGTAGGTTCGGTCTTCCTTGTCTTCTCAAACCTGGGGGCTGGGATTCGAGGATCCCCTTAGCTGAAGCATTATTGTGCATTTGCTCGATGTGGCCGAGGCAAAGAAGTCGACGTGTTTTGGTTTTTAGACTACATCCACATCTTGGTACAGCTCATAGAGTTCGCGGTTGTATCTTCTTTTCTATTCGCCCTCCTTGCAAACATGACCAAAAATCTGCCGAAGTATTTTTCTTTCGAAGGAACTCAGTATCAGCTCTCCTTTCTTGCTTATCGTCCAGCACTTGGCGCCATAAAGCAGAACTGGCAGGATAAGGGTTTTGTTGAACACTCATTTCGTCCTTCGAGCTAAGAGTTTTGAACCCAATTGTTTGGCGAAGGCGAAGTAGCAACGCTTTCCTAGAGTAATTGTTCGTCGGATCCCCACTAGGATGTCATCCGTGGAGTTCATGTTTACTCCGAGGTAGGTGAACTCCCTACCTACCTCGAAATTTTTGCTATCAATAGTGACGTTTTGTACTAGGTGGTGGACAGATGCTTGTTTGTTTGTTGAAAGCATGTGCTTAGTCTTGTCCTCATTTACTTCAAGGCCAACTTATTTCGCCTGTTCTTCAATCGCCGTGAATGCTAATATCACGGCATGCTGGGAGCGACCAATATCGTTGGTATGCCAGCAGCTGAACGGACCTGTTGAAGATAGTGCCTTCCGTATTGACACCTGCCCTGCGCACTATCTGCCGTAAGATTGAAGAACTCGCATGATAGCGCATTTCCTTGCCGAAAACCGGTGTACTCGTACTCGGATCGGAATCAGCCTCGCAAATCATCCCTTTTGCGACGTCAACACCGTCTCTTTTTTGCATGAAATTGAGGTCTTTTGGCACCAACTTTGCTGCTACACGTCGGAAACCCAAATCATTAACCAAAATGTCTAAAACGGATCCATAGGCAATGTTCAAGTACTTCGCTATCTCTCTGATGGTTAATATGAGGTCATTCACCAACATTTCTTTTACTTCATCAATGTTTTCGTCGGTTTTCGATGTCAATAGTCTGCTACTGCGTTCATCATCTTCGATTGACTCACGACCACTTTTGAACCGCTCATGTCACTGGTAGCTGACCGTTTTCTTTAGAGAATCGTTGCCGAAACACTTAAATCCGTTTCTTACGCAAAATTTAATACAAGTTCGTTGTTGCAAATTTAAATTCATTTCTAAAATTGTAAAAAATCGCCAACACGCACAGAGATAAATGTACTCTTGGCTACTTAACTTTTGCAAATGTCAAGCTTTGACGCTAAGATTTAGAGAGAATATCAACAACAGATGTGTCAACTTAAAAAACAGAACTCTAATCGGAACAATGGGAGCGCAACACGGTGGTTATTCCGGGAACTTTTTGATCAAGGTGGTATATTTAAACAATCTGCAAACTTGCCTCCAGACCAAGTCTATTCACGATGAATTGCGAAACCAAACTAACATCAAAACAACTAAGAACTGTCAAATTGGCTGTCACAGAAAACAGTGTTCCCAATTTAAACTTCTTTACCTCTAAAAACAGAAACAACCTATGTAAGCAAGTGGTCGATTTGGTTAATTGTTCGATCATCTAAAGAGCACCAGATTACTGTATGGATTCGCACTGTCGAAGCCTGGTGCGACTTTTCAAAATATTAAGAACTTCTACAAAAATGATTAACGTCTATTCCTCCGGAAATGTTTCCACCTCTAAAAGTTTAGTTCTTCCTATTTTACAGCAAGCGATGATAGTTGTTACTCATTTTGTGTAGAAGGAAATAAAATGAAACTCTGAAAAGTTAATAATTTCTGATTAACTGTGTTTCTTTCCCACAGTGTTCTAGTTCGTTTTTTGCGCTAATTTAATTAATTTCACTAACATTCCCACTCTCATAGCGTACGGATACAGCCATCAGCTTTAAACTAAAGTAATAATCAATTATTTTCTATCCACAGGAGAAATTATCATAATAATTAGCAAAAAAAGCAATTACCCACCCCATTGACAACTATTTTCCATTTGTTCGGCCATTAAATGAATATGTTACATCGTTTCATCAATCCAATATGATGAGAGTGGTCTAAGTGTAGAGTAATTTTGAACAGACAAAAACTGCCGTCGGCACCCTAAAACAATAGAGAATTGAAATTCAAAATGACAAGGCTAAATATTATGAGTTTATGTACTTGCAATAACCAACAACAAAAACTAATTTCATTGCTCAAAAATTACACATTTTGCTAATGAAAATTGTTGGGACTATTGGTAATAATCCCTGTTTGTGTGGCGGAGAAGTTTAAAATATCTGTTGTTCGGTTAAAGGTTGTCAAAGGTGGTTTGCGGTGGACAGATTCTTTTTTTATTTTTCTGATATCGTAACTATTTATAAATAGAAAATTTGTAATTTCTTTTTAATCTGTCAGTACGTTTTTTTACTAGTTTTAATCGATAAAATATATGTGCAGGGTCGTGTCACATAAAATAAAAAATGTTGGCGATCCGAGGGCTCTGGTTTCACCCGGTTCAGCGACGAAAATATGGCAAATAATGTTATTGCCAGAGAAGGTGAGCTACCCCCGTCCATTTCGAAGGAAGAACTCCATGAGATCTTCGACACAATCAGAAGTAAGAAATCAGTTGGGACTGATGGTATTCCGATCATCGTGCTTCGACATCTTCGTCTAGAAGCGGTGGACATTTATACCACCCTGTTTAATAATGCAATGAATAATGCACATTATCCAGCGCATTGGAAAACGGCGGTGGTTCAACCTATCCCCAAGAAGGGAAAGGATATATCCAATCCGGCGAATCTTCGGTCGATAAGTCTCCTTCCGAATATCAGTAAGGTGTTCGAAAAAGTAATCAATAGAGCTCTGACTAGGTGGGTTGAGGACAAACATATAGTTCCGGATAATCAATTCGGTTTTAAGGCAGGACATGCTATCTCACATGCCGCGTCTAAACTGGTGTCCGATATCCAATGGAATAAAGGCAAAAAACAGTGCACTGGTGCCTGCCTAGTTGACTTGGAGAAGGCTTTCGACACTGTATGGTTAGAAGGTCTTTTCTACAAGCTGGCTAGTCTGGGGATCAGTAAACCACTCTTCTACATTCTTTATAATATGCTAACCAACAGACAGTTCATCGTGAAAAATGGTGATGTGACTTCTGTTGGAATATATCAAATTAAAAATGGTCTTCAGCAAGGCGCGGTCAATTCACCGATCCTATTCAACATTTATACAAGCGACTTGATAGGTTCACTTCCCCATACTATTGCGTACGCAGATGACTTGATAGCGTACAGAACAGGTCCAAGAATCGAGGTCATTAATACTCTCTTACAGCGTGACTTCGATAAGATAAGACGATTATGCGATGACTGGAAGTTGAAAATCAACTTTCACAAGTCAGAAACCATTCTTTTTAGGACGCTGTTGTCTGGAGTCTCTAGGGATACCAGAAAAAATTGACGAAAGTTCTCGATCATTGGGCAACACGGACAGCCTCTTGCCTGTCGAAATGTAGTCAGATACATTGGGATCTGGCTAGATCAGTTTCTGTATTTTAACAAAAATGTTCTGGCCAGAGCTTAAGGCGCTTTTGCCCTCACAAAGAGACTGTTTTATAGCAGCCAACTCGATGCGAGGGTAAAGATAATCTGCTGCATGGCCCTGGTATTTGGGTGTCCCGTGTGGTTCAATGTACGAGCAAGTTTAATGGAAAAGATTCGGGTGTTTGAGAGGGCTTGCCTTAGGCCTTGTCTTCGCTTGTACAGAACACCAGAGTCGGAGTACAAACAATTTTATTCTAATGAGGTCCTTTACAACAGGGCGAACTTAATACGAGTGGACAACTTCGTAATTAAGCTGACTCGAAGGCACATTGTAAGAGCAATGGACTCGACGAATAACCTGATATCCGGGGCTTAATACCCCAATTACCTTTATCACGAGAGTGTGCGCTCCAACGGCCTCGTTCCACCGGAAGCATTCCTCTACCTTGATCAGATAGGGTTGATCCAGGATAGATCAGCGGTCCCGTTAATCTTCCATGTCGCTCGGACAACTGGGGACAGGCGACTCAACTACAACAGAGACGTCGCACACGGCAGGGTGGATCGCCTTAGGTTCAGTAGGGCGGTGGGGAATCGCGATAAGAGGGATGTCGTTCGGCAGCACCAGCATTTCTGGTGGTTGAATGATGGGGAAGATATTTTGTCGTCGTTTCCGTCAATTACAGACCAGCCTCACTAATGAGGCAGAGCTGACCAATCTATTTGCCCTGTAAATAGCGATGGCCAGCTTACATAGGTTTAAGTTAGCATTTAAGAAAGATATGTATATATTAGTATATATAAAGGTATATACTAATATATGTATATTATTGTGTATAATGTCTATGTGTTTATATGTGTGTATTGTGTATGTAGGTTAGCTAGACTAAGGTTTATTTTAAGTTAGATATTAAGTTTTTATAAAAAGTAAAAAATATTGTCCATATGCTAAGTTTTTTGTTGACAATTCTTTTCTTAGCCTAAGTATAGAAAATAAATATTCATTAATAAAATGCAAATAAAGTCGAAAGACATAGATATAAGAATTTAGAGTAGCTTAGAGTGCCTGTGTAGGGCCAGTAAGTTAGTATAAGATTGTTTAGTAATCTTAAGCTAGCATTTAAGCATTTTTTGTTAGTATGTAAGAATTAATGATTAAGAAAATAAAATGCATTTAAAACTAAACTCAAATAAAACATGTTATGCTACAAATTTTAAATGTTTGTCACTAAAATATTTTCTTGTTTTTCTTAGGGGAATTTCCGATGCAATAAATATACAAAATTAGTGCATCTATTCAAGGAATACCATCTAATTCGTGGACCGGATTAAACATCTCTCTGTGAATCACATACGTCAAACTGAACGGTCATCCAAAGTTAAGTTTTGCCATTTTACAATGTGCATCGCTGAATGTTGTACAATTCAATATACAAACTTACTACAAAAATAGCTCTAGAAACTGGCTCTGTTACAGATGTCTTAAGGCCTGTCCATCATCGAAATGCACGGTCTACAGAAAATATGGCAACCGTGAAAGTGCTGAAGAAAATCCAAATCTATCGATTTCATGGTGCAGACAGCGTTTGGGCTTGCCTTAATTTGCATGATGTTAATGTCGCAGAACAGTAGTTCTAATAGCCTGGTGGTCGAACCCATCCTACCATTGATAATATATATATATGTATATATTTAATTTTTCAAAGGTAAAACTTTAACGATTAATCTTTAATATCATACAAAAGAATCACTCTTTGCATTTGCTCTTGAAAGACTCCTTTTTACAAAAGTTGGCCATAACTGCGGCTAATTTTAAAGTTCCAATTTCCATGTTCCAAAATCAACAAGACCCGGAACGTTAATGGACTATGAATTAAGAGTATACACCTGGAATGTACGTGCAGCCGGGTGCTTCTCAAAAACCTTGAATCGGTCCTCGAGCTGTGTAAGGCAGATATTACCGCGATCGAAGATTCTATCAAAGAGGAATTTTATGACCTCCTGGACGGAGCCTACGGAGCCTGTCCGGAGTATGATGTCAAAATCGTACTCGAGGATTTTAAAGCCAAATGGTATGGTATGGAAAACATCTTTGACGGGTAAGTCGGAAAGCACAGCCTCCACGACACGACAACAGGTAACGGCTCCCGACTAATCGACTTTGCAGCAGCACGTAATACGGTGATAAGTAGCACTAGATTTCCAAGACTAAGAATCCATACAGAAACCTGTCGCTCCCCTGATGGTCGAACCGCCAACCAAATCGACCATGTACTAATTGATGCAAGACACGCATCCAACATCCTGAATGTTCTAACATTCAGAGGGCCCAACGTCGACTATGACCATTTCCTCGTAGCAGCAAAACTCAGAGCTCGACTGTCCAATGAGAAAAAGCTACGATCGCTCAGAAAAAGAAATTCCGCTTTGGACGACTAAGCATAAATGGATCAGCCAGAGGCTATAGTGAGGGCTTTAGCGAAAGACTCTCCGCTGTGCTTCCACCACCCACAAACGCCAACAATCTGTGCAACCAGTATCGCAACATCATCATCTGATGGATTACCAGCAGAGCTTTTCATATACGGTGGTGATGTTTTGGTAGGGTGTATGCACCGCACCGGCGGATAAGATCTTATATTGCGATGTTAAGGAGACTGATGCCTCTGTAGTTGGTGCAGTTCAGAGGGTCTCCTTTCTTGAGAATCGGACAAACAATGCTGAGGTTCTATTCATCGGGCATACTTTCCTCCGACCATATTTTACAGATGAGTTGGTGTATGCTCGTTACCAAGTCATCGCCTGCCGCCTTGAAGAGCTCGGCAGTCAGGCCAGCAGCTTTGTTGGACTTAAGCTTCGTATAGCTATCTTCACTTCATCGAGGTCGGGTGGACGGAATTGTTGGTCATCTTCGTCCAAGTTGAAAGGTTGATTCTGCCTGACAGCTGTATTTGGTCCGTCATCGCCGTTATACAGTCTGCAGAAATGGCTCTTCCAAATCCTCAGCATTGCCTGCGATTCTACTACGATGTTCCCTTGTTCATCTCTACAGGCTTCGGTTCGGGGTTTGTTTCCGTGGCATGTTATTTTAACCTTTTGGTAAAACTTCCGAACCTCATTCCTGCTCTTTCTTCTTCCTCCTGAGAAGCCGGTGTTCGTCTCTCCTTTTCCGAGAGAGGAACCCCGAACCAGGGGTTTCGTTGTGGTGGACCAGTGAAACCCAGCACATCAGAAGCGGCATCTCTGATTGCGTTTTGGCAGTGTTTCCAGTGGTTTTCGATGCTTGATGCTGACGGCATTGGACCTCTTAAGAGATTAAGAGACACTCGATCGGAAAAGGACTTGGCGATCGAACCCGCATCCAAAGAAGCGCAGCTTTTGCCGTCGATAGCAGTTGCCGTAGTAGATGTCGCAGTTTTTCATCTTCTTTTTGTCCGGCCCATCCCATCGCATTTCTTGGATAGCGGTTATGTCTGCTTTGCAGCAGTCTAGGGCCTCCGCTAGTTTCTTGGCTGCACGTTGTCTCGTTGTTCTTTAATGGTTTGCGTGGGTTGTCAGCAGTAGATCCGTCCATATCCGAGGCTTGTTGATGCTTCGAAACTCATGCTTTTTTAAATGACCGGGCAGTTACCCCGGCGGCACAACCCCCAACCTGGAGAATCATTTCCATTTTTAATGCCCCTAAGAAGAGGGGTCGGTTACACCGAAGCCAGTAACCCATTCCGGGATGTGAGCGCTGCCGTTGGCCCTCATAGGGCTCGTCCGCCACCATCTCTTTTCCAAGACCCTGACTAAGTCCTGGAAATCCTTTCCGGCCTGAGCTCCAAATATGTCGGAGTAGCCAGGATAAGGTCTTGTTTTGTTTTTCCGACACTAATCCTTATTTATGGCGCAGGAATCTCGCTATTTTTCCCCTTCACTTCGCAATCTCTAGTGAGATTCCCAGATGGGGCCACGGGGAGGCGTGAAGTAGCACTTATTAGCAGAGCTGCAAGGGGCTCATTCTCGTCATTTAAGGAACTAGCACCTGTCGGAAGATGCTACTTCTACGAGGCTTATACTAATCGTTGCCATCCGTTGACGAAAACCATGCCTTAGAAAATTTAATCCTGCCAGTTGACGAGTGCTGGACGATAAGTAGGAAAGCAGAGCAGATTTTGAACACTTTTGAAAGAAAAATTCTCCGTCGAACATTTGGTCCCATATGTGAGGAGGGCGAATGGAGGAGAAGATATAACCGCGAACTCTATGAGCTGCATCAAGATGTGTATGTACATCGACTACACTGGCTCAGCCATATCGAAAGAATGGACAATAATGCTCCAGCTAAGAGGATCTTCCCAGCCCCCAGATTCAAGACGAAAAGGAAGATCGAACCTCTGTTTGAAGGACCAAGCTATCGCGGATATCAGAGCACTTGGATGTTCCACGGGTTGGGAGCCCGTTAAGTAAGTAAGTAATTTCCATGACGAATTCGAGTACTACAAGTGAACTTTGATCAATGACTCGAATAATTTTGGTCAATTCCCAAATCGGAGCCGGACTATCCATCTAAACTTTGGACTTCTGGTCACCCTGAAGAAAAAAACTTAGAGGTGTGATATTACATGAACTACGCGACCAATTCACCGGTCCAAAGCTTGAAATTTAATATTCACCGAATATTTCTCGCAATAAAGCCATAGTTTCACGGAATGGGTCACAAATGGCGACAGCTTGTTGAAATCAAATGAGATAACTGATCTCAATTTTAGGCAATAGATAGTCCGTTTTTATGGCACTATAGTGGGCGAAATTAGCACTAACAGGCCTCAATTTTGACGAAATATGGACCGATGATTCCATCAGGCCATAAACCCTAGAAAACCGTTATTTTATCTAGATAAAATGGTAGATCTTGAACCTTTTCGGGCCATTCCCCACAATAACAATAAAAATTGTGTTTTTAACTTTTTGATAGCACAGCGAATTCTGCATTCGGAAGGCCTTTTATGTGGAGCATAAGTTGCTCTAAGCGCATGAAACACATTCCGGTAGATCGCGGATTTTCGTAATACAACTGAATAATTTGTGGACGTTGTGGAAGGCTAAGTTTTTTATAATAAAAACCAAATAATAGTATAAACAAAAATACCATATCAGTTCAATACAACGCGTGCGTAATCTCTCATGAAAGTCCCACTAGGAAAGTACTTCTAAACGAATCACCCTTCAGATGTGCAAATGCAAAAGTCAACTGCAGTTTTCTTTATAAAAACCTTCCCTCTGTCATCTTGTAACCTTCATCTTAGCCAACCTTCTATAAAATTTCCACCCCAAACCGAAAGACAATAAAGTGCAAATCCTTTGCTCATTGTCTTCTGTCAACCGACCGACCCTCTTTTCCAACTGCACTGCAATTACACTTCGTTATCATATGTTGACCTCTACATTCTTTTGGCTCAAATTCAAACTTAAACATTTAACACCTCTATAGTATATCCCTCCATCCAAAAAGAGGATGATGATAAAGTGTGCAAAAGCGCAAAACCTCTTCACATATTTTAGTGTGTCTGTTCCAATTATCCCTGGAGCAGAGGTTGTTGGTTAGTAGTATGAAGTGCTCACCACAAGAGTTACGAATAGAAGGACAAGATGAAGTGAATGAAGAACAATGGAATAAAAACGAAATGGAAAATGAAAACATCCGTCTTCATTGGTGTGACAGTGCCTTATGGCATCCTATTTACTTGGTTCATGAAAAGGACGGGATAATGAAGGATTTCACTCTCTAGACGTGTCATGTCAAAAATGTCATTACAATGATTGGTGTTCAATACTTGCGTTGACATGCTATTCTCTTCGTTTTACTTCTTATACAAGGTGAATAGGTACTACGGGAGGGGACGACAAACTGAAACCTTACTACTACCATAGTTGTATGATATAATGGCTAAGAACTTTCATTTCATCGAGGCGGATCGGAATGTCCCATTTGATTTGATGGCTTCGATTCATTATTCTTCTTTTAGTTTGACAGCTCCTCTAAGCCACATGATACTCGCTAGATAGAATGATGGATTTCCGGGTGTTAACGGTTGTCTGGATTGCATATAATTGGACAATTTATTTTTATAGCAAAAAAGGCTTTCTCAACTTAAATCGATGTAAATTGCTTTTGGGGGTTGTTGTATTCGTGTTTTTGTGTGAATTTTTACCGACTAATGTGGGCAGTATCTATAAGATGTAACAACTGAAAAGGTCATCATTAAGGTTGTAAAAACAATCGGTTGAATGTATAGTATTTTTATTTTAATGTGACATAAGTAGGTGGAAGACGGGACATTGCCACATCCTTGAAATCGATTTGACTTGAAACCGAATAAATCCGGAAGATAGTCGGTTGTTAGGTAGTTTGAGGTCGCATGCGTCACAACTTTCATTAATGAACTTTGGTCACTGACCATTTGGCACAGCATCATTTCAGTCGACGTCATCAGTTTCATTAAAAATGAACTCAGCACAGATAAAAGCATTTGCACGTTTCTTTTAAATACCACTGTGCCATGTAATTAAGAGGATTATATGGGTTACAGTTGATGAACTTTGGATCTTCACGGATGAGATGGTTACACTGTGCGACGTACTATTGATATCAAGAGATAGAATCGAAATCGTTTGGAAAGCGAAAAAGATAAACGGGTAACACAAGTGAATTGTTTAATAGCACGTATAGTGGCCTTACTGTTAACAGGGGTAGTAGAAGGCCCAATCAGTTAAGAAAGTTGGAGAGTATCCAATTAAAAGAACCAGAGACCTTTCTTACTCATCTGAAGAAACCGCAGGATATTAACCATTCTCTTCAAAGAGCTGGTAGTATGATGATGAGTTACAGTGAATAAGCGACGGATTATTCGCAAACTCCTGCCAAAGAAGAAAGTGTATTGAGCCAGAACAATTTTAAATATGAAGATTCTGGTTGGGAGAGAGAGAGCGGGTACAAACCAAATCGGCAATATTGAAAAAACATGCCTTCAGAACAACACCTGGACAATTCGTAAGGAATCAAACAAATGACATCGTAGAAACGGAGTATATCATGTAGTGAATACACCGTTTTCGAGTCTAACCCGGAGGTGCAACGCACCAGAGGAAGGCCTCAAGTTAGGTGGTACGCATTATTGGAAGCTAAGCAAAACCGAGTTAGAGGGCGCAATCGAGACAGCTATGTACAGACACATAGCTAAAGATCGTGGTTGATAGTTGAGGCCTAGATTCACCGCCAACTATAGCGCCACCAACGTACTATAATAAGGTTGCACTCTCACCAGGTTAAAGTTGAAGATATATGTAGGTTCGAGTTTATAAATAAATTCCTGTCCATGATGACTTGCTAGCTTCTTGTTAATCACGTAGGCATCAGGCCAAAAACCTGTAGAACCATATACCATTTTCTATGTAAGATCCACGGGACTACCATCTCTTAAGCGGTAAGCTTCGCAAAATATTGTGTCACTTATGCCCTTCACACTTAGAAACTAAGTAAAAACTTAATGTCATGTCTTGACAGCAATAAGAAATCTATCCCACTGAGGTACAGAAGTAAAGTCGCTGCAGTTTTGCTCATATAAAGCCCAACTAGCAATGAAACCCCTAACCCAATATATAGGCACCGAAAACACGGGCATCGTTTGGAAAGCCAAAAATCCGGTGGTATAATCTATCGAAGGAACGAAGCGCAAGATTTATCGCACTGGCTAAAGAAGTACTTCAAAATATAAATGGTATCGCAGACTCACTTAGCCCGCAAGAAATGTGGAACAGCATGCACGAGGAATGCATAACACTCGCAAAGTCCCATCTGGGGACTATATCGAAATACCATCACGTCGGCAAAGAAACATGGTGGTGGAATGACGAAACCAAACGAGCTGTGGCCGACAAGAAGAGTGCATTCCAAGCGTGGACAAAATGCGATCGGAGCGACGATATCGAAAAAGCTCGACTGGCTCTTGAATACGAGCTTCTTAAAAAGATCGCAAAGAAAATCCTGGCTCGAACTCGAGCGGCAGCAGCGGAAAACCTGTACCAGGAGTTGGAACAAATATCCTCACGATCGGCAGATAGAAGACAAGCTATCCAAGAAGTTCAAACGTCGTACAATACTAAAATGCCAAATATTTTTAAGCTCGCTGCACAGAGGCGAAAAAATTCAATGGAAATAACCTCGCCGAAATACATCAAAAACGCAGACGGTCGTTTACTAACAAATGAGAAGGAAATTTGTGATCGGTGGCTTGAATACTGCAAGGAGTTGCTTAACAAACAGTTTCCACGTGATATCGTGCCGACAGCTGGTCTATTCGAGAAGGAAGTTTTCGGACTTTTCAATCGAAGAAATAAGTATAGCAACTGGAAAAATGAAGCGGGGGAAAGCGGCAGGACCAGATAGCATTCCATCAGAGTTTTGGTCGAAGATGAAGGGAATCGGCGGCGTTTGGCTATCAAAACGTTTAAATAAATTAAAATGTGGACAACCTATGCCGAATCAATGGAGAAGTAGCTTCTTGGTTCCATTATACAAAGGAAAAGGCGACACTCGAGAATGCAACAACTACCGTTCAATCAAGCTTATGTCACACACAATGAAAATCGTCGAAAGAGTCTTGAACGAACGTCTTCGTCAAATAATAAAGCTCGATAATAGCCAGTGTGGATTTGTTGAAGGAAGATCGACGGTGGACGCTATCCAAAGCCTACGAATAATAATGGAAAAGCACCGTGATTCGTCTAAGGATTTACACATGGTATTTATCGACCTCGAGAAAGCATTCGATCGAGTGCCTAGGGATCTCATATGGGCCGCGCTGAGGTCTCAAAACGTACCGGAAACGTATGTTAGAATATTACAAGACATGTACGGAAACGTGAAAACTGCGGTTAAAAGCTCTGCTGGACTAACGAGAGAATTTCCAGTTAATGTCGGAGTGCATCAAGGAAGTGTCCTTAGCTCTTTCCTCTTTAACGTAGTATCTTTAAAAAGACTGCATGCGCGACCAAATGCACCGCCAATTCTGTTCGCTGACGATGCAGTTATACTTAGCGATAACGTCGACGATTTACAGAAGTGCGCTAGAGAGAAACGGGTCTAAAATAAGTCGTTCAAAGACGGAGCATTTGACGTGCCCATTTGCACATCCGTTGCGACCTGTTCCGGATATAATGTTAGACGGAATATTTCTTCCGAAAAGCACTATCTTTAAGTACTTAGGATCAATCGTTAACATGGAAGCGAACTGTGACGACGACGTAAACCACAGAGTGAGTGTGGGATGGATGAAATGGCGGGAAAATTCGGGAATCTTTTGCGACCGAAAATTTCCACTTAAATTAAAGGGGAAACTCTACACCACGGTTGTTAGACCAGCTCTTATATACGGTTCACAGTGCTAGACAATGTACGAAGCGTTTAAAAACAAAATGACGGCAGCGGAAATGAAAATGTTAAGGATGTCTAGTGGAGTCACTAAACGCGATTGTATTAGATCTACGCGTATAAGAGGAAGACTGAAAATAAAGAATTCGGTAACCGAACAGCTTGAGGCGAATAGAATAAGTTGGTATTGCCACGTTCAAAGAAGATCTGCGGGAAATCCGGTTAAAAAGGCACTAGCAACTACGGTCACTCCAACTGTAAGAAAACGATGTCGGAAAAAGAATTCCGGGATTTCTCAGATGGCAAATGCGTAACAACGCCTGATTCTAACCACTGAAGCGATCCAATACCGAGCAGTATATAGACTCGTTCTGCGGTCTACGACATTAGCCAACCCCATAAGCGGAGCAGCAGCGATGCAGTAAAAATGGGAAACTCGTTACGCATAAGTTCGTATAACGAGGAAAGGGTTAATAAAAGGATAAGAAGAAGGCAGGTTCTTAACAACCCTATTTCGAGCTTTGCCAATCAAGTCCATCGGATCCATGTTCAGTGGAGTTTCCCATTCTCGGCTAGATTGCAAGTCATACAAGAGTTTGTTATGCCATTGAAAGCCAGTTGGCTACGATTGCTGATCTAAACACTTAACCCTCTCCAATGGCTCTTCATAATATAGTTCGTTATGATCGGAATTGGGTTTACTTCCTGTTTAACTGTTGTAAAAATGTTATCGGGGAGTAAAGATAGTCAGACAATCAGGTTAGAAGATAGTTTGAGGTACGAGGGCGGGTCAATAAGTCCGTGACTTTTTGAATTTCTGACCTCTTTACTGAAACAGCAACACTGCTCCTGTCAACAGGCATCTGTCAGTTGACTCCTGTCAAAATTTAAACTTGCTGCGTCAGTTAGTTTGTGTTTGACAGCTATTTTTATCAGACTACTCACTAATTTGAGGAGAAAATGGAAAAAAGTGAATTTCGTGTGCTTATTAAGCATTATTTCTTGCGAAAAAAAACCATTACCGAGACCAAGGCTAAGCTTGATAAATACTTTGGGGACTCTGCACCATCGATTTCAATGGTAAAAAAGTGGTTTACTGAATTTCGTTGTGGCCGTACAAGCACTGAAGATGCCGAACGTCCTGGACGCCCAGTTGAGGTCTCTACACCCGAAACAATCGAAAAAATTCACGATATGGTGTTGGCCGACCGAAGATTGAAAGTGCGAGAGATTGTGGAAGCCGTAGGGATCTCGCATGGCTCAGTGGTTTCAATTTTGAATGATCACTTGGGCATGAGAAAGCTTTCCGCAAGATGGGTGCCGCGTTTGCTCACAGTCGACCACAAACACATGTGCAGTTGCCATGGCAAAAATCCATGAATTGGGCTATGAATTGCTCCCTCATCCACCCTATTCTCCAGATTTGGCTCCGAGCGACTACTTCTTGAAGTCATCTCGCAAACAAAGGCCTATTTTGAGGACCTCGACAAATCATTTTTTTTGGAAGGGATAAAAAAATTGGAGAAGCGTTGGACAAAGTGTATAGAGCTCAAGGGAGACTACGTTGAAAAATAAAATTTTTTTTTTATCAAAAAATCGGTGTTTTAATCCAAAAGTCACGGACTTATTGACCCGCCCTCGTACCTACAGAAGATGATTTCCTTTCTCTCTGACGGCTCTTTGTGAGTGGTTTTTCGGGCCACAGAGCGACAAACTTTGGCAAATGAGGAAAGCGTTTGCCATATTTTCATAAAATGTGATTTTGGGCTGAAAAAAGCATCAAGGCAAAGGGTTCATCGTATTCGCTGATCGTACGACCCACATCATGTTCAGGCCGATTGATTTCTTACACGAGCTGGATCTGGAATCTTCTACAAAATGTATGGGAACAGCTCCAAATGCTGCACAAGTTGACGAATGGGCTCTTTCAGTTCCTCTTCATTGTATACACTCTCCAGCAGTAGCAGCTGCCTGGGTGCTATTGAATCCCTGCAACCCAATTTTATTTGTTGACGTATCCGTAAAGCCAGAAATAGGCCTCATCATTGAACAAAATTTTGGTCGAAAACAGTGGATTTCTTAAAACTTTTCAAAGTTTCTGAAAGTCGGTTAGCTTAAGTTCTTATTCCGATCGAAGTTTGTATATTTTTCAAACAAGAACCTTACGTTAAATACGCCAAATTGTTGCACACAAAAATCGATACCAAATGGATTCATCCGCTACCGCCGCTATATTTTTTTCACTACCTATGTACGAGCTAGATTTTGTCATTTTGGTCCAATATTGAAAGTTGGGTTTCAACCTTTTCGGTGGTACAGCGAATTGCGTGTTAGCTAGGCCATTTATGAAAGCCATAACTTGCTCTAAGCCCACAAAATACTCGTACATAACTCGTAGAACGCGTCAGGCTAAGGCTTTCCATAACGAAATATCAAAAAATATTGAACAAGGAGTGATGAGCGGTGTCATCATCTATGTTTTTATTGAATTGTTTTGGAAGTACTAAAATCCACTCGATGGGTAGATCTCCAATGAGTTATACTGTTAATTTAATTAAGTTAAGTAGTAGATATGCTATCCGGCCCAGCAGATTTATGTACATTCAGGTTTTTAAGGTACTTTTGCTACTACATGAATCTACAGTACTACATATCTATTAAACAATTGCTTCTATACTGTAGGCTAACTATCTGCACAAATCAGCATGGTTTCATGAAAGGTAAATCAAGCATTACTAACTTAATGGAGTTCGCCTCTAGTACGTTTAGTGCTCTAGAAGACGGTGATGGAGTCGATTTAAATTCCACAGATTCCTCACCGACTTATCATTTTCGTACAAACAAAATTAGATTTTCCCCGTGATGTGGATCAAATCCATCATCAAATCATCTTCAGATCTTCAATATCCAACCCCATTAAAGCAACATCTGGAGTCCCCCGGGGTAGTCACCTTTGACCAATCATCTTCATTCTAACGATAGACGATATAATACTCGTTTGTTAAGAATTCTAGTCTTTCTATTTCCGCTGATGACATGAGAATTTTTAAAATTGTTCTCGAATATCTGCCGTAGTGTTCGATGGTGGACTATCCTAGCCTGAAGCCATACTAATATGGATCTATTACGTTGAGGAGTTCGGACAATACGGCAGATAGGGTCTTGTATGCGATGTTAAGAAGACTGATGCCACTGTGGTTGCCGCAGTTCCGAGTGTCTTTCCAAATCCTCAGCATCGACTACGACTCTAATAAGATGTTGTCTTGTTCGTTTCTTTTGGTAAAACTTCGGAATCTCATTCCTGGCGTACCATCTGTCAATTTCCACCACCGCTCGCTTCTCATGCTATTTTTTTTTTCCTCCTAAGAAGCCGGTATTCGTCTCTCCTCTTCTGCTCATAGATCTCGTGAGCAGCTCTAGTCATTCTTTGCAGCGCCGCACTGCGTGCTTCTTGCATAGCTGCATGTGGTTGCCGACATTCGTCATCAAATCAGTTGTTTCATTGTGGTTTCATCAGAGATGACGTTTCTTATGTGCTGATGGCTTTCTAGCAGTGTTTCCTACTGGTCTTCGATGCTTGATGCTAGGGGTTAGGGATCTTTAGCAAATAGAAATACCTCACAACATTTGCTTGTCCTGTCGCTGCTCGGTATTACTCCGAAACCGTAGCCTAGCTACAACAAGGTAATGGTCCGAGTCGTAGTTATGTTGGCTCCTCAGGACATTCGGACATCCATAATACTGCGGCAGCGTCTGGCGTCAATCGTAATGTGGTCAATCTGGTTGAAGGTCTGTTGAGCAGGAGTTCTCCAAGTCCCCTTTTACACGTGCATATCCGAAATTTGTTGTTCCTTAAATCGTTTGCATGGGTTGTCAAAATCAGATCCATCCGTACCGAGGCTTGATTATGCTTCGGAATTCTTGTATTTTTACATTGGCCTGGCAGTTACCTGGGTAGCTGGACCCACAGTGATCCACAGACTCCTGTATTATGTGCCCAAGTAATTTTATGGCGGAAAGAGAAATGCCATTGGAGATTTATTGCGATAACGGCATAAATTTTCGCGCACCAAAAGAGGAGAGAAGACTTTGAAAAGCGCGCCGCTGAAGTCAAAAATGTAGTAAATTCCAGGCAGCTAACATTTGTGTCCTTGGAATCTGGCGCCGAATCATTTACCACTTGGTGCATCAAATGGATCTAAGCCGACTTGTGACCCATAGAAAATAGTTCTCAGAAAAACTTGGAAACATTTGCAAATAATAGCCGATCTCTTCTGGAAGAAATGGATAGGGGCGTATCTGCGGACCCTCAATAGGAGAGCTAAGTAGTTCAACAAGATAAAGCCGATCGAAAGTTGACTAGCATCTTTCAAGAAAGCGCTGGCCGAGAGGCATTTTAATTGACACTATAGTAGCTTAGGATGGCCAGGTGAGAAAAGCAACTACCGACATTAGGAGAAGTGTGCGAATGGCCCGCAGTGAAGCTCGCTTTGCTTTGTGTTTCAGCACCAATATATTATCAGGTTCAATATACAGTATGTCGAACACTTTTGGCACTTGTGATACAATATTGCTTGACTAGAGTGAAGATGTGCTCGATTTTGATGACGATAGTGTAGCTGATCCAGAATGTGATGTAAAATTGGAAGAAATTGGTGTTGCTGAAGATTTGGACCAAGCTGTCTCTGATGTAATTGATGATATTGATGTAATTTTTGACGTCAGACGTCAATGAGACATTTCGTGTGTCAGAAATTGGTATTCAACAACTTGTTGATGTTGTTTATATGATGTCTTCGGTACAACTTCCCAGTGCAACATTGGAACACGGGCAATCCAAGAAGTGACGCCTCTAAATCAACTATCAACTGATAAAAATTACGACAGAATGTTCAAAATACTCTCGATCATTGAGGAGTTTAAGAAGAATTTCAGGAAAGTTTCTCTTGAACAACATCTTTGCGATGATGAACAAATGAGTTCTACTAAAGCCCGAAACTTTTTGAAACGATACCTCCTAAATAAACCTCATAAATGGGGCTATAAAATAAACGTTCTCTGCGGCTCTACGGGATTTGCTTACAAAATTGAGCCAGAAACCGGCAAAGAAAATATTGCAGTTGACAAAGACCCAGACTTACGAGCATCTTCGAATGTGGGCGTGAAAATGTCACATATAATTTCACGTAATCAAAACTTTTAAATTTATTTTGTCAATTATTTTTCTTCTATACTACTGCTTGCATACTTCAGTAGCTATTGAACAATAAACGTCTTAGTTAGAAATATTATCTTGCCCGATATAGGGTTAAAGACATCAGCTATGTACTGAAATTTAGTATCCTTGCTTTATCACTTCGATGAACACTGATTTTAAAGGTGTTCCGGTTCGTTTCCATATTTCTCTGGTTTGAATTTATTTTGGAAAAGAGCGACAATGAAATCAGCACCTCAAGCTCAGGGTCAAAATCACATTATATTTGTATTGCAAAATTACTTTTGAGTATCAACAATCGAGAATGCTATTCTTTGTGGGTTTGTCGAAGGATATATCATAAAATTGCTTAAAAAATTCTTCAAACATACCCATACCCGTATTTTACATACGAGTACATATCGTATGAATGTTTATATCTACGATCAATGTTACTAAAGTCAATTGGAAAATTTCCTCGCATCTGGAGAATTGTTTCAACAGTCGATTGCACCAGAGGTAGATCTATATAATGAATTTGCAAATTTGATTTCCACCCTTTTGGAAAAGTTAATTGCAGTTTTCCGCGCTTAAATACAAAAAACCGACAAAAGCAATTTAAAACACAACCTGCATTCGACTGTTAAAAAAAATAATAAAAAATCAACCAACTCATTTGGGACGCATTCCTCCCGGAAAATGTGTTGATGAGAAGTTGATATTATTACTCCAATTATAACGAGCTTAACTCACATTATCGAGAAATGATGCATTTCCCGTGGCAGCCAGCTATTGCGCCTTCACAATTAATACTCTACCAAATTAATTTTGAAACTATAAAGTACTTGCGGTAAGGGCAAAATTATATTGATTTGCGTTGTTTTTTTCGGAATAATTCATTAACCACTTAGCGATGTTTGGTTTTTTATTTTCCCCCTTTTCAAGACTAAATAATTTAATTTGCATTTGGAAGTGACGTTGGTTATACTCGTATACGAGTACGTGGCAAGGTGTGCAGTTGCTTTCGATTTTAAGTACACTATAAAAATGAAGTATTTCAATTAAAGCTTGTTTCAAACTGATTAAAATTGGAGTTTGGTTTTAATAATAACTTCGCACTTGAAATGTAAATTTTTTGAAAGTGTTTGTACATTAACTTACTTACTTAAGGTGGCGCTACAGTCCGCCGGGGTGCGACTCGGCGTCAGTCAACAAGCAGTTTTGCACGCTAAGTTGCCTGAGGTCCTCTTCCACTTGCGTGCGCCACCTAAGTCTTGGCCTTCCTCTACTGCGCTGTCCCTCGGAGCATTGGTGTCCATTCGCTCTACATTACCCAGTCATCTCAATCGTTGGATCTACACTCTTCTATCTAAGTCGATGTCGCTGTACAGTCCATATCGTCAATGTAGACGGGACCAGAATCACTGGAACAATTTTCATCTCAAAGCAGCCAAGAGCACCCTCAGCCGTTTTTGATAATGTCTATGCTTCTGCGCCATAGAGCAGGACTGGAATTATTAAGGTCTGATATAGGGGAACTTTTGTTGTTCGAAAAAGGGCTTTGCTAGTCAATTGCCTTCTTAGCCAGCCCAAGGAAGCAGCGATTGCCAAGAATTATTTTTCGTTTGGTCTCAGCGCTGATGTAGTCATCGCACCCTAGGTAGACAATGTCCTTGGACGCACTTTCGAAAGGTGGTGAGTCTTGTGTTTACGCGTAAGCTTCGCAGTATTCTTCAAATTATGTTAAAGAAATAGCATAGCACCGCATCACCTTCTCCAAATCTTTATTTAGCATCCGGTCCTTGATGGAGCAGCACGTATTCCCCATCGTCATCTTGCACTGACGGATGAGTTTGACAAGGATGCTAAGCCTAGACATTGCTATGTCTAGCTCGTCTCTATAGATGCTTTCATACGCGGCCTTGAAATCGATAAATAGGTGGTGGGTATCGATCTGAAGCTCATGGCTCTTCTCCAAGATCTGCCGTAGTGTGAATGGACTTTCCTGGCCTGAAGCTACACTGATATGGACCTATCAGGTTGTTGACGAACGGCTTCAGGCGTTCACACAATACAGCAGATATGATCTTGTACGCGATGTTAAGGAGACTGATGCCTCTGTAGTTGCCGCAGTTAAGAGGGTCTCCTTTCTTGAGAAACGGACAAACAATGCTGAGGTTTCATTCATCGGGCATACTTTCGTCCGACCATATTTTACAGATGAGTTGGTGTATGCTCACTACCAAGTAATCGCCTGCCGCTTTGAAGAGCTGGGCAGTCAGGCCGTTTACTCATGCAGCTTTGTTGTACTTAAGTTAAGACATCGAAGTTTTCATTTCACCCAGATAGGGCGGACAGAGTTGTTGCTTTACATCGTCCAGGTTAAAAGGTCCATTCTACCTGACAGCGGTAATTGATTCGTCATCGCAGATCCTTAGCATTGGCTTCAACTCTAATATGATGTTCATCAGTTCGTCTCTACGGGCTTCGGTTCCGGATTTATGTCCATGGCATCTTTCTTTTGCTATTGGTTAAACTTCCGCATCTCATTCCTGGTAAGATTGACTCGACCGCACTCTTCGCACACTCTTTCTTCTTCCTCTTTTGCTCATATAGCTCGTGAGCAGCTGTCTATTTTTGCCGCGCCGCATTGCGTGCTTTTTGCATAGCTGCGTGTCCTTACCATACTTCTTCATTAAACCAGGGGTTTGTTGGGGTGGTCGAGTGAAACCCAGCACATTAGTAGCGGTTTCTCTGATGACCTTTTGGCAGTGTTTCCACTAGTCTTCGATGCTTGATACTGACAACTAGGGAGCTCTTACGAGATTAAGAAAGACTCGATCGGAAAAAGATTTGGCAATATCTTGCGATTTTAGCCCTTTGACGTAGAAATTCCTTCCAGCATTACCTTGTCCTAGCTCTGTTCGGAATATCCGCAATCATACCTTGCCTACAACATGGTAATGATCGAGCAGAAGTTCTCCAAGTCCCCTTGTGAATATTGAGATATGGGAAGCGAGTGCTAGCTACAACAATGTTGCGCTCCGCCGCAAAATCGATTAACCTGGATCCATTATCGAAGGTGGTGTCGCGCAAGCTATACCTTCTGACAGTATAATCAAAGATGCCCAAATTTGCCTCAAACAACAAATACTCATCTGAACAAGCACTTACTTTGCCGTCACTAACAATCGCACATCCTGGCCCATCCCATCGCATTGCTAGGATGTTGATAATATCGGTTTTTAAGCAGTTAGGGCCTACGCTAGTTGTTCGACTGGACGTGGCCTATTAGAGAACCTAACATTCCACGTAAATTCCAAAGTTCGCTGTCCTTAATTAGTTTGCGGAGGTTGTCAACAGTAGATCCGTTTCTATCCGAGGCTTGTTCCCGCTTCGTAGCTTCCGCCGTTTTCCATTGCTGGGCAGTTCCCCCGGGGCACAAATCCCAATCTGGATTGTCAGTTTAAACGTAGATTCCACTATGATGAAGGGACGGTGAGACCGGAGCCAGTGATCTTTAAGTCCACTAAGGTTTCATCCGCCAGCATCTCTTTTCAAGGTCCTGACTTAGTCTCAGAAATCCTTACCTTCCAAATATGTCGGAGTACCCCGGACAATGTCTCACTTGTTTTTGTCAGTCGAGATCTACGAGTAGCATTCGGAGCGCCACCTAAGTACCTAGTCAAGTCATAAATACTGGTACACAACTGTATTGATTGCGATTTGACAGTTGATATTTATGCTTCATTGTGTCGTTAAAAGTTTTTGACATTTATTGCTTATAATCATGGAATGGGGCGACATCGAAAATCGTATTGTTGTAGTTGGCCTACTTAAATGCAACATGGAAAAAGGCGATATCTTTAGGACGTTGCGACCGCTTGGAATCACTCGCAATTTTGTGTATCGTACTGTTAAGTTGTTTGAGGATACTGGTGGAGTACGAGACAGTCAAAGATCCGGCCATCCGCGCACTGTGAGAACTTCGAAAGCGATCAAAGCTGTAAAGAAACGAATCGACCGAAAACCATTGAGAAAACAGAAAATCTTGTCGCGGGAAATGCAAATTTCGCAAAAATCCATGTCTCGCATTATCAAGGAAGATTTAGGACTCAGTGCGTACAAGCGACACACTGGACACCTGCTCACGGCCGCATTGAAGGAAAAACGCAAGCGAAGATCGAAAGCGTTACTCAGCCGGTACGCGAAAAATGCTCGCAGACAAATTTTGTTAACTGACGAGAAAAGCTTCACCGTAGAAGAATCGTTTAATAAGCAGAACGATCGTGTGTATGCTCAGTCATCCAGAGAAGCATCCCAACTCATCACGAGATTTCAAAGAGGCCACCATCCCGCGTCTGTAATGGTATAGTGGGGAGTGTGGTACGATGGCGTTACCAAGCTCCATTTTTGCGAGAAAGGAGTGAAAACATCGGCCAAAGTATATCAATCGACCGTCTTGGAACCCCCATTGTGAAGTCTCTCGACCAATCAATATTCAACAACAAGCCATGGACTTTCCAGCAAGACTCTGCTCCAGCTCACAAAGCAAAAACAACTCAACTGTGGTCGAAAACAAAGTTCCGGACTTCATATCAACTGCCAGCTGGTAGTCCAGACCTCAACCCGTGGGATTACAAGTTTTAGTCCGTATTAGAGGGCTTGGCTTGCTCTACTCGACACTCAAATATTGAGTCGTTGAAGCGAGCCCTTTTCCGTGCAGTGGACAATTTCGGTATGCATGAAGGCGTCTCGCAATCGATGAGTGGCCACATCGTCTTAAGCCGTGCTGGAAGGCAAATGGAAGTCATTTCGAATAAGTTGTTCTAAGGTTTGTAGCCCAATAGAAACAAAAAAACAAATTGTTTAAATATTAAATCGTGGCGCTGATTTTCTGTGTACCAGTATTTATGACTTGACTAGGTAGATAGGATAGTGTGGATACGCCTTCTAGAACAATGACTCCAGAGAACCTCCTGCTGGGAAAACTATTGTGAGTTGTCTAAGTCAAAATCAGAGGAATGTACTCCATCTTCGGATGCAGAATTGGAGGACAACATTGTTTTAACTTATGGGAAATTCTACTAGCTACAAGTAGCATGCGAGACAATGGTTAAACCCATATGTCATTGGGTCGTTATTTTGACGAAAAGGAGGAACAGACCTTAAATTGCGTTAGTTGGTTGAGTAAAATCTAATTTTACGCTGCAGGTTAAGAACTGAATCAGCGGATTTGCAAAGATAGTAGACCCAGCAAATCGAGTCGATTTTCATAGGGCGGAGGGTGATATTGGAGCTTAAGCAGAGCTAATCGCTGGAATCTGCGTTGGATAGAATTTGTAAATTAAATTATGTATAGTTGCCATAGTAAGGGGACAGTACCTGGCTTTCATACCATATTCGCGAACTGGCCTAACGAACGTGATTTAGAAGAAGTGGCCAGGATTGTTCCACTTAAGCACTTGCTGTTTTTGTGATAATATTGTATATTCTTCGAGTAGCTGATGCCACCTCTATGTCGTTTTGAAATAAGCGTTCCTTGTTGCGTCGTTATCAGCAAGTTCAAATTTAGATTTTTGCAGTTAACGCCCATTATCTTGAACAGATTGTTTTAGCAAATTTGTTTGTAGATCATTCGACACAGTCAGTTCAGACCTGTTTTCCACTGAGACACTGGAACCATAGTCGTGATATACCATTTGGGTTAGTAATCGACAGCAAGTTTAGGATGTTGCTGCATTGCTAGGTAGGTTTCAAAACCTATAACACTATAAGGATACCTCCATGCACTTACCATAAAGCAGTGAACTAGTGGAGGAAAGACTTAAACAGTGCAAAAACCTAGGCTGTTTCTCTGTATTATAATTTGAGTATTAAGAGGTTGCAGCCCTTGTTATTCGCCTCTGCCAACGTCGGACGTTGATTCAACCTTTTAAGTCGTTTTTCAGCTGGATGTTCGGTTCCCAGTTCACCCTGAATAGTCTCAATTGTCGATCACTAATACCTAAACAAAGTCAATTTTGTCTAAAAAATGTTAAGAAACACATTCAACATTATCTACATATCTCATTCGTCATACCTATATTTATCAATTTAAATGCTTACGCTTCCAGCAATTTTAAATCCATTTTCCAATACAACCTCAAGCTCATTTCATTCGTTTTGCTTAGTCCTTTTCCTGTTTATTTTCGTTTCAAACATTTTCAAACGTTTTCCACTTTACTGCAAGGATACTTCATTCCGGTTGCGTGAACTAAGAAAATACCACAAAGCAGAGAAGTTCCATCTTTCCTTCTAGCTTTTTTCTAGTTCGTTGTCCTTTTTTCATCTTGTCCTCTTTGCTTCAATCGGTGAAATGTAATCCCTTGGAAAGTGGATAAAAAGGTATCCTTAAAACCATCATAATAGCCGGAGCCATTTCAGGTAAACCCATTAAATTTCACGTCCTTCTGCGGAAAACTGATAGCTTAATTCCGAGTCGCAATTTGAGGTCAAAATATCGGTATGTGTGTTCATAGTGTTTTGGGAGTGAGGAATACCATAGATGCCATGCAACTTATGGACGAAGGAGAATAAACGAAAGTAAACAGGAATTAGGACGTCATCTTTATTTATCTACTAAGCTATGAAAGCGTTAGGAATTACTTACAGTCTGGGTACGGTAAGGTTTAGTGGGGGAAAAAGAAATCCTCAAAGTAATTTAAATTGACCGAAATTATAAGATGTAATGTGCGGTATCGTTACGATGACGCCGAACGTGATGCATCAAATATGACCATAAATTGTAAAGTCCGCTCAGTTTATGCTAGTATGGTCGACTTTGTGGAATGTAAGGATCTCCTTTTGATAAAAATAATTAGGAGTTATGGTGAGGAGGGCTTTGACATAAGAAGCACAATCGTTTGAAAGTATTCATTGCGGCTTCATTTTAATCACCTGTTACGACCATGCAGTCACTTAATTTTTTAAAAGAGGCTATCGGAGCTATAGAGAGCTAACATCCTTAAGGGACTACGTTTAAGCATCGACAGTGCTATATGTATACAGCCCATGAAACAATTCAATTATTGCATGACTCATTCCCTGGGCGTGTAATGCAAACCTGATCATGCAATTAAGTGCCGATGAACTTTTTTCTAAGGTTTATAGCAACAAGCCCACGATATTATTAGCCTAATCAAGACCGTGTTAAGTCAAAGCACCATGACATGTCCCCCCTTACATACTTAGTCCAACATCTACCCAGGATATATTCAAATAAAAAGTTTCTTTGTAGAATTGAATGGTGATGCCTTGAAGAACGGGATGAGTCAGTCAGTCAGCTTCCTTCCTCTCGTAAAGAGCACACCTTTGTTTTGAAAGGATTGACTAAAAGCCTATTTCTAGTCACTAATCGTCAATATATAAACAGCCTACCCTTTTAGAGCGGACAATTGCTATATACGATCTAACAGACTCTGTAGCTTCATTACATGTGTACGCTGGAGCATAGACGTCAAAACTATTGAAAACATTAATCAGTGAGTAGAACAACATTCGCCAAAGTAGTGGAAATAGTAAGGCTCCTTGTGGGGAACCTAACCTACACTTACAATACGCCTACAGTACCGCTTACGCTGTTCCTTTAAAGAGTAGGCCTTCAGGGTAGCGAAGATCGAAGGATTGACGTTTTTATTCCCACGTAGTCTAAGACTGTCTTTAAATTAAGCAAATTATCATTCGTTTTACGTAGGTACTCGTACCTATTTCAACGCAACTTCTGGCAATAAGACAATCACCAGACAATCACATCTTCAGTAAGTTGTGGGACGGGGACATAACTACAATGCTTCCTATTCTACTCGTAGTTTTCAATTTAAAAATGTCTACGATGTTCATTTGGCTTTGATTTAAAACGATCTTTCACGGACGTACACTCAAGTCTTTTCACATAAATGTTCAACAGGGACGTTGAGCTCTTTTGAACGGGCCTTAATACTCGTATATAGATTGCGGTTGCGCCTCTTTTTTTTATAAAAAGCGCGCGCTCGAGGGGTTGTTAGTACCCTTAAAAGGCACAGTTAGGGAGCAAGAAAATAGAGGAACCGATGTACATTGGTTTTAAATGTTTGAAGGTTATAATGACTGGGAAATAAAGACTTTAGAAGTTTTCTAACTTACCCCCACTATATTTGGGGGTATGTCTGAAAGTGAGCTTGAGTATATACTGTTGGGCATTCATAGAAAGACGGGTGTTACACTTAAAAATTTGGTGAGGCGAAACGCTATCACCGGAGCACTAGTGGTGAAAAAAAGCTGTAGAATAAAGTGGGGTAGGAGACAGAAATTTGGTGTTCAAGTGTGTCCAATGACTGTGCAATAGTGGCGCCACCCATGACTTTAATGTCGCGGTTTCAAATTTTATCTAGCAAATGCAAAGAGGTTTTGGAAGCACCTGACCTGACCTGTGGGAATTGTTCTCCGAGTTTGGGCACAGAAATGTCTTATACATATAAAAAGGACAGCTCAGAGCTGGAAAAGTATTTTCTACATCCGTTGAAGAAACCTAGTTGTTTCGCAGCATTTTTGCCAATATAGAGTATACGGTCATTCCAACTAGTTGTCATTGTCACGCATATACGAAGATTTTCGGTCTCTACGATGTAAGTGCATTCATGGATAATGGCTTAGTATTAAAATTTCACTTTAAGAAAAGCAGACAGTATTGTGTTTGGGAAGCATTAAATTCCACTCTGTTGGTAGTTCCCCAATGCTGTTAATATCGGAATTTAATGAGCTTAACATACGTTGTCGTTCCCATTCTACAACCGAAAAGCAGGAACGTGATTCCGGAACGAATATGAAAAGCAGAAACCACTGCCGTCAGCAAAGGAATATATTGGATTAGAAGTGGCAGAAACGAGATCATTAATGAAGATTGAGAAGAGTGTCGAAGTCAGAACGAATCCCTGGGGCATGCCAACATTTATTCTGTGGCTATCAGACTTGAAATATCAAATGCAACTCTCTCGCTTTCGCCAAGTGGACCTGTTGCTATGTAAATTAAACTTCCATTCCATAAGGTGTAAATGTAAATTGAAGAAAATTAGCCTTCCTTAGGGAAGAGTTGTACAAATACTGTTTTTCATGTGCTCGACTCCACCAAGTCCTAATGGTTAGGAATGATGAAAATTATTACGGGTACTCAGTGGTTTTGCAATCGAGGTGGATCTTTTCAGAAGAAGGGGAGATATACCATCTGGACCAGAGGATTTGTGTGTGTTAAGATCATAATATACTCTTGCTACTACACGAGTATGACAGAGGAGTCGTTCTATTGATCATTCGACACAGTAAAGAGCTGACAGCTGAAGTGTCAGTGCAAAACAGCGATGGGATGCAGAATTTTTTTAATATTTTCGACGAATGACCAAATATTTGAACTTTATTTGCGACATTGCAGTATTTTTTGATACAGTTTTTGGTTTGTTTTTAGACGTTTCAGTCATTCCCGGCTCGATTGAACTTTTTTTGGTTTTACTCTGTTGGGTTGGTTTTGTTGGACGGAAAAAGTATTTCGCTACCCCTGATAGCCTCCTTACAGCTCTAGTCGTACCTATGGTTTTAGTCCTATAAAGGATGATAGATTTTTACGTGAGCATATTAGCAACTGCATCCACGTTGTTATCGAAGAATCACAAAGACCAGCTAAAACTCTTACAGAATGTTGTAAGTTTGCTCCAATCGGCTTACGTGTACGAGAATTTATATGATATAAGACACTGGTTCGACGCGCCTAGATGGGAGAGCACATTAACGGTGTTTCCATCAAGCTGAGTAGTTAGAGAGAAGTCCAGGGTATTGGCGGTAGACACATGGGCTCACATATTCGCTGGATTAAGTTTTTCACTAAACGAATATCTCAAAACACCATCCTTGGGATAACTTATATGCAAGCATTTGCTCCAGATCCTTCTGGGAGGAAAACGCCTTCTTAGACGACAATTCAATCCACTTCTGTATTGAGGGTTCAAATACTGACAGTTGGGTTGGTGGTGGTGTTTTCGCTGATAGCCTTAACTTAAGCCTTCGCTTGTGTTTTCCTAATCGCTGTAGCGTGATGCACGCGGAGATTTTAGCAATATAGGAACGTAATATCTGCAATGGACAGTCAGGTCGCTATCAAATCCCTGGACTCATGCCCTTTCAATTCGAAGACCGTAATGGACTGCAGATCTTCTCTCATGGAGATGGCATAGTAGATCAATAGTCGCCTTTGCCTGATGTCCAAGGAACTGTTAGACCAATGGACTTGTCAAAATTAGATCCACTATACGCTTCCTACCTGATGTAATATCGGTATACCTGTCGGTACGTGCAAACAAGAAGTAAAGCTGGATGCTAATAAAAGAACAAAACTTAGGTGGACAGCTGGGTCAAGATGTCCAGCGACCACACAAATCTGGTCAAAACTGGATCTGAATCGCTCTATGAAAACAGAAAACATCTCAGCGCTATTATAACTCATCATCATCATATCATCACTCGACACTGTATCTTAGGCAAACATGCAAACATTCATCTTTATAAACGACTTGTGCAGAAGCTGTATGGATGAGAAGGAGGAGTAGACAATCCCACACCTTCTTCATACATGTCCAGCTGTCTCCCAATAAAGAAAACTCCACTTAGGAGCTGCCTTCTAGAACGACTTGAGCGATCTAAGCAGTACAGACTTCAAAAGTCTCCAACGCCTTGTCAAAAGCTCTAAATGGTTTCTTGATTAGGATGATCACGACGGGCCAGAAGGCCTAAGTGAGTTGTTCCATTTCCAACAGCCACTCTAACCTACCCTTACCTTGGTAAGTTTCAGATTGCGATAAGAGAAGAATTATGGCACTAATTAATAGCCAGATAGCTTAAGATTAAAGTGATCTGAGATGTGTTGACGTGGATCTATTGGATTATTCAATAAGTCTTGCGGGTGTTTTATTGGCAATAGTGTTTATCGTTTCAGAAAATCTCTAAAAATTGCATTGTTAAGTCCAATAGAGAGTGTTATCCTTTACATAGTCATGAGCATTGGTTTTGATCGGACGGATTTTTTCCAGTGCTGCTGGAGATTCGGCTATAAAACCTGACACATGTTAGCGTTAGTTTACACTTTTCGTTCAGGACATACAAACCTTACTGATGCTGTTCGCTCTGGACGTCCATCTACAACCAACGATCAAATCTTGCCGTTTCGCAGAGACCGAAAAGGCTTGGAATATCAAAAAGGTACATATTTGGGTTACTAACGAACTCAGTGAAAGAAACATTAGCTTAATTTAGTTTTAGTTTTAAATGCATTTTATTTTATTAATCAATAACTCTTACATACTAACAAAAAATGCTTAAATGATAGCTTAAAATTAGTAACAATCTTTTACTAACTTACTGGCCATACACAGGCACTCTAAGCTACTATAAATTCTTATATCTATGTCTGTGAACTCCATTACAATTTTGTTCAGAATATTTATTTTCAGCACCTAAGGCTAAGAAAAAAATTGTTAAAAAAAAACTGTGCATCCTCTGCTAGTTATTGCTTACATTCTTCGAAGGCCTGTTCTGATTTTTCATCCCAGCAGATTGGAGTTGCATCGATCCTTCTATTTCCAATGATTAGATTCTGCAATATCATCGGATTTTCATGCTCTTCGATGTTTGCAGAAATCACAAAAAGCTCGTCGACTATGGAAAACAGCAACCAAACATGCCCTTGAAAACCGCGATAATGCGGCATTGAAAGGTTTGGGCGCCATTCTTGAGTCCATTGAAGAGAAACTCGAAAAGTCCAAACGGCGTTGTGATTGCTGTATCCTGGATGTCAATTTCTCGTATGTGGAACTGATAATAAGCACTGCGAACGTTGATGGTCCACAAAAATGTTCTTACAGTGGAGCATGTGGACAAAATCGTGCAAAAATATCAGATGGAGTATCAGTTCGTTGAACCGTTTTTTCACTGCTGCGGCTTCTACTGCAGGACATGGACAACTTGGTGACTGTCATTTACTTCGAGTATTTTATCTGCGAGAATAGCTTTTCCCCTTAGGTTGGCTGTCGAAGCTTGAAGAATCGCTCGCGGATGTGATGGCAGCTGGTTGAATCACAAATATGCCTACAGAGTGCATTTTGGGCATATTTTGCTTTTTCTCTTTCAAAAATGTATCAAAACGACAGAGGCGCAAAAGGAGATTTTCAGCGTGTATGGAGATTCGGCTGACACTTGTCAGCGTTGGTTTACACGCTTTGTTGATGGTCTGTGAGACTTTGTTGAGATGGGACTCGCTTGAGGCTTTCCTGAAAAGAGTAGTTACGGGAGAAGAAGAATGCTTGGTTTAAAACAACATTCGGCGAAACAGGTCATAGTACGGTCCTTGTTGAAACACCGAAATCGTTCGGTAAATATAATTTGCATCCCAAAAAGACATATTGACCATTTGGTGAGATTGGCGAGGTGTGCTTTACCCCGAGTTACTTCCACGCAATCAGACAATAAATACCTTTAAATATTGCTCTCGGCTTGGTAGCTTGAAACAGGCAGTAGAAGGAAAACGGCCAGAGTTGGCGAACACGAAGGGCGTTGTTTTCCAGTATGACAGCCCCAGACCGCACACAGCTTCAGTGACAAAACGAAAGCCGAATTCATTTAGCTGAGAAGCTATGCAGCACCCACTCATGACTATAAACTCATCGATTATCTCCAGATAGGTATTTGCCCACAAAGGGCCCTATTATGCATCTTCCAATATCGGCCACTATACTTCACCTAAACACGAGACTAATGTAACATATTTCTTTTTAAAGTCTAAGTCATTTTCTGGCAATTTAAAACTGAGATTTTCAAGTCGACAATGTTCTGTTAGTTGGCCTCTTTTGAAAATTTTCTTACCTTCTAAATTTAAAGTACAGCTCTACCTTATTAAAGTGTATAGTACACTCGTACAAGTCAGAAAAATAAAAAAAAAAACTTGTTTTCATACTTTTACTATGTTTATGCAATTAAAAGTTCTACTTTTGCTTATTAAATTGGCACTTCATTAAATCGCGTTTTATAATGCTCGTACTCTATAATATTTCTCCTAATTAAAGAAGTTTACTAGGTACGTGAAATTAGCTCCCTATTCACGTGAAAGTTGTCTGCGGCAGATACTTCTACTTCAACCAATAAAAGTGCCACTAGTGCAACTTTTGCGCTCAACTATAGTATGAAGGATGAAAATGTATCACGTTCAACTTTTGCATCGTTATCTAGATTACACAATTATAACCTGGGTACTCAATTAGTATGTCTTCCAATGCAAAACATGAATGTTGAGGGAGAAAACAACTTTTATCCAACACTAAATGATAAGATATTTTAAAATGTACTTACGAGTAGCAGGATTCATACTCGCACATACTCATAAGTCGAAACAATGAAATGATTAACGCAGAGATACTCGTATGTAGCATGTAATGTCAAAAGAAGCCTTCAGATGAACAATTGGTTTGTGTAAAAGCGGTACAATAGAACGTACTTTCTGAGAAACCATCCGAATATTGGTTAAAAAGTGGCAATACATTTCTTGAACGTTTTCTTCAATATACAATAGAGGTCTGAGTTGAATGACTTGAAACACGTTTCAAGACACGTTGCACTAGTGCAATTTGCGCACACTCCGAATACTCGGTGTAAATTTGTCTTTGCAACTGCGTAGTTAACAAATATTCACGTTTATTTTCATTGTGGGTGTAATTGTGCCTTAATAGGAATTTCAACAAAATTATTTTAAACAAACAATTGCCTGTCACAACTTTAAACAATTGATTGAGGCGACGGATTTCGGAAACAAGGACCTATTTACAAGCATATACGTAAAAATAACAAAAAACCAAAAATCAGTGTGATATCCAATCGATCGTAGGCACGCTCATGTAACATGTCGGAACTCTTGTTTAATTTTTGTTTTTATATGCTCGTTGGTCCTTATGTCGTATAAAAATGCACCTTTCATATGTAAACCACTGTTCTTGCAGTATTTTAACAAATTTTGTTAAAGTTATATGAATGAATTCACATCTGATACTACTATGAGTGCAATCTTAGCGTTTCTACAATCCGTCTGCTTTTGTAGGCGTTCCTCTAGAAAAAGTAGGTTTTAGTGCAAAACGTTGTTAAAGATGTTTGGAGGCCTGAAATTTTGTTCATTCCAAATGTAGGGTAGTCCTTCAGAGATGGACTAGAGTTAAATTTACAACTTTCTTAATGGCTTTAAGTATACATAACATGAGAACATAATTCTAATTGTGTATGTACGGAAGAAGGCATGGGGAGCCGAAACCCATATGCGAAGACCACACAGGGCTGGTGGAAGCCCTTCCGATGCAGCTTTTTAGAAAATTAAAACTGTTTCCACACCGACTTGAACAATTTCTTATAAAGCAAGATTTAGCCCAACACCAACGAATTGGACAGAATGTCACAATAGAACAATTATTGAAGTAAAAAAAAGGCTTCGCATTGGAAGTCTAAGGGAAGTTAGGACATGTAGAGAAAATGGCACCAATGCTCCGGCCCGCAGAGTTTTCGATTTCAAACTAGTGAGACAGCACAGTAAAGGAAGACCTCGCCCTAGGTGGCCTACACAAGTGGAAGGAAAACCTCGAGGCAGTAAGCTAAGTACCGGGCTAGCTGGAGAGACTGTTGGTTGAGGCGCAGATCCATCCCGGACTGTAGCGTCATCTAAGTAAGTAAGTAAGCCCAACCTGTTGACTACGAAATAATGCAAAATAGTAGCTGAGAAAAATACTGTTATAAATAAAATTAATAAAAGAATTATCGATACCAAAGAAAAAAGTGTTCATTATATTAAACATTATTACGAGTATTATTATTTTTTTTTTAAATGCGCCTTCACTTTCCTCTAAGTCAATACGAATTTAAGATTTTTTTACATTATAACCTATTTCAACTAATTCCATTTTACAAATAATAATGAATAGGTAATTTGATCATTGACAAAATTGATTGCATCAACACTGGACCAATGTGAGGGACACACTACCCACTCACAGCATTCGAATTCTTCGAAACATTCGGTGTACTCGGTGTAGATGAACAGTTAAACATGCACTCGGTTTGTTTTTATGAAGCACCCACTCGCAAAAGAGAAATCAAGTAGTGCATTCGATTCGTTATCTTGTGATGGAATGTTGTGCAGTGTTTGTCTCTTGAAAATGGGTACCCAAAGTGACTGCAGTGAATAGAATGCACTGAACTACTGCACCCATTGAGAGAAGTAAATGAATTCATTCCTGCAGACCTCTAATATACAATAGGTCATCCCATGAGCACATGGATCAAACACTCATCTGATTCGACTTTGAAAGGCACAAAAAGGTACTAAAAGACCATATGACTCCGTGCTACGAATAAGAAAAAATAACAAGGAATGGCCGAAGGGACATAAGGAGAAAGCAGAAATCTTGCCTTTCTATCTCGAAAAGACTTATATGCCTGGTAAGAATTATATCTGCTAATAATTATGTCATTAATATTTTGAATATTTGAATAACGACTTTGGCGGTAGTGTGTGGCTCACAAAATGTCAAATGGAACAAACCAAAGTAAACTGTCAGATTGAACGAAGTTACGCCATTTTATTTAGTATTTCCGATTTTCATTATTGGTTCTGAAGCCCACGCTGACGCCACGAAACTGCCAAAAATAATAAGTAGATCTGAAGAAAATTGTATTTGTGAATTAACTCTTAACCGCATTAACGACATAACCGCCATTCAAGAAATGCGATGGGATGGGCCGGACAAAAAGAAGATGAAAAACTGCGACATCTACTACGGGAATTGCTATCGACGGCAAAATCAGCGCTTATTTGGATGCGGATTTGTTGTCGGAGGCAGATTAAGGCAAGAAGTCCTCAGCTTCCGGCATGTGAGCGAGCGCCTCGTAGCAATCCGCATCAAGGCTAAATTCGCCAACATTAGCTTTATATGTATGCGCGCATGCCCCCACAGAGGAGACAGATGACTATACCAAGGATGCCTTCTACGAGCTCCTTAACAAGACCTACGAGCAATGCCCTAGCTATGACATTCAAATTATCCTCGGTGATTTTAATGCAAAGCTAGGAAGAGAGGGTATCTTTGGTGGAACAATCGGAAAATATAGCCTGCACAACACCACCTTCGATAACGGATTCAGGCTAATCGACTTTGCGGCGGGGCGAAACATTGTTGTGGCTAGCACGCGGTTCCCACATCTCGACATGCACAAGGGGACTTGGAGAACTTCTGATCAATCAACAGCCAACCAGATTGATCACATTGCGATCGACGCAAGACACTCCTCCAGTATTATGGATGTCCGTACGTTCCGAGGAGCCATGGATGGTTGTAGCCAAGGTACGGTTGCGGATATCCCTTACTACGCCAAGACAAACTAATGCAGTGAGAAAATTCGACGCCAGACCGCTACAATCGCAAGAGATCGCCAAGTCCTTTTCCAATCCAGTGTCTCTTAATCTCTTAAGAGGTCCAATGCCGCTAGGATCAAGCATCGAAGACCATTGGAAGCACTGCCAAAACGCCATCAGAGATGCCGCTTCTGATGTGCTGGGTTTCACTCGTCCACCACAACGAAACCCCTGGTTCGATGATGAATGCCGGCAAGCACACGCAGCTAAGCAAGATGCATATAAAGCGGCGCTGCCTATATGGATATTACTGTTCATGAGCTCTATGAGCGGAAGAGGAGAGACGAACATCGGCTTTTCAGGAGGAACAAGAAAGAGCATGAGAAGCGCGCGGTCGAGGAAATTGACATGCCACGGAAACAAACCCCGAACCGAAGCCTGTAGAGATGAACAAGGGAACATCGTAGTAGAATCGCAGTCGATGCTGAGGATTTGGAAAGACCATTTCTGCAGACTGTATAACGTCGACGACGAAACAAACACCGCTGTTAGGCAGAATGAACCTTTCAACTTGAATGATGTAGACCAACAATTACACCCACCCGACCTGGATGAAGTGAAGATAGCTCTATCGAAGCTTAAGTCCAACAAAGCTGCTAGAGCGGATGGCTTGACTGCCGAGCTCTTCAAAGCGGCAAGCGATGACTTGGTAAGGAGCATACACCAGCTCACCTGTAAAATATGGTCGGACGAAAGTATGCCCGATGAATGGAACCTCAGCATTGTTTGTCCGATTCTCAAGAAAGGAGACCCTCTGAACTGCGCCAACTACAGAGGCATCAGTCTCCTTAACATCGCATGTAAGATCTTATTCGCCGTATTTTGTGAACGCCTGAAGCCGTTCGTCAACAACCTGATAGGTCGATATCAGTGTGGTTTCAGGCCAGGAAAGTCCACCATCGACCAGATATTCACACTACGGCAGATCTTGGAGAAGACCCATGAGCTTCAGATTGATACCCACCACCTATTCTTTTTAAGGCCGCGTATGACAGCATTTATAGAGACGAGCTATACAGAGTAATGTCTAGTTTTGGCGTCCCTGCCAAACTCGTCCGTCAGTGCAGGATGACGATGGAGAATGCACGCTGCTCCATCATGGTCGGTAAAGATCTCACCGAGACCTTTGATGTCCATAAAGGATTTAGACAAGGCGATGCGCTGTCGTGCGATTTTTTCAACATCGTACTTGAAAGAATAGTGCAAAACTCACGAGCAAACACAATAGGCACTATCTTTCAAAAGTCCGTCCAACTACTCACATACGCCGACAGTATTGATATAATCAGGAGAAAGCAGCGTGATGTCTGTGGCGCTTTCGCGAGTATTGAGACGGAAGCGGCGAAAATGGGTTTAGGGGTCAATGAGGGCAAGAGCAAAAAGGACAACCAACACCGATGTCTCGGGCAGAACGTCACCCTCGACAGATATAACTTTGAGGTAGTTAAGGACTTTGTCTACCTATGCTCCGATATGAGACTTTAATAATCCCGGTCCTGCTCTATGGCGCAGAGGCATGGACATTATCAAAAATGGATGAGAGTGTTCTTGGTTGCTTCGAGAAAAAATTTCTTCGGGCGATCTTTGGTCTTTGAGAGAATAGCTTTGAGACTTTTACAGCCAATAATCGTATCCCTAAACACTTGTTTGGGTTCAAAAGTATGCATACCACTGTTGATCAATTGCATTGAGTCACCGACATTGTTGTGAAAGCTTTGGAAGAAAAGACGACTTGTTAAACCTTATTCCTTGATAAGGTATGCTATGAAAACTTTAAGATCATACTATGCAAGATCTTACCACTAAGTGTATCTAATATCCTTTTCGGCCAACTTCTGTTTCTTCTCAGTACTTCAAGAAGTGGAGTACGTTCTAGATATATTTGCCGTTGACACAGCTATATAAGCAGTTTGTAAAACTATTGAAGAAACAACAGTGAAGCTGCAGAGCGTTATCGATGAGGTATATGAATGGACAATGGCCTGGCGAATAGCCCTCAATAAGACTAACCCAATAACTCAGAATTCCTACTGTTGAAGACGAAATCAAAAACTTTTCGAAAAAACACAAGTTTCTATTAACAATACATTCCTACAAATTTTGGACGAGGAAACCTATTATGCAGTTTTCCGACTATGTTTTCTTGGTTGGTGTTTCCTACTTTCGCGTTGAAATCTCCTATTAAAATGACAATGTCTCTTTTTCGTGTATTATTGAGCGTAGATGTTAGTTGTTCGTACAATTCGTCTTTCTTTGTTATTTCTGCATCTTAAGTGGGTACGTAGCATTGTATAATGAAAATGTGTCTAGCTCTGCCGAGGAAACGAGCTGTGATTATCCTCTTTGATATTGGAGACCAGGATATGGGGGAGTTCCGGTTTTTCTTTGACATTATAATTCCAACTCCATCTTGACCTCCAGTTTCCTTTCCGCTGTTTATTAAAGTATTACCATTTGTTGTGACAAGCTCGCCAGTATTGTTTCATGTAATTTCACTTATTCCTAGGAATTCGATCTTGTATGATGTCATTTGTTGTTCTACTTGAGCCAGCCACGATGCTTCACGAAAAGCTAATTGAATATCAAGGCCCTATTACGGGAGAGACAATTTTTGCGACCTTGATCACTCCACTTCTCCTTTATGGGGCCTTATCTAAAGCAAATAAACACAACCTCGGTGATTTTGAGAAAAAAGTTCTTCGAAAAATATTCAGTCCCGTTTGTTTTGACGGTCTTTGGAGGAAAAGATTTAACGACAAACGATGCTGGCTGTGCAGCGACATTAACTTAGTCAAAAACCTGTGCATCAGTCATCTGAGATGGTTTGGATATGTGGCGCGAATGCATTCCAATGCTCCGGTCCGCAGAATTTTCGAGCCTAACGTGGAAGGACAACGCGCTCAAAAGTAAAAGCACAGCTTAGCTAACTTGGAATGGGCAAATGAAGCTCTAGCTTTAGACCGGGTAAACTTGAAAGACTTGTTAATGTATGCCCAGATTTACTTCGAACTGTACTGATGCCTTTGTGAGTAAATAAGTGTTTTCCGATGACCGCTCGCAGATGATTTCCTAATTACAAATAACGATCTTAACACAATTTTGGTGAAAAGTTTCGAATTTAGTCAGCTTATAGTAATAGGTCATAGAATGCGTCTCTAATACTGCCATTGCTATCCTTTCTAGGGGCATTCACCGAAGGAGACTTGTTTCCAATTTTGTCCCATACGCGAATCATTAAGAAGCATTCCGATTCATATAGTAGAATGCTTAGGACATTTTGCCTTACCTTACTTCGAATACCAAATCCACGCTCAATATCCGATAATATCCGAGTCTCAGGGCTATCTTTAAACTGGAATTATTTTTAATTTCGTTGTAGAAAAGTCAGCCTTAAGATGTCACATCTTTCATAGGATCCCTGGATAGGAGCTCCGGCTATACGGTGCTCGTAGCCTCCCTCCAACAATATGTAACAAGATACTCCAAAACTTTATTCTGGTGTCAAAAGAATTATTTCCCAATTATGGATGTCAAAACAAAACCTCCCTGAAAATGGCATAAATCACAAAAGACAACATTTCCAGCACTAATACGAATTAAGTCGCATCTTTCACAACATATTTTCAACTTAATATCCCCCTTCTCAATGTGTATTCTCCGCAACACAACAACATATCCATACTCGTACCACACACAAAAATTCAATTTTCAAACAGAGTCTTTATCGATTTATGACCTTGGATATCCACTACGGCAAAGGACACTAAACTATACGCCAATTCTCTTTCAACACTATCGTATCGTTAGATCCGACTTTGATGAATCAATTTAAGCGACAATCAATTTAGATACGCCCGTTCTACGTATCCTCTAGGTAAACATGCCACCATGGTTGTCGTTTATCTTTCAATGCACGTCGCCTAAACACTACCGATGAGATTGAGCCATTTGGCAGAAGTAAAACGATATCAGATCATATCACTATCTAAACCTATTCATATGCATGAGCTCATATCATTAATAGCGTCATTATGTTCGGTTAAGATAACATCGTTCGCTGAAAAGTCCCCTTGTCCTTCACAACCCTGACCAACTCGATGATAACATATTTTGTCATGCAGTGATGGTCCGACCCATTCCAGAGTTTCTAGTTTCTAGTTTCTAGTTTGGAGTTTTGAGTTTCGAGTTTGTAATTCAGAGTTTGAAACTAACATACCCACTACTGCGTGCTTTTGACATGCGATTTAATTGAATAACAATAAATCGTCGAAATAGAGCAACACGGTCGGTCGGGCAGTACTGTATCCTGCTGCCGTCACTTGGTTAGACTACTGTCGTTGACTGGTGAGATTTCATCAATTTTCAACCTTTCACGTTTAGCTGACCGACACTCATCCTGTTAGAGGTTGTGACGGTGACGTGTCGAAAGCGTAGCCTTGTCAGTTGAATGAAATTTTCCAAAAATTTTCAAGCGTTTCGGCGTCATGATTTATACCAATGACACAGGGAGGAGCAGCAGCTTGAGTTGGGACTGCAACTGGACCTGCAATTGGAAACGTTTACCAGGATATGAGAGTGTTAAGTGTTGAGCGTCGAGTGTTGAGTGGGTGTGTATGGTCCATATGTCCAAAATGCCAGGACATGCCATGTCCATAGTTATCTCGTTCGATTTTTTTATTTATTTTTTTTGTTTTTTTTTTTCATTTTTCGTTTTATCGTTCTTTTTTAGTTGGTCGTCCTTTTTTGGACATTTTAACAAGTCTGCTCTCGGCTTTTCAATGCTACTGCTACTACTCGTTTGGTAGTGTGCAAGTGCCACGTTGCATCATTGAAAGAAGGATGGGATGATCCAACATGAGAGTACGTACATACGAATACACATACCATACTCGTAGTTGTGTTCATGGGTCAGTTAATAAATGAACAGGAATGGATGTTCTGGATTTGTTTGCTTTGGTATTTCATTAAAATTCAGTTGACATCGAATGGGATGGCTTCGAAAATGTGTCGATAGATGTGTTGAACATGTGTTTAACCTGTGATTTTATAGTGTGGAAATTCTCAGATAGAAACGTACGATGTACGGGTACGACAACTACGAGTTCTATTATACAAGTGAATATAACACACGTTGACAGTCAGGAAATGCATTTTTCGTAGGAGGCGAAACCCCCCGTGGCAAATGCTTCATCATTGAGACACGTTAGTTAAAACGTACATATGTGAAATTTTGAAACGTGTGCTTGGAGATTTTCCGCTGTTGACACCACAAACTCCGACTCTCTGATGTTCGTTGTCAGTTCTCATAAAATATACTTTGTTAGGTTTTATTTTTTATAAAAATTAGTTTGCTTAGCTTTAGATATCATGTTGTCACATGTAGTCGATTGGTATTTTGTAAGATAGTTAGATAGGGTTGCTCGTTTTGGTTAGTATTTAACTTTGGTTGGAATAACTTTTATTTATTAATTTGATGCTGCTATCTAAGCGGTTTCGAACCCAAATACATCGCTTTCGCCCGTTTGACGGAGACTTAGACAACTTCAGCCATTTTTGCTGTTCACATCACCTTGAATGGTGATTCTTATTACGACCAATATGTTATGACAGAGCAAACCAGGAGTTGCCTCCAACAGAATGACCTCCTGTTTACAGTACATTGATGAATGTTGATCGATTTTACGCTTAATGCTGTCAATCACACTAACAACTACCCTGAGGCATATGCAGATGTACGCCCATAGTTAAACACGTCGGACAACACATTGCATCCCTTTGCTTAAAATCGCAATTAGTCACAAACTTTTGGTGCACTAAAAATGGGGATTCAGTCAATCCTGTGTAAAGAAGATAGTTATTTTCGCAAGAATGAAGTTACTGAATGGCCTGACTTATGTTGTGCTTAAAGGTATCAGTTTTTCCAACGAACCTCAGCTTGCATTGAAATTCGCTAAGACACTGTCAGCTTTGTAGTATTTTGGTCTATACGGCCATAATAAACCGAATTATTAACTTACCTACATACTTTAGGTGGGGTAGTCCAGGGGTAGACCAGGACCTTAGTCAACGTCAAGAAGGATATCGAAGAAATCTCATGACAGCGCATCGTCTTGTCAAAGCCTTTTTTTTGATACCGAAGGTATCTTTACAGACTTTGATATGCAGCAGCGTACATTCTCCATCGTCATCATGCACAGACTGGCGAATTTGGCAGGGATGCCAAAACTACACATGGCTCTGTAAAGCATGCCTCCATAGAAGCTGTCTGAGGCTCATACGTTTTTTTTCCAAGATCTGCCGTAGTGTGAATATTTGGTCGATGATGGACTTTCCTGGCCTGAAGCAACACTGGTATGGTCCTATCAAGTTGTTCAGTTGTTAAGAAGGGCTTCAGGCGTTCACACAATACGGCGGATAAGATCTTATATGCGATGTTAAGGAGACTGATGCCTCTGTAGTTGGCGCAGTTTAGAGGGTCTCCTTTCTTGAGATTCGGACAGACAATGCTGAGGTTCCATTCATCGGGCACACTTTCGTCCGACCATATTTAACAGATGAGTTGGTGTATGCTTCTTACCAAGTCATCCCCTGCCACTTTGAAGAGCTCGGCAGTCAGCCCTTCCGCTCCAGCAGCTTTGTTGGTCTTAAGCTTCGATATAACTATCTTCACTTCATCCAGGTCCGGTGGACGGTATTGTTGGTCATCACCGTCCAAATTGAAAGGTTGATTCTGCCTGACAGCGGTATTTGGTCCGTCATTGCCATTATACAGTCTGCAGAAATGATCTTTCCAAATCCTCAGCATCGAATGCGATTCTACTACGATGTTCCCTTGTTCATCTCTACAGGCTTCGATTCGTAGTTTGTTTCCGTGGCATGTTATTTTTACCTTTTGGTAGAAGTTCCGAACCTCATTCCTGGAGTAGCATCTCTCAATTTCCTCTATGTCGCGCTGCTCATGCTCTTTCTTCTTCCTCCTGAGAAGCCGGTGTTCGTCTCTCCTCTTCCGCTCATAGAGCTCGCGATCAGCTCTAATCTTTCTTTGCAGCGCAGCATTGTGTGCGTCTTTCTAAGCTGCATGTGCTTGCCCGCATTCGTCACCAAACCAGGGGTTTCATTGTGGTAATCCAGTGAAACCCAGCCCATCAGTAGCGACACCTCTGATGGATTTTTGGCGGTGTTGCCACTGGTCTTCGATGCTTGATGCTGGCGGTAGTGGATCTCTTGATTAGTTGATTAGTTGATTAGTTGATTAGTATTTCTCCAAGTCCCCTTGTAAATATCGAGATGAGGGAATCGAATGCAGGCTATGACAATATTTCGTCCCACCGCAGAGTCGATTACCCTAAATCCGTTATTGGAGGTGGTGTCGTGCAGACTATATCTTCCGACAATACCACCAAAAATGCCCTCTGTTCAAAGCTTTGCATTGAAATCGCCGAGGATAATTTTATTGTCATGGCTAGGGCATTGCTCGTAGGTCTTGCTCAAGGGCTCGTGGAAGATATTTTTGTTGTCGTCAACTTTGTCCGCTGAGGGCGTGGGCGAGTAATCAACTTTGATACCACGTTAAAGAGAAAAGCAGGAAAATAAATTCTCTTGAAATTGATTTTTATTTATTAGAATACAAAGCAGGAATGAATTCTGATTTTTATTTTAATATTAAGAGAGCCCAAGCTCAGTAGTTGAATGCACGCCACTCTTGGTACAAACTCTCTGTTGTTGCTAGGCGGCTCTCCCCTTCTCTTTCTATCTCTGATATTGTTGATAATGAGTGATATGCCAGCATTGTTATTATTGTTGTTGTGTCGTGTGAAAGGCAAAACTAAAAAGGCTAATGTTGGCAAGTTTGGCCTTGATGCGGATTGCTACGAAGCGCTCGTTCACATGCCGGAAACTCAAGACTTCCTGCCAAAGTCTGCCTCCAATAACAAATCCGCTTACAAATAGGAGCTGCTTTTGCCATCGATAGCAATCACCAAAGTAGATGTCGCAGTTTTTTACATTTTTGTTTTGCGGCGCATCCCGGTTCGTTGTCCTTAAATCGTTTGCATGGGTTGTAAACAGTAGATTCATCCTTATCCGATGCTTGTTGATGTTTTGAAACTTTTGTATTTTTTTTTCATGGCCGGGCAGTTACTCCGGCGGCAAAAACTCACAACTGAGAGGGCCCACAAATGCACTGGCCAAAGCTCGCGTGAACAACTAACTCTTCACAAGTAAAAGAATTAACAAACTTTGTATTTTCGAAACAAAAATTTATTTCAACGAACGCTAGCCGTTACAAGTCAAACTAAGACTAAACCTTAAACTAAACTTTTCCTATTATGAATGCTTCTATCACACCTGTCAGTTAGCTGATTCAGCAGAAAGCGTTTGCACACGCATCCGTTGTATTCATGCAATTTGATCCTGTTGCACTGGAATCGTGGGAATGGATATGAAAACGTGCTCACACTTGAAAATACTTGAATATGCTGAGCCATCTATCTGGAATATCCGACGGATTAGACCTTGACCCCAGCATAGGGTGTAGCGTGTGCAATAATTAGAAATAATCGAGAAGTAAAGATAAATAAAAAGAGATTGGGCATCAGTTGTTTTAGGAAACAGAAATTAAAACGAATCTCCAAAAATTAACAAAGAGAAAATAATACTAAACAAAAAAAAAAAAAAAACACAGTGGCGCTGACAGCCCGGTATGGGCCATGGTCTAGCTTCTTGACACTCATTTGTGTTGCTCATGTTGTCATTTCAGTCACATCTGAGCGGGGCCTACGGTTTATCGCCGAGTCCGTACGGCACTCCTTAGAAGCTTTTTCGTATGTAATTTTACTTTCGGGAGTTTGCCATTGCCCGCCGAAAGGGTGATGGTGATTTGAAAAACTGTTGGTGACCCAGCGAGGAATCGAACCCAGACTGTCTGCGTGATAGTCCAATGAGCTAACTATCGCGCCATCGCCGAAAAATAATACTCAATAAACTTTAAATGTGGAAAAGAAACACTCTACACTCCATCTTCAAAACCAATGTCTATTTTTCAACCTCGTTTTCCTGTTTGTATAATGGTGAGCAATTTCAACGTGTTCTCGAAAATAACAGCTTCGGCTTAGTATGATGTTCTAGCAACTTCACCAGCTCCGACCTGAAGTCCAGAAGCAATGTCATCCACGATATTGCCTTATAAAATTGGTGTGACCATGACATCAAATTCATTTCGATTCGACACCAATTGCATGGTCGTGTTGTCGATGATCATCTTCTTAAACTGAATCCATGCAAGAACATAAAAATAAACCATCACCCGAATTCATGATGTTAGCTTTATGTACGATGGTAACCTTCTTACGGTTATTCTTAGTTGCATAGTCAAAAGCGAATTTTGCAATGCGCTTAGATTTCTCGGCAGTGATAATCTTTAGACGCGCACTGATTCATGCTTAGGAGCTGAGTATTAACCCTCGGTATATTCACGAATAATAACTGTGTAAATGGGCTTATGACGACTCTTGACATCGGGTAAACTGCGCACGTGCACGACGTTTCCTTACAAGTCCAACTCATTACGGAGTTTCATGTCAAGGGTTTGCAGCTCACCGGCAACGCTGTAGTCACGAGTGGCCAAAATGTCCGTAATGCAGACTTTGTTCTTTGAAATTGAAGCGACAACATCTTCCAATTTAGCACTCAATACTTCGGGGAGGAAATATAACTTAAAGTCAACTGGAACATTCCGCACCATCTCCAGGGATAAGTGAACATGTTGTCCAGTATGAGTTTCATCTCCCTGTTCAAGAGCCGGTGTCATATGAATAGACCGCGCTGATGCTGCCTGAATAAGTGTACATCCCAAGCTTCTTGCGAACATTGCCATTATTCAAATAAGATACTCATATATGCACAGAGAAAAACCTGCTGACTACCGTCTAAAAATGTTAATTAGACCGACATAATATGATTCTTCCCTGTGCAACTGCAGGATGTTACTAGATGCAGGATGTACTCTAAAAGTCTGTTTAGCTCTTTTTACTGTGTTTGAACTGAGGTAACCATAGTTTTTGATTTTAACGGAGGTGAAACATGCAATATGCTTTCAAAAGTACTCGGGATCATTCTCGATCTTCACATTATGCCAGCATTCTTATCGAAAAGGAAAATCGGTCATAGACATTATCGAACATCAGAGACCACTACTAATCGTAGTGTTAACCGTCTCTGCACATTTTCTTTGGAAGATGCCGTGGCATTCAGACGCCTAAGAAAAGTGCGTTCAGGAGAGTGTAGAAGATCCAAATTTATCAATCCGATGTCGTTCAGAAAAGTTTAGTCTTGATCCGTCCACTCTATAAAAATTATACGCGGAGAACTTGGTTTGAAGGCTTACAAGATCCAGCTAGTTCATGAATTGAAGCCGGATGACCATCCTCTGCGTCGAAATTTTGATAAATGGTCCCAAAGCTAACTGACATTGGATCCGCTGTTCTATTGAATGATGATTAAATCATGATTTATAGTTTAACTTTTCCGGTCCCCGATTGAATGCCATGAATGTGGAAGAGATGTGGTTTTAGCAACTTAGTGCTACGTGCTATATAGTAAACGAAACAATCAGCTAGTTAAAGGAAACATTCGATGATGGCATAATTTCGCGTAACGGACCTTTTAATTGGGCTCCAATATCTTATGTTTTGACGTCTCTTAAATATTATGCTTGGGAATGCCCAAAGTCGCTAGCCTACGCAAACAGGCCAGCATTATTCAAATTATTGAAGATATACTCGTACTACAGCGGATGCTTGAATCAGACTCAGTTGTGTAGAAAGTATTCTCTCGAATGAATACAAATATATTAATTTAATGAAATATTATGAATTTTTTTCAAATTCAAAGTTAGTATTGGTTCAAAAGAAAATACCCGTTGCTATCAAATAGACATATTTCAATTCAAAATAAAAATATGAAACAGATCTAATGAGGGATTATGTGGAAATTCGCTTGGTATAAGAAGTTATTCCTCTGTTGTTTTAGAAGCCAAGCCTAAATGTCATAGTGACACTAGCAGCGGTATTCATGAACATTGCTACTATAGGTACATTCTGAAATGAATACCATTTTGAGAATATCAGACAACTAAGTCTGAGTTCCATCTCTCAATGCACAAAGTCAATCAAATCAAATAAAGACGCACTCCTGTAATACGACTGACTGTCAAAAGGGATACAAGAGAAAACATCAAATGGCTAAATAAAAAAAAAATTATTTACATAGTACACATGTTTGAAAAGGATACATTTTCGACATATTAAAGCTTCCATTATCATCTTCCACAGTAGCCAATGTGCGAGTATAACAGAAATCCTGCGCACGCAAAATTCGGAATCACTCCGAATACGACAACTTTCACCGACAGTGGACCATAATCAGAATCGCATCCATGCCATGACTAGGAGAAGAACTCGTCTCTCCGGTACAATCTGAACTTAATCTCTCTCATTCGAGAATTCCCATGGGAAGCTGGAGCTTTTTTTTTGTTGGATAGTATCTCCATATGCAACAGACGACAATGTACTCGTATTCAAGTAAAATTCTTAGGACTTTGAGATATTTTTTACATCCTCTGATACTTTAGTCATTGGCTAAAGCTCGCGCGGTTTAGGAGTGCCCTAGATATGTGATGTATTTTCATTTAAACTGTCAGTCATCGAGTGTATTAAATTTATCTTAACATTCAGTCCGTGATACATACTGTGAATTTGATTGATAAAAAATTAAAATAAATTTAAAAAAAATTTAAATAAAAAAATTAATAAAAAAAATTTACCAATCAGTTTTCCATTTTAAGGACAATACTAAATCCTTGCTTATCCCTTTCATAAAGAAATATAAAATAAAAAAAAAACTACCGCTTACATCATTTAAAGTGAACGCCTAGCTATCGGTTGTGTTTTTATTTGAAAAAGAAAGTATCTACGAGTAAATTAGACAATTTACAACCACCCTTGGGTTGGATAATTCTCACAGAGGCATGAAAGAGGATTTATTTTTAGCTTGAAATATTTTATCCTGACCAGAAAAATTCATGCAGATAAGGAGAAGAACAAAAATTCAAACGAAAAAAAAAAATCGAAACCACAAAGTAAATTTTCTGAGAAGCCGAAAACCAAAAAGCGTTAATGTCATTAAATTAATGAATAAATAAATGAATTTAATGTTTTGTGATCGGGTATAGATATAATTACAAGGGATTAAATTGGATTTCTATGTTGGCATTTTGAATTCTGAAAATGGATAACTGGTTACGGATGCTCGTCGTTGGATTTGCTGGTAAGTGAAATTAACTTTTCCAATTTTAAGCTTACAAATATCTACTTTAGGGGATTACATTCATTTTAACGATCTGTTAAGAATAATGGTTCGTATGGGCTTTAAGAATTTGAATCAGTTTTGAGCCTCTATAGAAATTAAGTTGTTTTGACCAAATGACTTTAAGAACTGAATGCAAATGTATTTCCTGTGAATTGGTGGTGCATGGCATGAGCACAAACAAAATTGTTCACTTTATTTACTCGTATGTAGACTTTCAGGAACATTTTAGTAATTTTTATGGGAATTTTCTCCCACAAAAATTCATCTAAAAATTCTAATATGTATCTATTGTGAGTTCATGAAACTATATTCTCCTCAAATTGAAAAACAATTTGAAAGAATGTTCTCAATTTAAGAAAGGACTCCTCGTATTTAGTTTTGCCGGATATTAATGTGCTTTAATATTTTGAAAGATCCATGAGTTCTACCCACATAAAAATAAAACAAAAATAAACCAGGAGCAGGAGAATAGAGCTGGACGTGTGGGCAGACTGTGGGCTGGCATAAAATACTTTTATTGTATTTCTGGATGAATGCCTGGATTTATTTGCCAACCAGACTGACAAAAATATTTACATGAACGATGCACTTAAAGTTTTGCTGACTGAAATAATAATGGTGCTGGGTATATGATTGGTTCTAGGCATAATTCATTGCGCCTTGCCTGGTTGCAATCGGATTTCAGGAAATAACTAAATGAACCTGCATTGGAACTACCGGAGCTTAAGGTTCGATTAACCTTGTATGGTGGCATACAAGCCAAACGAATGCTTTCGGAAGTCCCTTAAATGACAATGACCTTAATACTGACATTTGATAGAAATGCTTTACAATTATTCCAAGTACCCAAGTGTGATAGGCATTAGAAATATCACCTACTGAGACACTTGCTTTAAGAGTGATGTGTACCCCGTAGTGCACTTCCTCTGTTGCTCCCCTGCTTGTATTTGCATTAGGCTACGAGTAGGTAGTGGACAATGTACGAGTAGATACTCATCTTTTTTCGTAACTGAGATTTAAAAGAATATAAAAGTAAATACTTAATCACTTCGTTTTCCGGGTTGTCTATTTCGGTAGAAAAACAAAGTTTATTCAATACTCAGAAAGCTAATTAATAAATTAATTTAACTAAGCACTTTTAATAGTAGATTAGAACATGAAACATTAATAAACCAATTGTCGTACAATTAATACTGTTGTTTTCAACTTTCTTGAATTTTTTTTTCATTCTCATGCAGTTCTTAAAAAATGGTTTGAAAATTGTTAACCTTCAAAATATAGTGTTTTTTGTTTCAAAGATCCATGCAAGATAATTTAATATAATTATCAAAAATAATTGTTTTTGAATCGCTGTTGCTACTGACAAGAATTAATGCTAGTTTACAAAACGTCATTTGCTAGTTTTATGCAGGCACATAGATAGTAGGTTGAAGTTGTTAAATCGCATGATCTGGAAGCTTATAAGCATTTATTTCTTGATATAGAGTTATCTTTAACTGTCAACCAAGGGAATACATTCTGTAATTAAATTTTTAATACAACTTCTGGGATATGCCCACAACGACTGGATCTGATTCGAGAGACAAAGTTTTTGCCACTTTTTCAAGCATTCATGGCCATTTATCCTCAATAACATCCTCAAAACGTTAAATCACAAGATGGGGCCCAAAACCCCAAAATTTTGCGTTGATCGAATTTTTTCTTCAATAGGCTGGTTTTTTCGTTTACTATATGGTTCCTAGCGCCATTCTGCTTAAACCACATCTCTTCCACATTCATGTCATTCAATAGGGGAACAGAAAAGCCACTAATCATAATTAAGTCATCATTCGATAGAACAGCGGATCTAATGTCAGTTAGTTTTGGGTCAATTCACCAAAATTTTGACTCAAACGATGGTCATTTGGCTTTCATTCTTGCACGAGCTAGATCTTGTAAGCCTTCAAACCAAGATCTTCGCGTACAATTTTCCATAAAGTGGACAGATAGAACCCTAGATGATTTGTAAGTCGTCAAGTCGATAATTTGGATCTTCCTCAACTCTCTCCTGAACGGATGCAATATTCTCTTCATTAAGCACACTTCTTATGTGTCTCCCTGTCACTGTATCTTACAAGAAAAATGTGCAAAGACGGTCTCAGATGTTCGACTATGTAAGGTGTAATATGATGAAATTGGTCAATAAGTTGGCGCGCAGAACCATAATTTTGAAGCCAGTTTCCTAAATTTGGTAGCGTTGTTGAAGCGTGCATGCCATCGCGATGTGGGGCAGAAGTTCCCAATTGATGTTTGCCAAATAATTTATTACTTGCTCGCGATGGCGAAAAATAAATGATGCACGTCTTTGGCAATATTCTGGTCGTTTTTGCTGTAATGCTCCATTCAATCTTATCAGTTGGTGATCGGATCCCCTGGAATTGTTTCGACAGATTTCAACTATTCATAATACACCATTTCCTTCTGGTCCCACTAATTACACACTTTAACCTTTTTCCGTGAATATTGCGCACTAATTGCAAGATTGATGCTTGGCCTGAGTCTACATATGATATTGTCGAAATAGATCCACTTTTCATCGTCTGTAACAATTAGGTGCGAACTAGCTTTTCTTTTGTTCCGATCAAGCAATGTATCTGAAATTGTTCTTCGCGATCCGATGTCTTTTCTTTCAAATAATTTAGAATTTATTTGCCTTAATATGGATATTTTTCAGGAGCTTAAAGTTTTTTTCTTTGGTCTTCCCCGGTCTTTATTGTCGATGCCAAAATCGGCACTTTTGAAACGAACAACCCAACCTCCACCAGTCCGATGAGTATTTTTGTTGGAAAATCTGGCAAAGAATTCGACATTTTCAAGGCGCCACAAAAGAAAGTTTCGTTTCTACGAGCACAACTTATGACAGACAGTATTTGAGAGATGTTTTCCCTCCAAAATGCTACAAAATATTTGTTACCATTGACACAAACCACATGCAGTAGTCAATCCATTTGTTAGTCAAACCGACATTTCATATTCACACACCTATTATTGAATTACAGTGACAAGCAAAAGTAGACATGTTTTTATGTATTTAAATTGAAAGCCGGTCAAACTTTCCTAAAAGTAACAAACAGTGGGCCATTGACCAATGGATAAAATCAATTTGGTGTGTTGAGACAAAGGTCAAGCGAATAGGAACAAATGGCAGATCGTATTATTGATCACGTCTTGGAGAGCCACTTCAACAACAAGTTCAAAGAACGGTGAAACACAGTGAAGGTTTGGTGTTGTTGTTCTTGGAGTTCTATTGGAAATTTAGTAAAAATCGAAGATATAATGAAAAAAGTAAATTATCTTGATATTTTACAAAATAATTTAGATAGGTGGATACTAACAGTTTTAGCAAGAACTGGCTACAGGGAGTCTAAAATCATTTTTTAACAAGATGGGGACTCCAAATATACCTCTAAAATTGTTAAGCAATGGCTCGAAAATCAGGAATTTCACACTGGCACGAAGCCCCGACCTCAATTTAAATGAGAATATCTGCCCAATTGTGAAGCGACGCATCGGTTAGGGTAATATGAAATTCATCCATTCAACGCTGATGAGCTTTAGGATCGAACTAAGTTAGAATGTAGTCGAATTCTTAAGAAAATTCTTCACAATCTACGCCAAGGCGTTGTTTTACAAGTAATAAAAAACAAAGGCTTGTAAAAACTTAATTGAACAAATTGTATTAAGACAAGAGTTTTGATCAACTTTTTTAAATAAGTGAAAACATTTGTCCACTTTTTCTTGTCACTATATGAGTTGTTAGCAGTAAAATGTTAGCTACCTGCCGTTGTTTCGTCATATGAGGCCTATTTTGAAGGCGACACAATTTATATTGCATAAGCTATGAGAACTCTATGTTTTGTCCAACGATTCCCTGCACATTTTTGAAGAAATGCAGAGCAGAAACTTGATAAAGTCTCAAAATAAAGAGTTTTAAAGTGAATGAGCGGCTAACTAACAAGACAATATTTAGCGATTCAAAGTCGATCAAGTTGGTCTTTAGGTAGTTAGTATGGCATGCGCTTTGTGTGTGATAAACATTAAAAAAAACCCTGTGGCGCTGACAGCCCGGTGTGGGCCATGGCCTAGCTTCTTGGCACTCATTTGTGCTGCTCATGTTGCCATTTTTGTCACATCAGAGCGGGGCCTATGGTATATCGCCAAGTCCGAACGGCACTCCTTAGAAGCTTTTACGTATACTCGTTTACTCGTTAATAAAAAAAAATCTTGTCACTGAAGAAGATTTCTTCTTCCATCTTTAAAAGGCTCACTAAGCTAAAGTACTATATTCACGATTGTATTTTAGCTTTAGCTAGAGAAATACTGCACCTTAAAAAAACGGTGCGGAATCAATTTATATACTCGTATGTTTGTAGGTCTTGACTTACTAATTCGAATGCAGCCGCAATATTGTCTTCACTTCTCGCAATTTGCTGTTTGTACAGGAGGAAAACCTTATAAAGTGATTAAATCAATTCGAATTTTTTGAATAATATTCGCTTTTTGGGACGGTTGTTACGACTGAAAATTAGAGTAAACGCACGTGACTGTTTTAAGAAAACTACGTAAACGTGCCAATCGTATTGAAGTTAGTATTTTTATAGATGTTATGAAGTCCAAGAAAATTTGTTTGGCAGTTTTACTCAACCCTGATGAAAGTTGCAACAAATATTGGCAGTGCTATTGTACTCGTACCGATGTGCTGCTATATACAAAGTGGAGCAAAATTAATCATCCTATCGGAAGATGTTATAATTTTAGCAAATTGCGTTGTACGTCAATCATATATGATATTTGTGAACTAGACAGCTGCAGTATACAATTAGACAAGCAATGGAGTGCGCCTGAATTATTGTCAAGCCATCCTCAAGGATCAACAACGAAGAGGGCGCATTTCCACCTCAGCGGTTACGTCAATAAGCAAAATTTTCATTTATGGAGCACTGAAAATCCGCTTGTGATGCTCGAAGAGCTAGGAGTGATTGGGCCGTATGTTTTTGAGGACTCCATCGGCAATACGGTCACTGTTGCTGGCGGACGCTACAGCGCCATGATAAACGACTTCTTACTGCCGGAATTAGATGAGCTGCCCTTGGTGAACATGTGGTTTCAACAAGACGGTTCAACCGCACACACAGCACGATACAGAATGGATATTGTGAAGGAAGCGTTTCCTGGTCGCGTAATCTCCCAATTCGGTGATTTGGCATTGCCAGCAAGATCACCCGATTTAACCATACCAGACTTCTTTCTTTGGGGCTACTTGAAGTCTCGGGCTTATGCCAACAAGCCCCAGATAATCGCAGGAGAATATTCGACAGAAATGCGAACAATTATCACCGGAATTCCTGCCGAAAGTCATGGAAAATGCGATAAAACGGGCACAAATATGTATCAACACTGGCGGCAGCCACTTAGCGGATATCATCTTTTCCACTTAACAGAAAAAATTGCAAATGATTTTTTTTTTTTTATTTAGTAAAATAGTACTTCAAAAACAAAATTGGATGATTAATTTTGCGTCCCCTTGTATTTTGCGTATTAATTGTGTTTATTTTGAATTTTTTTTATAAACCACAATCTCAAGATAGAAAAATCTACATTTGTGTGTATATAAAAAGTTAATTACATTTTCTGAAAGATGTTTTCTTTGTTAACAAGCAAACAATAGATGGTGGTGAGATCTACCTAACCAGATGTAAATTTGGATCAGTGGCGAAGTAAGTGAGGCATTTCTCCAAATTTCTATTTAGCCGATTACAATTAAGTGCACCTTATGAACTCATACAATTTTGGGTAGCTGATGTGCTTTAGCTTTAGTGCAGATGAGGGATGTTGCCGGTTTTTTAAATGCTCGTCAACTACTGCCCGTGAGCGCATCTCAACCTATGGAATATGACTAGCTTTCAGTACAAGGCATGCTTATTAGTTTTAATGCAATGCCATCCTTTTTGAGAAATCGCAACACCATAATATCTTTTGCTGTCTTAACTTACCTTTAACAAAAGATTAAAACAAAAATGGGGTTTGAATCAAAGGTCCTAATTCATTTTGAAAAATGGTTTAAGACTGTATTTTTTGAGCACAACTTCTGGTATATGAATTCCTTGGATGTTTTTTTCACAAAGCACATCATGTCGGTCGATTTTTGCGACACTTATTTATCTACTCGTATGTAGGCTTTTTTCAACAAGTCTTGCACTGAATACTGTCTTGGGTGGATTGGATAGTTTATGATAGTTTACGTAGCCAAACAAGAAGTATTCAAATGCCTTCAAATAACACAGTCATCACAGTGGCTAATTTTCTGACTTGCACTTTATTTGTTGGTTGGAAATGAGTAATCATGATGATAGAAAACTAAACACGTTTACACTCTTGTAGATAGTTGTCATATGGTAACATTCTGTATTTCGCTTTAAAGAAGGTAAATGTCATGGCCCTTGTGTTTTGTTCATATTGTACGTAAGAGCTGACCTCCGATAAATAAATATATCAACAATTGTTTCAATAATTTATTTTCCTTGCTAATTGTACTACAATATCTCACTAACTAAACTTCTTCAAGCGACTGACTAACTACCTATAACTGGTATTCTCTTTTCTTTACACTTTCTTCTGTTTCTTTGCTTTTCATTTGATTTTGTTTTTGTTTTTGGGTCTGTGCGGTCACAACATAGAGTGTAAAGAACGTGTTATTTTAATGTTTACCAAGCCACTTTTTCGCAAAGTCCAAAATATTGAACAAAAAATAGATGGTTACGTGCCTTCCGGTTTAGATATGAAGACTCTACGGGCCGGAGCTTTAGAATCAATTCGCTCTACATGATCTAACTATTTCGTTGAATCTTCACCTTCAATGATTTTCCTCTCGAAACGACTGCGGATATTTTCATCCGAATTGGATAGAGCCAGAGCCATATAGCAAGACTGGAATGATCAAGATCTTACATAGAGTCTCCTTAGTTTTTCAGGCAAGGACCCGTTTTAAGTCAGAAGAAACACCGAATATTAAGAGTGATTTCCGTTTAGTTTCGTAGAACTTAAAGCTCAAATGTGGTAGACAAAGTCCCTCCCTACCTTGAAATTATGGCTTTCAACTGTCACATTCTGTCCAATTCATCGACGTTATAGGTCCTCTCTTGTCCAGAGCACATACATAATTTCGACCTCATTTGCCGCTTAACCCATTTTGGCAGCTTCTGTCTCAATACTAAAGAACGCACCTGTGACAGCCCGCTGTGTTCTTTTATATATGTTGTAGTTGCACACACTTTTGAAAAATTGTGCCTCCGCTTGTAAGATCCGCACAATTTTTTCAAGACAGGTGCCGAAGAAATCATATGAAAGCCCATCACCTTGTCTTAAACATTTTTTGACAGCAAAGATTTCGGTTTAGTCGTTACTGACCTTGATGGAGTAGTGAGGACTACTAGTGTCCGGTAGCCTTATGGACACTCTTAGTTCCGGGTCGTCCGAGAAAATACCGTAACCGTTTCCTTCCTTTCCGGATATATTATATCATACGGAACGTCGAAATCGATTAAGGAAGCGATTTCATCCGTTTTAATAGTATTGCCTGGTAGTAGCTCCTCCAGGATCGTGCCGTGTCCGAAGCTACTGCTTTTGAAAAGACCCAGAATAGTGAGTCGAATCGCGCTGTTGCCGGCAAGTTTATTTTATCTGTAAATCAAGCGGTGTTAGATGCAGAAAGGTGTCCAATGCTGCCGTAGGGCTAGTACGGAGCGCACCTGTAATGGCTATGGGAGCCGTTCCACGTATGCCGTGCCGCTAATACCCATTAAGTTTAGCGTGACTACCCCTTGAGGGGTTCCTTTGATCACTGACATTCTAGCCGAGCGTTGTCTAATGGAACAGTTTATTACCCTATCTGCAAGCATGTTGCAGATCTAATTTGTTATCGTTATTGAAGGCCCCATCTATATCTACAAAGCCCGCCATCGCAAACTCACCGAAGTGTAGACTTCTTTTAATTTTCCCCACCACCTCATGTGGGGCGGTTTTTACGGATTTGCCCTTCATGTAGGCATACTGTGACCCGGTCACAAAAACGTTACTGCATCTGTGATGTGAATTTCCAGTAAACGCTCCAGGATTTTAAGCATAAAGGATGACAGACTTATTGGTCTGAAGTCTTTTGCTATTATGTGCCCTTGCCTGCCGGGTTTAGGTATAAAAACCACCTTAACTTCTCTCCAAGCTTTTGGAATATTTCCTGTTCTTTAACTGTTTCTCAGAATTTAGAAAGTTTAATGTCCTCAGTATGCCGTGGCAAGCCGGAGTCAGCTGATAGTTTGGATCTAGGGAAATGGGTTTTCACCAACGTTACCAGGACTTCCTGGCTGCTTTCAGCCCAAGTTCCGTCGTTTTTCCTGAGGAAGCTAGGGACGCTCGCTTCTTTTGAAATCATTTGGCGTAGCCCCGAAACTTCGTCTGTTGCCATAATAGATTCTCAGTACCTCTGTCATGATGCCTTTTCCGACTTTCTAACTAGGTACTTGAATTGTTTCTTGCAATCATAGTACTCATTCCACGTACTGTCACATTTAAAGAGCTTCGCCCTAATGTAGAGTTGCATAACCTCTTTCCTTTTAAGACCTATTTCCCTATTCCACCATCTCGGCTGGTACCTTTTAGGTGCTCGGTTAGGTGGATAAGCTTCCTCGAACGCGATCGTTATTACCCTTCTTAGATTGGGTCACCAGATCTGTGTTTACCACTTCTGTATACTTGACTCAATCAGCTTTCCTGGGATTCCTTTGATTCCTTTTAATGTTGCTAGGTTTGCTTGATTTTTTTTCGAATTTCGTTTTGGATTTCATTGCGCTGATTGAATGGTTAGTTTTTTCCTGCCAGCAGAATTTCACATCCTAAGTTTCTTTACTTACTTTAGCAGGTCACAGTGCGGGTCTTGTTGACATTACACGTTCCATTGATTGACTTAGCTTGTGGTTTACACGAGCCAGTCTCGTCCTTCCATACAGTGACCTTTGGTAGGCGAGTTAGATCGCTGTATTTTCATAAAATGCGGGCGTACTCAGATAAGACCTAATATCTCCGTCTGGTACAGTGTTTTTGACAGCTTCTTGGCATAAGCGTCGGTATTTTGGCTGCAAATAGTTAGTTGCTAGAGTTTTCATTTGCATATTTATTTTATTTATTTTTTTATTCCTTATTTCATATAATTTTTTACAAATTCAAATAACTTTTAAATAATAAGAAATTAGATTAACATTCAGTATTTTGAATAAAATAGAATTGAATGACATCCATTACATTAATAAAATAGGAGTGATAAATTATTTATGGGTGGGGTGAAGCTTTTTTATAAAACTAATATTAATTCAAAATTTAAAAGCTTACAATCAAATAACAAAAACTAGTGGAACAAAAATTATATTTAAACCAAAACGTAAAAAGCAAGAGATTCAATTAGATTAAGATCAAATGCAAAAAGCCAGCATTTTACTCTCTTTAGAAAGGTAGACGTAAATGATATTGTTCTAGTGGAAGCAGGAAGTTTATTTAACAAACGAGTAGATAAAATAGTATAAAAATTACGAAATGCAGAGGTTCAAAAATAAGGAATGGAATGAGTGCAAGACAGGTTTCCACGAAGATTGTGACTAGAAATTAAACGAAAATTACGGTTACTGGACTTCATATAGAACATTTTCAACACCTTAAAACAGAACAAATGACGAATAGGAAGGCTTTTCAGGTAACAGAATAACGGAAAACTGGAATGTCTAGCAGGTTTACGAAAAATTGTTCTTATAACATATTTTTGTAATAGTCAGCAATTATTGAATATTACTTAGATACACCCCGCCCCAACAGGCAAGTTCATATTGAAGTCTAGATTGGAAGATGCCATAGTATGTAGTATTTAAAAGACTGATTGAACAAACGTTTCGCATATAATAAAAATGACGGAGGATGTATCGGGAGTAATTTATTGATATATTTATATGGTTAACAAAGCTTATCCTAGAATCAAGAGTAAGTCCCAGATATTGAAACAATTTTTACTACAGTTTATATTACTATTATACGAGTAACCAGAGGAATCAGACGAACACGAGTATTATTGCGGACAGTATCTTCAACACTCCTGTGAGTGAAAGTAAATATTAGTTTCGTAAATGTAATTCGAGGAGAGACTGAAATACATTAATTTAATCTTAGAGCTCAAAACTAAATTATGAGTAGAAAATCAATGCCTAAATAAATCAAGATCCCAATTTATGTCAGAGACCAAGTCTAGAGCACTTTTCGAGCCATAAGAAAAGCCAATGTCATCTGCAAATGCAGTGAGCGAACGTTTGAAATTAATCCAAAGTAATGAGTTTATAAAGACTAAGAACAGAATGGGACCTGAGACAGAACCTTGAGGAACACCGATATTAAAAAACATCTTTCCACTTCTAATACCATTAATCTTGACCCTTTGAGACCTTCTTTTTAAGATAGGACCCAAACCAATCCAGGATAAATCCACGAAAACCAGCATTCTTTAACTTTTCCAACAAAGGGTTGTGATCGACCATGTCAAAAGCTCTGGTGATGTCAATAAATAGTCCTGCGGTTGTAAAGTGTAAAAGTGTAAAAGTGCATCTTCCGTTGATTTCCCTTTCTGAAACCCAAATTGATTTGAATTGAAGAAATTAGTCTTAGTTATGAAACTCACTATTCTATAATTCATCAGTTTTTCAAAGATTTTACTGAAAACTGGAAGTAACGAGATCGGTCTATAGTTACCAATTTCAGATACATAGCCGTTTTTAAGAAGAGGAATGACATAGGCAACTTTAAGATCCTCGGGGAAGATCCCTTCAAAACCACAACGGTTATAAATAAAAGACAAGACATCAACCAAAAAACATGCAATCTTTTTAAGCGTTAAATTTGAGATACCATCACCACTACATACGAGTATATTTGAATAAGGTAAGGACCCAATAACATTCAAAATCTCCAGAGGAGTAATGGGTTGAAAAACAAAAGTATATCTTTCTATATTCTCAATAAAGGGACGACAAATAGGGCAAACCAATTTGACAGGACTCGTTTGTAGACTGGAGGCAATATTGACAAAATAACAATTAATAGCATTAGCCATAACCAGTTGCTCATGCACTTCAGAGTTGTCCAGTAATAAAAAAAAAGTGGGTTTTTGAGACGTAGTTGATTTGTTTAGTAGGCTATTAACAGCTTGCCATTCGTATTTCAAGTTTCCCTTTGCTAATCTAAATAAATCACGGTAATATTTATCACGACACAACGGAATTTCTTTTTTCACTTTGTTGCACAGTTGCTTATATTAACATTTTAAATCCGAATTATCGGGATACTTTTTACACAAGATCCTCAGTTTATATTTATTCCTAATTTTAAACATTAAGTTGGTCGATATCCATGGCTTCAGTTTTTTAAATAATTTTTTGGGAGGCAAGGAGTAAGAACAACAAAGAATGTGCCTTTTTAGAGAGCTAATAAGCAATGAATAAGCACTAAATGCATTATTCGAAGTATATATATTATCCCGGAACTCATAACATAAATTATTTTTAAGTCTAAGAAGGTCGATTCTATCACTACTTTTTACAGAGTTAGAGAGTCTACAATTTTTGCCATTATTTAATGTCACTAGGAGTCCTGTCAAGCACACACTTTTCGCATTTGGTCATAACATTTCTAAATCGTCCATTAATGTGGTCAAGACACCTGCCAGAAGCAGCCCAGGTCGGCTCATTTATACAAGAAACTAGACCATGTGACTAAAGTCACAAGTAAAAGTTGAAATCTCCAATAATAATTAAATTTGATGATTTTTCATTACTTAAAAGGCTAGAAAAACCGCTTATAAAATACAACACATTGAACACATGCAATCTGTAAACACAGAGGAACACAAATTTATCACAATTTATTTCAATAGATACTTTTAAAATATCCGCACTCAGAAAATCCATGTAAGTAATGTTAAGAATTTTAAAGTCATTCTTTAGGAAGCATCCAACCCCACCTGTAGAGTAATTTTCATAATGATCAAGATTGATGATTTTATGGTCAATTGATCCCAATGTAGACTTGTGAATATTAATATGAGGAATAGACCCAGTCACTGTAAGTGGGATTGTGCTTTGCGACCCTTATATACATGTGTACGTCAATGGCTAGTCAGAAGCTAAAAATTGTAAATCTGGTATATACCGATGAAGTCTATGCAACGTCCCTTAAACAACTTCTGACTTGTAGTAGACGGTCATATTCGTCATGATCTTAGACAGTGATTGTTGAAGGAGAACGAATGATTAGTTCCAGTTCCAGAGGTATGCCGTTCAAAGCGTCATTCATTCCTATTGAAATCGAAAGGCTACAAAGTTCATAGGTGTCATTTTGGCAGCTTCATAATATCAAAACGATTCTGTAGGCGCAAAAAATGATGAAAATAATTGAATCAGCTCTAGTTTAGTGCCCACTTTCAAGGGTTACTTTCATGTTTTCTCTTTTAATTTGAACAAAAAATTATATTCCACCTTAATCGGCTTCGTCCCTTTAGGATAGGTCTTTTGATAATTTGCATTTTTTTTCCTCCCGCCCTACGGCAAAATTTCTTTCTCAAATTCTTTCTATTCGTATTTAGTCATTCATGTACAAATAATGTCCTTTTTCAATATATCCTTCCACGTTGTGGAACACCACAAGAATAACAATAAATTCCATAGGATATTCGTCCTGATGAAACTACTTATAAGAATCTTTCTTGTGTCAATAGTTCCTGCCAAAGCAGGAAACGTACACCGAACAATCCAACTGAAAAAAAAGAAATAAAATTTCCAATAAGAGAGAGCGAAAAACAAAAAAAAAAAAAAGGAGCAAGAATGAACATGAAAAAGGAGGCAAAAATAACAGACACATGCACATGGAACCATCTAAGCTTAACATAACACAAGCCCCAAGGAACATGAAATTTAAAATTGCTAACGTTACAAGGACAAGCGCCCTACGAGACCAAGAGTAGAAGACACAATTTAAATAAATGGAAAATGGGCGGTTTCCATTTCCAGGATGTGCCATAAACTTTTATAATTTCATTTATGATTCCAAGTCTGTTTTGCAAGCTTCACTACACTTGTCCTCGTCAGCAGCCCACCAATTTTTGTGTGTCTCCTGCTGATGGTTTAAGGGGTGGATGGTGGTAGTTTCAGGACCTTCAGGGGGGTGACAGTAAATACTACTAAACGGTCCTTTTTCTGATTTTACTCATATGTTGTTGTCGAAGTTGTATGTGTTTTTTTTTTTCAACTTTTCCTCTCTTGGTATTCACAGGACACAACTTTGTGTCGTGTGAAATTTGTCACGAGAGTTTTTTTTTTGGTTCAATAAAAAAGTGAAATTCTACACAACCTCAGCGTTGAGGTGCTTGGCACTTAAGGACGAAGGAAGTTATTTAAAGAAGTAAAGACGGTGATGGTTTACGAGTATGTTGGCGTGTTTTTTTTTTACAACTTTGAATTTAAATGTCTTGCTCAGGTCATATAATTTATAGGAACTCACACCCATTGATGGGTGTTGGTGCTGTTTGGGTGAAGATTTTTTTTTCTTTATTGACTGTTCTTGAAGTTATAGGCGAAAAAGGCAGAAAATTTACAATTTACCAGCCTACGCACATTTGGAATACGACTACATTTGTATCCTGGTTGTGGGCACTTCGTTGGTGGAATGGCGACGAAAACATTTCTATTTAGATTTGCTGAATCGCATGCTTTCGACAGGCGAGATATTTTATTGTTGCAGTGATTTCTCAAATAGGCGAATGATAGAGGGTGTTGAAGCTGAAATAAAAACTTCATAAAACGAAAAAAAAAAGTGAAACCAATTTCTTTTATATATAGGTACTCGAATATTGGCATTTTAGCAAGCAGGACATTGTCGTTATTAGACTGAGTGACTGCTCTAATTTCCACATCTTAATGGTGATTGAGTAATCAATCGGAAGGAGTTGTACAATTTCCCTACAAGACAGTCATTAAGGACTGAAGTCCATGCATCGATAGAGTCATAAACTGACCTATGGGCGTTCGTCTTCATAGAGCATAATTGACAGGAACCGTATCTTGTAGAGCTTTGACTTTGCCTCTTGGGAAAAAAGACTCAGACCGATTTGCTTTGTCAAACTTGAGAAGGGGTGCCTCCTTTTTAATTGCCGTGAACAACTCATTATCTTCTCAGTGTAACTAAACGAATATTGTTGAATTAACCTGGACAATCAATTGCTGGGCTATGGTATATACTCGTCCGTGAAATGCCTTCAGTTGCACTCTTGTGTGTCCGCTCTCAGATGGAGTTAAAGATTTCTCAGACCGGGGCTTTGTTGATCTGTTGGTTTACATATCCCAGCCATCTTTGTGTGCACTTGTGTCTCTGTACAGCTCTTTAATGTCGTCTTCAGACTACATCCTTTTAGTTCTATCAATGCAAATGGGACGACAACTCCCTAGGCGAATTTTGCGTTCGATAGGGCAACGATACGTTCGTCCACCTTTTGCAACAAAACGCAGGACTGGGATGATGCACTTCTTAGGCCGAAGAAAGAAGATCAAATTGAGGACCCAAGGTTTACTCGTAGAAAATCCATTACTTACTCAAAGCTATAGCTGTTCATTCTGTCCAATTTGTTGATGTTTTACTATATGTACTAGGTGGGGTGGAAAGTAACCTTCTTGGGAATGAAAAAACAAATTTTTTTTAAATGCTTTTTTATTTTATTGAATATGGTCCCCTTTAAGCTTGATACACTTATTCCAGCGATTTTCCATCTTCTTGATCCCGTCCGAAAAGTAATCTTCCGGAAGGTCTGCAAAATACTCCTCTGTGGCGTCGATGATTTCCTCGCGTGAGCTGAATTTTTTATTGATGACCCATCTTTTGAGGTTTGGGAAGAGATAATAGTCCGAGGGAACCAAATCGGGCGAATACGATGGATGCGGCAGCAATTGGAGCCGTAAGTCATTAATTTTAACCCTGGTTGCGATGCTCTTATGCGCCGGTGCTTTGTCTTGCAAAACAGGCCGTTTTTCAGCGATTTCGACCTTCAATCGCTGCAATAATGCACAGCAATACTCGCTGTTGATGGTTTTTCCGTTTTCGATGTAGTTTACGAAGAGTATACCATGACAATCCCAGAAAAACCGACGCCATAACCTTTCCGACCCATTGAGCCTCCCTGGAGCCTCACTCATTCTGTTCTCTGGTGTGTAAAAGTGGATCCAGGTTTCATCAACAGCTACCAATCGACGCCAAAAGTCCGCCCGATTCCGAATCAGCAAGTCCAAACACTCTTTCGAAGTGCTCTCGCGTTCGTGTTTTTGGTCAGGAGTGAGCATGCGCGGCACCCAGCGGCAGGATAACTCTTTCATATGCAGAATATTGCCCAAAATATGGCGTGTGTGCTCAGTAATAATCTTTGTGGTATCTGCTAGCTCGCGCACCTTCACTTTCCGGTCAGCCAACGCCATTTCATGTATTTTTTTGACATTGTACTCTGTAACCGCATCGGAGGGCCTGCCGCTGCGGACTTGATCGGTAGTGGATTTGCGGCCACTACGAAACTCTCGAAGCCAATATTTGACGGTGTGATCTTACGGAGCATTAGCCCCATAATATTTATCCAACTTTTCTTTTGTTTCCTTTGCCGTTTTGCCTCTCAAGAAATAATGTTTTATGAGAGAACGAAAATCGTTTTTGTCCATACTCAACATGATGCCAAACACGTCAACAAAAATCAGCTGTCAAAACAAAACTAAAGACAGTATCGCACTGAAATTTGGCATGTCTGCCTAAATATGAACGGACTTCAAGGCACCATAAACTTTTTTGCACAGTAGCAGAGCATTCTGGCGGTCAAGGAGGTTACTTTTCACTCCAGCTAGTACTGTATACCTAGTTACCTAGAGGGTAACTCTTTCATAATTGTCTACTACCCATTTTTGCAGCGTTCTCCATCGAAGTTTTCCACAATCTGACGGGTTTGAGTAACAAAACATTGTACTGTATAACTCGTCTTTATAGATGCTCGTCTTTATATGGCAGCATTGCCATCGAATCTGTCGATTTATCGAGAAAGTGCGCACCGATTTTGACTTCTTTGGTTTCTTTCCATGATTTGCCGTGAATATTTGGTCGATCTCGACCTTATCGGACCTAAAACCTTACTAATAGGGGCCATTGATAAATCACTTTAAGTGAACTGAGCAAAAGACGCTAAGGTTTCATTTTTCAGACATATGTAGGTACTTTCTGCTAACCAAATCTTGAAAATGGGTTGTTGCATGCTCGGCATGTAAGCCGTCGGGTCTAGCAGCCGTTTTGTTCTTGAGCTAAGATTTTGCTATCCTCACTCCATTATGTTTGGGTGAATAGATCTCTTGACTATTACCTTTCAGGTTTATTTATTATTATTTTTTTTTTTTTGTGGTGGGTAGGTGTGAAAATCTTCATAGACACTATGAACCCGTGGAAAGGTTATTTATTTTCCATATCTTTATCTTTTCGTAGATTTTATCCAAAGCCATTTGTAGCTTTCTAGTAGCTAACTCGACTGAAGTATCTGTAGCTAGTATCGCCGTGTCGTCTGCGAACGTGGGTACGTAGTACGTATGGTACCTGATTTTTTCGATATGTCTCGATTATAGAGTACAAACAATACCGGGCCAGGTACACTTCCTTGCGGAACTCCAGTTGCGATCTCTTTAAATTCCGAGTATTCGGTGCCATGTTTAACACGAAAAATTCTGTTTTCCAGGTACGATTTCAGAATGGTATGCAGCTCTCTCGGAAGAATCTAACTTAGCTTAAAATTTAAGCCTTCGTGCCATACGTTATCGAAGGCTTGAGACACGTCAAGAAACACGCTAGAACATATCTTTTTCCATCTAGGGCTTTCTCAATTTCATTCGTAATTCTAAAAACCTGGTCAATTGTGGAGTGGTTAGTTCTAAAACCGAATGATGATGATGTTCAGGAATTTGACGTTCCTCATTTCATTTAGAGATTTGCCTGGTTTCGGGACCATTATAACGTCGACAACTTTCCATTGGCTTGGAACGTTCAATAATCTTAGCGTGGCGTTTACAAGTTGGAGCAGTTTCTTTGGCAGCTCCTTGCGGATTTGACCAGTTATTAAATCATAACCAGGGGCTTTGTTATTTTTCAATTTTTTAATTACTTGATTAAGTTCTCGTAGCGACACTGTTTTTATTCTAAAATTGTCCGGTGCCGTAATTATATAATTAGAACCTCCTGTTAACGCCTGTCCATCAAAAGGCTTAAACGTTTCTTCTTGGTGGTCGGCAAGTAGATCCGCCTTCTCTTTATCTCCTTTCGCTCATTCGCCATTATTTTTTTTTATGGGAGGAAATTGAAATTCTTTGAGAAAGCAATGCAAATTGTTATAGTCTGAAACCCCAACAACGTTGATTGGAGGCGGCAGACGTAATTTTGTTGGGAGTTCTTTTTTTTTGTGACTCCTGGCTCTTATCTGGAACGACTTTGGATGAAGAACCAGTTTTACGTTTCTAAGACGGTCTTTTCTTTAGGGTCCAATTTGTTTCACGTATAAGCTCTTCTTCGTCCGTATGATATTCGCAACTAGTTGAGCGAAGTGGATTGCTTCCACTTCCTTTCAGGTTGAATGATCCAATCGCTTGACAGGGAATTAGGAATTGGGAAATCCTCGACGCTTAAAAATCTTCAGGAGCTGTTTTCCCATTTCTTCTTTTTGCTCCGGGAAGGCCTATGTTCTTCCTTTCTCTGGTACTCAAATAAACCACAAGCCGCTCGCGTTCAGCTGTTTCCCTATATCTGCTCGACTGCATTTGTATCATGGCTTTAACGGTTCCATGGAGGTGGTCAGGTTTAATCTAACCCTGTAGTTGCATCGTTGCTGCTGATTTCTTCGTACCAATGCCGCTTGTATTTATCACATTGGTTCATTCGAACATGTTGAGTGCTTGGAGGATGCGTAATCCTAGCCTTAGCTTCCTCAGGGGGTTTTTCATGGGCGTGTCGCAGCCTCTTCTTGTGAAGCAGTTGAATTCCTTGGCTGGCACGAAGTAGTAGTCAGAAGTAGTTATAATAAATTGGAGTTACCAAAGCAATGAATTCTCTATGGGTCTTGGTTAAGAACGAGTTTAAACATGTGGAGCTTAATCCGTACTACATTCAGTTGCAGTCAAGATTGTACTGATACACCCGTGGTGATTAAGCTGTTAACAGCATCATTAGATTAAAACAAATGCGATGAGCGCACTAGTGGCCGTTAGTAAAACTAACTACGAGACCTGCTTCCAAATGTGAAAGTACCAATGGGAGCATCAAGATCAGTCGAATGGGGATTGCTTGGAAGGATCCCGCCAGCCGGACGATGAAGTAATGTTCTCCAATATTGGGTTTGAACTCGTACTAAAAATTTCTAATTGTGTGGCATTTTCAATTGGTAACAGTTCACTATCGCCAATAGGTGGATCTAAGAGGAAATGTCCTTAGTAACCGCTTCGCTTGGTTTAGTATTCTTAAAGTTTCAATTCCAATGGAGTAGCCTGAAGTAGGTTGTATTAGTTTGCCAAGAGATTCTCCTCTTCAAGGAGCAATCTATTTTTTTATACTTTTATCTCAAAAATAAAAATCGGAATCTCCGGGTTAAAGCAAAGTATAAATCCATGTCACAGAGAGAAGACAAGAGGACCGACTCATGTCCTATTTTTTCTGACAGTTGTCTTGCCAAGGTTTATGGCATAAAGGTAAGGGCGATGCTTCATATTGTACACCAGGAGCCCGGAAATTTCAAAAATTTTAAATATAATGATGATCACATGATTAAAAGACTCATTTAAAGCATAACCCTTCGATTAATGTGTATGAGGCACCTATGAGCACCTAGCAGAACCTCGCTAAAGCTACCCACAGCAGTTTGTTGAAGACCTTGGAATACCGATTTTGAAAAGCCACGAACTTCTTTCTCATGCTAAACTGCGTCCATTAGAGGGTATGCGATAGGCGTCTTGTTATGGTAGAGATTCCTTTCGGATGTTAAAATAAGTTGATAGCTAGAGAAAGGATAATCTATTCATAGCCTCCAATATGCAGACCAGGAAAGTTAGTTCAGAAATTCACCGGGTAAATGAAAGCTCTGGTCTCACTGGAATGGAATAACGTGGATGAAACGGCAGACATTCTTATCACGTCAGTGTAAATCCTGTGTATTGCATTTTGCACGACATTGAAGTACTCAATGTACTGTACTGCCTTGATGGTCTAAAATTCTTTCATTGTCATTGTCTTATATCGGGTTTTCCAATAGGGACTTGACAACTTTGAATTTAATTTGTGAACGCACTCTTTAACTAGTCATCAAGTGCAAATTATAAAAATTTTCTACCGAAATTCGGAGTCGGTGACCGCAGCTTTAAAAGCGTTAATTCCAATTTTCGGTCGTATTCTCGCCCTAGTAGACAGGCAATAACAAGATTAGTGCAAAAATTTGAGTCTACATATTCGTTGTGTGATGTTGCCGTGTTCGGGCGATCTTCGATCCCGTCTGCATTGACGGTGAGTCATATTGTCGGCCATCTCACTCATGTTATTAACTTTTGCATTACCACATCAAATTTTCCCATGTCTTGGAAAATTACAAGGGTACTTCCAATCGCCAAAAAAACAAAAGCAAATTCCCCTTCTGACTACCGACCAATTAGCATACGAGTACTACCTTGTCTATCAAAAATTTTTGAAAAAGTCTGAGAGAAGCAAATTCTGAACCATGTAGCTACTAACAATTTGTTGTATCCGAAACAATCAGGGTTTAGAGTAAATCACAGTTGCTTTACAGCTATTATAAACCTACTTGACGAAATAAGGCAGGATTATGACAAGGGCTATGTAAGTCTTCTTTGTCTGCTTGACTTTTCGAAAGCTTTCGATAGAGTAGATCACAACATCCTAAAGGGGAAGCTAAAAAACTTGTTTGGTTTCAGTGATAGGGCTGTCAGGCTAATTGGTAGTTATTTATTAGGAAGATTTCAGAGACTTACCTCTGGCGGCAAATCCTCTTCTCTAAAAGCTTTAGTTCAAGGAGTTCCTCAAGGGTCAATTCTTGGACCATTATTATTCTGCATGTTCATTAACGATCTCCCATCAGTCTGCACGCAAACATCTGTGCATCTTTATGCTGACGATGTTCAACTTCATCTGGGGAAACCCTTTAATGAGCTCTCTGAACTGGCTCTTCTTGTTAATGAAGATCTTTCTCGAATATATGCTTGGCCCGTCGTAAATAGGCTGCTTCTGAACCCTCTAAAATCTCAAATAATACCAATATCTATAAGAAAATTTAACTTGAATATCCTACCAGATATATGTTTGAGCAATAATAAAATTACTGCTGTTGAGCATTGCACAAGTCTTGGCATTGTTATTGATCATTCTCTATCAGGCTACAGTCATACTCAAATAGTCATTGGTCGGATTTACGGATGTTTACGCAAATTATGGCTATCGGCGTTTTTTACTCCTGTGGAAACTAGACGCAAGTTGGTACTATTATTAATAGCCCCAATCATTATGTACGCCGACGTTGTCTATAGCGCCCTTGACTCACTGTCCCAGCATAAGTTACAAGTAGCGTTCAACGATGCGGTGCGCTACGTATATGGCCTCCGTAGATATGACCATATTTCTGAACACTCAATAAAGCTATTTGGCTGCACACTACAGCAACACATCAATACAAGAAATTGTATATTTCTACATAAAATCATTAGTAATAAATGTCCGTCCTACTTATTTAACAAACTTGTCTTTAATCGGTCTGTAAGAAATTTAAGTATCATTCCTTTCCGTCACCAATATTTAAACTCAAGTCGTTTATTTTTCATTCATGCTGTCAAACTATGGAATTCATAACCACCGCGAATCAAACTCATGTCTAACCGTGCAATCTTCAAAAGTGCAGTCCTCTCGCAATTCTCTTCTTTAACTACCCATCCTTAATCCCTTCTTTTTTCCCTCATCTCTACCTCTTAAATAATTTAAGCAATCTATCTTGCATCGTAGTTTAAGTTTTTAAGTTATAAATGTTAAATTAGTTCAACTTTCTGCTCTTTTTGTATCTAACTACTAAAAAAGATATTTAATAAATGAAATGCAATGAAAAAAAATGAAATGACTGTACAGCGACATTGACCTACCCAGAAGAACGAAAATCTAAAGACTGAGATGGCTGGGTCATGTAGAGCGTATGGACACCAATGCTCCGGTTCAAAAAGTCTTCGAATCCGCTCCCGATGGACAGCGCAGTAACGGAAGACCAAGACATAGGTGGCGCACGCAAGTGGAAGTAGACCTCAGCCAACTTAGCGCGCCAAACTGGAGGAAACTAGCCAGGGATCGAGCTAGCTGGAGAAGCTTGTTGTCTGAGGCCCAGGTCCACCCCGGACTGTAGCGCCACTTAATGTAAAGTAATTAAGATGTTTCCGTGTCAGTGAGACAACGGGTTGGTCGAAGTTTCGAAAATATCGCTGCCGTTCGGGCGTCCGTAGCAGACGATCCAAATCAGTCAATTCCATGGCGTTCTCAAGAATTGGGCATCGCTCAGACCACATTATGGCGTATTTTGCGTAAGGATCTTGGTTTACACCCATACAAGAGCAAGCTGACTTAGGAATTGAAGCCGATGGACCATTTGAAGTGACGTACGTTCTCCGATTGGGTTCTGGAGTAGATGCGCCAAGATGCTGAATTTCATCGCCTCGTTCGTGCGATTTAACGCCGCTTGACTATTTTCTGTGGGGCTACGTTAAGTCATTGGTTTATGCTAATAAGCCGACGACGTTGGAAGAGCTCAGAGCCAACACTGAACGCGAAATAGGGGCCGTTTCGGCAGAAATGTGTGGCCGAGTCATTGAAAATTGGGTCCAACGAATCGACCGCTGCAAACTTGCCCGCAGTGGCCATTTGAACGAAGTCGAGTTCCATTCATAAATGTTTTGATTGTACTTCAAGCCGACACAGATAATGGTACTACTTCAACTTAGAAGATTATCACCTTTTCCGTCGCAGTAGTAAGGATACAACTACAAGCTACATGGCAAAAGAGTGTTCGAATTTTTTTTGAAATCGCTGAAGCATTTTCAAAACCGTTACAGAGCTTGAAGCTTACATTTTTAAAGCATTCACTCTTTGATTCACAGAGAATCAAAGCCTTGCTGTGAGTGATACTAGAAAAAATATAGGTCGGGACGCAAGGCACTTATACTGAACGAGTTCAAGTGTAATTAGGCGGTTAAAAATATATAACGCCACCGGTTAGTTTCTTTTTTTATTAATTTCTTTTTAAAAGCATTTAAAGCTGTTTTTATATTTTTCTTTTCTTTAATTGCATTTGACGGTTCTTTTTAAATGCTTTAAAGTTTTCCGTGTACAAACATATACTCGTACATATGTACTTGTCGACGACGATGATGACGACGATGTTACGTATGTTTCGTATTCTTACCTCTTTGAAAGGCACCGTGAGTGTATTTTATATTTAGACATTATTTCTGATGGTAACTAAGCATAAAACACAAGGACGAATAGACGACAGAACGCAGAATACAGAGTAGGACACAAAAAATGAAAACACAGAAACGGCTAAACGGTACGGAGGGGGCTATGTCTACATTAGGAACTTATGCAATGAATGGAGTCATCTTACGCAAATGGAAAAACGAAATATTTTAAAGTTGGAAAAAGGGACAACATTTTTTGTCGGCTACAGTAAGTGTACTTTGAGGTAAAAAAAAAAAAAATTGTTACCAACCATAAAGACAAAGGGTATTTATAGTACTAGGCCAGTGGCACATATTTGGGAATACGCCTTGAAATTTAAGTGAAGCGTAATGGATAGGACTCAAATCCCAGGTGGCCATTGACGTAGAACACATATTTTTAGGTCTTTCAATCTGAATTGTTCAATTTGGGGCCAAATTAAATAACGTACGAAACATTTTAAACCCGAAATTGCATTTTTCAAAAGCACAATTCATCGCATCATTCCTCCTACTTTAGGCAACATTTCCATGAAGCGAAACAAACAAATATTAAAAAAAAACCTGGAAACCTTTCATCTAAATGTCCTTACTCGGTCGTATGTTTTATAAAATTGAAAAGTGTCCTTCAGCTCTTGAGCGTATAAATGCAGATGTTGAAGGTGAAGTACTTCGAAGAGTGCTGTTGGCAATGTTGAACACCTTAGATGCTGAAAAAGTTTGTATTCCTTTTCTAAATTTTCACACACTCAAGTGAAGGTTTAACTATAACTGTCTATATATAGGAAACGAAAAAGCAAAAACTGCATTTTTAGCAACCCAGTCTGGACCGAAAATCACCCTCATCCATTTTTGATAATGTCCACTCCTCTGCGCCATAGATCAGGACTGGGATTATTAAGGCTTATACTCGTATAGGGTTACTTTTGTTGTTCGAGAGAGGGCTTTGCTAGTAAATTGTTCGAAGCCCAAAGAAGCAGCGATTGGCAAGCGTTATTCTTTGTTTAATCACAACACTGGTATCATTGTCTGTATTCATAGCGGAGCCTTTGTAGACAAAGTCCTTAACTACCTTAAAGTTATACCTGTCACGTGTGGTGTTCTGTCCGAGACGTCGATGTTGAGTGTCCGTTTTGCTTGACAGCATACAAAGTGGTATAAGTTGGTACATCTGTTGTTGCTTTTCTCTCTAAATCTTAGCGTTATAGCTTGACATTTGCAAAAGTTACGTAGTACATCTATCTCTGAGTGTTTTGGCGATTTTGGCGAACTTGAATTAAATTTTGCGTAAAAAACGAATTTAATGGTGTGCGAACGTTGGAAACGTTGGAAAAGTGTTTCGGCAACGATTTTCTAAAGAAAACGGTCGTTTACCAGTGGCACGAGGGGTTCAAAAGTGGTCGTGAGTCAATCGAAGATGATGAACGCAGTAGCAGACTATTGACATCGAAAACCGACGAAAACATTGATGAAGTAAAAGAAATGTTGGTGAATGACCTCATATTAACCATCAGAGAGATAGCGAAGTACTTGAACATTGCCTATGGATCCGTTTTAGACATTTTGGTTAATGATTTGGGTTTCCGACGTGTAGCAGCAAAGTTGGTGCCAAAAGACCTCAATTTCATGCAAAAAAGAGACCGCCTTGACGTCGCAAAACAGATGATTTGCGAGGCTGCATCCGATCCCATATTCATCAAAACGATCATTACTGGAGACGAGACGTAGGTTTATGAGTACGACTCGCAATCCAGACATTAGGCAAGTGAATGGCGTTCACCAAATGAGCCGATACCAAGAAAACCACGTCGCTTTCAGTCAAAAAAGAAGGCAATGCTCACGGTTGCATTTTGAATTTTCGCCAGAAGGCCAGACAGTAAACAAAGAGTATTATTAAGGCGTCATGAGACGTTTGCGTGAAGCGATTCGCCGAAAGAGACCATAATTTTGGGCAGAAAACTCGTGGATTTTGCACCATGATAACGCACCGTCGCACAGTGCCATCATTATTCGTAATTTTTTGACGAAAAATGCAACACATACCATCCAACAGCCACCGTATTCACCTGATTGTGCTCCCTGTGACTTCTTTCTGTTCAATCGAGTTAAGAAACCACTAAGGGGAACGCGTTACAGCAGCCGAGAGGAAGTAATGAAAAAATCGCAGGAAGCACTGATGACACACCGCAAACCGAATATAAAAAATGTTTCAAGGATGGGATCAAGCGCTGGCATAAGTGTGTTGCAGTCGATGGCGTTTCCGTCTCAACACTCATCTAAGCGCCACGGACATCACGCTGCTTTCTTCCCATTATGTCAATATTTTCGGCATATGTGAGTAATTGGACGGACGTTTGAAAGATAGTGCCTCTTGTGTTTGCTCGTGAGTTTTGCAGTATTCTTTCAAGTACGATGTTGAAAAAATCGCACGACAGCGCATGGCCTTGTCTAAATCCTTTCTGGACATCAAAGGTGTCGGTGAGATCCTTACCGAGACCTCGATGGAGCAGCGTGCATTCTCCATCGTCATCCTCCACAGACAGCCGAGTTTGGCAGGGATGCCAAAACTAGACATTGCTCTGTATAGCTCGTCTCTATAAATGCTGTCATACGCGGCCTTTCAATCGATAAATAGGTGGTGTGCATCGATCTGAAGTTCATGGGTCTTCTCCAAGACCTGCCGTAGTGTGAATATCTGGTCGATGGTGCTGAAGCCACACTGATATGGACCTATCAGGTTGTTGACGAACGGCTTCAGGCGTTCACACAATACAGCAGATAAAATCTTGTACGCGATGTTAAGAAGACTGATGCCTCTGTATTATGCAGAGCTCAAAGGGTCTCCTTCCTTGAGCATACTTTCATCCCACCATATTTTACAATCAGGCCGCCCGCTCAGCAGCTTCAGCTTAGATATTGCTATCTTCACTTCATCCAGGTCGGGTGGATGGAATTGTTGGTCTACATCGTTGAAAGGCTGATTCTGCCTGACAGCGGTATTTGTTTCGTCATCGGCGTCAGCATCGACTGCGACTTTACTACGATGTTCCCTTGTTTGTCTCTAGAGGCTTCGATTCGGGGCTTGTGTGAGTGGCACGTTTTTTTTTTACCTTTTGGTTATACTTCCGAATCTCATTCTTGGAGTAGCATCGCTCAATTTCCTCGACCGCGGGCTTCTCATGTTCCTTTTTTTTTTTCCTGTAAAGTGGGAGTTCGTCTTTCCTCTTCTAGTCATAGAGCTTGCGATCAGCTCTAATTTTTTTTTTCATCGCCACATTGCGTGCGTCTTTCTAAGCCGCATATACTTATGGGCATTCGTCATCAAACCAGGGGTTGTGGTGGTCCAGTGGGCAGCGTTGCCACTGGTCTTCGATGCTTGATTCTGGCTGCAGTGGACCACTTAAGAGATAAATCGGTAAAAGATTTGGCGATCACTTGCGATTGTAGCCATCTGACGTCAAAATTCCTCACAGTGCTTGGCCTGGCACTGTTCTGCTTCTCGGAACGTACGAACATCCATAATACTGTGGAAGTGTCTTTCATCTATCGCAACGTGGTCAGTCTGTTTGACAGTTGATTTATCAGGAGTTCTCCAAGTCCCCATGTGAATATCGTGCTAGGTACGACAATGTTACATCCGGTCTCAAAGGCGATAAGCCTGAATCCATTATCGGAGATGGTGCCGTGCAAGCTATATCTTTCGACAGTACTACCGAAGATGCTCTGTCTTCCCAGTTTCGCATTAAAATCGCTACCGACAATTTTAATGTCATAGCTGGGGTATTTGTGTTCAATCGAGAGAATTACTCCGCAATTATTTTTTAAAGACAACTGCGGGCTGGATCTGATCAGTATCACCAGAAAGACAAGCAACTTTTTCAAGCATTTGTCCTTAATATCATCAATCCAACGTGACGTGATCCAACAGATAGTTCAGTCCTTTCATTTACGTATACCTGAGCATAGGAGGTAGAACTACTGCAAACGTTATGCAATAAGTTAATCAACATGCACAATGACCGCGGAGACGAGATGCCAGCTTTTTTCCTACCGCTTTTGCATACTGGCCCCACCAGCATTGCTTTCATACATAATTCTAGTAATTGTGATGAATCGCAGTCTCACAGATAGGGGCGTATGAATCCCCACTCCCCTATTCAAGATCTTCGACAGAAAGAAAGTCTTAACAATAGGTCGTAAACTCTAAGCGAGTGGGCAGTCATCTTTTCTGATTCTCATTGCAAAAGACACTGTTAATGTTCTTCAAGTGCTCAGTATACAGTGCAAGCCTGACAGTGAAAATGCTCAAGAAGGTTGCCAGCAGTTGGTTTATACTTTTTGTGTCATAACTGGGTTGCCAAGGAGCTTGAAGATATCAAAGGAAGTCAGAAACTGTTAGTTTTTTTCGATTTAATTTGAGTGATCATCATATTTGGAAAAATTCTTTGAAAGAAGAACTAAAAATTTTTTCCTCTAGGTCCTATTCGAGAATAAAGTAATGAATGCAGTTTCATTTTTAAAGGCTTGATGGTTTTATTGGGCATTACTTTCGCCGAGCTGTTTCTTTCATCTGTTGCTGCTTGAGATTAAGACTTTTGTGCCATCCGTTTCCCTTACGTCATCTTCTCTTCTTGAATTCTCCGCTATACAGTTGTTTTTATGGGAGTATCTGCAGACGGTTCGCCCTAATTATTTTCCCGGGACAGGCTTTGAAAATATTAACACCTATCTGATGGTAGGCGCAACAAACTGATCTTCTCTGGAACTGTCCCCAATTCAATGCAGTGTATGGGTATTTAAATAAATTTTTTATGTAAGGCCTGATTCCTTGTTTAGCTCTTTCTTGGTAGGTCGGCACATGATATCTGCTTGTTAATCGAACCCTGTTTAAACTATGGTGCCCTTCTATTCGTTGCCGTTTCATTTTTTCAGCACATCCGCCTTAACTGACTACCAATCTGTGCACTGAACTTTAACAAAAATACCACTTATACGACTATTCACTGTCACCGAATGCTAACCCTTGTCTAACCCTTTTGCCCATTTTTCCCACAAAAATTATTTATACACTTTCTCTGGTAAATTTTTTCTTTTCAGTTTGCCGACAGGTGGGCAGCCTTGTTGTGACTGATATCCACGTGCCGGATATAATTGACTTTCGAGATAATGTTACACTGTCATGCAGCTATGATATGAGTGGTCACACACTAAATTCCGTAAAGTGGTACAAAGATGAAATGGAATTTTTCCGGTAAGTAATGTTCTACCTTAGTCCTTTGACATTAAACAAAAAAATATTCACTATCCTTTAAAAATACGAGTAAACATGAAAGTCTTAGGTCAGAGAAATTTAAGAATAAATGGGGGCAACATTTCAGATTAGTCCCAGAGCTGACCATTTCCAACAATCCGACCAAGGCACGAATGTAGTACCCCCAAAAACCTATCAACGAACATTTGTCCCAATTACAAACGAAATGAGAATAAAATACACAACAAATGCTCGGCATTACATATTTATAAAGAAATTGTGTCCAATCCCACAAATTCGAACATCGAAAGTCTACTCGAATGAAATACGAGTGTACGAGTATCTACAAAAAAGGCAGCCACCCATCGGAGGAAAATCCACCCAAACCCGTTGGGAGGAATAGCTTTGAGAATTCTTGTAATTACCAATACTCCCGTGTGTCCGATATCCCGTGTCTTGTGTTCCGATTCCGATTCCGATTCCGATTCCGATTCCGATGCCTGTGTCTGTAGTCTTAACTCCTGGCACCACCGCAAAAACGAATCAAATGGAATTGGCCGCAAGTGACAGACAGCAAGGAATAAACGTCAAACGAAGAAGTACGAGTAAATCCAATATACGAGTATGTATGTACGAGTATATCGACTATGCGGATACAAGTGGTTTGGGAAGAGACGAAGAAACTAAAGACGTAGGACGTAAATCGAAAAATAAAGGACGAAGAGAACCAATGATGAAGGGGAAAGATAATCTCGAATCGTTTAAACGCTTTATTGAGATTCCATTGAATTTTATTGGCTCAACACATTAACGCCCAAAATACGAACATTAATTTCCGTCTGTCAGGATCTTGTATCAGTCGAAGTTGGAGGGTGTTGTGGCATTATTTAGGGCTTCTTTCAGTTATTCCTCCCTGTAACCCCTAGTGAGTGGGTTGAGGCAAATGCCATACCATATACTTAAAAAGTGACTTTAATCGACCATATATTTGGCAAAAATTCTATAAATATTTATAAATTATTATGAACACCGTTCTTGAAGTTCTCATCGGAATTTGGTTTCCATTTTTTGGATTTTTGTAATTTTTCTTTTTTCTTTTCTTTTTCTTGTTCCAATCGGGGTAGGGGATTATTTATTGGATATAAGAGGAGGCTCTGTAGTAAAAAACATTTTCTAGAGCTGTCATGTTGTGTGCGACTTTAAAGGACATAATTTATTAGCACACGTTCCAATACAAATATATTTGGTTTACAAAGAAAATTTAAACCTCTTTTTGATTTACGTCTTTTCCTCGGGGAGGTTAAGTTAACAAATTATTTTCGGAAAAGTTTGTCTTTATTTGGATGTGGCTTCTTTTGGGACTCCTTCGGGGGTATGGGATGGATGAATTGGTATTAAGGTTATATTTTTGCGATTAATGTATGTAGGAGTGTGGTTTGATGCCAATGTTGGGATTGCTAATGAATTCAGAGTGTAACCGCAAGAGACTACATTTAGTTTATATTTGGGATGTTTTCGAATTTATTGCGGAGGCCCAAAGCATTGACAGTTGGCCTTATTTCAACAGCTTTGCTTGGTGAAAATTTAAGTATAAGGCTTTGTATATGAATATGAATATACTTAGCGATGCTTGGGGGCATGACACACATTCTCAATCCAATGTTTACTCTTGGGAGTCGAAGGATCCATATTCGGTGGAAAGGTACCTTTCATGACATATTTAGTATAAATTTTGGAGGTTAGACTGTGTCTATTTCAAACTTAGATGATGTTTCGAATATGTTGTTTCAAAAAAGAGCGAAATGTGTTGACATTACTCTGTCAAATTTGAAGACAAAATCGCTGAGATTCCTAGCCTGGTTAACAAAACCATTAGCGTAATCTTTTCTCAAATTTTAAAAATTTTGCGCAGATATACGGTGCTGTAGATGTTAAAAGGTGAAGCACGAACTTTTTTCTATCCTCACCTGAAATTATTAGCATGAAATGGGACAACCTTCTCCGAAAACTTCACTTTGTTGCAGGTAGAAAGGTGGGATACTTGGCACATATACTATGTAACTGCAGTGAAATGTTACACAATGCACCCTATAATATTGCACACAAGTACTATGGGAAGATCAGATAAACAAACAAAACAAGGAATTTCAAAGCACACGAAGAACGAAAGGCGAAGTAACCAGTTTTTTATGATTTCAAAAATTCCAACAAAAAAATAGCAATCACAACTGTAACAAGCAGCGAGAAGAACATCCACCAAATGAGTCCTAGAGTGGCTGGAACCCCAAAACGGGTTGATTAAAAAAATCACTATTCGAGTTGTCAGTTTCATATGGAAATGCTCAACAATAGAGAGAAGGCTTAAAGTGTCATAGTACCCTAAGAGGACCAGTCGCTTTCCAGCTTCCATTGTGTACAGTGGACTAGTTTGTGGTGTACAGCAAGTGCAAATCATAACTATAACTGAATTCAAGATTCGACTTCCTTATTTTGGCAGTCTTTATGGTCTTTTCCTCGATGTTTGATGTTAGAAACCTCACTATTATCGAGTAGCCCTTCTCACCCAGTTCAGAATGCATAATGCTTTGTGCGACAGCCCCTGACTGTATCAAAGCTGATGTCGGTTGATTCCATTGCCTTATAAGAGCGACCTGGCTGTCGATGCAGATAGCGATATCTCTACCGGATACCGATCTCTTCTGCATCAGCTCAGCCACCCAGAAGACACCCAGAACGTTGGATTGGAAGACACTTCTTAGTTCTGGGTCTTTCGAGAAGATATCAGAATCTGTTCCATCCTCTGTTTTCGAGCCATCTGTCAAATTGCAATTCCATTTGGCCTGATTAGTGCATTTGCTTATCAGTCCTCCCTCTCTGGATATATTATATCATACGGAGTGTCGAAGTCAGCGTTGCCCCCTTGCTACAATTGTAGCGTTTGTACTACATTTTGTTCGTCAAAAAAGTGAGTACGTACAATCAGTAAATGTTTACTTTGTACTACGATTTCACACTTCAAAAAATAAAACTCAAAAATAAAAATATATCAATATCAAACATTGTGTTTAGTTCTTAAACTTTTGCATTTTGTGTGCACAGTTTCAATAACCATTTCCAGTCTAACTTTCAGTTTTCATAGAGTCCGTCTTCTACGCTTCCACTTCTACTTTTGCGTGACATTTGTGAGGCATTGTCGGTGACAGGAGAGCTCTTTCGATTTGCATGAAAATAGTTAAACGATGAATTTAGATCGTTAATGGGTTCACACGTACTTTTAAAAAAAAAAGACTTTCATGATGATATTGTTCAGTTTTGGGTAAATTTAAAGAGCGCAACAAATTTTGAAAAAAAGCCTGAATTTGAAAACTTATGTAACTGAAGGGTTTTCCAATAAGGACTTCACAACTTTTTTTTTTAAATAAAACGCAAACCATTTGAGATATTTCAAAAACTTTATTATCGGCTTAAGGTACAATCAAAGCATTTATGAATGGAACTCGACTTCGTTCATATGGCCACCGCGGACACGTTAGCAACGGTCGATTCGTTGGACCCGATTCAACGAGAAAATATGGCACAATAACGCCGCCGGCATGCAAACCGCACCAAACAGTTACTTTTTGTGGATGAAGTGGTGATTCATGAAGCACATGTGGATTTTAACCCGACCTAAAACGTACATTGCGCCAAAAATGAGCTTCGTCATTGAAGATGATTTTGCGATGAAATTCACCATCTTGGCGCATCTTCTCCAGAACCCAATCGGAGAATGTACGTCGCTTCAAATTGTCCATCGGCTTCAATTCTTGAGTCAGCTTGATCTTGTATGGGTGTAAACCCAGATCCTTACGCAAAATACGCCATAATGTGGTCTGAGCGGTGCCCAATTTTTGAGAACGCAGTGGAATTGACTGATTTGTATCGTTTGCTACGGATGCCTGAACGGAAGCGATATTTTCGACACTTCGACCAACCCGTTGTCTCACTGACACGGCAACATCACACAACGAATATGTAGACTCAAATTTTTGCACTAAACTTGTTATTGCCTGTCTACTAGGGCGAGAATTACGACCAAAAATTGGATTTAACGCTCTTAAAGTTGCAGTCACCGACTCCGAATTTCGGTAGAAAATTTTTATAGTTTGCAGACGTTGCTCGTTCTTGTACTTTGCCGTGATGAAAATGTTGAGTTTACTGAATAAATTGACAGTGACAGTTTGATGATTAGTGAAAGAGTGCGTTCACAAATTAAATTCAAAGTTGTCAAGTCCCTATTGGAAAACCCCATACATGCTAACATTGTGTAGTTTGCCTCATAGTAGTGCCTCTACAAAACGTTGTTTTTCAAATTTAAATTTAATAAAAGACGATCGAAGAAATAATTTAAATATTTCTATTGTCGGCGCAATAATGCAGTCAAGGAACTGTTAAGGTATGAGGGAAGAGTTTATGACCCGCCAATATCATTATTAACTTATGCCAAGACTATGACTACACTTACAGTACACACTTACCTACACTTTCTAATTTTATTGTTTGTTAATTGTTTTTATGAATTAATGTATATTTATATTTGTCTTTAAATAACCGTTGAATTTAAAAATAAAGCCTAACAATTATACACGTTTTTATCTGTTTTTTGACCACTTACGGGGGCAACACTGGTCAAAGTCGATTACGGAAGAGATTTCATCCTATACAATAAGATTGCCTGGCAGTATGAGAAAGACTTAGTTTATTTAACTAACTCCCGGAAATTGATAAATCATGTGACATAAAAAGACATCCAACAACAAGAAAGGCAACAATAGCAGCATCAACAGACATGCCAAAGGTTTTCTACTAAGAAGAGAGGCGAAGAAAGCTAAAAACGAAGCCAAGTACATGAGCTAAAAGGAAAGCAAAAGCTTTCGGAAATAAGGCCTCAGGAGAATCAGAGAACGACAAAGAAGAGGGGCTTAACTTCTGCTATGAGTCCGAAGGGGGTGAGTGTCGATAAGTCGGAAAATTTAACGCTTTTAAAGCAATATCGACTGATGACGAGAATTCCTCTTATCCTTTTATTAACCCTTTCCTCGTTATACGAACTTATGCGTAACGAGTTTCCCATTTTTACTGCATCGCTGCTGCTCCGCTTATGGGGTTGGCTAATGTCGCAGACCGCAGAATGCGTCTACATAATGCTCGGTCCTGGATCGCTTCAGTGGTTAGCCCCAGGCGTTGTTGCGCATTTGCCATCTAAGAAATCCAGGAATTCTTTTTCCGACCTCGTTTTCTTACAGTTGGAGTAACCGTAGTTGATAGTGCCTTTTTAACTGGATTTTCCGCAGATCTTCTTTGAACGTGGCAATACCAACTTATTCTATTCGCCTCAAGCTGTTCGGTTACCGAATTCTTTATATGTAGACTTCCTCTTATACGCGTAGATCTAATGCAATCGCGTTTAGTGACTCCACTAGACATCATTTCCGCTGCCGTCATTTTGTTTTTAAACGCTTCGTACATTGTCCAGCACTGTGAACCGTATATAAGAGCTGGTCTAACAACCGTGGTGTAGAGTTTCCCCTTTAATTTAAGTGGAAATTTTCGGTCGCAAAAGATTCCCGAATTTTCCCGCCATTTCATCCATCCCACACTCACTCTGTGGTTTATGTCGTCGTCACATTTCGCTTCCATGTTAACGATTGATCCTAAGTACTTAAAGATAGTGCTTTTCGGAAGAAATATTCCGTCTGACATTATATCCGGAACAGGTCGCAACGGATGCGCAAATGGGCACGTCAAATACTCCGTCTTTGAACGACTTATTTTAAACCCGTTTCTCTCTAGCGCATTTCTCCATGAATCTAAAGCGTTCTGTAAATCTTCGACGTTATCGCTAAGTATAACTGCGTCGTCAGCGAACAGAATTGGCGTTACATTTGCTTCGCGCATGCAGTCTTTTAAAAGATAGTCGAATACTACGTTAAAGAGCAACGGGCTTAGTACACTTCCTTGGTGCACTCCAACATTAACTGAAAATTCTCTCGTTAGTCCGGCAGAGCTTTTAACCGCAGTTTTCACGTTTCCGTACATGTCTTGTATTATTCTAACATGCGTTTCCGGTACGTTTTGAGACCTCAGCGCGGCCCATATGAGATCCCTAGGCACTCGATCCAATGCTTTCTCGAGGTCGTAGGCTTTGGATAGCGTCCACCTTCGATCTTCCTTCAACAAATCCACACTGGCTATTATCGAGCTTTATTATTTGCCGAAGACGTTCGTTTAAGACTCTTTCGACGATTTTCATTGAGTGTGACATAAGCTTGATTGAACGGTAGTTGTTGCATTCTCGAGTGTCGCCTTTTCCTTTGTATAATGGAACCAAGAAGCTACTTCTCCATTCATTCGGCATAGGTTGTCCACATTTTAATTTATTTAAAAGTTTCGATAGCCAAACGCCGCCGATCCCCTCCATCTTCGACCAAAACTCTGATGGAATGCTATCTGCTCCTGCCGCTTTCCCCCGCTTCATTTTTCCAATTGCTATACTTATTTCTTCGATTGAAAAGTCCGAAACTTCCTCCTCGAATAGACCAGCTGTCGGCACGATATCACGTAGAAACTGTTTGTTAAGCAACTTCTTGCAGTATTCAAGCCACCGGTCACAAATTTCCTTTTCATTTGTTAATAAGCGACCGTCTGAGTTTTTGATGTATTTCGGCGAGGTTATTTCCATCGAATTTTTTCGCCTCTGTGCAGCGAGCTTAAAAATATTTGGCATTTTAGTACTGTACGACGTTTGAACTTCTTGGATAGCTTGTCTTCTATCCGCCGATCGTGAGGATATTTGTTCCAACTCCTGGTACAGGTTTTCCGCTTCTGCCGCTCGATTTCGAGCCAGGACTTTCTTTGAGATCTTTTTACGACGCTCGTATTCAAGAGCCAGTCGAGCTTTTTCGATATCGTCGCTCCGATCGCATTTTGTCCACGCTTGGAATGCACTCTTCTTGTCGGCCACAGCTCGTTTGGTTTCGTCATTCCACCACCATGTTTCTTGTCCAACGTAATGGTACGAGTATTTCGATATAGTCCCCAGATGGGACTTTGCGAGTGTTATGCATTCCTCGTGCATGCTGTTCCACATTTCTTGCGGGCTAAGTGAGTCTGCTATACCATTTATATTTTGAAGTACTTCTTTAGCCAGTGCGATAAATCTTGCGCTTCGTTCCTTCGATAGATTATACCACCGGATTTTTGGCTTTCCAAACGATGCCCGTGTTTTCGGTGGTTCCGCTCTGAAAAATTCTGTAATGAGCAGACGGTGTTGGCTTACTAGCGATTCTTCAAGTATTACTTTACAGTCCTTAACACGGTTTCTCATCGAAATTTTGCAGAGGTGATAATCTATTTGCGTTTCGTGGCCTCCGCTGCTATAGGTGATAAGATGTCGTTGATGTTTGATAAACATTGTATTTAAGATGGTTAAGCCGTACGCCCTACACGCTACAAGGATGTCTTCGCCAGCTGAATTTCTGGTTCCAAAGCCTTTACCGCCGTGGCAGTCCTCATAATCAACATTTGTTTCTCCGATGTGGCCATTTAAATCTCCGCCTACGAAGAGCATCTCATCGATAGGTACTCGTATATTTCTAAGCAAATTACCGAACTCTGACCAAAATGTATCTTTTTCCGATTGGTCGCATCCATTTTGTGGGGCGTACGCGCTAACAATGTTCCACGTTTTATTGTGTATGACGAGTTTAACACTCATCAAGCGGTCGCTTATTTTCAAGATACCAACGATGTTGTTTAGAAGATCCGCTGCAACAACGATTCCAACACCGTTTCGTCCATTGACCGTTCCATGGTAGAACATCTTAAATGCTTTAGTTTTTCAATCTAGAAAACGCGCTTTATTTCCTGTATTACACCACTTCGTTTCCTGTACGCACAGGATTTGTAGAGTTCTGCGACGCATAATCGCTTCCAGTTCTAAACTTTTTGAGGTCATCGATCCGACGTTCCAACTTGCAAACCGAAGCTTATGAAAAGAATTTGGAAACTTCATTTTGCCCGCGCCCGGAATCCGTCGGGCTCTGACACAAGCACTTCTGCTTGCTCTGGGATCACCCGAGTGCGTTGCAACCGTGGTGTCCAGCGGGGTAGTGCTATTAATTGCGATCATTTCCATGAAGTGTATCTAAAGTTTGAGTGGTTTGACACTTGTATGCTCATTTCGAATTGATTGACTGTTCTTTAACCCCACCGGTAGTCTCCAGACGTGGGAACCCACTGATTGCATACAATCTTGTGGGAAAGTTTTAAGGTGTTAAAGTGTCACAGACTCATTTTTGGTGTCATAGTTGCCTGTATATGATTGGTGTCCCATTTAGTCGCCTCTTACGACAAGCTGGGACGCACTGCGGCACTATTCTTTATCCGATGCCGCACGGATTTACGTTAAGTCAATAACACAGTGGATAGCGAAAATTATTAATATAACCTCAACACTTCCATTTCCAAAAAAACATACATATACATTTTAGAATCGATGTATAAAGAGAACAATCAAATTGGCACAATATTCAAAGTGTAACAAAAAGATTCAAATTTTTTTCTTTCTAGTGTTCTTTCGTAAGAACATCATCAAGTTGTTTTTCCGTTTTAACATAACTCAAAATTAATATTTTTCTTTTATGAAATGGTAGCGGATGTCCACATGTTTTGTCCTTCTGTGGAACTCAGGATTCTTTACGAGCTTTATAGCGCTTTGGTTATCCACAAACAAAATCATGCTTGAGTTGGCTTCAGGAATAAGAACACGAAGAAGACTTTTCATCCAGGTCATCTGGATGATATAGGTATCTCATTTATGAGAAAAAGGTACCCACTTGTAGACCGCCTATTTTCGGTGTCACCAGCATAATCAGCATCGCTGTAACAAGTAAATTAATATTTAGTACTAGTTTTTAAGAAAATACCGTGGTTGACTGTCCCCTTTAAGTATTGAAAAATACGTTTTACTGCATTTACGTGTTTAGTCGATGAAATATCGGGCCTAGTTGCAATGGCCAGATACATCAGGCTGCTGACCGCTTCTCGAAAAGGAAACTTGATTTCCTTCGATGTGATACCCACCTTCATTGCTTTGTCCACTTTGCATGCCCTTCTAAGATATTCAAGAGGATGCTGAAATCAGCATCAGCATCTTTATCCTCTTCTGCAGAATGATAGTCATCTGTTCATGCCCGCTGCTTCTTACTTCTCTACTTGTTTGATTCACATCCATGCATTTAGTGGAACTTACATCAGAATTCCTGGGAAATGGCATAACTGCAATCCGATTTTCATTCCTAAAAAATACGTTACAAGTGACTTCTATTTTATTAGTTTGAGTCAACCAAATACGATAGCCAACAAAATAGCAATCTTTTGCTTTCCTATCCCATTTCTGTCGTTTTTCTTTTGGGATATAAGCAAACACTTAAGAGCCAAAAACCTCTAAATTCTCAATCCTGGGTTGTTTTCCAAACCAAAGCTCAAATGGACTTTTATCTTTTTGTGGACTTGGACCATATCTATTTAAAAGATGAACTGCTGTGTTCACAGCCTCCGCCAAAAGTTAGAGCGGTAGGTTCTTAGCATGCAACATAGTCCCAGTGATTTCTACGATGAACCTCATGTCCCTTTCAGGATGCCCATTCTGTTCAGGATTGTATGGCACCATGGTCTGATGACGTATACCGTATCGTATTTTGTACTCCATCCCGTTATCAGACCTAGGTGTCTTAACTATGTAACTATTATTATTATTATTTTTTTTTTTTTTTATTCAGGCATGAAAGTTTCTTAACAATTTGTATAAATTATCTGCGAAGCCTTTTCTGCAGAAGGTTGTTTTTCAAAAGTTTAAACTAAAATGAATTCATTTATTTTAAATTTAATCTTGTGAATTTAAAAGAAAATTTTTAATAATTTTTTTTCTGTTTTTAAAATTTACAATATTTTTAAGATCAGCAGGTAATTCATTTAATATTGTGGGAACGCTATATATGAGCTGCCTTTTACCATAGTTATTGTAGTTCAAGGGCACTTGTAACATACCCGTAGTACGTCTTCTGGTGTTAATGTCATGTTCGATTGGCCTTTGAAAGCGGATGTCACCATTACCAAAGTCATCTTGAAGATATTTTTCACCTCAAGTACCTTAAATCTTCATTCGTCAGGAACATGTCCGCAGTTTATTAGCCTCAATGCAGAATTTTGGAGTTTTTGCAGCTTCTCGATATGTGTTTTGGAGGCGTCACCCCAGGCCAGTATTCCATACCTTAATTTGGATTCAATCAAGGCGTAGTATACCAGCTCTAAAATTTGTGGTGTTGCATGATTTCTTAGATGCGCCAATGCAAATGAAGCCTTCCTTAAATCAGAGCGTATCTTGTTAATTTGCTTGTCCCAGATGAAGTGGCTATCAATGATGACTCCTAGATATTTATAGCTTTCTACGACGTCAATTAAGTGTTTGTTTGATTTAGGGCAGGCATCATTTTGAAAAAACACTCGCTCCTGCGTAGCTTTATGATGTGGACTTCGGATGTGCATCATCTTTGTTTTCGCCGCGTTGATTACTAAGCCATTGTCGTGACACCATTTGACTGCATTGTTAAACTCTGCCTGCATTAGTTTTGTTGCCGTCTCAAGAGACCTGTGGCGTACAACTATCGCAGTGTCATCAGCGTAAGCAAATGGAATGCTATTTTAAAAAGTTCGAAGAAGTTCATTTGTGTACAAAATGAAAAGAATTGGACCCAGTTTCGACCCTTGAGGAACTCCATATTGTACATGCTCCTTTTCACTATAAACGTCCTTGATTTTTACACGAAAGGCCCTGGTGGATAGATAATCCCTTAGCCAGTCCGCCATCACTGCTCGTATACCCATCCGTTCAAGTGCTTCCAGTAGCTTTGCATGGTTTAATGTATCAAATGCTTTACTAAAATCCATAAACATTACCAGAATGTGATGACTTTTATTTAGGGATTCATTGACACAATTCGCAAACTCTCCAAGCAATTGTCCAGTACTTTTTTGCTTCTGGAAACCGTACTGACTTTGTTGGATAAGGGAGTGGTTTTCAATAAAGCTAATTAGTCTACTTCTAATTACATCTTCTAGACACTTTTCCATGACTGGCAGTATCGATATCGGTCTATAATTGGCGATTTCACTTTTAACACCTCCTTTGTAAATAGGTCTAACCACAGCAGTTTTCAGTTTTTTCAGAATTTTGCCCTGCATCAGACTGAGGTTAATAAATTTACACAAGAGGGGAGCAAAAATATCTGCGTGTTTTTTAATATCTACCGGCCGTATTCCATCGATTCCGGGGGATTTATTTTCGTCGAGGAAAATAATTATGCTGCGCACCTCTGCGATGTTGGTTTCTCTAGCAAAAATTGAGTTGGCTACGAAGGTATTCGCATGATACGATGTGATTGCGTTACACTGATGAATTATTTGGAGAGTCTGTTCCGAGAAAAGTTTAGCACATTTATTAGAAAGGCTGATCATACTTTTTTCCGATGAGAAGTTCTTAACAAGCATTTCATCAACGCTTAACTTTTTTCTTCACATTATCTCGTTGATTAAGCTCCAGGTTTTACGAGAGTCAGCTTTAGTGGCGTTAAACTTATTTCTATAAAAATTAGATTTCTGTGCTTTTATTTCTCTGTTGATCTTGTTTCTGAAATTTTTATATTCAGTTTCGTACGTTCTGCTAAGCCTATTATTCTTCCACCTCCTGTAAAGCTCGTCTCTTCGTTTACATTTTTCAGCTAGATTTGGGGGCATCCAGGGATTTTTTATGTATTTACTCTTTAGTGTTCTAGTATTTGTTGATTTTTTATATACAGCTTTTAACTTACAAGCTAAATTTTCATACAGGGTAACTGCATCGCATTCATTTAATACATCATTCCAATCTACTTCACAAATGAGTTCATTTAATTTTTCTTTACAGATGTAGGACGTACTCATCGATTTTTCTCTGTCAACTGTCAGTCCATTTGTGGAAAACATGATTGGGTAATGATCGGTTATATCGCTTTCAATTACAAAGGAATTTATTTGGTTGTCTGCTCTTCTAACTAAAATGTGATCTATAACTGACTTAGTCCCTCTTTTGAGATCTATCCTTGTATATTCCTTGATAACATTCATCAGTCCCAACGACGCTAACATCTCTAAATAATCCTTGACATAGTTTGAGTTCAAGTCACGGATATTGATATATTCGAGTATATTCCAAACAAGTATTTATTTTCTTGGGTTAAATGAATTGTTATGTTTTCATATGAAATGCTTTCCGCAGGTCTGCGTTCGTAGTCTATATCGATTCGTATAAACATTAAAATCCCTCCGTGCGGCATCGGATAAAGAATAGTGCCGCAGTGCGTCCCAGCTTGTCGTAAGAGGCGACTAAATGGGACACCAATCATAAACAGGCAACTATGACACCAAAAATGAGTCTGTGACACTTTAACACCTTAAAACTTTCCCACAAGATTGTATGCAATCAGTGGGTTCCCACGTCTGGAGACTACCGGTGGGGTAAAAGAACAGTCAATCAATTCGAAATGAGCATACAAGTGTCAAACCACTCAAACTTTAGATACACTTCATGGAAATGATCGCAATTAATAGCACTACCCCGCTGGGCACCATGGTTGCAACGCACTCGGGTGATCCCAGAGCAAGCAGAAGTGCTTGTGTCAGAGCCCGACGGATTCCGGGCGCGGGCAAAATGAAGTTTCCAAATTCTTTTCATAAGCTTCGGTTTGCAAGTTGGAACGTCGGATCGATGACCTCAAAAAGTTTAGAACTGGAAGCGATTATGCGTCGCAGAACTCTACAAATCCTGTGCGTACAGGAAACGAAGTGGTGTAATACAGGAAATAAAGCGCGTTTTCTAGATTGAAAAACTAAAGCATTTAAGATGTTCTACCATGGAACGGTCAATGGACGAAACGGTGTTGGAATCGTTGTTGCAGCGGATCTTCTAAACAACATCGTTGGTATCTTGAAAATAAGCGACCGCTTGATGAGTGTTAAACTCGTCATACACAATAAAACGTGGAACATTGTTAGCGCGTACGCCCCACAAAATGGATGCGACCAATCGGAAAAAGATAAATTTTGGCCAGAGTTCGGTAATTTGCTTAGAAATATACCTATCGATGAGATGCTCTTCGTAGGCGGAGATTTAAATGGCCACGTCGGAGAAACAAATGTTGATTATGAGGACTGCCACGGCGGTAAAGGCTTTGGAACCAGAAATTCAGCTGGCGAAGACATCCTTGTAGCGTGTAGGGCGTACGGCTTAACCGTCTTAAATACAATGTTTATTAAACACCAACGACATCTCATCACCTATAGCAGCGGAGGCCACGAAACGCAAATAGATTATCACCTCTGCAAAATGTCGATGAGAAACCGAGTTAAGGACTGTAAAGTAATACTTGGAGAATCGCTAGTAAGCCAACACCGTCTGCTCATTACAGAATTTTTCACGGCGGAACCACCGAAAACACGGGCATCGTTTGGAAAGCCAAAAATCCGGTGGTATAATCTATCGAAGGAAAAAAGCGCAAGATTTATCGCACTGGCTAAAGAAGTACTTCACAATATAAACGGTATCGCAGACTCACTTAGCCCGCAAGAAATGTGGAACAGCATGCACGAGGAATGTATAGCACTCGCAAAGTCCCATCTGGGGACTATATCGAAATACCATTACGTCGGCAAAGAAACATGGTGGTGGAATGACGAAACCAAACGAGCTGTGGCCGACAAGAAGAGTGCATTCCAAGCGTGGACAAAATGCAATCGGAGCGACGATATCGAAAGAGCTCGACTGGCTCTTGAATACGAGCGTCTTAAAAAGATCGCAAAGAAAGTCCTGGCTCGAACTCGAGCGGCAGAAGCGGAAAACCTGTACCAGGAGTTGGAACAAATATCCTCACGATCGGCGGATAGAAGACAAGCTATACAAGAAGTTCAAACGTCGTACAGTACTAAAATGCCAAATATTTTTAAGCTCGCTGCACAGAGGAGAAAAAATTCAATGGAAATAACCTCGCCGAAATACATCAAAAACGCAGACGGTCGCTTATTAACAAATGAAAAGGAAATTTGTGACCGGTGGCTTGAATACTGCAATGAGTTGCTTAACAAACAGTTTCCACGTGATATCGTGCCGACAGCTGGTCTATTCGAGGAGGAAGTTTCGGACTTTTCAATCGAAGAAATAAGTATAGCAATCGGAAATATGGAGCGGGAGAAAGCGGGGGAAAGCGGCGGAACCAGACAGCATTCCATCAGAGTTTTGTCGAAGATGGTGGGAATTGGCAGCGAATGGCTATGGAAACTTTTAAATAAATTGAAATGTGGACAACCTATGCCGAATCAATGGAGAAGTAGCTTCTTGGTTCCATTATACAAAGGAAAAGGCGAAACTCTAGAATGCAACAACTACCGTTCAATCAAGCTTATGTCACACACAATGAAAATCGTCGAAAGAGTCTTAAACGAACGTCTTCGGCAAATAATAAAGCTCGATAATAGCCAGCCTGGATTTGTTTATTGATAATGGAAAATCAACGAGATTCGTCTTAGGATTTACACATGGTATTTATCGACCTCGAGAAAGCATTCGATCGAGTGCATAGGGATCTCATATGGGCCGCCCTGAGGTCTCAAAACGTACCGGAAACGCATGTTAGAATAATGCAAGACATGTACGGAAACGTGAAAACTGCGGTTAAAAGCTCTGCCGGACTAATGAGAGAATTTTCAGTTAATGTTGGAGTGCACCAAGGAAGTGTACTAAGCCCGTTGCTCTTTAACGTAGTATTCGACTAATGACTGCATGCGCGAAGCAAATGTAACGCCAATTCTCTTCGCTGACGACGCAGTTATACTAAGCGATAACGTCGAAGATTTGCAGAACGCCTTAGATTCATGGAAAAGTGCGCTACAAGGAAACGAGAGAGAAACGGGTTTAAACGCGTTCAAAGACGGAGCATTTGACGTACAGATTTGCGCATCCGTTGCGACCTGTTCCGGATATAATGTTAGACGGAATAGTTCTTCCGAAAAGCACTATCTTTAAGTACTTAGGATCAATCGTTAACATGGAAGCGAAATGTGACGACGACGTAAACCACAGAGTGAGTGTGGGATGGATGAAATGGCGGGAAAATTCGGGAATCTTTTGCGACCGAAAATTTCCACTTAAATTAAAGGGGAAACTCTACCCCACGGTTGTTGGACCAGCTCTTATATACGGTTAACAGTGCTGGACAACGCGATTGCATTAGATATACGCGTATAAGAGGAAGTCTACATATAAAGAATTCGGTAACTGAACAGCTTGAGGCGAATAGAATAAGTTGGTATTGCCACGTTCAAAGAAGATCTGCGGAAAATCCGGTTAAAAAGGCACTATCAACTACGGTCACTCCAACTGTAAGAAAACGAGGTCGGAAAAAAGAATTCCTGGATTTCTCAGATGGCAAATGCGCAACAACGTCTGGGGTTAACCACTGAAGCGATCCAGGACCGAGCATTATGTAGACGCGTTCTGCGGTCTGCGACATGCAGTACAAATGGGAAACTCGTTACGCATAAGTTCGTATAACGAGGAAAGGGTTAATAAAAGGATAAGAAGAAGAAGAAACATTAAAATCCCTCCACCTCTTTTTTTGTTTCTATTTAAGAACTCTGGTTCGAAACCATCTAGTTTATAGTATTCATTTTCCTCATCTTCTATATTTGTTTCTACGAGAACAATTATCTTCAAAGCACTCATAAATTGATTAATACTAAGACAAAAATTATTCCAATGTAAACGCAACGATCTTATATTAAAACATAAGCAGTAACAATTATTATTTTTTATTTCATTTAAATTGATGCCGCTAAAACCTTGTATCACCGTACAATCTAAGTTAACCATTAAGTTATCGTTTCCATTTGTGTTATCCATTTTTATTGAACAGCATTGTGTTTCTTATTTATTTACACACAATGCAATAAGTGTTATTGTATGCGTGTTATTCTGCTTACTTCGTTAACAGTGCTTATCATAATTGGTTGGGTGCTCTCAACTCTTTTTGCTAATATTTTCCCTGTACTCTCCCACACGAATTTCCAGTTTTCTTCTTTTGCCTTTTGCTTTGACATCCACAGCAGGTGTTTGTTGTGTTTTCTCAGCTGATTATTAATGTATACAGTGGCATCTGGAATCGCTGCGCTCGAGTTGGCATTGTTGTTATAAGAATTTCGCATTGCTGAATGCAGTCTTATCGGTCGAGTTGCGCTCGCTTGCCTCATAAATTGTGATTTGCAAATGTTTGAGGAAAAAGATGCAATTATTGATGAATTTGCAGGGTTTTTACTTTTTGTTCTATATATGTCAGTGATATCTGCGTCTTTTATCTCGTGATTAATAGTTTTACCAATTCCTTTTATTATTTCAACAAGATTTTCATGTGTTGAGTGTGGAATATTTTTAATCTCGACATTGTTTTTGATCATTTGTTGTTCGAGCGCGTTGATTTGTGATTGCATGCTTTCTATTACTTCACCTTTCTTTCTGTTGTCCTCCTTTAGCTCCGTCATTTCTTTATTGATGCTTTCCATAATATTATTGTTTTTTATCATGTTTGTAATAAGTTCATCATATTTCGAAGCTAGAAAATCGCAGCTCGCAGCAAATTTTTCCTATTTCATTTCGTATGAGTTTGATCTCCGCCAAAACAGCTGAGTTGTTATCAGTATTGGTATGGGTGTTATCGGGACTGTTGTTGGTGCTGGCTGGTCGCACTCTCTTTGCCGATTGTTGGTCTGGTGTTTGTGTTAGAGACACCAATACATTGCTTGCCACAGCAGGGTTTTGGATATCACCCCCATTTCTGCAGACCTGACACTTCCACGTTTCCCTCCTCGTGCCAATGGTTCTCCAAGATTTTTCAGTTACTGTGGTACATTCAAAGTGAATTCTGCGAGTGCACTTCATGCACACAGCGAAGTCACCTTCGGAGGGGAGATTATCACCACAATGACCACACATATCCATTGTAGGGGAAATGGGTACAAAAAGCAAAATGGACACAGAAAAAAAGTTTAGATGGGTTTAAGTAAATGTAATAAATACCACTTTCCGCTTTTACAAGCTTGTTTTATAAAGTCACTATCTTATAGTTGTTTGTTATTACACTAGGGTAAATCAAACTTCTAGGCTTGGCAAAAAAGACCACTAAAACACAGAGCGCTATAAAAACACGTCCACACACAGTCGTATTTTGACTGCACATATATAACTGTTAAGGGCCTTAGATAACCCACAGCAAAACATCTTGAACCATCAACAGAACGCTGCTGCATGGGGTCGCACAAATCGGAGTGAACAAGTTCGCATGCAGATGGTGCTCTGAAATCATTTCTCGAAATGACGATGGACGTTGTTTCCCGTAAACACAAGCATCACAAAATAAGTTTTTATCTTCTTAACAATTAATCTTTCTTCTGTTGAGAACCCTTTTCACCTGTTTTATGCACAAATCAACTTTGACAGCAACATTTGTTGACCCCTATTCGCTATGTTGTTGTTCAATTACACGAAACATCATTTTAAATAATCTCCTGCAACGCACTCCCACTGCCACAACACGTTTATTTTTCTTTATTTCACATTTGGCATTGTTAGATATCAGATTGACCCTAATCTTTGGAACGTAATATACATTTAATAATTCTTGAGAGTCATCAATATTTTCGTAATAACCATGGTCTGTTGCCTGCTTCCTTCAGCTGCTGTACTATGTTCTCTAACCTTGCTACATGAGTGGCGATGTCGTCGATTGCACTTTTCTTGAAGGTGTAGAACTTTTGCTGCAACATGTGGACAATAGCCTGTGATTTCATTTCATAAACTGCCATAAACTTCGCCCACATCTCACCTGAAGTCGTACAATTTATGTATCAGTGTTTGCGGGCCAATGGTCGTAGCAATGATTTTTTGCGCCTTCCTGCCCTTTTGTGACCAAGACGGCAGGAGGGCATTAAAATCTTCAGTTTTGCATGCAGCAGTAAGAACTGGCTTGGGCTCCTCTCCGTTTACAACCTCAAATAAATTGCTAGCATTCAGCAAAATCCTCACTTGGAACTTCCAGGTGCTCCATTGTGCTCCAGAAACTAATTCGTCGATTTTTAAGAAGTCACAATCCATTTTAGTTCAAACAAAAAGTCTCTAAACCAAAAACTGAACTCTACAATACTAGATTCTCAGCAAAGTAGTGCCAATGCGAAACCGAAATTAAATATTTCTTTGCAAAAAAACTTTGTGATTCCTGAAATCTACCGTTTCAAGGTTAACGACTGCAATTAAGACTGCAACAATTCAGTCGAAACGCCAACAAAAAAAAAAGCAACATCAAAAGCCACGGCAACAGCAACAACAACAGCGACAGCAGAAACATCAGCCTGGCAGTAATACGAGTATACTCGTAGATAGAAGGGAAAAAATTACTCCAATAAATGTGAGTAATTCTGATATAAATGGGAGTAATGTATGCTAGTAAGTAAGCTATGCAAAATGACTAAGCGCTAACATTACAATGTGTATTTAATAATATGAAGGAGTATAAAGAAGTTTGCACCGCCTTGGGAAAGGCAGAGACGGAATACTTTACATATACGCCTCAAGGTGAAAAGTTTCACACCATGTTGCTAAAAGACATCGATCCTAACCTTTAAAATGGAGTACGTAGCTTAAACATTTTGAGAGCCAACCTCGGCCACGGTTAAGGGTGGTAGTCGTAAATTGACATGTTTTTTAGTGCAGCTAAATATCATTGCATTGAATGTAAACTCACTGATTATGATCGAACCAACATTTCTAATCTGTTGCTAAGCGAACGCTCACATATGCCTTTGGCAAGCGAAACTGAGCTTAATCAGAAACGAAAAATAGGCTACAATGGTTACAATCTGTACAGAAGAGACCGACCTCACTTCAAACGAGGAAGTTGGGTTTGTATCTTATTAGATGAAGGCTTGCGCCATAGAATCATATATGTTGGAACCCTGCATTACACTCGTATGTACTTCTCTTCAAAGTTGGAGACGAGTGTATAAAGTGTCACTTTATGCCCCAGAAGCAACTCATCCCATTCAACTTTTATTAGAGCTCAAAATACTTTTTCGGTACTTTCTGGCTGGAGACCTAAACTAGAAATGCGGTATGGAGAAATAATCCATCTAATACTAGGGGCAACCAGTTAAACAACTGGTGGTGTCAGTATATGATTGAGTACGAACATGACTTGTACGCGACGAATTTTCCGTCTTTTTCGTCAGCTGATTCCTTTCTCGACTTGGCCCTAACTTGGCGAGAATAGAACTGATGAACGCAGATTCACGCACGCGGAACTGTTTGCGAGCGTTCGAATATGATAGTGACCACTACGACCTGGCCTCAGCAATACGGATGCCGAACGAGCAAACGCGTGTTTTACGTTCGAGTGATATTCATCCCGCAACTTTCAGAAACCTTACAATCGATGAGATTGACTGACACTTACCAGAAATGAACGAAGTTATTAAAAAAGACAATGGAGCAGACTATTCTCCAGATAGTAAGGCGATTCCTCATATTTTAAACTGACTAGTATAGAACTCTAACAATCGACGCCATGTATAAAAAGTAGACTGCTCTTGAGACCTAAACGGCTTTACCGGTACTTAACTAACAAGAACTAACACTGTTCAAAAACCTGTTAGCCTGCAGTGCTGGCGAACAAACTAAAGTTGACTTTGAATTATATTTCAGAATAAAAACGTAGCTCTTACAATTTTATATGACTTTTCCGTTTCAAATATCCCAATAAACTCAAACTTACCTTACAAATGTCGTTTTTTCTTGCAGATATTCACCAATGATGCATCCAGTGTATTTGAAATTCCCTGTGGATGGTATTCAAGTGTCGGATGGCAACAACATTTGCAACGAAACAACATGTCGAGTGGAATTGTCTTTGCTTGGCAAGAGGTCATCTGGGGTATACCGATGTGAAGTATCTGGAGATGCACCACACTTTAAGTTAACTACGAAGGCTGCTAATATGACAGTTGCTGGTAAGCTCGAAAACAGTTTTTAGTTCGTTTATTTCCATTCTGCCTCGGGGGCTGAGCTACGAATCAAAGGTGACTGACTAACCTTGTAAATGGATATCAGCTTTTATATCATGGCTAGGAATGTAAAAGAAACAATGAATATTGCAATAGTAATACAAAAAACCTACAAAGATTGAGTAGTTTAGGTTGTAGGAAAGTATAACGGGCCTAGGCACCTCAAGTAGGTTTTTCTGAAGAATATACTCGTAGTAGACGGATTTCTAAAAATACTTTCTTGATCTTCTTCTCCGTTAATATAATTGGATGAAGCAGAATTTGTTGGTGTGAATTTGAATGGTCACATTGGGGAAAGAACCAGCATGTTCAAGGAAGTCCACTGCCACTGTCCACTAGAATATGGAAACCCGAGTTTACAAGTTTAGGATAACTATTTTTACAATCAATACAAACATAGACCATGTTGGAATAAGAGAATGTGTTCTACAATTAATCGTTGAATACAACGTCGAGCATATGCCCAACATGGCCGGATCTGATGAATGCCATTCGAGAGACAACGTTTTTGATCACTTTTTGAGCATCTGTGACCCTACGTTCTCAACAACAGGAATGATGTTGGCTTTCACTGCTTCATTTGTTGTTTGCATGAGCACATGCCGGCATTTTTCATCAAACCAGAGATTTCTTGGTAGTAGTAGGACAAAGCCCAGCACATCAGTTGTGCAACACTGATGGCACATTAGCAGCGATGTCTGGTAGCCAGTTTACATCACCAAAAAGCGGAATAAAGCCAAAACTGGTTGTGGTGTGGCACCTCCTCATTGAAACGACATGTCTACATCCATATCTTCGATTTGAAGTCTAAACAATTCTGCTATAGCGATGAAAATTGAGAATGACGGGTACACCTTCCTCATTTTCGGAGAAGGGACTTCCGATAGTTACAAGTAGATTTTCACTTCCTCATATGACATAATTTTATGTGTTAACATATCCGATGAGCCTCATCGCTTATGAAAAAGTTTTATGAAAATTGGTCATCCATACGCTGATGTTCAAGCACCCACTCAGCGTATGTTCTATGCATTTCGTGGTCAGCTGGCTTGAATTCTTGAGTAAGTTGAACTTTTAAAGGGTGTAGATGCAAATTAGAATGCAAAATACTCCACAAAAATCTCTGCTCGTGCCTTGCAATTGATAGATTTGTATCATCTTCAACTCTTTCACTAACAGCATTAATATTTTCTGCAGAGCGTGCTTTTCGATGGTAGATAAGTAGGCCTTACGATATCTGCAACAGAGCCAGTCTCTATGGTTTGGCATACAATACGCTCAGGTGGTCGATTATATCTACCAAAATCCGCTCGTAATGCACGAAACCTACGTACTACAGAAATACTATTTTTGATTGAGTTTCCACAATTTTAACACGTCCAGCAATTGTTAAACGATCCATATTGTAAAATTGCAAATCTAGCTTACTTTAGGTGTCGCTACAGTCTGGGGTGGAACTAGGCCTCAGTCAACAAGCGTTTCAGCCAGCTCGATCCTATGCTGCCTCCCTATAGTTTCGCATGCTAAGATTGCTGAGGTCCTTTTCCTCTTGCGTGCACCACCTTAGTCACGGCATTCCTATATGCGTTATCCCTCTAGAGCGGATTCGAAGGCTTTTTGGACCGGAGCATTGGTGTCTATCCGCTCTACATGACCCAGCCATCTTTGTCGTTGTATCTCCTCCTCCACTCACCGTCAATGCAGACGGGACCGAAGATCGCCCGAAGAATTTTTTTTTCGAAGCAACCAAGAACACCCTCATCCATTTTTGATAATGTCCATAACTGCTCCATATAGTAGGACCGGGATTATTAAGGTCTTATAAAGGGTGACTTTTGTTGTCCGAGAGGGGACTTTGCTACTCAATTGCCTTCTAAGCCTAAAGAAACAGCGGTTGGCAAGGGTTATTCTTCGCTTAATCTCAACGGTGGTGTCGTTGCATGTGTTTATAGCAGAGCCTAGGTAGACAAAGTCCTTAACTACCTCAAAGTTATATCTGTCGAAGGTGACGTTCTGCCCGAGACATCGGTGTTGGTTGTCCTTTTTGCTTGACAGCATATACTTGGTCTTGCCCTCATTGACCGCTAAACCCATTTTCGCCGCTTCCGTCTCAATACTCGCGAAAGCGCCACTGACATCACGCTGCTTTCTCCCGATTATGGCAATATCGTCGGCGTATGCGAGTAGTTGGACGGACGTTTAAAAGATAGTGCCTCTTGTGTTTGCTCGTGAGTTTTGCAGTATTCTTTCAAGTACGATGTTGAAAAAATCGAATGACAGCGCATCGGCATGTCTGAATCCTTTTTTGACATCAAAGGTATCAGCGAGATGTATACCGACCTTGATGGAGCAGCGGGCATTCTCCATCGTCAACCTGCACAGACGGACGAGTTTGGCAGGGATGCCAAAACTAGACATTGCTCTGTATAGCTCGTCTTTGTAGTAGATACTGTCATAAGCGGCCTTAAAATCTAAGTATAGGCGGTGTGTATCGATCTGAAGCTCATGAGTTTTCTCCAAGATCTGCGGTAGTGTGGATATTTGGCCGATGATGAGATTTCCGCGGCTGAAACCACACTGATATGGATCTATTAGGTTGTTGAAGAACGGCTCCAGGCGTTCACATAATATGGCAGATAAGATCTTGTATGCGATGTTAAGAACTATCGCAGTTCAGAGGGTCTCCTTTCTTGATGATCGGACAAACAATGCTGAGGTATAATTCATCGGGCATGCTTTCGTTCGACCATAGTAGTTCGACCATTTTTAGAGCCGATTTAAGGAGCTCGGCAGTTAGGCGTCCGCTCAAGCAGCTTTTTTGAACTTCAGTTTTGATCATCTAGGTCAAATGAATGGAATTGTTGGTCTACATTATGCAGATTGAAAGGCTCATTCTTCCTGACGGCGGTATTTGTTTCGACTGCGCCGTTATACAGTCTACAGAAATGATTATTCCAGATTCTAAGCGTCAATAGCGATTCTACTACGATGTATCCTTGTTCCCTGTAAAGGTACCCATTCCTGGAGTAGCATCTCTCAATTTCCTTGTCCGCGCGCTTCTCATGCTCTTTTTTTTTCCTCATGCGAAGCCGGTGTTCGTCTCTCCTTTTCGTTCCTAGAGCTCGTGAACAGCCCGTCTTTCTTTGCAGCTCCGCTTTATGCACCTTGTTTAGCTACATGTGCTTGCTAGCATTCATCATCAATCCAGGAATTTCATTGTGTCGATTGAAACCCAGCGCATCAGTAGCGACACATCTGATGGATTTTTGGCGGTATTGCCACTGGTCTTCGATGCTTGTTGCTGGCAGTGGATCTCTTAAGAGATTAATCGGTAAAAGATCTGGCGATCATTTGCGATGTCGAAGTTCCTGACAGTGTCTTGGCACTGTTCAGGATATCCCCAACCGTTCCAATGGCAACAACAAGGTAATGTTTCGTGTCGATGTTGGCTCCTCGGAACGTTCGGGCATCCATAATACTGGAGGAGTGTCTTGTGTCGATTGCTATGTGCTCTAAGTCTCCTTGTGAATATCGAGATGTGGCAACTGCGTGCTAGGTACGACAATATTTCGCTTTGACGCAAGGCGATTAGCCTGGGTCCGTTATCGGAGGTGTTGTTGTGTAGGCTATACCTTCCATCAGCAATACCAAAGATGCCCTTCCTTCCTAGCTTTACATTAACATCTCCGAGGACAATTTGAATGTCATAGCTGGGGCATTACTCGTAGGTTTTGCTCAAGAGTTCGTAGATGCTTTTTTTGGTGTCGTCATATTTCTCCTCTGTGGGAGCATGAGCGCCTAATAGGGTAGCGTTGCCAATTGAGCTTTGATACGTATCGCTACTAGGCTGCGAACCCAATTCTAGGGATGTTTATCTAAATTCTCCAAGTTTGGTCTAAGTTTTGCTCTTAGTATGTCAGATCGTCATCCCCAAGCAATCGTAGCGAAATAGCTTGACTTTTTATAGACAACTCTTAAAACTTTTTACATACCTAGTCCCATCCCATCCCATCTTTCGCAAGGTTCAAATATTGAATCTGAAAATTAGGGCTCGAATTTATCCTCAATTCCTGTATCAAGCAAGTCAATGTGGTTCCCTAATATCCCAAAAGATTTCCAATAAATCTCTGCGTACTTAAGCGGAATTTTGATTTATAAAAATGAATATACGCCAATATTTCCAAATTATCTATACGCCATAATCAAGGATACACATACGAATTCATGTGATCCTAGAATGCTATTTTCTTAAACTTACATTCAAAGTCTGCAAAATTCAGATAACATTGCCTGGAAGACATTTATCCTAGCCTGTGCATGGTTTCGGTTCATAAAAAAATCATTCACTACCCCGACCTTGAAACACCCGTCAGTAATAACAACAGCTAAAACAACACCAACAGCAATTTCTATTTGTTTATTGCCGCTATTGAAACAAATTGAAGTAAATTGCTCAATTTTACTTGACTTACATTCAATGGATATTTCCAGCAGCCATTTACGGCTAGAGCAGTACGATAGAAATTTCCTCAAACGATAAGCCTTGCATTTGAGCGTTAACGTTTGGTAATAAATAATAATTTCCTCTCTGCTACTTGCGCTGTGTAAAAGCTACGTGGCACAATTACAGCACGATACAATAAGGAATTCTGCAGCTATAAAGCATCCGCATAAATCATGGATTTTCGTGTTGGATGATCCCGCTTCGTGTCCAGGGTATTTCATGCAGCATAGTCTAAAGTACGATCCTGGTAATTTTTCTCCCTACAATTTCCTAACGATGTACTATACTTACACAGCATACGAGTACTACCACCACCATTCTCGATGGAATTTTAAAATATTACTTCTAATAGGTGTAGTGTATGCGATGCACTTAAAAATTCTTTTGTTATCTTGCTCACTTTATCCTAGGTGTAATCTTTTATGCTCACGAATCCGTATCAAAGTGTAAGTAGGAGAAAGCTCCTACTCTTCCAGTACCAAGATCCGTTCCAGAGTACCCTTAAAGTGAACAACAACATGGAATAGATACTACGAAGTACTGATATAGGATAGGAATACCTCTTACTATCTAATAAAGGCGGCTCTATTCAAGCATTTGTTCGGATAAACCTTCAGTCTGCAAGTAACAGTAATAATTCTTTGTCAGAAATAGAAAATACAACCATTCTATAGTATACTCGTACCTACTCGTACATCTATAGATACATTCGAAAGTACAAAGGTATTCAAGCTCTGTTAAGTGTAGAACAGTGTACTCTTCCGGTTAGTTGAGTAGAAATTGTGATGCAACTATCTTGAGAAGGATTAAATTGTTTATGTAGCTTCTTTGTAGCCTAAATGAGTTTCTAAGAATCGCCTGAGTTTGGCATAAGGACCCAAAGCATTCCATCTGTTTTAGGATTAACACTTAACAATAAATATATATAAATTTCGTAATAAGGAGATACAATATTTTGTGTCATTGCAGCACTGCCACAGAACAATCCTCTTATAAGCAGTTTCCATTCAATGTATCACATCGATGAGTTTGTCACCGCAAACTGTTCATCGGATTACTCAAGCCCACCGGCTACACTGACTTGGTATATAAATGGTGAAAAGGTAAGCGACACGAAATCATTTTATTTCAAAATTTTGTCCTGAATTTTGATTTTATGTTTTTTTTTTGGATTTTTTTCAAATTTTTTGTCTTTTCAATACCTTAGGCTCTTTATGGTGAACTGCAGCCAAGGATAGAACATACAATTCCGGCACACGATTACAATTTACGTCGACAGATATTGCAAACTCATTTCTACTTGAATGGGCCGCGGTTTTATAATCCGACAAGAGTCTTAGAACTGAAATGCGTAGCGGAAATTGAAAATTTCCCAGCATTACGACGTGAGACGGTTTTAAATGCCATCCTTGTGCAGGACGACAACTTGAACAATCAGATGCTGCTCAGTTCAGGTAAGTGGAAATTTTTTTTTATTTTTTTTTCTCCCGAAAAGGTTTCGTGCTGAATTTTTGTGTTCTCAATTCACCAGATATTGTATAGAGAGGTGGTTGAATGAAATTCATAAATGGTGTTGAAAGCAAGACGGGAATTACACCTGTGGCTCCTATTGCAAAATGTCGACGGTTTTATTAAAAAAAAACAAAAAAAACTTTTGTAATTAGAGCTTATGGTGTCATGGAATTGTTACACAAGATTTTGTCAATCCAAACGTGTACAGATGTTTTCGTATTTATTGTGGTTTTAAGATGACGAGGATGTTTAGAAAATTGCTTCAACTTCCTGATTTCTTTTACTCGTGATATCTCCAGGCGCATTTTATCCTGCCAGGCAAGCGGACTAGAATGCATGCATGTTCGTTTAACAAGATCACAGTCATACGCAGAGCGGAGCACGCCGGAGCGTTTTATGGGAGCGAAGGCTCACAGTCGGACACTCACAGAGATAGTGCTTCACGGTGTCCTCAATATAATGTACATAGCAAACTAGTACTTAGTCTGCTATCACACGAATACTAGTAAAGCTCGTTACCACACCAGTAAACAATTTAAAAGTTTTCCTATTGAAGAGCATCTGAACAATGACAGACTTATGGCATTCTGCATAGTCTTGCCGTCTGCAATTGTAATCAAATGAAATTCAACTATTAATGGAGGTTCCAAAATAGGGAGCGGGCGGTTTTGACACAGCATCGGGTCTCTTATGACTTTTTTTCTGATAACCTCCTCGTCGATGTCGATTCAAGCAATCGTATTGTAATAGGGATTTTTACCAATATTCAGTGAATTCGGTCTTCCGAAAGCGAATTTTCGCGAAATAGCTGGAAATCGAGTTGTCTTACTAAGCCGATTGTCTGTTGCTATACAATATAGTCACTGCTTTACTTACTTACTCTAGGTGTTTTTTTTTTTTTAGTCACAAACCCAAGTACTTGGTTTTGGGAATACGCCTATGTACTAACCCACACCCTGCACTATTCTTCCACTCTCCCCGCGGAACTGCCGATAAGTACGAGTATTACATCGCGGGGCTGGCAAGCAATTTATTCTACTCCGGTGTTCCTGTTTTCCGGCGGGTTCTGCCACTCTTCTTTCAGGTTCTATTCTCCGTAGTTTGATCTGCACGGTTTTTACAAGTCCGCAGATATCTAGCCAGTATTCCTCCGACTCCACCATTCTCTTAATTACGAGTGCCTCTGGGGGGGTCTAGTAGATTGGCTCTCCATGTATGCTTCGCGTCCACCTCTTGGTTTAGGCACTCTTTCGGTCTCCGCCATGACCAGAGAGGGACTGCCTTAGGTGGTTGTTACGGTTTCGTTGGGCTCTGTTCATCCAAACATCGATTTTTGGAATCAATGTATGAGTCCATTTGCTCTTTGTGGCATTATCCCATTGCGATTGCCATAGAGCTATTCAACGTATCCTTTCTTCCTGTTTCATTCTTCTTACTGGTCTCAATTGGCATTGAGGTTTTCCTACGGTGAGTTCTCATCTCGTCCGCGAAGATGTCGATCGGAATCATTCCAGCGATGACAAGTGCGGCTTCGTCCAAGATCGTTCTATAGCCGCTTATCCAGGTCCGCCATCATTCGGCAGTATTCCGGAGAGTGCCGCTTACAGTGTTGACGCATTTTTCCTCACGTAGTCCACATGTTGTTTGAACCGTGTCCAATATCACTCCTAGGTATTTTACCACTTCCTTCGACCGACTTGAATATTGATATATTCCACGGTTTTCCTGCTTTTAATAAGAACGGCTTCCGTTTTGTGGTCCGCCAGTTCGAGACCCCCTACTTACTCTAGGTGGCGCTACAGTTCGGGGTGAACCTGGATCTCAACCATCAAGTGTCTCATGCCGGTCTGATCATTCGTTAGCCGCTTCGGCTAAGTTGACTGAGGTCCCTTTCCACTTGCGTGAGCAACCTGAGTCTCGGTCTTTCTCTACTGGGCTGTCCCTCAGTTGCGGATTCGAAGAGCGTTGGTGTCCATCCGCTCTACATGACCCAGCCATCTCAATGGTTGGATCTTAACTCTTCAGGACAGATCGATGTCGTTGTACAGTCCATACAGCTCGGGGTTTTTTAAATCCTGTGTTTTGTTAAAATACAAGATCCTCACAATGTTTCGGTGTAGTAATGAGTCTTAACTTCAGACAGGACCGAAGATAACTCAAAGAACTTTTCCCTCAAAGCAGTCAAGAGCACCCACATCCGTGCCTCGTGCAATAGAGCGTGGAATATAGAGTGGAATTTTTAATGTTTTGTATAGGGTAACTTTTGTTGTTAAAGGGACGGCTTTGTCGAAGCTCTTACATATTGTGAGCTGCATCCGTCTTTTTATGAGATCCACATGCAATAACTTCGTCAGCGTTCCTGCGAACAAAATGTGCTCGTGGGGCATACATAAACTATGGTCAATAGATCACTCATTCGTCCAAGCACATTTTGTTTTATTAGTTCAACTATCTCACAGTCAGATTTAGATAGCCGTAACTATGACTTTGTAAAACTCACTTCTATCTACCATTTTGCGCCCGAGCTCCGAATAGTACTCTAGGCCACATTAAGCACACACCGAAGAACAGACCATCAACAACTTGCTTTCAAGTTGTGAGTGCTTTCAAATAGATCCAGACAACTACCATATGTCATCCGATGATGTGTCGTAACACACCCTTAGTCCCGTCTATGTTCATATTGCGGTGATCAATTCGAATGCCCCACTTGTGAAAGTTTTAGTCGTATAACCTACTTCTTGCTGAAACATTGATGCTAAAATTATCTTGCACTTTTACGTTGGAACTACTTTCGTTTCATGCATAGATTGGTAACGCAAAATGATTGCAGTTTTTTTAATGGTTATCTGATACCAAGTTCGGGTTGGAATCAACGCTTGAACAGCGTTGGGAAAGTTGCCGAAACAGTGCGAACCAACTGTAGCTGGTAGACGCAAATTTGTGAAGAAAGTATGTTAGACTGATTTGCTGATTGATAATCGAACATATTTCAATGTTCGTCCAGCTGTTGCAGAAAGTGTGCGCCTACAGCGGCCAACCTCAACGCGCCAACCCAAGGAAGATTTTGTATGAAGATCTGGGAGTGCTCGTTTTAAAGGTCCAGTTAATTTAGGAATTGAAGGACATAGACCACCCGCTACACTATCTTCTACACGCTTCTCTGTTTGGACATAAGAGGAGCCCGAAATTGGCGACAATTTTGCTCCAAATAGTAGCTTTTCAGATTAGGCGCATTTCCATCTACGGCGGCTACATAAACAAGCAAAATTGCCGTATTTGGGACTCGGGAAATCCACAAATGGTGTGAATTGTGGATGAAAATGTGACTGTTTAGTGTGGTTTAGTCATTAATGGCGCAATTTTCTTCCAAGAAGATAGTGGAAGAAACATGATAGTCAATGAGGTGTGCTACAGAGGGATGATAATCGATTTTTATGGCTAGAAATTGAGGATTTGAACTTGGACGAGCTATAGTTCCAGCAAGATGAGACTACGTGCCATACAAGCTATCCGAAAGTGGATTTATTGCACACATAGTTGAATAATGCAATCAGTCGTTTTGGTGATGCTGCTTGGTAGCCACTGAGCTGCGACTTGATGTCGTTGGAAATTCGTGAAACAGTGGCCAAAACAATCAAAAGTATTTTGAAAAATCAGGTTGACAAAATGGGCTACTGCCTCACCAACCGAGGTAGTCATTTGGATGAAATAATAAGCAATACTTAGCTGAAGGGTCCACAGTTTTCAATAAATCAAGAATCATTGAGAAATATTGAGTAGTGCTTTTTTTATAGGCTTTTTAAAAGGATACCAAAACATGGCTTACTCGTCATGTCCTGATGAAGATTTTTTAATCGTGAAAGAATTTGCTAGGTGGGGAGCTCCATTTCCCAAATTGAATCTTATTGGATCGGGTCAAGATCTTTTGAGAAATTTTCAAGATAGTGGACAGACAATGGCCAAGTTAATCCGAACGACAACGAATCAAATATTGAGCTCCTCTTCTATATCAGATGAGTGGTTCATTCAATTTGACCTTAAGAAATTGTCTTTCCCGATCAGCTGCACTGACGATGGTTCTACTATGAGGTTTCCTTAGTATCCTTTCAGATTTTTATTCTATCCTTGAGCTTGTTGGTCTAAGTTATTGGTAGAGCAAGCGAAATTCATGCTTTCATCAGTCAAGCTCATTCTTCCCTTCTTTTCTAATCGAGGCCCTGTCGTTCTGTTCTGCAGGGCTCCTTTGTACATTCGCCGTTTTTGCAATCCAACCTATTAATATTGTTCATTGTAGTATGAGTTCTTGGTTGAAACGCATTATATCAGAGGCTTTTTGACAGTGCTGCCATTAGACTTATACGGTTTATGCTGCCATTCTGCTATTTTTGGAATATTATAGAAGATCAGAAATTGTCCTAATTTTTTTTGTGAATTATGTCTTCCTCTGTACAGCGTATCCGCATTCAAATAATTACTCCGAATGTTAATAAAAATTTCACACCCATGCATGCAAATATATATGGAAAAAATATTACATTTCATAATCTAGGCCAAGTATATCTACCTTTAACACTAGTCTATATTTAGTTTTGCAATGCTAATCTGATGTTTGGTGTCAATTTGACACAAGGTTTTATAGAGCCGATTGTAGAGTCAAAAAAAAAACAAATATAAGTCAAACTACAAATATAATAATTAGGAGAAAAAAGCACAGGTCGAATCGAATCGAGGATGCTGAAATTTCATTTGCGATGAAGTACTTCGCATCTTTCGCAAAGAATAAAAAGATGTTCCGTACAAGTTGGTCTCACGCACATGTCACAGCGAACTCGGTGAACATTTGCGTTCGGAGTTCGAGGGCACATGTGACTTCTAGCCGGTTTTTTTTGTTGACCGCTAGCATTTCGACCGATGCTGATGCTTGTGATGATGTTGTTGGAGAATTCAAGCCAGAGGAGTACGGTGAAATCAAGGAACTTGTATCTCGTAAATCACGAAAAACTTCTGCCGCATGTATACCATGTGGTGTTTGTGCCCTAGCTTTGATATTGTCTTCACATAAGGCCTCGCCCAAGTTCAACAAAAACAATCGTCGGCGGAAACTTTTCTTACTTTTCTTGTTCCATTCCGGGAACAATTGAGTGAAGATCAAGAAGACATTCGAAGCCGAAATGTCAAGAGTGTTGTAGAACAACGTAATTGGCCATCGGTTGGTCCTGCGTTTACGCCGATAAGTGCCAACCATCTGGTCGAGAGTGTCGACATCAGCCTTAGTTTTATTGTAAAAGTGAATAAAGTTGGGCTTTTTTGCCTGGTCAGCTGGATAGAAGTTAACGGCCGCATGATACGTCGAAAGCAAAGTTACGAAGCTATATGCCTTGGGCACGTATAACAGTACGCAGCACTGGTTTTCGTTTCATGTCAACCAGCGCTGACTGTATCTTCTTGCGCTTTTTCCTTATGGTGCCGACAACCGTCATTTGCTGCTTCTTCAGTTCGAGTGCCAAATTGTCCGTTCATTCCAAAAAAAATGGAAAAGAATCACAGATCAGAGAAAAATAAAGGCATGTACATGAAAAAGAAACACATTGGCACAAATCCAGAATAACACGCTGAGCTTGATTGATTTCTGCTGAACAGTTTCTGTCACGGCCAACGTAGACTTGAATATTGTAGGCATACAACGATCCTGCTTCGGCCAGAATCCAAAGTTTGATGCCAATCTTTCCAGACTTAGACGAAATGTACTGTCGAAAACTGCATCGTCCACGAAATGTCGAATCGTATCGATAGGCTAAAGGCTCGAAAGCGAATAAGAGATATTGTCGCTGCGAAAATTGGTGGCCCACGCTTAGCAGTCCAAGGCTCATCAGCTGCTTCGCTTTTCAATCGATATGCCCCAGCCAACAACAAAAGTCCATAAAAGGCGCGCATTTTAGACACATCAACCGGATTCAACGTGACGCCATGCTTGTGACCACCGTACAAATTGATCATTTGCACCACAATATTCTCGATTGGCTCGATAAAAAGCAAAAACGCAGTCACTGGACTGCTGATGCGAGATTTCGCAAATGATGTTGGCCCTGCAAAAATTTCAAATGAAAGCACCTAAACAAACAACTCAAAACAAAACCTTGACGAGAAGCGAAATCTGTTGTCAAGACTGATGGGCATGGTGGCATTGGATCGCGAAAATACTGAATTTTCTTGTCTTTCGTCTTGAGAGCGTTGCTCGGTTCAGCAGCGATTTCCAAAACGCATTTCTTGTCCAATAAAATCAGCATCACTGTTGTCACTGATATAATCTTTGGAATCATTTTCAGTCTCGCTTCGTGAATAATCTGTATCGTCTTCCGAGTATTCGGACAGATCATCGCTGTCTTCGGTTTGCCGTACAAACGCAGAATCGCTTATAGTCAGACAAAAAATCTGAAAAAATTCACAGCAAAAGGTTGCACAATCGAATAATAAAGAAATAACGGACGAAGTGTCACAGCACTGGCGCGAAGAACCATAATTGAAGGCTTAAACACATTGTGTCAAATTGACACCAAACATCAGTTATGTAATAAATCTTCTACAAGCCTTCAGAGCCCTCTGGCGACAATAATTTTTTTTTACGGAAACTAGACAAGGAAGTAGCCCGGTCAGCCTCGAGCGTTTGTCAACAGCACTACAATTATTAGGAGTTTTGCTTATTTGAAAAAAAAAGTGTGTCAAATTGACACTAAATATAAACTAGTGTTATTGATAGTATCCCGAATAATTTTCTCTTCATTCTCACCTCACTGTCAGATTTATTTAAATTTTAGCCACTTTTGATATTTTTCTCTTTCATTCTCAGGTTACAGAAATAAATCATGGAAAATGGAACCACAGATGTATCTGCTCATCCTAAGTGTAATTGCAGTGTTGATGCAACAATGTGGGATTTCTAGCTAGTAAAACATTTTTATAATAAAATTTTTGTCCTATTTGTATATTTTGTTTGTAAATAAAAAAGTGATATGTAGATCAATGAATTTATCAAAGTCAATGTTAAAATAAATAACCTAATTAAAAATAACACTTTTAAATAAGATAAACATTAAGTAAAGCACGAAATAAATTTTAATTTAAAAAATGGTACAACTATGGCACATGGTTTCTATTAAAATAATTTTCAAAGGTTGGCTAAAGGTAAAAGGGGTAATTTTTAAGGATTATACAGCGAATAAAGCCAAATGGATTGAAGAAAGGATTATGTTTATCCCGTCAAAAAAATGTCTGAAATTATATCATATTCTTGTAGGTCTTCCTCAATAGATTGAAGGCATAATCACCATAAAAATAAAAATGAGGTGACTCTCCGGATTAGGAGGACCTGAAGGCCCAAACAGAGATGTAGCTGCATCGAGGGCAAGTTGATGAGCGATGAGCTAGGTTAAAGGCGCAAACCAGCGAGATGCTAGTGTTATTATAATTTTGTCGGATCTGTGATTACTGACTGGGCAATAATGACTGCAAATATGAGTTTTTCGTACCTCTTTGAATCCGTACTAAAAGGTCTTGGGAGCACCTGACCAGCAAATAAAATCCATTTATATCGAGGCTAAATGTGATGGGGAAACTGATCGATAGATACTAAGAAATATCGATTGAGACCGCTGTTAGAATTTCGATTAAACGGCACTGATAGGATTGAGTTTTGATTTTTTTTTAAATAAGTAACTACTCTAAGTTCGTTATTGACCAATTAACTGGAAGTCTGGGAACGAATATGAAAGCGATGTGAACTGTCGTCAGTAAAAAAACATATCGTATTAGGAGTGCCACACAAAGATCATTAAAATAAGTTAAAAAGTATGAGGGAGACAGAAAAGATCCTTGAGGTACACCGGGTTTTTTTTTGTCGATTTTATCTTTGAAACCGTCAAACAGATGGCGAAGAAATTCGTTTTTCCCAAATGAACCCATTTTCGAGGAAAGTGCAAACATATTTCTTTCACCAAAATTGTGTTGACATTGACTCCATCAAATCATCGGTGGATGTATTGCTACTAAAGGTCATGTCATTCAATTGGATATGTTCGTGTCTCAAGAAATTTCATAAGGTGAACATTTATCAGCGCATCCATGACATACATATATAAAAGATATATAAGCGAAATGGATCTGTAAGAAAAGGAAATAGTCGCTTTTTTTAAGGACGAACTAGCTTAAAACTGTTTTTCGTTTACTTGTAGTAAGTAAGAGTTAGAATAAGGATGTAGTAGTTACGCAGCGTGAAGAACACATATTCAGAAGAAGGGGAGAATATCATCCAGATATGCGGGCTTATGTAGATTGAAATAATAAAGTATTCTCTCTACAGTGTGTATAGTCAAGTCATAAATACTCTTACACAGAAAACGAATTAATATTTAAAGAATTTTTTTTTTGTTTTGCCACAAATCTTAGAACAAATTATTCAAAATGACCATTTGCTTTCCAGCACGACTTAAGACGATGTGGCCACTCATCAGTTGCGAGACGCACTTCATGCATGGGGAAATTTTATACTGCACGGACAAGGACACGCTTCAACGACTCAATATTTGAGTTTCGAGTAGAGCAAGCCATGCCCTCTAATACGGACCAAAACTTGTTATCCAACGGGTTGAGGTCTGGACTACCAGCTGGCAAATCATCCGTTGATATGAAGTCCGGAACGTTGGTTTTGAGCCACAATTGAGTCGTTTTTGCTTTGTGAGCTGGAGCAGAGTCTTACTGGAAAGTCCGTGGCTTGTTGTTGAATATGGATTGGTTGAGAGACTTCACAAGAGAGAGACTATACTTTGGCCGATGTTTTCACTCCTTTCTCAAATAAATGGAGCTTGAGAACGCCATCGTAGCAAACTCCCCACCATACCATTACAGTCGGGGGATGGTGACCTCTTTGAACCCTCGGAATGAGTTGGGATACTTCTCTGGATAACCGAGCATTCCCACGATCGTTCTGCTTATTGAACGATTCTTCTACGGTGAAAATTTTCTCGTCAGTAAACAGAATTTGTCTGTGAGCGTTCTTCGCGTGCCGGCTGCGTAACGCTTTCGATCTTCGCTTGAGTTTTTCCTTCAATGCGGCCGTGAGCAGGTGTCCAATGTGTAACTTGTACGCGCTGAGTCCTAAATCTTCTTTAATAATGCGAGACACGAATTTTTGCGAAATTTGCATTTCCCGGGAAAAAATTTGCTGTTTTCGCAGCGCTTTTCGGTCGATTCGTTTCTTCGCGGCTTTGATCGCTTTCGGAGTTCTCACAGTGCGTGGACGGCCAGATCTTTGACTGTCTTGTACTCCCCCAGTATCCTCAAACAACTTCACAGCACGATACACAAAATTGCGAGTGATTCCAAGCGGTCGCAACGTCCTTAAGATATCGCCATTTTCCATGTTGCATTTACTCGTAAGTAGGCGAACTACAATAATACGATTTTCGATGTCGCCCCATTCCATGATTGTAAGCAATTAATGTGAAAAACTTTTTACCTCAAGCATAAATATCAACTGTTAAATCGCAATCAATACGAAATAGATGCGTCCAGTGTTGCGTTCGTAATGAATGAGTTTAGTTGTGTACCAGTTTTTATGACTTGACGGTACTATTGCAAAAGTGGATTCGTCCTCCAAGTTGTTCGACACTCTCTGTAGCATAGTAGTGCTAAGTAAATATAACATAATGCTAACGTTTTGGCTGCGAAATCTGTTGCAGCCTAAACAATGATTACCCAAACTTTCGTCCCCTTAACCAAAATGAAGGAAGGATAGTAATATCTAAGGTGAATTCCAACAAAGCTGCTTAACCTGACGGTTTAACGGCCAAGGTGCTTTAAGTCGTTGGCAATTATCACTTTGTGAACCGCATACATCAACTCATTTGTTGGGGAACTCAGGCGGCTGCCACCAGTGTGTTCACTAATATTGAAACAGAAGCTGCCAAAATGGGTTTAGCGATAAATGAAGGCGAAATCAAGGGGCACACAACCTCGAAAAATTGAACAAAATGTCACAGCTCTGTTATCAATTCAACCAACAATACCTTAGCAGAAATGAAATTAACAACAACAGTTGCCAATCGTTATTTCTTTGGGATAAGGTGGCAAGGGCTAAAATAAAGATTTAATGTTGACCTCTACGAGGTATACAGCGACTGCGACCAAGCCAGAAAAGAGAGCAAAAGTCGCCAGAAATGGATAAGACGTGTAGAGCGAATGGACACCAATGGCCCGTAGAATTTTCGAATTTAATCTGGAGGCACAACTCTTAAAAGAGTATCTAAACTGACTTTGAGTGCGCGGCTGGAGGCAGTTAGCAAAAGATCAGGGTGATTGGAGGGGCTAGTAGTTGGTTCAACAGAAGTAGGAAAACATTTACTTCGTTTCGAACGTCTTAGTATTTTTTGCGTAAGTCTCGCATGCTTTGCAGTCATTTGTTGTAAATTTGAACATTTACCAGTTGTATACTCACTGCTTGCTCTCTTTATCAGATAATGGGTCACATCTCATTGAAGACAATAGTTGTTTCTTATCGTATCAGCAGCGATATCCACGTTGTTATCGAAGGTTTTGGAATGAGACATCTTAGTTTTCGCTTTCCATAAATGTTATATGTTTGAGAAACTATAAGCATTCACACACTTACTTTGTTTTCTGGTGTTTCGGTTATGGGGTATGGGTTGCAGAAACCTTTGGTCTTCCATGTAATTTCAAAATGATGTTGTCCCTGAAATCGTGTACACATCTACGGCTTTATAAGATGAGTTGGTAGGGTTTGAAAGTTTTAACGGGGGGTGTCGTAGATTTAATATCTATCTTATCCATATGTGTTAAAGTTATACTTTCCCTTACCAGAATTCTATATCTAATGATCAATTCTGCAAGCGATTAGCACACCTGTTTTTTTACCCCGAGACTTAAATACCTTTTAATGTAAGCTATTGCAAACGCAGGATGTTTATATGCTCATGCCACAGGAAATTATCATCGATGGAAACTCCTAGATACCCTATTTTGTTTACTACCTACTTCTATTGCCGTGTTATTGCCCGACTATTGACAGAGGGCATTTCGATGAAATATACTGAAACCTTAATTTGGCCTAAATGGTGTTCGTATGTGCATCACATTTGATTTTGCAGCGTTAGTAATTAAACCTTGATCATGACACCATTTTGACGTTGGATCGAACTCCACTTAAATTATGTCCAATGCTTCGTAGGATGATGTGCCAGCAAACTTATGTTCTAAGTACAGCCGTAGTATCATTTCACCCCAGTAAGCAGTGTGTAGTTTGTTCTACTAGCAGGAAAGAGACTGACCTCTCAGAGGCGTTGGAAAACCCTTCGTTTGGTCTCCCGGTAAACTGAAGTATTATTCCATTTGCAGTTATGCTCATATGAAATCTAAAGGTAACTGCACTCTTAGCCAGGATACTTATCCTGCCATGAAAAACATACGGAAGTTCCAAAACCCAAACAAGCTTCGGATCTATCTAGTGTTGAACACCCATGCATACGAATTAACGACAACGATTTTTGAATATGCTCGTGAAATGTTAGTTCCCGTACGAGCATTGCCCCAGCTATGACATTAGAATTGTCCTTGGTGGTTTTAATGCAAAGCAAGGAAGAGAGGGCATCTTTAGTAGCACTTATGGAAGATATAGCCTGCACGACACCATCTCCAATGATGAATTCAGGCTAATTGACTTTGCGGCGGGGTGAAACATTGTCGTGGCTAGCACGCAGTTCCCACATCTCGACATACACAAGGGGGCTTGGAGAACTCCTGATCAATCAACAGCCAACCATATTGACCACATTGCCATCGCCGCAAGACACTTCTTCAGTAGCCAACATCGGCTCGAGCCATTACAATATTGTAACCAAGGTATGGTTGCGGATATTCCGGATATCGCCAAGAAAAGCTTATACTGTGAGGAATTCCAACGTCAGACGACTAAAATAGAAGGAGATCGTCAAATCCTCTTTCTTAATCTCTTAAAATGTTCAACCATCGAAGACCAGTGACAACACTACCAAAACTCCATCAGAGAGTTGGTGCATAGAAAGTGACGCCACATAGAAGGACTAAAACTGATCACGAGCTCTATGAGCAGAAGCGGAGAGACAAAAACAGTCCACAGACACAGATTTCGAACCGAAGTCCGAGGAGACAAACATGGGAAAATCGTAGAAGAGTCTCAGTTGATTATGAGTATTTGGAAAGATCATAAAGCGGCAGGCGATGACACCTAGCTCCGACGAGCCTAACCCTCGACAGATATAACTTTGAGGTACTTAAGGACTTTTCCAACCTAGGCCCCGCTTTGAATTCAGACAATGACACCAGCGCTGAGATCAAACGAAGAATAACTCTTGCCAATCGCTGCTTCTTTTGACTAAGATGGCAACTGACTAGCAAGACCCTCCCACGAAAATAAAAAGGGATACCCTTCATAAGACCTTAATAATCCCAATCCTGCTCTATGGCGTAGAAGCATGGACCTTATCAAAAATAGATGAGGGCGCTCTTGGCTGATTTAAGAGCCTGTCTGCATTGACAGTGAGTGTAGGAGGACATACAACGACGAACTGTTTGGACTATATAGTGACATTGAACCAGCTAGAAGAGTGAAGGTCCAACAATTGAGGCGGCTGGGTTCAAAAAGGCTTCTAATACCCTCCCGATGGACAGCACCGAAGAAGACTACCGATCAAGTGGCGCACGTGAGTTTAAGGGAACCTCAGCCAACTTAATGTGCCAAACTGGAGGGGCAGCTAGCAGAAGTTCAAGCTGGATTGAGACGCTTTTTGACGGAGGCCCAGATCCACTCAGGACTCTAACGCCACCTAAACTAAGTAAGTAAAGAACCCCTAGCTGAGGAGCCAGGTGGTTCTTTGCAGGTTAATATTTTGGAAAGCTGTTCTTCATGGCTTGTCTAGAAAGGTCATCATAAATTTTATTTACCATGATCAAACTGTGCATTGATGCTCAAATATCATTACATTCAATAAAGTCTTGCATCCTTAAGCTAGCTCCCCCTATCCCCATTCCTTACAGCATAAGTTGTGCTATGTGCTTTTGTGTATATCTCTGCATTGAAGACAAACGCAAGTTTTTCAAACAAGTATCCTAATTCTGTTGCAAGTACATTCCTTTTCTGGTTCACATTCTTGTCAAAAATATTCCTGCCCGAATTGAAGTGAGTTGTGGTATCAGTTGATATGCCCATAAGACTAGAGCCGAGCCAAAGTCATCATGTTCTAATCATAGTCGTGAATATTTTGCATTGGTAGGCTTGTTGCATCTTAGACAAAGTAGATACCTATACATTTGCAAGCATCTCTTCCTTTTGGTGATTGGTTTCGCCCTGAATTCTTGAACTCTTGGCTTTTGTCCTTTGAATCGGACTTATAAAGGCTTTCCTTCGCTTTCCACGAACGTATGGGTTTTCTTTTGATTTGACGGTGACCTTGGTGCTAATTTTCTTGCTGCTGACGTTGAAGCTCCTACCCTCATTGCAACAATCAGGTTTTGTTTTGCTGAAGCTGATAGGCAAGGCAAGTTAGCCTAAGCTTTCTTCTACTTGTAGGTCTGAATTCAATACCACACCATGCTGAGTGGACTAATTGCACTGTTTAAATATCGGCTGATGGCCTAAGTAGATACATGCATATATCAACTTAAATGTGTTTTCAGATCTTGGTTAATGTTTTTCTCCAAGTGCCTCGTCGCCTGACTCAGAGTCCATGCAACTTGGGTAGCTAAGCCGTACAGAATGGGTTCCGAAACCACATAGTCGCAACAGCATGGCATATTTGCACTTATATCAAGACGCCCGCAAATTTATGAATACATCCCAAATGAAAACGAATTTGAATTCAAACAAATGTTCTCGTTTCGACCGATTTGCCTTTGTCGAACCGAACAAAGCAGTTGAACTACAAAAACCAAAAGCGTAAAACAAAACTTGAAGCCCAAAATGAAATTCCTTGCGGGATATTCCTTTTTTTTTTAACTGTTAACGCATTCATAACGTGTATTCAACATCCATCAGTTTGCTCCTAGGTTATTGCAACCGAAATGCTTCGACATTGATAAATAACTGCAGCGTGGACATTTATTCATTTGACCATTGACCATCAATATAAAAGCAACGCAAGTTCACCCTTCCATCCCAACAATACCCGGACATTGCTGCGTCCGAATAACAAACAGTCAAACAACAACAATAACAACAAAATCGAAATAACATATTCCAATGCAGACTTTATTCAAAAATAACAAAAACTCCTCGCCATTTGTCCCTTAATTCCCTTCGGTGCTTTTATTTGTTTGTACGAATACAGTGTAAACAAAAAAAATAGCTGAGTCCACGAATATGTATAACTCTTCACTTTTGTCACCAACATTTTTGTTTTATAGTAAACTACCTGCTACAGCTGGACAATGTTTTTGGTTTTTAATAAAATAAATAAAGTAAAACTAATAGACGGCCAAAAGTAAGTTCCAATTTAAATTTCTCCAAAGAGCATGGCAAGCTTTTCAAAAGAGCTCTCTTAACTACCGCGCCACAGAATGACGACCGTTCCGACAGAAATTTACAACAAATTTACACGTTGAATATTCAGGAGTACGTACACAGGAGAAGTACTTGAAATAGTTGCTGACGTTGACAGTGCAATTTTCGAAATACTCATTTCCCTTTCCGACATAACGATTACAAGTCTTTCATTACTCATAAATCTTACGAGAATCATGGCAATATTTCTGACATACCCATTGAATTGAGTCCTTGGTCCATCTTCTTTCTTACTTAGGTGGCCCTGCAGTCCGGACGTAGACCTCAAACTTCATACTTCTTCAATCGGCACAGCTGTCTTATTTTGTTGGTTGAAGTTTTTCTTCACTTTTACGCGTCATCTGAGCTGGATGGATTTTAAGACGTTCCGACCTGGTGTCTGTGCTATTATTCGTCCTCATCGTTGATGCGTATGGAGTAATGGAACTCGACTTCGTTCATATGGCCACCGCGAGCACGTTTGCAGCGGTCGATTCGTTGGACCCAATCTTCAACTACCCGACCATACATTTCGGCCGAAACGGCCTCTATTTCGCATTCAATGTTGGCTCTAAGCTCTTCCAACGTGTTTGGCTTGTTGGCATAAACCAATGACTAAACGTAGCCCCACAGAAAATAGTCAAGCGGCGTTAAATCGCACGAACGAGGCGGCCAATCGACTGGCCCATTTCTTGAGATAACACGCTCACCATACTTACTCTTCAATAAATCGATTGTAACGTGTAATGTGCGGAGAACGTACGTCACTTCAAATGGTCCATCGGCTTCAATTCTTGAGTCAGCTTGATCTTGTATGGGTGTAAGCCAAGATCCTTACGCAAAATACGCCATAATGTGCTCTGAGTGATGCCCAATTCTTGAGAACGCCGTGGAATTGACTGATTTGGATCATTTGCTACGGACGCCAGAACGGCAGCGATATTTTCGACACTTCGACCAACCCGTTGTCTCGCGGACAGAAAAATTTTTATAATTTGCAGACGTTGTTCGTTTGTGTACTTTACTTTGATGAAAATGTTTAGTTTACTGAATAAAAGAGTGCGTTCACAAATTAAATTCAAAGTTGTCAAGTCTATAGTACGAAGATAGGCAATTTTAACAATTAGCCGTTTCTTGGTATGACCAAGGAGAACGACATATCGAAATGCTATGGAATCCCCGAAAGCCTTATGAAATAAACGACCGCTTTGCCACAATTGCAGAGAGAATCAACAGCTCCAGCTTTCTTAAAATTGATGAACATAGAAAAGCCGTATCTACCACCACCGGGAAACACTAACATCACTTGATCTGTAAGACGGAGGTTCGGCCTTCCTTATCGTCTGGAAGTCAGGGTCTGGGAATTGAAGATTTATTTTGCTGTTGAGCATTATTATTGTTGTCGACGAGTTGTAGCTTTTTGGACTACATTCGCATCTTGGAACAGCTCGTTAAGTTCGCGGTAGTATCCTCTCGTCCATTCGCCCTCCTCGCATATGGGATTAAATATCGGCCGAAGAATTTTTCTCTCGAAATATTTCAGTATCTGCTTTCCTTTCCTATTTTAAACCTATTTGTTTAGCCAAACCGAAGAAGCAGCGGTTTCTTAGGGGACTTCTTTCTGGGATCTCGACTAAGGTGTCATTCGTGGAGTTGATGTTGACTCAGAGGTAAATGTACTCCTTAACTATCTCGAAGATTTTGATACCAATAGTTTTGTTCCTCCTTTTGTCTTGTCTTGTCATCATTCACTATTCAGCCATTAAAACTTCTATTACAGCATACTGGGAGCGGCCGATGATATCGATATCCACGCCCAATATTTAGACAGATTTGTTAAGATAGTGCCACCTGAGTTCACACTTGCTTTGTGCACTATCTTCTCCAGCACGAGATTAAAGAAATCACATGACCGCGCATATTCTTGCCGAAATCCAGCGGATGTTTGAAACAGTTCAGATGTCGATTTGTCGGGCCAGAAGCCACATTGGTACAATCCGACTAGTGTCCGAAGCACCTGTCTTGTAGACTGTGAATATAAAGTTGATAGTCCAGTCGTCGCGCATACTCTCCTCCACCCAAACTTGTCTGATAATTTGGTGCATGCGCCCTATCAAAACATCACTTCCGTATTTGTTAAAGCATCAGAGACGGTAGTCTTGTTGTTTTTAACTTTTTAATAGCTAGGCTATGGTGCTTGTTCTTCATTGACTAGATATGGGTTCTCTTCTTGCCCTAATACTCCCTTATTACTCGTATTATGCCCATCTAGCCGTTTTTTATTACTTGGCAAGGACGGCAACACGATGAAAGTTTATTAAGAAGGTACTTAGCAGAAAAATTTCGGAAACTTTAGTGCTGCCTAAAAAGGATTTGTGCAATTGTCAACTAATGGGTTTACCTGATAGAATGCAGCAACTGAAGGCAAATATGCCTGCGTTCAGTGGTAACTAAATCAAAAGCCATAATAATCCTGGACAAATGCAAAGAAAATTTTGATTTAGAGCTTGGTCATGACCAGGACAGGCTACGAATTAGACTCTCCTAGATCGATAACATTTGTACCGTGCGGATAACAAATGACTATTACATTTTTAAGATATCTATACTTTATCGCTTATAGTAAAGGGTGAGCCAACAGATGGTGTGGATGTTGGGCCTTATTTATTGAATTCAATGTGATTGATCTTTTTAACAGATGTCATACAATCTTTGGCAATTTTAGTCATGGAGCAACCCAACAGCGCATTTTTGTTATTCAATCTTATTATGAACCAGACAGGAACCTCACTTTTTAAGTTGATTTTTACGGCTCTAAAATCCAAACAACAAAATAATTGAAGCCCTGGAACCATTGTTCGTTCGTGTACTTCACCATGATGAAAATGTTGAGTTTACTGAATAAACTGACAGTGACAGTTTGATGATTAGTGAAAGAGTGCGTTCACAAATTAAATTCAAATTTGCCAAGTCCCTATTGGAAAATCCGATATATTCAGAGCAGACAAATTCAATTCTACCCTCGCTTCTTTTTAAAAAAGAACTGTAACCTACGATGGCGATGTCGCGATAGCGATGGCGCGATTTTTAGCTCATTGGACTATCACGCAGACAGTCTGGGTTCGATTCCTGGCTGGGTCACCAACAGTTTTTTAAATCGCTATCACGAAAAAGCTTCTAAGGAGTGCCGTTCGGACTCGGCGATAAACCGTAGGCCCCGGTCAGATGTGACTGAAATGACAACATGAGCAACACAAATGAGTGTCAAAAAGATATGCCATGGCCCATACCGGGCTGTCAGCGCCACAGTGTTTGTTTGTTTGTCACCTACAGGTGACACTGGGTATTAATTGTTCCACTTCTCGCTTCAGTTTACTCCTAAGTTGAAACATGTGTTTTTTTTATTCGACTTTTTTTTCGGTTTTAACAAAGGATATTAGATATTAGATAAGATATTAGAAAGTAAAAATTGGAGATTTATTTATTGTGGAACATATGCCAACACTTTTTCGTGTATGTTGGTGACAATATCCGCACCGCCGCACAGTGGACCGTTTCATACATGCTAGACGTAAAAAAGCCAACTGCGAATCATTGTTTTTGATGTAGCTCCGAACAAAAACAATTCCACACTGATCATATAACAGTAATCCGAATTCTGTAATTGATTTAGCAACAAGTTCTGACTAATCAAAGGCCAATTTTTAATTTTTCTCAGTGATTGCGTGTATTAATTGCATCGTGAGCTTCTCATATATTTTATTATAACTCTAAATTGAAAAGGAAACAATTTACAAGGAATGGCAGGCTTATTAGTCGGTATGTTCTCTTTTATTTATCCATTTTTGATTTCTTGTGCCTCGTGCTTCTTGTGCAACTCATATTTTGTGGTGTAAAATTAAAAGATTTTGTTTTTTTTTTTTTAGATAATCTAAATATGAGTATGTCAATGTGTCCAGATGAGTTATATATTTTTGTAAAGTGTATCGTATCTAGTTAAGGAATATGTGTCATTTTTGCTCCGCACGAATTCGCAAAACTTGATTTTCTTCCTTTAAAAGTATTAAAAGTATTAAGTATTAAGAAAAACAGTTTTAATAAAATTTTTGAATATACGAGGGCGGGTCAATAAGTCCGTGACTTTTGGATTAAAACACAGATTTTTTGATAAAAAAAATAATTTTATTTTTCAACGTAGTCTCCCTTGAGCTCTATACACTTTGTCCAACGCTTCTCCAATTTTTTTATCCCTTCCAAAAAAAATGATTTGTCGAGGTCCTCAAAATAGGCCTTTGTTTGCGAGATGACTTCATCATTGGAGTCAAATCTTTTTCCACCAAGCCATTTCTTCAGGTTTGGGAACAAGAAGTAGTCGCTCGGAGCCAAATCTGGAGAATAGGGTGGATGAGGGAGCAATTCATAGCCCAATTCATGGATTTTTGCCATGGCAACACGATTGCGTTTGTGGTCGACTGTGAGCAAACGCGGCACCCATCTTGCGGAAAGCTTTCTCATGCCCAAGTGATCATTCAAAATTGAAACCACTGAGCCATGCGAGATCCCTACGGCTTCCACAATCTCTCGCACTTTCAATCTTCGGTCGGCCAACACCATATCGTGAATTTTTTCGAATGTCTCGGGTGTAGAGACCTCAACTGGGCGTCCAGGACGTTCGGCATCTTCAGTGCTTGTACGGCCACAACGAAATTCAGTAAACCACTTTTTTACCATTGAAATCGATGGTGCAGAGTCCCCATAGTACGAGTATTTATCAAGCTTAGCCTTGGTCTCGGTAATGGTTTTTTTTCGCAAGAAATAATGCTTAATAAGCACACGAAATTCACTGTTTTCCATTTTCTCCTCAAATTAGTGAGTAGTCTGATAAAAATAGGTGTCAAACACAAACTAACTGACGCAGCAAGTTTAAATTTTGACAGGAGTCAACTGACAGATGCCTGTTGACAGGAGCAGTGTTGCTGTTTCAGTAAAGAGGTCAGAAATTCAAAAAGTCACCGACTTATTGACCCGCCCTCGTATTTCAAACAAAATAAATATTTCTGAAGAAAATTGCGAGCTTTCCAAGCAAATAAAAAATAAAATTCGACTGTTGACAGTAAATTTCGATAAGAAATGGAAAGCAACCGGCTTGAGAAAATAAAGGTTTATTTTGAAATATGAAGACTGGTTGAATGGCAATGATTTTATTCTAGCACCTAAAGCAAATAGTTTTGAAAGTGAAAAGCGTGGAAGGCCAAGAAAAAGTTCTGATGATTGTGTTAATCACTCTAAATGCACCAAGGTTCGCGATCTCCTCGAATCAAGATCTCCTTCAGAACTACGAGTATTATATGTTGCTCAAATGGCTTCACGTGTAAGGGGAAAGCGTATAGTTGCGGATGTTATAAAAAAAGTAACAGAGCATCCCAAGCTGCAAAAGATTTTAAAACTAGTCTAAGGAAGTTAGATAAAGTTCGATCCTACAGTAATGACAAGGCCCTTGCTTTGCATATAGACACAAAACTTACGCGTCATACTCGTACATACAAAATTTTAAGAAAACAATAAATCGAAAGAGGTCATGCATTATATCCATCAGTTAACAGTTTAGCCAAAGCTGAAAAGAATTGTTTTCCTTCCGAAAATGCACATAGTTTATCACACAGCTAAGCGTTTGTTATTAGTGTAAGAGAGAGTTGTATCCCAAAACATTGCAGACGGATCGTCAATTCTTTTTATTTGTAAATGGGTAGGTGATGGTAGCAACTACAAACAAGTTTTTGAAAACCAAGCGAATTCAGACGAATGTTTTTTCCTTATTTCATTTGTTCCTATTCAGCTTAGATTGGTTTCGGATCCGACAATGATTATATGGCAAAATCCCCATCCTTCATCCACACGTTTATGCCGTCCAAGTAAATTTATGAAAAAGAAAATATGGCGCTTAGAGAATTTAACGCAGTTCGGAATCAGATTGCAAATATCGAAGAGCTCGAATTCTCGGTTGACGGCAAAAATGGCAAAATTATTTTTAAATTTGTTTTTACGATGATAGACGGTAAAGTTGTTAACTTCTTTACATCCAACCGGTCAACTCAATCATGTTATATTTGTGGAGCCAAACCAAGTGAGATGAAGCAAGTAATGATGAATAGAGTTTCAAAAACAGAATTTTATGAATATGGTTTGTCAAGTTTGCATGCTTGGATTAAAGCACTTAAGTGTTTTTTACATATAGCATATAGACTTGACGTAAAAAAATCGGCTATAAGAAATGGGCTGGCTTCAGTAGAGACGCGAAAAAAAAATATTCAATTTCGTTTCAAAACTGAAATGGGTCTTATTGTAGGCAAACCGAAACCGGGTTTCGGAAACACAAATGATGGTAATACTGCCAGGAGGTTTTTCAAAAATCATATAAAAAACGCTGAAATAACAGGAATTGATGCGAATATATTAAAACGGTTTTATATCTTTTTAAATTGTATATCATCGGGCCACGAAATTAACATTGGCCTTTTTGAAAAATATTTGGAGGAAACAAAACTAGCATGTTTAGGAATGAACAATTGGTATTCAATGCCCATCATCATACATAAATTGCTTTGTCATTCTGTCGAAGTAATTAAACTATGCATACTTCCGATAGGACAATTATCCGAAGAAAGCCAAGAGGCTCGGAAGAGGATTCGAGTGCAGACGTTTTCGAATGTGTCATACCAGAAAAACTTCAAGACTAAATACTAACCGAGACCTTTTAAATATGCCTTTGATAACCTCTTATCAAATAATAGATTCTTTTCGAGAAAAACCTTTCAAAAATGTAAGTTCAATACCATCAGACATCACACAATTTTAAGCCGAACCTAAACTGGTTGGAAACACAAGACAACAAACAAATCAAGAAGATGAGGACTCAGATACCATAACTTCAGATGCATTCAGTACTGATTTGGATTCATCAGATTAAATCTGTAAACTGTATTATCAAAAAAAAAAAAAACAATTAAAAAATTAAAGGAAAAATCGCTTGTTTCACTTTTTGTTAATTCTGTCATAAGCAAAACCGTAGGCCCCGCTCAGATGTGACTAAAAATGACAACATGAGCAACCTAAATGAGTGTCAAGAAGCTAGGCCATGGCCCATACCGGGCTGTCAGCGCCACAGTGTTTTTTTTTTTTTTTTTGTCATAAGCAAAAGTGTTTTTCATTTTTATTTTAGCTTCGGATAGCAAAATTTAATGTTTTCAGCAGAAAATGTTGTTGTATGTAAAATAATCGAAAATAAAAGCGTTCACTCAAACTTAAGAATTTTTTACGTCTAGCATGTATGAAACGGTCCACTTTGCGCCGTTGAGGGCAATCTGTTTCCACGTGATCATCTGCGCTACCTGCTGATTTCGATTCTTTTGGGACCCACAAGAAGTATCACGGGCTGGAGGCTTTCCATATCTTTGAAGATAGGTGATAACTATATTTCTGCGAAAATCGCAGTAGGTCCAGTTACTTACTGATTGGTTTTTGATAAGCCACGCATTTTGACAAGCAGCGGCTAAACCGAATGCAAACAAAGGGTACTACCACTTTTTACTGCGTTGACTTACCCTCATGGAGTCAACATTTTCGTCAAAACAGTCAACTCCACCCGTTGACAGTCCGTTTGATAAGATCGTATACGGCAAAACTCGTTTATGAAAACCGGTTTGGAAGTGGCATTTGCATTAGCAGATAAAAAAATACTTCTGCTAAGATGCTTTGAATAAAAAAATCTAAAGAGTGTTCAATTTTTGTCAGAGACGGAAGTTTTTTAAATTGAGTGCCGCGTTTGCATCACGTTATGAAGCAGTATTCTTGTGCACGCATCCAAAAGAACCAAAAATGTCATACGGAGCAGCTGCTAAATACATGAAAAAGTCAAAAGCATTTGTTAGCAAGTGGGTGCACCGTTATTCCCAAGTTAAAAATGTGGATTATTTGCCGGATCGTGGGTCTACGCCAAAAACAACAAAAAAGCAGGACAAAATGATTCTACGCGTGTTTGAAAAAAATCCTCTTCTATTGTTACGTGGAGGACAAGGGATTTGACGTAAAAGGAGTCTAAACGTATGTCGATACGAAGACGTTTACTAGCCAATAATGTAAAATTTCGAAGCACAATAAAGAAACCATTACTGTCAAAAAAAAAAACGTAGAAAAACGACTCAGTTGGGCCAAGGAGAATTTGGACAGAGATTGGAACAACGTTATTTTTTCGGATGAAGCTTCTTTTTGGGCATGGTCTCCTGTCACTCATACCTAGTGTACACAATCCAATACCATCTGCCCAAAGGTGTTTTAAAAGAAGGAATGAGAACTGGTAACTGCAAGAAGATAATGACCCGAAACATCGCAGTCGTTTGTGCAGTGCGTGGAAACAAGGAAATGACGTCGATGTTTTAGATTGGCCATAACAGTCGCCGGATGCAAATCCCATTGAAAATGTTTGGGCATTCATGAAGCTAAAGCTTTAAGGAAAGAAGATCTCGACGGTCAAACAATTATCACGAAAAATACGATTTTTATGGAGATCTTTGTCACAAGATTATGCTATAAGATTAGTGGAAAGCATGCCTCGAAGACTCCAAGCAATTATTGATAATGGAAGTAATTCAAGTAAATAAGCAAAATAAACCAGTACAATTGATTTTTTATTATTATTATAAGTTCTTCTTTATTTTTTGTCGTGTACGATGTTATCAAACAGACTGTACATTTTGATAACAGCTGGACAATCGATTTGAATTTTCGACCGTCTTTTATTTATCACTCCAATCCGATCAACTTTTTTGAAAGGATTCAATCCATGGCAGGTTGATATACTCGTAACTGCAACGATGCTGTTATCGTGCCACTTAACTGCAATCATTTCCTTTGAGCTTTGATGACACACCGGCTGCTTTTCCATATCTTTCGAATTCGCGGATAGTTCCAGTTCCTCCAATATTCTGTTCTGCCAAATATTTTAGAAATGGTAGGCCAGTGAAAAAGTTGTCAAAGTAGAAATTGTATGGTCCCAATTCTTGTGGTAATCTGGAATGTAGCTCCAAAATAACTGCAGCTCATAGGCCATATTCTGGCTGCATTTTGAGAATTGGGCTGGATGCACCTTGTTACAATTCGCAGTTTACCAAATATCCATGGCGAGTGGCTTCTGACTAGAGCTTGTAACCAAACCCAATGGGTTTTCCGTTGATATGTTGCTTGGTACTGTGCCTTCCAAAGTATGGTACTATTGTCTCGTTAATGGAAATATGTGAAGAACCAGCTTTTTTGAATTTTGATGCGAAATTGTTGTTGAGTTTGATGAAATATTGGCGAACCTTAGCAAACTTGTCGTTGGATGCTAAAGTTGTATTATCTTACAGATGCAGATACTATTGAATTTCGAAAAACCTATTTCGCCTTATACTGGAAACAATAAGTTGACTGTGGGTATAACTTTTCACTTCCCAGAACATTCTCATATACTTCGGTATCAAGTAATCTGTGAGCAACAATATTGCAATGTAAACCCTCATTTCTTTAATTTTTACATTGAGAGTGTGATTTCCCTGCAAAGCGTACAAGTTGCTCATATCGGCTATGTATTGAATTACGTCTTCACCGTTCAACAACTCAAAACATTCAACGGCTGTCAGCTCCCCCTCATAATTTATCACTTCTTCATCACAGTCTACCTTACCACAAGCAATGAAAGAAGTGTTGTTACACCATTTTTGTATAGTGTTCTCTTTTTTCTTCTTTTTCTTCGGTGCGGAAACATTTACTGCTTCTAGCTATTCCTCTTGGTGGTCTTTGTGACTATCTTCTGAAATAGATGGTTCAGTTTGTAGCTCTATTCGAGAACGAAGCATTCGACTAGGAGGATGAAGAAAATCAGCTTCGTTCTCATCTCCACTTTCTTCTTCAGTTACCATACCATAGTCAGGAGGAAACAATATAATCTCGCCAAGGTCTTACCCGGCATCTAATACCTCAATGATCTCATCCAATGCCAACCTGTAAGACGTAAACATTCTCTAAAAAACCATTACCATAAAGCGATATTTTTATTTTTTGTTTTCTGTAAAATTGCCAAGAAGACAACCATTGGCCAGAGTAATTTTTTGAATGACCAGAGACATGTGTCCTTTTCGATGAAAAAAGTACTTCGTTTTCTCTCGTTCAGCGCCATCACCTTCTTCGTTGCTTCTGCTCCAGTTTTTGATTTTTTTTTCATTAAAAGAATCTGATCCGCAAATTGCAGGGGTACTACGACATAAAAGATCTGTTGACCACAGAATCAGTATTAAGAAGCCAAAAAATATCAACTCGTTTGTTGAAAGTGTGTACCTCTTTGGTACCGATTCTGTGATTTTCATCAGGGACTAAAATTTTTCAAAGGAAATACCTTCACTTTAAGGCACTTCGAGCCATGCACTTACTTACTCGTAAAATATGTCCTGCAGTCTCGTCGCCTTCCATGCAAAGACGACATTCAGTCTCCTGAATAAGACTTATTTTATATAGGTGAAATCGAACGTGGCAAATGACAGGTTAGAAATCCAACCGATTTTCTGATAGCATCTCTTTTAAGTTTTTTTTTTTTTTTTTAACTTCTGAAATATATATATATATATTTAACTCTACCAGTGGGGCAATCCCTTAGTTCAGTGGTGTCAAGTTGTTCCCTGAAGAAAGTATTCCATCTGATTCCGTTGAAGACTGGGCAGTCACATAAATTGTGATCAGCTGTTTCGTCTTCTTTAAGATAAAGTCGACACTCCGGAGAGCCTCATTTTGAAGAGGTTGCCGGCTTAGATTTAGACTTCTACTGACATTTTTATTGAAATCCCGGACGACTCATTTGGCCTGTATTAGACCTTCCATTATGAGATACACTTGGAGTGCCCCCAGGCATTTTTAGCTAGATCGACTGAACTCTTGGAAATGCAGCAAAAGGGTTCAGGCAAATGAAGAAAATGCCCGGAGACTTTCGGACCTGCCCAGACGTGATTCATGCTGTTCTTTTTTGAGTTTTAGAACGGCGGTCATTTGCGTGGCTTTAGTCCACTATACTAGCATATGTTATGATGGGCCTGACCATCATTGTAAAGATCCAATGAGTGGTCTTTGGAAAGATGTCCCATGTGCTGCCATACATGCGACGGCAGGCCCACAAAGCGTTACTTACTTTAGAAGTTACTTTAGTTATCTTATTGTTTAAATGAGAGTTACAATTCAGCCTTTATCAAGGATTTATCCCAAATATTTTACATCAACAGAGTACTTAACGTTAATCTAAAACCAGGTTTAAGTTTCTTCTTCTAGCAAAGGCAACTATGATAACCTTATTTGGATTAATGGATAGGTTCTGCATGGTGCACCAGTCTAGGACTATCTTAAGGGCATTTAGCATCCCTAATTTAGCTTGGCCCCCGTTTCGTGCAAACAAGTTTTCTATTTCCCGACTGACCTAGATAGGTCCATATTCTGGGGTGGATTAGGATCTCAGCTTACATGCCTCTCCATCTCTAGCACAGTTTTTTATCAGTTGCTTGTGATTCAGCGCACGTGGGCCACTTTTGAGAGCCACCTAAGATTAGGTCGATGCTAGTAACAGTGCGTTCATCTTAACCCGCCAATCGGAGTTTTTCTGACGAGGTCGGCATCGTTGTACAGCCCGATTATGTTTATCCGCTTTCGCCAGTGTTCACTAAACGTGCTGTAAAACAGGACTGGGCTGATTAGTGTCTTGCACAAGGATGGTATACACATATGTATGACCTTATCAGTAAGAGCCATTGATCTTACAAATGGAGTCGAATGTCGATTCGGTTTTGACATTTGTGACGCGAAATTTGTAATGATGCTTTTACTGAACAATTCGTCAGTGATTTAGGCATTTGTAATTCGTGACCGTTTTCCTGGTCGGCCAGCTCCCACTGGTCGTTCAACGCAATGTTTAGTGCCTTGACTCTAACGGACAGAAATAAAAAGAGATCGGAAAGCCCTAGATAGTTTCATATCTCCCGTTCGGCTGTGAATATCGCTAACGTGGCTGAAGAGGCTCCGTCGAACGGATGACGTGCAAGCAATTTGCCATTCCAGGCACGTTTTTGCGGCGCAATTCGGTAAAAGTCTTTAAGATGCTCTGTGTCTCTGCATCAGCTAATGGATGTTGACTATGAATCACCTCTAACCTATTCTCATGAAGATTTTACGTCAAAGATTATCATGAGTGACGAGGCCGATTTCAATCTAAATGAATACTTGAACAAACTAAACTTGCAATTCTGGGGCACTGAAAATACGGTGTAGGTAGACCAGGGTTTGAATATAAGAAAATCTGTCCACTCGGTTAAATGTGAGCGCTCGAATCACAAGTACTACACCCTGATCGAATACAAAAAAAATTAAGTTCAACTTGGTCTTAAATAAATATGTTTGATGTACTAACCTCTGCATAATATGTGTATAGAAATTCATATAGGTAAGTTACACGCCGTTTGGTGTAGTAAATGGGAAGCGAGGCTGCCTCCTCGCCGGAAATATGTAAAAGAAAGCATGCCGCCCAACTCAGGAAGAAATTTACCAGAGTAAGGTTGTGTGGTGAATAATTGCAAATTTTGGGACATTATTTTGGTAATTTTCCGGGTTTAGGGCTGGTGCTACGGAAGCAAGAATGATCTATTACGTTCGCTCAATATATATGCTAGTTTAAGTTACTGTGAGAGAGTGAGTCAAAATGATAAAAAAAGTTACCCCAACTTTGTTGAAAACAGCGTAGGTCAAAAGATGTCTATAGTGAGCGCTATTTAGCATTGATAAATGAATTTTCATTTTTCCAAACGATGATTTGGGGGCTAGAGAACATCTGGATCCAGTGGGATGAAGCAATGGAGCACATTCCACGACCCACAATCGACATTCTAAAGCAGTCGTTTTCCGTTCGTCTGATATCGCTATTTAGCGGCTTACACTGACCCGCCAAATCATCCGATTTAGATGCCCTGGACTTCTTTCTGTGGAGAGTCACAGGCTTATGTGAACAAGCCACAAACTTCGGCAGCCCCTTAGAACATTTGTCAAAATTTTGTACTTATCGCCCGAAGCTCTATAGAACACCATGGAAAATGCAATAAAAAGACCCAAACCGCCTAAAATAGCGGCCTAAAACAGCGGCTTTCACATAAGCGATATCATTTTCAATCTAAGATGGAAAAAAAAATTTGAGTGCCCAAATAAACGTTTAAGATAACAATCAAATTATTGTTGTTCTATTCCAAAGATAAAGCCTGGGCAAATAAGGTCATACATTATGGCTTACCTTTGACCGCCTTATAAGTTCAAAGAATCAGCAATAGGTTATAGTGTCGATCATGGTGCAACTATGTCCAAGACTTTGTTATTGATTGGATTGACTTATTCCCAACAAGACGTCGCTGCGCTCCACATAAGTGGCAAAAACATTTTTGGCTGCGTCATTTCTCAAAATATCGAGCAAAATAGATCGCAGAGACTGTATGAGTTAATACAGTTAGACTTTCTTTGAAGGCAACCCTTCTCAGTCATAAGAAGCATCCTAAACCAGAAAAGCCAGTGCCGCTAGCGATCAAATGTACCCGCAAACGAGCGAAGATATAATGAATAAGACTAACAAAAGAGCATAGACTCCCAACAGAGGTCGTAGAAGCCATGAAATTTTAATCTATGGAAAATAAAACATTTTGTGTAGCTAACGCCGTATTGCGAATAACCACATAACGTATCAGTCTGGGGTCTATTGAGAAATGTAGATTTTCCGTGTTATTTTTATGTCTTAACTAAAAGACAGAAACCATAGTTTTTGAACTTGGCTTAACCCTCAAAATCGTATTATGTTAGTTGTCATATTTCACGATTATACAGATATTTCGTTCCTACACAGGCAATCCGTTCACCATTAATGCTGGGCCATATCCGTCCATCTGTCTTGAATATAAAATCAAAGGAATTTTTTATTAGATCTCTATGTATTTTTGAGTACATACATACTCGTATGTACGAGTATATTTTTATATTCCTCCATACCCCATCTTTATATTATTCTACAGAAGTAAGAAAAAAAAATACAAGAAATACGGAACCATCAAATGGAGAACGTTATTTATTTTTCATTAATTAACCTAACGACCATAATGGTTTTCATGCTCAGTCGTCCTTTCATAGCGAATCCTGTTCGTCTGGTAGTTAAATATTCTTTCAGGCTTTCATTTCTCTGACGTTTTGTGGTTTTTCCTTGGTTAACGATGAATATACAATTTTTTCTTATTTTTTTCACAGTTAATTCACTTTTTTTTCACTTTTTAACGTTTTTATTCCTAAAGAAACGAAAAAAAAACAAAGAACGCTTGGTCTACAGTAAGAATGATGGATAGATATACAGTGTTGTACAAAACAATGGGAACAGCTTTGATTTACATTTTTGATGATTTGTATTTATTTTTCTTAACAACATACAACAAAAGTAATAATTGTTATTTGTCACAGTTATGTAACAGTATATTTAAAAATAGTAAAACGTAAGTTTCCAAACCAAAAGAAACAATTATTGGTAGTCCTCATAACAAGAGAATGCAAATAGTGGCGCTTTTCCAATGTGGATTATTTCTCGAGTTGCAATGAAGAGTAATGTGTTAAAACATGAACAAACGTACCCCCCGTGATAAATTCAGCAACGAATTTCTGCTGCTAAGTAATACGTTCTATAGTTAACTCCCGGCAAAAAGAACGAAAAAAAAAACGAAAGCAATAAAATTAAAGAAAGCGGGGTTTTCCAACACGTTATAAAAGCTCCGGTGGAGCTCGACGATTTCTTTAAATTGACTTGGCGGTACACTCGTCGACAGAGTGACCCGCTATTTCACAGTCCCGAACGCACATAAAAAAATCGAATGGGTCGCGTGTCTCGCCTTTTCTCGAGATATTATTTGCACGCGTGGCTCACCGGAGTCTCGCAAACTTTGCTAGTGTGTGCTCCCGTGTCCAATTAGGCCTCTCATGCATTCCAATTTTTTCCAATTGTACACTCTCATACCAGAGTTGCAAAAAGGCTTACTATTGTATTGAATTCAGTACTATTTCACTTTCCGTAGTACGCAAGTACCACTTCTCAATTTTTAGTACTATTTGTTCTATTTTTAATTTTTTTATACTCGTAGTTAAATTTTGAAATCAAACAAGTGAATATAACATGACTTCATATCCGCACAACCAGGAAAGTATTAGCGAACGCGCTCCAATGCCCCACTCGTTGAACGCACTCTTTCGTTTTTAAATTTTGTAATATTTGGTTGTTTTCATTACTCCCTCATTGTGATCGTGCCACGTTCCACGTACCAATGACGTGACATTGGTTGCATATTCATATGCAATCATTTCATTTGGCTCATTCAAAAATGTTGAGTACTATTTTGTCTGTTTCGGTACTATTTTTTTCAGTTTTCAGTACAATCGAGAGCAGTCGATTTTCATCACTGTCTCATACTTAACTCCTCAGTCACTGAGTTCTCTCTCGCTTCCAGTGACACCTGGGAACTCCAATGAGCGAGTTTATGAGAGTTTGTGGATCCTAGCTATGCCTAGCTATTTCCCTAGGCAATGGAGCTAAATGGAAAATTGCGAGAAGCAATTTTTCTTTCATCGCTGATCCCCGGGTAATTTTCCACCAACGAAACACTCAAAATTACAAAACAAAAACAAATGCGAAGGAGAAAGAAAGTCTGATCTCAAGTAAATGGAGTGTTGGGACGAAGGAGGAAGGTTGTGTGGGTATAATCCTAACCTGATTATACCCCGGTCTATCCATTCTCTAAACCGCCTCCCCGAACAAAGCTAAGTACATGTGCCACTGTGCTAATTTACCCCGGGTCCCTACATACTCCGGTGGATCGGCGTTCAGATTTGGGGGGAATGGTGGATTGACCAAAAGTGGGTCATTCGTTACATAATTATGCATTTTATCATGTCGAGTTTGTTTACGTTGAAGGCCTTTCTGCCCGCCTTGTATTTATTTTTATTTTGTTGTTGCTGTTATAGTTTATGTTATATGTTCCCACGTTGGAGGCTATCTCGTGACTTGGCCGTCCGCCTACAGCCTCTGCTGCTCCATTGGTGCTCCATCGGTGGGGTGCTGGCTTCAAAGGGGTCGTCGACTCTTCACCCATTGAACCGAACTTTGAGAGTTGATACGACGCTGAGATGTGTCTTATTGTACTGGGCGTCCGCCTGCACATCACCGTTGCTCCCCCGTAGCTCCGTCGTTGGGGGTGTAGCTATAAAAGAGATCGTCATCTCTTCCCCCTGTGGTCTTATCTCTGCATCCACATCGACTTCGAAATGTGATGCGGGTAATCCTAAAGCCTTTGTTTTCATGGACAGGACCTCCTGTCGCACCCTGGGCTCCTGGTTCCTCGTGGTCTCCCTACCGTCTTTAGGGCTTCACCAACCGAACCGCCTCGTTCTTCCTCTGAGGGTTACAACAGCCCGAAACCTATGTGGGTTCTTTCCGAGGTCTGTGGTCTGTGAGCCAATGACTGATGGGACCATAGCTGCCCTTCACCTCCGTCAGAGCTCGGTCTTCCCACTCAATGAAAAGAGGGAACGAAGGGACAAGAACAGGAAGAGGGTAAACGTTGTTGTGGGGAAAATTTACCGCAACATACCTACGTTATTAATCGGTTTATAGTTTGGCGATTAATATAGGGTAGCTGATGAATATTGCTGAATTAAAAAACTCAAATAACTTTTTTTTCAATTCAAATAATTGACCTTATTGACTTCTGCACAGTCAAGAATATAAACACAGCCGATATTAAACATCATGTCCTCTTTTGATCTTCCCTCAGACCCCCTCACAACTCATAAAAGCAACTGAAACAACCAAACTCTACAACCCGAAAATTGACCATCCGAATTGTCTGCCGAAACAACATTGCAGGCAGACAGGGGAAATTTTTTTAAAGGGTTTAATATGTTCGCAGATGTACGAGTATGATAAAAATTTTATTTTGGAATTTCTAGAAGTTTTATAGCGACGGGAATATAAAAATTTATATAATTTTGGGTGTTATCATTCGAAGAAGTTGATCATATGCCTGCCTCCTCGTCCAAGCGGAGGAAATTCAAATATTGAAAATTTTTCTATAATATTGTACATGACCAGCGTAGTATAGAAATGCCATTCCTTATCCAGCAATCCCATCATCCTTTTTTAATGTTTTTTTTTGTGTTTTTTTTATAAAAGAATTTATTTTATTAGAAAGAGTAAAGGACCAAGTTCTGATACTTGTGGAACACCTAGCTTTGATTAACTGAAGACATTTCTAACTTTTCGATAAAACATCGGATGCAATGTAAATTGATTTTGGGCCCATCCATTAAAGTTTTGACGCAAAGGAAGTTCATTCGGCTTCAATTCTTGTGCGACCTAAATCTTGTAAGCCTTCAAACCAAGATCTCTGCATACCACATAAGGCAGATAGGGAAAGACCAAGCTTTTGTGAACGATGTCGAATCGATAAATTTGGATCTCCTTCAATATTCTGCGGGAACAGCCTTGAGTACTCTGACTACTACAAAGAAGGGAAAGTGTATTAGACCGATAGAATATTTGGCTAGTGTAGGAAGGTACATGATACAATATAGAAGAGTTAATCTTGTTACAAAGAGCACAGCTATAAGATTGCCCTTGTCCAAAAAAAAAAAACCCAAATGGAGACTTAGGTTTGCAATAAGGACATACAAATTTCGTACCTAAAAAACTACGGGATTATTGAGATATCGGGCTGAAATTTATTCCAGATGAAGTACACATGCCAAATTTAAGTACAGAATCCGATCTGATTCATATGAACCTCGAGTACGCTTGCAGCAATCGATTCTTGTCAATTTATATTCAATTTTCCACTTCTCCACACTTCTACTCATATCGGGCGAAACGTTGGCGTTTTCGTATTCGATGTTGTTCCTGAGCTCCTCTAACGTTGATGGATTGTTGGCACAAATCAAAAACTTAACGTTATCCCATAAGAAGACATCCAACGACATTATATCTCATAAACGAGGTGACCATTCGGCCAGATCATTTCTTGAGATTACTCGATTATCGAGCTTTCCATTCAACAGATCAATTGTTTGATCAACTCTGTGGCAAATGGCACCATCTAGTTGGAACCACATATCAATAGTGTCAAGTCTATCCAATGTTGGCCAAATAGTCTTCCAACGTCACACGATCGCGAACTTCATTAACCGTAACATGGCGATCATTTCATCGCTACGTTCACAAATGATGCAAAGGCTTAACTTCTTTAGCTATTCTATTCTTGTAAGTCTGAAAGGCAAAATCTTTACGTAAAATTCGCCACAATCCGGGCTGAGAGTTCCTCAATTCTTATGAACGGCGTGGGATCGACTGATTCTGCTTATTTTGAACTAAAGCAGTAACGGCTGCGATATTTTCAGAACTTCGAACGGTGCGTTGTCTCAATGGCACAAGAACATTCAGTAGTGAATACGTTGACTCGAACTTTCGCGCACATCCTGCCTGGTGAGACGATTATTATGACCGAAAATTGGCAGCATTTTCTGTGTCTTTAGGTACTGCGTTTGAATTCTGCGATCCAGCCACAAATGGTTGCTTTCGGGGGACCAGATTTCCTATAAAAAAAATATTAATATAGAATCAAGAGTCTTTATTCTTCAAGTTCAAAAAAATCTTCTCCGGGTTTTTCCTAAAAAAAATCCATCGACTTTTTCAATTTCCAATCTCACTTTTAGCCAACCTATCGACTACGTTCAGTGTAGTCTTGCATTCTTGGATGTCGTGAGAGGTTTCAAAAAGACCTTAGGAGCAGCTTGGGTGTCTCTGCAGATTCAAATGCTTCACACCCAACCACCGTTTTTTTACAATGCAGCTCGTTGCAATCATGTTTGCTTATATCGTCGCTTGGAAGACTGATTTCACGTATGTTTTTGTCTTACAAGGATTGAAATTGAATGCCTCCAGGAAGACACCAGCGTCGAATCGTACATTGGCTTGGAGCTCTCCGTGCAGACCCAACAACTTTCCTTTGCTGACTCAGATTCTGGCCGAAACCATTCCCAGGAATAGGTATTTCGGTTTCTTATTTTTTTGGTAGCATGAGCTCGACACGCCGTAAGACCAGCGTCAAAAGCTTTTTAAAATAGTACAGCTTGCTTAACCACAGGGCACTTAACTTTAAACGGATTTTTAAGGGGAGGGAGATCCATCAGTGCGTCCATTACAAAACCAGATAGTCTTTTTTTTTCAAATCTGTGAAAGGCAGAAGTGATGTATTGACATATAAACGACGCATTCGATCAAATTGGCTTCATTTGCTCCTTTTACACAACCAGAAAGCCGAAAGCATCTTGGAGGTTTTCATCGTGACATATTTAGTCCGGAGAACTTTGTTATCGAGGATGAAAATACTTAGATTTGTTGGAGAAAGCATGATGTTGTCCTTAAGGATTAAATAAAGCACGAGCGTTGTCTGAAAAGTTTCCGACCGCAACGTCAAGATAGCGGCACTAGTCAATAAAAGCTAGTAAATGCTAGTTGTGCATCTTTTGACAGTTACTTACCGAAGCTTAAGTCATTTGGGATGCGCAGTTTTTAGTTGACAGTCATTTTAGTGAGTCGATGTGAGTGTTTTTTGTGAAAATGGAAAAAATTAGGTATCGAGCTGTTCCTAAATTCTTGTTTTTGAAAGGCAATACGCCTACGCAAATCGAAATTAAACGTGGCCGTAAGAGCTTGGGAGTCGATGAACGTTCGGGACGTCCAAAAACTGCAACCACGGACGATAACATTGCTTAAGTTCACCAAATGGTGTAAGACGACCCCCGAATTAAAGTGAAGGAGATAGTAGAGGTTATCAAAATGTCCAAAGAACGTGTTTGTTACATATTAAATCAAGATTTAGGCATGAGAAAGCTGTCCGCGCGTTGGATGCCGCTTACCTAAGACCAAAAACGCGTTCGAATGAACATTTCCAACTCTCTGTTGACGCAGTTTCGGGGCAATAAATCCGAGTTTTGGCGCGGATTAATTACTGTAGATGAAACTTGGATCCACCATTATACGCCCGCAATAAAAATTCAGTCAAAACAGTGGACTGCAAAGGGCGAGCCGACTCCAAAAAAAAGCAAAAACTGTTTTTTCGGCTGGGAAAGTGATGGCGACTGTTTTTTGGGATAAGAAAGGAGTTATCTTAATCGATTATCTTCGAACAGGAAAAAGCATTACAGGAGCATACTACGCATCATTACTTGCCAAGCTGAAGGCAGAAAGTGCGGAAAAACGGCCACATTTGCAGAAAAAGAAAATCCTGTTTCACCAAAACAACGCGCCGTCTCACACCTCAGCTGTTGCCATGGTGAAAATCCATGAATTACAGTTTGAAATGCATAACCATCCGCCTTTTTCACCAGATCTAGTCCCAAGCAACTTCTTTTTGTTCCCTCATCTCAAAACTGCGCTCGGAGGACAGAGATTTTCATCAAATGAGCAGGTAATCACCTTCGTGAACAATTATTTCGCAGAGAAAAACGCCAAGTACCATTTGGACGGGTTAGAGAGATGGGAGTATCGCTGGGTGAAGTGTGTAGAGTTAGTTACAAGGAGACTACCGTATGTAGAAAAATAGAAAAAAAATTTGAGAAAAAATGTCTTGTGTAATTGTTCGGTCGAATTTAGTCTCGTTGTTCCCTGAATGAAGGCACCAATCGTCGATCATGTTCAGGGCTGCCTGCATTCTAGACCAATTAAGTTTGCCAACTAGCTGTAAACTTTACATCTCGTTATAAACCGAAGCAACAGTAATTGGAAGAAGCTGATGATATGATATTGAGGATTACAAATACAATTGAAGAATGCCTAAGTCACGAACGATGGCTCTGATCAATCCATGCTTTGGAAAGCCTTCAATTCGCCTAATTATTCCAAATTCAAATACGAATGGCCTCCTGCAATTCTATCCCTATACCTACGTTCAAAACACTTTTGATAGATACAAGATCCAATTACAACGTTACATTCTCAATCTACGTTTCAGTGATTAAGTTCCATATTCGGAGTTGGAAACTCTTCCATTCTGCATATGAGTCACTTTCTTTTAAGAGGAAGATTGCTAACGACTCTGTGGATACAACGTAAGCTAAACTGTATTTACTTTCATTTTCCACAAAAACGCAAAAAAAAAAAAACAAAAAGACGACTGATTGCCACCACACGTTTCCAGGAATTGACTTTATTTTCGCAGACGAAAATCGCTTCTAATAGGATTTGGCTGGTACCTAATTTATGTACGAAAAGCAATTTTCCACTTCAATTCAGCTCTAAAATTGGCTATAAACCTTCCAGCAGCCACAAGTCATCACATGGGATGTGTTCTTATCCTCAAAAATTCATGTAACATTCTTGTTATCTGTCAAAAAGGTCTCCTCGTCTCGCATCTAAATAGGTACCTGCGAAGTAGATAAAACCTCAATCTCATCTCATCAAAATAAAACGACGAAAAAGAAGAAAAACAAAAACAAATTTGATGGAAACTGTTCCAAAGAACTGCATAGCACAATATTCAGGATATCAGGATGTCAGAATAATCTTCTGTCCTCCGATAAAGCTTGTAGATTTTCGAGTCTCCCAACCCTTGGGGCACTTTTGCGCTTTTACTCGTAAATGCAACGGCGGCGATGAACTTTTTTCGCCCCCACTTTCGATGTCAATCTCCTGCAGCGATGATATAAAATCGTCTTCGTCCTGTCGCACACAATGAGTTCTTGTTTGCTTCATAAACATAGACCCTGTCTGCCTGCTTGTATGTGTACGTGTGTGATATGTGTAAGTGTTTGCATAATAAATGAGCATATTCTTTCATATTTATTCTACGCACATTCGTTTCACAAAAAAAAAGTAATGGACTTCTGCTTTTGAGCCAAAAAAATAAAAAAAAATAAAAAAAAATCCTTGAAATAGCGAACGGAGGGAAAAAATTCAATTTTCTTTTATGGCCAATGCAGAGAATACTCTACGGGAAGAGTCCCGACATCGCTGTCATCGCCGCCATATTCTGTTACTCCTAACCAAAAGGAATTTCATTTTTTTCGTCCTCCTCCCTCTCTTCTGAAATCGTGTCTTCTTCGACTAGTGGAACAAAAAAACACTCAAACCGTTCTCCAGTAACAAAAAAAAAAAAAAAAATTACGAAAAACATCGCAAACGATCCCAAAATGTCTGGCAATTTTTTTTTTGTGGAAAATGTTAATAAGGTTTGCAGTTTACTGTTAAAGCAAAAAAAGGGATACTTAAACGTATACTTATCCACACATGTTAACACACTTTCCGGGGAATTGAGTGCTGAAAAAAAAGACTCTCTGACGAATGGTTGAGTTGAGTTCCAAAACAGCAGTATTTGTGAAACGGCGGTACGGTAGGTCTATCAAGAGATTGAAGAGAGCAAAGTCACAAAAACATAATCTCCAAAGTTCGATTAAATTGGAAAACAAAGATATCTTTCCGTCAAACAAGGTAGGGGTTTCAGATTTTATCTGAGATTCCATGGGGTAGACTGAAGAACACAAACAAGCCGGTTTGGCTTATGTCCCATAATGCGTATAATCTGCCTTACCATCGACACTGCCACCTATGGGTTATTCAATTTTAATTGAAATCCAAAAAGTAAGAAATTCGTATTAAAGGAATAAATTAATAGACAGACACAATGCCAACCCCTAACCTGACCCTGACCTAAGTTCTGTTGAAGAAAATTGATGGGCAGGGCACGAGCCTTTGGCTAAGGAGTCAAAGATTCTGACCTTCTTGGGTCTAGGAAGAAATCTGCGTCGGAACTGAGCTCCCAAAACGTTCACCCGGGACAATAAGCATGTTTAATAGTCTGGACGTGACTACACAATTATTTTTTGGTAGTCATAATCCACTCGTGACTTTTTGGTTCGCGCCTGTGACAAGGATTCTCGAGGCAGCAAACAACTTATAGTACTTTAAAATCCAACTAAGGGCGTGACACAGAAGTTGCTAAAACTATTGATTACAATGAATCCTTGTTAGAGAGAGGTCCGGAGAGACTTAGCTTGAACAACATAAGGTTAGGTAAATAATTTGTCAATGTGCTGTTTTTGACTTGCTTGAGGGGCTCCAGAAGAAGTGCACTGGTCTATGTGTCTATGTTGCAGATGAGGGCGAAAAGAAGATGTGAGCCAAATTCACGGTACAAAATGACGATTTCGCAACAGAGCAGCAAAGCAGACTAGTTTTCGGAGAGTTTGTTTGTTGCACTGCCTTTGTCGATAGATTTTCCCGCTCTCAAGGCCTTATAAGACTGGTTATACAAAGAACAAGGACTGTAGTCTCAGTGGGCAGAAAATCGACGAAGAAGTCAAGCCCATCGATAGAATGTCCAAAAAGGATAACGCTTCAACCACCAAAGGTCGTGGTTCTGCTGGATACAAGTCGGTTGATGCGGTAAAATTTGCCCATAGATATAATTTTCTGTTCTACTATTGACAACCCATGCAAACAATTTAAGGACAATGAACTTGAGATATGCACTTGGAATATTAGGTCCACGAGCAGCCGAACAATTACCGGTGGCACAAGGGCCTAGACTGCTGCAAAGCAGGCAAAACCGCCATCCGAGAAATACGATGGAATGGGCCGGACAAAAAGAGTATGAAAAACTGCGACATCTACTAAGGCGAATGCTATCGACGGCAAAAGCGGCGCTGATTTAGATGCGGATTTGCTGTCGGAGGCAGTCTAAGACAAGAAGTCCTCAGCTTCCAGCATGTGAACGAGCGCCTCGTAGCAATCCGCATCGAGGCTAAATTTACCAACATAAGACTTATATGCACGCATGCCCCCACAGAGGACACCGATGACGACACCAAGGATGCCTTCTCTGAGCATCGGGGGGACGAAACATTGTCATAGCTAGTACGCGGTTCCAACATCTCGATATACACAAGGGGACTTGGAGAACTCCTGACCAACAGTCAACCAGATTGACCACATTGCGATTGACGCAAGACACTCCTCCAGTATTATGGATGTCCGAACGTTCCGAGGAGCCAACATCGACTCGGACCACTACCTTGTAGAAGCCAAGGTACGGTTGCGGATATCCCAAGCCAAGTCCTTTTCCTGGTTCGATGATGAATGCCGGCAAACACATGCAGCAAAGCAAAAAGCACGCAATGCGGCACTGCAAAGAAAGACTAGAGCTGATCACGAGCTCTATGAGCAGAAAGGAAAGACAAACACCGGCTTCTCAGGAGGAAAAACAGGGAGCATGAGAAGCGGCCGGGTGAGGAAATTGAGAGATGCTACTCCAGGAATGAGGTTCGGAAGTTTTACCAAAAGGTAAAACTAACATGCCACGGAAATAAACCCCAAACTAAAGACTGTAGAGATGAACAAGGGAACATCGTCGTAGAATCGCAGTCGATGCTGAGGATTCGGAAAGATCAAAGCTGCTGGAGCGGACGGCGTGACTACCGGGCTATACACAAACTCATATTTAAAATATGGTCGGATGAAAGTACAATATGTCCAATGAATGGAACCTCGCAATTGTTTGTCCGATCCTCATGAAAGGAGAAACACTCTGAAGTACGCCAACTTGCGAAACTCGTCCGTCTGTGCAGGATGACGATGGAGAAAGCACCCTGCTCCATCAAGGTCGGTAAACACCTCCGTGAAACTTTTGATGTCACAAAAGTATTTAGACATGGCGATGCGCTTTCTTTAACATCATACTCGAAACAATAGTGTAAAACTCACGAGGAAACCCAAGAGGGACTATCTTTCAAAAGTCCATCCAACAACTTGCATACGCCGACGATATTGCCATAATCGGGAGAAAGCAGCGTGATGTCAGTGCAATTATTGAGACAGAGGAGACGAAAATGGGTTTAGCCGTCATCGAGGGAAAGAACAAGTATATGCTGTCAAGCAAAAAGGTCACTCAACTCCGACGTCTATGACAGAACTTCACCTTCGACGGATATAACTTCAAGGTTGGCAAGGACTTTGTCTACCTAAATTACGCTATAAATTCAGACAACGACACCAGCGTTGAGTTCAAACGAACAGTAACTCCTGCCAATCGCTGCTCCTTTGAGCTAAGAAGGCAATTAACTAACAATGGTCTCTCCTGAACAACAAAAGTTACCCTTTATAAGTCCTTAATAATTCCTGCACTATGGCACCGAGTAATGGATACTTTTCTTCATGTGTTCTTCGTTCCTGTCTGCATTGACGGTGAGTGGCGGAGGAGATAGAAGGACAAACTGTGCTGCATGGACAGAGACATCGGCTTAGCCAAGAGAGTGAAGATCCAATGACTGAGATGTAGAACGGATGAACACCAACGCTCCGGTCCGAAAAGTCTTCGAACTTGTCCCGGCGAACAGCGCAGTAGAGGAAGACCGAGACTCAGATGGCGCACCCAAGTGGAACGGGCCTTCAGCCATCTAAAAGTGCGAAACTGGAGGCAGCTAGCAAAGGGTTGAGTTTTTGACTGAGGCTCAGGTCCACCCTGGACTGCAGAGCCACTTAAAGTAAGTAAGCTTCCACCGGATGAAAACAGTCTGCAGCGGGCAGAGTCCAAAAACGGATCGAGAACCCCCTGGAAACAATGCCGTCTGTCATCTAGTTTCATATGCTGCTGACATCGACATCATTAGCAGAACTCGAAATGAGGTCACTGGTGAGTTTCAAAGCATTGGCACAAAAACGGCAAAACAAAATACCTACTTCGGTATATATTTCATTGTCAGTAAGGCTTAATAAGAGGTAAGTTTTTTTCCTCACCAGATGAATATTGCACAGTACACATAGCAGGAATTAGTTACTAAAATGTCGTTCTTCACGATTTTAAATAAATTCGAAGAAAACAACAATCCCAAGCCTTTGAAACGGCAAAGCATTATTACATCCATTTAGTTACAACCATCAAATGAACTACTAAAGTAACTCTGACAACAAGACAGTTGACTATTTTCTTCTTAAAGAGATTTTATACGTATCTAGGTAGCGAAAAGCACAAATGACACAATTTTTTATGCAGGCATGCGGTAGACTATAAAGCCTGTTACGTAAGAGAAACCTATTTCCCAAGAAGCATCGCCCTGTACCAAAGTAATCTTGAAATACGAAACTTTGAAATATCTCTTACAAGCACATCGGCTTTGTTTGCTACTTTTAGAATAATTAAAACTTCTAAAAGAAACCTACTTTCTTGCGTCAAAAGTGATGTATCTACTGTGTAATGAGACAGTATTTAAGCCAGATACACAATAAAAAAAAAAGGCAACAGCTCTTTGCGACTATTTAAAATGCGTTTGCTACGTACACGTTTGATGCATGGAAGGATGAAGGGAGGATGGTAAGAAATCCTCTGCCTCTCTTATTATTCCAAACTTACGTATACTCCATTGTGCCCTGCTTTTCTTGATGTTATCTCGTTATCTAGGGAACGAGGAGTTGTTACAGTGTTACAGGAAATATGGCAGTTTTTCCTATTCAAAATATAAGAAGACTGAATCAAACCTTGTGTATATGCATACCTATACTGTAAGCCTTTACTTTCAAGGTACTTGAAGACGCGAGAAATAAGTTATATGGTAGAACGTAAAAAACCTTTTTCGAAGTTCTTGTCTGTTTGCCGATTTGTTTGTAGGAACATTCACTTATTTGGTAGATTAGCATATGAAATGTCTTTAAAAATAAGACATAGTGTAGAAAAAATGCTAAACATATGTTACTAAGTAGGCCTCAAGAAACTGAAGAAGACTAAAAAGTAAGACAGGCCAGATCTTTCGTATCAGAAAATTGTGCTTAACATGAATCTCGGCTAGGTACGCAAGGTGCTCGCATTGCAATTTCGAGGTTTTGCAAGAGTAACCAGAAACGCAATGCGCGTCTGTTCGCACATCATGTACTTATTATATTGTCGCGTGGATCGAAGACTTTCACATACATGCATCAGCGACAGTTTGCGATGCTTGCGGCAATCGTTTGCAATTTTTCTTGGTTTTTTTTGTGGAATTTAGGATGCTGCGCAGTTATGGCAATAGTATCAAGAAAAATTGTTACGTCTATGGGCGAAAATCCTCTGTCGCAGATTGGTATGCCATCCATTAAGCGAACGCATTAACGGAGAGGACACAGCGGAAATAAATTATAATAAATCGGAACGGAACCAGCTGAACTATTGCAAAATGATCTCACTAATTTTATGGTGGAGCAAAGTACAATATTCGAGCGATGTCAAAGCGTAGCTGTTGTTTTGGGGGGAAATCCTGTTATTTAAGATGCACCCAGTGGTACGGGAAAAACATTTCTCACCATAGTCACCTTGACCAAAATACGCAATCAATGCTAAATTACTCTTCCTGTTGCCTCATCGGACATACTCGTATAATGTTTAAAATTCCAATTAACTTGGCCAATACGGAAAGGCCAGTTTGCAACATTTCTAGAAACAGCGACAAAGCAAAGGTTTCATGTGATTGTAAGTTTAGATAAGTAATGACATGAAGGATAAGTGCAAAATGGCAAACGGTAAGGTAGTTGAAACGAACAGAAATTTGCGAGGTATTAGACAAGATGATCGGCCACCGTAGGTGGCGTCGCAATGCTCTTATGTGGTAATTTTAGAAAGACAGTAATACCTCGAGGAATGAGGGCTGCTAAAATGAAAGCATGTATTAAGAAGAGCCCAGTTATATGGTGTAACGTTATACCAAAGCATGTAACACCATAAATACGACCATAAAAACAGACTTTTTATCAAAACTTGGAAACGGAATATAATCCACAAGAACAAGGAAAAGTTATCTTACCTGAGAATCTATGTAATATAGTTTCATCACTGCATGACCTTATTTCATAAGTGTATGGTGAACCAACATCATTGACAAATCAACCAAACTCATGGTTATGCACTGGATATTGCTCTATTAACAGAGTAATGGAACAAGTTAGGAATTTTTAGATTTGAGTGTACTTAGAGTACTTTCAGGTTAAAAGTACGGGTACCCATTATCCTTTAAGAAATTTCAGTCCTCCCAAACCCTTATGGTGCCATATAGAGCACCCTTGTACTCTTTTGAAACGTCATAACTTTTTTACTTTTTTATAAATTTTTCTAAAATTTTGGGACATCTTCAAAAAAACAATTTAAAGAAAGAAAAATATCAGTTGGTCAGCAAATTTATTGTTGTACTAGCTATTTTGTTTCCGTTTCTACAGCACACCCTCAGTCACCCACCCGAGTACTCACCTATGGAATTTTCAAAAACAATTTTTCGGTACGTGTTCATTATTTAACTGATTTATAAAAAAGAGTATACAGATTTAAAAAAATAGAGTACCCATATAGATAAATAATAATTCTTACACAAAAGATCACTCGGAGCAATCCTTGCAAACAACAGATGCGGGGTTGGTGTGCTAATCGCATGTTGGAAAATGCCATTTTGTTTCTCGTCTGCATATTTGTACATCTGACAGTATCCTCTACACTTCCTTCGTCCATTGCTATCGCGGTCCTGAGTGGGTGTTTGCGGCGTTGGTGCCGAATGCAGTTTATTACCCAATACGGCCTCCATAGCAATCTTACTAAAATCTAACAGAGTCACAAATGGTTCTTGGCATCTTTAGCGAGTCAAGGGAATGCAGAACTCATTTTCCAGTTTTTTTCAAAAAGAATCTTTTCTGATCCTATTCTTTGAGCAATTTGCGGATTATTCTTAAAATGAATAACGTATGTTGCCAAGCATTCTACATCCAAAAAATTATATAAAAATGGTAGCGGCCAACCTTTTAGTTTCGTTTTGTGAAAGCATTTGATTCATTTGGTTGACTCTGGATTTTGTGTAGTTATAATAGCGAATTATTTTCGGTTTTTTAGTAACAATATCGCAGTCTTTTCTTTCGTTGAAACATATGGACATTACGTTGCTTGATCATGGAAAGAAAAAATTGTGCTGAATATGCTTCTATCCTTAGAAGGAAGCAACTCTTTGGCAACACAAGCCTTATTTTTCCTGATCGTTCCATCTAATGTAAAGAGCTCTGAGACATCTACAATGAAAATGAAGTAAAGAAATTATCTGTGGTGATATTTCTCCCTGAGCCCTTGTAGTGTTCACTCAATTTCGTCACTTTTTTTCGCCGATATTTGTTTGTGTGCAAGAATTACCTGTGTATAAAATGCCTTGCAGGGGGTAACTGTTTCCGAGTCTGCTATCCAAAATACCTTTATCCCGTATTTGACGGGTTTGGACAGTATGAATAGGTACTGCGTAAATTTCGTTCGACCCCGATACGGAAAAAGGTGTTCGTCTACGGTAAGATTTTCATGTGGTTTGGAGTGAGCACGGAGGTTATAGTTCAGCATGGTCCATAAGTCGCGTATTGGAGCTGCTTTGTTACTTGCTTGCCAAACAGCATGTGTGTTTGCCTTGTCAAAGCGAATTTATCGCTAAATACTTTGAAATCTGCCTCTGCTTAGACTAACTCTATAGAGTGGCAGAGAGTCAGGTTTCCATAATTCATTGACATGCTCCATATTTAAGTGATGAACGCCTGCGACGAGTTAAACTCCCAAAAAGGTTTCCTCCAGTGGCAACAATTTCCACGTTAATTTTGTTTTTTTGTGGGGATCGACTTCATTGAATTCTCTGATGCACTGGTTGGCCTAACAGTTTATTTCCCTGATTACAAATTATTTCATTTCATCTGCGAAAATCAAATTTAGTATCTCAAGCAGCGTTAACATTTTGGTATTCCGACATGGACCTCTTTAAAAGCAAAACAATTATATAAATTGCATATTTTGATGTGAAAAGATAAGCATCACTATGTTCTACCAGATTCGCGGATGATATTGTATGATCTAGTTTGCGATGACTTCTTCCAAATAGTTTAATCTCGAGATACGTATTGTCCCGATGACCCAAGCGGAGACGAAGTGTCACTGTTACTCTCAGAATCGTTTTCACCACATTTAGTGTGGGCTTCGATTACGATTTGAATTGTGTTCATTTCTGCAAGATCTTCTACGTCAAAATCTTGATTATTTAGAAGCAACCATTCTGCATCACTGTCAGTGTCATCCACGAACTCTTCATCGTCTGAGTAAGCCTCAAAAATATTAGTTATTTCCTCCTCAGTTGATCTAAAATAATTGAAAATTGTAATTAGAAGCCAAACTTATTCGCACCCAATTTTTAATAAATTCAATATTATTATCTCGATAATAACCACCATAACTTACCGAATTTATCCTCTGGAATTGCACGGTGGAAGCGAGAGTACATAAAGATCTTAACATTCAGAAATCTGCTGGTCCAGATCGAATACCTCCCCTTCTTCTGAAGTGGTGTTCTTCTACGCTGGCAAAACCACTGCGTAAGCTTTTTCATCAATCCTACTCTGTAGGACTCTTTCCGAACAGATGGAAAACAGCATTTGTCCAGTCCGTGCCTAAAAAAGCGAATCTTCCTCTCTCTCCTCTTACAGACCCATTGCACTTACGTCCCTTCCTTCCAATGTCATGGAAACGCCGATAAACCGTCAGCTCATGAAATATCATGAAACACGAAAACTTCTTAATGACCTGCAGTACGGTTTTCGTAGCAGGTTCACTGATGATTTGATGGCATGTCTCACCGAAAAGTGGAACCAAAGTTTACATCAATCTGGCGAAAGCAAGATAGTTGCACTTGATATTTCTAAAGCATTTGACAGAGTTTGGCATCAGACTCTTTTGTCGAAAATGCGTGCATTTGGGATCGACGACTCTCTTCTTCATTGGACTAGAAATTATCTTTCAGAACGTTCAATTCAAGTTGTCTTGGATGGTTTCAAGTCTGATATTCATAAAATAAATGCTGGTGTGCCCCAGGGCTCCATTCTGTCACCGACATTCTTTTTAATTTTCATCAATGATCCCTTGACTGCAACTTCTAATTCAATTTATTCCTTTGCTGACGACTGTACTCTCTGCTTTTCATATTCGTTCACGGACTCACGTTCCTGCTCTTCGGCTGTAGAACGGAAACGGCAGCGTATGTTAAGACCATTAAATTCCGATATTAACAGCATAATGCCACCAAAACACAATGCTGCCTGCTGTCGCTTAAGCGAAATTCAAATAACCAGCCATTATCCACGAATGGCACTTGCATCGCTGAAACCAAAGTTGTTGTTGTGTCAATGAAAATTTACGTTGGAATGACCACATATTCGAAGTCGCCAAAAAATGCTGCGAAATGTTTAGATTTCCTCAAGCGATGTTTGAAGAAATTGTTTACCCCCTTTGACCTGGCTTCAATATATAAGGCTTTCATCCGCCCATTGGAGTTCAATTCTCACATCTGGTCAGGCGATCCTAAATAAAACTAAAAGGTGATGTGAATATTACACAGTCGATTGACACCCTCGACCAACGGCGCAATATCTCCTGCCTCGCTTTGTTTTATCCCTATTTTCACAACCAGTGCTCCACAGAAATTGCCAGTAGCATGCCGTCACTTCAAACGTCCAACCGTAATACCCGTCTCGCTATGAATACTCATCAGTACACCCTCGGATGCACGCTGAAATATCGTGATTTTTTCCTAAGCCGAACAACTCGCTCATGGAATACCATGCCGAGCTCTGTATTCCCTTGTCATTACAAACTTCAAACAATTAAAACCAACGTACGTCGGTACCTTCCTCTTCTCCCTACCTAAATTTCCTACGCCCTCGCTATGTGCAAATATTTTAAGGGTACGCTCTCAAATTAGAAAAAAAAACGTTATTCCCTCCATAGCACGCTCACTTCTATGGCTCAAAGAAAAAGAAACGATGCATACACATGCAGCCCGCAACGAAAGAGAACAATACCGCGAACTGTGGAAATTTGTATGGCACCGGATTGAAAGTCAAGTGTTTACAACCAAACCTTATTGAAGCAGAGATTTTGACAGCTGGCGGCACAGGAGATAGCGTTTTCACACCTTGAATTCCACTTATTCATAATAATTTTCCATTTAATTATAAACGCGTACAGTTTCCGGTGAGCATATGTTACGCATCGACCATGAACAAAGCACAATGACAAACTCTTTTTCGGTAGCAGGCGTCGATTTCAGTGTGACTTGCTCTTCGCACAGTCAGACGTGGCTCTTTCTCGTATTAGTAATTCAAATAATTTATATACGCCCATTGCTAGAAATTGAACTTCTAATAGTACATAAGCATAGGTTGCGGCTTCACTTACGTAGGTCATTATCGAATCAAGTCTATAACCCGACAGTGAAAAGAGTCTGAACAACGCAGGTGGCAAACACTGCGGTAATCTTTTATGCAAGTGAACCGAATATAAGTCAGGGTAAAGTGCTCCTTAAAGTAAACTCCTAATTGGCTAAGCCATTCTTTGGCCAACATCGGTTGCTATGTGCTATAATTTTTAAGGTTCCAGAATGATAGTTTCCGGAAATCATTCGTTTGATTTCAGGAAAAAGGCGTGTATAGTGAAGCATATGAGCTTCTGTATCCCTGGACTCGACCCGAAAAAGAGGCAAGCTTAGCCAACAATAGAAGAATTACTTTAATTGTGGGCTTTTATACATTTTGTGACGAGTGTAGTTGTGCCTTGGGGATATCGCCTATCAAGAACCGGTTGCTGCTACTACAGCTTATTTCTATTACACGGTTAAATCTCCACCATCAATACGTAACTCATTGGATACCTAGGTTCATATTTATAGCGATTATAGAAAGACGATATAAAAGAAAATCGTTTCCAGAGATCCAACTCTAGATTTTTCCTTGTGAATCGAAGCCGAAGAAAGTCAAGGTATTCTGTCGTTCAGCAAGGTCTTTGCGATCTTTTTTAAGGGCCCATGTGGTGTCATTCGTATCGATTAGCTGAAATAGGGTAAAACTATAGATTAACCAAAGGGCTTGGATCCATTTGAAGCCAATTTGGGGTAAAAACGATCACATTTGGCGAGAAAAAATTCTCTTCCACCAGAACATGGTCCCGGTGCACAAGTCATCGGTCGCAATGGCAAAATTGAATGAATTAGGTTACGAACTACTCCCTTATCTAGGATATTCTACGGCAGTAAGCAATTTGAATGGAGAGGCATTGAAAAATCTTACTAATTTGAGGGTATCAGAATATTGGAGAAACGTTGGACAAAGTGTACCGAGCTAAAAAGTGATTATGTTAAAAAATAAAACAATTTTGCCGATGAGAGTGTTCCTTAACCCTAGAATACACAAACATGGTCATTTTGTACCTAGCACTGTACTATGGAGCCGGCCAGTCAGGTACCGGGGTGCTACCTTATATACACGTACCAGCTTCCTGGTTATCCTTTATCAGTCGGTCTGTTGTTTTTTTGCATGGCACTGGTTCAAGGGTCGCCGCAATCGGTTCGTGTATTCGCGTCAAGAAACCCAGTGTTTTTTTTAGGTCGACTGCAATGAATCTGCGCGGGAAGCGTAACTGCTTACCTGCACTGTACGATTTTACAACTCTGTAAAATTCATACTCAGTCCTTGTTTGATATTCAAGCGGTTCAGTTGCTTCAATTAATTCTTATTTTTTGATTTTGTTTGATTTATAGTTCTCATAGTGTACAAAAAAGAATCTAAACTATGAGTCCTCCCGAAAATTAATCGGAACAAGATATTTTAGAATCTTCTTCCAGTGAAGCTGAACAGGCACAAGATTTTGACAGCGGCGAAAATAGCTCATGGGCCGAATCGAGCTATGGAGAATCTTCAGAAGATGAACAAGTGGAGGAAGTTGTAGAATATGCAGTTTCACAATCTGAAAGCAATCTAGAACATAGAACACCTCAAAGAGTTTGAAAAAGTGGTATGTATTGGCACGAGAGCCCACCTCCAGCAAGACAAAGTGGAAGTCATAATATCATTTGAATTCATCGTGGTCCAGTCGCAGGTATAAGAGCTGCTACGAAGAAATCTTGTCTAGAACAATTTGTTTCATCTAACATTTCATCTAACATATGTAACTGCACGAATAGAAAAGACCGGCGTGTTGTAGCTGTTGGTTCATTACTCCTGGCCGGCATATAGAAGAACTGGAATGTAACTGCACGAGAATTATTTACCAGCATGGATGTCAACCACCACCATAGGGCCACCATGCCTGTAACAAGGTTCGAAATGCTTAGACGATTAAATTGCTTTGATGATAAAAGAACACGAACTGCTCGCCTTAAGTATGATAAACTAGCTGAAATCAGTTACGTATGGTCAATTTTCATTGGCAACTGCCGAGCGAAATATATTGTGGCAAAAAACGTGACGATTGACGAGCAACTAGCGACTTACAGGGGTAGATGTCCATTTACCCAGTACATCCGAAGCAAACCTGGAAAATATGGAGTCAAAATATATTAAATGTGCGATTCAAACACTGCATACGCCATTGATGGTATGATTTACGGTGACGACCACCAGGAGCACAGATTCAAAATTTTTTTGGGCAAACCATCATTACTGAAATTCTTCTTCTTCTTATCCTTTTATTAACCCTTTCCTCGTTATACGAACTTATGCGTAACGAGTTTCCCATTTGTACTGCATCGCTGCTGCTCCGCTTATGGGGTTGGCTAATGTCGCAGACCGCAGAACGCGTCTACATAATGCTCGGTCCTGGATCGCTTCAGTGGTTAACCCCAGACGTTGTTGCGCATTTGCCATCTGAGAAATCCAGGAATTCTTTTTTCCGACCTCGTTTTCTTACAGTTGGAGTAACCGTAGTTGATAGTGCCTTTTTAACCGGATTTTCCGCAGATCTTCTTTGAACGTGGCAATACCAACTTATTCTATTCGCCTCAAGCTGTTCAGTTACCGAATTCTTTATATGTAGACTTCCTCTTATACGCGTATATCTAATACAATCGCGTTTAGTGGCTCCACTCGACGTCCTTAACATTTTCATTTCCGCTGCCGTCATTTTGTTTTTAAACGCTTCGTACATTGTCCAGCACTGTGAACCGTATATAAGAGCTGGTCTAACAACCGTGGTGTAGAGTTTCCCCTTTAATTTAAGTGGAAATTTTCGGTCGCAAAAGATTCCCGAATTTTCCCGCCATTTCATCCATCCCACACTCACTCTGTGGTTTACGTCGTCGTCACATTTCGCTTCCATGTTAACGATTGATCCTAAGTACTTAAAGATAGTGCTGATGCGCAAATGGGCACGTGAAATGCTCCGTCTTTGAACGACTTATTTTAGACCCGTTTCTCTCTAGCGCACTTCTGTAAATCGTCGACGTTATCGCTAAGTATAACTGCGTCGTCAGCGAACAGAATTGGCGGTGCATTTGGTTCGCGCATGCAGTCTTTTTAAAGATACTACGTTAAAGAGGAAAGAGCTAAGGACACTTCCTTGATGCACTACGACATTAACTGGAAATTCTCTCGTTAGTCCAGCAGAGCTTTAAACCGCAGTTTTCACGTTTCCGTACATGTCTTGTATTATTCTAACATACGTTTCCGGTACGTTTTGAGCCCTCAGCGCGGCCCATATGAGATCCCTAGGCACTCGATCGAATGCTTTCTCGAGGTCGATAAATACCATGTGTAAATCCTTAGACGAATCTCGGTGCTTTTCCATTATTATTCGTAGGCTTTGGATAGCGTCCACCGTCGATCTTCCTTCAACAAATCCACACTGGCTATTATCGAGCTTTATTATCTGCCGAAGACGTTCGTTTAAGACTCTTTCGACGATTTTCATTGTGTGTGACATCAGCTTGATTGAACGGTAGTTGTTGCATTCTCGAGTTTCGCCTTTTCCTTTGTATAATGGAACCAAGAAGCTACTTCTCCATTGATTCAGCATAGTTTGTCCACATTTTAGTTTATTTAAAAGTTTCCATAGCCATTCGCTGCCAATTCCCATCATCTTCGACCAAAACTCTGATGGAATGCTGTCTGGTTCCGCCGCTTTCCCCCACTCCATTTTTCCGATTGCTATACTTATTTTTTCGATTGAAAAGTCCGAATCTTGCTCCTCGCATAGACCAGCTGTCGGCACGATATCACGTGGAAACTGTTTGTTAAGCAACTCCTTGCAGTATTCAAGCCTGCGGTCACAAATTTCCTTTTCATTTGTTAGTAAGCGACCGTCTGCGTTTTTGATGTATTTCGGCGAGGTTATTTCCATCGAATTTTTTCGCCTCTGTGCAGCGAGCTTAAAAATATTTGGCACTTTAGTATCTTGTATAGCTTTGCTTCTATCTGCCGATCGTAAGGATATTTGTTCCAACTGCTGGTACAGGTTTTCCGCTTCTGCCGCTCGAGTTCAAGCCAGGACTTTCTTTGCGATCTTTTTAAGACGCTCGTATTCAAGAGCCAGTCGAGCTATTTGTCGCTTTTTGTCCACACTTGGAATGCATTCTTCTTTTCGGCCACAGCTCGTTTGGTTTTAACATTCCACCACCATGTTTCTTTGACGACGTGATGGTATCCCGATATAGTCCCCAGAAGAGACCTTGCGAGTGTCATGCATTCCTTGTGCATGCTGTTCCACATTTCTTGCGAGCTAAGTGAGTCTGCGATACCGTTTATATTGTGAAGTACTTCTTTAGCCAGTGCGATAAATCTTGCGCTTCGTTCCTTCGATAGATTATACCACCGGATTTTTGGCTTTCCAAACGATGCCCGTGTTTTCGGTGGTTCCGCTGTGAAAAATTCTGTAATGAGTAGACGGTGTTGGCTTACTAGCGATTCTCCAAGTATTACTTTACAGTCCTTAACACGGTTTCTCATCGACATTTTGCAGAGGTGATAATCTATTTGATTTTCGTGGCATCCGCTGCTATAGGTGATAAGATGTCGTTGATGTTTAATAAACATTGTATTTAAGACGGTTAAGCCGTAAACCCTACACGCTACAAGGATGTCTTCGCCAGCTGAATTTCTGGTTCCAAAGCCTTTACCGCCGTGGCAGTCCTCATAATCAACATTTGTTATGAGGACTGCCATTACTGAACTAACAGCAACAATAGTAAGTAGTGGTAGTATTGTAACAACTAATAACTTTTTTACTTCTTTGCCACTGGAAAGTGGTTCAAGTTGCTTTTGTTTTTATAGCAAATTTACCTTGGTTAGCTAATGTTCCAAAACTAAACAGCAATGTGGTTCTACTTAGTTCCATGCACTCTGATGATGTAGTTGCAGATGGGGGCAAAGAAAAACCTGAAATTATAACAACAAAACCAAAGCATGTGTTGATACGATGGATCAGATGGTGAAAACTTATTCATGCAAGCGTCAAACATGAAGATGGCCTCTACTACTTTTTCAGAATATTCTAGACATATGTAGAAAAATCCAGAGAAGCCGAATACAAAAGAGAGATGGAACTGCTAAGACGGGAACGAGACGTGCTGAGGAGAGAAAACCAATTACTTAGAAAGAGAGTTGAGCAAAACGAAAGATCGATAAACAACAGAGAAGGACCAAACGTTAGCGGAACGTTCGAGCAGGAACGTCCGACGGCGAGCACAACAACGTGCGTCAGGTGTATGCAGTCGAGGAACACATGCTACGCACGCTACTTGTTGCTAAGCTGAAAGGAAGAGCACAAGAGTGGATGTATTCGAAATTCTTTTTCCCTAGATTGGCTCATAGACACAGGAAGCCCTATAAGTTTCGTAAAAATATCCTGTTTACCGTAATATATAAAGTTCAATAGTATACATGTAAAAATATTTCAGAATAAATAATAGTGCACTTCGCATTTTTGGAAAATTAACGTGTTTTGTTTGTTACGAAAAGCTTAGAATAAAAGTCAACTTATTGATAGTAGATAACGAGTCAACGTGCTACGAGGCAATCCTGGGAAGAGATTTTCTTCAGAGTGGAAAATTTAAGCTAGTGTCAGAATTGGAAAATGATAATAAAACTAAAGTAAGCATTATAGAAGAAAGTATAGATTTTGGAAAAACACTTATGTCAATAGATTGTCAAGATAATGATTGACGGATAAAGATAAGACGGATTTTGTCCACAAAAAACGATTTAAAGATTTGTATATGCAAAGTTACGTATTTCCCAAAGGTCTAGCCGGTAGTTAAAAGCGAGATGAAAATAACTGTTAACGAAATAAAGCCTTTCCATTGCCAACCGCGACGGTTATCATATGCCGAAAAGAACGAGTTAAGCAAATTGTTAGAAGAATATTCGGCCAAAAGATATATCAGGGAAAGTGAGTCAGAATATGTTTCACCGATAGTGTTGGTTAAAAAGATGACAGGAGAGTTAAGAATGTGTGTAGATTTTCGAACTTTGAATAAAGCAACTGCAAAAGACAGTTACCCGATTCCCATAATTGCTGACTTATCAGACAGATTAGCGAATAAAACCATTTTTACCAAATTAGACCTCAAAAATGGATTTTTTCATCTGCATATGCATATTGATTCCGTGAAATATACGTCGTTTATCACACCACTAGGACAGTATGAATTTCTCAGGATGCCGTTTGGGCTTAAAAATGCACCTTCTGTGTTCCAAAGATACATAAATAAAATTTTTCCAGACATGGTTAAAAAGGATGAAGTAATAATCTATTTAGACGATATAATGATAGCCACAGATAGTTATGACCAACATTTTCAAATACTTGGGGGAGTGTTTGATAGAATGGTCCTAAATAAGTTAGAGCTAAGGATAGATAAATGTGAGTTTTTACAAAGAGAACAGGCCATTTAAAATTTTCCGGTACCACAAAAGACACATGTAGTTCAAAGTTTTCTTGGTTTGTGCTCGTATTTCCGAAGATTTGTCAAAGATTTTTCAACTATAGCCAAACCATTACACGACTTGACTAGAAAGGACAAAGAATTTGAATTCGGACCGGAACAGTTAGAAACATTCGAGCTGCTGAAGAACAAGTTGACTGAGTTGCATTGTGATGCTAGTGCTTTTGGTTTTGGAGCAATTTTGCTACAAAAAAAGAAAGACGGAAGAATGCACCCAGTATTTTACTATTCTAAAAGAACTACCGACGCTGGAGCAAAATATCACAGTTTCGAACTGGAAACGTTAGCAATAGTCAGTGCACTGAGTCGTTTCCGAATATACGAGGGCGGGTCAATAAGTCCGTGACTTTTGGATTAAAACACAGATTTTTTGATAAAAAAATAATTTTATTTTTCAACGTAGTCTCCCTTGAGCTCTATACACTTTGTCCAACGCTTCTCCAATTTTTTTATCCCTTCCAAAAAAAATGATTTGTCGAGGTCCTCAAAATAGGCCTTTGTTTGCGAGATGACTTCATCATTGGAGTCAAATCTTTTTCCACCAAGCCATTTCTTCAGGTTTGGGAACAAGAAGTAGTCGCTCGGAGCTAAATCTGGAGAATAGGGTGGATGAGGGAGCAATTCATAGCCCAATTCATGGATTTTTGCCATGGCAACTGCACATGTGTGCACCCTTGCATTGTCTTGGTGGAAAAGAACTTTTTCTGGGCCAAATGAGGTCGTTTTTTTTTCAAATCGTCATTGAATCGGTCCAATAAGTTGGCATAATATTCCCCATTGATTGTTCTTCCCTTTTGAAGGTAGTCAATGTGGATTATCCCGCGTGCATCCCAAAAAACAGTCGCCATAACTTTATTGGCTGACAAACCCACCTTGGCCTTCTTTGGCGCCGATTCACCCTTAGAAACCCACTGTTTTGACTGTTGTTTGTTCTCTGGTGTGTTGTGATGGATCCATGTTTCGTCCACGGTTACAAAACGGCGCAAAAACTCCTCCATATTGCGATTAAACAACGCCAAACCTTCCTGTGAAGTTGTTACACGATTGCGTTTGTGGTCGACTGTGAGCAAACGCGGCACCCATCTTGCGGAAAGCTTTCTCATGCCCAAGTGATCATTCAAAATTGAAACCACTGAGCCATGCGAGATCCCTACGGCTTCCACAATCTCTCGCACTTTCAATCTTCGGTCGGCCAACACCATATCGTGAATTTTTTCGATTGTTTCGGGTGTAGAGACCTCAACTGGGCGTCCAGGACGTTTGGCATCTTCAGTGCTTGTACGGCCACAACGAAATTCAGTAAACCACTTTTTTACCATTGAAATCGATGGTGCAGAGTCCCCATAGTATTTATCAAGCTTAGCCTTGGTCTCGGTAATGGTTTTTTTTCGCAAGAAATAATGCTTAATAAGCACACGAAATTCACTTTTTTCCATTTTCTCCTCAAATTAGTGAGTAGTCTGATAAAAATAGCTGTCAAACACAAACTAACTGACGCAGCAAGTTAAAATTTTGACAGGAGTCAACTGACAGATGCCTGTTGACAGGAGCAGTGTTGCTGTTTCAGTAAAGAGGTCAGAAATTCAAAAAGTCACGGACTTATTGACCCGCCCTCGTATAATACTAAACGGTATTGCGACAATGTGTATTTCTATAAATAATCTTATGCTACTACTGTATACATATAACTACTACAATTCGGCCGTCCTGACCATCAAGATCCCCCGATCTTGGGAATTCTGGCATTTAAACTACTTTTGTTAAGCCAAGGCCGCATGGTCCCGACCGCCCAGACTTCTTGATACGGTAGCCGAGATTTTTGAAACCCTTCCACGTCTTCGAGTACGTATGGATCATTTCGTAAAACTTTTGTTATCTTATACGGACCACGGAACTTTGGAATTAACTTTTTGGATGCACAAGGGTGCGGGTCGAAATTCTTCACCATTACATAGTCTCCTGTGCTATACTCTGTTGGCTTGCAACGTTTTTTGTCTACATACTGTTTGTTATAATTTTGGGATTTTTCTTGTCTTTGTATGGCTTTTTGTCGTATTTTCCTAAAATCACGTCTCGTCTCTACCTGTTCTAACTCTGTCAAACTATCTTTAAGTGGATCCTCAACCTTTCCCCTTTGGTCTGTACCGAATAGCATAACGCTGGGATGTTCCATGATCGTTCGGTGTATTGTATTGTTTAGCGTTTTTTCTACCGTTTCTAGCACATGATCCCAATGTATTCCCTCTTCTGGCTTAATAAGTTTAGCTATCATAGGACCTAGACTTCTATTAACTCTTTCCACCTGCCCATTAGCTCGATGGGACCCCGTAGCGACCTTAACATGCTGCACGTTTTGTTCCAACAGGAACTCTTTAAGCTCGACGGAAGTGAAACAACTTGCTCTATCGGATAAAATGCACTTAGGTCGACTGTAAGCTCTGAAATAGTCTATTAGGCTTTGATAACCTCTTTCGTATTTGTGGTCTTCGTTGTATATAGTCTTACAAATTTTGTGAAGGCGTCTATTACCACAAGAATATATTTCTTCACAGCCCTGGAGTTGTCTATCGGTCCATAATGGTCTATGTGGACGACTTCAAATAGTGTTTGTCCCTTCGGCATATTGTGAAGAAAAGCTTTTTCTCTTCCTTTTTTAGATGAATAAACTATACACTTTAGACAGTTTCCTATGTGTGCTTTCACTTTTTCTCTTATTTTGGGAAACCAATAATTTTTCGATATTAACTCGACTACCTTATCCGTGCCTACGTGTCCTACCTCGTCATGGTATATATATAAAATGTGGTTTTCCATATCCTCTGGCACAAAAAATGCTACTGTGCTATCATTTTTCTTTCTGCAGACAACACCGTTCCTCATTTCGTAGAATGCATGCTCTGACTTTTATAACATTTTCCTGAGACTGACTATCGTTTTATCTTTCGTTTGACATACTCGTATTATTATATTCTCTTCGAAGGTATTTGTCTCTAGTGGTAAGATATAAGTGGACCTACTCAGCGCATCGACGTGTTTCACCCGACTGCCTGCGCGATGTTCTTGTGTGTAATCATAGTTTTGTAACTCTAATGCCCACCTAGCGATCCTTGGATGCAATTCTTTTTTATTCAGGGTTAACGTTAGTGAGTTACAGTCTGTTATTATCTTAAACTTTTTACCCTGAAGATACGAAGGCGGGTCAATAAGTCCGTGACTTTTTGAATTTCTGACCTCTTTACTGAAACAGCAACACTGCTCCTGTCAACAGGCATCTGTCAGTTGACTCCTGTCAAAATTTAAACTTGCTGCGTCTGTTAGTTTGTGTTTGACAGCTATTTTTATCAGACTACTCACTAATTTGAGGAGAAAATGGAAAAAAGTGAATTTCGTGTGCTTATTAAGCATTATTTCTTGCGAAAAAAAACCATTACCGAGACCAAGGCTAAGCTTGATAAATACTATGGGGACTCTGCACCATCGATTTCAATGGTAAAAAAGTGGTTTACTGAATTTCGTTGTGGCCGTACAAGCACTGAAGATGCCGAACGTCCTGGACGCCCAGTTGAGGTCTCTACACCCGAAACAATCGAAAAAATTCACGATATGGTGTTGGCCGACCGAAGATTGAAAGTGCGAGAGATTGTGGAAGCCGTAGGGATCTCGCATGGCTCAGTGGTTTCAATTTTGAATGATCACTTGGGCATGAGAAAGCTTTCCGCAAGATGGGTGCCGCGTTTGCTCACAGTCGACCACAAACGCAATCGTGTAACAACTTCACAGGAAGGTTTGGCGTTGTTTAATCGCAATATGGAGGAGTTTTTGCGCCGTTTTGTAACCGTGGACGAAACATGGATCCATCACAACACACCAGAGAACAAACAACAGTCAAAACAGTGGGTTTCTAAGGGTGAATCGGCGCCAAAGAAGGCCAAGGTGGGTTTGTCAGCCAATAAAGTTATGGCGACTGTTTTTTGGGATGCACGCGGGATAATCCACATTGACTACCTTCAAAAGGGAAGAACAATCAATGGGGAATATTATGCCAACTTATTGGACCAATTCAATGAGGATTTGAAAAAAAAAACGACCTCATTTGGCCAAGAAAAAAGTTCTTTTCCACCAAGACAATGCAAGGGTGCACACATGTGCAGTTGCCATGGCAAAAATCCATGAATTGGGCTATGAATTGCTCCCTCATCCACCCTATTCTCCAGATTTGGCTCCGAGCGACTACTTCTTGTTCCCAAACCTGAAGAAATGGCTTGGTGGAAAAAGATTTGACTCCAATGATGAAGTCATCTCGCAAACAAAGGCCTATTTTGAGGACCTCGACAAATCATTTTTTTTGGAAGGGATAAAAAAATTGGAGAAGCGTTGGACAAAGTGTATAGAGCTCAAGGGAGACTACGTTGAAAAATAAAATTATTTTTTTATCAAAAAATCTGTGTTTTAATCCAAAAGTCACGGACTTATTGACCCGCCCTCGTACATACTTGCAACACTTATATTAATATCGTTCCACCATCACGTGATACTCTCAGTAGGCAGTTACAAATAGTAAATAAGATCATTATTCACATACATTGTTACACATACATATAAGTCTAGCTTTAAGAGATAACGATGTACAAAGAAAGGAAGAATAAAGGACAGTTATTGCCTGACACGTGAAGAAATAAGTCGTTTTTCTCGGACTACAACTTCAATTACAAAGTTGGTCAACCTACACAGATCAAAATTCTAAGCCACACTAATTTTTAATTGGGTTGTTTGTGTGTTGCAATCAACCAATCATGACCTAACGTACCTGATGACAATTAACTCTGTTTAATTGCTTATTCCAGTGATTTTACCGCTAATAAAATTCAATAAGTCTGACAATAATATCTCTCACAATTCATTAACACGACCAACAATTACGACACCCAGTTAAATCCTCCCCAGGGTGATGCCTCAAACACTCAATCAGATTCCAACCTTTTCCATAACTTTGCCACTAACATAAAGAGACAAATGGCATTTCAGTCCCTCCAGAAAGATAGTCCCGAATACCAAATTGCCTTTTCGAAAGCAAAATTCGAAGCAAACATCCATCCTTATTCTCACTCTCCTCTATCCCCAACCGAATACATATTCGTACTTGTTGCATGATACAAAAACGAAAACATCACTCGAGCAGGACATTATCCCTGGAGATACCTTAATATAAGTAAAATATCACTAATTTATCAAGTTAATGAATAAAGTTTAGTTTGCAAGGAAATGTACTTCACATAATCTTCATGATGAGAGAAAAAGTGGATTTCTGTGTTGTACATGGTTGGCCGCCATATGACCACAGGACATATCTAATGAACTAGGAGCAAAAAAAATGGATTACAAACGGACATTAGCGCTCTCTCCGCATTTATTAATCTAGAGATACTTTTGTGATGATGACTTTAACATCATCCCTAATGAACGTACGAGTATCAAGCGATGAAAGCAAAAAAAAAAAAAAAAAAAAAACACAATTTACGTAATAAGTTTGCCGTATCTCCATCCCATCCTCTCTGTGTTGGTTTTTTTTTTCTTTTTTTATGAAATCAAAATAGTTTATTGCTTAATGTGTGCGCAAAATATCAGAACAGAAAAACAATCTCTCAAAGCACATATTGTAGGCCAGCAACAATTCATGAGGTGATGAAACAGCCGCACAAGGTTTTTTTTTTAAATAACTTTGTTCCCTTTTATTTGAAAAGTGCACTTGGTAGGTAAGTGTGCGTCACAAACTGTGCGGTTCCAAAAGCCAGCATGTGAATGTTTCCACAAAACCAAGAAGGCATACAAATAATCATACTCGTACTCGTATTCGCATTCTACTCTCCACACACAATGGAATAGAGGTAAGCCACTCCTAAATGAAATAATAGCACCTGCATTCTTAGGACGCGCTGAAATATAGGTCGCGTGCGTAATGTTAAACAATGGCCACTTCATAAATTAACGCGAAATTAGACGGGAAAAATATTTACCGAGGCTTCTGGCTTCTCTCCTTCCAAAGGAACTCACATGTACGGATAGTGTCGGTTCTGGATACATACACGTAGTCGTATGGATACGTACTTGTATGCCGTAGCCGTAGCCGTTGCCTTTGTGCTACGGTAGTACGAGTCTCGTCCTCATAATTTTAGCGAATGCATTTAGTGTGTAAAGGTTTTATTTTACTTTTCCTTCTCTCGTAAAGAAATGGCCAAACAAGACTTTGTTGTTTGCACACAGCATTAATGCAGGGATACAGCATTTCTCACTAGATTGGTGGAGAAAATGCAATTCGAGCTGGCAAAGGATCAGGCAAATAAACGGAGGTCTTGTTACCACTTAAGTGTGTCTATTGTATTTGAGAAAATCTCTCGCCTTAACTCGGAACTTATTTATGTTTACTTTAAACAAGTAACCAAGGCAAATATGTATTTTATTTCAATTTAAGTTTAAGACCTCGATTTTAAATGCTACCTATACATTTCATGTCCTTATTGCAAGGATGAAATATGCTCTTAAAGCGACTATACGGGGAATTCTATGGACACTGGCTTATATTCCACTGGCCTACTGGCCGTATACTAACTATTTTTGATATCTATTTTACTCTCGTACTAATTATTTAACCCTGTAAGCTTTCGAATTAAAGACAATTGCCTAGATATACATGAGGTTAGACGTAGTATCCATAAATCCGCTTCACAACTTGTAATTTTCTACTCGGCCAGTTTAGAAAATCTGCACTACACAGACTACCCTACGGCGAATAAAGAAAGAGGTCATGAGAACCAACTTTGGATCAATTGAAGAATCTTGTGAGGGCTCCAAAGCCAACGATTAAAAGAAGAACTAGGCAACGATTAGTATAAGGCCTCGTAGAAGTAGCATCTTCCGACAGGTGCTGGTTCTTTAAATGACGAGAATGAGCCTCTGCAGCCGAACATCTTGCAGCTCTACTAATAAGCCCTACTTCACGCCTCCCCGTGGTGCCATCTGGGTATCTCACTAGAGATTGCGAAGTGAAGAGGACAAATGGCAAGTTTCCTGCGCCATAAATCAGGATTAGTGTCGGAAAAACAAAACAAGACCTTATCCGGGCTACTCCGACATATTTGGAGCTCAGGCCAGGCCGGTAAGGATTTCCAGGACTTAGCCAGGGTCATGGAAAAGAGATGGTGGCGGACGAGTCCTATAGGGGCCAACGGCAGCGCTCACATCCCAGAACGGGTAACTGGATTCGGTAAAACCGACCCCTCGTCCTAGGGGCATTAAAAATAGAACTGGTCCTCCAGGTTGGGGATTGTGCCGCCGGGGTAACTGCCCGGCCATTTAAAAAAAAAGGAAGTTACGAAGCATCAACAAGCCTCGGATATGGACGGATCTACTGTTGACAACCAACGCAAACGATTTAAGGACAATGAGCTTCGGATATACACGTGGAATGTTAGATCCCTTAATAGACCACGTGCAGCCGAGCAACTAGCGGAGGCCCTAGACTGCTGCAAAGCAGACATAACCGCCATCCAAGAAATGCGATGGGATGGGTCGGACCAAAAGAAGATAAAAAACTGCGACATTTACAATACTAGGGCAATTGCTATCGACGGCAAAAGCAGCGCTTATTTGGATGCGGATTTGTTGTCGGAGGCAGACTAAGGCAGGAAGTTCTGAGCTTCCGGCATGTGAGCGAGCGTCTCGTAGCAATCCGCGTCAAGGCTAAATTCGCCAACATTAGCTTTATATGTATGCGCGCATGCCCCCACAGAGGAGAAAGATGACGACACCAAGGATGCTTTCTACGAGCTCCTTAACAAGACCTACGAGCAATGCCCTAGCTATGACATTAAAATTGTCCTCGGTGATTTTAATGCAAAGCTAGGAAGAGAGGGTATCTATGGTAGAACAATCGGAAAATATAGCCTGCACAACACCACCTCCGATAACGGATTCAGGCTACTCGACTTTGCGGCGGGGCGAAACATTGTCGTAGCTCGAACGCGGTTCCCACATCTCGACATACACAGGGGGACTTGGAGAACTCCTGATCAATATAGAGTCAACCAGATTGATCACATTCCGATCGACGCAAGACACTCTTCCAGTATTATGGATGTCCGTACGTTCCGAGGAGCCAACATCGACACGGACCATTACCTTGTTGTACCCAAGGTACGGTTGCGGATATCCCAAACTACGCCACGATAAGCTAATGATGTGAGGAATTTCGACGTCAGACGGCTACCATCGCCAAGTCCTTTTCCCATCGAGTGTCTCTAAATCTCTTAAGAGATCCAATACCGCCAGCATCAAGCATCGAAGACCACAGGAAACACTGCCAAAACGCCATCAGAGATGCTGGTTCTGATGTGCTAGGTTTCACTTGACCAGTACAACGAAACCCCTGGTTTGATAACGAATGTCGGCAAACTCATGCAGCTAAGCAAGTTGCATAGAGGAACTATAGCTGTTCACGATCTCTATGGACAGAGACGAACACCGCCTTCTCAGGAGGAAAAAGAAAGAGCGTGAGAAGCGCGCGGTTGATGAAATTAAGAGATGCTACTCCAGGAATGAGATTTGGAATTTTTACGAAAAGGTAAAAAAAAAATGCCACGGAAACAAACCCCGAAGCGAAGTTTGAAGAGATGAACAAGGGAACATAATAGTAGAGTCGCAGTCGATGCTGAGGATACGGAAATATCTTTTTTAGACTGTATAACGGCAATGACGAAACAAATACTGCTGTCGGGCAGAATAAACCTTTCAACCTGGAGGATGTAGACCAACAATTCCGTCAACCCGACCTAGACGAAGTGAAGATAGCAATATCTATGCGTTAGTCCAACAAAGCTGCTGGAGTGGACGGCCTGACTGCCGAGCTCTTCAAAGCGGCAGGCGATGACTAGGTAAGGAGCATACACCAACTCATCTGTAAAATATGGTCGGATGAAAGTATGCCCGATGAATGGAACCTCAGCATTGTTTGTCCGATTCTCAAGAAAGGAGACCCTCTGAACTGCGCCAACTACAGAGGTATCAGTCTCCTTAACATCGCATATAAGATCTTATCCGCCGTATTGTGTGAACGCCTAAAGCCGTTCGTCAACAACCTGATAGATCCATATCAATGTGGCTTCAGGCCAGGAAAGTCCACCATCGACCAGATATTCACACTACGGCAGATCTTGGAGAAGACCCATGAGCTTCAGATCGATACCCACCACCTATTCATCGATTTTAAGGCCGCGTTTGACAGCATCTATAGAGACGAGCTATATAGAGGAATGTCTAGTTTTGGCATCCCTGCCAAACTCATGCGTCTGTGCAGGATGACTATGGAGAATGCACACTGCTCCATCAAGGTCGGTAAATATCTCACCGAGACCTTTGATGTCCAGAAAGGATTTAGACAAGGCGATGCGCTGTCATGCGATTTTTTCAACATCGTACTTGAAAGAATAGTACAAAACTCACGAGCAAACACAAGAGGCACTATCTTTCAAAAGTCCGTCCAACTACTCGCATACGCCGACGATATTGACATAATCGGGAGAAAGCAGCGTGATGTCAGTGGCGCTTTCGCGAGTATTGAGACGGAAGCGGCGAAAATGGGTTTAGCGGTCAATGAGGGCAAGACCAAGTATATGCTGTCAAGCAAAAAGGACAACCAACAGGACAGAACGTCACTTTCGACAGATATAACTTTGAGGTAGTTAAGGACTTTGTCTACCTAGGCTCCGCTATAAATACAGACAAGGACACCAGCTCTGAGATCAAGAGAAGAATAACTCTTGCCAACCGCTGTTTCTTTGGGCTAAGAAGGCAATTGCGTAGCAAAGCCCTCTCTCGAACCCTTTATAAGACCTTAATAATCCCGGTCCTGCTCTATGGCGCAGAGGCATGGACATTATCAAAAATGGATGAGAGTGCTCTTGGTTGCTTTGAGAAAAAAATGCTTCGGGCGATCTTCGGTCCCGTCTGCATTGAAGGAGAATGGAGGAGGAGGTACAACAATGAACTATACGGACTGTACGGCGACATCTACCTAACCAGAAGAGTGAAGAACCAAAGACTGAGATGGCTGGGTTATGTAGAGCGTATGGACACCAATGCTCCGGTCCGAGAAATCTTCGAATCTGCTCCCGAGGGACAGCGCAGTAGAGGAAGTCCAAGACTCAGGTGGCACACGCAAGTGGAAGAGGACCTCAGCCAACTTAGCGTGCGAAACTGGAGGCAGCTAGCCAGGGATCGAGCCTGGGCTTGTTGATTGAGGCCCAGGTCAACCGAGGACTGTAGCGCCACGTAAAGTAAGTAAGTAACTAGCTACACGTACGTAGTACTGCATTTTGACCGTTGCCGACCACTGGGACACATATGTCCCATTAGTCGTTCTAGGTTTAAGAAATGAGTTTGGTGAGCAATTTATTACTCATTTTGGAACGATGATTTCAGCCGGCTAGATCGTGCTATTTGACCCTTTAAGACTAGTTGTTATTGAGATACGTCAAATCACATTATATGTACGGTACGTGCGCTTTACATATTTCAACGATCAATTAAAGAAAAAGAACAATAAGAGACTTTTTAATACAATTTCAAGAAAAACAGATGTAGATACCTTGAAATGTAAAATATCTCTTCCACTTGTAGGTGGATAGGGATTAACTTTTTGCTCTGCTTACACAGATTCACGATATCCATAACAATGTGACAGAACGCGTAAACCACACTTACATTATAATCTTAAACATGTGACACTTTTGAGAGTTTTGAGTGGGAATGTATTGTATGGTACATGTACCTATATTATACGAGCTTATATACCTACATTAATGTATCATTTTTGTTTAAGAGTAGAAAAAGACATCTACTTAGCATACATGCTCGAGCCCACAAGTACTCAAAACTCATCTTCCAGCAGGCAGGTGATATGAAAAGGTTAAGGCACAATTCGAAGGACTCTTTTGTGCCGTAAACTTTTCCATTATACCACAAATTAAATATTCCACAAGATCTAAGGAAGAACGAAGAACAAAATCCAACAACAACAAATGAATTTTTCGCAGAATATAAATGAAGAATAAGGCGAAAGGATGAAGGATAAAACATAAAGGATAAAGGATGCCTCTTTGTCTGTATCCCTGTACGAATATGGCTGTATGCATGTATGCTGTATGCTTTTATGCATGTCCTCCAGCAAATATAATGGAAATTTACAACGAAATATTTGAAATTTACATCTCATTGATAGGCAAAAGTTATTGATATTGTTTTTGGGCATAAATAAAATTTTCCACGTAACTTGTTACTGTGGAGGATAACTGATATATTCGCTGCGACCTATGACTGGGGGATGGAGGAGTCACTTTTTAGGGTGGCTCCACCTTGCGCGGCTGGGATATGTCTCGTAATTATTATGAATAATGAAATTTGTCAGGTTTTTGTTTTCTTGTAAATTGAAATTGTAATTGAAGATAATGGTGACATACCTATACAGATACATCACTTTTGTCGCCTACACGTTAATTACAATTTTACACATCAACGACTGAGCTGAGATAACCCTGACTTTGAACATTCATCATTGCCATGCAGGAGTAGAAGGTGTGCTTAGAGAGATTATGACTGTCGTTTGTTGAAGAGTATCACTAAAAGGTCAATTGACAGAGTTTAAAATGACGAAAGCTTTTGAGAATAACTTTCAAGAAAAGTCAGTTTGGCCTTGCGGGAAAGGGAGCTGTTACACAATTGCTAGCTGTGCTCTGATTTAGATGTTGGTGTTGTTGCTGCTTGAAACTATGAAGCCAAACTGGACGAAGTAGTCTTATACAGCAAGGTAAGCATATAGTATAATAGCCGATATTGAGATTCTGTCCAAGCCATCTATGGTGACCGTAATTATTCGATACCACCAAGGAGACAATTGCCTTCTAAACCCAAAGAGGCAACAATCGTCAAGAGCAGTTCTCCTATTGATCTCAGTGCTGGAATTGTTATTGGAATCGATAGCAGAGCCTAGCTAGACAAAGTCCTCAATTACTTCAAAGCTATATCTGTCAGGGGTAATGTTCTGTGTATTTGTGATTCCGCGTGAGTTTTGTACTTTTTTTCAACAGCGTTGAAGAAATCGCATGACAGAGCATAGTCATGTCTAAATTATTTTTTGACGTCAAAGATCTTGGTGGGATCTGTGTTGATATTGATGGAGCAGCGTGCATTTTTCATCGTTATCCTTCGCAGGGATGTCAAAACCAGAGATTGTTCTGTATAGGTCGTCTCTATAGATGCTGTCATTCGCGGCTTTAAATTCGATGCAACTCATGAACTCTCTCGAAGATCTGGCGTAGTGTGAATATTTGGTCGTTGGTGGACTTTCCTGGCCGAAGCTTTAAAGATATTGATAAATCACACAATGCACTAGATAAGACCTTTTATGCGATGCTAAGAAGATTGATGCCTCTGTAGTTGGCGCAATTCAGAGGTTCTCCTTTTTTGAGAATCGGACAAACAATGCTGAGATTCCATTCATCGGGCATACTTTCTTTCCACCACATAGACTAGTTGTGAGCTTTTCATCAAGCCGTTGTATGCACTTTTTAAGCAGCTTCAGTTGAACTTGAACTTAGATAAGGGGGTCCCCACTTCATCGAAGTTAGGTGGACAAAATTGTTGATCTACTATATATCGTCAGTGTTAAGAGGTTCGTTCTGGCTGACAGCAGTGATTGTCTAGGTTCGCCAGCACCGTTATACAGTCTACAGAAAAGATCTTTCTAGATCCTCAGCATCGACTGAAACTCTACTACGATGTTCCCTTGTTCGTTTCTACAGGCATCGTACCAGTTTTATAAAATTTCCGAATCTCAGTCCTGAAGTAGCATCTCTCAATTTCCTCGACCACGCGCTTCTCATGCTCTCTCTTTTTCCTCCTGAGATGCCGACATTCGTCTCTCCTCTTTTGCTCATAGAGCTCGTGAACAGATCTAGTTTTTTTTTGCAGCGCCGCTTTGTGTGCATCTTGCGTAACTCTTAGTGGTCGAGTAAAACTCAGCACATCAGTAGCGCCTTCTCTTATGGCCTTTTGGCAGTGATGCCATTGGTCTTCGATGCTTGGTGCTGGCGGTAAGGGACCTCTTAAGAGATTAAGGGAGACTCGATTGGTAAAATATTTGGCGATCTCCTTCGATTGTAGCCTTTTGCGGTCGAAGGGCATACCTCATAGTATTAGCTTGTCTTGGCTCTGTTCGTAGCTCGTAAAAGCCATCTTTGGTGTCATAATTCTTCTCTTTGGAGGCGGGCGTGCATTTAAGCAAATTGATACGGGTTGTCTCAGGGCGCTTGTTGACATGCCGGAAACTCAAGACCTAAGTTTGCCTAAAATAACATAACATAACTGCTTTTGCAGTATTGTAGATAACAATCGCCGTAGTAGATGTCTCACTTTTTCATTCTATTTTTTATCCGACCCGCTATCGCATTTCTTGGATTGCGGTAATGTTAACTTTGCAGCAGTCTGGATCATTCGCTAGTTGTTCGGCTGCGAGTAGCCTATTAAGGGACCTAACTTTCCATCCGAAGTTCATTCGTTCGGAAACTTTATCAACAGTAGATCCGTCCCTATCCGAGGCTTGTTGTTGCTTCGTAACTTTCATCTTTTATTCCATAGCCAGGAAGTTACCCCAGCGGCACATCCTCCAACCTGGTGGGCTAATTCCATTTTAGATATTTTTTTTTTTCATGAATCTTTATTTCAATAAAAAAAACTTAAAGCTAGGTGTACAATCTTCATATTACAGATTTTAAAAATATAATTGAAATAGTTGAGTACATTCTGTTGCAGTGACAAGTGGCGAAGGACATTTTGTAATTAAAAAAAAATAAACGATTCTATAAATATATCGATGCGATAAAATAGAAAATAAAAATAAATGAAGAGAAAATAAAATTCTATAAAACTTCAATTACAAATTTACTAGAAGGGGAAAAAAACAACAACAACAAAATGCATTAAACCAGCGGGTTCAATAATTCACCAATCGCAGCGTAGCTTAACGAAAAAAGCCAACATTTAACTTTTTTAAGAAAAACGGATTTAACTCGCTCACATCTTAGACTTGCAGGTAATTTGTTAAGTAAACGGGGTCCAGTAACCAAAAAACAGCAAGAAAAATGCGATTTATTGATTGACGGTATATGGACGAGATTTCTAGAGTTGACACGTAGATTGCGGCTTTCATAAACTCCTGAAGAGTTATATCCAGAGCTTTGGAAGAATACTTTTAAAACCTTAGAAAAGTACAAATGTCTTAATGGTTAACGTCCAAGTCTCCTGGACCATACAAAACTGGGAGTTTGGCGGTTAACCTTGCATAAGATGCGAACAGCATGTTTCTGTTTAATTGGCACAGGCTCAATTTTATTAAAATGCGTTTTTCCCCAACAAGATATACCATACTGCAGTTTAGACTTAAGTAACTGCAATATTGACTGAGTAGATAATTCTGCCTAATAACACTGTTAAGATAATGCTTTAGAGACGTAGTATGCTCCATACAACTGAGCTTATAATCAAGAGTAATACCCAAATACTTGAAGCTGTCTATCCGTTCAATTTCAAAGCAGTTGGTTGCGCAACGGGCTTGGCAATCAAAAGTGGGTAGGTCAAGTTCGTTTGAACAACTGTTGATCAAACTGAATCTATTGCAATTGGATGAATATTTTCCCAAAATATTAAAAATCATGAACTTAGTTTTGTTACTTATGACCAATTTGTGAAGTTTGAACCATCTTCGCATTATTTCTAGATCAAAGTTTACATCCAAAAGGATGTTGAAGTAACTCTTACCATAATACGACAAAGCAGTGTCATCGGCAAAAGCTGTGACTTTACCCATGAAAGGTTGACTGAAAAGAGAATTTACAAAAATCAAAAAGAGAATAGGACCCAAAACAAAACCTTGTGGAACTCCAATGCCAATGAGAATCTTTGAACTCAAACAATTTCGAATCCTTACTCTCTGACTCCGATTAGTTAAATAAGAAGTAAACCAGTCATGGATAAAGCCTCTAAAACCAGCGCTGCAAAGTTTTTGAAGCATTATATTATGATCCACCATATCAAAGGCTTTAGTGATGTCAGTAAATAGAGTAGCAGGGATATCAGAAATATTAAGACTGCTATATATCTCTTCCCACAACTTTAACAATGCATCTTCTTCTTCTTCTTATTCTTTTATTAGCCCTTTCCTCGTTATACGAACTTATGCGTAACGAGTTTCCCATTTTTACTGCATCGCTGCTGCTCCGCTTATGGGGTTGGCTAATGTCGCAGACCGCAGAACGCGTCTACATAATGCTCGGTCCTGGATCGCTTCAGTGGTTAACCCCAGACGTTGTTGCGCATTTGCCATCTGAGAAATCCAGGAATTCTTTTTCCGACCTCGTTTTCTTACAGTTGGAGTGACCGTAGTTGATAGTGCCTTTATAACCGGATTTTCCGCAGATCTTTTTTGAACGTGGCAATACCAACTTATTCTATTCGCCTCAAGCTGTTCAGTTACCGAATTCTTTATATGTAGACTTCCTCTTATACGCGTAGATCTAATGCAATCGTGTTTAGTGACTCCACTAGACATCCTTAACATTTTCATTTCCGCTGCCGTCATTTTGTTTTTAAACCCTTCGTACATTGTCCAGCACTGTGAACCGTACATAAGAGCTGGTCTAACAACCGTGGTGTAGAGTTTCCCCTTTAATTTAAGTGGAAATTTTCGGTCGCAAAAGATTCCCGAATTTTCCCGCCATTTCATCCATCCCACACTAACTCTGTGGTTTACGTCGTCATCACATTTCGCTTCCATGGTAACGACTGATCCTAAGTACTTAAAGATAGGAACAGGTCGCAACGGATGTGCAAATGGGCACGTCAAATGCTCCGTCTTTGAACAACTTATTTTAAACCCGTTTCTCTCTAGCGCATTTCTCCATGAATCTAAGGCGTTCTGTAAATCTTTGAAGCTATCGCTTAGTATAACTGCGTCGTGAATGAAGAGAATATGCGTAACATTTGCTTCGCGCATGCAGTCTTTTAAAAGATAGTCGAATACTACGTTAAAGAGGAAAGGGCTAAGTACGCTCCCATAATGCACTCCGACATTACCTGGAAATTCTCTCGTTGGTCCGGCAGAGCTTTAAACCGCAGTTTTCACGTTTCTGTACATGTCTTGTAATATTCTAACATACGTTTCCGGTACGTTTTGAGACCTCAGAGCGGCCCATATGAGATCCCTAGGCACTCGATCGAATGCTTTTTCGAGGTCGATAAATACCATGTGTAAATCCTTAGACGAATCTCGGTGCTATTCCATTTTTATTCGTAGGCTTTGGATAGCGTCCACCGGCCATCTTCCTTCAACAAATCCAGACTGGCTATTATCGAGCTTTATTATCTGCCGAAGACGTTCGTTTAAGACTCTTTCGACGATTTTCATTGTGTGTGACATCAGCTTGATTGCATTCTCGAGTGTCGCCATTTCCTTTGTATAATGGAACCAAGAAGCTACTTCTCCATTGATTCAGCATAGTTTGTCCACATTTTAGTTTATTTAAAAGTTTCCATAGCCATTCGCTGCCAATTCCTACCATCTTCGACCAAAACTCTGATGGAATGCTGTCTGGTCCCGCCGCTTTCCCCCGCTCCATTTTTCCGATTGCTATACTTATTTCTTCGACTGAAAAGTCCGAAACTTCCTCCTCGAAAAGACCAGCTGTCGGCACGATATCACGTGGAAACTGTTTGTTAAGCAACTCCTTGCAGTATTCAAGCCAGCGGTCACAAATTTCCTTTTATTTTGTTAATAAGCGACTCTGCATTTTTTATGTATTTCGGCGAGGTTATTTCCATCGAATTTTTTCGCCTCTGTACAGCGAGCTTAAAAATATTTGGCACTTTAGTATCTTGTATAGCTTTTCTTCTATCTGCCGATCGTAAGGATATTTGTTCCAACTCCTGGTACAGGTTTTCCGCTTCTGCCGCTCGAGTTCGAGCCAGGACTTTCTTTGCGACATTTTTAAGACGCTCGTATTCAAGAGCCAGTCGAGCTTTTTCGATATCGTCGCTCCGATCGCATTTTGTCCACGCTTGGAATGCACTCTTCTTGTCGGCCACAGCTCGTTTGGTTTCGTCATTCCACCACCATGTTTCTTTGCTGACGGGATGGTATTTCGATATAGTCCCCAGATGGGACTTTCCGAATGTCATGCATTCCTCGTGCATGCTGTTCCACATTTCTTGCGGGCTAAGTGAGTCTGCGATACCGTTTATATTTTGAAGTACTTCTTTAGCCAGTGCGATAAATCTTGCGCTTCGTTCCTGCGATAGATTATACCACCGGATTTTTGGCTTTCCAAACGATGCCCGTGTTTTCGGTGGTTCCGCTGTGAAAAATTCTGTAATGAGCAGAAGGTGTTGGCCTACTAGCGATTCTCCAAGTATCACTTTACAGTCTTTAACACGGTTTCTCATCGACATTTTGCAGAGGTGATAATCTATTTGCGTTTCGTGGCCTCCGCTGCTGATAAGATGATAAGATGTCGGTTAGCCGTAAGCCCTACACGCTACAAGGATGTCTTCGCCAGCTGAATTTCTGGTTCCAAAGCCTTTTCCGCCGTGGCAGTCCTCATAATCAACATTTGTTTCTCCGACGTGGCCATTTAAATCTCCGCCTACGAAGGGCATCTCATCGATAGGTATATTTCTAAGCAAATTACCGAACTCTGGCCAAAATTTATCTTTTTCCGATTGGTCGCATCCATTTTGTGGGGCGTACGCGCTAACAATGTTCCACGTTTTATTGTGTATGACGAGTTTAACACTCATCAAGCGGTCGCTTATTTTCAAGATACCAACGATGTTGTTTAGAAGATCCGCTGCAACAACGATTCCAACACCGTTTCGTCCATTGACCGTTCCATGGTAGAACATCTTAAATGCTTTAGTTTTTCAATCTAGAAAACGCGCTTTATTTCCTGTATTACACCACTTCGTTTCCTGTACGCACAGGATTTGTAGAGTTCTACGACGCATAAACGCTTCCAGTTCTAAACTTTTTGAGGTCATCGATCCGACGTTCCAACTTGCAAACCGAAGTTTATGAAAATAATTTGGAAACTTCATTTTGCCCGCCCCCGTAATCCGTCGGGCTCTGACACAAGCACTTCTGCTTGCTCTGGGATCACCCGAGTGCGTTGCAACCGTGGTGCCCAGCGGGGTAGTGCTATTAATTGCGATCATTTCCATGAAGTGTATCTAAAGTTTGAGTGGTTTGACACTTGTATGCTCATTTCGAATTGATTGACTGTTCTTTTACCCCACCGGTAGTCTCCAGACGCGGGAACCCACTTATTGCATACAAACTGGTGTGAAAGTTTTAAGGTGTTAAAGTGTCACAGGCTCATTTTTGGTGTCATAGTTGCCTGTATATGATTGGTGTCCAATTTAGTCGCCTCTTACGACAAGCTGGGACGCACTGCGGCACTATTCTTAATCCGATGCCGCACGGACAACTTTAACAATGCATCTTCAGTGGATTTGCCACTTTGAAAGCCAAACTGCGATTCACTGAAGAACTTCGTTTGGTCTAAAAAAGATAGCATTCTTGATTTGACTCCCTTCTCGAAAGCTTTGGAACATACTGATAAAAGAGATAATGGGCTATAATTATTTAATGACATAGTATCACCTTTTTTATGCAGTGGTATAACAACAGCCGTTATTAGTGATTCAGGAAAAATACCCTTTTGAATACTTAAGTTGAAAATATGACATAAGACATCAGAAACAAAAAAAGACATTCTTTTCAAAATACTACTTGAAATTTGATCGCAAGAAGTTGAATTAGATGACTTAAGCTATTGAATGGTGAAAATAAATCGAAGAAAAAACTTTGTCTTTGTAAAGGGTCATTAGTGTTGCTATCACAAGGACAATCTGCATTATTACTTATTTCGTAATCTCGAATAGTACTTGTTATATTAGAAAAATATTCATTAAAAGCTGTGGCGACTTCTGTAGGATCAGATATTGTCACAATATTTCTCCGTAAGTTTATCTTTGTTCAAAATTTCATTGATAACTTGCCATTCTTTTTTGGTATTACCAGTATAGCGAGCTAGCTTATTTCTATAAAAAGTATTTTTTTGAAGAGGTATTTCAGTTTTCAGCTCTTGACAAACCTTATCATAATATATATATCTATATCTATAGCTAGTGGTCTATTAGACCGAAGCCAGTGACGCGTTCGGAGATTTAAGCGCTGTCGGTGGTCCATTTAGGACTCATATGCCATCGCTGCACCATTTTTTATCTGCTGCTCAGAACTCGAGATTAAAAGATAACAAAGCCGAGCCAGAATGGACATCGAGATATGCTCATGGCACAGTCAAAATAGGTGCTCATCTTGTAGACCATCTTCAACCCCTTGTAATATCTCAGCCGAGAGTCGATCTGCACAAAGAGTCTGATTAGACTTACAGGTAAACTTCGATAGTGCAATCTAATTTACTTGGACAAGCTAAGAGGAATCGAATTTTCTATAGTCGTCCGATAGGGTCCAACTGTAACTGCGACAAGATAGTTTTCAATGATCTCTTTCTTATCTTTAAGCTCATTCCTCGACGTTGCATATAAGTCATTATTCGACAAACCAGAGGATTTTTTATGGTGGCGCATAGAAACCAAACACATCGGAAGCAACTTATCAATCTCTGATGACTACTTGATAACGTTTCCCAATTTTTGTTTTGCTTTTTCTACATGGCGCCAGTATTTTGGAAGAGTTCGGGAAAAATGCGATCAGCAAAGATTTTACTGAACTTTGTTTGATTTTGTTATCCGCATTCGAACTATGGCTACATCCGGCTCGAAACTGAGTCCTTTGACATCCATGATACTCAAGGAATTGAGCGTAGATCGCATTGTGATCAAACTGGTTGATAATTTATTGATCAAATTCTAAAAGATGGATCAATTTTGGACGTAGTGTTTTACAGACTGAATTTTTCGATGGTTCGGCTTTCTTAATCAAGCGTGCGTTAATATCTCCCAGCACAATATTTGTTTCGTAGCCGGAGCAGTAAGAACACTTTCGGTCTATGTAGGAGGCCATTAAATCAGTATTTTCTGCTGTCCTTCTTATCTTCTGTATAGATCAGAGCGCAAGTTAAACTTATATTACCAATTTTGGCCTTGATGCGGATTGCTATGAAAGCTCACTTGGGCAAAGGAATATTCTATTGACACATCAATGTAGGGCGTTTTTGTGGTTGTGCATTGACGCCTGCTATGACTTTGAGTTCATACAACGATAGTCGACTGCCATAAGGTCTGCTGACTTTCAGCGAATATGTTGGCGTAAGCCCCATTAATGCCTGATCGTATTTTGATATTAGCACATGCATGAACCCTTATTCGCCCTGAGTACGCATTGCCGATGTCTTAAAGGCAGACTCCATAGTTGACCCTTAGTATACCACACTAGACCAAAAGCCTACAACTCTTTTAGTTCAGTTTCTCAGTCTAAGTACATGCTTCTTGAGCATAATGTCAAATATTCTACCAAAGTAGAGTGTGAGGGGCATGATGCTATGTTGATTACCTCGGGTTGAAATATGTAAGTTTGGGAGTGACCTGGTTATCTGTTGAGAACATTTTCCGCTTGTCAGAGGAGCTCTACCGCATTGTGTAGTGCTAAATTCTTAATGACATTGAAATCCTAGACTCTGTTGAGTCAGTTACACTTATCTTGGCAAATATTTTTACAAAAGAAAGACCTGCAGGGTGGTGTGTTAACACTTTGAGGCTTGTTGTGTATAACTCGATGCATCTGATTTCCAATTTACTAGCTGAAACTAAGCCGCACGGGCTTATAGAGTTATCCGAAAATTGGTTGTATAGACTAAGCTATCGATCGTTTTTTCGTTTCGTTTAAGTCTCCTGTATTCTCCTCGCATTCAAAATGAACTTGAGAAACTCACTAATACGTTGTTCCTCCAACTAAGGTCAACCCAGCTGTAAGTGTCACTGAGTTGTCATCTAGTTGAGCAATTCATAAAGATCCTCGACATTCCAGAGAGGCCATGTCAAGGCATTACCAAACAAATTTTTAAGACAGCCCGTAGATGATGTGTTTAGGTTTTGTTTTCAAAAGACCACACTGGCAATGGTCCTTTTGTCTGTTGTCTGTTGAAAAGTCAAAGTCCACATTGAAGCATAAGCTTCCAGCTCTTAATTTCTGTGATAAAGGACATTTCTTTGAGTTCCATTCTCAAAACCCACTTAAACAAAAGAATTAGGGAAAGCCTGGATGAGTTCCAAAGTCCTTTTGAAGTATTTGTTCACCATATGTGTGGTAGATATGGATATATCTATATTTACATATGTAATATCTGGAGATTCTCTGAAGACAAAGATGACCCCAAAAAGCATTAAGATGATGGTAAACATTTTCTTCCAGTGTGGCCTAGTTTGACTTCCTTGTGGGATATATCCTACGTCAAATTCCCTTGGAATCACATACATCTACAACTACTCCCTGCATCCTATTTTCTAAGTCAGTCACTTGCAACAGTCATATGTACATATGTTTTTGAATTCACCTACTACGATGAAATGGTCCCTAGCATGGGTATTCGTAGAGTCATACATGACTTTATAAAGCGATGGTAGGGAGGCAGGTCTTTTGAAAATGCACTGTAACAACTGGAGCATTTCTGGAAAGTCTGTGATCTGTCCCCTCAGAATACACCGCAGTGCCTTATTATGTTTCAATACATGCACTACGAGGGATCTACGAAATTTGCTTCGCGCGTACTAAAAAAGCACATTTCGCAGTCTTTCGTCTTTTTTTCTTCTATTCTGTTGTTGTAGGTAGTTGGAACGCCACAATAAATCATCGTTGCCGCACTTAATAGCAATTTATCCCTCCGACACTTGCATGAGTAGCACGTGACTAGCTCCTAAGAACCATCCCATTCGCATCCTGATTCTTGTCGTGCATAAACTATACCGCACCACACATACTCGAACTCACATATGAATTTGAGTACTGCATGTTGGTTGGAGTAGGGTTGGACTTGGAATAGGGGTGGTCGGGCTGGTCGTAGCGGTACATAAAGCAAAATGACACATGACTCGCATGCTAATTTTCCTTTGAAAGTAGTGTGTGCAACTAACACACTAGCGACTCATGCATGTTCCACATATCAGTCCAATACGGATTCGGTATTCGTATCCCCCCCAACCATACACATGCACACACGAGCACACAAAGGCAATAACTCCGACACAAAGTGTTGTATATACAAAGATCATCTTATAGGGATTTACAACTTAGCGGTAAACGTGATGTCTTGCATACCAAATGTTTATCTTCCTTGTGATGTGAGTTCATCGAAGGACATGCACATATACTCACTCTGCTTCACCCACTCCTCCTCCCTAACCATCGCATGCTAGTTTTCTTTTGTTCCTTTATTTTTTTCTTTTGCTTCCATCACGGTCTTCTTTTTTCGTATTTGTTATTTAACGAGTGTTGGGGGGGGTGGATGGTTAGGTGGTATGTTAGTGTGGTAAACATATGCAATGGGAAGAGCTCTTCGATGGGAAAAGGGTGGGCAAGTAACAACAAGACCAGTGCGGGAGTTATAAAGGATAAACGTCTCAAGCGATTGGAGTTAGCCCAAGAGGTAAAGGAAACCGAAGGATCTACGCCAGTCTTATCCGATGAAAGTTTGTATCTTTTTGTGGAATTTGAAGACGTGTTAATCTCATAATCTTGCCAGATAACAAAGCAAAACAGAAAAAAACAAAAAAAACAAGAAAAAAAGAAAAATAAGAAGAAGAGGAACCAAGAGATAAAGGTTGCAAAAGTGCCATAACCACAAAATTAAAAGCTAACTTTGTCTGCGAGGTAGGTGTGTGTTGCGAATGTATCTAAGGCGATAATACGAATATGTGTGCTTGAGGAGTTAGTAAGATTAGCGTCAAGGCAGGACCTATAACACACATTGCCATATGTGAAGGCGAAGAGAAGATGCTACGACATATTAGCGGAGGATCCTTTGCGTCGATGTGAAGTTATCAAGTACGTATTCAACGGTTTTTTTTATTTCAAAACGTCAGGGAAAACAACTATTATGTCATAGCGTCAGATACTACATATAATATGCCGTTTGATTAGCAGCTCAATTGCAATAACTGCTTCAACTGCAATGACTTGCTGCATTTTTGACTTCTGGCCTTAATTTGTCGGAAATATTAGAGTAAAAGGTCGAAAATGATCTTTATTTCGTCAAAACAGTCAATTAATTACAAAGGCATCGACACTTTAGCGTCTTTCCGTTAACTCCTACACTAACCTACATGTAGTGAAAAGCCAAGGAGCCTACTTCCCACTTACTACCTACTACTGCGGTACCTGCCGCCTTCCGAATGTCATTCTAACTAGACAAAAGAAGGGGATAAAGTTGAATATATCAACCATTGTCACCGGAGTGCCAGCGGTTTTATTAAGCAACTGGGGGTAATAGTCCTACAGCTAACAAAAAACAAATCAAAGGCAACCAACAGTTAATGAGTCCACCAAACATTTTAATTACAACGAATTTCGCCCTTAAACTTTTACAGACTACGTGAAGCCAAATAACTCGCGGAGACCTTAGACTGCAACATGTCAAATACAACCTTAATGCTTAATTTGTTGCATCTATGGTATTGGAGGGAATATCGCAGACACAATGGAGTCAAGTTAGACTACCAAAGTTTGACATTGAAAAGTCGCAATCGCAGGACACAGCCAGAATCTTTCCCTTAAGCTCTCCCAAAATTCCAGACTTCGTACATAACCCATAGAACACAAATGTAAATGTTGCCAACGAGCTATCGAAGAAGACGTCTTTGACATGATCTCTGATCTAAACGAAAATAAGGCTCGGATTACCTATTGAGCTATGTATACTCTGATTGGAAACCTGTACCACCATATCTGAAATACTCGTACATGGTCAGAGGAAAGCTTGCAACTTATAGTCTCCTTAACATCACATTTTCGTTGTACAGATGATAGGGTGAGCAGACATGGGCTATAAAATGCCACATTAATTTTAACATCACTGGTAACTGAAGAATTCTCGCTGCTATTATCGAAGCTCGTAAAGAACTAACCGATATCTTCAATTTGAATATCAAGTATTAGGCAAGGCAATGTGTTGTCATGTGATAACTTTGAAGAATTCCTGAAAACATAGTGCAAATAGTGCGCAATCAAAGGCTATTCTGTTCCTTGCGTAAGGGGAAGGCATTAATGTAATTGGAAAATGCAAGGAACCGTCAATGAACCGAGGCAGATACGACCAAGACGGGTCTAATGTTAACCGAGGGCAAAACAAAATACATGCTGTCCCCACTGACAGTTTTAATTTCAAAGTTGTTAAGGATTTCGACCGCAATGGCTCTGTAGTTACTTGTACAAGCAATAACGACATAAGCTGAGAACTCAGGCATAGAGTTAATCTTGTTGATCGCTGTTTCTTCAGGCGCTGGAGACAATCACTCAGAGCCCTTTTTCGTTGGAACTAAATTTGTTTTGTGTGGCCGAGGAAAGTTAGAGGATATTCAACCACGAACTGTGACATTTGCCTAGCCAGGCGTCTACTAATCTTATATTACAGAAATTTGATGCTACAGCTCCGGCCCAATGAATCTTCAAAACTAAGTCTCAGGGATGGTACAGCAGATATTGGGCGACTCTAAGATAGCACATATGAGTAGAAAAAGATCTCAACCAATTTGGGTGCGGCAGATACAGTTCATACTCGTACATGGGATAACGTGGAATAAGGGAGCAGTTTCAACCTTAATTTTTGGATTTTGGATTGTCCGGCAGTGAATTTATTTTAAATTGTGCAGTGTACGATCCAACCACCCTTGAAATAGAACAAATTTGTAAGATATAGCGCACTGTTGTCAGCTTGCAGAATGACATTACTTTAACTTGCAAATTTAATGCTTCGAATCACTACCATGTCTTGATTGCGGATACAATCATTGAGGGCTGGAAGAAACTTTTTCTATCTTGTACCATGGCTTTCTTAGAAATAGTATGCAACTTTCATTAATAAAAGAAAAGTCTGATCACAACCAGCGCTAGGGGTGCTACCTCCCATGTGCTTGATTTTTTTTTTTTTTGCAAAGCATTCGCTCTCCATTCTCAAGAACCAGACCACTCTTACTTTTCCTACTGAAATAGCAGCCTATCTGTGTCCATTACTGTAGAGCACTTTGAAGATTAAATAATAAACCTCGAAGATGATTATTCCGCTGGCCCTAATGATCTTCCCTCTATATTTTTAAGGAACTGTGAAATGCACCTAGCCCAACCTCTTACAGCTCTCTCTCAGCTTTCCATCACCCAGGGATTATTTCCCTCAACCTGGAGAGGGTCTTTTATTATTCCCCTACCTACATATATAAAAATGTCTACAGCACGGTAATTCCATCTACCGGCCAATTGCAACGCTTCCCTGCATACCTAAGCTTTTTGAAAGCAGTGTCTATGACATTATGCTTTTCCATTGTAAATCTATTGTTTCACAACACCAGCACGAATGTCTCAAGAATGTCTAAGAACACCAACTTAACGGAACGATGATACGTATGTGACTGCCACCGATTTCAGCAAAGCCTTTGATAGAATTTCTCATGATATAATCCTTATAAAATTAAAGGCTATTGGTTTCCAAATAAGCTATATAAAATGGGCTCAATCCTATTTAACTGAACGACATTACTATGATCTATAAGGTCCACAGTTTCTGATCAAATTAAACCCTCCTCTGGTGTTCCTCAAGGCAGCCAAATTGGTCCCTTATTATTTATTCTGACAATTAATAATGTTGATTGGATCATACATAATGCATCATCATGCCTCACACGCAATTGATATGAAAACTCTTTAGATATACTATTGTGTCCAAAAACTGGTATTTATTCCATTTCCTTTACATATTCCAAATCAATTTCGTCCCTTTCAAAGTTGTCCCCTACCGATTTATGCCACCGCTTTTTCCAGTCCTCGAAGCATTCCAAAAAGTCTTCTTCCGGTATAGCCTTCAGAGCGCGTGCCGATTCACGTTGAATGTCTTCAATCGACTCAAAACGGTTTCCTCGGAGTGGTTTTGGAAATAGCCAGAAGTCACACGGAGCCAAATCAGGTGAATAAGGTGGTTGCGAAACGATATTGGTTGCATTTTTGGCGAAAAAGTCACGAAGAATCAGTGCAGTGTGAGATGGCGCATTATCGTGGTGTAAAAATCAAGAGTTGTCTTTTCATAAATCCGGCTTCTTTTTACGAATAAGTTCACGCAAATGACGCATAACACTCAAATAGTATTCCTTGTTGACAGTTTGACCGAGCGGAAGGAATTCATAATGCACTACACCACGAAAATCGAAGAAAACAGTCAACATCACCTTGATTTTTGAGCGACTTAGACTACGCGTTCGGTCTTGCCTCACATTTGTCACGATATTTACTCGATTGGTCGGTTGTTTCGGGGTCGTAAACATAGATCCAAGTCTCATCTCCCGTAATAATGCATTGATAACCCGCCTGATAGTCAGAGAGCATTGTTTCACACACATCAACACGACGCTGTTTTTCAAGAAAATTCAGCATTTTTGCTGTCAATCGAGACTTGACACGTTTGAGGCCCAACACATCTTTCAAAATGGTATTAAATTGATCCTGTTGATACGGCAATTTAATCAGCAATGTCTCTTATAGTTAATCGACGGCTTGCAAGCACTAATTCTTTTACTTTTTGGATGTGAGCATCGTCAGTTGAGGTCGATGGTCGACTAGGACGCTCTTCGTCTTCAACGCGTTCTCTACCTTCTTTGAACAATTTATACCAATCATATGTTGTTGATAGAGCTCGGTCCCCGTAGGCCTTCTTCAACATTTTCAACGTTTCTGCAGTATTTATTCCATTCAGGAAACAAAATTTGATCGCACTTCTTTGTTGAATAATTTCAGACATTGTCAAAATCGCCAAATTAATTCACTTTTTGTGTCGCACGAAAACAAGCGTAACTCAAACACTAGTTTATATTTTGACATATAATTTGGCATGGAAGTCAGTAACAGTTGTGCCAACTTAAAAAAAAATATATTGAGCGAAAATATTTACCCGCGTAATTTAAATCGAAAAATTCCGACTACTCGTAGTTTTCGGACCCAATAGTATATCATCTTCCTCAGACAGACTACCACTGCAGGAAGATCTAGATAGATTTTGTACTTGGTGACGGAAGAAGTTTCTTGACCTTAACCTTAGTAAGTGTCAGGCTATAACTTATACCCGTTAGCGTCCCCCTACTTCACCGCGGTGATATCTAATCTTTAATATGCCCATACTAAATGAGTTACGTGATTTAGGTGTTATCTGTGATAAGGAACTCAATTTCCGCTCTCACATTGATAATATAATAAAAAAAAAAAAGCCAACTCTGCCCTTGGCTTTATTAAGCGCTCGTCTAAGGAGTTCCCCAATCCTTATGGTACCAAATCCCTTTAAATAACCTTTGTTAGGCCTCTTCTTGAATATGCAAGCCAAGTTTGGTCACCGTACTACAGAACTCACATCCTGCTTTACGTGGTCTTCCCTGGGATGATCTTACACTGACCGGCTGAGACTTATAAATTTACAATTTCTTTCTATACGCCGAAAAGTGTTCGGAAATATCGATTATCTTTTTTTACTTCAACTAATTTTTTGTAACACCAACTCATACAATCTTAGGTTTATACAACTTTTCAGGGTCAATCTTCACAGAACGAATTACGGACATCTGGAGGCAATGTCTAGAATGCTTCGTGAAGTTAACATTCGGCCTCTCTTCGACCACCCCCTTAGCAAACTCTCTCTCAGAAACATTCTTTTTTCCACCTATGCTTCACGTCTTAACTTACTTTAACCGCTCCCATCCTCCCACCGGAAAAAGGCGCATTCTTTGCAGGAAAATAAGTGCTGAAGCAGAAATGATGTTTGAGAGCTTTATCAAAATATAGGTGGTAAGTCCACTGTGATATCTGTGGGAGAACGTGGTAGAGTAATGACTTATCCTAGAGCCAAAATGACTTAATTGATCAATTTTCAAGGCCTTCATAAAACAGGTCTCAGTAGTGTTAGCTATCTAGTGATTGTATTTGAATGCATGCTAAGGCAGAAGAGTTGCAAGGGAAATGCTCCATAGATTTGTTTTCGTCCCACAGTTTCTATAGAAATAATTATGAGAACAATCATATACTGCGCGTATTTTCCAATGACGCAGTATCACGTAATGTGTTCCAAATGTCGAAGCCACCCAGAATATAGAAATGCAGTTCTTTGAGCAGGGTCAGACAGCGCATCAATCTGGTAAAAAATTGTGTTGCGTTCCAGTTTAAGACTCTTGGAGCGCCAGATTATACTGCTTTTGAGAGATTGATAAAAACCGCACATCTGATTGTACGAAAAGGTTCTACCAGTCACAAAAATTGTTTTATGTTTTAAAATACTTTGGAGTCGGAGTATTTATGAGTATTTCCATGAACATAAGAAGAAGCTAACACACTCAATCCGAAGCACAGTGAAGTTCTCAGATAAATAAACTCGACCCTGAATGGAGAAGATGAAGTGATACCCGCCCATCATACATCAATAATCCAAAACTGTGCTCTTCCACAGGTAGAACAGAATTCAATGATAAATGAAGGATTAAGAAGATGTCATTGGTATGCGAACGTAAGATACGACCGAAGTTCGGCTTAAGTTTCCGTTTTCTTAAGTATTACGATATTGCAAATGTAGTCGACTTTTTTCCAAAATCATTGGAGGAATCGTTATACAGAGATTATGCACTAGCGCAGTTCACCAAATACTAAAGTATATGTGTATGTGAGTGGTAAGCAAATGCAAGACTGGACCTATGACAGGAACTTCATACAGAGTTGATATTTGCACTTTATTGTAAGAGCTAGTTTAAAAAGTGATTAGAAATCAGCCTCAACATATTAATATAACCGAAAACCTGTTAAAGCCGACAATGGCTTACAAATTTAGCGTTCCGAATGAAAAGAAAATGACGAAGAAGTTTCGTCTATAGAGGCTAGAAAGCCACTGTTATGTATTTTTCCCAGTCTCTATCGCCCAATTGATGCGAACACAAACGGCATTGCCGTGCGTGATAACTCCGCAGCTATAAGCGCAATGTAAAAATTAACGACCCCGCTAACTTGCCCTAGATACGCAATTTACTATCGATAAGGAGAAATGAATCTGGGGAAATGCCCACTCTCATGATACGAGTATATGTACGAAGTCCCCCACATAAGGTTTTTCGTCGAAATCATTGATCTTGCATTGTGCCTTCTTCTCAACTTTTTTGCAAAATTGTCTGCTCTTATTTGGGTCAACTTGTTAGACAAGATCTCAGTCGACTCAGGTATTCTCTCAAGCTCCAGGCATTCCCTATCATACAGCCAAATCTTTTCCAAAAATAATCAAGTTGAACCATACGGTTCAAATACAAACACAAGCTGGATAATTGCCATGCATCAGATTACCTCCATATGTTTGCTTAGATAAAGATATAGATATAGCCATATCAAAAGGTATTTAACACTATTCGATAAGCAAGTTCGCACATCGAAAATTTTTCCAATTTTTTCTAGTATCCATAAGAGTCCTAAATCGAATGGGCATATCTGTCTTCGAAGTTTCATTGCAAGAGCATAATCATGATTTTGATCTTTGGACCTGATCTATATTCAACCAGGTCAGCTGCGAGAAGAGACCATCAATAGCCTTCCCCAACTCAATTAAGCAGGCACCCATGGACTGATTTTGCTTCAACGGGGGTTGCTACTTAAGTTCTGAGATATGGCAACGCCTGTGCGAATATGTCAAATCTGACATTGTCATCATAAAGTTTGACATTTTAATATTGTTATTGTACTCAGCATGTTTTGTCATAAGAGTCCTATTTGTGTTCTGTACTTCTTCTTCTTCTTCTTATCCTTTTATTAACCCTTTCCTCGTTATACGAACTTATGCGTAACGAGTTTCCCATTTTTACTGCATCGCTGCTGCTCCGCTTATGGGGTTGGCTAATGTCGCAGACCGCAGAACGCGTCTACATAATGCTCGGTCCTGGATCGTTTCAGTGGTTAGCCCCAGGCGTTATTGCGCATTTGCCATCTGAGAAATCCAGGAATTCTTTTTCCGACCTCGTTTTCTTACAGTTGGAGTGACCGTAGTTGAAAGTGCCTTTTTAACCGGATTTTCCGCAGATCTTCTTTGAACGTGGCAACACCAGCTTATTCTATTCGCCTCAAGCTGTTCGGTTACCGAATTCTTTATATGTAGACTTCCTCTTATACGCGTAGATCTAATACAATCGCGTTTAGTGACTCCACTAGACATCCTTAACATTTTCATTTCCGCTGCCGTCATTTTGTTTCTAAACGCTTCGTACATTGTCCAGCATTGTGAAGCGTACATAAGAGCTGGTCTAACAACCGTCGTGTAGAGCTTCCCCTTCAATTTAAGTGGAACTTTTCGGTCGCAAAAGATTCCCAAACTTTTCCGGCATTTCATCTACCCCACATTCACTTTGTGGTTTACGTCGTCGTCACATTTCGCTTCCATGGTAACGACTGATCCTAAGTACTTAAAGATAGTGCTTTCCGGAAGAACTATTCCGTTTTACATTATAGCCGGAAAATGTCGCAACGGATGCGCAAATGGGCACGTCAAATGCTCCGTCTTTGAACGACTTATTTTAAACCCGTTTCTCTCTGGCGCATTTCTCCATGAACCTAAGGCGTTCTGTAAATCTTCGACGTTATCGCTTAGTATAACTGCGTCGTCAGCGAAGAGAATTGGCGTTACATTTGCTTCGCGCATGCAGTCTTTTAAAAGATAGTCGAATACTTCGTTAAAGAGGAAAGGGCTAAGTACGCTTCCTTGATGCACTCCGACATTAACTGGAAATTCTCTCGTTAGTCCAGCAGAGCTTTTAACTGCAGTTTTCACGTTTCCGTTCATGTCTTGTAATATTCTAACATACGTTTCCGGTACGTTTTGAGACCTCAGAGCGGCCCATATGAGATCCCTAGGCACTCGATCGAATGCTTTCTCAAGGTCGATAAATACCATGTGTAAATCCTTAGACGAATCTCGGTGCTTTTCCATTATCAATCGTAGGCCTTGGATAGCGGCCACCGGCCATCTTCCTTCAACAAATCCAGACTGGCTATTATCGAGCTTTATTATCGGCCGAAGACGTTCGTTTAAGACTCTTTCTACGGTTTTCATTGTGTGTGACATCAGCTTGATTGAACGGTAGTTGTTGCATTCTCGAGTGTTGCCTTTTCCTTTGTATAATGGAACCAAGAAGCTACTTCTCCATTGATTCGGCATAGGTTGTCCACATTTTAATTTATTTAAAAGTTTCGATAGCCAAACGCTGCCGATCCCCTCCATCTTCGACCGTTCCGCAGCTTTCCCCCGCTTCATTTTTCCGATTGCTATACTTATTTTTTCTCCTCTGTGCAGCGAGCTTAAAATTATTTGGCATTTTAGTATTGTACGACGTTTGAACTTCTTGGATAGCTTGTCTTCTATCCGCCGATTGTGAGGATATTTGTTCCAACTCCTGGTACAGGTTTTCCGCTTCTGCCGCTCGAGTTCAAGCCAGGACTTTCTTTGCGATCTTTTTAAGACGCTCGTATTCAAGAGCCAGTCGAGCTATTTGTCGCATTTTGTCCACACTTGGAATGCATTCTTCTTTTCGGCCACAGCTCGTTTGGTTTTAACATTCCACCACCATGTTTCTTTGTCGACGTGATGGTATCCCGATACAGTTCCCAGAAGAGACCTTGCGAGTGTCATGCATTCCTTGTGCATGCTGTTCCACATTTCTTGCGAGCTAAGTGAGTCTGCGATACCGTTTATATTGTGAAGTACTCCTTTAGCCAGTGCGATAAATCTTGCGCTTCGTTCCTTCGATAGATTATACCACCGGATTTTTGGTTTTCCAAACGATGCCCGTGTTTTCGGTGGTTCCGCCGTGAAAAATTCTGTAATGAGCAGACGGTGTTGGCTTACTAGCGATTCTCCAAGTATAACTTTACAGTCCTTAACACGGTTTCTCATCGACATTTTGCAGAGGTGATAATCTATTTGCGTTTCGTGGCCTCCGCTGCTATAGGTGATAAGATGTCGTTGATGTTTAATAAACCTTGTATTTAAGACGGTTAAGCCGTAAGCCCTACACGCTACAAGGATGTCTTCGCCAGCTGAATTTCTTGTTCCAAAGCCTTTACCGCCGTGGCAGTCCTCATAATCAACATTTGTTTCTCCGATGTGGCCATTTAAATCTCCGCCTACGAAGAGCATCTCATCGATAGGTACTCGTATATTTCTAAGCAAATTACCGAACTCTGGCCAAAATTTATCTTTTTCCGATTGGTCGCATCCATTTTGTGGGGCGTACGCGCTAACAATGTTCCACGTTTTATTGTGTATGACGAGTTTAACACTCATCAAGCGGTTGCTTATTTTCAAGATACCAACGATGTTGTTTAGAAGATCCGCTGCAACAACGATTCCAACACCGTTTCGTCCATTGACCGTTCCATGGTAGAACATCTTAAGTGCTTTAGTTTTTCAATCTAGAAAACGCGCTTTATTTCCTGTATTACACCACTTCGTTTCCTGTACGCACAGGATTTGTAGAGTTCTGCGACGCATAATCGCTTCCAGTTCTAAACTTTTTGAGGTCATCGATCTGACGTTCCAACTTGCAAACCGAAGTTTATGAAAATATTTTGGAAACTTCATTTTGCTCGCCCCCGGAATCCGTCGGGCTCTGACACAAGCACTTCTGCTTGCTCTGGGATCACCCGAGTGCGTTGCAATCGTGGTGTCCAGCGGGGTAGTGCTATTAATTGCGATCATTTCCATGGAGTGTATCTTAAGTTTGAGTGGTTTGACACTTGTATGCTCATTTCAAATTGATTGACTGTTCTTTTACCCCACCGGTAGTCCCCAGACGCGGGAACCCACTTATTGCATACAAACTTGTGGGAAAGTTTTAAGGTGTTAAAGTGTCACAGGCTCATTTTTGGTGTCATAGTTGCCTGTATATGATTGGTGTCCCATTTAGTCGCCTCTTACGACAAGCTGGGACGCACTGGGGCACTATTCTTTATCCGATGCCGCACGGATGTATTTGTGTTCTCTACAATTGCTTGAAACATTCATCATGGTCAAAAAATGGAATTAAATCGCCATCTCGAATCACTGTTTCGCTGTTTTTTCGAAGAAATGTTGCAAAAAATCAATAGTAGTGGTTCAAAATAGTGACAGGCCACGAATCACGGATCTATGCATACGAACCAAAATATAAATAACAGTCGACTGTATGGATCTTTCAAAAGCTACTCGTAAATCCAACAAAAGTTGTTCGCGCACGAAGCACTTTGAAGCAAGTGGTTGCTTGTTTTATTGAATAATTGGACATGTTGACACCGTACCATTAGAGTAACGTAGAATGGGCAAATATGAATGAATACGTTTTTCAACGCCTGAAGGTTTTGGAGTAACCACAAACGAAGTGGAAAGAGTACATCGAAAATTGGTTCAAATGCATGCAAAAGTTGGAAGACTTGATATTCGGATTGGATGTATCTTTATCCCTCTCGATGAGAAGCACCACTGCTGTCTTTCATTGCAAGGGTATTATTACACAGGGTGGTAATATATAGCTCTGCTACTTTTCAAAACGCTGTACTTTTTTATTTGAAATGGCATTTTATTGAACGTCCTTTCTCTTTCACCGGAATGATTGATCACCTAAGCAAAGCACTTCTAAAAGACTTTTGCGTTTTATGTATGTACCTACCTTTGTACCTTTTCGCATTTATGTACCTAAGAAACACAAGTGGTGACGATCCATCAGTCGTCATAGCCGCCCAAATCAAAACCAATAGTTCCATTTGACTTCTGGTGTCCCATCGAAGGTTTCGTTAAATAAACACGATCGTTTTGGTTGTTTATTGATAGTTCGATGGGAAAGTTTATCTCTGGAGAAAACAATATTTGGCAACTTGCCATGTTCGTTCTAGCGCAATGCCCTTAATGCTATATACAATCTAAAGATAGCTACTTGTAGCTTCCACTCAAATACAGCGCTATTATACTATTTTGTTTGGGTTCCATTATGGATACACAAATTCCACGAAATGCAAATGCTTCTGTATGCTTATAAATAAAGAAATCAACTCTTATTAGGTAAAACAGTGACGCAGTTTTGCCAACTGTTTTGGAAGTTACAGCCTTCGTCAGTTTGTTTGTAATCAATTCAATTGGGCTGTAGTGTGAGATTTCGTGTTTTCGTATACCTCGTCAGTTTCCACTGATTTCGGACTTCTTCTTTCGATATGAATGGGGATTTTGGTCTTTCCTACGAACGCAGAAACATTTTATTAATTTGGGGGAACAAATTTTGGTAGCATAGTTCGAATTATGTTTTTCCAATATAAACTTACACTAGCCGGACCACTGCTGCCGCGTCTAAAATTCACGTCCTGATCAAAAGATATACTGCCCATGGCGCCGCATAGCTTCAAACCATACGAGTCTGTCTGTCGTACTCGATGCACAACAAATGTATCTAGGTATCATTCTGCGAACACTATGAAATATCATGAGGAGCTGCGTAGAGATGGTCCATATTTTTTTAAATTCTCGAAATGGGAAAATATTCTCATGTTGACCCAAAAGACCTCAGACCTATAAGTCTATAGAACGACTGATTGATATCCATATTTTATCTAGAATTGATCCACTTGTTTTGTCTATGGCCTAACATGTCTATTTTAAACGAAATTCTGTAACAACGCCTCTTCAATCAACGACTAGCTACATTGAACCTGATCGCTTAAAAAGACATAGAAGGTCTTGAGGAAGACAGTGTTGTGCAAGTGCAATCACAACTGCATTATGAACTCCGAAGGTAGACGACTTACTTGGGGAGTAAGTGGGTCTTATGCTTAGTAGAAGAATTATCAGCTCCAATGTGGCTGAGATATCTGCTTAAAAATGTGTCAGCAGATGTACGACGCAAGGCAGTGTCTTTTAACCCCCTCTCTGGATATAAGTGGTAAGCGAACTGTTGATATTCTTGAAAACGGGTAGTAGCAGGGTGATTTCCTATGTGGATGATGTTACTATTGCAGTCTTAGGAAAGCATCTCAATACCATCAAGTACTCTTACAGCAATCACTGTGGATTGGGACTAAACCACCAATAAACTCGTCTTGCCCTCCTTTCTAGGAAAAATAAAATTACAGTCTGGAAGGGTTTGTCCAACCAACGGTACCAATTTAGTCTTTGCCAACACAGCGAAATATGTGGGTCTTATTTTTGGCAGGAAACTAAACAGGACACCTGGAAATATTTTGAAATATTTTATCACTGCACACTTTTAGCCAAACATTCTACAAGGTTTGGCGTAACTATTGTATGAACGACTTCTGCATAAGCTATTATACATAAACGAGAAGGAGGAGGAGGAAACAATCCATCAGCAACAGAAAAGACCATGTACAACCGCTTCCCACCACAGAGAGAGATGTACACATGCTTGTTCCAGCACCTGAAACCCTCACACTACTCGGCTGTGTAACACCTTCGCAAGCTTTTCACATGAAGATCAAGACGTTACTTCCTTGTTAAAATTTGGACAGGTACTTAAAGCAACGAGGTCTAGAAAATATGTTTTGGCTTTTGCATCGTTCTTCCCCTACCTGCAGACATTTGAGCGTAGGCAACTTGGAGACGGCTAATGTTTGGCAAAAGACTTGATGTCGTTTAACCCCCCCTTTTTTTGGTGCCGAATTGGATTTATGTTACCCCCTAAAATTGTGGAACTTAGAAAATACCAACCGTTTTCGGAGCACCCCGTGTACATACATTCGGCGCATTAAAGCCCTCCCCTCCACCCCTATCGTAGCGACATTCCCCGGACTTGTTGTTCTTCCAAAACTTAACGCATCAAGTTTCGCGTTTCGGATTTTAGGCGCATCGTTGGCGAACATTTGACAGTGATAAAATTGTAGAATTGTGCTTACAACTTGAATGTCTAGAACGTTAACTCTCTGTAGACCATTTAGTATACTGTTGTAAGCGAGGTGTACCAGGAAATATGGCAAATCCAGTTTTGTGGGGTTAACGCCCCTACAAAACTGAGTTCCTCTAGATCAGTTGACAGTCCTTTTCCTCTCAGAACATTGCTTGCAGCTTTTCATCCTTTGGTGTGAAGGAGAAGAACCTTCAACGTGTCCTTCAACGAATTTTTAATTTCATGTATAGTTGCCCTTCTGCTCTTATTGGGGTTCAGTTAGGTGCTGAATTTGCTGCATCTGCTACCTTAGTAGAATTTGCCTATTGTTACTGTAGGCAAATGTAGGTCCTGGTTTCATTTGTTATTAGATTATGAGGTCCGATAGATAAGCAAAGCTATTGCTAGTCGTCGTCAAATGACCTATGCTACTCGTATTTAGCTGATGGTGATCTCGCCTCTCCTAGCAGATCTGCTTCCAAATGGTTTCAGTCACAGGAAATCTTCGTTTTACCACGAGAGTAACGACGAAAATTCTTTCAGCATGCTACCATTTCTGATTAAAGATCCACCGACCATGGCGATGGGACCCCTATAGCGAAGTACGGTAAGTAGTATACAAAAGAATAAACACCATTCCTATCACGAAGATGTGAAACGACTGCAAAAGTCGACCCATATACTCGTATGTAGAAATTCAGTCAAAAAATCGTTCTACGAGTATCTCAAAGCTTGGCACAAAATCTCCACTTGGGTGTGGGAGATTCAACTTTTCGGATTAGGAACAACTTGATCTTCAAGTATCGTTGGAAAGTGCATTGTTAATTCACCTCTTTGCATGAAGACCTCAAACACCTTTCCCAAGACGGAAACATAATCTATCCAAAAGTCAATAAGGTAGCGGTTACATCGCATCAAAATGTTCATCACTGCAGGTGCACCACGCGAAGACATCTCCTAATTAGCGCAGCCTTGAAATGTTGATGAGCAAATGTGTCGCTGGGATAATGGTATCCGTAAATGTAAGCTGATTCTTGAAAGGGGGGAGGGACGGCTGCTCGAATCTGATGGCAACTTGAAATGTGTAACAAAATTTGCATAGTTCCTTCGACTTAACGAAGTGATTGTAGTCATACAGTCAGACTTAGAAAACCTGACGTCAATTTGTCTCTCGTCAACATGGAATGGCAACAGTTGCAACCATCATAGATAGATATGATGTATTTGTATGTTACCACTACATCACCCTTTGTTAAACAAAGCATTGTGTCTTAGGAAATTTGCAAGGTACACCTGTCTCAGCAGGGAATGACGCTATACAGAGACGCACATAAATACTCGTAGTATTATCTCATGCGCGATTTTCTTCTTTTGTCCTTACAGGGATAACAATACCTACAACAACGTTCCCTGATTAAATAAGGTAATTTAAGATTCCCGTGTAATTATCCCCTCCAGATTTAATTTAATTAAACAGAAACAAAAGGCAATTGTCAACGCTGAAGTATCTCCTGCATACTCGTTCCTATATGGGATAATGGCAGGAGACCCTAGAGAGGATTCGCAATGTGTTTTTTTTTTTTTTTCTTTTTTTCGTTGTTGAGACAGATGGATGTACGAGTAGATACTCGTATATGGGGAGTTAAGAGAATAGAGACAGAGATGACACACAGCGAGTGCACGGTGATAGGATGAAGGGATAAGCATTTGATTAGAATGTTTAACTGTTTATGGAGATGATTAGTAGAATGATTGTTACTAAAGTTTTTAGATTCAGAGTAATGGATGCAAGGATTTGCTTATGGTTTCTGGCAGTCACCTAAACCCGGTTGTTTTTATATTGCTACAATTTTGAGGTTATTTTTTTGGAAGAACACATGATATCATAGGGTCGCAACACTGCAACAACATTTTGGGAATGTCTTCCTGTGAGAACCTAAGCTAAATTTTGGATAAATGGGATATCGAGTTTGTGTTTCTTTATAGTCCTTGGATGGGCATTAAACTCCTTAAACTTGGACAAGAATCATAAACACCAACGCTTTAACCAGCTCCTTTTATAATTGGCGCGCGCTCAACGGGTTCTTAGCACCTTTAAAATGATTGCACACAGCGCGGGCGATGGAAAGAGAGGTACCGATTTACGTTGGTCTTGAATGTTTGGAGGTTATAATGACTAGGGAATAAAGAGCTCGGCAGGGCATTCCATAAGCGAGTTGTTCGGCTTAGGAAAGAATAACGAAATTTCAGGATACGTCCGAAAGTGGGCTTGATGGTGTAATAATGAGCATTCATAGCGAGACGGGTGTTACGGTTGGAGATTTGAAGGGGCGGAATGCTACTGGCAATTTCTGTCCAGCACTGGTGGCGAAACTAGCGATAAAACAAGGTGAGGTGAGGTGTTTTGAATCCTATCTAGTAGGCTCAAAGATGTCTTAGGGGCACCTGGCCAGATGTGAGCATTGTACTCCAATTTGTGGCGAATGAAAGCCTTATATTGTATATTGAAGCCAGATCAGGGAGGGAAAACAATTTCTTACATCGCTTGTGGAAACATAGACATTTCGCAGCAATTTTGGCGACTTCGAATATGTGGTCATTCCAACGTAAATTTTCATTGACACAACAACAACTTTGGTTTCAGCGATGCAAGTGCCATTCGTGGATAATGGCTGGTTATTTGAATTTCGCTTAAGCGACAGCAGGCAGCATTGTGTTTTGGTGGCATTAAATTCCACTCTGTTGGTAGCTTCCCAATTGGTTATGCTGTTAATGTCGGAATTTAATGGTCTTAACATACGCTGCAGTTTCCGTTCTACAGCCGAAGAGCAGGAACGTGAACCCGGAAACGAATATGAAAAGCAGAGAGTACTGTCGTCAGCAAAGGAATAAATTGGATTAGAAGCAGCAGGCAAGAGATCATTGATGAAAATTAAAAAGAGTGTCGGAGACAGAACTGAGCCCTGCCGCACATTAGCATTTATTTTGTAAATATCAGACTTGAAACCATCCAAGACAACTGGAATTGAACGTTCCAAAAGGAAATTTCTAATCCGTTGAAGAAGAATGTCGTCGATCCCAAAAGCACACATTTTCGACAAAAGAGCCTGATGCCAAACTCTGTCAAATGCCTAAGAAATATGAAGTGCAACTATCTTGCTTTATCAGCATTTCCATGACCTTAGAAAGAACGGACGTAAGTGCAATGGGTCTGTAAGAGGAGAGAGAAGAAGATTCGCCTTTTTTAAGGACGGACTGGAAAAATGCTGTACTGTTAGGTTACATTCTCAGATGTGAAACGTACACCTTGCCACAGTCTAGCTCTAGTTTAAAAACTAATTACTGGCCCTCTCACAAATACTGCTCTTCGTTTGGTTATTGTTGTCTATATGCAGATGTTAGCTGCATTATTGTATTTATCTGTGCACTAGTGTGTGCACATACCATACATAGTTCCTTCAACTGACTCAAGACTTTTTAACCCTTCTAAGCCTACTAACAATCTATGTGAACATTTGCATCTATATGGAGAGTCAAATAGCGCTGATTAAATTGGAATAGTTACAATTTCTTCTCATTCATTTCAGTCTCGCACTTTGTAGAAGTAATATATAAATTATACGCAAAGTTCGGCTCTTCGCGTCTGTGTTGCGAACACAAATTGGATCGGCAAAGATGTGCTCAACTCATTTCTTATTTTCTTGACTAAGATGTGAATCATCGAATGAGCTTACTTGCAGATTTCGGGCAACTTGGCTAATTTACTTCCGAAAAATTGATAAGATTTCACGTAGAGTGACCCTAGAGGTCTTTTTTCTGGGGTGCAACCATGAGAACTACGTCTTGAGGCATGTAGAAGGCGATCATATCTCTGATCACTGCATCAGTGTATGACTTTCCTCCTAACAAACCATCACTCGGAAAATATAACTTACGTACTTGAGTGCATTTTCTACATCTACGATCTTCTTTAGGAAGTTATTGATATGATTTGCATCAAAGTTTGCTTATGGAGATTGTAGATATTCAACAAATAAGCGGAAACATTTTTGCTGAAATTGGAAATGTTTCAATGTTTCTTTTTCAACGTCGAATGGTCTAAATTGTAGGACTTTCCAGACTTTTTGTATTGTAATCCTGTGCATTCACTGTGTTTCTGGTTTGATGTATATTCCTTTCAGCGCCTCCACTTTTCAACTACTCGTACCTCGTATTGGTGAGCGAGTATTTTCACAATTCAGATCAAAGCATTGGGCCATAATCCATTTCGGGCAATTGGGTGCAGTGGTGTAACTGAGTAACGTAGCGCCCATGGCAAGTATTGTAATCAATCGATTTCAATTTACAAAACAATCTTTCACAGCTAGCAATGGAAACTGAAATGGTTAATAAAAAAGTGATTCCAAGGAAAGGAGCTCTCATCTCCGTATTGCACAATGAATAGCAGAAACGTCTTCAGGTCGTGTTAGTTTGATGTTGGTCCTGATGCTGATCATCAGTCTGAAGTCTTAAATCAGCTCATACAGCTGCTGACCATCAACGTACCAGCTGATGCCGGTACATAGTCCTCCGATGTCAAGTAGAAATCCAAACTTCTTGTCAGTGTCGTGCACACGAATGAATCTACAATCCATTTCTGTGTGAAGGTGGTCGATTGTTTCCTTCATAGCCCGCTCGATTTCTTGTTTTGCTGTTAGTCCGGATCTTGCAATATTTCTGGACTCGGTTCGAAAGCCAAGTAGAGTCAAATAATCGGAATTCAAGATACGGTTGTACCTGGCGTCACTTTTTGTGTCTACGGTCTCCGTGGCACCATCCATCATGGCCTGAAGGACTTGGAGAATCTCGTGAAGGTGCTTGTTTATGGGCTTCACAGCTTCCGGCCTTGCACTCCATCTATTCAGAACCGATTTCACAACCGTGGGCACAGCGATTTTTAGTTATTGCCAGCGTTTAGTGGACGAGGAGAAAAATACGTAAAGAGCTTGAATAGTCCCAAAAAAAGACACCATCATTACATCCATTACACCAACTAAGTTGAGCGAATGATTATCGCAGTTCACGAAAAGTGCCAGATGGTTCTTCTCGATGATCTTTTGTTGGACACCACTTTTGTGTGCCGCCAACACAGCAGCGTCGCCATAGCATTGTTACTGGCAATCCTGCAGGTCCACACCATCATTCTCCAATTGGCTTTCGATAGTCCCACTAAGCTCCCAGCGTTTTTCACGAACCGTTTTCTTCTCAAAATCCACGTGCACATATCGCATTACCTCTGAAACTTGCTCATGATATGCTTGATCAAAAGTCGAATCAAACATGAGACCGAAGTGTTTCGCTTGACGAATTTGTTTGAGCATATTTCGCGAACAGTGGATGCCATCAGGTCGAACTAGGATATCACGCCATTTCTGCTTCTCCATATTAATCACTGACTGCATCTCCAAGTCAACAATTGCTCTGTTCTCAGTCAAATTGCGTTCCAGGCGGAAGGAGATGCTAAGGTTGAGCTTATCGGCAAAAACACCACCACTAACCCCACTGCAGTCTTTGAACCGTCGCGTCGGTGTAAAAGTGGATAGAATTGTCATCAACTAAGGCATTTTCATCGCATAAGGATCTGGAGGGAATGCTTGCATGGAAGCCCTTCTCAAACCATTGTTTGCGTGTGGTGTAGTCGATGTTTTCTGGTAGGATTCCTAGTACGTTAAGAATGTTTGCGTAGCCAAAACGTTTATTTGCCCACTGTGAAGTCGCTTTAAGGCGAGTAGCTGCGTTGGCTGCGTATCGGTCTTATGACCGAGATATATAGAATAGCCAATGGGTGATGCGAGGTTAGAGGCCCCAATTGTTACCGATGGCTTTTTGGCAACAGAATAAAGCTACTGAAGCTTTCTTTACTCTTTCTTGAATGCTAGGTTCAAAATAAGACCCAGATATTTCGCTGGATCGGAGAAGACCAAGTTGGTACCATTGCATTGATTGAGGGAGGGTTTATGGTCGGAATTTTGTATTTCCTAGAGAAGAGGACAAGATCGGTTTTGTGGGGGCTTATTCCCAGTCCACAGCGATCCGCTCAGCTTGTTAATATGTTAAAATTATACTGCAGTAGCTCTTTAATCGTATAAAAATGTTTTCCTGAGACGTCTATAGCAGCGTCATCCGCATACGCAACCACCCTGCTACCACCCTCTTTCAAGTATATCAGCAGTTCGTTAACCACTAAGTTCCAGAGAAGGGGTAAGACGACACCGCCTTACGGCGTACCTCTGCTGACACTTCTTTTGACAGAGGACACACCCAGTTTGGAGTTGATAATCCTGCTCTTTAACATGAGATTGATCAAGTCCCCAAGTGAACCATCTACTTTCAGAGATGACAGCGCCGTCGTGAATGCGGATGTTATGACGTTGTTAAAGGCGCCTTCTATGTCCAGGAAAGCTACCATTCAATATATTCTCTATAATGTAAGGATCATTCGATGTGACTTGTTAGTGAGTGTAGAGCCGTTTCGACTGACTTTCCTCTGCAGTAGGCATGTTGTGCCGTGGATAGGAGTCTAGGGTTAAAGCTAGATCTTATATGGATATCAATCAGTGGTTCTAGTGTTTTTAAAAGGAAAGATGATAGACTAATGGGTCTTAGGTCCTTTGGGACAAAAAGAACATTTACCGCTTTTGGGAATGAAAACTAAATTTACTTCTGTCCATGAGAGAGGTGTGTGGAACAGTTCTACGCAATACCTCATGATATTTTAAAGCGATGGCAAGATTATATGCGAGGATATTTGTAGCTCCGCTGGAATTATACCATCCGGCCCAGCAGACTTATATGGTTTGAAGCTATGCAGTGCCCAGAGCAGTTTGTCCCTTGTAATAAGGCCAGTAATATTTGTCGCAGCTGCGATAGTTCTATTATGATTGTTGCGAGCCGTGAAAGGGAAGCTACCTGGAAAATGAGTATCCAGTAGCAAGTTGAGTGATTCGTCACTTGAGGTCGTCCATGAGCCGTCGCTTTTTTTCAAGCAGCTAGGCATCGAGGGACTCGTTGAGAGGATTTTTCTTAGTCGTGATGCCTCAGAAGCTTCAGTGATTTTATCACAAAAGGACCTCCAGGGTTCACGCTTTGCCGTCCTCAATTCTTTGTTGTATGTTTTGAAAGATTCCTTGTATGAGTCCCAATCCGACGCTTCTCTTGGGGTTTTTGCTTTGATGAAATATTTCCTACAAGCGTGTCTAAGCAACCGCAATGTGGATGTTCACCAATATGGCTTTTTCTCGCCGCTAGGTCTAATAAGAAGACAGGATACGGCCAGTGCTCGGTTGAGAGCCCGTGTTAGAGACTCGACTTACGAGTCAAGTTTATTGGTGTTGTCCGGGGGCTTGAAAGGTCGGGTGAGATACTTTTTAGAAGTGTTTCCCTGTATTTGTGCCAGTCAATTTTCCGATATTTACGAACTGCTTTTTGGCATTCGTTATTCGTTAAATTGAATTGGATGTACCTATGATTCGTCAGAGTCAGGACTCTTCAAAATTTTGCACCCAAAAATTTTTCGCAACCGTGGCGCCCCTTCGACTGCGACGCCCCTGTCTACCCTGTCTACCATACCCTAGATACGCCACTGATTGGGTGGGTGCACCAGTTCCTTCTTCAACACAAAAGTCAATTGGGGCCCTAGGCATTGATGAAGTAATGAAGATATTTTTGTATTTCTCTTATATCCGTTGTCAAATAGGTACTTTGATCGACATGAACCTGGCTGGGTGTCCAACGAACACCTTTAAGTATTTTTTTATTTTTTGTCGGATGTATATTATACACTTCCAGTAAGTCTGTGTCAAAATGTTCCAAACAATGACAACTTGGCAAATGTTAGGATAGTATGTCATATATTGTTTTTGTAGCTGTTTCAAAGTTGCCCAAAGTACTCCGGCAAATAGTTACTTAATGCCAAAATGTCCACCTCTGGGACATTGCAATTTCTGTCCTGGATTTTTCTTGGTATTTATCCCCAATTATTAGTATCGCTACACGTGTCGTGTTAATTTCCCATTCTATCCATAGAGAAAACATCAATTGACAAACAGATTTTTTTTTTTTTTTAGAAAGCAGTCACTTGAATTGAAGCACTTAAGTTAATGCATTTTTAAAACACCTACACGTACAGAGATATTGAAACCCCCTTCAAAAAAATATCTCTGCTACGAATTACATAGAATGTATCACCATCTACCTACATTTATCTGGAAAAAAAAAATCTATTAGTAGAAAGTTATAAAACTCCTAAGCTCGACTCACCTTAAGTAATTGTTTGGTTGTTGTGTCTCCTTTTGTGTTAAAGTTCATGACAAATTAATATCCAAGCAAAAGCTGTCGTAGGCATCTTTCAATCAACAAAATACAAAGATACGAATGGGATCCCTTCAGTAGAAGAAAATCGTTAACTATGATAATAGAGTACAACGACATGGGTATCTCTATAGGAATATCTATCAAACGATAGTCAAACGCCTCCTTCAGATTCAGAAATTCAGAAATTTCATTTTCGATGCGAAGATGTATTTGTATTAAGAATTTTGTAAATAATAAGATATCTCCAAGGTTACATGTCTGACACTTTACCCATCCCACCCGATGGATAAATGTCATCTGGTGAATGCGAAAAGGTTCCTAAATTGATGAATTTCACCTCTCAGCAGTACATCTATTCTAAGATTGATAGTTACTCAATCAAATCGTGTGTCAAGTGCAGACCATACACTCTAGTGGATGTAGCTATTGGTACGAGTACGAGTAGATGGTGAATGGTGACGGTGATGATGATACTGATGGTGATGGTAAATTGTAAGTAAGGACCGTCAACGTATTTGACATCACAGCTGCTATGACTGATGCTCTTATAGTGTGCACATACAATTTCATCTAGAGTGGCACATTGAAGAGGCGGGACCCGAATGAAAGAAGAAACGACCTAAGCATTTTTGGTCACTGACATTAAATCAATACTCGAACTTAAAGAGAGACATTTTCACAATGGAGCTTCCGACACATTATTCGCAGTTGCACTTAGCCCCATCAAATTGTTGTAGAAAAAGGAAAAAGAACCGTCCGACACGACTCTTCGAAGAAAATGTGTTCAAAAGTTCTCGTAACTGAAAACATGAGATAAGGATGCATCGTATAGGGAACTCCATATGTGCACTTCGACAAGATACACAACTTTCTTAAGGTTCTTGCCATGTTCTATATTTCAGTCAAGTTAAGGTTTTTAACTTTATCTAATAAACTTACATAGGTAGTGCTAGGGTGAATCTAGACCTCAACTAACAAGGATTTTCAGTTAGCCCTTTATCTAACTGCCTCCAGCTGCGTACGCCAAGCCGGTTGTGGTACCAACCTATCGGAGAGTGTAAAAAATACTACAAATGCCGTCAAATATTTTGTAGATACGTGAAGAAACAAAATTTGCGTTTCTGGGTCACTGAAAATCTGCGAGTTATGCGTGGATAAACTCAATTACATAAAATCAAAGTCACTCCATGGTTTTGGTGGAAACCTTGCATTGCCAAGGTAGTGTCATTGGCAGTGTCAGATTCTTACTGACTTAAACCACCTCCCGGGGAGTCTTTCCGTTTATTCTTCCGCGGACCTACCGCTAAGAACTACTTCTCGGGGGACGGATTTGAGCATTTTACTTCGTCACGGGGTGCTTAGCGAATTCGAGTTTCGCCACTATTCTAAATTCCTTAGATCGCACATTATTTTTACTGCTGCATGGTTCACAGCAGCTCAAAGATCTTCAGTTTTCAACATATATTGAACTACGAGGGCGGGTCAATAAGTCCGTGACTTTTTGAATTTCTGACCTCTTTACTGAAACAGCAACACTGCTCCTGTCAACAGGCATCTGTCAGTTGACTCCTGTCAAAATTTAAACTTGCTGCGTCAGTTAGTTTGTGTTTGACAGCTATTTTTATCAGACTACTCACTAATTTGAGGAGAAAATGGAAAAAAGTGAATTTCGTGTGCTTATTAAGCATTATTTCTTGCGAAAAAAAACCATTGCCGAGACCAAGGCTAAGCTTGATAAATACTATGGGGACTCTGCACCATCGATTTCAATGGTAAAAAAGTGGTTTACTGAATTTCGTTGTGGCTGTACAAGCATTGAAGATGCCGAACGTCCTGGACGCCCATTTGAGGTCTCTACACCCGAAACAATCGACAAAATTCACGATATGGTGTTGGCTGACCGAAGATTGAAAGTGCGAGAGATTGTGGAAGCCGTAGGGATCTCGCATGGCTCAGTGGTTTCAATTTTGAATGATCACTTGGGCATGAGAAAGCTTTCCGGAAGATGGGTGCCGCGTTTGCTCACAGTCGACCACAAACGCAATCATGTAACATCTTCACAGGAAGGATGAATTGGGATATGAATTGCTCCCTCATCCACCCTATTCTCCAGATTTGGCTCCGAGCGACTACTTCTTGTTCCCAAACCTGAAGAAATGGCTTGGTGGAAAAAGATTTGACTCCAATGATGAAGTCATCTCGCAAACAAAGGCCTATTTTGAGGACCTCGACAAATCATTTTTTTTGGAAGGGATAAAAAAATTGGAGAAGCGTTGGACAAAGTGTATAGAGCTCAAGGGAGACTACGTTGAAAAATAAAATTATTTTTTTATCAAAAAATCTGTGTTTTAATCCAAAAGTCACGGACTTATTGACCCGCCCTCGTACGTTTTCTGGTGTTGGCCGTTCACCAAGTTCATAACACAATATAGCTCTCTCTTTTGCATACCGAGCACATTGGAAGAAAACGTGCTCCACGCTCTCTACAGCGTTTACGCAGCGAGGAGCGGACGAACTCGTTTCGCTTGAATAGATATTCCCGGAAACAACCGTCAAGAACTGTGTAAGATAGTAATTCAGTTCACCGTGTTTTCGTTTCACCCAACTTTTAATCCTTGGGATCAGTTGGTACGCCCATCTCCCTTTTTGGGACTCGTTCCATTGTTGTTGCAACGTTTCTATACTGCGGCTTTTTTCGAATAATTTCGCTTGATTTATGGATGGCCCGGTTTGCACGCGATTTTCATAAAGTCGCCTAGCTTCTAAGGCTAGGATATCGATTGGTACCATTGAGGATAATACCAATATCGCGTCGTGGGATACCGTTCGAAATGCACTGCTAACTTACAGTGCACACAATCTGTACACAAATTTAATTCCCTTCATGTGTGTGTTTTTATTCGCGACGTCAGACCATATTTGTGCCCCGGCTACAGGAGGTTTGCCTTGCTTCGGGCCACCGATATTCGACATGAGTCTTAAAAGAACGTCTATCGCTTTCGACGATTTCTTTTAAGCGTAAGCGAGGTGATGCTTGAGTTTAAGCCGAGCATCAATCATCACTCCCAGGTATTTGCTAAATGTACTGGAAATAATTGTGTGCTCTTCGACTTTTATCGTGATCGTCTCTAGCACCCTTCTACTCGTAATGAGAACAGATTCCGTTTTATGTTCCGTCATACATCACGTTCCACAGTAAGGGACCTAACACTGATCCTTGGGGCGCGCCTCCTGTAATTTTATACAATTTCGCCCCGTCGTCGGAGTCGTAGAGGAGCAACCTATAGGTAAAGTAGCTCCTGATAAATCTTAATATGTAATATGTACTTTGGTACCAGTCCGCCGAGTTAAAAGCATTTTTTGATCAAGTACGGCGCGGTACTTTTCACTGCCTCCTTTCCATTGTCTACCTTCTATGGCCGAGTGGGCTTCGTCTATTTCGACTTTAATCGCGTCGATTGTCGATCGGCCCTTTCTAAAGCCGTACTGATATTCCATCATTGGCTTCTATGATAGGCTGTAGTCTGTTGTGTATACTTAGCTGTAATATTTTGTCCATAATGCCGAGCATACAGAGTGACCGATAAGATGAGGGCTCCATGAGGGTATTTCCATTGTTGCGGAAATATTTCCTCGCCTAAGCATGCATTATACATGCTAACGAAAACGTATAGGACGGCCTTCATCGCTATCTTTCAAGCCCTTGGTATGTCGTCTGGACCAGGGGCTTTTTGATCTTCTACCCTGTCGATTGTCGCGGTGAGTTCATAGGTTGTTACGGCAGGGATGTGTTGACATAGTTCTCCGACTTCGCTTAGTGGAATTCCGTCATGTTGAGAGGGAAACAAAGTTTCTACGATTCTGTCGAGTAATAGCGGGCAAGTTGATGCCGGTCTCTGAGGCCTTTTGAGCCTTGCGGTTATAATTTTGTACGCTTTACCCCATACATTTTCTTTCAATTGCGTACAAAGGTTCTTAAAGCATTGTCTTTTGCTAGTCTTAATGGCGGATTTGAGTGTGACGCGTGCTTCGTTATACGCTGTCCTCAATATCAAATGTCTATCCGTATCGCGTCTAGACCGTTGGTATTTTCTTCGTGCCTTACGACAGGCTGATCGAAGTTCCAAAATCGTCGTTCCACCAATACGTTGAATGCCGGCGGTTTTGTGTCTCCGATCGAGCCATTGATATATCGCAGGCAGCGTGCAGTTGTCGCGATACTTGACGTTGTTTTCCCTCCAACTATAGCTTCTTTTAAATTCATTTTTATTTCTTCTTTCATTATAAGCTTACATCCTAGACAAAAATGCTTAAATCTAATTTCACAATGACTGTTACTTATTCTAGCTTACTGGCTCTTACCGAACTCTCTAAACTTCACAATATCAATAAACTTTGCCTTTCGGCCTTAAAACTATCTTACGACTAATGGTCTTATTTATCAATAAGTGGGAAATATTTCTAAGAAAATAGTTTTAGAAAAAAACTTAGATACTTTATCATTTTTTTAATTTTTATATAAAACTTAAAACTATACCCTATTCTACTTAACCTACCTAAGCTACTTATTCTAACTTAAATATAATCGGGGTGGTGAGCACTCGTAGACTTTCTCTCCGAGTGGTCACCATCTCGATTGCGATTTCGGGCGCCTGGCAATCCTCAATATCGTGCACAAGCACCGCCCAGACTTAACTGATGCCATGAAGCACCAATCACTTCTTAGAAATGCCGCCCTATGTTAACGAGCCCGGCCTTTCCACGAGATCCCCCTAACTATCCTTAATCTAACTTAAAACTAGGAAAAGTGTGTTAGCTCAGTTACGTTCCGACCTAGGAAAGCATGACTACCCTCCCTACTTCCTTAAGCCACCAGAATTCGGCAAACTGTTTTTCGGCATCGACCCGATCCCTTTCCGCAATCGCGGTTCTAAAACGGAGGAGCTCTTGAGCATTAGCGACATACCCGTCGTGGATGAGCCGCTTGTCCTTCGCACCGCGGTGGCGGTGGTATATTACCGGAACACCATCCCTACTTTGCACTAAACCTTTAGCATCTATATGAAGAAGTGAGCTCTCATGGTACATGTCATTGGGGTAATAAGCCCCAAAGATCAGGCTGTTGTCGCTGGTCATTGCCCTTGCAACGTGCCTTCGAATCACCTTAATCAGGAAATTGTCAATCCTATTCAGATGAGCCCCATCGTAAAGGGCTTTGTTGGGATAGTATTTCTTGTACTCTGATTCTGGTGTTCTATACAAACCCAGGCAGGTCCTGAGACACTGCCTTTCAAACACCCGAATCTTTTCCATCTGAGACGGCGCTACATTAAACCACACAGGGCAACCATACGCGATGACTGGCCTAATTAGGGCCACATAGCATATGACCTTCACCCTGGAAACAAGTTGACTGCTGTGAAACAGCCTTCTTGTCAGGGCTAAGGCCTTCTTGGCCCCAGCGAGACAAACATCTATATGTTTGTCAAAATACAGATATTTATCGAGCCAGATACCAAGGTATCTAACTACGCTTCTCACCGCTAATGGCATCCCGTGTTGTCCAATGATGGCCAAATTTCGCCAGTTATGTCTGGTATCCCTAGAAGCTCATCGCAATGGAGTCCTAAACAAGATTGTTTCTGACTTTTGGAAATTGATTTTTAATTTCCAATCATCGCAATACTCCTTAATATGATCGAAATCACGCTGCAGAAGAGCATTGATGACTTCGATTTTTGGGCCTGATCTGTACGCCACTAAATCGTCTGCGTACGCTATAGAGTGATTGAGGGAACCTACTAGATCACTTGTGTAAATGTTAAACAGGATCGGAGAAATCACCGCCCCTGTTGTAAGCCGTTTTTAATATCAAAGACTTTGCTCGAAGTGAAGTTGCCACATTTGACAACGAACTTCTTTCCCATAAGCATGTTATAAATCATATACAGCAGAGGTTTCGGCATACCCCTCCTAGTTAACTTATAGAAAAGCCCCTCTAGCCATACGGTGTCGAAAGCCTTCTCAAAGTCAACCAAGCAGGCACCCGTACACTGGTTCTTACACTTATTCCATTGTATGTCGGAGATCAGCTTTGACGCAGCATGAATAGTGTCATGCTTCGCCCTAAAACCAAACTGATATTCCGGAATTATATTATTTTCCTCAACCCACCTTAACAGCGCTCTATTAACCACTTTCTCGAATACCTTGCTTATATTCGGAAGTAAACTGATTGACCGAAGATTAGCCGGGTTTGTTCTAACTTTATCCCTTTTCGGGACAGGATGTACCACTGCTAATTTCAATGTGTCGGATAATGTGCATTATTCAGCGCATTGTTAAATAGCGTAGTGAAAATATCCACTGCTTCCAAGGGTAGGTGTCTTAATACGACGTTTGGAATACCGTCTACTCCCGACGACTTTTTGTTTTTCAGAGACTCGAAGATGCACAGGAGTTCATCTTTTCGCACGAACAAATTCGAGGAAGCTCGCTCATTGGCGACGATGACATTTGCAGCGTTTTCTTCACTGAATACGGTAAAACCGTGATTCTCGGATCGCCAATTTTGAAGCTCGTTGCGTAAATAATAGTGACTTACGTAGGCCCTGTTATCAATGTCGTGATTACGGTGAACCGGATTGTTCACCGTATACATGGCTTCGAAAAAAGCGCCCAGCAAATCCACTTTCTCCTGTGGGTCTTCGACCACGAAAAAACCATCGCCTGAGTCGGCACTTTCTGGACTTATACCAACCGTTAGTAGTGTCTGTCTGTTCTCTGTCGTCTGTGGAATTCGAACACATTGAATGTTGTTGTGATCTTTCCGCCTGAACAATTTATTTATCTGCGGGAACATATTCGGACTACTGGATTTTATAGCCCGAATCTTATTGCCCCAGTACAGACCTACAGCTTTACTGTAATTTTGTTTTATTAATTGTTTAAGGTTTTTGATCACTGACTTCAATATTCTTATTTCCGGGTTTTGTCTGTCAGTAAACTGTCTGTACAGTTCCTTCAGTCTCGTGAGCAGTCTACTTTTGTATGCGTACAGTGCGTTTATTGTTGGAGTTCTGTACTTTTTGGTCTGGTCTTCGTCGGAGCATTCTACCCGAGGAATAGTCTGCTCCATTGTGCGTTTGATAATGTCTTGCATAGTCAGTAAATCACAATCGATTTCGTCGTTGGTCAAGTTTCTGTTAGTCGGAGGATCAATCCCATTCAAATGTTAATTCCGCTTTAACATTCTGGAGAAGCGCGACCACCGTACCCTAAGATAGTCGTACGAGTACACCTGATCGTACTGCTCCAGCAGCGTTTGTTCATTTGGGATCCGTATTGTGGCTGCGAGTCCGTAGTGATCACTATCGTACTCGAACGCTCGCAAACAGTTCCGCATGTTTAAATCCACGTCTGTCAGTTCTAGTCTATTGTCTATAAGAGCCAAGTCCAAAAAGGGACCAGCTGTTGGAAAGGATGGAATATTCGTCGCGTACAACTCAAGTTTGTACTCAATCATATATTGACTCCACCAGTAGTGTAACTGGTTACCCCTAGTGTTCGGCGGATTATTTCCCCATGCCGCATGTTTAGCGTTCAGATCTCCGGCGAGACAGTAATAATTTTCTTCCGATTGAAGCTGAAGGCAACGAAAAAGTATTTCGAGCTCAGTTATAAAGTGAATGGGATTTGGTACTTCAGGTGGGTAAAGCGACACCACATACAGTCGCCTTTGACTATGAAGAGGAATGCATATGATGCAGGCTTCCAACACCCGGAACCTCAGCAAATCCCCGCTGTATATGACCCTATGGCGTATGCCCTTGCGTAATAAGATACCAACTCCACCCTCTCGTAAGGAGTGAGGTCGGTCCCTTCTGTATGTATTGTAGCCACTGTAGCCAATTTTGTGGTTCTGGTTAAGCTTAGTTTCGCTTACCAAAAGCACATCTGGCCGTTCACTTAACAACAGGTTTTGCAGATTGGTTCTCCGTTCGATTCTGATTAGTGAATTAACATTTAACGCAAGGATCTTTAAGTTGACCTCATTCAACGTAGCAGACATTATATCGGCGTGCCAGACTTGTCAAACAGTGTCGAATAGATGACGTCAATTCGAGCCGCTTGTTCATTTAATTGTTTCTGGAAGTGATCGATTTTTCCGTGTAGGGACTGAAGAATCGTTTTCAAATCCAAATCTGTTTCCGGCGCTTTTTCGGCTACCTTTGACATATTTTTTGCTGTTATTGCGGCCTTACCCGATCCAGATACCATTTGGGCAAAGGATATACTGGGTGCCACAAAATTAGAGAAAGCACGACTCTTTTGACGCTTCTCTTCTTCGATGAACTGTTTTCGAGCCTGGACTTTCTTTTTCAGCTCCTGGAACCTTGGACAACCTCTGAAATTGGCAGGATGCCCTGAGTTCCTACAGAGTACACAGAAGAGTTTATCCCTATCCTCTACTCTATCACTACCTAGAGAACATTCTCCATAGTTGTGGTCCTTGTCGCACTTCACGCACCTAAATTGCATATTGCAATTAGCTGCGGCGTGCCCGAACCTCTGGCAGCGCATACATTGCAGTACACGATCTGCTCTCTTTAATTTTTCCCAACTTACAGCATGATAGTACAGGAATTTCATTTTTCGCAGACTATCGATTTTGCTATTGGGGGTTAATTGCACTAAGAAGAATGGTAATTTGCGGTTACCATCCCTTGCCGCGGCCGTGGTAAACGGCTTGACACCTACGAACTTTAGGTCGTCGCTTTCAAACCTTTTGAGCTCTTCTTCGAGCTCTTCCGTTTTTACTGCGGGATCGATGCCTTTTAACAGCACCGTCTGAAGTTTTTCACCCTTAGGGGTATACGTATAATACTCCGTGTCCGCTTTTCCCAGGGCGTTACGTACTTTCTTATACTCTTCCATATTACTACACATAATAATGTGCTTATTTGCACTTAATCTTTTCACATAGAAATTCTTAGTTACTAACTTACATAACCTAATACGAGTACTATCTTTAATTTCAAAATTACTTACATTAATTGGGGGAACTTTTTCTCTCCCCTTGTTGCTAGGATGTTGTTTTTGTTGTTGCTGCTGCCGTTGATTTTGTTGCTGGTGCTGCTGCTGTTGTTGTTGTTGATGCTGCTGCTGTTGTTGTTTTTGATGCTGCTGCTGTTGTTGTTGTTGTACTTGTCTTTGACCTTTTTGCGTTTGTTTCTTATGTTTTAAGCGTTGTTCTTGTTGTTGCTGTAGTTGCTGATGCTGGTTTTGCCTTGACGGCGATTTTTGATTTTGCTCCATCGGCAACTCTTTCAATTTTTGTAATTGCTGCTGTTGTTGTTTTTGTTGTTGCTTCTGGCACCGCAATTTTTCCCTTTTTTCAAGAAGCTCCTTTATAAGCTTATCAAGCTGAGCCTCTTCGTCTTCTTCCTCTTCCGCAGAGGTATCAGTATCTGATAATATTTTGAAAGAGTTCCCCTCTCCGACGTATCGGCACTCACCCCCTTAAGACTCGTACGAAAACTCCTTTCCGTCCGCTTCGATGTTTTCATCATCTTTACTTTTCTTTTTTGCGGACAGGTTCGATGACACCTTGCCTTTTCTTCGCCTCTTCTCTACTTTCGAAGTATCGTCCAACTTCTGCATTGCTGCTGCTGCTTTTGTTGTTGTTGCTTGCTGATGCTGCATTTCACACGCTCTTGTAGTCATGCGTTTTTCAACGGTTCAACCTGCGGCACCTCCGGCTGACCGGTATCCATCACTCCTCTGCCACTTCTACCACTTTTATTAATCGGTGATTTCAAATTAAATGAAATAACGAAAAAAAGATCCACTCGAATCTAGAACTGGACTCGAACCTGGGATCCTCCACGTCTCGAGTCGACCACTCCTTCTCTGGGCTAAGCTGCCTTTTATCACTACAACACTTATGCTTTTAATTTATTGTCTTTGCACTTTTATGCACACTATTAACAAGTCGACCGTTCTCGATAAGAGCTAGGAAACGACTGGCAACTATAGCTTCCCCATCTAAGGTATTCACGTTCCATTTGGTCTTGCTAGTTTGAGACCAAGTGTTTTGAGATCGTGTACGACTATGAAGATCAATTATAATTGCATTATGGTCACTGTGAGTGTAGTGATTGCTGACGCGCCAAGTCTTACGCTACTAGTAACGAACATGATATCAACATTCGAACCTGCACCCGCTCTACTAAACATGTTGGCATTTCCCACTTCATGGTGTGCAGTTTTTATTGAAGGAGTCATTGTATCAACTAAGGAGGTGAGTTTCCCCCTCTACTTCATTGTTATTCCGGATTAGATGCGAATACTCTGCTGGCCGTCAGGACATATTCATCCGCTTTCGACAGAGTCCATGCTTTCGCGAGCAAGGTAGGACTTAGATATACAAGACCTTATATACTCGTAGGGTCTCCTTTGAGCCAATCAGGTTCTTAACTAAGGGTTTCAGACGTTCTCGCAATATGGCAGATCTTGTATGCGAAGCTCAAGACATTTGTACCTCTATATTTGATGCATTTGAGGAAGTATCCTTTTTTGAGAACCAGCCAACCGAACTGAAACTCATTGGGCATTAAAGTTTGTGTAATCTCCAGCAGCTTTGAATACCTCGGCCTATGAGCCACCAGATCCAGCTGGTGGATTTGAGTTTAGATATTGCTATTCCTACTTCGTTTTGGCCTATGGACGGAAGCATTGTTGTTCATCATCGTTGATGTAGTTGAATAATTTATTCTGCCCGTCGACCGTATGTAGTGCTTTGTCGTCATTATACGAGTATAGTCTGCAGCAAAAGTTTATCCATATTCTCAACCCCCACTCTAAAGTCTTTGGTACGGGTCCCTTTGCCTTGACACGTTCGTTTTTCCGGTTGATAAGACTTGATATCTTAGTACAATCTCTCAATATCTTCGATTTGAATGTTCATACTTCTTCTATCAGAGGAGGCAGTTGCGGCAGCACTTACATCCTCGAACGGGTTACTGGCTTTAATTTTACCGACGTGTGTAAAAATGAAACTGACCCCCTAAGATGGGGGTCGTGCTGCAGGGGTAATTGCCCGGCCATGGAGAAAATATGAAAGAAGCGAAGCACAAACAAGCCTCGGATACGGCAGATCTACTGTTGACACTGTATACCAATCAATTTAGAACAATGAACCTCGTATATGCACTCTAGACTGCTGCAAATCATACATTGCCGCCATCAAAAAAATGCAATTGGAATGGCCCAAAAAACGAGGACATCTGCAACATCCACTATAGCGATTGTTATCGATGACAAAAACAGTGCATATTTGGATGCATATTTGTTGTTGGAGGCAGATTTATGGAAGAAGTCCTGAGTTTCTGGCGCCCCGTAGCAATCCATATCAAGGCTAAATTTTCCAACAAAAGCCTCTCCTCCACAAAGGAGAGAGATGTCGACAGAAAATATAACTTCAAAGAGCTTTTTGAACGTGTCCCATGAGCAATGCCCTAGCCGAGGACAATTCTAATGCACAGCTAGGAAGAGAGGGCATCTTTGGTAGTACTATCGCAAGATATAGCCTCCACGGCACCACCTTCGATGTGGTATTTAGCAATCGGCTCCGACATCTCGATATTCACAAGAGGACTTGGACAACTCCTGATCAATCAACCCTCATCCAGATTGACCAGATGGCGATCGACGCAAGACACTCTTCCAGTATTATGGATGCCCGAACTTTCGGAGGAGACTCATCGACCATTATCTTGTTGTAGCAAAGATTTGGTTGCGGATATCCGGAACAGTGCAAAGGCACGCTAGTGCTGAGAGCAATTTCGGCAACAGACGGCTATACAAGAGACCGCCAAATCCTTTTCTGACCGAGACTCCTTAGTCACTTACGAGGTCTACTGCCGCCAGTATCATATATCGAAGACCTGTAGCAACATTGAGAAAAATGATGAGTTTCATTCGATCACTACAACGAAGCCCCTGGTTTAATGACGAATAAAGGCAAGCACATGCAGCGAGGCAAGATGCATAGAAGGTCTAGCCCTGCTCATGAACTCTATGAGCAGAAGAAAATAGACGAACACGGGTTTCTTGTGAGCATGTGAAGTCCGCGGGAGAAGAAATTGAGAGATGCTACTCCAGTGATGAGATTCAGAAGTTTTGCCAAAAGGTACAAAAAAAACTTGCCACGGCATAAACCCCGAACCGAAGCCTGTACAGACGGAGAAGAGAAGATAGTATTAATGCTGAGGATTTGAACGAAAGAGCATTTCTGTGGACCATATGATTATTAAGGCGATAACGAACCAAAAATTCCAGTCAGGCAAAATGGACTTCATATCCCCTACAAGATCCTATTTGCCATCATCTGAAGCCGTTCGTCAACAACCTGATTTGTTCATATCAGTGTGGCTTCAGCCCAAAAAAGTTCATTATGGACCAAATATTATTACGGCGGATCTTGAAAAATACTTTAAGGCTTCAAATCGATACACATCAATAGAGAAGAGCTATGCAGTGCAATGTCTAGTTTTGGCATCCCTACCAAACTCGTCCGTCTGTAAGGGATGACGGTGGAGAATTCCTTATTCATCTAACTAGGGATTTCTTGGTGCAGGTCGGACTAAAATCAGAAAATAAATTGCAGGGTTTTTGATACGAGTAGCACCATTGGCTTCGTTACTGGTCATCTGTTCTTAATGCTGCCAGTTTTGGAAGATTCTTGTTCGGCGAAGATGCTGGCGCTCTCTTACGACTGCAGTTTTTCACCATCCATCTCTGGTTATCTTACGTGAAGCTGTTTGGCATCTGTTATCTGCACTCAACTAACTGCCTGGATCAAGGTATTTACCCGAGTCGATGTTCTGATATCCAGTGAATCCAGCGATGTGATCAATCTGTTTGACAATTGGCTGATCGGGTTCTAGGAACCGACACGAAGAATACTAGAAGGTGTATGCGGGCTGACTTCCTATTTTTCATCATTTTTGCAGTCAAATCTAACACTGAGCATTCTTTCCGATTGTTATGAACCATTCGCTTACATGTCGAAAACGTAAGACGTAATAAGTGTCATCTTCTGGCTCTCTAGCAGCCACCAAAGTAGAGTCGGAGGTTCTAGTGGCGAAGTAAAATTAGAACTTGATGAGCAGGATCTGAAGGGCCAACGCTTGCGTCTTCATAAAATCCTTGAAATCCAGTTTCCAGTTTCCATGCCAAATTCAGATTTCTTTTTTTAAATAAAAATGAGCCTTTCCACTATAATATCCGATACGGATGTGCTCCTTTGTTTTTTTAAATTGTGATTCTCAAAATGACTTCAAGCCTCCAATCACTGTTTTTATATAAATAAAAGTCTACAAAAGAACAAGCGCGAACCGAGACTAATGACAAATGGCTTTCGATCCAATTTAAACTTTTTTTTTTGTTTTGTTTTAAACAGAGGTAAAATATTATTTGCAATATCAAATGACTTCCCTGTACTGTATTTGTTGAAACAGATTTTGTCTGAATGCGAAGCGATAAAATTAAAGCCCTTCACTAGACCATTTGCGTTGGTAAAACGATTTCCTATAAACAAATATCAGTGCTCGCTTTACTGCCTAACTTATATCCACCAGAGCAACCAGAAAAACAAAATAAAACTGAGAAAAAAAGGATATTTGTAGGGCTCCACAGATATGCACATGTGTATCCTACGTACTATACTCATATGGAAGGTAAGTTATTTATGCGAGGCAAATGCCACATGCAGAACTATCAGCAATCCATATATTCAACGGAAATCGCGTTCGAAAATCTGTCGAATTTATTCCATCTCCATTCTAGGTAAGCTCTCGTATTTTATGCTTTGCAATAATTTTTATTTGCCCCTGAGATTGTGTAAACAGAATAAAAAAAAAAAACGGACGGGGGCAGTGTCCTTTTTTTCGAAGACCACCTCTACACTATTTGTTTTCCATTGAACTTGGATCTGTGCGGCATTGTTGAAAATCGTCTTCGACATAATTTTGTAATAAATTACCATAAAAATGTTTTTTTTTTTTAAATAATCTCTTATTTAAATGCTCTGAATAGATGAAAAAAAAACTCTGAAATAAATCAAACTAAAGCAAACCCATATTTTTATTACATTATACAATTGTACCTAGTCCAGCCATAAGTTCTGTTACATTTTAACAGTGCAATAAAAAAAAGTCTAGTAAATCTTTTACCATGAAATTTATTTCTTAGATTAGTTCACAATATATACGAGTAAGTTTGAAAAAAAAAAGTTTTACTCAAAATGGCCGCATTTAGCTTTGACGCAGGCTTTTAAATGTTGTGGCCATTTTTCAATAGCGGCACGAACTGTCTTGATGGGAATCGACGAAGCTGCTGTTATTAAAGATGCCTTGAGGCTGTTCAAATTTCGTTGGGGACTCGTACAGGCCATGGTCTCCAACTCTGACTACAAACTGAAGTCCAGCGGATTTAAATATGGACTTCTTGATGGCCAATCTGCAGCAGCGATCAAATCCGGAATATTGCATCTAAGCCACTCTTGCGTCGTTTTGGCCTTGTGTGTCGGAGCAGACTCTTGTCGGAAGACCCATCTTTACCCGTTGAAAAGGGTATTTGTTAAGCCCTTGACAACACCTGCTTGGCCAGTAGCCAAGCCTAAATAGATAACGATATGGTCGGCAGTACTTCCCTTCATTTTCTGTACTGTGCAAGCCCAGCATAATATAATTGGCAACATTCTTCGTTCAGCAATGCCATGATTATATTTTTTGGGAAATTGCACAGATTTGGGCTGAGTAATGTTGACACCATCTTTATCGAAGTCTATACGCACGGATGGTACGAGGGCGGGTCAATAAGTCCGTGACTTTTTGAATTTCTGACCTCTTTACTGAAACAGCAACACTGCTCCTGTCAACAGGCATCTGTCAGTTGACTCCTGTCAAAATTTAAACTTGCTGCGTCAGTTAGTTTGTGTTTGACAGCTATTTTTATCAGACTACTCACTAATTTGAGGAGAAAATGGAAAAAAGTGAATTTCGTGTGCTTATTAAGCATTATTTCATGCGAAAAAAAACCATTACCGAGACCAAGGCTAAGCTTGATAAATACTATGGGGACTCTGCACCATCGATTTCAATGGTAAAAAAGTGGTTTACTGAATTTCGTTGTGGCCGTACAAGCACTGAAGATGCCGAACGTCCTGGACGCCCAGTTGAGGTCTCTACACCCGAAACAATCGAAAAAATTCACGATATGGTGTTGGCCGACCGAAGATTGAAAGAGCGAGAGATTGTGGAAGCCGTAGGGATCTCGCATGGCTCAGTGGTTTCAATTTTGAATGATCACTTCGACATGAGAAAGCTTTCCGCAAGATGGGTGCCGCGTTTGCTCACAGTCGACCACAAACGCATGTGCAGTTGCCATGGCAAAAATCCATGAATTGGCCTATGAATTGCTCCCTCATCCACCCTATTCTCCAGATTTGGCTCCGAGTGACTACTTCTTGTTCCCAAACCTGAAGAAATGGCTTGGTGGAAAAAGATTTGACTCCAATGATGAAGTCATCTCGCAAACAAAGGCCTATTTTGAGGACCTCGACAAATCATTTTTTTTGGAAGGGATAAAAAAATTGGAGAAGCGTTGGACAAAGTGTATAGAGCTCAAGGGAGACTACATTGAAAAATAAAATTATTTTTTATCAAAAAATCTGTGTTTTAATCCAAAAGTCACGGACTTATTGGCCAGCCCTCGTATATCGATTTCGTAAATTTGTGCTCTCCGAAGCTGGGCCATATGATTTCTGTAATGTGTCCAATGGTACCTTCACACGACCTTTTGACACATATACATCGTAACGCAGCATCACCTTAGCCCCAACAAATATTTCTTACACCTTAGGCATTCCTCCAGTCTTGTTTATATCGGATGGTATAATATTATTTAGATCGATGTTGTCATTTTTTCGAATACAATCTACAAGACTGTTTTATGCTATTATTTTGTTAATAGTTACACTATCGTAATCTGCGGAGGTATGTGATGTCATAGTTTTCGGATTAAATTATCTAATCTTGTTTGGTGGGTATGTGTCTGTCATTGGTGGTGTTGAAATTAGTTTCTTGTTTTGTTCCTTATAACAACACATGTCTTTGTGCTGTGTGAAGTTCACCAAAGATTTATGCGCCACTTATTTCAGCTTAAAGCTTAATTGTTATCAATGAAACAAACTTCCGGATCTGATTGAGAAGAGCTTCCTTCTCCTTGACAGGTTACATACCAATGCTAATGAAGCCAATCTCACTAAATTACACAAGTCATGGTACGAGTATAAGGCCATCCAAGGTGCACTATTCGAGTTATGCCAGATTTTAAAACGGGCTATCGTAATCGGATACACAATTTTGTGAATACCCTGTTCACCATTGGGGAGCTGCGACTCCAACCCCAAGTGGAGGAGCCATCAGAAAGCAAGAAAATTAATCCGCTATCTTGCAGCTGTAGCAATATTGAATTTTGGTGTGATATCACTTACCTTATCGTTTTCTACTGTTCAAAGCCTTTAATTTGATACTCATATTGAGAGGGTTGAGAAAAGAGACATCATTCGCCATCTTTTGGCGGCGCCCATTTTGAAAATATTACAACATTGAGTATTGTATATTGTATTGCCATCAGGACTAAAAGTGTGGGCAACATTTCAGCTAATTTTGATGTCAAGAAGTGGTTCTAATTCAGCTTGTAAGATTTGACTCAAACAAACTAACAAACATTGCAAATTAAGCTGCTATAGCTTGTAAAAAGGAAATGTTGCTGATGAATATGAGTATTTGGTAAAAGTAAGAGCGAATATCATCTGGCACTGCAATCACGGTCATAAATGTAGAAAGGACTCAAGTGCAGCAAGTAATCAATTTTCAATGTCCAATTAACATTATTTTAATGTTTACCTTGTACGAGTAAGGACTACATGGAGATATACCTGTAATGACCCACTGAAAAGAGTCTGTCTTTAGGATTCGTCAATCTCAAAATTTCATTTCAAGCTTCTGACTTACTGAGTTCGCAGCACATTCTAGTACAGTGATAAAAAGCATCATCTTTCGAGCGCTAAGAGGTCTTAAAGCAACTTGAATACTTACCGATAGTCTAGCCATCATGACGATGTTTGAAACGATACTAGGTATAACAATAGTTGCTTTAAGAAATAGTAAAGGCACGGTGATCATCTTCATCACAATTCTTTATTTATTCTTAAGAAACTCTTATTCTGTATCCACATTCTTCTCCTGTTATACCGGGTGGGCCATACATTTTTGCAAATAGCAACACCTGATTTCTTAATCAAGTGCGTCGCTTCATGCATTTTTAGTCACGATGGATCGCTTCACGGGACAACAGCGTGCTTTTTGTGTAAAAGAATTTTACAAAAACAATGATTCCCACGTTACTGTACGACGCCTATTTAGAATTGAATACGGATTACGCCATGTAAGTGTGTGTCCAAGTGTTAATTTAATCAAAGCTTGGGTCAAGAATTTCCAGCAAACGGGATCGACAACGAATATTAAACAAACAGGGCGGCCACGTTCAAGAAGAAACAAGGACAACATCAAGCAAATAACGTAATTGTGAAGTCAGTAAGATACGTGAAGATGTTGCGAGAGTTCTTACTCGTAACACCACAGTTACATGAATTTAAAGGATACAGCAGCAGGATTTGGATGCAGTAAGACGGAACAACATGCTACACGTCAAATGTGACTTTATCGGTGATAAAAGAAACTCAATTTCAATTTAATTCAATTCAATTTCAGTTTATTTAATTAAGGATGTACAAATAAGACTTAGTTTTTTATAGTAGTAAAAATTATGGATAATATACAGGATTTAGTTTAATATTTATACTTAACAAAGAATAAGCAATAAAATTATCAGAAAAGAGATACAAAAGGAGGGATCGTGTAAAGGAGGGGAATAGTAAAGAACAAGAAATAGTCTGCTGTTGCATTTTTATAGAATATGCTGCAAAATAACATTTTTAAATTGTTTGCCTCCAATTATTTGTTTTAATGTTGTGGGCAGAGAATTCCATAGTCTGGTGGCAAGGACGAAGAACAGGCGCGAGGAGTTCAAATAGTTCGAGGAGGGAGTTATAAGGCTGTATGTTCTAGGGGAACGAGCGAACTGAAGTTTTTCAAAAAGGTATGGTGGCGAATTGTTCTGAATGATTTTGTGCATGAAGATATAGCACCTAACTTACAAGAACTGCTGCAGCATACAACCAAGGATATTTGTATGATAATTGGATATGTGGTCGTGTCGACGAAGCCCATACACATACCTTACCATTTCATTAAATGCTGCAGTAAGTTTATGCTGAGATAGGGAATCAAGTTGCTGCTGATGAATATTCAATATACGGAACAAGTTAGGTTTTAACAAGTCTCAGCCTCGTATTAACAGGAGTAAAACTAGAGAGCAGCCAAAGTTTGCGTAGACCTCCGTAAATTCGTCCCACAATGTAATTGATGTGGCTTACACAGGAGATAGAGCGGTTTATCTTAAAACCCAGGTTGGTTACAGTCTCCACGAACTGCAATTGTGTGTCGTTGAGGTGAATGGGTGGCAGTAGTTCAGTATCGTGAAGTTTTTTAGATATTAAAATCAGCTGAGACTTTGCTGGGTTGAGACCAATCGGTCTAGATAAGTATATCTGCGCATCATCCGCATAGAAGTGAAGACTAGCGTTAGATCAAACTTTGGGGAGACTATTTATAAATATGCAAAACAATATTGGACCCAGTATTAAGCCCTGTGGTACTCCTGCATGTATTTTCCTAATACGAGAGGATTTGTCACCAACCACAACCCTTTGACAGCGATTACTAAAGTAATTCGTTATGAGACTTGCCGAACTTTCACTAAAACCAAAATACCTTCTTAGTTTCTCAGAAAGGATTGAGTGGTTGACTGTGTCAAAAGCTTTGGAGAAGGCAAGGAGGCAAAGTAAAGTGAGGAAGTCCGAGTTAAAGCTGATCCTTATGTCATCGAGAATTCTAACCATAGCTGTAGAACAACTATGGTTGGGTCGAAAACCAGACTGGACCGAAGCTAGTAGCTTATGATGATCTAGATGACTTGAGATTTGCTTGGCAAGGACTTTTTCCAAAACTTTTGAAAGGCAAGGTAATATACTGATGGGTCGAAAGTCTGCAGCCAAAGACGGTTGAGGTTTTTTCGGGACAGGAATTACTTTAGCAAGGTTCCAACTTGACGGAAATGAGGACGAAGTAATGCAAAAATTAATAACGTGAGTAATTACACCAAGAATGTGGGTTAATACCATTTTGACAAACCGGATAGGAACTCTATCCACACCAACGGCATCTGATTAGAACGATCGAATGATATTAATGACGTCAACTTCCGATACAGCTTCGTATTCAAAAACTGTGGGTGTTTCAGAAAAATGTTGAAGTTTTGAGTAGAGAAGTTGTACTTTCTAATGAGGTGGATAAGAAAGCATCATTAAGATCATCAAGATCAGGTAAGACGTCTACACTATGGTTTTTACAAACACCAAATGTTTCCTAAGAAATTGATTTCTCGCAGAGGTAATATCCAATGGCCTCCGAGAAGTTCGGACCTTACACCTTGCGATTTTTTCGGGGTACATCTCGACGATGTTATTTTTTAAAAATAAATCTCAATAAGGCTTTGTTACGTTAAATAAATGATCAACAGAATAACATTTCTAGTTTTATTTCTATTCGTGTTTCAAATGTTCAAACATTTATGGCCCACTCTGTACTACCAGTGTAACTGTGTAGATACAACCTGGCTGACGGCCTACTCGAAGATCTAAGTCACTAATTGGGTATCCATTTACCACCCCAACTACGACACTCTCAGGACTATTCTCAAAAATGCATAAAAACCAATTTAAAACCAAATAACTTTAATTATTGTCATTAGGTATACCCTGTTCCTGGAATGCTCGTCGTTGAGTTTTTAAGCACTTAATCAGGCCCCATCAACACCAAGGACGACATAAAACAAGTGTACTTTCTCAGGTGAGATTTCTGTAGAACCACATCAACACCTCCACTTGGTGTCAGCTAGATAGTAGTGAACCAATTGCGTGTATAGTATTTGGACAAAAATGCTTGGAACAAGGCATCATCAAGCATGTACGCATCTTACTGATCTAATGGACAGGTGTACTTATTTGTCGGATGAAGGAGGAATTCTCCTTTATAGATTAAATGGCGACGTCCACAACCTGATCAACTTCGACATTTTTTGAGGTCAAGTCAATAAGGAACTGGAAAGACTAAGGCAAGGTCTTGAAATAACAGATTGTGGTGGCCCTTAAAGGGCGCTACTTGCTGATTTAATTGAAGAATTCTTACTCAACCACCTTATGTACGTCAGAGGTCTGTTATTTATTGCCGAAAGACCTCCATTATGGTTTGTATAATTGGAAGTCCAATCTAGCAATCAGATAAATTCTTTCGCGCAATGCCTTTTGATATAGAAACGCTTTCCGCATTTGCAGTGAAAGATACAATTATAAAACAACCCAGTGATGTGGTGTACAGTACTTTAAAACACACGTTTATTTCATGCTTTTCCGAAGCCAAAACAACCAACAAATTTCCAAGCATTGAAAATTCAAGGAATATTTTCGTTTGCGCGTCATCTCAACATCTTCGACGCCCTACATACCATATTGTCGACATTGTGCTGAAAGTCACAGACACACGCCAGTCTCGTGGCTTCACAATCTAGCACACAAATTGCATGAAGTTTTCTCCCCTTGTAATGCTGCGGCAGTAGAAACATTCCATCTTTATCAGCAACTTGAAACCAAACAAAAGCCGAAGCCACAAAAGCAGAATAAGGAATATTTCTTAAACCACGAAAGTACTAGATCATCATCCTATCGGAAGATGCTATAATTTTTGAAAACGCCGGCAAATGTCGATTCTACTTTGACATATATGAATAAATAGATACAAAATAACGCCAACAAAACATGAATCGCTACACTCCTAAAGAACTCGGAGCAATTGTTACGATTTTTGGTGGGAATTATTCGTCGATGGTATTGGGGCAGCGAGAATTTTGCCGGTCGTCCGACACCAACTAGGTAAATACTACGACGTTAAGCCGCTCGTCTAGAAGAGTATCAGATAACCCGAAATGCTGCCAACTCAGTCCGACCCCGGAGCAGCCGTTTTGCTGAGAATATCGCTGCTGTGGTTGAAGATGTCTCAGAGGACCCAGAGTATCGAGCAGATGACGTGCCATGCAATTGGGCATCAATCGGCGGTCCTTGCAGAGAATTTTGGTGAAAACTGTGTGACATTTCCTTTCAAAGTGCAGGCAGTGCACGAGCTGTTAGCTGTTGACCGCCGAGCACGTATAACTAGCGCTCAAACCATCCTAAATCTCCACCACGAGGGAGAGAACTTTTCATCGAAAATCATCATGAGCCGGCCCATTTCCATCTCTGTGGCATCGAAAATCCGCGTTTAAACCACGAAGAGCTCACCCGCTCAAAGTTATTGCATGGTGGCTGTTTACGCTGGAGGTATCATCGGGCCTTTTTTTCCAAAAAGCCGCGGGCAAATCGTCTACTGTGGACAGCGAGCGCTACAGAGCTATGCTCAATGACTGTCTTCATCCACAATTGGATGAATTGGGACTGGAGGACATGTGGTTCCAACAGAATGGAGCAACAGCGCATACTGCACGAGCCACAACCGAAATTCTGACGGCTTATGATCAAGATTATCTTTGTATCATTTCAAATTTAGACAAAAAGTGCGCAAATCCCAACCAGGTTGCAAATTTTCAGAAGATCTGTCAAGAGTGGTTTTATTGCAGATTACGACCTTCGATTAACCTCCCGTAATTTTTTTTCTTACAGATAGAACCTCAACAGATCAATCGTCAGTTGCTTACTAGTCGAGATCACCTATAAAACCACCACTTTATCTGATGTGCCATAAATGTAATTGTAATTGGACATTTATGTCGTAGATAGATGGGGGATTATTTGACAACAAGCAATGGAGCGATATACACCAAAAGAACGTGGAATTATTCATAACGTTTTTTTAACCAATTTTCAGTCATTTGTACTCAACGTGAATTTTGTCGTCCTTTTCCTCGTTGTATTGTTCAAAAAAATTAATGCTTTAGTGCAAACAGAGTCCACTAGAGATGTCACAAGAAGCGGCCGGCCCCGTATTGCTTGTTAGACCGAGAATATTATTGCTATGGCCGTAGTCGTCCGAAAGAGTCCACAAACGTCGACGAGGCAGCTATGCACACAATTCGACCAGCCAGGTCGCCAATCTACCATTTACCGCTAGAAACCACAGCCCTTGCAAGTAGTGAAGGCCAGCATTGAAAAAGATATCACCAATTTAGAGCCGGATGTTTTGCGAACAACAATTCAATATGCCGTAAGACAAGCGCAAATGTGCATCAACTCAGAAGGTGGTCATTTGACCATCAAGTAAACTTTTCATGAAAACAGAGCCGATTTTGTTTTTATTTTTAACAAAATAGCACACAGTTTACATTGTGACGTGACATTTGCTCCACATTTAAGATTGAGTTCGTGCTTTGAGTTCTCACTGATAACGTTCTGGGAAGGGTTAAAAGTTGTTAGATTCGCCCAGAGATGGCAGTTTTCATATTTTTGTTTTCTTATAGTTACATTGGAACATCTCTCACAAACACACACACGAAGTTTTGAATCGACTTGTCGGATAGTTCTTTTTTTTTAAGTCGACTAACTTGTGAGTTCTTTAAAAATCGAGAACAGAAGCGTAATAAAAATCCATTTTAAGAAATCGTTCACTGAGATTTTTGCAGACATGACTAGTGCGTTGGATGACGATTGCCCTTCGCGATCCACAGTATTTGGATAGGCTGCAGGTTTCAAACGTGGCTACTTGTTCGTGTGAAAGGACAGCCAAAAACGGCAGTTGATTCAGAAATCAAAATTAAGTCCAGGATATGGTAATGGAAGATCGCCGATTGAAACAGTCGGGGATAGCTGAGAACATAGGCATAGAAGAATTGGATATAAGGAACCTCTTCGCAAGATGGATGCCGCGTTTACTCAATTCTGAACCATAACGTGTGTTTATGTCCAACAGAAATTGGACCAGCTGAGGTTTTACCTCATCCAGCACCCACCGTATTTGCCAGATTTGGTTCCCTCGGACTTTCATTTGTTCCCAAGACTCAAAATTTTCCTGGCTGGGAACCGTTATTTAACCAATAATGACGTCATAACAGCTGCAAATGACTACTTTGAAGACCTTGAGGAGAACCACTTCCTGGAGGGAATAGCTAAGCTAGAGAAAAGATGTGAGAAGTGCGCTGAGCTCAGCGGAGAATATATTGAAAAATAAACTTTTTTTGTAATTTATACACATTCAAACCATATCCTTGCGAACCTGAGAACTTTTCACCCTCACATAGTACTTGACAATGATTTTGTCAAGAATGTGCCGTGAATTTGTAACTTAAACATTTTTTCCTGTAAATTATTAACGCTGTACTTAATTACTATGCCAAACATGACCGCGATATGTCAACCGGCTTGTTGATAGCAGCTAGTAAAACAGTCACTTCAGTAGTGCATTGAGACTTTTAACAATATTATTGATCAAGGAGCTTAGCTTATATTTTTTGATGTAAATGGAATTTCGCTTTATGACTCGCTGAAAATGTAAGAAATAGTCAATGGAGAATTACTTTTTTTTTAAAACTACAATATAAACTTAAATGTAGTACTAAGCGTTCATTGAGGGCCTAGAGATCGGCCTCGTTTTAAACAACTTTTAAAAACATTAACCGATAAAAGCATCGAACAACTGAAGAAAATTGTGCTCAATACTCATCATTCCGTTCGATTTTGATGGATATTTAGGGCATGGCACGTACAGCTGCAATGTTTTTTTGCCAAAATCACTGAATTTTTCTCAAAATACAGAACCGTTAGCTAAACTAATAGAGCACTTCCACCGTATTACACCCGAGAATATTGACCATCTAAGACTGCTGTTCGCCGTGTTGTTGACCATTTTCACACAACACTTTTTTTTGGCAACGAGAGTACCAAAGGAGAGTGTTGAATAAGATCCAAATTTATCGATTCTAAATCGTTCACAAAAGCTTGGTCTTTGTCCGGCCACTCTATGGAAAATTTTACGCTAAGATCTTGGTTTGAAGGCTTGAAAGATCCAGCTTCCAGCTATTGAGAGATTTGAAAGCATTGGATCCGCTGCGTTCAGCGATGAGGCTAATTTTTGGCTCAATGGGTATGCCAATCAACAAAATTTTGGCATTTAAAGCAATGATTATCGAAATGACAGGAAAACTACAACGTTTGGTATGGTCTGTGGGCTAGTGGAGTCATCGGACCATATTTTTTCAAAAATGTAGGTAATCAGCCTGTTATGACCATGATTAATGACTTTTTAGTTCCCTAATTGATTGGCATGAACTCGGAAGGGATATGGTTCCAACAGGTTTCAACCGCACAATCAGCTTATTGAAGGAAAAATTCGATGAGAGCATTATCTCGTAATGCACCTGTAATTGGCAAGGTCTTGTGATGTGGCGGCTCTTGATTATTTTCCTTGGAGATACATAAAATCTCTAGTCTATGCTGACAAATGGCTTTGTAATGAAATTTCATTTAGTCAAAGTTTTAGCAGATCAAAGTAAGATTTAGTACCGGCTTAAGAAAACACCCTTTATACAGTTCATTCAGTTCATTTTTAAGCGAAAACGCTTATTCCTCTCAACCCTGCTTTGTAATCCGTTTGTTTTCTGACACCAAAAGTAAACAAAAATACATTTCTCCAACTAAAAACGAGAAACTACAGTGCAAAAACGCACCAAAAACCGCCAAAAAAAAACACACACACATTTAACGATGTAAGTCCGTTTCTTTCGGTGAGTAAATTCCAGCGCAATTAATCTTCAGATAGTTACAGGCCACATGTATGGTAGCCTTGGCCCCATTTTGTATCTTGTCATGTCAGCAATGCAACCAAAGAAATGCATCATATGCGCATGCATGAGTCCATTTGCCACTCAAGGCTACGAACGAGTGTAACCAGCGTGTATCGTAGGATTCACTGAAGTTCACAAATCAAAAGTAAAACCTGAAAACTAAAGTCCTGCACGCCAACAAACAATATTTCTGCTATTTCTGCACTTGGCCCCGCCATTAAAATGTAATTTATCAAGTGTTGCGGGGCAAGAATTCCGCACCAAATCGTGTCCTCGTACTTCGTACGGATACGAAACGAATACGAGTTCTCGTACTTTTATACATTTATTTTGTAGTCATTGGATTGTATATGATAGTTGCGGATACGTATACCAATACGAAAAGGAATAAGAGTACATATCCCTATAGAGCGATAGTTTGCTATAAATTGGTGTTGGACAAGCTATTTTTGTTTTCGTGTTTCTTTTGTTTGTTTTTGTTAGTTTCTCTTCCTTTTCTACATTTTTTATTACTCTGCTCTTTTTGCTTTTGCCTCAAGGTGCGAGTTGTTTGTAGATATTTTCGTTGAGCAAGTCGACTTTGGTCTCCTTGGGACTATTTTCCTGGAAGAATATTTATTTGAGTTGGATACAAGATTGCATCTTAGTTGGAATGTATTGTAACCACTCGTGAGCTTGTAAACCACTTGAGATAAATCCCTAGTTTTATATTTTGCATGCTCTTAAAGTTAAAATTGCAGATAAAAATAAAATAAGAACGAAGTACGATGTACGTACTCGTATATCTTTGAGTATTTTATGCTTCGCACTACTTCTGTGTTTTTAGATTCAGTTACGCTCTGATTTATCATGAAAAGTACTTGCACTCATTGAACTTAGGGTACTACAGTAGATGTTTGAAGTATTAAAACGAATCTTCAAGTGGT